>CM060910.1:123569166-124987500 GCA_030737875.1 Allium sativum | reverse complement strand
TGACATTGATTTGGTACATAACTGGCCTACTGATTCTAGATCGAAAGCCATTAAAATAGTCGATGATGATGATGTGGCTATAATGTTTTCAACGGCAGTAAAATCCATAGAGCTTTATGTTACAAAGAGTGATCGGGTTTTCGTCGAAGAGTATATGCGACACCCCAAGTCCGTTAATATCACTCACTAAGAGAATGCATTATGTTTCGTGAAGTGTTATAGGTGAATAGAAACAGAAACATTACAAGACAAATATAAAATAGCAGTGGAATTAAAAACTTTATTAACCATAAAGCATCGTGGTTCAAAACATCATATGTCTTAAAATATATAAACCCAGTACATCATTAAAATTTATGTCTTGTACTTAAAACATCATAGTACAATTAGTAAAAGAAGCATAATCCCCAAAAGAAACATAGCCATAGTACCAAAGATAAGAACTTGAGCAATACATCTAAGCAGCTCCAGGCAAGATGATAGCAGAATCCTGATCAAGCTTGAGTAATCCAACCTTGAAAATCAAAGGGAACGGAAGAGAAAGAAGAGGAAACAAAATAGGTCAGACATAAAGTCTGGCGAGTCCAGTTACTTCAAGCAAATAAATAAGTAAAAGTAAAATGACAGGCATATAAAGTGGATAACAAAGATATCATCACAAAAGGCAAGTATGACAAGGTAAACAGGATAAACATGATAGAATGTATACGCTTCCCTAATGATTACTCTACACAAATACTAGTGTCTTATTAACCAGATGATCCCCAACCAGTAAAAATGGTAGACTTAGGTGTACTTCCCAGTGAGAGGTTTTCACTCCATACAATCAACAAGCAGCCCAACATACCGGAGTTACCGCTAAGGGTATTAACGGGCTCCCAACATACCAGAGTCTAAGTGTACCCTCCCTAATTACTACCCTAATCGATCGTTTCCCTACTCCGTAGATACTTGTGCTGGCCCCATAGTAGGGTGTATCACTCCCTAAAGTGGCAACCCTTCATTTTCAGGATGTGCACAACCATATCTACGGGTGTCACGGAGTCTTATCCTCCTCTTCCGGACCCATGCACGCACATGACTCCGTCAGTCTGTGCCGCCCACACCGCCCTTTTCGTTTGGATCTCTTACAATCAACCTAGTAAGCGTGCCCCGACTCCAGCCTTGTTTGGAGTACTCGTTTGATACCTAAATATGGGAACTGACTAAAACGGGTCCAACACACAAGATGATGCGAGCTCTCCCCTTTGTCTTGCATCCCTACTACTAGATTTTCTATAGGTTATGCCTACCTGTCGGTGTCATAAAATTGCATAACCACATAGGTTAATTTTGTGGGCCTATATCTATAAATATTACCATCCCACCCGAGATTTACTTAAACCAACCTCTGTTTCAAGCATGTTTATTTAATGGTTAAGTTTATGGGCCTATATATACAAATATTACCCATTGCCCCAAGATTTACTTAACCCTCCCATTGATTCAAGCAAGTTTACTTAACCCCTACTCAAGTTAACAAGTTCATGCAATCCTTATGGATTCAAGCATGTTAATTATTACCAGTTAACAGGTTATCCTATTCACAATGACTTCTCTTCAAGTTGCCAAGTTCCCCTTGCTTATTAATTTCATATATGTACAACTTAATCCATTTAAATATTTTAATATGCCCATCACATGTTATTCTCTGGATTGTGATTAACGGAAGTAATTTACAATCCCTTTTATACTATTCATTGCCTGATTCCATAGTTACAATAATATGTTTTTACTTAATATGTAATTAAGTATACTTCATCTCAATTCACCTGTTTTATATTTAACATATCACCACAACTTGTTGTTGTTTACTTATTGACTTAGTTTTCTTAACTAAGGTTTACTAATAAGCCTCCTTTCCTTTTATTATAACTTACATTATAATTTCGACTTGTCCATACGACAAGCCTACCTATTATATAACATTCTCATTAAAGTAATTAATTATAATAGGTTACTATCATTCCCCGTTTATTCCAATTCATTTCCAGTAATCAAAATTAGTGCCATTTATTTCTATCCTTTTATATACATATATTTATATATATGGTTTATGCACTAGACCTCTCACATTAAGTCTACAACTTGTGGATGCTGGATATGCCAGTTGTGTTCGGGCAGTCTTCTTCCACAAGTCGGACTTAAGCTCGTGTCTTAGCATGTTACATGTTTATGCACTTAGAGCCCTCACATTTGATTCACCACTTGTGGTTGCTGGATATGCCGAGTGGTTCCGGGCAGACTTCTACCACAAGTGTAATCTAATCTCATGTCTAAGCGCAGTTACAATTTCAAATTACTGTAATTCTAGGCATTTCCTTTCTTAACCAATTATTCCTATGTCATTATAGGTTTTCATGCCCCTTTCCCAAGTCATGTTCGTAATGAACCATATGCCCCAAATTAAAGTCTTTTTATTACAATTTTGATTCATGCCGAAATCCACATTTTAATACAAGTTATTCCCAAATTTCCCAATACAAGTTATGTCCCACTTTTAAAAGATTAAACAGGCATCACATATTCTTTACAATTCCATTAACATGTTTCACTTAATCTTAAATTAAGCGTACAGATTTATATATCCCAATCCACAAGTCATAATTTACCATATAAATCATGCCACAATTTTTAGTCAAATTTCGCAACATAGTTTATGCCCCCAGATTCCAATCGTGATTCAAAGTATAGGATATACCCCTAAATTACCATTTCAACCATTCCCAATTTAACCCAATTTCGTTTGTACGCATATTCAGCGATATTGGCCTAGGCTCGAAGGTAGCCTGGCTATAAAATAAAAAGAGAATAAGAGAGTGAGAAGAACAGAACATGCATAAAACAAAACGTAACAGAAATGGACGCATGATAGCGAAACAGACATGTAAGAACAGATCTGATGAACAGAAATAGGCATATAAAACAGACCTGATGAACGTGTGATAATAGAACTGATTAGGCATAGTGACATGATCATAAAAAAGGAATGATGAGATCTAATCAATGAATTAGGTATACGAATGATGGCAGATCTGACATAATAAATAGGTATAGGTTTAGATCTAGTACGATAGTCATGTCAGAATAACATAGTTAAATAGGTTATAACAAATCTGATATGGTTCACATGGTCACAAGCATAGATCCAAATTACAATCATGTCAAGTTTTACTTTTTAATTATTTAGATATAAAATTAACATGAACTCATAGTGTTTGGATCTACAAAATAGAAGAAAGCTTGTTGACGTTGAATATAGATCTATAATTTGATTAACTTTAATTGATTGCTGAAGAAGAAAAACGCTTGATTCAATCTAGGCAAAGACAACATCTAGTCATCCATTATTTTTGGTGCGCAAAAACATGAGAAATGAGGCCATATATACAGCCGCCAGCCCCAAACCCTAATCTGCCACGTCTGCACTAGGGGGGTTGACCCCCTTGAGGGATTGACCCATAGGTCGACACCCCCCTTAAGGGGTCAACCCAGAGGGGTCAACACCCTCCTTATAGGGTCGACACACCTAAGCGGGAATTTTCCCGCTTCCCCAATTCTACGCAATTTTGAATTTATAGGCCTGATTTTGAATTTCTGGACTTAATATATATACATGTATATATTCTTCTTGAGTGTATACAAACTTCAAACCTTAATAACTTCTTCATACGGTATCCATTTTATGCAAACCAGGTGTCTATTTTGACCAAAATTCCGAGATGAACGCAATGGCGTAGTCTGTTTCCCTTAATTCTGAATATTAAATTAAATATTCTTTAATTTTTTGTCTTTAGCATTGTTAAATTTCAGGGTGTTACATTCTCCCCTACTCAAAGGATTTCGTACCCGAAATCTAAAAGTTAAGAAGAATGTATATCCTAACATCCACATCGATCTACTCATCCACCAATCACAGGCATCCATTGTCCTTAAAAGATTTCTAATGCTTATATGAACATATGCAAAGGTGTGTGTATATGTCCCTATGCTAATGCGGAAGACCAGGTGGTCTACTGATTCAGTTGACCTCCTTAATGCAATGTATGTTAGTGTCATGAATCCAACATGTATGTGAATAATCCTATTAAAACTTGTAAGTTCTATATGTGTGCACACTCATCCATCCAAATGCAACATCCATATGATGATACACTCAATTTCATCCATAAAAGAAGAAGAAAAATGCATACACATGCATATGAGAGAGTGATTGAGCTGATTTAGTGCCTAATGTGAGTGTATATGTACCCACGAGCAACCACTAGCAAACAATTGCATCCCCTTGCATCCATCAAACATAACATGTCTCAAACACATGTTTACATCTATGGGATTTCTACCTAAAGGTCGAAGATTCGATCTATAGGATACAGACGAATGATGGAAACAATTACGAATAGAAAGCTTTGTAAAAGAAGTTAAGAACACACCCTTGAAAATAAAAGGGTACAAAGCGCGAATCTTTTCTTTATTCTCCCAAGTTGCATCCTAGTGGTCATCTCCCCACCAAATTTCTGTCAATTTGACCTCTTGGTTGCATAGCTTCTTAACCTCTGATCCAAGAATACGGGTAGAAAGTCTTCTAATTGTTTCCTCCCATTTACCTCTACTTCCTCAAGCATGCTTAACTCAACTACTTCTATTGTATCGTGCCAACATTTCCATAATTGAACACCCAATAATCTCTCTGGTAGGTTTACCCTACAAGCCATTTGAACTCAATATCAGTTCTTCCTTTTTCTTCCGCTTGTCCAGAGCTATTTTCGTTCGCCTGCGAATAAGATCAATCTTTTCTGAAGTTTCTCTAATCATCTCAGGTCCAAGTAGAAGCCTATCTCTGTTGCCTCATTTTGAGAACATATGTCTATGGTCCATGTATAAGTCGAACCTTTCTCCAAGCAAATACTGCTGCCAAGTCTTAAGTGTGAATACTATAACAGCTAATTCCAAAACATGGGTAGGGTAGTTCGTCTTATAAAATCTCAACTGTCTACTCCCAAAGCATACTACCCTTCCCTCTTGCATCCAAACCGCACCCCATCAGGCAAGGTCAAGACTGGGGTTGTTGTCAGAGCCCTCTTCGATTGCTGAAAAAGCATCCTCTCAGTCTATGCCCTAGGAAAATGTCAGATTCTTCTATCTTAGATTGGTGATTAGGGCTGATATCTTTATGAAGTCCTTAATGAACTTCTTATATACATCTACTTTCTTGAAGCTTGCAAAGAGTCTGACTAAGCTGAAGTATTCCCTCCCTATGGACCTAGAGGGGGAACGGAAGGAAAGAGGACGAAAGAAAACGGGTCAGATAATAAGTCTGGTAAGTTCAGTGATTATTAGTATTTAAACAAGGAAAGGGATCATGACAGTAATAACAAAACATAGGACAATAACCTGATAAAAGATGAGAGGAACATGTGATCGCACCCATTACTAGTCTCTGCACCTACTTAACCATTGGTTCAACCAGCCCCACGTGTTCATAACAAACGATCCCCTTAATGATCGGCCCCAACTCGCATGCATTCATATCCTGTGTCATTTTGCCCCGCTTGACTGTAGATACATGTGCTGGTTCCACCATGGGGTGTATCAGTCCCTCTGGTGGCAACACGACACGATTCAAGATGCACAGTGTATATTACTGACGCCCAGTGCCTACTTTTTCCACTCCGGAGTACATGCACGCCCATACTCCGTCGGAACCAACACTGATGCACCAATCGCCGACGTTTTGACCACTTATAATCAGCCCTGTAATTGTGCCCCACCCTGCCTAGTTCAGGGTACCATGATACATCTATGTGGTTTACTGTTGAAATGGGTCCCCGTTACTAAGGTTTTCTAATCAACATGTTTATTTAGTTAAGTGTCCAAATTTACCTAATCACACCCATCCGTTTAGTTAACATGTTGAATCGGTTAAGTGTTTCCCTAATTGACTTAACCCTACCAATGCTGACTTAGCTTTAATTTATTCATTAAAGCACCAACCACTCACATTAGACAGGTCTTGTTGTGGTCACTGGATAAGCCGGTCGGTTCCGGGCAGTTTTACACCACAACTCAGTCTAACCTCTGGTTCTGTAACGACAAGGAATTTTGCTCGATCCGGATCGATCGTTAAACCGATCTAGACCGTTCGAAACCCCTGATCGTTTTGAGAACAGGACAAATTGGAACGCAAACAGAAGAACATTTCATTGTTATTACAACAATTACATCAGCTACAAGAATATACAGAGTATAATTGAATAAATGACATTCGATAAATATCAGAGACAACAATAAATTACATAGCAGCGGAAAAACAATAGAAAACACAACTGAAAGTAATACACGGATACAGAGCTTTCCGCGCATCGTTCCAGCTGTAAATCAGGATCCTGTGAATATAAATCTGCAAAACCAAAACTACTAGCTGCCCGTGTCAAAATAAGGGCACCCAGAGTTTAGGTTAAAACAATAAACTCCAGGTCAGTCATATGACTGGTGTGAGAACTAAAACAATTGTTTAAACTTTACTTTAAAAGAGAGTAATTCAAGGGACCACGCCGTATAACACGGAACGGGTTTCCTCCCAAGAATACCAATGCATAGAAAAGACAACGCAATGCTTTTTTGAAAAATGAAGCTATTATAAGACCCAGGTCCCATCACACAATGCAACGCAAGCCGGAGGATAGGGTTTTACCTTATAACAGCCAAACATGCTTGGTACGTTTAAAAACAAATCATTTGATACTATAATAAGTGTATAGTGTCAAAACAATTTCAATCATAAATATCAATCATAGACGGCATAGCATCCCATGCTACTATGTCGCCATACTAGGCTCTACAAATTAAACCGAAACATCTCGTATTGGAAATTGGATTTCCGTCATGAGTCGAGGCAAGGGGCAAGCTCCTCTCTGCTTCGAGACGCTCTAGCAAATGCCTCGGGACTACACACTCTGGGTAACCCCTGGATGCTTCAGGGCCGGTCCTCTCTTACGTTTGAGGATTAGTTATTCCTGAACACACATTTCCGGTCCTTACAGACCTAAAATCGAGGCGCCTCATCCAACAACCACATAGGTGAAAAGTATATAAATGTCAGGGCTGGTAAGTCACTGACACCACCAAAGCTAGAAAGAAATGCCGTGCTCTCCCTGCAGTCCTTATCCCGTTTTTAACTCATATCGAGGTGTGAGACTCGCGAATTCACATTATACACAAAGCTGCGCCACAAAGGCCGTGCTTTGACCATCAACCACAAGACTTTGCTTTTCAACATAAGCCTTGATCAATTGCCACTTAGGCGTGCCACACAGGTAATTCATGCCATGCGACCGATGTCCATCGATATACAACCTTTGAGCTCGTACATCTCATAGAAGGGCGTTAAGAAAGAGAATAAATTCTCCACCGCCAAACAGATGTATATTTAATGGAGATCAATCAACATAGAATAAAATCCAATGTCAGACACACAGTCCATTTACAAGTTCGTTCTGGGTCTGAACGAAACCGGAGGCACTTTCCTCGCATATCCATCGATCTCCAAGTACGTCTGGACGACCACAAACTGATTCCCTCATCTTGGGTGTGCGGCCCAATCAAATCATCAGTAGTCACCCAAACGATGTGAAGACTTCCGGTCTTCAACCACCGGCTTCATCTTCGACTTATCGTCGAATCGGTTATTCAGAATGGGTATAAACCCGGCCTATCCGAACAACCCGCGTATATTATAAACAAATGTTACACAACATACGCCTCATTCCAATTCATCAGTCACTAATCGTAAATTAACAAGAGAACAATTCCCCAAATATTAACCCCGAAGGCCAAAACCAACATCAGATCAATACCCAGAAAACCATCTTACTTAACTGATCCCCAGTTAGTTTCTAAATTTCACATTCTTAGGGAAAGGTTCCCATTAATTTTATCAAAGATAAATTCTTTAAAATTTATTCTTGAATCTTCCTTTAGATGTCATTTCAAACCAAATTATGGTTTTTCAAACTAGACGGGATTAGCGAACCACACCAAAGCAATTATTTATTTTATTTCCCAATCCCAACCTATTCATCCCATGAAGCAAAACTGGTAATACTCCATATCTAATACCACGGATTTATCGGTAAAATTAATTACCATTCCATGTTCAAATCTAATTAAGGATTTGACTATAGTTTTGGAGCAAAACTGGTGATACTCCATTCTCGCTCACTTTCTAAATTTGATAATTTAGATTATCAATTCACATTTCAATCTAATTACGGATTCATTAAAACTCCTTTTACTGGGTTAAAGAACTAATGTCATTTAAAACACAGTTCACGACAAACCCAAATCACATTCATTTTATTATCGGGTTAAAGAACAAGTGTCATTTAAAACACCCTTCACGATAAACCCACAAACCAATTCTATTTACAACCCATTTCAAATCCAATTTATTTATTTAAAAATAAATGTGTTTTAATTTTAGTTCAAAACTAGTTCATTTCGATAAAAATCTATTTTTATCTTTTCAAATATGGAGTTTTTCATCCCAATTTTTCCCAAATCATTTCTTATGATTTTCACAAATTATTACTATTTTTAATAATTTTATCAAGGCCCGTACAGTCGATTTCCATCAACGGCCATCGAACTGCACTTATAGCGACCTTTTCCAAATTTGATTTGGACGTATCTCCAAATCCAACCGTTGGATTTGAAATTTCTAATATTCGTTAGAAAGCTCTTTTCGATACGAACCCAACGGTTCCGGTTTTAGGAGAACCGACGGTCGGATCTCCCGTAATATCCGTTCGAAGTCAATGGTCGAAATTTGCGAACTGCTGTGGCGCGGCGCTTTCTATTCAGGCCATTATATTATATATATAATATATATAATATATATTTCGTCGATTTCTATTTAAAACAAATTTTATAAATAGTTTTAAATTTGTTTCAAAAACAATTTCAACTTCCATTTCAAATTCAAATCAAAATTGAATTTTTCTTATAAATTCGTTTTAAATTCATTTCAATTCAATTCAAATTTCAATTAAATTTGAATTCATTTCAAATCGATTTTTATTCTATTTCAATTCATTTTCCATTCAATTCAAATTCGTTTTATATTCAATTCAATTCGAATTCGTTATATATTCAATTCAATTCGAATTTCTTTTATATTCAATTCAATTCGAATTCGTTATATATTCAATTCAATTCGAATTTGTTATATAATCAATTCAATTCGAATTTCTTTATATATTCAATTCAATTCGAAATCGTTATATATTCAATTCAATTCTAATTTCTTTTATATTCAATTCAATTCGAATTCGTTATATATTCAATTCAATTCGAATTTCTTTTATATTCAAGTCAATTCGAGTTCGTTATATATTCAATTCAATTCGAATTTCTTTATATATTCAATTCAATTCGAATTCGTTATATATTCAATTCAATTATAAAAATGAATATAATCGATATAAATATCGTTCGCGTCAAAATAGCGCATCTCTAATCGACACAGCTTTATATATTTCAATAATTTCGTTATTCTATTCAACAAATGAATATTTATCCTATTCAATACGTGAATCTATATTTTTGTCAACACATGACTATTCTCAACGAATGAGTACTGTCCACGTGTGACTATTTTTGTTATTTAATATATTTTATAAAAATTATGGTATCTATCGTTTGATTTCAAATCAGACTCCAACCGTAAATTAGTAAGAGAACGATTCCCTAAATATTAACCCCGAAGGCCGAAACCAACATCAGATCAATATCCAGAAGACCACTCATCTTATCTATTTTCCAATTAGTTTCTAATTTTATATATGATAAAGATGTAAATTTTACTGTTAAAATACTTCGTTCAACACATGACTAATCCCAACGGATGAGTACGGTCAACACATGAACCTTTATTTTATAATGATAAAGATGTAAATTTTATTGTTAAAATATTTCGTTCAACACATGACTAATCTCAACGGATGAGTACTGTCAACACATGAACCTTTATTTTATAATGATAAAGATGTAAATTTTGTTATTAAAATATTTCGCTCAACACATGACTAATCTCAACGGATGAGTACTGTCAACACATGAACCTTTATTTTATAATATTCTTTATCTTCCCGATTGGAATGAGGCCCAATCAATTACCATATAAAGTTAATTATATTGATTCCGTACAACATATGTATATAATAGCAACGATAAATAAGCAACCATCATCCAAAGTGCACTACACTGTATAAGCATCAAATATAGATATCTAATGCTTACAACAGCCTGTCAATCAATCGATCGACATATAACTAATTACTGGGATTAGTGTATGTCGTATTTTATCCCAATACCCGTGTGGGGTTTCAAACAATCAAACACAGATTTTATTTGTGCAGTTGGGCGATGTGTAAAATTTATCGTCCCAATCAATGTCCTTCAAATAGGTGTACATAAACAAACCGTCTGGTTTGTAAATGAATATTTATTTATTCACATTCACGTTAAAAATTATATTTTTAACAACAAAATATTTTTAACTATATAAATATTTTATTTCAATTCCCATCACACAATCAATTCAATCGAATTTATCAACCAACAAATAAATCAATCGCCAAACAATTAACTAAACAAACAAGCCGTCCATGGTCTGTGGACGACGGGTGTCGGGTGCTACTAAACACCGTCTGCATCCTATTATATATTTTTAACTAGAAAAGGAAATTAAAGAGCGAGAAATTCTCACAGAGGATTCCACTCCGCCATGCTTTGCTGTTGAACTGCTGAACATCTGGATTCCTTTGAAATTCCAATTCAGTTCTTTCACGCTGTTCCTAAAAAATTATATTTTTATTATTTCATTTCAATAAATAAAAATCATATTTTTATTTCTACTTCATATATATTTACAATGCTTAATTCTATATAAAAATTATATTTTTATATTTCTACTTCTTATATAAAGATCGAATTTTTATTACTATAAAAATCACATTTTTATCTCAACATATATATAATAAAAATCAGATTTTTATCTCGCTATATATATAAAGATCAAATCTTTACTTTGCTACTCACATAAAAATCGAATTTTTATTATCATATCTATATAAAAATCATATTTTTAATATGCCACTAGTTCTGTGACCCCTCCCCCTTCTTATCTTGAGGCACTTCCGCTTTTGCTTCTTTCTTGCCCTTGTCTTCCTCATGTAAGAGTGCCATGTCCACTAACCTCTCGTAAGTAGCCCCCATAGGTACATGGGTCTTAGCCAGGCTGTGAAGTGGCTCATTCAGTCCCTTGACAAAATGGAGAGCCTTCTTATGAGGAGTATTCACTAAGTCCAGTCCAAATCAGGCCAGCTGATTGAATTGGTTGACTTATTCCTTGACCGTCATACTTCCTTGCTTAAGAGATAAGAACTTTTCCAGCTGTAAACTTTGTTCGGCTTTTGAGAGGAATTTCATCTCAAACCTCATATTGAAATCCATCCATGTTTCAACTGGTCTTTCAGCGTTAGTGACTTCCCGCCAATAGGAAGCTTCGTCTTTGAGCAACCATACAGCCAATTGTATCTTCTGCCTATCGTCCACCTCGAAGATAATGAACAGATCCTCAGTTTCTCTGAGCTAGTTCCTTGCTTCTACGAATGTTTTAGTTCCCTTGAAATCCTTTCCACCCATGGCCCTAAAGTCTCTACAACTCTTTGAGAAAGCATTTGCACGAGGAGGAGGAGGAACCGCTGCAGATGGAGGAGGAGGAATATCTTCTGGGCCTGCGTTGTTGGCCCTAGCCTCTAAGTACCTCCTGAACCAGCCAGGTATCAGTACACCCTCTAGAAGGTTAAGATTCCAAGACATGCTGACACAGAAAAAAAAACATTCAAAACGAAGGATAGAAAGATAGTGTATATGGATTTGGGGATTATGCCTTTTTAAATATAAAACAACAATTTTCTTGTAAGATGCTTCTTTATATTCCTTTTTCAAAATAGTTTTCAAAAACTCTTATCTGATCTGGTAAACCTTTGCTCTGATACCAAGTGAAACACCCCCACCTCCATTAAGGTCACTCACAGAGGGAAAGCCTTAACTTTAGTGGAGGGTTATAGGTACAAGACACAGAAAAATTTACCAGACAGATAAATATAAGCAGCGAAAATCCAACATTTATTGCATACGTGGTTCAAATACAAAAGCATTACATCAAATTGTCTCAAAATAACTTCTAAAACATTACACCATAATTTATGTCTTGATTATTTAATAAAGAAGCATAAACCATAAATAAAACTGCATAAATCCCCAAGTGTAATATTCAAAAGCCATAGCCAAGGTGAGAGAGTCCGAATCATACATCTACTTTCTTGAAGCGTGCAAAGAGTCCGACTAAGCTGGAGTATTCCCTCCCTGTGGACCGGGGGGCGGAAGAAAAGAGGACGAAAGAAAACGGGTCAGACAATAAGTCTGGTAAGTTCACTGATTACTAGTATTTAAACAAGGAAAGGAATCATGACAATAATAACAGAACATAGGACAATACCCTAATGTAAGATGAGAGGAACATGTGATCGCACCCATTACTATAGTCTATGCACCCTATTACTATAGTCTATGCACCTACTTAACCATTGGTTCAACCAGCCCCATGTGTTCATAACAAACGATCCCCTTAATAATTGGCTCTTACTCGCATGCATTCATATCATGTGTCATTCGGCCCCGCTTGACTATAGATACCTATGCTGGTCCTATCATGGGGTGTATCAATCCCTCTAGTGGAAACCCGACACGATTCAATATGCACTGTGTATACTACTGATGCCCAGTGCCAACTTTTTCCACTCCGGAGTACGTGCACGCCCATACTCCATCGGAACCTACACTGATGCACCAACGGCTGACATTTTGAACGCTTATAATCAGCCCAGTAATTGTGCCCCACCCTTCCTAGTTCAGGTACCATGATACATCTATGTAGGCTACTACTGAAAGGGGTCCCCGTTACTAAGGTTTTCTAATCAACATGTTTATTTGGTTAAGTGTCCAAGTTTACCTAACCCCACCCATCCGTTTAGTTAACATCTTGAATCGGTTAAGTGTTTCCCTAATTGACTTAACCCTACCAATCCTAACTTAGCTTTAATTTATTCATTAAAGCACCAACCACTATCATTAGACAGGTCTTGTAATGGACACTGGATATGTCGATCGGTTCCGGGCAGTTTTACACCACAACTCAATCTGACCTCTGGTACTTTTTGGGCTTGATGCACTAACCACCCACATTAGATAGGTCTTGTTGTGGTCACTGGATATGCCAATCGATTTCGGGCAGTTTTACACCACAACTCTGTCTAAACTCGGGTTAGGCATATTCGTCTTTTCTAAATCCATATATTTTCTATAAATGTCTAATTCTATATGTAAATTAATCTTAATTTAATCATGCCATAATTATCCTTTGATTATGCTCACAATAAATGGTGTATCAAATATACCATTTTATGAACAAATATATGCCATAAAATTTTCATATTTTCCATCGCTATCCCCGTGGAACGTACGCATGAATCACATAAAATGTTGGGCTAGTAAATTAGCCCAAACCCATAAACAAAAAGGGGTAGTAAAAAAGGGACATGAAATAAACATAAAATAGCATACATTTAACTTATCACGTGTAACTTGGCATAGAAGTATCATTAACTTAATTAAGCGGGTAAAGGTGAACTTGTGACTAAGTTGGATCTAATTGTCATGTAAACTTGATATAGGTCTAGCATGGAGGTTTAACATATAAACATAATTTTAAACTACAACTTAGCACATTAACTTATGTATGTCAAAACATAAAAAAGCTACTATAAACATATTTAAATCACAACTAAGCATATTAACTTATGTATGTAAAAACATAAGAAAGCTACTATAAACATATTTAAATCACAACTTAGCATGATAACTTATGTGTGATAAACATAAGAGGACTACTATACACATATTCGAATCACAACTTAGCAGATAACTTATGTGTGTTAAACATAAGAGAGCTACTATAAACATATTCGAATCACAACTTAGCATGATAACTTATGTGTTAAAACATAAGAGAGCTACAAATCAAATCTTGCAACATAAATAGATTCAACTTAACATGGTTCTAAATATACATGAATGTTGATCTAACATGTAAGCATGTGCTTTAGATCATAAACTTGCAAGTAACCACGAAGTTATAACTTGACATGTTTCACCATTCAGTTGGCATAATACGTTCGTTTCCCAATCATCATAGATCCCAATATATAAAATATGGTATGTTCATCATCACAAACATATAGGCATGATAATCGCAATGGTAGTTTAAGAAAAATGAGAATCAAACTTTATTTATCTTATACATAAGCATCATTCTATATTCGAATTACAATATGTCATGATTCATTTGAAAGAATGTTTAAATCTGCGTAATAACCAACTTACAAACTAAAAACGAATTCTTGATTTCTGAAATCTGAATTATGAAATTGGTAAGCTCGCCTTTGATGTAGATCATTGAATTTGATTACTTTAATTTGATTTTGATTCAGGTTTTTATCTTGTCCCTGAATTGAAAGCGGTGACGGCTACTCCAAGTTCTCTATTGACGACATGATAGTTCCTGGATTTTTTGTGTGATTTTAGGTTGAGCATTGGGTTGTTTATATAGAATTTCAATTTAACTAGAGCCGTCAAACGATCCTAGAGTTAACCACAACCATTCAGTCAGGATAGGGTGACACCTCAGCCCTAATGATTCAACAGGGAGTTAGAAAGGACTCAGCAATATCTCACAGTATGGATCAGAACACACCAGAAAGCTATGCAGGCTCTCAGCTCGGCCTAGGCGCATTTGGCAGGTGCACCAATGCAACTTTTGTACTGGCGTACTTCCCAAGTGCGCCAGTGCATTTTTTCTTCTTTCTTTCTTCTCGTTTTCTACTTAACATCGTTCGTCCATATCTCCTTCATACGATGTCCGTTTTACGCAAACTCGGACTCTATCTCAAGCAGAATTTCGAGACGAACGCAATGGAGGAACCAGTATCCCTTAATTCTCACATTTGAAATTAATTATTCTTTGATTCGTTACTTTAAAGTTAACAGAAAATATGGGGTGTTACAGCTAATCCAAGAAAACTACCGAAACACCCTACTCATCAGAACAACAAAATAGGCGGGTGCGTTCGTCAACCCAAAAAGGCATAACGAGCCATTCAAAGAAACCATCTAGAGTCCTAAAAGAAGCCTTGTCTATATTGTCCTCGGCCCCTATAGTGACCCGCATTTTTAGCTGTTGAATAATTTTTTATTTAATTATTAAATATCGATTTATCGATATCGAGAACGTGAATTAAATAATATTGAATATTTAATTAATAATTATAATATAATAAAATATATTATAATGTCGAAATAGTCGGAAATAGTGAAATTCACAATATCGTGTGAATTGAATAGCATACGAGATTTGGTGGAGTTTCAATTCGAAATATAAATAACGAATATATTCAATCGACGACAGTTGAACGTATAATTTATAATATATTTATAAACGAGCTCGAAATGGCGCGGCAGTTCGCTATTTGGCGATTTGGACTTCAATTGAATGTACAGGGTCCGTTTTAAATCGGATTTCTGTGAAACAAGAATTGTTAGGAGCTGGTGAAGTATATTTTTCTAGTGAAAGAGAAAAATCGAGATTTCGTCGTATATATTGGAAGTTATGTCCAAATTAAATATTCAGAAAAACAGCAGTATATTCGTTCGTGGCCACAATGGTTATTTAAGAATATTTGAATATCGGGTGTGAATTTAGACAAGGTTCTTTTGGGAAATAGTGATAATTTAATTTTTAGAATTTTATGGTAATTTTTAATTAATTTAATAAGCAACTTTTTATTTGGAGTATTTGGCACTCTGTATCGACATTTCGGGGTTTCACAATATGAGTCCATCTACCAGTATTATTACATTTTTGGGACCAGAGCACTTCACTCATTTCAATGGTATTTTTGTTTCTGTCCATAACAGTCCCTACATGAACATAATATTTCATAGTACGGTACACTATGTTTTTAACTTAAAACAAACTAAACTGAATGGTTAACTGGTCAAACGAACTCGAAATTCAACGAAACAAGTTTCATACGAATCCTTAGGAAGAGGTCTAGTGAGACGTCAAGGCCTCATATTTTTAGGATTTTTTCTGGAATTGTTAGGAATTATTGCTCGGTGTTTTTCATCGATATTTTCTAAGGGATTTTCGCAAACGGTGTCGGAATTCGACGAAACCTATCCCATTGGGTCCGGAATATTTTTCTATGCTAAGACTAGCTTAGTTTGTCAGAAACAGAGGTCATATGATATTGTTTTGAGTGTTATTTCGTGATGAAATTTCTAATATAATAAAATATTTAATCTTACTATAAGTACACCAGTTTTGTTCTAAACCCTATTCTCATTTTTCCACTGTCAAAAATTACCGCCGCCACCAGAAACGATTTCAACAGCAAATCACCACTTTCAAGATTAAATAGAAATTCAAAGCCAAGTAAATAAATTCCAAAGCTTGTACGGTGGAGACTATGGGTTGAGAGCTCCATTTCTGTATAATTTTTATACAGTGGGAAAGTGGTACCTAGAGGTTTGTTTTGGGTAGTTGAAAACTAGGTCACGAGCTTTCAGGGCGTACGGGGGATCGAAGGCTGAAATGGGACTGGGGTCGAGCTCGTAGGAGCATGGCGTACCTAATGGCGTCGTACGGTGAAGTCCGGTCACCGGAGTAGGTCGGAAGGGAGTGGAACACGATGGTTTGCCTTGGAAGAAGTTGGTGAAGAGGCAGACGTTAGTTGTGTTTGGCGAATGAGGTAAATGGTGAGGTGGCTGTCACATTTCAAACACTATGTTGGGTACAACTTTGGGGAGTTTTTAATGAAAGAAGAGGGAAATAAGGGAGTCGGGTTTCTAGTTTTTGAAAAGGAGATGGCGAAAATGGTTGTGATGTTCGTGGAGTTTGAAGATGAAAAAGGTGAAGACGGGTTTTAAGTTTTCGGGAAGGAGAAGGCTTTTGAATACGGGTCTGGGAAGTTGGATAGGCCTTAGTTTAAAAGGTTAAGCCCAAATGAATGAATATCTAAGTTTTATTTAAAAATAAATGTATATTAACTTCTAAATGAAATATCTTCAGCATACGGTATCAGATTGACGAACCGTAAGTTGCGTTAGGATCGTATGGACGGACACTACGCACTGGAACTGACCGGGAGTGGAATGGAGCTCGTTACAATTTATGGCGAAATAAATTGTTTGATTCAAATCAAACAAACAGTTTATTGTTCTTTAACGATGAACTGCAAATGTGAGTAAAACTCACCAACTCTGAACAGTTATATTTTTATAATGTATTGTTAGAACTGTTAATCATCTGTTGATTGCTGTGTGTTGGTTGATTGATTGAACTGCTAGTCAGTTAGTTGAAATTATATATATATATAAACTGTTAAATATAAATATAAATATATAAATATATATATATATATATTGATTCTGTTTATCAGAATAATTCGTACTGAAATGTAATGGAAGTTGATTATACTGTGTAACATCTGTGGATGCAGGGAAACAGGTTGGAGGGACCCAACTGGGTTCCTCAATATTTATAATACTGTTTTGATTTATATAATGTGTTATATAATCTGTTGTCGATTATATGTGGTTGGACGTTATTGAACGTCGTGATTTGATACGATTGAATACCATAACATACCCAAATGTTGATAAGGGGATTTTCAAAGTGATGTTGAAAATCGAATATTTATAAATAGAAATATTTATAAATAAGAAATATTTATAAATTGGAATATTTATAAATAGGAGATATTCAAAAAGGAAATAAATTCAAACCATTTTCTTTTTGAATGGAAAGGCCCGTGTGGCGAGTTTGGGAATTTTCCCGATGCTCCCGATACAAAGGAGGTTATGGCGAATTTTCCCTGAAATTTAAGGAGTTAGAATATTTCAGGAATAAATTTGAAAAAGAAATATTTGTAAACCATTTACAAATAGAATTGAAAAGGAAACGTTATAAAAAGGAAATCATTTTTAAAGTGTAGAACCGTTATTTAAAAGTAAATCTTTTCAAATGAATAAAATGTTGTTAAAAAGGAAGTCTTTATAAAGTGAATAAAGTAAATCGAATATAGACATTCGAAGTTAGTAAATCGAATATAGACATTCGAAGTTAGTTAATCGAATATAGACATTCGAAAAGGAGAAAACGAATATGGTATTCGAAGTTAGAAATCGAATATGGTATTCGAAGTTAGTTTATCGAATATGGTATTCGAAAGTTAGTTAATCGAATATGTTATTCGAAAAGGGTTAGTCAAGTCGAGTTAGTCAAATAGAGTTAACCAGTTAGAGTTAATCAGTTAGAGTTAACCAGTTGGAGTAATTAGTAAGAGTTAATCGATTAGAGTTAAAACGAACTAGAGTTAATCAAATATAGTTATTTGAGACAGAGTTAGTCAAGTTAGTCGAGCCTAGTTAATCGAATCAAATTGGTCGAACCAAGTAAGTCGAGTTAAGTTAGTCAAGTTAGTCGAGCCTAGTTAATCGAATCAAATTGGGCGAACCAAGTAAGTCGAGCTAGTCGAGTCAAGTTAAGTTCGTCGAGTTAAAGTTATCGATGTTAGTTTCATCGAAAGGAGTTATCGATGTTAGTTTCATCGAAAGGAGTTATCGATGTTAGTTTCATCGAAAGGAGTTATCGATGTTAGTTTCATCGAAAGGAGTTATCAATGTTAGTTTCATCGCATGGAGTTATCGATTATGGTTTAATTGAAGAGAGATTTTTAAATATGAGATATTTGAAAAGGAAGAGTTATCGAATATTAGTTATTCGAAGAGAGATTATCGAATATCGTTTATTCGAGAAGATGTAAATCGAATATAGGTTATTCGAAGAAGAGTTAATCAGATAGAGATTTCTCGAAGAGAGTTAATCGGCAAATTCGATTATATCGAATTCGGGAAAGTACTTATTATTTCCAGTGTTTTAAATAGAGATTTATTTATTTATAAATAAATAAGTGTTAGGTTAATTATTCACTAATCAGAATAGAAGTTATAATTAAAATTAGATAATTCGAAAGTAGGGATTATAACGTTATCGTTATAACCAATGTTTTAAATATAGAAGTGGACTAGTAAAATTGAATCCGAGAAAGGCGTAAAGAAGTTGTTAAAGATTAAAAGATAAACTTTGACCATTTCGAAGTTATAACGTTGTTCAGTTAAGGTCTGAGAGGTAATTATACCCCAACTTGAGTGACTTCCTTCTTAACTAAGAAATGGTAAGGTTTGATCGTAAAGGAGTTTTGGAAATGTTTTCCAAACGAGAATCAGAAATGTTTTCTGATAAAAGAAAATAAGAATTTAGAATATAGGGAAACATGAGATAAGTAAATAAATGAACTAAAGAGATTAATGTTAAATGATGTTTGTTCGATATAATTTCCATCTGGGAATAATATCGTTGTTTGCACACTTGTTTTTCTTTGATGGTTAAATCACAGACTATCGAAGTTTTGACCATTTTAACGTTGTTAATATGGAGAGACCGGTTGGATTATTATCCAAAGAACCACTCTGTATTGGAATAAGCGTCGTGAAGCATATATGCCAAAGATAATTGAAGACGGAGTAAAATGTAAGGGCTATCCTGTTTACAGAATAGTGCCTTCGGTTTGTCCAGTCCCAGGACAACTTGTATGGACGAAGGTCTGATAGAGTACATCCAATGGATCGCGTAAGTTGATCTGTTCAAACGTACTCACGTTTGGTGGCGGAGGAATTCGTTTCTCTTAGCTGTATACCCGTGTTATTTTTGGATAAGTCAATTTGTGATTTGGCGGGTATGACGATGTGACATTTTAAGTGAATGAAGATGGATGTCTGACAGAGTATTTCCAGAAAGGTCGCGTACATTGATTTCTTCAACCGTACCAAGAGTGGAAGCGGAGAAGGAAACTTCTTTTAGCTGACACGTAATGTATTGTTGTAGACGTCAATTAGTGATTTTCGATGGATCTGACAATGTGGCATTCGAAGTGAATCTATTGTGATGATAAAGCGCAGCTTCTAGCCTCACATCCGGTAAATGACAGAAATCGGGTAGGAAGCATGGCTATGTAGGTCGCACCTATTAGGGTGTATAATCACCTAATCTAGAGTTTCATTTATTTCTAAAAATCTATTGTTGATGCTGTCCCATTCGGGAAACGGTTGCTGATCCCAACCGTTGGTGATATACATTCGATACACTCAAGCGAAATGAGTGGTCGGTCATGTGTGGCCGGGTTGCAAGATGTTCTTGTTGAACCCAGTGTATTCCTCTCTAGAGGTACACTAGCGAAAGGTGGTTCCATACCTTGTCATAGTTGGAAATCCATTATCCAATACGTGCTTGCGATTTTGATCGTATACTATATATGTAGAACGTGAGATGAATGCGTTTCTGCTAGTTGATATCTATTTGTACATAGACATTATTATAATTTCAAAAGGTTTTTGATATAAAGATATTTTGGATTCTCATAAGGGAAAAACCCGTTCCGTTCTGCGGCGTGGTCTTATGAGATATCGTTTACTTGTTCATATGCCTGTTTAAACCGTTTCACTCATACCAGTCCCATGACTGACCCGGAGTTTATTTTGTTGTTTTCCCTAAACTCTTGGGTGCCTAAATTTGTACGGGCTGTCAAGTAGTCGGGATTTTACAGATACACTTGGAGAGCTTGGAGCAGGAGGCTTCAGGATTCTATAGCTATTATTATTTCCATTGTTGTTGTAAGTGTTGTACTCTGATAAGTGTTATTGTATACATATACTGATGTTATTTCAAAGATATGTTATGTTATATTTTATTCGTTCCGCTGTGAGATTCGTGTTTACTCTGATGATGATGTTCTTCTTCTTCTTCTATTCTATAAGTTCTACCTTATCTATCCTCACCCTCTATCTTCTTTCTATTAGTTTCTTGAATTTCCAGTGCAATTTGGGGTTGGACTTGTGTTATTTGGTCAGCTCAAATTGGTCCGGATTTTCGGGTTACTACAGACCCCCTCAATTGATGAAATCCCCATGGCCAAATCTAAGTGAGAGAAAACTGGTGCTCCAACAATCTGGTCAAACAGATCATCTATCCTCGGGAGTGGGTGCATATTCTTCTTTGTGAGTTTATTCAACTCTCTGTAGTCTACACATAAGCGAAGCGAACCATCCGCCTTAGTTGCAAATACAACCAGAGCACACCATTCAGATATGCTTCGCCTAATAAATCCTTTTTCAAGTAGCTCCCCTACTTGCTTACTAAGCTCCCTCATTTCTCTTGGAGCTATATGGCGCACAAGTAATGCAACTAGCTTTGCATTGTCTACCAAGTATATATGAAAGTCGATCTTGCGCCTCGGAGGTAAGCCCCGAACCTCCTCAAAAACATCAGAATACTTACGGACTACTGGTACAGATTGTAGATCATCGATAGATGCATCTAGAGACTCTAGGAAACTAAGCATGACAGACCCCTTAGGGTCACAAGAAATCTCGAGGGTCCTCCCATCAAAAGTCTAATGATCCTCCTCTCACAATTTAGAATGGCACCATACTTGGCTAGCCAATCCATCCCCAGAATCAAACCATAAACCATAAAATCGAGCACATATGCGTCACACTCAAACTTGACGCCTAACATAGTTATTCTCAAATCTCGACAAATCATGGACAAATGAGCTGAACCACCAATGGGGTTTGAGTCAAAAACGGGATCCATTACAATACCCATACTATGGTGCGGAGATTCAACTATAGAATCAGATGTAAATGAACGCGAAGCGCCCAAATCAAAAGAAAACTGACTGGATAATTTGGAAAGGGAAATTAAAAATTCAATGGGAACTTTACTACCTCTATCCGGTATACTGACCACGAGAACATGCACTTGTCTTTCAGAAGATCCTGCCCTTTGGTCTTGTCCTTGTTTCTTCAGGCATTCCCTCGTATAGTGTCCGACGTCACCACAATTAAAGCAAGCGTTCTTCTTTTTCCTGCAATCCTTGATCAAATGACCCACGCGCCTACAACTATGACATTTCCTCTTTCCTCGGGCTTTGCAATCTTTGGTCAAATGACCCCTACGTTTACAAACATGACATTTCTTCTTAGACGAATCAACTACTCACGACGGTGGAGGAACAACGGCTGTAGCTCTCCCGATTGGTGCTAACATGACCCAAACATCCCCGTAAAGGAAAGCCCAAATTAATTTGAGAAAAATACAAATCAAAACACAAACAGAAGAACATTTCATTGCTTATTACAACAATTTACATCAGAGTACAAGAATATACAGAGTATGAATAAATAAAACACATTTGTTAAATATCAGAGATTTACAAATTACAATGCAGCGGAAAATAATACAAAACACAACTAAAAGAGATACACAGATACAGAGCTTTCTGAATATCATTCCAGCTGTAAACCAGGATCCTGTGAATATAAATCTGCAAAAACCCCACTACTAGCTGCCCGTGTGAAAAATAGGGCCACCCATAGTTTTGGTTAAAAAAATAAACTCCAGGTCAGTCATGTGACTGGTGTGAGAACTAAACAGTTATTTAAAACTTTACTTTAAAAACAAAGTAAATCAAGGGACCACATCGTATAACACGGAACGGGTTTCCTCCCGAGACCACTAGTGCATAAACAATTATAAACAGCGCAATGCTTTTTGAAAAATGAAGCTATTATAAGACTCAGGTCCCATCACATAATGCAACGTAAGCCGAAGGATAGAGATTTTGCTTATAATAGCCAAACATGCTTGGTACGTTTAAAACAAATCATTTTGATACTATTATAGTTTAAAGTGTATGAAAACAACTTCAAATATAAATGTATCAATCATAGATGGCATAGTGCCCCTTCCCACTATGTTGTCATACTAGGCTCTATAAATAAACCGAAATGTCATGTATTAGAAATTGGATTTCCGTCATGAGTCTAGGCAAGGGACGTACTCCTTTCTGCTTCGAGACACTCTAGCAATTGTCTCGGGACTACACACTCTGGTTAACCCCCGGAATCCAACAGTGCCGGTACACTCAAAGTGCAAAAGTGGATTGGTCATACGTGAACGTAAGTTTCTCAGTCCTAAACGACCCATCCATCGGCTCCATAGTAACCGATATATCTGAGGCGCCTCGCATTCCAACAACCGCATAGTAAAAATATATAAATGCTAGGGCATGTAAAACCCTGACACCACCCATAGCTAGAAAGAAACGTAATGCACTCACTACGTTCCTTTATCACTTTTTGACTCATACCGAGGTGTTAGGCTCGCGAATTAACGCTATACACAAAGCGGGGCTATATTAAAGCTATGCTTTGATCTTCAACCACTAGAGTCTGCTTTTCAAAAGAAGCCTTGACCATTTGCATCTTAGCATGCCACACAGGCAATTCATGCCTTGCGATTGATATCTATCGATACATAACCTCTGAGCTCGTACATCTCAGAGAAGAGCGTTAAGCAAGAGAATAAATTCTCCATCGCCAAACAAATATATTTTTAATATAAATCAATCAACACATAATAAAATCCAATGTCAGATACACAATCCATTTACAAGTTCGTTCTGGGTCTGAACGAAACCGGAGGCACCTTATTCCTCGTCCCATATGTCCAATGCAGGAAAGAGGCCCTCGCATATCCATTGATCTCTAAGTACGTCTGGACGATCACCACTTATTACCTCGTCTTTGGTGTACAGCCCAATCAAGACTTCAGTAATCATCGAAATGATGTGAAGACCTCCGGTCTTCAACCACTGTCTTCATCGTCGACTTGTCGTCAAATCGATTACTCAGAATGGCTACAACCCTGTCCTTTCTGAATAACTCGCGTATATAATACACAAGTGCTATAAAAACACAACATACGCCTCATTCCAATTCTGAATATTCTTTTATTCAAATATTCATATGCTTTGGGAAAGGTTCCCATTAATTTTATCAAAGATAAATTCTTTAAATTTATTCTTTAATCTTCCTTTGGATATCATTCAAACCATATTAAGGTTTTCCAAACTAGTTGGGACTAACGCACCTTACCGAAATAATCATTTATTTAATTTCCCATTCCTAACCTATTCATCTCATGGAGCAAAACTGGTATTAGCCCATAATTAACACCATGGTTTTATCGGTAAATTTAATTACTATTTCCCATTCAAATCTAATTAAAGATTTAACTATCGCTTGGAGCAAAACTGGTGATACTCCACTCTCGATCATTTCCCAAATTTGATAATTTAAATTATCAATTCACATTTCAATCTAATTAAAGATTCAGTAAAACTCCACTTGGTTTTAATTTTCCCAAAAATCAATATTAATGATTATTTAACTTTGGAAAATCTAACATGCCGCATCGACAATCTACACCGTACTATTGATTTATGCCGATATATAACCTCTAAGCTCGTACGTCTCAAAGAAGGGTGTTAAGCAAGGAAATAAATTCTCCACCACCAAAAAAATATATATTTAGCAGATATCAACCATACAGTTCGAAATACAATGACAGACATATAATCCTGCCTTTAGCTGGGTTAAAGAGCCAATGTTATTTAAAACACGGTTCACAATAAACCCAAATCCTCTTCCATAAAAATGGAATCTTCACGGAAAACGGATCAATATGTATAATCGATATCAATTTCCATATCTGACTAATAATATAAATGGAATAATGGCAAAGCCTTTTAAATTCCATATGTATTAACAGTCTTCCTCCACAGAAGTTCACTTTGATTATTATCAAATCGAATTCCATTCAGTTCCAATTTAATATATTAAACTGGAAAACTATACTTTGGAAAATTCCCATGAAATCTTAATAAAAAGATATATAAATTCCAAATCACATTTCAATGTAAATCGGGTTAAAGAACGAATGTCGTTAAAACACAGTTCACAATAAACCCAATTCACATTCCATCTTCAATTCCAATTAAATGTTAATTAACTGGAAACACCAATAATCTTAATTAAAAGATTTTTTTCACATGGGGTTCAAGAACAGTGTTATTTAAGAGACCATTCATGAGAAACCTAAAAACATTTGATATTAAATGTAAGGCTCTGAATAGAAAATATATCTAGTTATATTCATTACCAAATTCTGAAATCAACAAATATCGTATTGGAATAACGATATATATATCTTCAAAATTCCTCCACAACATCCATATAATCACGGAATCCAATATCGAAATATTCCGAAGATAATTTTGATTCAAATCCATTCCAATTCATATATTGGAAATTCTGGTTATTTTTAAAACCATTTCAAATCCAATTTATTTATTTAAAAATATTAGATTTATAATTCTAATTTATAACTAGTTTATTTCGATAAAAATATATTTTTATCTTTTCAAATATGGAAATTTTCATCCCAATTCTTCCCAAATCATTTATTATGATTTTACACAAATTATCGATATTTTTGATAATTTTATCAAGGCTTGTACAGTCGATTTCCATAAACGGTCATCGAACTGCACTTACAGCGACCTTTTCCAAATTTGAATTGGACATAATTCCAAATCCAAACGTTAGATTTTAAATCTCTTGTATTCATTCGAAAGCTCTTTTCGGTACGAACCCAGCGGTTCCGGTTTTAGGAGAATCCGACGGTCGGATCTCCCGTAATGTCCATTCTAAGTCAATGGTCGAAATTCGCGAACTACCGCTGCGCGGCGCGTTCTATTCAGGCCATTAAATATATATATTATATATATTATATATATTTCGTCGATTTCCTTTTAAAACGTATTTTATAAATCGTTTTAAATTCATTTGAAAAACGATTTCAACTTCATATTTAATTTCAAATCAAAACTAAATATTCCATGTCATCGATATATGAATGATAATATTTTCAAAGCATAAGATTTGAAATCACTTTATTTTCGATATTCATTATAAAAATGAATAAAATCGGTATAAATATCATTCAAGTCAAAATGGTGGTTAATCTAATCAACATGACTTTATATATTTAAATATTTTCGTGTCCATCCCAAATCGGACATCAAAATCAGATTTTGATCTTTTACTGAATATTATTTTAAAATATTCGTTATTTTAAAATATTCATTCTTTCTGAACTGGAATCAGACACAATCAATCACCACATAATGTTATTTATATAGTTTAATACAACACATGTACATAACAACAATCAAACATAATCAACCATCATCCAGAGTGCATTCTACACTGCATAAGCATTAAATATAAATATTCAACGCTTACACAGCTTATCAACCAATCGATTGACATTCAACTAAATATTGGGATTAGTGTATGTCCAATATCATCCCAATACCCGTGTGGGGTATCAACCGACAAATAATGAATTTTATTTGTGTAGTTGGGCGATATGTAAAATTTATCATCCCAATCAATATCATCCCAATAACCGTGTGGGGTTTCAACTAACAAATAATGAATTTTATTTGTGTAGTTGGGCGATGTGTATAATTTATCGTCCCAATCAATATCATTCAAATGTGTGTACATAAACAAATCATCCGATTTTTTTATGAATATTTATTTTATTCATATACACGTAGAAATTTATATTTTTTACTACAAAATATTTTATTTAACATATGAATATTTTATACAGTCCATTTCACATCACAAACAATTTTCACAACAAAATCAAACAAACAAACAAGTCGTCCATGGTCTGTGGACGACGTTGTCAGGTGCTGCTAAGCATCCTCTACATCCTAGCAGATATTTTAACTAGATAATAAAATTAAAGTGACCATCTTGGGTTTCCACTTCGCCATTCTCTATTTCTGAACGGCTCGGTTTTGCCCAAAATTCTAATGCGATCTTTTCCAGCTATTCATAATAAAAATCACATTTTTAATATGATGTTTATTTTAAAAAACACATTTTTATAAAGGCACTTCATATATAAAAATCATATATTTTTACAATGCTTCTTTCTATATAAAAATTATATTTTTATATCTCTACTTCTTATATAAAGATCGAATTTTTATTTCGCTATAAATATAAAAATCAAATTTTTATAATTTCTCTTTCAAAAATCAAGTATTTTCCTATTCAAAAATCTAATCTTTTTATATTTAAAAATCTATTCTTATTATAATTGAAAATCTAATCTTTTTTGCTATGAAAACATTATAAAATTTGGATCTTTATCGCTATGAAAACATTATAAAATTTGAATCTTTATCGCTATGAAAACATTATAAAAATAATAGCTTTTATATTTAAAAATCATACTTTTATACATTTAGTAAATTAGATTTTAACCAATGTTTTATATAAAAAGAAACTGAAATTTAAACAATGTTTTATAATTAAAAGTCTGAAGAAAAAAAACTCATTGTAAATCATCTGAAGCCCAAACAGAACCCGTCTTCATCTTCCTCGCTATCGATTTAGCTTCAGGAAAACCCACCCACGCACCAAATACATCCCACCACTGCACGTTGTTAGGCCTCGCTGGACCTCATCACTTGTCATCGCCGCGTCGCTGGAGGGGGGGAAGGGTAGTGGCGTCGTCGTCTTGCAGGTGGTTGGCGCGGCTAGGGCTTGGCGTTCGTGAATGGCATAAAGGGGGTTTTGCCGTTTTAGGTAAAGGAGGAGAGAGAATCGAAGAGGGGGGTGTCTGAGGTAGAGCGGCGTGGTGGCTAACCTCCGGCGTGGTGGCGCGTCGATCTGGAAAGGGGGCTGGATCGATTTTTCTTCTTCTTTTTATTCCTTTTCCAGCTAAACGATTTAAAGGAGGAGGGGTTTGACAAAGTATAAAAGGAGGGGGGTAAAGTATATAAATATTATTTAATTTAAATAATTTATTCTTCAAAAAGGAGCTTTTGAATTCGAGCCCCAAACGAACTCCAACGACTATCGTCCCTAGCTAATTACTCTCATTCCGAACACAATGGGATATCTTTCGTAACCCAATTCGACTATTTCAATTGGTTTCCATTAAATTTAAAATATAAAATCGATTTATATTTGACTTGAACGCACATTTTAATTTACTACGGCCACGTACGAACCCCAAAAATTCAAGAAAAATAAATCTGGCTATATTTTGACGATACGATCCTAACAAAACTAATTTCGTCAAATTTGGTGACCGTTTGAAAAATGGCCATTTTCTGGCCGATCCAAATTGACTAAAACTGTCAAAACACGTTTTCTTTAGCCACACTCATATTTTAATCTCAAAAATTATGAATTTTGGAATCTAGCAATAATATGACATCCCGGATCCAACAAAAGTGGTTTCATCGAAAATGGAGGTCGTTTGCAAAATGCCTATTTTTAAGGCCTTTATGTATATTAAAATATATATAAATTCCACAATGACTTTTCTGAATTTTAAACTAGACATATCTTTTAATTTATAAAATGAAATTTCAGTTTCTTACATTCGTCAGAAAGGTATAGTTAATCATATTCAAATATTTCTTGCTTCGTCTAATTCTGCCTTAAAACAAATTATGTATATTCATTTGGAATTTGAAATCGAATTTTCAAACTACCGCACCATTTCAGGCTCGTTATATAATTAAAATAAATTTATTCGTTTTAACTTCATTGAAAATAAATTTTCCGTTGTTATTATTTAATATAATTCATTTTAAATACTCAAAATCCATTTAAATTACCAAAATAAAATTTTTAAATTGGTTTTGATTTTCGGGTTGTTACAATCTCCCCCACTTAAAATCTTTTCGTCCTCGAAAAGGAAAGGAGTTGAAAGTTGTTTAACATACAACTCAACTTTCATTCTTCAACTATTCAATTTCGAAGAATTTCTAATTTTTCAAAAATTTGGCTAACACTCTAAATTTTCGAAAAGTTTCGCCATAACCTCCTTTGTACGGGGAGCGTCGGGAAAATCCCCAAACTGCCACACAGGCCCTCTCATCTCAAAAAGAAAAAGAAAAAGCCAATCGGCTCATAAAATCATCATCACCCAAGAAATTTGTAAACATGTAACTATTTGTCGGACATACAATTTTATTCCTCTTCTCTAGCCTCCTTGCTATGACCAGCTGTTCACACACACACACAAACACACACACACACACACATATATATATATATATATACATGTATGCAATTTCAAAAAAATTCAATTCAGTTCAATATTCCTATTAGTTCAACTAATAATCAAACAACACAACCAGCAATCAATTAGTTGATAATTTTTCAATCATATAACTTTGATGTATATATATATATATATATATGTATGTATATGTATATACAAAAAATCATGTGTTTGTTGCCAAATAACAACAAATAAACCTATGTAAGTTTTGGTTCTTACACCAGTCTAATGGAAATATATCATCGGACTTTCGAAACCCGAACATAAATGTTGATGATGCTCGAGCGATCATCAGATTCATCTCTGAGCGACTAGAGTTTGATTCTATATCTATCCATTATTTGAGGCTTTGAATATACGCCACGTCAGGCCTATACTCAAAATATCCCTATACTATATTGTCCAAATTTAGTATAAATAAATAATCAGATACGTATCATAAGGTTTAAATTTTCAAAACAAAAATTGTTTTCATTTTTATTTAAAATTAACACTCCTTCGACTCGTTCTAGGCCGCTACTGATCCCATCTCTAACGAGTCATTCTTATTGGATATTACTAATCCAATCTCTGATGAATTCTTTCGTTCGGTTCTAATATGCCTTTTTCTCGAGCTCTGTAAACCAAAGCTATGATATCAAACAGACACGACCCAAACTTCCCCGTAAAGGAAAGCCCGGATTGAGTTGAGAACATGACTAATCAGAACAAAAACAGAAGAACATTTCATTGCTTATTACAACAATTTACATCAGAGTACAAGAATATACAAAGTATGAATAAATAAAATACAATTGTTAAATAACAGAGATTTAAAAATTACAATGCAGCGGAAAATAGTACAAAACGCAACTGAAAGAGGTACACGGATACAGCGCTTTCCAAATATCATTCTAGCTGTAAACCAAGATCCTGTGAATATAAATCTGCAAAACCCAACTACTAGTTGCTCGTGTGAAAAATAGAGGCACCCAGAGTTTAGCTTAAAACAATAAACTCCATGTTAATCATGTGATTTGTGTGAGAACTAAAACAGTTATTTAAATATTTACTTTAAAAACAAAGTAAATCAAGGGACCACGCCGTATAACGTGGAATGAGTTTCCTCCCGGGACCACCAGTGCATTAACAATTATAAACAGCGCAATGCATTTTCAAAAATGAAGCTATTATAAGACTCAGGTCCCGTCACACAATGCAACCCAAGCTGGAGGATAGAGTTTTACCTTATAATAGCCAAACATGCTTGGTACGTTTAAAACAAATCATTTTGATACTATTATAGTGTAAAGTGTATGAAAACAACTTCAAATCTAAATGTATCAATCATAGACGGCAAAGTGCCACATCCCAATATGTCGCCATACCAGGCTCTTCAAATAAAATCAAAATGTCATGTGTTGGAAATTTGATTTCCATCATGAGTCTAGGCAAGGGACATACTCCTTTCCGATTCGAGACACTCTAGCAAATGTCTCGGGACTACACACTTTGGGTAACCCCTGGAATCCAGCAGTGCCGGTCCACTCGAAGTGCAAAAGTGGATTGGTTATACCTGAACACACGTTTCTCGGTCCTAAAGGACCCATCCGTCGGCTCCGTAGTAACCGATATATCCGAGACGCCTCGCATTCCAACAACCATATAGGTCAAAATATATAAATGCCAGGGTGTGTAAAACCCCGACACCACCCATAGCTAGATAGAAACGTCATGCACTCATTGCGTTCCCTTATCCCGTTTTTGACTCATACCGAGGTGTAAGGCTCGCAAATTAACGCTATACACAAAGCGGCGCTATACTAAAGCTATGCTTTGATCATAAACCTCAAGACTCTGCTTTCCAGCAGAAGCCTTGATCATTTGCATCTCAGCATGCCACACAGGCAATTCATGTCATGCGACTGATATCTATAGATATATAACCTCTGAGCTCGTACGTCTCAGAGAACGGCGTTAAGCAAGAGAATAAATTCTCCACCGCCAAACAAATATATATTTAATAGAAATCAATCAACACAGATTAAAATCCAATGTTAGACACATAATCCATTTACAAGTTTGTTCTGGGTCTGAACGAAACCGGAGGCACCTTATTCCTCATCACATATGTCCAATACAGGAGAGAGGCCCTCGCATATCCGTCGATCTCCAAGTACGTCTGGAAGATCACACTTATAACCTCGTCTTGGGTGTACAGCCCAATCAAGACATCGGTAATCATCCAAACGATGTGAAGACCTCTGGTCTTCAACCACCATCTTCATCGTCGACTTATCGTCGAATCAGTTACTCAGAATGGGTATAAACTCGGCCTTTCTGAATAACTCGCGTATATAACAAACAAGTGCTATAAAAACACAACATGCGCCTCATTCCATTTCTGAAAATTCTTTAATTCAAATATTCGTATACTTTGGGAATGGTTCCCATTAATTTTATCAAAGATAAATTCTTTAAATTTATTCTTTAATCATCCTTTGGATATCATTCAAACCATATTAAGGTTTTCCAAACTAGTCGGGACTAAGGCACCTTACCGAAGTAATCATTTAATTAACTTCCCAATCCCAACCTACTCATCCCATGGAGCAAAACTAGTATTACCCCATAACTAACACCACAGCGTTATCAGTAAATTTAATTACCATTTCCCATTCAAATCTAATTAAAGATTTAACTATCGCTTGGAGCAAAACTGGTGATACTCCACTCTCAGTCATTTCCCAAATTTGATAATTTAAATTATCAATACACATTTCAATCTAATTAGAGATTCATTAAAACTCCACTTGGTTTTAATCATTCCAAAAATCAATATTAATGATTATTCAACTTTGGAAAATCAAACATGTTGCATCGACAATCTACACCGTACTTTTGATTTCTACTGATATATAACCTCAAAGCTCGTATGTCTCGGAGAAGGGTGTTAAGCAAAAGAATAAATTCTCCGCCACCAAACAGATATATATTTAGCAAAGGTCAACCATAAAGTTCGAAATACAGTGATAGACATGTAATCCTGCCTTTAACTAGGTTAAAGAACCAATGTCATTTAAAACACAGTTCACAATAAACCCAAATCCTCTTCCATAAAAATGGAATCTTCACGGAAAACAGGTCAATATATATAATCGATATAAATTTCCGTCTCCGATTAATAATATAAATGGAATAACGGCAAAGCCTTTTAAATTCCATATGTATTAACAGTCCTTCTCCACAGAAGTTCACTTCGATTATTATCAAATCGAATTCCGTTCAGTTCCAATTTAATATATTAAATTGGAAAACTCTACTTTGGAAAATTCCTGTTAAATCTTAATAAAAAGATTTATAAATTTCAAATCATATTTCACTGTAAATCGGGTTAAAGAACGAATGTCGCTAAAAACATAGTTCATTATAAACCCAATTCACGTTCAATTTTCAATTCCAATTAAATGTTAATTAATTGGAAACACTAACAATCTAAATTAAAAGATTTATTCTTTTCACACGGGGTTCAAGAACAGTGTTATTAAAACACCATTCACGACAAACACAAAAACCAATTTTATGTTAAATACAAGGCTCTGAATAGAAAACATATCGGCTTATATTCAATATCAAATTCTGAAATCAACAAATATCGTATTGGAATAACGATATATATATCTTCCAAATTCCTCCACAATATCTTCATAATCACGGAATCCAACATCGAAATATTCCAAAGACAATTTCGATTCCAATCCATTCCAATTCATATATTGGAAATTCTGGTTATTTTTAAAACCATTTCAAATCCAATTTATTTATTTAAAAATATTGGATTTATAATTCTAGTTTATAATCAGTTCATTTCGATAAAAATATATTTTTACCTTTTCAAATATGGAATTTTTCATCCCAATTCGTTCCAAATCATTTATTATGATTTTAAGCAAATTATCAATATTTTTAATAATTTTATCAAGGCACGTACAGTCGATTTCCATAAACGGTCATAGAACTGCACTTACAGTGACCTTTTCCAAATTTGATTCGGACATAATCCCAAATCCAACCATTAGATTTCAAATCTCTTGTATTCGTTGGAAAGCTCTTTTCGATATGAACCCAACGGTTCCGTTTTTAGAAGAATCCGATGATCGGATCTCCTGTAATGTCCATTCGAAGTCAATGGTCAAAATTCGTGAACTGCCCGGTGTGTTCTATTCAGGCCATTAAATATATATAATATATATGTTATGTATATTTCGCCGATTTCCTTTTAAAACGCTTTCTATAAATCGTTTTAAATTCGTTTTCAGAATGATTTCAACTTCATATTCAATTTCAAATCAAAATTGAATATTCCATATCATCGATATATGAATGATAATATTTTCGAAACATTAGATTTTGAAATCACTTTCTGTTCGATATTCATAATAAAAATAAGTAAAATCGATATAAATATCATTCACGTCAAAATGGCATTAATCTAATCAACACGGCTTTATATATTTAAATATTTTCGTGTCCAACCCAAATCAGGCATCAAAATCAGATTTTGATCTTTTACTGAATATTATTTTAAAATATTTGTTATTTTAAAATATTCGTTATTTTAAAATATTCATTCTTTCTGAACTAGAATCAGACACATTCAATTACCGTATAACGTTATTTATATGGATTTCATACAACACATGTACACAACAACAATCAACACAGTCAACCATCATCTAGAATGCATTCTACACTATATAAGCATTTAATATAAATATTCAACGCTTACACAGCTTGCCAACCAATCGATTGACAAACAACTGAATTTTGGGATTAGTGTATGTCCAATATCATCCCAAAACCCATGTGGGTTTCAACCAATAAATAATGAATTTTATTTGTGCAGTTGGGCGATGTGTAAAATTTGTCGTCCTAATCAATATCAATCAAATGTGTGTACATAAACAAATCATCCGATTTGTTAATGAATATTTATTTTATTCATATACACGTTGAAAATTATATTTTTAACTACAAAATATTTTATTTAATACGTGAATATTTTATATAGTCCATTTCACATAACAAACAATTTTCACAACATAATCAAACAAACAACAAGTCGTCCATGGTCTGTGGACGACGGTGTCGGGTGCTGCTAAGCACCGTCTACATCCTAGTATACATTTTAACTAGAAAATAAAATTAAAGTAAGAAGTTCTCACCTTATTTTGCACTCAGCCGTTCGATAATTCTGAACGGTTCGGTTTTGCACAAAATTCCAATGCGATGTTTTCCAGCTATTCATAGTAAAAATCGCATTTTTAATATGATGTTTATTTTAAAAATCACATTTCTGTAATGGTTCTTCATACATAAAAATCATATATTTTTACAACCCTTCTTTCTATATATTATATCTCTACCTCTTATATAAAGATCGAATTTTTATTTCGCAACAAATATAAAAATTATATTTTTATAATTTCTTTTTCAAAAATCAAGTCTTTTCCTACTCAAAAATCTAATCTTTTTATATCTAAAAAATTAATATTTTTATATTTAAAAATCTAAACTTTTTCGCAATGAAAACATTATAAAAATTGAATCTTTATTGCTATGAAAACATTATAAAAATTGAATCTTTATCGCTATGAAAATATTATAAAAATCATAGCTTTTATATTTATAAATCATACTTTTATACATTTAATAAATCAGATTTTAACCAATGTTTTTATATAAAAAGAAACTAAAATTTAAATAATGTTTTTATAATTAAAAATCTGGAAAAAAAACTCACTATAAATCATCTGAACCCCAAAAATAGAACCCGTCTTCATCTTCCTCATTGTCGAATTAGCTTCAGGAAAACCCACCCATGCACCAAATACATCCCACCACCGCACATTGTTAGGCCTCGCTGGACCACATCACATGTCACCGCCGCGTCGCTGGAGGGGGGAGAGGGTAGTGGCGTCGTCGTCTTGCAGGTGGTTGGGGCGGCTAGGGCTTGGCTTTCGTGAATGGAAGAAATGGGGTATTGCCGTTTTAGGTGAAGAAGGGGGGCGTCTAAAGCAGAGCGGCGGGGTGGCCAGCCTCCGGCGCGGCGGCCATCAATCTGGAAAGGGGGGCTGGATCGACTTATTTATTTTCTTTTTATTCCTTTTTTGTTAAACAATTTAAAGGGGGAGGGGTTTGACTAATTAAAGAAGGAGGGGGTAAATTATATAAATATAGATATTATTTAATTTAAATAATTTATTCTTCAAAAAGGAGCTTTTGAATTCGAACCCCAAAAGAACTCCAACGACTATCGTCCTTAGCTAATTACCCCCATTCCAAAAACAATGGGATATATTTCGTAACCCAATTTGACTGTTTCGATTCGTTTCCGTTAAATTTAAATTATAAATCAATTTATATTTGATTTGAATGCACATTTTAATTTACTGGGGCCACATACGAACCCTAAAAAGTCCAGAAAAATAAATCTGGCTATGTTTTGATGATACGGTCCTAACAAAACTGATTTCGTCAAATTTGGTGATCGTTTGAAAAATGGCCATTTCCTGGTTGATCCAAATTGACTAAAACTGTCAAAACATGTTTTCTTTAGCCACGCTCACATTTTAACCCCAAAAATTATGAACTTTGGAATCTAGCGATAGTATGACATCCCGAATCCAACAAAAGTGGTTTCGTCAAAAACGGAGGTCGTTTGCAAAATGGCTATTTTTAAGGCCATTATGTATATTAAAATATATATGAATTCCACAGCGACTTTTTTGAATTTTAAACTGGACATATCTTTTAATTTGTAAAACGAAATTTCAGTTTCATACATTCGTTAGAAAGTATAAATAATCAGATTCAAATATTTCTTGCTTCGTCTGATTCTGCCTTAAAATGAATTTTGTATATTCACTTGAAATTTGAAATCGAATTTTCAAACTAATGGTCATTTCAGACTCGTTATATAATTAAATAAATTTATTCGTTTTAACATCGTCAAAAATAAATTTTCCGTCGTTATTATTTAAAATAATTCATTTTAAATATTCAAAATCCGTCAAAATTACCAAAATAAAATTTTTAAATTGGTTCTGATTTTCCATGTTTTTACAGGTGCCATAGCCTTAAGATACCTATGGAACCAATCTGGTAATTGAACACCTCGGGAATATTCGGTTTCCCAGACATGTTGAAACGAAAAGGAAGGGATTCAAATAGAGAATCGAAAGATATTTCGTATGGCTTTGGGGAATATGTTTTTCAAAATAGAGTTTTCTTTTGAAAATGCCATCTTTTAAAGCCTTTTTGAAAACAATTTTCAAAATATTTTATCTGATCTTGTAACCTCCAGCTCTGATACCAAGTGTGACACCCCACGTCCGTTATTGTCACTCATTAAGAGAATGCATTAAGTTTTGTGAAGCGTTATAGGTGAACAGAAACATTACAAGACGTATATAAAATATCAGTGGAATTAGAAACTTTATTAATCATAGTGCATCATGGTTCAAAACATCATATGTCTGAAAATACATAAACTCAGTACATCATTAAAATTTATGTCTTGTACTTAAAACATCAGAGTATAATTAGTAAAAGAAGCACAATCCCCAAAAGAAACATAGCCATAGTAATAAATATAAGAACTTGAACAATACATCTAAGCAGCTCTAAGCAAGACGATATCAGAATCCTGATCAAGCTTGAGTATTCCCACCTTGAGAACCTGGGGGAAACGGAAGAGAAATAAGAGGAAACAAAATGGGTCAGACATAAAGTCTGGCGAGTCCAGTTACTTTTAGCAAATAAATAAGTAAAAGTATCATGATAGGCATATAAAGTGGATAAGAAAGATAGCATCATAAAAAGCAGGTATAACCAAGTAAACAGGATAAACATGATAGAATATATATGCTTCCCTAATGATTACTCTACACCAATACTAGTGTTTTATTAACAAGATGATCCCCAACCAGTATAAGATGTTAGAATTAGGTGTACTTCCAATGAGAGGTTTTCACCCCCATACAATCAACAAGCAGCCCAACATACCGGAGTTACCCCTAAGGGTATTATGTAACGACCCAGGGATTTCGCGATCCCGAGTAATCGACATAAACTCAATGTCGACTATTCAAGCATCGGAAACACTGGATAGTCCATGAAAGAAATTAAGGGTAAGAATAGATAAGATAAAAACTAAGAAAAGAAGAAGAAGAACATACAACATCAGAGTAAACACGGATCTCACAGCGGAACGAACAATATATAATAGATACATAACTTTGAAATAAAATCAGTATATGTATAGAGTAACATTTATCGAAGTACAACACTTACAACACAACGGAAATAAACAATTGCTATAAAATCCTGATGCCTCTTTCTCCAAGCTCTCAATATATCTGTAAAATCCTGACTACTCTACTGCCCGTTGAAATTTGGGCACCCAAGAGTTTAGGGTAAAGCAAAAAAAATCCGGGTCATTCATGGGACCAGTGCGAGTGAAACAGTTTAAAATAGTTTGAGCAATTTAACGATATCTCATAAGATCACGCCGTATAACAGAACGGGGTTTTCCCTTATGAGAAACCAAAATAGTTTTATATCAAAATTCTTTTGATATTATGATAGCGTCTATCAACCAGAATATAATAATCATCTAGCAGAAATGCTTTCATCTCATGTTCTACATATAGAGCATACAATCAATACGCGAGCACTTATTGGATAATGGATTAACAGCTATGACAAGGTATGGAACCACCTTCCAATAGAGTACCTCAAGAGAGGAATACACTAGGTTCAACAACAACATCATGCAACCCGGCCACACGTGACCGACCACTCATTTCGCTTGAGTGTATCGAATGTATATCACCAACAGTTGGAATCAGCAACCGTTTCCCGAATGGGACAGCATCGAACAGATTAAAGAATGAAATGAATATCTCTAGATAAGTGATAATACACCCTAATAGAAGCAACCCACATAGCCATGTTGCCTGCCCGATTTTTTGTCATTTCCCGGTTGTGAAGCTAGAGGCCACGCTTATCTCTGACAGATCACACAATTATTCACTTTGAATGTCACATCGTCATACCCGCCAAATCACAAATTGATTTCTCCAAAAATACCATGGGTATACAGCTAAGAGAAACAAATTCCTCCGCAAGAAAACGTTAATACGTTTGTAGGGATCAACTTACGCGATCTATTAAATATACTCTGTCAGACATTCTTCCATACTGGTTGTCCTTGGAATGGACAAACAAAAGGTACTATTCTATTAAAAGGACAGCCCTTGCATAACTCCGTCTTCAATTATCTTCTTCATATTTGATCGCAATGCTAACATCCATACAGAGTGGATTTCAGATAATAAATCTGATCAGTTGATTTCAAATAATGAATCTGATCCCAATCTCTCTGTTTTGACGATGGAAATATAGTCAAAAACTTCGATAGTCGGTGAGTGAACTATCAAAGTAAAACATGTGTACAAACAAGAGTCGTATTTCCAAATGGAAATCTTATCGAGCAAATCATAAATCAACACTGATCCACTTAAATTTAGTTTGTCATTCAATTATCCATTTCCCTATTCCTATTTCCATATATTCAACCTTTCTTATTTTCTAAATTTAGAGAATATACTTTATTAATATTGGAAAACGTTTCCATTTTTATTCTCATCTCTTATTTTCTATATTAGAAAACATTTCTGATTCTTATTTGGAAAACATTTCCAAAACACGTTCATGTGATTTAAACAGATGTTTAAATAAGACATCGTTATGCCAGCTCAAACCATTACCCTCATTAACTGTATTCACTTAATCAAACTTTACTATCAAACCTTAACCATTCCTTAGTTAAAAACGAAGTTAATCAAGTTGGCGTATAACTACCTCTCAGACTTTAACTGAACAACATTTTTAACTTCGAAATAGACAAAGTTAACCTTCTAAATATTTAACAAACTTCCTTACGTAACTCTCGGATTCAATTTACGAACCCACTTCTTTATTGAAAACATTGATTATAACTATAGCGTAATAATCCCTACTTTTGATATATCTAACTTCAAATTGTAAATTTTATTCATTAATTTAACTAAATAACTAAATAGACAATTTATAACTAAATAAACAAATCTTGATCAAAAATCAAAAAGTAAATAGTACTTTTTCGAAATCGATTTTCAACGTATAACTCTCTTTCGAATAATCCTTACTCGATAACTTCTTTCGAATAAACTATATTCGATTAACTCCTTTCGAATAAACTATATTCGATAACTCCTTTCGAATAAACTATATTCGATTAACTCTCTTCGAATAAACTATATTCGATTAAGTCTCTTCGAATAACTAATACTTGACTAACTCTAATTCAATTAACTCTATTAAAATAACTAATATTCGATTAATTCTTATTCCTATATCATTCAAATTCCCATTTAAATTCGTATTTCAAAACCTAAGTTTTCTTATAAATGTTTTAATTTATAAAATATTTATTTAAATCCATTATTCACATCAAATATGAAAAATGTTTCTTTTATATAATCAATTAGTTTGATTTCGTATTTACAAATAATATCCCATTTTCAAATTCTATTTGTACTTCTATTCATAAAATTATTAATACGAAATCTCCTTTTTACATTTATACTAAAATATCATTTATAAAACCCTTTATAATTGCTACGTTAAAATCCAATCTCAAATATAGGTGTTAAAACCGATTTTACTTCTCTATATAAACTCAGCTTTATATATTCCACCTATCAAATGATAAATATTTAATTCAATTTATAAAATATTATTTATAAATTAATCTTCTCAATCTATCTATTAGATCAGATTCTATTTAAAATCAATTCTTTCCATTTCTCGTAATTCTTTTCTATCTTGCTAAATTCCTATTATAATCCTATTTATTTTCCAAATAAATATTCCTTTTATAATTCTATTTATTTTCTAAATAAATATACCTTTTATAATTTTATTTATTTTCTAAATAAAAATTCCTTTTATAATTCTATTTAATTTCTAAACAAATATTCCTTTTATGAAATCCTTTGATGTTATAAATATTATCTTTACAAAAGTCCTTTGATTTTATTAATATTTCATTTAATAAAATCCTTTGATTTTATTAATATTTCATTTATAATATACACTTTGAAAATTCCCTTTTACATTCTGGTATTTCTTATGGTATTTTACCTACCATATATAAATGATAAATATCATTCAAACACACATAATCAACAACAGATTATATATCACATCATATATCACAATATATGAAAAACAGTAAAAATAAATGTTGAAGAATCCAGTTGGATCCCTCCGACCTATTTCCCTGCGGCCACATATGTTAAACAATATAATTAACATCAATTTCATTTCAATATGAAATATTTTTCTAAACAGCATCAATGTTTGATTAACGATTTATATATATATATATATATATATATATATATATCGTTATCTATAATTTCTACCAATAAATCAATAGTTCATCAAAACAGCCAACACATAGCAATCAACCAGCATTTATCAATTATAAAAATATGTTATAAAAGTATAAACTGATCAGAGTTCGTGAGATTTACTCACACTGGTCGATTTATCGTTATATAACGATAACCGTTGTTGATTCAAATCGGACAATTTATTTCGCTGTAAATTGTAACGAGCCCCAATTCACTACTAGTCAGTTCCATTTCGTAGTTTCCATCCCTACGATCCCAACGGATCTGACCGTTCGAAATTCTAGTTTAGTATGTAGCGGATATTAGGTTTACAAGTTATACATGCTTTAAATTAAAACAAAACTGATTTAAATTTTTCATTGGGCCTTACCCTCTCGCCCGGCCCACTACCAAATTCAACTCGCAACAGTATAATTCCTTCTTCCCCAAATTCTTGCTCCAGGAACCCACGACCGATTTTCCTTATTCAAACGTATTTGTTTTCTCCACAAATTTACGATCCAACGCTACACAACTCTTCTTCTCAACAAGCACATCAAACCCTTTCTAATTCATACTACTACATAATTACTTCATCTTCCTCCCAGTATCAACGCTCCTCAACCGGCCATTACCGAACCTTCCATGGATTCTAACTCCACCATCCTTCAGAAAAAACTCACACAAAAAAATGTTGAACAACTCCTCTTTACAAATCCCTCCTTCCCATATCCATATTTCTGAACTCGACATCATCCTTTCAGGTGTGATCGACAGCACCCTGATGCCCCTCAAGCATAGATACCGAACCCTTTTTAGTTCGAACACCCCAAAAATCCTCATACGCACTCCATTTGAAGCTCTCAACCCAAAAAAGATATAAAAAATGTGAATCAAAGCTTAAAATATTCAGATTCTTGAACCCTAGTCTACTGTGACATTTTCGATCTACTTGAACAAATGACCGATTCTTAGGAAAATGGCCCAGATCGAAGCCCTTGGTCTTGGGAATGCTTTCATATGAGTTTCGAATTTTTTTGTGGAAGAACGAATTAGATTTTGATTTTTGAGCAACCTGAATTTTTCCTATAACAAGCAAAGAGAACAACGGAATTTTGTTTGACCATAGGGAATGAGATTTAGGTTTAGAAAAGTTAAGGGTATTTTATAGGATAAATATAATATTTTCATATTCAATATTTATATTAATTTTATTCAACCGTTGTTCGAATTTTTTTTAAAAGAATGAATTAGATTTTGATTTTTGAGGAACTTGAATTTTTGCCGTAACAAGCAAAGAGAACGGTGGAATTTTGTTCAACCATAAGGAATGAGATTTAGCTTTAGAAAAGTTAAGGGTATTTTATAGGATAAATGTAATATTTTTATATTCAATGTTTATATTAATTTTATTCACCCGTTATTTGTACTTATCGTTTAAAAATTCCTAAGATCACATATGATATCCAAAAATCATGAAAATGGACACACAACTACACCTTTACATTATGGACCTAGCGAAACTTGTTTCGTTGAAATCCAACTCTGTGTGCTTACACAGCGTATTTTTAAAGGTCCAATTATTGACTGCTTTTCACATTGAAATCCCGTACGGCCACATACGAGCTCCAAAAATCACGAAAATTGAAATCTAACAATAATTTAATACCCTGGATCCAACAAAATTAGTTTCATCGAAAACGGAGGTCATTTGCAAAACTAACTATTTTTAAAGCTCTAAACAAACCCATTTTTAAAAATTAATATATTTAAAAATAATTAAATTAAATATAAATAAATATATATTATCGTATATATATTCACAATAGAATATCATACAGCTCCAATTGGATTTATAACTTGATATTCAAATCCCTTACAGCTTGATATTCAAATCCCGGTTGAATCGATATTCAATTTATATTGAAAAAATCATTTATAATATAAATTATAAAGGAATTCCATAGTGACTTTTAGAAAACTTGATATGGACATAAATCAAAATTTACACGACGAAATCCTGATTTTTCTCTTCCATTAGAAAAATATACTTCACCAGCTCTGAACGTTTCTTGTTTCAAAGAAATCCGACTTAAAACAGATTCTGTATATTCGTTTAAAGTTCAAATCGCCAAACTACGAACTGCAGCGCCATTTCGACCTCGATTATAATCATAATATAATTTGTATGTTCAACCATCGTTAATTGAAAATATTCGTTATTCTAATTCAATTCTAAACTGAATTAAATATCATAAATGGTCCAATTCACACAATATTGTGAATTTAGTTATCTTCGACTAACCCGGAATTATAATATATTTTTATATTATAAATACTATTTAAATATTCAATATTATTTAATTAAAAAAATTTAATCTCTAAATAACTATTTAAATAATTAGATAAAGTAATTATTATATCGTAAAAATACGAGACATTACATTCTCCCCCCTTAAAAAAAATTCGTCCTCGAAATTGCTAAGGTAAAAAACAAACCTTACTGACTGGTTAGAACTTATTTGTTCACTTCTTAATTTTAGGTTCAAATGAACCAATTTAATTTCAATTAAATATTTTTTTCATTCCTTCTAACGAAAAATTTCAAAAATCTTGAAAATTTTCTAACACCTTAACTTTTTCGAAAAATTTCATCAACACCTCCTTTGTACGGCTCGATAGCACAAAATCCAACTCGCCACTCTAGGCCTTCTTCAACCCAAAAGAAAATCAAACAGCCAAGCGGCTTGCCAATTCGGCTCATCAAAATCTCAAACCCATATATAATATAAACTGGTACCTTTTAGTCGGGAATATCAATATATCCTTTCCATGTGTTACCAATTCTGCATATACCAATGTCATCCCAATCATTCAGTTATGCCCAAACCAAATTATGTTCTTAACTCAGATTCCATTTTTAATTTCAACTCTTTACTTACCAGTCAAATTCCATTTCGGTTTATCTCTAATCCACTCTAATTCGATACTTTCTATCTCAATTCATTTTCCAACTAACTGGTTTCAATTCAATTTTTATTTCTATTTGCTTTTACAAATTCTTCTTTAGTTTGTTTTAATTCAAATAATCTTCCCCAGGGAATTTTAAACAGTTTAGCTTTTCTAAAACCAGATATCCACTTTCAGGATTCAAAACAACTAGCTTTTCACAAAACAATTCAGAAACAAAATCTTTGGTAGTAATTCGTCACTTAGCAACTCAAAAATGAACACTAATGATGTGGCGATTCATCATCAGGGTTATTTCCCAGCTATCGAAGTGAGTTCAATACTATATCACTTTTAAAACCATTTCTAAATACTTCCATTTTGAAATCTATTCCAAAATACTATTCCCAATGCTTGGAAATCATTTCTAAAATCTCCTAGGATTTTAAAATTCTCTTATACTTTATTCAATTCCATTTACAAACACTTTACATGCTTTTCGGAATTTTAATTCCAAATTCTGATTTAAATCCATATTTAATTCATCTGATTTCTTATATTACACTTATATGAATTCTGATTGGCTATTTATATAAACAATCCAATTATAATCTCATTCGATGATAATAGTGACCAACACATCAAATATAATAATTTCAATATATATTCACTTTTATATCAAAATATACTTTGGGCAAAATTATTTCTTTTACCATCTTTTCAAAACATACTGTGTCGGTTCATTGTATTCGAGTGTTTATAAACCCCCACCGATTCAGTGGATCAAACTGATCGACCTGAATTCATAAACAACTCACCGATAAATCTCCACATTATAAAACAATTTTATATTGAATAACAAATACGCGCTCATATATACAGGGTATTGCTAACCCCATCTCTATTGAGTCACGCAACATAGCCAAGGTAATTACTTAACCTTAAGCTCTGATAACACTGTAACGACCCGGGGATTTCGCGATCCTGAGTAACCGACATAAACTAAATGTCGACTATTCAAGCATCAGAAACACCGGATAGTCCATGAAAGAAATTAGAGGGTGAGAATAGATAAGATAAAAACATAGAATAGAAGAAGAAGAAGAAGAACAAACAACATCAAAGTAAATACAAATCTCACAGTAGAACAAACAATATATAATAGATACATAACTTTGAAATAAAATTAGTATATGTATACAGTAACATTTATCAAAGTACAACACTTATAACACAGCGGAAATAAACAATTGCTATAAAATCCTAAAGCCTCCTGCTCTAAGCTCTCAGTATATCTGTAAAATCCCGACTACTTGACTGCCCATACAAATTTGGGCACCCAAGAGTTTAGGGTAAAACAAAACAAAATAAACTCTAGGTCAGTCATGGGACTGGTGTGAGTAAAACAGTTTAAAACAGTTTGAGCAAATTAACGATATGTCATAGGACCACGCCGTATAGCGGAACGGGTTTTTACCTTATGAGAATCAAAAATAATCTTTTTATCAAAATTTTTTTGATATTATGATAGTTTCTATCAACCACAATATAATAAATATCTTGCAGAAACGCTTTCATATCACGTTCTACATATATAGTATACAATCAAAACCGCGAGCACTTATTGGATAGTGGATTACCAATTATGACAAGGTATGAAACCACCTTCCGATAATGTACCTCTAGAGGGGAATACACTGGGTTCAACAAGAACATCATGCAACCTGGCCACACATGACCGACTACTCATTACGCTTGAGTGTATCGAATGCATATCACCAACGGTTGGGATCAGCAACCGTTTCCCGAATGGGACAGCATCGAATAGATTAAAGAATGAAATGAATATCTCTAGATAGGTGATAATACAACCTAATGGAAGCAACCCACATAGCCATGCTACCTGCCCGATTTTTTGTCATTTCCCGGTTGTGAGGCTAGAGGCCACGCTTATCTCTGACAGATCACACAATTATTCACACATTGTCATACCCGCCAAATCACAAATTGATTTCTCCAAAAATACCATGGGTAAACAGCTAAGAGAAACGAATTCCTCCGCCAATAAACGTAAATACGTTTGAAGAGATCAACTTATGTGATCTATTAAATATACTCTGTCAGACATTCTTCCATACTGGTTGTCCTAGGACTGGACAAACCAAAGGTACTATTCTGTAAATAGGACAGCCCTTGCATAACTCCGTCTTCAATTATCTTCATCATATTTGATCGCAACGCTAACGTCCATACATAGTGGTTTTCAGATAATGAATCTGATCCCGATCTCTCCGTATTGACGACGGAGAAATGGTCAAAAACTTCGATAGTCGGTGAGTTAACTATCAAAGGAAAACATGTGTACAAACAACGGTCGTATTTCCAAATGGAAATCTTACCGAGCAAATCATAAATCAACAATGATCCACTTAAATTTAATTTATCATTCAATTATCCATTTCCCTATTCTTATTTCCATATATTCAACATTTCTTATTTTCTAAATTTAGAAAATATACCTTTTTAATATTGGAAAACCTTTCCATTTTTATTCTCATATCTTATTTTCTATATTAGAAAACATTTCTGATTCTTATATGGAAAACATTTCCAAAACTCCTTCATGGGATTTAAGTAGATGTTTAAATAAAACATCGCTATGCCAACTCAAACCATTACCCTCATTAACTATATTCACTTAACCAAACTTTACTATCAAACCTTAACCATTCCTTAGTTAAAAACGAAGTCAATCAAGTTGGGGTATAACTACCACTCAGACCTTAACTGAACAACATTTCTAACTTCGAAATAGACAAAGTTCACCTTCTAAATCTTTAACAAACTTCCTTACGTAACTCTCGGATTCAATTTATGAACCCACTTCTTTATTGAAAACATTGATTATAACTATAGCGTAATAATCCCTACTTTTGAAATATCTAACTTCAAATTATAACTTTTATTCCTTAATTTAAATAGATAAATAAATTGACAATTTATAACTAAATAAATAAATTTTGATTAAAAATCAAAAAGTAAATAGTACTTTCTCGAAGTCGATATAATCGAATTTCAACATATAACTCTCTTTCAAATAATCCCTATTCGATAGCTTCTTTTCGAATAAACTATATTCGATTAACTCCTTTCGAATAAACTATTTTTGATAACTCCTTTCGAATAAACTATATTCGATAACTCCTTTCGAATAAACTATATTAGATAAACTCTCTTCAAATAAACTATATTCGATTAACTCTCTTCGAATAACTAATACTCGACTAACTCTAATTCAATTAACTCTATTCGAATGACTAATATTCGATTAACTCTTATTCCTGTCTCATTCAAATTCCCATTTGAATTTGTATTTCAAAGCCTAAGTTTTCTTATAAATGTTTTAATTTATAAAATATTTATTTTAAATCCATTATTCACATCGAATGTGAAAAATGTTTCTTTTATATAATCAATCAGTTTGATTTCGTATTTAAAAATAATATCCCATTTACAAATTCTATTTATACTTCTATTCATAGAATTATTAATACAAAATATCCTTTTTACATCTACACTTAAATATCATTTATGAATCCCTTTATAATTGCTACGTTCAAATTCAATCTCAAACATCGGTGTTGAAACCGATTTTACTTCTCAATATAAACTCAGCCTTATATATTCCATTTATCAAATGATAAATATTTTATTTAATTTATAAAATATTATTTATAAATTAATCTTCTCAATCTATCTGTTAGATCAGATTCTATTTAAAATCAACTCTAAATCCATTTCTCGTAATTCTTTTCTATCTTGCTAAATTCCTTTTATAATCCTATTTATTTTCCAAATAAATATCCCTTTTATAATTCTATTTATTTTCTAAATAAAAATTCCTTTTGTAATTCTATTTATGTTCTAAATAATATTCCTTTTATAAAATCCTTTGATGTTATAAATATTTTCTTTACAAAAATCCTTTGATTTTATAATTATTTCATTTTACAAAATCCTTTGATTTTATAAATATTTCATTTTCAATATACACTTTGAAAAATCCCTTTTATGTTCTGGTATTTCTTATGGTATTTAACCAACCATATAAAAATGATAAATATCATTCAAACACACATAATCAACAATAGATTATATATCACATTATAATATATGAAAAACAGTAAAATAAATGTTGAGGAATCCAATTGGATCCCTCCGACCTGTTTCCCTACATCCAGAGATGTTAAACAATACAATTAACATCAATTTCATTTCAATATGAAATATTCTGCTGAACAGAATCAATTTTTGATTAACGATTTATATGTATATCGTTATCTATAATTTCAACCAATAAATCAGTAGTTCATCAAAATAGTCAACACACAGCAATCAGTCAGCATTTATCAATTCTAAAAAACCGATCAGAGTTTGTGAGATTTACTCACATTGGTCGGTTTATCATTATATAATGATAATCGTTGTTGATTCAGATTGGACAATTTATTTTACTATAAATTGTAACGAGCTCCAATTCACTCCCAATCGGTTCCATTTCGTAGTGTCCGTCCATACGATCCCAACAGATCTGACCGTTCGAAATTCTGATTACGTATGTAGTGGATATTAGGTTTACAAGTTATACATGCTTTAAATTAAAACAAAACTAATTTAAATTTTTCGTTGGGCCTTACCCTCTCACCCGGCCCACTACCAAATTCAACCGCAATAGTATAATTCCTTCTTCCCCAAATTCTTGCTCTAGGAACCCACAGTCGATTTTTCTTATCCAAATGCATTTGTTTTCTCCACGAATTTACGAACCAACGCTACACAACTCTTCTTCTCAACAAGCACATCACACCCTTTCTAATTCACGCTACTACAAAATTACTTCATCTTCCTCCCAGTATCAACGCTCCTCAACCGGCCATTACCGAACCTTCCATGGATTCTACTCCACCATCCTTCATCAAAAACTCACACAAAAAAATCCTAAACAACTTCTCTTTACAAATCCTTCCTTCCCATATCCATATTTCCGAACTCGGCTTCATCTTTTCAGGTGCGATCGACAGCACCCTGACGCCCCTCAAGCACAGACACCGAACCCTTTTTAGTTCGAACACCCCAAAAATCATCATACGCCCTCCATTTGAAGCTCTCAACCCAAAAACGATATCAAGAATGTGAATCAAAGCTTAAAATATGCGCATTCTTTAACCCTAGTCTACTGTGACATTTTCGATCTGCTGGAACAAATGACCGATTCTTACGAAAATACCCCAGATGGAAGCCCTAAGTCTTGGGAACGCATTTATATGAGTTTCGAATTTTTTTGGGGAAGAATGAATCAGATTTCGATTTTTGAGGTACTTGAATTTTTGTTGTAACAAGCAAAGAGAACAGCGGAATTTTGTTTGACCGTAGGGAATGATATTTAGGTTTAGAAAAGTAAAGGGTATTTTATAGGATAAATATAATATTTTGTATTCAATATTTATATTAATTTTATTCGATCGTTGTTTGTACTTATCGTTTAAAAATTCCTAAGATCAAATATGATATCCAAAAATCACGAAAATGGACAAGCAACTACAATTTGACATTATGGACCCAACGAAACTTGTTTCGTCGAAATCCGACTTCGTGTGCTCACACAGCGTATTTTTAAAGGTCCAATTATCGATTGCTTTTCACATTAAAATCCCGTACGGCCACATATGGACTCCAAAAATCACGAAAATTGAAATCTAACAATAATTATCCCGGATCCAACAAAATTAGTTTCGTCGAAAACGGAGTTCGTTTGCAAAACTAGCTATTTTTAAAGCTCTAAATAAACCCATTTAAATATTAATATATTTAAAAATAATAAAATTAAATATAAATAAATATATATTATCGTATATACATTCACAATAGAATATCATACAGCTCCAATTTGATTTATAACTCGATATTCAAATCCCGGTTCGATCGATATTCAATTTATATTGAAAAATTCATTTATAATATAAATAAATCGTTATAAATTATAAAGGAATTCCATAGCTACTTTTCAAAAATTTGATTTGGACATAACTCAAAATCTACACGACGAAATCCTGATTTTTCTCTTCCATTAGAAAAATATACTTCACTAGCTTTAAACGTTTCTTTTTTAACAGAAATCCGACTTAAAACGGATTTTGTATATTCGTTTAAAGTTTGAATCGCCAAATTATGAACTGCAGCGCCATTTCGACCTCGATTATTATTATAATATAATTTATATGTTCAACCATCATTAATTAAATATATTCGTTATTCTAATTCAATTCTAAACTGAATTAAATATCATAAATGATCCAATTCGCACAATATCATGAATTCAGTTATTTTCGACTAACTCGGAATTATAATATACTTTTATATTATAAATATTAATTAAATATTCAATATTATTTAATCAAACCATTTTATATCTCTAAATTACTATTTAAATAATTAAACAAATTAATTATTATACCGTAAAAATACGGGACATTACTTATTAACGGGCACCCAACATACCGGAGTCTAAGCGTACCCCAATTACTACCCTAATCGATCGACTCCATAATCCATAGATACCTTATGCAGGCCCCACAGTAGGGTGTATCACTCCATAAAGGGGCAACCCTTCATTTTTAGGATGTGCACAACCAAATCTACAAGTGTAACACCCCGTAATTTTTAACAACACTAATAAGCACAAATTAAATAATAATTTATTTAATCTTCAAAATTAAGGGAAACAGAATGCGACATTTCGTCTATCTCGAAATTCTGGTCAAGATAGACATTTGGTATGCATAAAACGGACATCGTATGAAGAAGTTATGAGGGTTGGAAGTTTGCATACGCACAAGATAATTGTGTATATGTGTGCGTATATATATATATATATATATATATATATATATATATATATATATATAGTCCAGAAGTTCAAAATCTCAGTTCAAAAGTCAAAATTTTAGAATTCGGGGTGAGTTGGAAATTTCCTGCCCAGTGGAGTCGACCCCTTAAGGAGGGGTGTCGACCCCTGGGTCGACCCCTCAAGGGATTGTTGACCGCAGGCTCGACTCCTTAATGGGTGGGTCGAACCCCATAAGGCTGAGGTGTCAGGACAAATTCTGGGGCTGGCAGCTATAAATGTAGGCTCATTTCTCTTGTTTTCTTACACTAAAATCAATAGAGGCCTAAACGTTGTCGGTGCCTGGACTGAATCAAATCCTTTTCTTCTTCTATAAATCAAGTTTAGAGATTCAAGTGTAGATCTTTGATTCAATCTTCGTTTTCCTCCTTTTATTTTTCTAGGTCCAAACACTATGAGTTTAAGTTACCTTTAGATGTAAATAACTAAAAGTAAAACACGATATGACTGTAATTTGGATCTATCCCTGTGACTGAATCATATCAGATCAGTTGTAATTCGTGAACCCATGATATTCTGAATTAACTATGACTTGGAACTCAACCTTTATCATGTCAGATCTACTTTTGATTACAGATCTAATTTACTATTTAGATCATCTTGTGCCTACCATGATGTGGTTAATTTGGATCTGTCATTAGTTAGACATCTAAATCCTTGTTTAGATCTAATTATGCCTATTATGACATCCCTACTATGATAAACTCAGTTTAACTATTACAAGTTCACCGGATCTGCCCTTATATATCCATCTTAGTACTATGCTATTATATGTTTATGTCAATTTCGTTAGAATAATCATTTCTGTCATCTTCCCTTTGCCCTTTCCCTTTTTTATAGCCTGGCTACTTTCGAGCATGGGCATGTCGCTAAAACGAGCGAATGCGTTAAACGGGGAACGAGGGTTAAAATATTGAAATTGGCATAAATTGGTAATTGGAAGTTTAGGCATAACCTGAATGAAATATGTGAATATTAGTTGGCATAACTTGAGTAATGTTTATGAACATGAAATTGGGCATATAATTCATAATGGGGAAAAAGGGGCATGAACACCTATAAAGAAACAGGTAAATTTGGCTAATAACGGAAATGCCTAGAATTACAATAACTTGAAATTGTAAATCGAGCTTAGGCACAAGGTTAAATTGCACTTATGGTAGAAGTCTGCACGGAACCGACTGACATATCTAGCGACCACAAGTGGTGAATCTAATGTAGGAGGCCTAAGTACATAAATACGATACGTGCTAAGACACGAGGTTAGGCCCGATTTGTGGAATAACCCTGCCCGGACCCGCCCGACATGTCCAGCATCCACAAATTGTAGGCTTAATGTGGGAGGTTTAGAATATTGTAACCATAAATGAATATATGGTAATAAACTTGAATACTTAACCTAGTGGAATCCATACGGATTGTATGACATGAACTTGAGTAGGGGTTAAGTAATTTTGTTAGATAGTGGTGGGTTAAGTAAATCTGGGGTGGTGGTAATATTTATATATAGGCATACAAAACTTAACTGGTTAGGGTTATGTAATTAAAGAAACCTTTTTAGGTAAGCATAACCTATGGAAATATTAGGGTTATATAATTTAAAGACACCGTAAGGTAAGTATAACCCATAGAAATGAGGGGTTATGTAATTAAAGACACCACAATTGGTATACATAACCTGAGGAAATCCAAGTGGGGATACAATATAAGGGGGAGAGCTTGTATCATCTTGTGTGGAGGACCCATTTCAGTCAGTAACCCATATAACGGTATTAAATGAGCACTCCGTCCTAGGTTGGAGCAGGGACACGCTTACTAGACTGATTGTAAGAGATCCAAATGTGGAGGACAGTGTGGGCGGCGCAAACCGACTGGGGACATGTGCGTGCATGGGCCGGGTAGAGGGGGATAAGACGAACGTGGCACCAGTAAATAAGGTTGTACACATCAATGAAGGGTTTCCACTTTAGGAAAGTGATACCTCCTACTGTGGGGTCGGCACAGGGTATCTACCAGAGTAGGGAGCCGATCGATTAGGGTAGTGGTTAGGACACATGGGGATGTATGCCTAAGTCTACCATCTTATAGTTGTTGGGATCATCTCATTTTGGTGATACTAGTATTAGTGCAGAGGATCATAGAATCTTTAGTGAAGCATATATGCTCTATTATGTTTACCTTGTCATACCTGCCTTATATGTCGTTATCTCTCTCTTATCCAACTTATATGTCTATCATGATACTTTTACTTATATACTTGCTAAAAGTAATTGGAATCGCTAGACTTTATGTCTGAGCCTTTTTGTTTCCTCTTCTTTCTTCTGTTTCCCCCCTCCTTCTAAGTTCTTAGGGAGGGAATACTCAGGCTTGACCGTGATTCTGCTTTCATTTGGCTGGAGCTGCTTAGATGTATGGCTCAAGCTCCTACCTCTGCTATTATGGCTATATTTTATTTAAGCAATTTTTGCTTCTTTTGTGTGCTCTGATGTTTTAAAGTAAAAGACAGTAGTTTTTATGATGTAATGGTTTTTGTGTATTTCAAACATGTGATGTTTTTGAACAACTATGCTTTATGATTAAATAAAGTTTTTAATTCCGCTGTCATTATATATCTGTCTTGTAATATTTCTAATTATGTTTATGTGGCGACCCCAAAACTCGTACTGACGGTGTTAAGGGTAATCTTTGGAATATAACACATAAACAGATAATGCAGAACAGAAATAAATAAATACACCAGATAATGCACAATAGAATATACTAGATAAACGTAATCATCAGAGTTACACAGTATATAGGATCATACTTAGTACAAATACAGTTAAGCTATACAAAAATGTCTACAGCGGAAAACAAAACATAATGTACAATAGGAGCTGAACAGCACAAAAAGAGATAAATGATATAATCCATCTTCAGCTCCAGCTATCCAGAAAGAAACTGCTAATAACCTGAATACAAGGCTGCCCATGTAGAAAATGGGGCACCCGAGTTTGCAAGTGAAACAAACTATGAGTCAGTCATGGGACTGGTATGAGAAATCTACTCAACACATTTAAAATATGGCTAATCACAGGACCACGCCACTTTCGTGGAACGGGTTTACTCCATCGGATTGCCTGTGCTTTAAAACAAATAATTCTTTTAAACATCGCAATGCTTTTTATAAAAATGAAGCCATTACAAGACTCAGTTCCCATCACACAATGCAACGCAAACCGGAGGATAGAGTTTTTACCTTATAACAGCCAAAATATGCTTGATACGAATAAAACAAAAGCATTTGATATTATTACTAGTGTTTATATGTTTCAAAAACAATTTCAAATCATAAGTATCAATCATAGACGGCATAAATGCCCCATACCACTATGTCGCCATATATAGGTATACGATCAAAACCGCACGATGTCGTATTTGGAAATTGGATTTCCGTCATGAACCAAGGCAAAAGATAGTCCTTACCGACTTCGAGACAATCTAGCCCATGTCTCAGGATCAGAGCTCGAGTGACCCTTGGATCGTCAGGGTCGGTCCACCGATTTGGATTAAAATGCCTGTACACTACGTTTTCCCGCCCTTTGGGGCATAAATGAGCCAACAAATGACTCCATCGGTCCCGGATCGACCGATATAACCGAGGCGCCTCGCAACAGCAACAACCACATACGTAAAAATAATATAAATGTCAGCCAGTTCAAGCACTGACACCACCTCTAGCTAGAACGAAACGCATGCCATCCCTGAGGTCCTCTCCCATTTCTGGTTCACACCGGGGTGTGAGGCTCGCGAATTCACGTTATACACAAAGCTGCGCCACACAGGCGGTGCTTTGATCATCAACCACAAGACTTTGCTTTTCAACAGAAGCCTTGATCACTGCATCTTAGCATGCCACACAGACAATTCACGCCATGTAACTGCTGGCTATCAATCACACAGAATGAATTCCAATGTCAGACACACAGTCCATTTACAAGTCCGTTCTGGATCTAAACGAAACCGGAGGCACTATATACCTTGCATACCCATCGATCTCCACGTACGTCTAGATGATCACAACTCATTATCCATATTCCAGAATGCCTCCCAATCAGGACATCAGTTACCATCCAAACAAGGTGAAGGTTTCCGGTCTTCAACCACCGTCTTCATCTTCTATTTCTTATCGTTGATTCAGTTATTCGGAATGGGGCGATCTTTCTGAGCAACTCGCGTATATAATAAACAAGTGCTACACAAACACACATACGCCTTACTCAAATTCATTAGTCACTAACCGTAAATTAGTAAGAGAACGATTTCCCAAATATTAACCCCGAAGGCCAAAATCAACATCAGATCAAAACCCAGGAAACCAATCGACTCAGCTAACCTTCGGTTAATTTTTAAATTTCACATTCCATATCGTTTATAATATTTTGTAATAATTTATCACTATTTTTATTTATTTAAAAATAGCCTATTTATTCAAACGACTATTCCGGCCATAACGCGGCCGTTGGATCTTCACAAAATTTATATCATTAGAAAGATCTTTTCAAAACGAATCCAACAGTTCCAGTTTTGGGAAAATACGACGATCGGATCTCCTGGTACAATCGTTTGAAGTTTCGATTTCAAAATACGAACTACAGTGTCGTTACTCGATTTAATTTAATTATATTTATATATATAAGTATAATCGATTCTGGGGCTGTTTTTCTTCAGATTTGAATTAAACATTCCAGACAATCCAACCGTTGGATCTTTACAAAGTTGGTGTCGTTGGAAAGATATTTCAAAAGCGAACACAACGGTTTCGGTTTCGGGAAAATCCGATGGTCGGATCTCCCGCACTAATCGTTTGAAATCACGGTTTCAAAACACGAACTACAACTTCGTTATTCGATATATTTTAATTATATATATATATATAATCGGTTCTTCGATTTCAAAACTATATGCTTTTCATACATTTGATAAAAATGATAATTTTATCCAACAGACTTTTATTTCGACACTTCACTATTTTTAACAATTCATGTATATAGTAAAAATGTGATTTTTAGTGTAAAACGATTTATTTTAAAATACGACTATTTTATATAGTTCATATAGATGATAAAAATATGATTTTTATTATAAAACAATTTATTTCAAAACACGAATACCATTCAACACATGAATTTCTATTCAATGAATGAATTTCTATTCAACACATGAATGTTTTCTATAGTATGTATATATATAGTAAAAATGTGATTTTTATTGTAAAATGATTTATTTCAAAACACTACTATTTTATATAGTTCATATAGGTAATAAAAATAGGATTTTTATTATAAAACAATTTATTTCAAACACGAATACCATTCAACACATGAATTTCTATTCAACGAATGAATTACTATTCAACACATGAACGGTTTCAACATATGAAATTAATTTCAACAAATGAAAATAATTCTAACACATGAATATTTCAGAAAATTTCAGCAGCATAACGGCAGGGTAGTTAAAACCGGGGTCGTCCCTAGTACGGCTCCTCGCTCTACCTTAAAGCCTCGCAGCTTTTGACAATGGAGATTTCATGCATCTAATTCACACGCAAGCGACAAGCCTATTTTTTTCATTTCCACAAACTAATCCTATGTGGTTTCAACCAAATAATTCTCAACCACAAACGGGTATTTTTCAACCACAACCAATCAATTTCAACCACAAACAATTCTAATCAACCATTCGTAATCAACCAATTTTCACATCAATCACAACCAATTAATATCGTCCATGGTTTGTGGACGAGGGGCGTGTATATATATATATATATATATATATATATATATATATATATATATAAGCATTTCACTTTTATTTCAACACATATATAATTTTTACAATGCATATACAACTTATACATCGAACGTACAACTTATACAACGCTTATACATGAGGTGTACAACGCTTATATAACTCATACATCGACTATATAATTTATTCATCGTCGTTTTCCATATCGTTTATAATTTAGAAATCTCACATTGGGTTCCACTCCACCAAAAATAGCAGAAGTCTCAGAAAAATATGCGGTCTCTTCTAGAATGTAGAAGACGTCCACACGAGTCAACTGTCTCTTGTTTCACTGAATTTCTTCAATAAACGAAAAAGATATGATTTTTACAGTGAAATCAAAAACCGTAGCGCTTTAAAATGCTATAATATAGTTTAATATAATTAAAGTCGTTTACCTTTCTAATGTGTTCAAAACTAGGTCTAGATTTTTCTCGTAATTCGTAGCGCGAGGCGTCGATCAGGTTGCGCCTCCTTGTAGTGCTTGGAGCAAGCTTTCCACGCCTAGTAGTGGCGCCAGAATCGAACCACAGTTGAGGGAGAATTCGAGGTCGACGCGGTCGCACTTCAGGAGCACAGAACTCGAGCGACGCACGACGATACGGGATGAGGCCGACCTTGATTTGATGAGGGGAGGTAGTGCTTCAAAAAGAGGAACGGGGGGAAGGGCTAACGATGAATGAAGGCGCCTGAATTTGGCCAGGAAGTGGAGAGCGGTTTTCCGCCGTCGCGATTTTCAATCAGGAAAGAGGGAGGGTTTGACTGACCAATGAGATTTTTTTATTTATTTATATATTTTAAAAATAAAAAAATACCCCTCATCTCCCACGACCTCCAATCCAAACCCAACGACTGTCGTCCCTAGCTAAATACCCCCATTCCGAACACAATGGGATATGTTTCGAAGGCTAATTCGACTGTTTCAGTCAGTTTTCCTTCAAATTAAAATATAAAACATTAAATATTAAATTTGAACGTACATTTCACTTTACCGGGGCCACATACTGATTCTAAAAATTTCCAAAAAATAAATCTAGCTATGTTTTGATGATACAGTCCCAACAAACTAGTTTCATGGAATTCTGAGACCGTTTGAAAAATGGCCTTTCTTCTGGTCGATCCAATTTAATAGAAATCGACCAAACACATTTTCCTTTGCCACGCTCACATACTAGCTTCAAAAATTATGAAATTTGAAACCTAGCAAATAGTTTAACATCCCGGATCCAACAAAAGTGGTTTCATCAAATTATGAGGTCGTTTGCAAAAATGTCCATTTTCTGGTCGACATAATTTAATAGAAATCAACCAAACACATTTTCCTTTGCCATACTCACATACTAGCTTCAAAAATTATGAAATTTGAAAACTAGCAATAGTTTAACATCCCGGATCCAACAAAAGTAGTTTCGTCCAATTCCGAGGTCGTTTGCAAAATGGCCATTCTGACGGGCTATATAAACTCTATAGCGCTATTTTTGAAAATTCATTTGGCCATAACTTTTGCTTCCCACTATGAAACTTCGATTTTTCAGATTCATTAGAAATATACTCACTAACAGATTTAAATATTTTTGGTTTCACTCAAATCCGTTTTGTTTTGCACCCGGTACAGTCAGACAAAGTTTGAAATGAAAATTTGAAACTGCAGCGCCATTTCAGGCCTTATTTATAATTAGAAATAATTATATTCATTTTCAATGTCGATTCAAACTTACTTTTCATCATTATTATTTAAAATATTTACTTTAAATATTTAAAATCCACTAAAATAGCCAATTTAAAATTTTTAAATTGGTTTAGATTTTCCGGGTCGTTATAGTTTACCTATAATGCTTCACGAAACTTAATGCATTCCCTTTGTGAGTGACATTAACGGACGTGGGGTGTCACACTTAGTATCAGAGCTGAAGGTTACTAGATTACGTAAAAGTTCTTGAGAATTATTCTCAAAAAGGTGTTAAAATAAAGCATATTTCAAAAAAAAAGTCTATTTTGAAAAACATATTCCCCATAGCCATATGTAGTATCCTTTGACCCTTTGTCTAAATCTCTTTCCTTTTTGTTTCAGCATGTCTGGGGAACCTAATATTCCTGAGGGCGTTACGATACCAGGCTGGTTCCGCATGTATCTGGAGGCCACGACGTCTGCCGGAGGTCAAGCTGACGTTCCTCCCTCCGCTGCACCCGTCGTTCCGCCTCCTCCTCCAAGGGTAGATAATTTTCGCTAAGATCTTCAAAGATTTTTGTGCCATGGGAGGGAAGCCATTCTGTGGAACCAAAACATTTGTAGAGACAGGGAATTGGCTCATGGAGACCGAGGACTTATTTGTAATCTTTGAAGTGGAAGATCGTAGGAAGATTCAGTTAGCTTCCTGGCTACCAAAAGATAAAGCTTCGTTCTAGTGGGAAGTAACCCAAGTTGGACGTCCGGTGGAGACATGGGATGATTTTAGGTAGAGGTTTGAAATGAAATTCCTTTCCCAAGTAAAGAAAAGCATGCAAATCGAGAGGTTCTTGCGCTCAAACAAGGAAACATGACTGTTAAGGAATATGTGAACAACTTCAACCAGCTAGCAAGGTTTGGATTGGAATTGGTAAATACTCCGCATAAGAAAGCTTGGCAGTTTGCTAAAGGGATGAATGAATCCCTTCATGGGTTAGCCATGTTCCATATTCCAATGGGATCTACTTTTGAAAGGCTTATTGATATGGCCTTGATGCACAAGGAAGACAAGGGAGAAAAGATGGAAGTTAAGACTGAGGAAACAACGCAAAATAAGAAGGTACAACCTAAGAAAGGACGACAACAAAAACAACAAAAGAAAGGCCAAAAGAATGACAAGGCTAAGGATAAGAGGAAATGTCACAGTTGTGGACGAGAGGGTCATTTGGTCAAGGACTGCAAAAGAAGGAAGAATACTTGCTTCAATTATGGAGAGGTCAGACAATTTGCTAGGGACTGCCCGAAGAAACAGGGACCACAAGGACAAGGTCAATGGGCAGGAGCTTCTGGAGGGCAGGTGCATGCTCTCGCAACCAGTGCTTTGGATAGAGGTAGGAAAATTTCCATGGAAGGTTTGATTTCTCTTTCCAGTCATCCTATAAGAACTCTTTTTTACTCTGCCGCTTCACATTCATTTATATCTAGTTCGGTGGTTTAATCTCTACACTTAAATACTAGTATGATAGTGGATCCCGTTGTTATCTTAAACCCCATTGGTGGTTTGGTTCATTTGTCTATGATTTGTCGAGGTTTGAGAATATCTATCTTAGGCGTCGAGTTTGAGTGCGATGCGTATGTGCTTGGTTTTATGGGATATAGTTTGATTCTAGGGATGTATTGGCTAACCATGTATGGTGCCATTCTAGATTGTGAGAGGAGGGTCTTTAGACTTTTGACTTGCCATGGAAGGACTGTAACACCCCGTGTATTCTATAACAGTGAGATTCACAAATTAAAGTATAATTAATTTCAAATCAAAGAATTAAGGGAAACGGGTTACGCCATTGCATTCGCCTCGAAATTCTGCTTAAGATAGAGTCCGAGTTTACGCAAAACGGATTACGTGTGAAGAAGATATCTTTAATTTAAATATCGCAGCAAAACATGAAAAAAAAGAAGAATGGGAAACGAATAATGTTTAGAATTGTTCTAGGGTTTGTAAGCAAAAGACTTAGTAGCTCATTTGGTTGGAACACATGACTTGCATACAAGAGGTACAGAGTTCGATCCCCGCCAGCGTCCTATTTTTGTTTTAGGGGAATGGCTTAAAATAGCCTAGTGTGAACGCAGTTCAAAAAGTGGTTTAGTGTGAAAATGGGTAATTGGGAAGATAGAGAAAAAAAATGAATATATATATAATATATATATATATACATATACGCATATATATATATATATGACGTGTACGCATCATGTAGCGTACTTTGCGCATTTTTGGTTGTCAAGGATGGGGTTTTTTTTTTGGCCTTCTCCAATTTTTAATTATGACAAATTAAAGGTAAGAAAATATTTATTCATATATAAATAAATATTTATATATGGGTAATTAATACGGTAAAGGGGAAAATGTATCTATTAAATACGTATTTACGTTTGAATTGGTGAACATTTAATACGCTGAGTCATTTCTGACTCATCGCTGAGTCAATGCTGAGTCATTTCTAACTTATGGCTGAGTCAATAGGATAACTCTATCCTGACTGAACGGCTATTGTTGAATCAAGCTCCATCGACGGTCTAAAACAACTCACAAACGTTATAAAAAGGACCTAAGACCTAGCCTAAATCATACTATTTCATTTTAGCCTCAGGCCGCCGCCATTAAACCTAGAGCTCTGAATTAAAAATATAAAGAATAAAATTATAGAAGATGGAGGACGATTCTTGAAGGCTACAACTAGAAGCTACAACAACTACGACGCTTTAGACAACGAATTCGAGACTAATTGATTTGGGATTTTTAATTGCTTCATATTGTAAGTTCTATGTTACTTTTTAGGCAAAAACGCTAAAACAATATGGACATGCGATGAATTGAAACCGAATTTATGAACTATTGCTAATCCATTGTTTATATTATTTATCGTTGAATTATAATTTGGGGATATTGCTATGGCAACGTTGCAAGTTAAACTTGTTATGATTTTGATGTTGTTATGAATCACTTGGGCTTAATTGTTTGGCAAGTTGGACTAATACATGTCCATGAAATCGCTATGTTTATTGAAATATTTATGTTGATTAAACCATGCCTATGATGCTAATTAGACCATGGCTATGAATATTGATGGAATTATGCCTGTGGTGTTATTATACCCATCATGATTTATGAAAAATAGGGTATTGCTAGGCTATGATGAAAAGTTGAAATTGGTATAATGTTAGATATGTTAAAAACGCTAATTTGGAATCATTATGTCTATCATGTTAATTATGTTAAAAACGCTAAATTGGAATCATTATGTCTATCATGTTAATTATGTTAAAAACGCTAAATTGGGATCATTATGTCTATCATGTTAGTTGAGAATCATTATGTTAATAATGCTAAGTTGGAACCATTATGTTTATAATATTAGATGAGAATCATTATGATAAATTGGAATTATTATGTCTATGAGAATCATTATGTTAAAAATGCTAAATTGGAATCCACTATGCCAATTAGGATTACTATGCCTTTAATGTTTCATGTTTATAATAAAAATTTTATGATGCCGCAATGACTATTATGCCTATGATGCAAAGTTGAAAACATCATGTTAAATTAAGTTGGAATCATCACTATGCCAAGTTATCACCATACTAGTATTGCAACTATGTGACATGTTATAGCCTGTTTATTATGCAAGTAATGTTATATCTGTCACATATGCCTATCACATGTTTGGTATTATTCCTCTTTATCTCTTGAACTGTTTATACTTGTGAACGAAGTACGTTTATATACGTTGGGGATACGATTGGGTATAATAGGCAAAACTTGAATTAATTATAAGCATAAACTATGAAATTTGGCATAAGTAGAACATGAAATATGGCATGAAAAACTTGACTTGAACATGCCATAACTTGACTTTAAACATGCCTTAGTTGGGCACGAAGTTGACATATGAACATGATATCAAAATTCTGATAAGAACATGGGCATGACTTTAGAAAACAAGAAAGTGGCCAACTCGAGGTTGGGTTGAGTTTGTAGTGTAAATCTTCCCGGAACCGCCCGGCAAATCCAGTTGCTACAAACAATAGGATCCAATGTGAGTAGTTGGTCACATCGCGCTTGAAACCCGAGGTTGGGTTGAGTTCGTAGTGTAAATCTGCCCGGAATCGCCCGGCTAATCCAATGGCTACGAACAACAGGATCCAATGTGAGTGGTTCGGTGCATTAACGAATCAATTAATGCCAAGTAGGGTTAAGTCATGAACATGAAAAGCAACTTAACCAACTTGAACACGATTTGAAGGGCTAAGTCATGAACTTGAAAACGACGACACTTAGCCAATTTGACATGACACGTAGGCGGGTTAAGTCGCGAACTGAAATGACATGCTTAACCATCTTGACATGACTAGACTAGAAAAGGATTGAGTCACGAATTACATGACTTAATCTGTTAGGCGGGTTGGGTCACGAATTACATGACCTAATCTATTAGACGAAACCCTAGACACGACCCCTTTCAGCAGTAACCCTCTAGATGTATCAAGGTACCCTGGGGCTAGGCCGGGTGGGGGCACGATTACTGGTCTGATTGTAAGAGGTGAACGGCGGCAGTGGGGTATGCCAGTGTAGGTTCGGCGGACTACGATCGTGCACGTATCCGGGGCAGACACTGGGTATCCGTAGATTTATCTATGCATCTTGAATCGTGTCAGGGGTTGACACCTTAGGGCTGATACACCCGAAGATGGACCCAGCACAGGTGACTACATTCGTGATTAGCCGTATGACACGGACACTTGACGAGCTAGAACTTGTAGGGAGCCGATCGACTAGATAATCGCTCCGTAGGACCTCGTACTTGGGTCAGACCCCGTTTCAGGGTCATTTCATGATATTGGGCCGTGGGATTTATTTCGTGATTAACTTGTGACACGGGCTTAGTATACTAGTGAAGTCGATGCAACGGATCTCGAACATGTGATGCTTTACTTGACTTGTCTTGACTTATCCTGATCACCTTAGTCTATCTTGTTCACCTTGACACTATTCTTAAGTCTAGTTCCAGTTCATACATGATAGGTTGTTTTAACCGTTTTTACACTGAAAGTCACTAGAACTTACTCAGTCTTTATGACTGACCCTTTTCCTTTCGCCTCTTTTTCTTTCGTCCCCCCCCCCCCAAGGTTCGCAGGGAGGAATAACTAGCTCTTAGCTTGGATATCACTTGCTTTGGCTCAGCATGTACGGTTTGCTATGGCTGCTTCTTTTGACTGCACTTGGGGAATAAGCTGTTTTACTGTTTTTAAATTACTGCTTCTTTGGCTATTATTACAAGACAGTTGTAATGAGGTTACTTGAAATGTTTGTAAAATACATGGTTTAATTTGGAATGAAATGAAGTTCTGTTTTGCTCAGAAATTCTTCCGCTGTTTACTCAATTATTTATTTATGTTCTGGCTTGTGATAATTCTGTGATGTTATCTCGATAATACCTCTCCAAAACTAGGGCATTCCCTTTGTGAGTGACCCTAGCGGAGGTGGGGTGTTACACTTGGTATCAGAGCAGAAGGTTACCAAGACTGGGCAAAAGTTTTGAAAACCTTTTGAATTTTTTTTCAAAACCATTTACAAAGAAGCATTTTCCAAGAAAAAGTTTTTAAAGGCTATTCCCCAAAAGCCATTAGCACTATCCTTTGTTTCCTTGTTTGAATCTCTTTCCCTTTCTTTTCTCCATCTGTAGTCACTGTAGCTTTACCTGCGGCTAATCTTCTTTCTAGCTTCGTAGAGGGTTTTCCCGTATGATGGAGATAGTTTTTCGTGAGGGTTGTTAACATGTTATATAGGATAGGTATGAGTGATAAGGATAAAGATAAGGCGGATGAGTCTTCCGGAGTGATTGAGCCAAGCATCCTTGAAGGCGTAAAAGTGGAAACATTGAGGCGAGTTCTGATTCGTGTCTTAGGAACGGAGATCTAGGAGCTAAGGAATCAAGAATTCAAGCTAGTTAAAATACAGTGGGGTGAAGCCCTAGAAGACGCAACTTGGGAAATTTAAGAAAAGCTAAGCGCGCTATACCCATTTCTTTTTAGGGTACATTCTAGATCTATTTTTCCTATAGGTTTACACACATTTCTCTTGCTATCCATGTTTGTTTTGTTATCTCTTTGATCCTATCTTGAGAACCATAGGTAGAATCTTTTTGGATGTAAACATGTAACTGAAACATGTTATGATTGCGAAATGGTTGCAAGTGGTCGCAAGTGGTTGCTCATGGATGCATGAATACACATTAGGCACTAGATCGGCTCAGGCACATTTACATATTGCATATGCATGAGTGTTTATTTTGGAAACTTGGTTGTGCTATCATTTGGTTGTTGCATATGATTGAATGTTTGAGCACTCATGTAGAAATTGTGAATTATAGTAGGAAAAATTTGCATACATATTGGATTCATTTCACTAAACATATTTTGCATTTAGAAGATCAATCAGGCCTGATCATTTGCATTAGCTAAGGAACATATACACACACTTCGCATATGATCATAAAGCATTAGAAGTCTTTTAAGGACAATGGATGCTCGTGGTTGATGGATGAGTAGATGGATGTTTGGATGTTAGGATATACATTCCTCCTAACTTGAAGATTTCGGGGACGAAATCCTTTTAAGTGGGGGAGAATGTAACACCCCGTGTATTCTATAACAGTGAGATTCACAAATTAAAGTATAATTAATTTCAAATCAAAGAATTAAGGGAAACGGGTTACGCCATTGCATTCGCCTCGAAATTCTGCTTAAGATAGAGTCCGAGTTTACGCAAAACGGATAACGTGTGAAGAAGATATCTTTAATTTAAATATCGCAGCAAAACATGAAAAAAAAGAAGAATGGGAAACGAATAATGTTTAGAATTGTTCTAGGGTTTGTAAGCAAAAGACTTAGTAGCTCATTTGGTTGGAACACATGACTTGCATACAAGAGGTACAGAGTTCGATCCCCGCCAGCGCCCTATTTTTGTTTTAGGGGAATGGCTTAAAATAGCGTGTGAACGCAGTTCAAAAAGCGGTTTAGTGTGAAAATGGGTAATTGGGAAGATAGAGAAAAAAAATGAATATATATATAATATATATATAAATATACGCATATATATATATGACGTGTACGCATCATGTAGCGTACGTTGCGCATTTTTGGTTGTCAAGGATGGATTTTTTTTTGGCCTTCTCCAATTTTTAATTATGACAAATTAAAGGTAAGAAAATATTTATTCATATATAAATAAATATTTATGTATGGGTAATTAATACGGTAAAGGGGAAAATGTATCTATTAAATACGTATTTACGTTTGAATTGGTGAACATTTAATACGCTGAGTCATTTCTGACTCATCGCTGAGTCAATGCTGAGTCATTTCTGACTCATGGCTGAGTCAATAGGATAACTCTATCCTGACTGAACGGCTATTGTTGAATCAATCTCCATCGACGGTCTAAAACAACTCACAAACATTATAAAAAGGACCTAAGACCTAGCCTAAATCATACTATTTCATTTTAGCCTCAGGCCGCCGCCATTAAACCTAGAGCTCTGAATTAAAAATATAAAGAATAAAATTATAGAAGATGGAGGATGATTCTTGAAGGCTACAACTAGAAGCTACAACAACTACGACGCTTTAGACAACGAATTCGAGACTAATTGATTTGGGATTTTTAATTGCTTCATATTGTAAGTTCTATGTTACTTTTTAGGCAAAAACGCTAAAACAATATGGACATGCGATGAATTGAAACCGAATTTATGAACTATTGCTAATCCATTGTTTATATTATTTATCGTTGAATTATAATTTGGGGATATTGCTATGGCAACGTTGCAAGTTAAACTTGTCATGATTTTGATGTTGTTATGAATCACTTGGGCTTAATTGTTTGGCAAGTTGGACTAATACATGTCCATGAAATCGCTATGTTTATTGAAATATTTATGTTGATTAAACCATGCCTATGATGCTAATTAGACCATGGCTATGAATATTGATGGAATTATGCCTGTGGTGTTATTATACCCATCATGATTTATGAAAAATAGGGTATTGCTAGGCTATGATGAAAAGTTGAAATTGTTATAATGTTAGATATGTTAAAAACGCTAAGTTGGAATCATTATGTCTATCATGTTAATTATGTTAAAAACGCTAAATTGGAATCATTATGTCTATCATGTTAATTATGTTAAAAACGCTAAATTGGGATCATTATGTCTATCATGTTAGTTGAGAATCATTATGTTGATAATGCTAAGTTGGAACCATTATGTTTATAATATTAGATGAGAATCATTATGATAAATTGGAATTATTATGTCTATGAGAATCATTATGTTAAAAATGCTAAATTGGAATCCACTATGCCCATTAGGATTACTATGCCTTTAATGTTTCATGTTTATAATAAAAATTTTATGATGCCGCAATGACTATTATGCCTATGATGCAAAGTTGAAAACATCATGTTAAATTAAGTTGGAATCATCACTATGCCAAGTTATCACCATACTAGTATTGCAACTATGTGACATGTTATAGCCTGTTTATTATGCAAGTAATGTTATAACTGTCACATATGCCTATCACATGTTTGGTATTATTCCTCTTTATCTCTTGAACTGTTTATACTTGTGAACGAAGTACGTTTATATACGTTGGGGATACGATTGGGTATAATAGGCAAAACTTGAATTAATTATAAGCATAAACTATGAAATTTGGCATAAGTAGAACATGAAATATGGCATGAAAAACTTGACTTGAACATGCCATAACTTGACTTTAAACATGCCTTAGTTGGGCACGAAGTTGACATATGAACATGATATCAAAATTCTGATAAGAACATGGGCATGACTTTAGAAAACAAGAAAGTGGCCAACTCGAGGTTGGGTTGAGTTTGTAGTGTAAATCTGCCCGGAACCGCCCGGCAAATCCAGTTGCTACAAACAATAGGATCCAATGTGAGTAGTTGGTCACATCGCGCTTGAAACCCGAGGTTGGGTTGAGTTCGTAGTGTAAATCTGCCCGGAATCGCCCGGCAAATCCAGTGGCTACGAACAACAGGATCCAATGTGAGTGGTTCGGTGCATTAACGAATCAATTAATGCCAAGTAGGGTTAAGTCATGAACATGAAAAGACAACTTAACCAACTTGAACACGATTTGAAGGGCTAAGTCATGAACTTGAAAATGACGACACTTAGCCAACTTGACATGACACGTAGGCGGGTTAAGTCGCGAACTGAAATGACATGCTTAACCATCTTGACATGACTAGACTAGAAAAGGATTGAGTCACGAATTACATGACTTAATCTGTTAGGCGGGTTGGGTCACGAATTACATGACCTAATCTATTAGACGAAACCCTAAACACGACCCCTTTCAGCAGTAACCCTCTAGATGTATCAAGGTACCCTGGGGATAGGCCGGGTGGGGGCACGATTACTGGGCTGATTGTAAGAGGTGAACGGCGGCAGTGGGGTACGCCAGTGTAGGTTCGGTGGACTACGATCGTGCACGTATCCGGGGCAGACACTGGGTATCCGTAGATTTATCTGTGCATCTTGAATCGTGTCAGGGGATGACACCTTAGGGCTGATACACCCGAAGGTGGACCCAGCACAGGTGACTACATTCGTGATTAGCCGTATGACACGGACACTTGACGAGCTAGAACTTGTAGGGAGCCGATCGACTAGATAATCGCTCCGTAGGACCCCGTACTTGGGTCAGACCCCGTTTCAGGGTCATTTCATGATATTGGGCCGTGGGATTTATTTCGTGATTTACTTGTGACACGGGCTTAGTATACTAGTGAAGTCGATGCAACGGATCTCGAACATGTGATGCTTTACTTGACTTGTCTTGACTTATCCTGATCACCTTATCTATCTTGTTCACCTTGACACTATTCTTAAGTCTAGTTCCAGTTCATACATGACAGGTTGTTTTAACCGTTTTTACACTGAAAGTCACTAGAACTTACTCAGTCTTTATGACTGACCCTTTTCCTTTCGCCTCTTTTTCTTTCGTTCCCCCCCCCCAAGGTTTTCAGGGAGGAATAACTAGCTCTTAGCTTGGATATCACTTCCTTTGGCTCAGCATGTACGGTTTGCTATGGCTGCTTCTTTTGACTGCACTTGGGGAATAAACTGTTTTACTGTTTTTAAATTACTGCTTCTTTGGCTATTATTACAAGACAGTTGTAATGAGGTTACTTGAAATGTTTGTAAAAGACATGGTTTAATTTGGAATGAAATGAAGTTCTGTTTTGCTCAGAAATTCTTCCGCTGTTTACTCAATTATTTATTTATGTTCTGTCTTGTGACAATTTTGTGATGTTATCTCGATAATACCTCTCCAAAACTAGGGCATTCCCTTTGTGAGTGACCCTAGCGGAGGTGGGGTGTTACAAGGACCCTCGAGATTTCTTGTGACCCACAAGAGTCTATCATGCTTAGTTTCCTAGAGTCTCTTGATGCATCTATCAATGATCTGCAATCTATTCCAGTAGTCTGAGATTATTCTGATGTTTTTGATGAGGTACGGGGCTTACCCCAAGGCGTGAGATCGATTTTCGTATATATTTGGTAGACAATGCAAAGCCAGTTGCATTACCAGAGTGCTATATGGCTCCAAGGGAAAGGAGGGAGCTTAGCAAGCAAGTAGGGGGGCTACTTGAGAAAGGGTTTACCAGGCGAAGCAAATCTGGATGGGGTGCTCCAGTTGTATTCGCGACTAAGGCAGATGGTTCGCTTCATTTGTGTGTGGACTATAGAGAGTTGAACAAACTCACAAAGAAGAATGAAACGACCCAAACTTCCCCGTATAGGAAAGCCAGGATTGAATTGAGAACAACACACATCAAAACACAAACAGAAGAACAATTTATTACTATTACAACAATTACATCAGAGTACAAGAATATAACAGAGTATGAATAGGTAATATACATTGGAAATACAATAATATCAGCGATTTAAATTACATTTAAATTGCAGTGGAAAAATAATAATACAAAATACAACTGAAAGAAATACACGGATATAGAGCTTTCCGAATATCGCTTCAGCTGTAAACCAGGATCCTATGAATAAATATCTGCAAAACCAAAACTACTAGCTGCCCGTATGGAAAATATCGGCACCCAGAGTTTAGGTTAAAACAATAAACTCCAGGTCAGTCATGGGACTTGTATGAGAACTCAAAACAGTTATTAACTTTATTTTAAAGTTTGGTAAATCAAGGGACCACGCCGCTATCGCGGAACGGGTTTCCTCCCAAGAATACCAGTGCATAAAAACAACGCAATGCTTTTAGAAAATGAAACCATTATAAGACTCAAGTCCCTTGCAACGAACGCCGAAGGATAGAGTTTACCTTATAATGGTCAAAAATGCTTAATACACGAATTTCATCTTTTATACTATAAGTGCACAGTGTAGAAATCAAATTTGAATATAAATATATCAATCTAGGTGGTATAATATGTTATGTAAGCGGCAAAATACATTATTTCACCATATAACTATACAACTAAAAACCGCGAAGCTCGTATTGGGAAGTTGGGTTTCCATCATGGTGGCTCCTGATTCGAAAGACATATCGCGAATGTATCTCCATGGCTTACGTCCCGGCAAGAGAAAACACCGTAATACATATAATAAGCACTTTGGAAGAACAATCTAGTAATCTATCCTCATGGGCTTCTGCTAAAACAATTGCCCAATCTCTAGATGTGGAGCGACCAAACCCAGCATACGCTCAGTTGGCCCCATCCGTGTATATAAAGTATATTGGTCAACCTACTAATCAAACAAATCATTCACCATCATACCGTGGTGTGTGAGGCTCGCGAAGTAACGCTATACACAAAGCTAAGCCGAACAGGCTATGCTTTGATCATCAACCACAAGGCCCTGCTTTTCAACAAAAGCCTTGATCATATGCATCTTAGCATGCCACATTGTCAGACCATACCATACCATTGATCGTCTACCAATATATATACAACCTCTAAGCCCGTTGTGACGAACCCCAAATCCCGTACTGACGGAGACAAGGGTTATCTTTGGAATATAACACAGAAACAGATAATAGCAGAACAGAAATAAATAAATACACCAGATAATGAACAATAGAATATACTGGATAAAAGTAATCATCAGAGTTACACAGCATACAAGATCATACTTAGTAAAAATACAGTTCAGCTATACATAAATGTCTACAGCGGAAAACAAACAAAATATGTACAATAGGAGCTGAACAGCATAAAAAGAGATAAATGATAGAATCCATCTTCAGCTCCAGCTATCCAGATAAAGCCTGCTAAACCTGAATACGAGGCTGCCCGTGTAGAAAAAGGGGCACCCGAGTTTGAAAGTGAAACAAACTACGAGTCAGTCATGGGACTGGTATGAGAAATCTACTCAACACATATATAATATGGCAAATCACAGGACCACGCCACTTTCGTGGAACGGGTTTACTCCATTGGATTGCCAGTGCTTTCAAACAAATATTTCATTTAAACATCGCTATGCTTTTTATAAAAATGAAGCCGTTATAAGACTCAGTTCCCATCACACAATGCAACGCAAACCGGAGGATAGAGTTTTTACCTTATAACGGTAAAAACATGCTTGATACGAATAAAACAAAGGCATTTGATATTATTGCTAGTGTTTATATGTTTAAAACAATTTCTGATCATAACTATCAATCATAGACGACATGAGCGTCCCATGCCACTATGTCGCCAAATATATATACAATCGAAACCGCACAATCACGTATTTGGAAATTGGATTTCTGTCATGAACCAAGGCAAGAGATAGTCCTTACCGAATTTGTGACTCTCTAACCCGAGCCACAGGATCAGAACGCATCAACCCTTTAGATCGTCAGGGCCGGTCCACCGATGTGGATTATTATGCCTGAACACTATGTCTCCCCGCCCTTTGGGGCGAAAACGAGCCAATGAATGACTCCATCGGACCCGGATCGTCCGATCAAACCGACGCGCCTCGCAACAGCAACAACCACATAGGTGAAAAGTATATAAATGTCAGGGCTGGTAGGTCACTTACACCACCCTAGCTAGAAAGAAACGTAGGCCCTCCCTGATGTCCCCTCCCGTTTCTGGTTCATACCGGGGTGTGAGGCTCGCGATTTTACGTTATACACAAAGCTACTCCACACAGGCGGTGCTTTGATCATCACCACAAGACTTTGCTTTTCAACAGAAACCCTGATCACTGCCTCTTAGCATGCCACACAGGCAATTCATGCCATGCGACTGATGTCCATCGATATACAACCTCTGAGCTCGTGCGTTTCAGAGAAGGGCGTTAAGCAAAAGAATAAATTCTCCGCCGCCAAACAGATGTATATTTAATAGAGATCAATCAACACAGAATAAAATCCAATGTCAGACACACAGTCCATTTACAAGTCCGTTCTGGGTCTGAACGAAACCGAAGGCACTAAATACCTCGCAAACCCTTCGATCACCACGTACGTCTGAACAATCACCACTAATTATCCATATTTCGGGATGCCTCCCAATCAAGACCTCGGTTACCATCCAAACGAGGTGAAAATCTCCGGTCTTCGACCACCGTCTTCATCTTCGACTTTCAATCGTCGGTCAATTATTTGAAATGAGAATTAACTCGGCCTTCTCAAATAACTCACGTATATTTAGAATTTCAAATCAATTTATTTTAATGGTTAAATCATTCGACAACAGCAATTTTGTTCTTTAATGTAATTTTCACACCAAACACATTCAACCATCAAATACCACATAAATCGAGCAAATTCAGTTTATTTCCATTCCATATCGTTTATGATATTTTATAACGATTTATCACTATTTTTATTTATTTTAAAATAGCCAATTTATTCAAAATGACGCTTCGGGCCATAACGCTGCCGTGGCGCTGTTTTTCTTCAGATTTGATTTACACATATATGAAAATCTAACCGTTGGACCTTTACAAAATCTACATCAATAGAAAGGTCTTTTCAAAACGAATCCAACGGTTCCAGTTTCGGGAAAATCGGACGGTCGGATCTCCCGGTACAATCGTTTGAAGTTTCGATTTCAAAATACGAACTGCAGCGTCGTTATTCGATTAAATATAATTATATATATATATATATATAATCGTTTCTGGTGCTTTTTTTCTTCATATTTGAATTAAACATTCCAGACAATCCAACCGTTGGATTTTTTCAAGGTTGGTGCCGTTGGAAAGATTTTTCCAAGGCGAACCCGACGGTTGCGGTTTCGGGAAAATCTAATGGTCGGATTTCCCGCACTAGTTGTTTGAAATCACGGTTTCAAAATACGAACTGCACGGCCTCGTTTCGTTTTAATTTTATTTATATTTATATATTTATATAAATATAGTTCATTCAAAATTCAATATCGTTTTCGCTTCAAATATTTCATTAACGCCTTAAAATTTTGGAAAATTTCGCCATAACCTCCTTTGTACGGGAGGGCTGGGAAAATTCCCAAATAGCCACACGGGCGTCTCATGTCAAAAAGAAAAAGAAAAGGCCAAGCGGCTAGCCAACAGGCTCATAAAATCATCACCCAAACAAAACAGTAAATGTGTACCTATTTGTCGGGCACAAAATTTTATTCCTCTTCTCTAGCCCCTTTGCTATAACCTGTTCAATAAATATGCATGTACATATATACAGTTCTTATCATTTATCATTTTCCGTTCAACTTCATATTTGATTTCCATTTGGTTTAAAAACACCATTCATTCTAATGTTGCATGTATAGGCAAAAATCATATCATTAGCTAATTAATGAATATTTCAACTCATATATGTTTATTTGAACGAGTGGCTATTTTTAACACTTCACATTTCAACGATTCATGTATATAATAAAAATGTGATTTTTATTGTAAAAAACACTATTATTTTATATAGTGTATATATAGGTGATAAAAATAGGTTTTTTCTTATAAAACAATTTCTTCCAAAACGAGATTAGTTTACAAAGTTCATATAGTCGATAAAAGGTGATTTTTATTATCAAACAATTTATTTCAAAATATGAATACCATTCAACACATGAATTTCAAATCAACGAATGAATATCGATTCAAAACATGAACGTTTTCTATATTTTCTATATATAGATAAAAATGTGATTTTAATATTTAAAACGCGAATACCATTCAACACATGAATTTCTAATCAACGAATGAATATCGATTCAACACATGAAGGTTTTCTATAGTTTCTATATATAGATAAAAATGTGATTTTTATATTTAACACGCGAATACCATTCAACACATGAATTTCTAATCAACGAATGAATATCGATTCAACACACGAAGGTTTTCTATTCAATGAATAAATATAGTTTCAGCAAATGAAAATAATTCAAACACATGAATATTATTCAAAATTTCGGCAGCATAACGGCAGGGTAGTTAAAACCGGGACCGTCCCTAGTACGGCTCCTCGCTCTACCTTAAAACCTCGCGGTTTTTGACAATGGGAATCATGCATCTAGTTCGCACGCAGGCGGCATGTATATATTTATTTCATTTCCATAAACTAATCCTATGTGGTTCAACCAAATATTTCTCAACCACAAACGGGTATTTTTCAACCACAATCAATCAATATCAACCACAAACAATCCCAAACAACCATTCGCTATCAATCAATTTTCACACCAATCGCAACAAATAAATATCGTCCATGGTTTGTGGACGAGGGGCGTATATATATATATATATATATATATATATATATATATATAGCAATTCACTTTTATTTCAACACATATATAATTTTTACGATGCATATATAACTTATACATCGAACGTACAACTTATACAACGCTTATACAAGAGGTGTACAACGCTTATATAACTCATACATCGACTATATAATTTATACATCGTCGTTTTCCATATCGTTTATAAATTAGAAATCTCACATTGGGTTCCACTCCACCAAAAATAGCAGATGGCTCAGAAAAATATGCGGTCTCTTCTAAAATGTAGAAGGCGTCCACACGGTCACGATGTTTCCTGTTTCATCGAATTTCGTTAACACAGCAAAAAGATATGATTTTCCAAAGTTTGCAATGGTTTTAAACTGTTAAAATCAGTTTTAAATTAAAATAGCCGATACCGTTGAAAACTGTTCGAAACTAGGTTTCGATTTTTCGATCAATCCGTGCAATGGTTCCAAGATCGGGTTGCGCAGGGTCGAAGAGCTACGTGAGGCGCACGTGTGCCAGGGAGGAGGGTCAACTCGGTGGCTTCTGGTGACGGCGGCAGCGAAGTGAAGGCGGTGACTTCTTTGCGTCCGTTCTCCCAAAATACACAATGAAAAAATCGAAACTAGGTATGAATTTGAAGATCTCGAGGAGCTCTACAAAATCTTCAACTGGAGGTGGGGCTAATTTTGCTTGTGGGAGGAGAAACGGAGGAGAGAAGGCACGGGCGGTTTTCTGCCGTATATCGCGATCGGGGAGAGAGAAGCGGGGGGGGGGGGGGGGGGGGTCTGACGTGGACGAGTAGTTTTTTTATTTATTTATAAAGTTTAAAAATCCGAAAATACCCCTTGCCTCTCACGAACCCCAATCCAAACCCAACGACTGTCATCCCTAGCATTTTACCCCCATTCCGAACACAATGGGATATGTTTCGAAGGCCCATTCGACTGTTTCAGTTAGTTTCTCTTCGAATTAAAATATAAAATATTCAATATTTAATTTGAACATGCATTTCAATTCGCCAGGGCCACAAACTGATTCGAAAAATTCTAGAAAAATAAATATAGCTATGTTTTTGCGATACGGTCCTAACAAAACTAGTTTCATAGAATTCTGAGACCATTTGCAAAAAGGCCCATTTTTGGTCGATCCAATTTAACTGTAATTGACCAAAACACATTTTCCTTTGCCACACTCACACACTAGCTTCAAAAATTATGAAATTTGAAACCTAGCGATAACTTCCCATCTCGGACCCAACAAAAGTGGTTTCGTCGAATTCCGAGGTCGTATGCAAAATGGCCAATTTCACGGGCTATATAAATTTCATAGCGACCGTTCTGAAAATTCATTCGGCCATAACTTTTGCTTTCCGCTATGAAAATTCGATTTTTCAGATTCGTTAGAAAGGTATTCACTAACAGATTTAAATATTTTTGGTTTCACTAAAATCCGTTTTATTTTGCACCCGGTACAGTCCGACAAAGTTTGAATTCAATTTTTGAAACTGCAGCGCCTTTTCAAGCCTTGTTTATAATTATAATAAATTATATTCGTTTTCAATTGTCGATTCAACTCACTTTTCATTGCTATTATTAAAAATACTTATTTTAAATATTTAAAATCCATTATTTTAGCCAATTTAAAAAATTTAAATTGGTTCAGATTTTCTGGGTCGTTACAATCTCCCCCACTTAAAATTTTTCGTCCCCGAAAAGGAACAAAGTCGAAAGTGGTTTGATAAATCTACAATCACACAACACAACAACCAATCCAATTGTTTTTAACTTTTCAAAAAATATACTAATCACTCCTATTCTCTTTTAGAATCATTCAGACTATAGAATTTAAAAGTGCACATCTATGGAAAGAAAATAACAACAAAGTAGAGAATTAAATGGTAATGCAAAGTATGGTAAATATACTTTGCACCAGAGTCAATCAGAGATATCCACTCGGCATCTAGGATAAGCTTTCTGAATGCTCTCCTCAGTTTCCCAAGTACAATCTCGTGGATCTCCACTCCATTGCACTTTGACTAAGTGAACCTTCTTGTTCCTCAGCTCTTTGGTTTCTTTGCCGATAATCTTTAGCGGCTCTCTTCTCACAGCTAATTCTGGAGTAATTTCAATATCCTGTTGAGCTGCTTCTTCCACGATCAAGTCTGGATCATGAACGTGCTTTTAAAGTTGAGATATGTGAAATACATCATGAACTCCAGGCAACCAATCTGGCAATTTAACCCTATAAGCGAGAGTCCCGATCCGTTCCAGAATAGGAAACGGACCAATGAATTTAGGCGCCAACTTTCCAGTTTTACCGAACTGGATAACTCCTCTCATCGACGATACCTTTAAATATACATAGTCGCCAACTTCAAAGGATATATCTCTTCTTCTTCTATCGGCATAGCTCTTTTGTCGGCTTTGAGCGGCAAGTAATCGCTTCTTAATGAAATCGACTTTGTCGGCAGCTTCCCGGATCATATCAGGACCCAACACAAGTCTATTACCAGGCTCGACCCAATAAGCAGGAGATCGGCACGGTCTACCATATAATGCTTCGAATGGCGACATTGTCAGACTTCGCCTGGTAGCTGTTGTTATAAGAAAATTCAGCCAAATGCAGATGGTCTTCCCAGGATCCGCCGAAATCTATAACACAAGCCCGCAATAGATCTTCTAAAATACGATTCACCCTCTCAGTCTGACCGTCTGTCTGAGGATGATAAGCGGTGCTCAAGTTCAACTTCGTTCCCAGCTCGACTTGAAATGCTTCCCAGAATTTGCTAGTGAATATTGTATCTCTATCACTGACTATATTGAGCGGCACTCCATGCAGTCTAACTATTTCCCTGAAGTATATCTGCGCCATACTCTGAGCAGTTCTGTTTGATCTGACAGGTATGAAATGGGCGGTCTTCGTGAAGCGATCTACGATCACCCAAATATTGTCATTTCCTTTTCTGGTTCTGGGCAGACCATCGATGAAATCCATAGAAATATGTTCCCACTTCCAACCAGGAACTTCTAATGGTTGTAATAATCCAGCTAGTTTTTGTTGGTCACTCTTGACTAGCTGGCAAGTAGGGCATCGACTAACATATATCGAGATGTCTCTCTTTAATGACTTCCACCAGAAGGTGCGCTTTATATCGTTATACATTTTACTCACACCCAGATGGATACTGAGCTTTGATTTGTGGCATTCATCCAGTGCATCCCTTCTTAGTTAAGGAATTTCTGGAACACAGATTCGTCCTTCTAACCTCAGAATCCCTTCGCTGTCTAGTTGGAAATCCGAAACATTGCCTTCACGAATTCGCTGACTCATTCCTTTGATAAATTGGTCATCTTCTTGGAGAGCCGATATCTTATCAATCAACGAAGTCGCAATGATGAAACTGGCGATCATTTCATTCTTTTGGCTTAATGCATCGGCCACGACATTGGCTTTCCCTGGAGTATATGTAATTTCGAAGTCATATGCTGCAAGAAACTCCAGCCAACGTTGCTGCCTCAAATTCAAGTCTTTCTGAGTGAACAGATACTTTAACGACTGGTGATCTGTAAACAGTTCAAATCTCTCACCCAGAAGATAGTGCCTCCAGATTTTCAAAGCGAATACTGTGGCCAATAACTCAAGATCATGAGTTACATAGTTTTTCTCGTGCGGCTTCAGCTGACGGCTAGCATAAGCAATCACTTGACCCCTTTGCATTAACACTGCGCCAAGGCCTTCTCTAGAAGCATCAGTCCAGACTTTTAAATCTTGGTTGCCATCGATGATGGTTAACACTAGAGCTGTCGTTAATCTTAACTTTAGCTCTTCGAAAGCCTCCTCACTTTCTTGAGTCCATTTGAACTTTGAATGCTTCTTTGTAAGCTTTGTTAAGTGGCCAGATATCTTCGAAAAGTCTTTAACGAACTTCCGGTAATAGCTAGCCAATCCGAGAAAACTGCGGACTTCAGTGGGGGTACTGGGCTGTTTCCAATTCTGAATAGCTGTGATTTTGCTTGGATCCACAGCAATTCCTTCTTTCGATACAACGTGGCCCAGAAATTTTTCTTCATCTTCCTAGAAGATACATTTGGAAAATTTGGCTTTTAACACGTTCCTTCTTAGAATTTCCAGAACCTGTTCTAGATGTTTTTCATGTTCGGCCTTTGATTTAGAGAAGATTAGAATATCGTCAATAAAAACAAGAACAAATTTATTCAATACTCCTCTGAATACTCTGTTCATTAGATCGACGAAGTAAGCTGGAGCGTTACATAAGCCGAACGGCATTACCAACCACTCGTAGAATATGTCGGGACCTCTGAATGTTGTCATTGGAACACACTCTTCGGCAATTCGAAGTTGATGGAAGCCTGTAGCTAGGTCCATTCGTGAAAATACTTGTGCTCCATTTAATCGATCCAACAAATCATCAATCCACGGCAATGGATATTTGTTCTTTATTGTCTATTTGTTCAGATCACGATAATCCACACATAGACGTAGAGTACCGTCAGATTTTGGGACAAACACCACTGCTGCGCCCCAATCAGAGAAACTAGGCCTGATCAGAACCTTCCATACTAGCTGTCGTGTTTGATTATCAAGTTCTTCTTTCTCTTTCAAGGACATTCTTCGAATAACATGAACTACCGGCCTTGCATTGGGAATTAAAGCAAAAGCAATTTTGAAATCTATTTCTCTCTGCGGAGGTAAGCAAACAACTTCTTCGAACACATCCGCATAGTTCTTGACGACAGGAATACCTTTGATAAGGTCAGGAATATTCTCTGCAACTTCAGGGACATTTTCTATTTGGGCTGGAGAAACATTCAAAGCTGCCCAGAAGTCTTTTCTATTAGATTTCTGACCTTCACAGGGAATGGTTATATAACTCCCTGATTTAATCTTAGCTCTAACAACTCTCTCGGTGCATCTAACCTCTGCTTCATATTTGGTTAGCCAGTCCAACCCCAGAATAATATCGAATTCATTAAAATTCATGACGATAGAGATAATAGGGAATTTATAGCAAGAAAAGGAGACAGGTATTGCACAAATCCAACTGAGATTGATAGAACCCCCGACCGGATTCTGGACAGTCATTGGTTCCTTGAGCTTCCTCAAGTTCAAATCTAGTTTCTTAGCGGCACTCTTTGAAATAAAGCTTCGCGACACGCCTGTGTCAAATAGTACTTTAACTGGAATGTTTTTGACAGTAAGCGTTCCTTCTAAAACATCCGATCTTCCCTGACTTGTTGAGGGATCAGAAGTTTCTGCTACTACATTCACTTGAACTACTTCAGGCTTCCTCAAGAGCCAGCAATCCTTTGCAAGATGACCAGTCTGCCTGCATTTACTGCAACCTCTTTTCTCTTGGAAATTCTTCTCCGATTTAGATCCACTCTTGATTCGTTTCTTTGGAGATCTGCAACTTATCGAGAGATGTCCTTGCTTATTGCAGTTAGAGCAAATAGTAGTTGCCACTGGTTCTTTCCCAGACTTAGCCCTTTTTCTCTTAGCACTAGGCTTCTCATTGACCTCAGACCTCGTACTGGCTCCAGTAACATCAGTTTCCGACTCTGCTTTGTCTCTACAACAAACTTCTTCTTCGTCGCGCAACATTCCTTTCTTATGGAGATCTTCATACTGATAAGCCATGTATACCATTTCATAAAAAGGAAGCTTCACATTCCTCATTACACAATTCTGATATCTCCTTTGCAGGCCATGAATAAATCTCAGATTTTTCCTCTTTGGATCTTGAATCAGATGAGGAGCAAAGTGAGCAAGTTCGTTGAATTTATTATGATATTCTGGGATGGTCATATCACCTTGTATTAGATAAGAAAATTCATCACATAATCTCTCTGTCGCTTCAGGAGGAGTAAATCTTTCTAGGAAAGTCACTTTGAATCTGTCCCAGGTGATATCACCTTCTGGATTATCTTTGATGATTGTTTCCCACCAGATTAAAGCTTCTTCTTTGAGCGCCCAAGATGCCACTAACCGTTTCTGGTCATCCCTCAGCTGGATACGCTCAAAAATTCTTTCGACAGAACTCACCCAAGCTTGGGTTTGAATTATAGATTCATTGCCCGAGAATTGTGCTCTGTTCAGATTTCGATATCTCTTTAATAGAGCCTCTAGATCGGGTTCTGTATTCCTTCTGTTTCTCGCAATCATATTTCTAGTACTTCTGCAATTAGCAGATCAAGTGTCAGGTCACAGAAAAGGTATTTTAAAATATAGAGACAAATACTTCAAATATAAATGTGTCTATCGAGGTGCAATTTCATTCTGCTTTACTCATACTAGGATATTGCTGATCCTATCTGTATAGAGTTACCCGTCCTAGAACACTACTGGTTCTATTTCTGACGAGTTCGTTCAAATGTTATATTCCAGAACTAAGCTTAACCAAAGCTCTAATACCACGTTGTGACGACCCCCAAAACCCGTACTGACGGAGACAAGGGTTATCTTTGGAATATAACACAGAAACAGATAATAGCAGAATAGAAATAAATAAATACACCAGATAATGAACAATCGAATATACTGGATAAAAGTAATCATCAGAGTTACACAGCATACAAGATCATACTTAGTAAAAATACAGTTCAGCTATACATAAATGTCTACAGCGGAAAACAAACAAAATATGTACAATAGGAGCTGAACAGCATAAAAAGAGATAAATGATAGAATCCATCTTCAGCTCCAGCTATCCAGATAAAGCCTGCTAAACCTGAATACGAGGCTGCCCGTGTAGAAAAAGGGGCACCCGAGTTTGAAAGTGAAACAAACTACGAGTCAGTCATGGGACTGGTATGAGAAATCTACTCAACACATATATAATATGGCAAATCACAGGACCACGCCACTTTCGTGGAACGGGTTTACTCCATTGGATTGCCAGTGCTTTCAAACAAATATTTCTTTTAAACACCGCTACGCTTTTTATAAAAATGAAGCCGTTATAAGACTCAGTTCCCATCACACAATGCAATGCAAACCGGAGGATAGAGTTTTTACCTTATAACGGTCAAAATATGCTTGATACGAATAAAACAAAGGCATTTGATATTATTGCTAGTGTTTATATGTTTAAAACAATTTCTGATCATAACTATCAATCATAGACGACATGAGCGTCCCATGCCACTATGTCGCCAAATATATATATACAATCGAAACCGCACAGTCACGTATTTGGAAATTGGATTTCTGTCATGAACCAAGGCAAGAGATAGTCCTTACCGAATTCGTGACTCTCTAACCCGAGCCACAGGATCAGAACGCATCAACCCTTTAGATCGTCAGGTCCGGTCCACCGATGTGGATTATTATGCCTGAACACTACGTCTCCCCGCCCTTTGGGGCGTAAACGAGCCAATGAATGACTCCATCGGACCCGGTTCGTCCGATCAAACCGAGGCGCCTCGCAACAGCAACAACCACATAGGTGAAAAGTATATAAATGTCAGGGCTGGTAGGTCACTGACACCACCCTAGCTAGAAAGAAACGTAGGCCCTCCCTGATGTCCCCTCCCGTTTCTGGTTCATACCGGGGTGTGAGGCTCGCGATTTTACGTTATACACAAAGCTACGCCACATAGGGGGTGCTTTGATCATCACCACAAGACTTTGCTTTTCAACAGAAGCCCTGATCACTGCCTCTTAACATGCCACACAGGCAATTCATGCCATGCGACTGATGTCCATCGATATACAACCTCTGAGCTCGTGCGTTTCAGAGAAGGGCGTTAAGCAAAAGAATAAATTCTCCTCCGCCAAACAGATGTATATTTAATAGAGATCAATCAACATAGAATAAAATCCAATGTCAAACACACAGTCCATTTACAAGTCCGTTCTGGGTCTGAACGAAACCGGAGGCACTAAATACCTCGCAAACCCTTCGATCACCACGTACGTCTGAACGATCACCACTCATTATCCATATTTCGGGATGCCTCCCAATCAGGACGTCGGTTACCATCCAAACGAGGTGAAGATCTCCGGTCTTCGACCACCGTCTTCATCTTCGACTTTCAATCGTCGGTCAATTATTTGAAATGAGAATTAACTCGGCCTTCTCAAATAATTCATGTATATTTAGAATTTCAAATCAATTTATTTTAATGGTTAAATCATTCGACAACAGCAATTTTGTTCTTTAATGTAATTTTCACACCAAACACATTCAATCATCAAATACCACATAAATCGAGCAAATTCAGTTTATTTCCATTCCATATCGTTTATGAAATTTTATAACGATTTATCGCTATTTTTATTTATTTTAAAATAGCCAATTTATTCAAAATGAGGCTTCAGGCCATAACGCGGCCGTGGCGCTGTTTTTCTTCAGATTTGATTTACACATATATGAAAATCTAACTGTTGGATCTTTACAAAATCTACATCATTAGAAAGGTCTTTTCAAAACGAATCCAACGGTTCCAGTTTCGGGAAAATCGGACGGTCGGATCTCCCGGTACAATCGTTTGAAGTTTCGATTTCAAAATACGAACTGCAGCGTCGTTATTCGATTAAATACAATTATATATATATATATATATATATATAATCGTTTCTGGCGCTGTTTTTCTTCAGATTTGAATTAAACATTCCAGACAATCCAACCGTTGGATTTTTTCAAGGTTGGTGCCGTTGGAAAGATTTTTCCAAGGCGAACCCGACGGTTGCGGTTTCGGGAAAATCTAATGGTCGGATTTCCCACACTAATTGTTTGGAATCACGGTTTCAAAATACGAACTGCACGGCCTCGTTTCGTTTTAATTTTATTTATATTTATATATCTATATAAATATAGTTCATTCAAAATTCAATATCGTTTTCACTTCAAATATTTCACTAACGCCTTAAAATTTTGGAAAATTTCGCCATAACCTCCTTTGTACGGGAGGGCTGGGAAAATTCCCAAATAGCCACACGGGCGTCTCATGTCAAAAAGAAAAAGAAAAAGCCAAGCGGCTAGCCAATGTGCTCATAAAATCATCACCCAAACAAAACAGTAAATCTGTACCTATTTGTCGGGCACAAAATTTTATTCCTCTTCTTTAGCCCCTTTGCTATAACCTGTTCAATAAATATGCATGTACATATATACAGTTCTTATCATTTATCATTTTCCGTTCAACTTCATATTTGATTCCCATTTGGTTTAAAAACATCATTCATTCTAATGTTGCATGTATAGGCAAAAATCATATCATTAGCTAATTAATGAATATTTCAACTCATATATGTTTATTTGAACGAGTGGCTATTTTTAACACTTCACATTTCAACGATTCATGTATATAATAAAAATGTGATTTTTATTGTAAAACAATTCATTTCAAAACACTATTATTTTATATAGTGTATATATAGGTGATAAAAATAGGATTTTTCTTATAAAACAATTTCTTCCAAAACGAGATTATTTTACACAGTTCATATAGTCGATAAAAGGTGATTTTTATTATCAAACAATTTATTTCAAAATATGAATACCATTCAACACATGGTTTGTGGACGAGGGGCGTATATATATATATATATATATATATAGCAATTCACTTTTATTTCAACACATATATAATTTTTACAATGCATATGTAACTTATACATCGAACGTACAACTTATACAACGCTTATATAACTCATACATCGACTATATAATTTATACATCGTCGTTTTCCATATCGTTTATAAATTAGAAATCTCACATTGGGTTCCACTCCACCAAAAATAGCAGAAGGCTCAGAAAAATATGCGGTCTCTTCTAAAATGTAGAAGGCGTCCACACGGTCACGATGTTTCCTGTTTCATCGAATTTCGTTAACACAGCAAAAAGATATGATTTTTCAAAGTTTGCAACGGTTTTAAACTGTTAAAATCAGTTTTAAATTAAAACAGCCGATACCTTTCAAAACTGTTCGAAACTATGTTTCGATTTTTCGATCAATCCGTGCAATGGTTCCACGATCGGGTTGCGCAGAGTCGAAGAGCTACGTGAGGCGCACGTGCGCAAGGGAGGAGGGTCAACTCGGTGGCTTCTGGTGACGGCGGCGGCGAAGTGAAGGCGGTGACTTCTCGGCGTCCGTTCTCCCAAAATACACAATGAAAAAATCGAAACTAGGTATGGATTTGAAGATCTCGAGGAGCTCTACAAAATCTTCAACTGGAGGAGGGGCTAATTTTGCTTGTGGGAGGAGAAACGGAGGAGAGAAGGCACGGGCGATTTTCCGCCGTATATCGCGATTGGGGAGAGAGAAGCGGGGGGGGGGGTCTGACGTGGACGAGTAGTTTTTTATTTTTAATTATAAAGTTTAATAATCTGAAAATACCCCTTGCCTCTCGCGAACCCCAATCCAAACCCAACGACTGTCGTCCCTAGCGTTTCACCCCCATTCCGAACACAATGGGATATGTTTCGAAGGCCCATTCAACTGTTTCAGGTAGTTTCCCTTCGAATTAAAATATAAAATATTCAATATTTAATTTGAACGTGCATTTCAATTTGCCAGGGCCACAAACTGATTCGAAAAATTCCAGAAAAATAAATGTAGCTATGTTTTTGCGATACGGTCCTAACAAAACTAGTTTCGTCGAATTCTGAGACCGTTTGCAAAAAGGCCCATTTTTGGTCGATCCAATTTAACTATAATTGACCAAAACACATTTTCCTTTGCCACGCTCACAGACTAGCTTCAAAAATTATGAAATTTGAAACCTAGCGATAACTTCCCATCACGGACCCAACAAAAGCGGTTTCGTCGAATTCCGAGGTCGTATGCAAAATGGCTGATTTCACGGGCTATATAAATTTCATAGCGACCGTTCTGAAAATTCATTCGGCCATAACTTTTGCTTTCCGCTATGAAAATTCGATTTTTCAGGTTCGTTAGAAAGGTATTCACTAACAGATTTAAATATTTTTGGTTTCACTAAAATCCGTTTTATTTTGCACCCGGTACAGTCCGACAAAGTTTGAATTCAATTTTTGAAACTACAGCGCCTTTTCAAGCCTTGTTTATAATTATAATAAATTATATTCGTTTTCAATTGTCGATTCAACCCACTTTTCATTGCTATTATTTAAAATACTTATTTTAAATATTTAAAATCCATTATTTTAGCCAATTTAAAAAATTTGAATTGGTTCAGATTTTCTGGGTCGTTACACCCGTACATCTTAGAGAAGGATGTTAAACAAAGAATAAATTCTCTGCCACCAAACAGAAGTATATAATTAGTAGAGTTCAACAAATACAGTATAAAGGAGTACATTGTCAGACACACAATCCGTTTACAAGTCCGTTCTGGGTCTGAACGAAACCATATCCGATAGATCTCCAAATACGTCTGGGTGATCACCAATTATTCCCTCATATTGGGTGTACAGTCCAATCAAGATATTAATAATCATCCATCCGACTTAGACATTTCCCGGTCTTCAATTGCCGTCTTCATCGTTGGTCTTCAATCGTCGTATGGATTATTCAGAATGGGTTGAACCCGGCCTTTCTGAATAATTCGCGCATTTTAAATTCATGTGCTATATAAAAACACAACTAATGCCTCATTCCAATTCAGAATATTCTTTTATTAAAATATTCACATTATTAGGGAAAGATTCCTATTAATTTTATCAAAGGTAAATTCTTTCGAATTTATTCTATTTAATCCAATTAAGAATTTATTAAAAACTCCAATTTGGGTTTAATATCAAAAATCATTATTTAATGATTAACCAAATTTAAGAAATAAATCTTATCTTTAATTAGGTTAAAGAACTTGTGTCATTTAAAACAGTTCACGATAAACCCAAAATCATCTTCCATAAAATATGGAATCTTCACGGAAATTAGATCAAGATATAATCGATATAAGTTTCTGTATTGGACTAATAATATAAATGGAATCACGGCAAGGCCTTTTAAATTCCATGTATAGTAACAGTCTTCATCTACATAAATCCATCTCTGAAACACCCCACCTCCGTTAGGGTCACTCTCAAAGGGAATGCCCTAATTTTGGTGGAGGTTTATAAGTACAAGTCACAGATATACAAGACAGATATAAGAACACATATTTGTAAACAGCGGAAGAACAACAAACTTTATTTCATAAAGTCAAATACGTGTTACAACAACATCCTTTCCCAAAAACATAACATAACACTTTCATAATCTGTCTTGAGTACATTATTTAAAGAAGCATAAATAAAACATAGATAAACTGCAAAAGCCCCATAGTGGATTGTCCAAAGCCATAGTTCAAAACAGGAAAGTCCAAGCAATACATTTCTCTTCTTCAAGCTGGATGTTGAGGTTGGTCAAGCTGTTGTGTTCCCTCCCTGAGGACCTTGGGGGGGGGGGGAAATGGAAGAAAGAAGACGAAAGAAAAGTAGAGTCAAACATAAAGCCTGAGTAAGTCTAGTACTATTTTGTCTATGAATAAAGAACTGGGTATGATAAGTATAAACAAGAAGTGGGCATGCACTATAAACTTGGTTAAGTTGTCTAGGGTCGAATATACTATCATACCCCATGTTGATCTCTGAACCCATATAAACTAGTTTCCAACTGGCACCCCAAAATCAGGGTGATGTGATCCATTCTATGATGATCGGCTCCTACTCGCATAGTTACATGTGTCTTACGGCCCCCGATGTTGTAGTTACCTATGCTGGTCCCACCATGGGGTGTATCAAGTCCCATAGTGGCAACCCGACACAACCTTAGAGTGCACAGGTACGCTACTGGTGTCCAGTGCCTTATTTTTCTGCGCCGGAGTGTGTGCACGCCCGCACTCCGTTAGAACCTACACTGCTACACCACCGCCGTCGCTTTGACCTCTTACAATCAGCCCAGTAATCGTGCCCCACCCTGCCTAGTTTCAGGGTATCCTGATACACCTTCTAGGGTTACTGCTGAAAAGGGTCCCCCGTTACTAGGTTTTCTATCTCTAGCCAACATGCTAAGTTGGTTAAGTGTTTCCTAACCTAACCCCCCACCAGTCCGTTTTGTTTAGCATGTTCCATTTTGATTAAGTCTTTAGTTCACTTAATCCTATCAATCCTGACTCAGCCTTAATTATCTTATTAAGGCCCTGACCTCTCACATTAGACAGGTATTGTTGTGGCTGCCTGTTGCCGGTTGGTTCCGGGCAGTCTTACGCCACAACTCAGTCTAATCTCGGGTCCTTGCTGGGCTCCATGTTTAACCTCCCACATTGGATAGGTATTGTTGTGACTACTGGACAGCCGGGCGGTGCCGGGCAGGTTTACATCACAACTCAATCCAACCTCGGGTTAAACACATCGTATGTTCTACATTTACATATTTTGGCATTCCTCTTTATTTCTTATATGTAAATATTTGCGTCCCATTATTAAGTTAATGGTGTAAAGGTTACACCAATCATGGGCCCAACCCATACTTGAACTTGGGCCCTTCTATTTTATATTTTCATTCATTAGTAATTTTAACCCAACGTTATTTTCCCCCGTTTAACACGTCCATTTATATATATTTTGGGATTAGCCTTTTAAAGCCCAAATTAGCCATGCGAAAAGGGGAGGCTTAAAGCGTAATTACATACACAAAGAGGGGAATGTGAGCGCATGAACTTGCAATACGACGTTGGAAATACAAAATAGAAACTGGTGTACTTGCATAGTGGTAACATAGGTGACATGAATCAAAGCATGTGAACTTGTAATTGAGATATCATTATTGTCACATGAACCTATATTTTTATTTAGGCGTAATGTCAAACATAAGCATGGCATAAATATTTCTAGCATAAGCATGGCATAATGTCAAACATAAGCATGGCATAATATCAAACATAAGCATGGCATAAGTATAGTTAAATTTGTTCACATAACCATGGCATAAATATTTCTAACATGAAATCATGATTTACTTTAGCCATGGAAACTTACAAAAAGGGACCTTTTGAACCTAACCTAGCCATGTACCACATATGTCATCATATAATTCTTGTAAACAAGATAGACCTAATCATGGTTGCCCAATATCAATCATAGCCTAGCCATATTCATAAGTTTGCAAATAGGTTTTCTAGTACAAAAGCATGGCTTAATACATAATGCCAAGTTCTCAACATAATTTCATATGGATAATAACCAAACTTGTTCCAATTACTTACAAAAAAATATACATCATGGTGGCATAGAAGCAAACCCCAAACTTGCATGAATTTAAATCAACTACATACATGTAGCTTCAACATGGATTACATAATTTGCGAAATATTCCAAACGTATACTTGCATAGAACTACCGCATGTAGTTCTTTATAATGAATAACATAATTCATAAATATCCAAACGTATATAATATTTCAAATTGATAAGAACGCACAAATATGAATTACTTTATTGCCACAATTCAAGCATACAAACCAACACAATTGTTTATTCATACCAAAGTAATACTCTACTTACAATGGTGTGATGAATTCTCTAATTTAGGGATTGAAGACGCAAATTCCTTTGTTGAATTGATTTGTTTAGGTTGCTTTAAGCTTTAGAATCTTCCTCCTAATCCTCTCTCCAATTTGGTGGCTACTCCTAGTCGTTCCTCAGCAACATGGCGGCTATGTTCTTATTTTTGAATGAATAGATTAGGGTTTAGTCTAGGGTTGTTTATATAGAGGTTAGGAACTGATTAGGACCATTGATGTTGCTTGGATTGATCGTAGCCATTCATTCGCAAGAGAGACCAATTAGAGCCTGCCACCTAGCCCTAATGACAAAGCAGACCACAGAAAATCGGCCAAACACAGACCTGGCCAGCCAGGTTGGCTGGGCTCGACCAGGTCGATACCCCTGTTGACAGAGTTGTCGACAGCCCTGTCGACATGGGTAGCCCAGGTCGACAGCCCAGTCGACCTGGGTGGCCTAGGCGCGTGTTTATCCGCCCTGGCCCATTGGGCCCGATTTTTAATTATTTTATTCTGTTTGAATTTTAAATTTAATTCTCAAACTTCCGAAGGCCATATCTTCTTCATACGGACTCCGTTTTTCGAAAACTCGGACTCTATTTCGCGTATTTTTCCGAGACGAACGCAATGGCGTATCCCGTTTCCCTTAGTTCTTTGATTTCAGATTAATTATACTTTAATTTGTTAATTTCACAGTTATAGAATTTGCGGGGTGTTACATTCTCCCCCACTTAAAAGGATTTCGTCCCCGAAATCTTCAAGTTAGGAGGAATGTATATCCTAACATCCAATCATCCATCTACTCATCCATCAAACACGAGCATCCATTGTCCTTAAAAGACTTCTAATGCTTCATGATCATATGCGAAGTGTGTGTGTACATGTACTTATCTAATGCAAAATCAGGCGGTCTACTGATTCAGTTGACCTCCTTAATGCGAATTATGTAAGTGCCATGAATCCATTATGTATGCATATTTTCCTATTTTTGATTTTACATGAGTGCACAATCATTCATTACAAATGCAACATCCATATGACAACACATTAAAGTTCAACCATATACGAATGCAAACATATATGCATATGCAATATGAAGTGACTGAGCCGATCTAAAACCTAGATTGTGTGTGTATATGCAACCACGAGCAACCACTAGCAATCACTTGCAACCACTTGCAACCATCATCCATAACATGTTTCAACTACATGTTTCCATCCAAAGGGTTTCTACCTAAGAGATACGGTCGAGGAAATATACCTAAAAAGATAGATAAAAGCGCAACTTAAGGAAAAAGAAAGATCAAGGATGTACCCTCGAACAGAAAAGGGTAGGCAGTACGTATTCTAGCTTCAGTTTCCCAAATCGCGTCTCCCTCGGCGTCGCTCCACTGAACTTTGACGAGCTTGACTTCGCGGTTGCGTAACTTCTTCACTTCCGTTCCCAATATGCGGGTTGGAACTTTTCTTATGGTTGCTTCGCGTTCTACTTCGGCCTCTTCGAGGATATTTGGCTCTACCACTTCAGCAGACTCATGTAGACATTTTCGGAGGTGTGAAACGTGAAAAACGTTGTGGACTCCCGCCAACTTCTCGGGTAGCTCTAATCTATAGGCCATTTTCCCAATTTTCTCGATGATAGGGAATGGCCCTACGAACCTTGGTGCTAGCTTTCCTGTGGTTCCAAAACGAACAACGTTTCTTAGTGGTGATACCTTGAGAAAAACTCTGTCTCCAACCTCAAATTCAAGGTCGGTCCTTCTCTTGTCGGCATAGGACTTTTGTCTGTCTTGGGCCGTCTTCATCCTTCTTCGTATTAAGTCTACTTTCTCTGAAGTCTCTCGGATCATGTCTGGTCCAAGTATGAGCTTATCAGTAGACTCCCACCAACAAGTGGGCGATCGGCACGGTCTTCCATATAAAGCTTCGAAGGGCGCCATTCCGATGGTTGCTTGATAGCTGTTGTTGTAGGCAAATTCCACTAAAGGAAGGTGGTCTTCCCATGTCCCTCCGAAGTCAAGGACGCATAGTCTTAAGAGGTCTTCCAAAACTCTGTTCACTCTCTCTGTTTGGCCGTCGGTTTGGGGATGATAGGCTGTGCTCAAGCATAACTGCGTTCCTACTGCTTCATGCAGACTCCGCCAAAACTCACTGGTGAAGATGGGGTCTCGGTCACTAACAATGCTAGATGGTATTCCATGGAGTCGAACGATTTCCTTAAGGTAAAGTGATGCTAGGGATGAGGCAGTTATCTTACTTTTGACAGGTAAAAAGTGGGCGCTTTTAGTAAGCCTATCCACTATTACCCAAATGCTAGTGTTGCCTCTCCTAGACCTAGGCAGCCCATCGATGAAGTCCATTGAGATGCTATCCCACTTCCACTGCGGGACCTCCAGAGGATGTAGTAGTCCGCCAGGCTTTTTCTGTTCCGCTTTAACCTGTTGGCACACCATACACTTAGAAACGAATTCTACCACGTCCTTTTTCATGCCGTTCCAGAAGAAAGTCCTTTTTATATCTTTGTACATTTTATCTCCGCCTGGGTGTATCGTCATCTTGGAGTGATGTGCTTCCTCTAGAACCTTCTTTACTAAATCTTTTGTCTGTGGGACGCATAGTCTTCCGTCTCGCCTTAGCAAACCCTTATCGTCGATGGAGTATCTGTTGAGGTGACTTGAAGTCTCACCCCTAATTAGCCTATCAATTATTTCCACAAGCTGAGGGTCTTCGCGTTGCGCTGTCCCTACTGAATCCACTAAAGTTGGGCGCACTTCGAGAGATGCTAGTAAGCCTGGTACGAAATCGTAGGAAGGCCTAAAGTCGAAGCTGGCTATAAACTCTAGGCTTTGTCTTTCAACAAACAACGGGCTTAGGGTTAATTTCTTTCGGCTCAACGCGTCTGCCACTACGTTGCCTTTGCCCGGAGTATAGGAGATTTCGAAATCGTACGAGGCAAGAAACTCCATCCATCTTTGTTTCCTCAAGTTAAGATCCTTTTGCGAGAAAGGATATTTCAACGATTTATGGTCAGTGTAAAGTTCGAACTTCTCACCTAGGAGATAGTGTCGCCAAGACTTGAGTGCAAAGACGATGGCGGCTAACTCAAGATCGTGGGTTGGGTAGTTCTTTTCGTGCACCTTCAATTGCCTCCCGCCATAAGCTACTACCCTTCCTTCTTGCATTAAGACGGCGCCTAGCCCTGTCCCACATGCATCCGTATAAACAGTGAACATCTTGCTCCCATCTGGCAGCGTCAAAACTGGGGCTGTTGTGAGAGCCCTTTTCAGTCGTTGGAAAGCAAACTCGCAATCCAAGTTCCAATTGAACGCTAGGTTCTTCTTAGTCAATTTCGTGAGCAGAGCTGAGATTTTCGCAAAATCCCTTATGAACTTTCGATAGAAACCCGCTAGTCCTAGAAAGCTTCGGACCTCAGTCGCATTCCTTGGTGTCTTCCAATCCTGTACCGCCACTACCTTAGCGGGGTCCACTGCTAACCCTTGTTTGGATACTATGTGCCCAAGGAACCTCACCTCTTCTCTCCAAAAGTGGCATTTGGAGAATTTGGCTTTTAGTTGATGGACTCGCAAAGTTTCCATGATTGCCCTTAAGTGCTGAGCATGTTCCTCTTCACTCTTTGAGAAGATAAGGATATCATCTACGAAGACCACTACGAATTTGTTGAGGAAATCTCTAAATACCCTACTCATCAGGTCCACGAAGTAAGCAGGTGCATTTGTCAAGACGAAAGGCATGACAAGCCATTCAAAGAAGCCGTCTGGGGTTCTGAACGCCGTTTTATCGATGCTATCTTCAGCCACCCTTAGCTGATGAAAACCGGTTGCTAAATCGAGTTGGGAGAAAACAGATGCTCCTACAAGCTGGTCAAACAAATCGTCAATTCTAGGGAGAGGGTGCCTATTCTTTTTCGTTAGCTTGTTGAGCTCCCTATAGTCAACACATAGACGGAGTGAACCATCTGCCTCTGTAGCGAACACCACTGGAGCGCCCCACTCTGAAATGCTCCTCCTAATGAACCCCTTTTCTAGAAGCTCTTTAATCTGTTTACTGAGCTCTTTCCTTTCTCGTGGAGCCATGTGTCTAACGGGCAACGCAACGGGCTTTGCATTATCTACAAGATATATGCGGAAGTCTATTTCCCGCTTCGGAGGCAAGCCCTTCACCTCTTCGAAGACATCCGGATATTCCCGGACCACTCTAACTGATTGCAAATTTTCAACGGAGGCATCTAGCGATTCAAGATAACTAAGCATAACCGCATACGAGGGATTACAAGAAATTTCCAAAGTATTACCGAGCTGGGTTAGGAGCCTAACAACCCTTTTTTCACAATCAAGGATGGCCCCATTACTGGATAGCCAATCCATACCCAAAATCAAACCGTACCCCGAAAAGCCCAAAACAAAGGCACTACATTGAAATTCTACACTTAGAATAGAAATTTTCAATCCCACACAGATCATAGATAAATGAGTTGGGCCCCCAATTGGGTTTGAAACAATTAAGGGGTCATCTACCATACTAGTTTCTAGGTGCAGAGATTCTACTAAAGCAGACGAGATAAAGGAGTGTGATGCGCCAGAATCAAATAAAGTGCGAACGGGGTGATCATAAAGATAAACTACACTTTCTACAGAAGTATTTATACCTCGCTGTTGCAGAGGTGGCGCTTCTAGCACATGGACCTGTGCCCCTGGGGTGGATCCAACCCTCTGCCCCTATCCTCGTTTCTTTGGGCAGTCCTTAGCCCTATGGCCTGTCTCATCGCAAGAAAAGCACCCACCATTCTCCTTGGCCTTCTTTTTCCGGCAGTCCTTTACTAAGTGCCCCACTTTGCCACAGAAATTGCACTTCCTCTTCTCTTTGTTGCCTTTCCCGCCTTTCTTAAAGTCTGTCTTCTTGGGCTGCAAACCCTCTTTCTTCTTGCCCTTATCCTCTTCATTCAGCAATGCCATTTGCACCAATCTTTCATACGTGGCTCCCATGGGTATATGGGTCATGGCCAAACTGTGTAATGGCTCATTCAACCCTTTGACGAAACGGAGAGCCTTCTTGTGCGGGGTGTTGACTAGGTCAAGCCCAAACCTAGCCAGCTCATCGAACTGATTCACATATTCTCTGACTGTCTTGTCCCCTTGCTTAAGAAATAAGAATTTTTCCAACTGCAAACTTCTTTCCGCATCTGAGAGAAATTTAGTCTCAAACCTCGCCCTAAAGTCCTCCCATGTCTCCACTGGTCTTTCAGCATTAGTGACTTCCCACCAGTAGGAAGCCTCGCCCTTCAATAGCCACACTGCCAATTGTACTTTTTGTCTATCTTCTACCTCAAAGATGATGAATAGGTCCTCCGTTTCCTTCAGCCAATTTCTAGCTGCCACGAAGGACTCAGTTCCATGGAAATCCCTTCCTCCCATAGCTTTAAAATCTTTACATATCTTAGCAAACGTGTTTCCCCGTGGAGGAGGTGGAGGAAAAGGTGTCGCTGTAGCTGGATGATTTTGTGCAGCTGGCGGAGGAGGAACGGTAGGACCTGGCTGAGTGGCCCTTGCTTCTAAGAACCGTCTAAACCAACCAGGTATTGGCACCCCTTCTGGCAAGTTAAGATCTTCGGACATGCTGAAACAAAAAGGATAGATTCAAAACGAAGGATAAGAGATAGTACCTATGGCTTTGGGGAGTGAACTTTGCCTTTTTAAAATAAAATAATATTTTTCTTTTAAAAATGCTTCTTTAAATTTCCTTTTTGAAAACAATTTTTCAAAACTTTTTACCTTATCTGGTAAACCTATGCTCTGATACCAAGTGAAACACCCCACCTCCGTTAGGGTCACTCTCAAAGGGAATGCCCTAATTTTGGTGGAGGTTTATAAGTACAAGTCACAGATATACAAGACAGATATAAGAACACATATTTGTAAACAGCGGAAGAACAACAAACTTTATTTCATAAAGTCAAATACGTGTTACAACAACATCCTTTCCCAAAAACATAACATAACACTTTCATAATCTGTCTTGAGTACATTATTTAAAGAAGCATAAATAAAACATAGATAAACTGCAAAAGCCCCATAGTGGATTGTCCAAAGCCATAGTTCAAAATAGGAAAGTCCAAGCAATACATTTCTCTTCTTCAAGCTGGATGTTGAGGTTGGTCAAGCTGCTGTGTTCCCTCCCTGAGGACCTGGGGGGGAAACGGAAGAAAGAAGACGAAAGAAAAGTAGAGTCAGACATAAAGCCTGAGTAAGTCTAGTACTATTTTGTCTATGAATAAAGAACTGGGTATGATAAGTATAAACAAGAAGTGGGCATGCACTATAAACTTGGTTAAGTTGTCTAGGGTCGAATATACTATCGTACCCCATGTTGATCTCTGAACCCATATAAACTAGTTTCCAACTGGCACCCCAAAATCAGGGTGATGTGATCCATTCTATGATGATCGGCTCCTACTCGCATAGTTACATGTGTCTTACAGCCCCCGATGTTGTAGTTACCTATGCTGGTCCCACCATGGGGTGTATCAAGTCCCATAGTGGCAACCCGACACAACCTTAGAGTGCACAGGTATGCTACTGGTGTCCAGTGCCTTGTTTTTCTGCGCCGGAGTGTGTGCACGCCCGCACTCCGTTAGAACCTACACTGCTACACCACCGCCGTCGCTTTGACCTCTTACAATCAGCCCAGTAATCGTACCCCACCCTGCCTAGTTTCAGGGTATCCTGATACACCTTCTAGGGTTACTGCTGAAAAGGGTCCCCCGTTACTAGGTTTTCTATCTCTAGCCAACATGCTAAGTTGGTTAAGTGTTTCCTAACCTAACCCCCCACCAGTCCGTTTTGTTTAGCATGTTCCATTTTGATTAAGTCTTTAGTTCACTTAATCCTATCAATCCTGACTCAGCCTTAATTGTCTTATTAAGGCCCTGACCTCTCACATTAGACAGGTATTGTTGTGGCTGCCTGTTGCCGGTTGGTTCCGGGCAGTCTTACGCCACAACTCAGTCTAACCTCGGGTCCTTGCTGGGCTCCATGTTTAACCTCCCACATTGGATAGGTATTGTTGTGACTACTGGACAGCCGGGCGGTTCCGGGCAGGTTTACATCACAACTCAATCCAACCTCGGGTTAAACACATCGTATGTTCTACATTTACATATTTTGTCGTTCCTCTTTATTTCTTATATGTAAATATTTGCGGCCCATTATTAAGTTAATGGTGTAAAGGTTACACCAATCATGGGCCCAACCCATACTTGAACTTGGGCCCTTCTATTTTATATTTTCGTTCATTAGTAATTTTAACCCAACGTTATTTTCCCCCGTTTAACACGTCCGTTTATATATATTTTGGGATTAGCCTTTTAAAGCCCAAATTAGCCATGCGAAAAGGGGAGGCTTAAAGCGTAATTACATACACAAAGAGGGGAATGTGAGCGCATGAACTTGCAATACGACGTTGGAAATACAAAATAGAAACTGGTGTACTTGCATAGTGGTAACATAGGTGACATGAATCAAAGCATGTGAACTTGTAATTGAGATATCATTATTGTCACATGAACCTATATTTTTATTTAGGCGTAATGTCAAACATAAGCATGGCATAAATATTTCTAGCATAAGCATGGCATAATGTCAAACATAAGCATGGCATAATATCAAACATAAGCATGGCATAAGTATAGTTAAATTTGTTCACATAACCATGGCATAAATATTTCTAACATGAAATCATGATTTACTTTAGCCATGGAAACTTACAAAAAGGGACCTTTTGAACCTAACCTAGCCATGTACCACATATGTCATCATATAATTCTTGTAAACAAGATAGACCTAATCATGGTTGCCCAATATCAATCATAGCCTAGCCATATTCATAAGTTTGCAAATAGGTTTTCTAGTACAAAAGCATGGCTTAATACATAATGCCAAGTTCTCAACATAATTTCATATGGATAATAACCAAACTTGTTCCAATTACTTACAAAAAAATATACATCATGGTGGCATAGAAGCAAACCCCAAACTTGCATGAATTTAAATCAACTACATACATGTAGCTTCAACATGGATTACATAATTTGCGAAATATTCCAAACGTATACTTGCATAGAACTACCGCATGTAGTTCTTTATAATGAATAACATAATTCATAAATATCCAAACGTATATAATATTTCAAATTGATAAGAACGCACAAATATGAATTACTTTATTGCCACAATTCAAGCATACAAACCAACACAATTGTTTATTCATACCAAAGTAATACTCTACTTACAATGGTGTGATGAATTCTCTAATTTAGGGATTGAAGACGCAAATTCCTTTGTTGAATTGATTTGTTTAGGTTGCTTTAAGCTTTAGAATCTTCCTCCTAATCCTCTCTCCAATTTGGTGGCTACTCCTAGTCGTTCCTCAGCAACATGGCGGCTATGTTCTTATTTTTGAATGAATAGATTAGGGTTTAGTCTAGGGTTGTTTATATAGAGGTTAGGAACTGATTAGGACCATTGATGTTGCTTGGATTGATCGTAGCCATTCATTCGCAAGAGAGACTAATTAGAGCCTGCCACCTAGCCCTAATGACAAAGCAGACCACAGAAAATCGGCCAAACACAGACCTGGCCATCCAGGTTGGCTGGGCTCGACCAGGTCGATACCCCTGTCGACAGCCCTGTCGACATGGGTAGCCCAGGTCGACAGCCCAGTCGACCTGGGTGGCCTAGGCGGGTGTTTATCCGCCCTGGCCCATTGGGCCCGATTTTTAATTATTTTATTCTGTTTGAATTTTAAATTTAATTCTCAAACTTCCGAAGGCCATATCTTCTTCATACGGACTCCGTTTTTCGAAAACTCGAACTCTATTTCGCGTATTTTTCCGAGACGAACGCAATGGCGTATCCCATTTCCCTTAGTTCTTTGATTTCAGATTAATTATACTTTAATTTGTTAATTTCACAGTTATAGAATTTGCGGGGTGTTACAATCTCAATTATTACTAACCAATCGAATTCCATTCAAGTCCAATTTAATATATTAAATTTGAAAGCTTTACCTTGGAAAATTTTCATTAAATCTTAAATAAAAGATTTATAAATTCCAAATTATACTTCACTGTAAATTGGGTTAAAGAACAAATGTCTTTTAAAACACCGTTCACGACAACCCAAAATCCATTTCTTTTTTTTTTTCAATTTCAAATTAATATATATTGGATTGGAAAACTTCTCTTTAGAAATTTTATTAAATTTTAATTAAAAGATTTTTAAATCACAAATCATACCTTAACATCAAATTCTTTTTAATACAATGCATTCAATGAACATATAATCTTCGTATTTAAATCTTTTCTTAAGAACATGATTCATTATAACTAGAAACAAGACCATAATAAAAATATAATCTATATTTGCTAACCTTTTACTTGAAAAACATATTATTATGAAAATGTCATTCTTATTATCTAATCCATCTAATGAAACAAATTAACTATAAAAATATGTTCTTTCTAATGTAATCAATTTTAAATAGAAATGAAATCTTTTTAATGTAATCTTTTCAATTCAACCTTTATTAGATTGAAAAATGTAATATTTTTTGATTCAAACTTTATTACATTGAAAAATGTAATATTTAACTTCAATCTTTATTACATTGAAAAATGCAACAATTTCATCTCAATCTTTATTACATAGAAATGTATGTTTCATTAAAATGAATCTTCTCTTTCTTTTACATAAAAATGTATATTTCATTAAAATGAATCTTCTCTTTCTTTTACATAAAAATGTCCTCTCATGTTAATCACATTATAAATAATTCTTTTATATAAAAATGCTCTTATATTCCAATCTTTTATTGTAATAATAAAAATTCAATCTTTTTAACGTAACCTTTTTATTGTAACTTATTGACAATAAAAATTCAAATGCAATCTTTTTTTTTTATACTTTTCCTTACGATGAAATGTTCTTTGTATGAAAATGCTTCACTTACATAAAAAATGACTCTTTTATATAGAAATGTTTCTTTTACATAAAAATATACTTAACATTACAATGATTCTTTTATACAAAAATGTTCTTTTTTATATAAAAATGTATTTTAATATACAAATGATTGTTTTATATAAAAAGGATTATTTTATATAAAAGTGTTTCCTTTATATAAATGTCTCTTTTATATACAAATGCACCTTTACACAAAAAGGATTATTTTGTATACCAACGTGCTTTTACATAAATATTTTATGTATTAATGTGCTTTTACATACAAATATATATTTTATAAATATGTTTCTTTTATATCAATATGTACCTTTTACATAAATATGATTCTTTTGTTTTCATAACACATTAAAGGTGGCATTTTTAATGTATAAATATTGAATTCAATAAGTGATTATCTTATTCATTTACATTTTATTCTAGGCCAGACCACCCACATTAAGCGTACAACTTGCGAATGCTGGATATGCCGGTTGGTTCCGGGAAGACTTATCCCACAAGTTGGGCTTAACCTCGTGTCATGGCCCAATTCGTAATTGCGCACTTGAACCTCTCACATTAGGTTCAACATTTGTGGCTGCTGGACATGCCGGGCGGGTCCGGGCAGACTTATACCACAAACGCAACCTAACCTCGTGTCTAAGTACAATTATAGTTAACAAGACGTATAGGCACGCGCTTCGCGCATGGTGATGACACGCACGGAGCCATTTAACAAAATAAAAATATGTCGTTAGTACATGGTTTGGTATATTTCTTGCCCATTTTATTTTTCTGCATATTTATTAGCTCGATAGTTTCTTTTTATTTTCCTATTTTCATTACTGTGCATTAATTTTCTTTTGTTTCTAATTCATGCATGTTAATTCATGTGACCGTTATTCAAAACATTTATTTTTATTTCTAATTTTAAAAGTTCCATTCTTAATACGCGTGCACATACTCTTGAAATAAATATTACCACACATACGCGTGATTTAATTCCATTTACGATGCACATTTATTTTCGAATTCAAACATACACGTGATTTAATTCCATTTACGTTACCCTTCTAAATTTAATTTTTTGCTTTCAAATTTTAACATTATTCCCATTTACGTCTCTATTAATGTCATTAATGACGCGCATGACAAATTAAAGGAACATTGCTATTTAACTTTAATTACTTTCCGTTCTTTTCTTGATTTAATTCCTTTTATCATATGTGTTTGTTTTTAGTAAATGGCATTTTCGGTAGTTTGCATGTACACCAAAAAAGTGTGACACCAAACCTATTCCGATTATTAGTAAAGATAATTATAATTAATTCACTGAAAATATTATTTTAAAATATTCTTATAAAATAAAGATATGATATTTACATTAAATTGTTACTAATTTTATAAAACCCTTTGTTTCAGAATATCCTAACTGTCATTTCAATTTTTAATGAAAAATTGAACTTTCTATATTATTATTATATTATAATAATAATCTTTTCAAAATGTTCAAATTTTGAAATCAAATCTTCTTATCTTAACATACTGACCATAAAGATGAAATCTTTTTTTTAATTGAATCCTTTTTATAATAACATAAAGATATAATCTTTCTAATTCATACGTCGATTGATTCCATTAACTGAATATTAAATTAAAATATTCCTTTAATTCAAAATTGGAATGAGACCCAATTCATTACCATATAATTTTAATTATATTGATTTCAAACATCGCATTAATTCCATAATAATGATAAAACATTCAATAACAACCAAAGCGCATTTTAAACTAATCACAAGGGCGATGTGTAGTCAGAATATCAACCCAAGACCCGTGTGGGGTTTCTACTAACACAAAATCGAATAATATATTATTAATTGTGCTTTTTGACGATGTGTGAAAATTTATCGTCCAATCAACATAAACAAGTCAGGCAACTTGTAAATGGCAGCGTAACACGTTTTAAATATCATAAATGTCATAACAACATGTTATATATTACAAATTTCAAACAATTCACAGTCATCCAATTCAACATTTATCCAACAACCAATAATTCCAACATAGATAATTAATTAATATTTAATAATAAAAATAATTAACTGTTCAAAATTTGAGTGAGATAAAAGTTCTCACCTTTGTCGGGTTCTAAATTGACGGTTCGGGCCCAATTTTAGCCTAAAATTCAACATGCTCCAAATTTGATGAAATTAGTGTCTACGCGTAGCTCTCGACTCACTGATCGCAGCAAATCCTGTTTCGTGCGATTTCGAGTTCGTATCAAAAAGATATGAATTTTCGAAGTTTGTAATAATTAAATAATTAATTTAAATTATGAAAATTACCCAAATTTTCAACTTGATCCAAATTGGACAAAATTACTGCTCGCTCGAAGCTCTTGACATAACGATCTCAACGGATTCAGTTTCATGCAATTTCGATAACGTGACAAAAAGTTATGCACTTGCGAAGTTAACAAATCGATTAAAATAATATTTAAATTTGTAAAAATTACCCAAAATTTCAATTTTCTCCAAATTGGACAAATTTGGTGTCCACGCGAAGCTCTCATCGCCATGATCACAGCAGACCTGAAATCGTCAAATTTCGATCTCGTATGTAAAAGATATTGCATTACGAACATAGAACATAAATGTTTCGTGTTTAAGCCTCTAACCTTTTTTTTTCAAACAGCACCCTGAACTTAAAATGCTCGCCACGGACAAACCGTAAGTCGGAATTGCACGAAACCAGCGCCATTCTCTCCGGCTTCTTCCCCTCTTTCCACGGCTGGTTGTCCCCCCTCCAATTCGCCACGTGGGGCCGACGATCTACAGATGAACGGAAAAGTACAGTTTCCGTTCATCTTGGTGCTGCGGCCGCCTCGATAATCCAAATTCCCCCAAATTTTTATAGTAGCTTGGTCTCGACCTCCCGAACAACTTCTCTGTTTGTCACTTCGCCTGAAAATGCACGGATTGGCGGGAAATTGCTCTTCTTTGCGACTGCCCTGTTTTCGGCACCCCTCCAATAAAATTGACATTCCGGCCAACTCCGACCACCTGAGACCATCCGACCACTTCCAAAAGAACCGTATGGTTCCCCTCTACCTCTGCCTAAAGTCGCTTGACCTAACTCTCTTCGTGGGGCCCGCAATAGCCAAAAAACGAAAATATGGCTGCTGCCTTTGAATTGAGATTCCGGCGAATCCGGGTGACGATCGGTCCTGAATTTTTCATGGTAGATAGAGGAAAAGAAGATGAACAAAATCCAGAAAGGCTTTGGTTTAATTTTGTTTGGATTGAGAGTTATAAATTGTTTTGTTTTCAGGGGCTTATTGGCAAAGAATTATTTAGAGTGGAGGCCATGAAAATGAAGAAGGAGAAGGTGGCTGGTAGGTTTAGGGTTATGATTCAGCTAGTGGCAGAGGAAAAGATATTTTATATGGGGTTAAGAATGTTATTAGGCCCAATTACCCTTTTATGTATTTATTTATACAATTTGCACCCATTTTCATATTCTAATAATTCGTGTTAACACCTACGAATTCCAATTTTTATGAAAATTGAAACATAAATATTTATTGACATTACGCATTCAAAGAAATTGGTTTCGTTAAATTCCGAGTCCGTATGAATAAATTATGAATTTTTAAAGTTTGAAAATTGACCGTTTTTCACTGTAAAATTAATAACGACCACATACTGACTCCAAAAATTACGAATTTTGCAATCTAGTAATAATTTAATATTCTGGATCCAACAAAATTGGTCTCGTCAAAAAAGGATGTCGTTTGCACAATTTCCATTTTTAAGGCGTATATATTTAATATTAAAAATACATTTTTATATCAATAATTTCCAAAACTCGAAATATATAAGTGTTTATACTTTTTCAATGCAGAAACAACATTTTGAACTCAATGGAAGTGGTTTCAAGTCTAAATTCATTCGTATGTAAAAATTAGCGTTTTGGGCCATATATATTATATATAAATCCATAGCGTTTTCCTGAAAATTTAATTTTGTCATAACTTACAAATTATAAACTGGAATCTTGATTTCTAAAATTCATTAGAAAGATATTGTCAATACGGTCCTAGCATTTCTTGTTTCGTCCAATTTCGATTTATGATTAATTTTATATAATTTCTCAAAGTTTAAAATTGAATTCTGAAATTACCGCGCCATTTCAGGCTCGAAATATAATTAATATAATTTTTAACTTTAATAAAATACATTTTTAATCATTATTATTTAAAATAAATTATTTTAAATATCCAAAATCCATTAAATTAACCAAAAATAATATTTAATTTCTGTTCCAAAATTCCGGGTTGTTACAATCCCCCCCACATAAAATCTTTTCGTCCTCGAAAAGGAATTGAGAAAAACGTTGTTCAACTAATCAACTCAACTTTCAATCTTAATAAAATTTCAATTCAGTTCAATATTAAATTCCGATTTAACTAAGTTTATCATTCTTTAATATATTGGTCTTATTAATTATCATTCCAATAGTTTTATTAGTTAAACTAATTACCAAACATCACAACCAGCAATCAATTAGGTGATTAACTTTTCAAATAAATATAGCTTTTATATATAGTCAAAAATCATATTTCAGTGCAATTTACAACAATAAACCCTAACTAAATTTTTGCTTCTCACACCAGTCAATTGGAAATATATAGATATCCCACTTTCGAAAACTCAAACATAAACACTGATGACGCTAGCAATCATCAGAATCATCTTCGGGCGACTAGAGTGTGATTCTATATCCATCCAGTATATCTGAGACTTCAAATACACGTTGATCAGACGTATATTAAAATCTCTATATGCCGGATAGTCCAAATCAAAATAATATAGTATACAAATATGTATAATAAGGTTTAAATTTTTCAAAACAAAGTTTATTTTCATTTTTAAAATTAATACTCTTCACACTCGTTCTAGGATACTACTGATCTCATCTCTAACGAGTCATTCTTATTGGATATTACTAATCCAATCTCTGATGAATTCTTTTGTTCGGTTCCAATGTGTTTTGTTCTCGAGCTCTGTAAACCAAAGCTCTGATACCAAATGAAACGACCCAAACATCCCCGCATAGGAAAGCCCGGATTGAATTGAGAACAACACACATCAAAACACAAACAGAAGAACATTTTATTGCTATTACAACAATTACATCAGAGTACAAGAATATAATAGAGTATGAATAGGTAATATACATTGGAAATACAATAATATCGGCGATTTAAATTACATTTAAATAGCAGCGGAAAAATAATAATACAAAATACAACTGAAAGAAATACACGGATACAGAGCTTTCCGAATATCGCTTCAGCTGTAAACCAGGATCCTGTGAATAAATATCTGCAAAACCAAAACTACTAGCTGCCCGTGTGGAAAATATGGGCACCCAGAGTTTAGGTTAAAACAATAAACTCCAGGTGTAACAACCCGTAAAATCTGGGCCAGTTTAAAATTTTTATTTTGGCAATTATAGCGAGTTTTGAATATTTAAAATGAATTATTTTAAATAATATCGACGAGAAATTTATTTTGAATATAATTCGAACGTATATAGTATACGCGTCGTCGTTAGAATATAAATATTTATATATAATTATAAATAGAATTGAAAATGGCGCGGTAGTTCGATAATTCGATTTCAAACTTCAATTGAATGTACCGGGTGCAAAACAATCCGGATTTTAGTGAAACCAAAAATATTTGAATCTGATGAAGAATATCTTTCTAATGAAGTTAACAAACTGAGATTTCACTTTAGAAATGATAAGATATGTCCAGTTGAAAATTCAGAATAGTCGCTGTGGAATTTATATATATTTTATATAATATATAGCCCTTAAAAAATAGCCGTTTTGCAAATGACCTCGGATCTCGACGAAACTAGTTTTGTTGGGTCCGTGGTGTCAAGTTATTGCTAGGTTTCAAATTTCGTAATTTTTCGAATCAATATGTGAGCGTGGCAAAGGAAAACGCGTTTGACCAGTTCAGTTGATTTTAATCGACTGGAAATTGGCCATTTTTCCAACGGTCTCAGAATTCGACGAAACTAGTTTTGTTAGGACCGTATCGTCAATACGAAGCTAGAAAATATTTTTCGAGAATTTTTAGAGTTAGTATGTGACCCCGGTAATTTGAAATGTACGTTTAAAATTCAATGTAGTGGTTTAAATGTAAATTTAACGAAAACTGATTGTAACAGCCGAATCAGCTGACGATACATGCCCCATTGTGTTCAGAATGGGGGTAGAACATTATGGACGACAGGCGGTGGGCCTCGTTTCGGGATCATATGTAAAAGTCAACCTTTTTGAATAAATAAATAATTAAATAAAAAAAAATATTATAACTTCCCTCCTATACCTCTGCCCCCCCCCCCCCCCCCCCCCGAATTCATTTATGCAGAAATAAAAAAAAAAAGAAAACCTAAATTAGATCGAGCGCCTCCCTCCAGACATCATCGTCGATGCCCCCCCTCTGGTCGGCGTCGCGCCTTAGGCGAACCCCCCCTTCTTCTCCCCTCCGCACTCTCCTCCTCCACTTGAAATCGAGACCCCCGAACCCCTGAAGCCCGCTCGTTCGCGCTAAGAATCCGACGCACCTGGTGGTGCGAGCTGCTCCTGATGGCGGCCACAGGGAGGCGACGCCACCCCCTCTTCGCGTTCAGTAAGCGTTTTTACTTTTTAAATTTATTTTTATTTTAGAGATTAAAAACTAATTTCGATTTTTAGGATTTTTAAAAAGAACTGATTTTAAAAAAAAAAGATTTGAAAACTGATTGTTTTAAAAATAAAATTAAATACTGTTTTATTTTAAATTTCAAAACTAATTTCGATTTTATTTTTAAAGAATAAAAAAAAAACTGTAAAGATTTATTTTTTAAAAAAAACTGATTTTAGAAAAGAATAAAAAAAACTGATTTTAGAAAAGAATAAAAAAACTGATTTTAGAAAAAGATTTTAAAACTGATTTAAAAAGATTATAAAACTGATTTTTGGTTAAAAATAAAAACTGATTTTTGGTTAAAAATAAAAACTGATTTTTTAGTTAAAAATAGAATTAGAATTGGTTTTTAAATTTATATATAGCATTGATTAAGAAATATATAAATTTGTTAAAGAAAAATATAAAAACTTTGCTAAGACAAAATATATATATACCTTGTTTAGAAATATAAAAATGTACATTGTTTTAAATTAAATTTAGCATTGGGTTTTTATAATGAAGTAGAAATAAAAATTCGATTTTTATATGTTGAATAGCGAAATAAAAATTCGATTTTTATATATTGAATAGCGAAATAAAAATTCGATTTTTATATGTTGAATAGCGAAATAAAAATTCGATTTTTATATATTGAATAGCGAAATAAAAATTCGATTTTTATATATTGAATAGCGAACTAAAAATTCGATTTTTATATATTGAATAGCGAACTAAAAATTCGATTTTTATATATTGAATAGCGAACTAAAAATTCGATTTTTATATATTGAATAGCGAACTAAAAATTCGATTTTTATATATTGAACATCGAAGTAAAAATTCGATTTTTATATATTGAATAGCGAAGTAAAAATGTGATTTTTATATATTGAATAACATAGTAAAAATTCGATTTTTATATATATTGAATAGCGAAGTAAAAATGTGATTTTTACGTATGTAGTGAAAGCAGCAACGAAGATGACGAAGAGGCGATAACGAGGAAGACTTCTGCAAAAGAAGTGCCGTGGAGCTAGGATAGCTATATGTGAGAATTTCTCACCTTTCAATTTATTTTTCTAGTTATATATATATATATATATATATACTAGGATGCAGACGGTGCTTAGTAGCACCCGACACAATCGTCCACAGACCATGGACTTGTTTGTTTGATTGTTTGGTGATTGATTGCGATATTGGTTTGAATGTGGTTTGTGATGTGAAAAATCGAATCGATAAATTGGTTAGGATTAGACGTGCGCCGTTATAAGGCGTAGGAGTAAGGCTAGGTTAGATCCTTACTCCAAATTTTGTGGTTTACAAAATGAAATTGATTTGATTGATGAGTGAATGGCGTGGGCCTTCACTAGACCGGGGATAAGGCTGGGCCTTGTCCCGTTTCTAGTATCGTGCCGTTATGCCGCCGAAATTTTCTAAAATAAGTTAGAAAAATAAAAATAGCATTTTATTTAACGAATGAACTGAATAGAAATTCATATGTTAAAATAAAATGTGTTATCATTAAAAATATAATTTTTAACGTGAATGTGAATAAATAAATATTCATTTACAAACCAGACGGTTTGTTTATGTACACCTATTTGAATGACGTTGATTGGGTCGATAAATTTTACACATCGCCTAACTGCACAAATAAAATATGTGTTTGATTGTTTGAAACCCCACACGGGTGTTAGGATGAAATTTGAAGTTCACTCATCCTGATTGATTAAATATGTCGATCGATTGATTGACAGGCTGTTATAAGCGTTAGATATCTATATTTGATGCTTATACAGTGTAGTGCACTTTGGTTGATGGTTGATTATTTTTCAATGCTATTATACATGTGTTGTATGAAAATCCATATAATTAACTTTATATGGTAATTGTTTGGGCCTCATTCCAGTTTTAAAATAGAAATATTTGAAATAGAAATATTCGAAATGGAATATTTGAAAATATCAATATATGAAGCCGTGTTGATTAGATTGACGCCATTTTGACGTGAACGATATTTATATCGATTTTATTCATTTTAAAATGAATATTGAAAAGTGATTTCGAAATCGAATATTTTGAAATGAATTGAATTGAAAACGATTTCGAAATGAATTGAATTGAAAACGATTTCGAAATGAATTGAATTGAAAACGATTTCGAAATGAATTGAATTGAAAACGATTTCGAAATGAATTGAATTGAAAACGATTTCGAAATGAATTGAATTGAAAACGATTTCGGAATGAATTGAATTGAAAACGATTTCGAAATGAATTGAATTGAAAACGATTTCGAAATGAATTGAATTGAAAACGATTTCGAAATGAATTGAATTGAAAACGATTTCGAAATGAATTGAATTGAAAACGATTTCGAAATGAATTGAATTGAAAACGATTTCGAAATGAATTGAAAACGATTTCGAAATGAATTGAATTGAAAACGATTTCGAAATGAATTGAATTGAAAACGATTTCGAAATGAATTGAATTGAAAACGATTTCGAAATGAATTGAATTGAAAACGATTTCGAAATGAATTGAAAACGATTTCGAAATGAATTGAAAACGAATTCGAATTGAATTGAAAGTGAATTGAAATGAATTCAAATTGAATTGAAATTTGAATTGAATAGAAATGAATTTTAAAACGAATTTATAAAGAAGAATTCAATTTTGATTTGAATTGAAATGGTAGTTGAAAATGTTTTTGAAACGAATTCAAAACTATTTATATATAATTCGTTTTAAATAGAAATCGACGAAATATATATTATATATATTATATATATAATATAATGGCCTGAATAGAACGCGCCGCGCCGCGGCAGTTCGTGAATTTCGACCATTTATTTCAAATGGACATTACGGGAGATCCGACCGTCGGATTCTCCTAAAACCGGAACCGTTGGGTTCGTATCGAAAAGAGCTTTCTAGCGAATGTTAGAAATTTGAAATCTAACGGTTGGATTTGGAATTATGTCCAAATCAAATTCGAAAAAGGTCGCTGTAAGTGCAGTTCGATGGCCATTGTTGGAAATCGACTGTACGGGCCTTGATAAAATTATTAAAAATAGTAATAATTTGTGTAAAATCATAAGAAATGATTAAGAAAGAATTGGGATGAAAAACTCCATATTTGAAAAGATAAAAGTAGATTTTTATCGAAATGAACTAGTTTTGAACTAGAATTATAATTCTATTTATTTTTAAATAAATAAATTGAATTCGAAAAGGGTTTTAAAAGTAACCAAAATTCCATTGATCGCATTGGAGTGGATTTGAATCGAAATTGTCTTCGGAATATTTCGATGTTGGAATTCGTGATTATACGGATGTTGACATGGAAATTTGAAAGATATATATTTATATCGTTATTTCCAATACGATATCTGTTAGTCGTGGAATTTGATATTGAATATAAGCCGGTATATTTTCTATTCAGAGCCTTGTATTGAATATCAAATGTGATTTGGGTTTGTTGTGAATGGTGTCTTCACTAACACTGTTCTTGAACCCAGTTGAGAAAAGATTAAATCTTTTAATTAGATTTAATGAGGTGTACCAATTAAATAATATTTAATTGGAATTGAATTGATATTGATTTTTGGGTTTATCGTGAGCAGTGTTTTAAATAACACTCGTTCTTTAACCCGATAATTAATGAATGTGATTTTGGGTTTATCGTGAACCGTGTTTTAAATGACACTGATTCTTTAACCCAGTCAAAGATTAAAACTAAGTAGAGTTTTAATGAATCTTTAATTAGATTGAAAGATCGAAAATGGAGTATCACCAGTTTTGCTCCAGGCGATAGTTAAATCTTTAATTAGATTTGAACGTGAAATGGTAATTGAATTTACCGATAACACTGTGGTGTTAGATATGAAGTATTACCAGTTTTACTTCATGGGATGAATAGGTTGGGATTGGGAAATTAAAACAAATGATTACTTCGGTAAGGTTCGCTAATCCTGACTAGTTTGAATTGATATTCAAAAATGGATTAAAGAATAAATTCAAGGAATTTATCTTTGATAAAATTAATGGGAATCTTTCCCTATGAAATGTGAAATTTAGAAACTAACTGTCGGTTAGCCAAGCAGAATGGTTTTCTGGATATTGATCTGATGTTGGTTTCGGCCTTCGGGGTTAATATTTGGGAAATTATTCTCTTGATTAATTTACGGTTAGTGACTAATGAATTGGAATGAGGCGTATGTTGTGTAACACTTATTTAAAATATACGCGAGTTATTCGGAAAGACCGGGTTTATCCCATTCTGAATAACTGATACGACGATAAGTCGAAGATGAAGACGATGGTCGAAGACCGGAAGTCTTCACGTCGTTTGGGTGATAACTGATGATCTTGATTGGGCTGTACACCCAAGAAGATGGAAACAGTTGGTGATCGTCCAGACGTACTTGGAGATCGATGGATATGCGGGGTACTAGGTGCCTCCGGTTTCGTTCAGGCCCAGAACGGACTTGTAAATGGACTGTGTGTCTGACATTGGATTTCATTCTGTGTGACTGATATCGGTTGCATAGAGTGGTTTGCCTGTGTGGCATGCTAAGATGCAAATGATCAAGCCTTCTGTTGAAAAGCAAAGTCTTGTGGTGATGATCAAAGCACGGCCTTTGTGGCGTAGCTTTGTGTAACGTTTACCTCGCGTGTTTCACACCAGGTATGAACCAAAAACGGGAGACGGACCTCAGGGAGGACTTGCGTTTCTTTCTAGTTAGAAGTGGCGTCAGTGGTTTTACACGCCCTGACGAGTTTGACTTATGTGGTTGTTGCTGTTGCGAGGCGCCTCGGATTGATCGGTCGTTCTCGAACCGATGGAGTCATTTGTTGGCTCATTGACACCCCAAAGGGTGGGGAAACGCAGTGTTCAGGCATTTTAATCCACATCGGTGGACCGGCCCTGTCGCTCCAAGGGTCACTCGAGCTCTGATCCTGAGACACGGGCTAGAGCGTCTCGAATCGGTTGAGGACTATCTTTTGCCTCGGTTCATAGTTGGAAATCCAATTTCCAAATACGTGACTTTGCGATTTTGATTGTATAACCTATATATGGCGACATAGTGGGATGGGGCGCTCATGCCGCCTATGATTGATACTTATGATTTGAAGTGTTTTATACACTATGCACTTATATTAGTATCAAACGATTTGTTTTAACCGTATCAAGCATTCTTTGGCTGTTATAAGGGAAAACCCTATCCTCGACTGCGTTGCATTGTGTGATGGGACCTGGGTCTTATAACGGCTTCATTTTTCTTTATTTAGCATTGCGCTGTTTGTTTTATGCACTGGTATTCTTGGGAGGAAACCCGTTCCGTGTTATACGGCGTGGTCCCTTGATTTACCTAACTTTGAAAATAAAGATTAACTGTTTTAGTTCTCACACCAGTCACATGACTGACCCGGAGTTTATTGTTTTAACCTAAACTCTGGGTGCCCTTATTTTGACACGGGCAGCTAGTAGTTTTGGTTTTGCAGATTTATATTCACAGGATCCTGGTTTACAGCTGGAACGATATCCGGAAAGCTTTGTATCCGTATATCTCATTCTAGTTGTGTATTGTATTATTTTTCCGCTGCTATGTATTTAAATGTAATTTAAATCTCTGATATTTCTGTGTAATATTCATTTATACTCTGTATATTCTTGTAATCTGATGCATTGTTGTTAAATACAATGAAATGTTCTTCTGTATGCGTTCTGTTTTGTCCTGTTCTCAACGATAGGGCGTTTCGAACGGCCTGAATCGGTTTAGCGACTGGTTCGGACCGAGCGAGATTCCTTGTCGTCACAGTTGGTATCAGAGCTTTGGTTTGCAAAGCTCAGAGAACAAGACACATTAGAACCATACGAAAGAATTCATCAGATATTGGATTAGTAATATCCAATTAGAATGACTCGTTAGAGATAGGATCAGTAGTATCCTAGAACGAGTGTGAAGAGTATATTTGGAAAGTAAAAACAATTTTTGTTTTGAAATTTAAAATCAACTATTCGTATTTGATTATTTATTTATATTGAGTTGGACAGTCCAGTATATAAAGATTTTGCGTATACGTCTGATCCACGTGTATTTGAAATTTTAATATACTGGATAGATATAGAGTCACATTCTAGACACTCGGGGATAATTCTGATGATGTGGCCACATCATCAGTATTTATATTCGTGTTTCGAAGGTATGATATCTATATATTTCCATTAGACTGGTGTGAGAACCAAATCTTATATAGCTAGAACACTTTGTTGTGAATTGGCATCAAAAACAAGATTTTCTGTATATGTATCAAAATTATGAATTTGAAACGTTAAATTCACTAATTGATTGATGTTTGTGTTGTTTGTTCATTTGTTTGCTAATTTTGAACCATTATGCCTAATTGAACCAAATATAGAATTATATTGAAAATTGGTTGCATTTGCTTGCATATACATATATATCTTTGAACAGGTCATAGCAAGGAGGCTAGAGCCGAGAATAAAATTTGTTTGCCCAACAAATAGGTACATGTTTACTACATAATTTCCTGTTTTGTTTGGGTGATGATGATTTTGTGAGCCTATTGGCTAGCCGCTTGGCTTTTTCTTTTTCTTTTTGAGATCCGAAGGACCGGGGAAGCTATTTGAAATTCCCCGATGCTCCCGGTGCAGGGGAGGTTATGGCGAAATTTTTCAAAAATTTAGGGTGTTAGCCAAATTTTTGAAATTTTTGAAAATTCTCAGAAACTAAAGGTTGGAGAATGGAAGCCAGATCGAACGTAGAGTTAAATAATCAAACCACTTTCGACTTTGTTCCTTTTCGGGGACGAAAAGTTTTAAGTGGGGGAGATTGTAACAACCCGTAAAATCTGGGCCAGTTTAAAATTTTTATTTTGGCAATTATAGCGAGTTTTGAATATTTAAAATGAATTATTTTAAATAATATCGACGAGAAATTTATTTTGAATATAATTCGAACGTATATAGTATACGCGTCGTCGTTAGAATATAAATATTTATATATAATTATAAATAGAATTGAAAATGGCGCGGTAGTTCGATAATTCGATTTCAAACTTCAATTGAATGTACCGGGTGCAAAACAATCCGGATTTTAGTGAAACCAAAAATATTTGAATCTGATGAAGAATATCTTTCTAATGAAGTTAACAAACTGAGATTTCACTTTAGAAATGATAAGATATGTCCAGTTGAAAATTCAGAATAGTCGCTGTGGAATTTATATATATTTTATATAATATATAGCCCTTAAAAAATAGCTGTTTTGCAAATGACCTCGGATCTCGACGAAACTAGGTTTGTTGGGTCCGTGGTGTCAAGTTATTGCTAGGTTTCAAATTTCGTAATTTTTCGAATCAATATGTGAGCGTGGCAAAGGAAAACGCGTTTGACCAGTTCAGTTGATTTTAATCGACTGGAAATTGGCCATTTTTCCAACGGTCTCAGAATTCGACGAAACTAGTTTTGTTAGGACCGTATCGTCAATACGAAGCTAGAAAATATTTTTCGAGAATTTTTAGAGTTAGTATGTGACCCCGGTAATTTGAAATGTACGTTTAAAATTCAATGTAGTGGTTTAAATGTAAATTTAACGAAAACTGATTGTAACAGCCGAATCAGCTGACGATACATGCCCCATTGTGTTCAGAATGGGGGTAGAACATTATGGACGACAGGCGGTGGGCCTCGTTTCGGGATCATATGTAAAAGTCAACCTTTTTGAATAAATAAATAATTAAATAAAAAAAAAAAAATATAACTTCCCTCCTATACCTCTGCCCCCCCCCCCCCCCGAATTCATTTATGCAGAAATAAAAAAAAAAAAACCTAAATTAGATCGAGCGCCTCCCTCCAGACATCATCGTCGATGCCCCCCCTCTGGTCGGCGTCGCGCCTTAGGCGAACCCCCCCCCCCTTCTTCTCCCCTCCGCACTCTCCTCCTCCACTTGAAATCGAGACCCCCGAACCCCTGAAGCCCGCTCGTTCGCGCTAAGAATCCGACGCACCTGGTGGTGCGAGCTGCTCCTGATGGCGGCCACAGGGAGGCGACGCCACCCCCTCTTCGCGTTCAGTAAGCGTTTTTACTTTTTAAATTTATTTTTATTTTAGAGATTAAAAACTAATTTCGATTTTTAGGATTTTTAAAAAGAACTGATTTTTAAAAAAAAAGATTTGAAAACTGATTGTTTTAAAAATAAAATTAAATACTGTTTTATTTTAAATTTCAAAACTAATTTCGATTTTATTTTTAAAGAATAAAAAAAAACTGTAAAGATTTATTTTTTTAAAAAAAACTGATTTTAGAAAAGAATAAAAAAAACTGATTTTAGAAAAGAATAAAAAAACTGATTTTAGAAAAAGATTTTAAAACTGATTTAAAAAGATTATAAAACTGATTTTTGGTTAAAAATAAAAACTGATTTTTGGTTAAAAATAAAAACTGATTTTTTAGTTAAAAATAGAATTAGAATTGGTTTTTAAATTTATATATAGCATTGATTAAGAAATATATAAATTTGTTAAAGAAAAATATAAAAACTTTGCTAAGACAAAATATATATATACCTTGTTTAGAAATATAAAAATGTACATTGTTTTAAATTAAATTTAGCATTGGGTTTTTATAATGAAGTAGAAATAAAAATTCGATTTTTATATGTTGAATAGCGAAATAAAAATTCGATTTTTATATATTGAATAGCGAAATAAAAATTCGATTTTTATATGTTGAATAGCGAAATAAAAATTCGATTTTTATATATTGAATAGCGAACTAAAAATTCGATTTTTATATATTGAATAGCGAAATAAAAATTCGATTTTTATATATTGAATAGCGAACTAAAAATTCGATTTTTATATATTGAATAGCGAACTAAAAATTCGATTTTTATATATTGAATAGCGAACTAAAAATTCGATTTTTATATATTGAACATCGAAGTAAAAATTCGATTTTTATATATTGAATAGCGAAGTAAAAATGTGATTTTTATATATTGAATAACATAGTAAAAATTCGATTTTTATATATATTGAATAGCGAAGTAAAAATGTGATTTTTACGTATGTAGTGAAAGCAGCAACGAAGATGACGAAGAGGCGATAACGAGGAAGACTTCTGCAAAAGAAGTGCCGTGGAGCTAGGATAGCTATATGTGAGAATTTCTCACCTTTCAATTTATTTTTCTAGTTATATATATATATATATACTAGGATGCAGACGGTGCTTAGTAGCACCCGACACAATCGTCCACAGACCATGGACTTGTTTGTTTGATTGTTTGGTGATTGATTGCGATATTGGTTTGAATGTGGTTTGTGATGTGAAAAATCGAATCGATAAATTGGTTAGGATTCGACGTGCGCTGTTATAAGGCGTAGGAGTAAGGCTAGGTTAGATCCTTACTCCAAATTTTGTGGTTTACAAAATGAAATTGATTTGATTGATGAGTGAATGGCGTGGGCCTTCACTAGACCGGGGATAAGGCTGGGCCTTGTCCCGTTTCTAGTATCGTGCCGTTATGCCGCCGAAATTTTCTAAAATAAGTTAGAAAAATAAAAATAGCATTTTATTTAATGAATGAACTGAATAGAAATTCATATGTTAAAATAAAATGTGTTATCGTTAAAAATATAATTTTTAACGTGAATGTGAATAAATAAATATTCATTTACAAACCAGACGGTTTGTTTATGTACACCTATTTGAATGACGTTGATTGGGTCGATAAATTTTACACATCGCCTAACTGCACAAATAAAATATGTGTTTGATTGTTTGAAACCCCACACGGGTGTTAGGATGAAATTTGAAGTTCACTCATCCTGATTGATTAAATATGTCGATCGATTGATTGACAGGCTGTTATAAGCGTTAGATATCTATATTTGATGCTTATACAGTGTAGTGCACTTTGGTTGATGGTTGATTATTTTTCAATGCTATTATACATGTGTTGTATGAAAATCCATATAATTAACTTTATATGGTAATTGTTTGGGCCTCATTCCAGTTTTAAAATAGAAATATTTGAAATAGAAATATTCGAAATGGAATATTTGAAAATATCAATATATGAAGCCGTGTTGATTAGATTGACGCCATTTTGACGTGAACGATATTTATATCGATTTTATTCATTTTAAAATGAATATTGAAAAGTGATTTCGAAATCGAATATTTTGAAATGAATTGAATTGAAAACGATTTCGAAATGAATTGAATTCAAAACGATTTCGAAATGAATTGAATTGAAAACGATTTCGAAATGAATTGAATTGAAAACGATTTCGAAATGAATTGAATTGAAAACGATTTCGAAATGAATTGAATTGAAAACGATTTCGAAATGAATTGAATTGAAAACGATTTCGAAATGAATTGAATTGAAAACGATTTCGAAATGAATTGAATTGAAAACGATTTCGAAATGAATTGAATTGAAAACGATTTCGAAATGAATTGAATTGAAAACGATTTCGAAATGAATTGAAAACGATTTCGAAATGAATTGAATTGAAAACGATTTCGAAATGAATTGAATTGAAAACGATTTCGAAATGAATTGAATTGAAAACGATTTCGAAATGAATTGAATTGAAAACGATTTCGAAATGAATTGAATTGAAAACGATTTCGAAATGAATTGAATTGAAAACGATTTCGAAATGAATTGAATTGAAAACGATTTCGAAATGAATTGAATTGAAAACGATTTCGGAATGAATTGAATTGAAAACGATTTCGAAATGAATTGAATTGAAAACGATTTCGAAATGAATTGAATTGAAAACGATTTCGAAATGAATTGAATTGAAAACGATTTCGAAATGAATTGAATTGAAAACGATTTCGAAATGAATTGAATTGAAAACGATTTCGAAATGAATTGAAAACGATTTCGAAATGAATTGAATTGAAAACGATTTCGAAATGAATTGAATTGAAAACGATTTCGAAATGAATTGAATTGAAAACGATTTCGAAATGAATTGAATTGAAAACGATTTCGAAATGAATTGAAAACGATTTCGAAATGAATTGAAAACGAATTCGAATTGAATTGAAAGTGAATTGAAACGAATTCAAATTGAATTGAAATTTGAATTGAATAGAAATGAATTTTAAAACGAATTTATAAAGAAGAATTCAATTTTGATTTGAATTGAAATGGTAGTTGAAAATGTTTTTGAAACGAATTCAAAACTATTTATATATAATTCGTTTTAAATAGAAATCGATGAAATATATATTATATATATTATATATATAATATAATGGCCTGAATAGAACGCGCCGCGCCGCGGCAGTTTGTGAATTTCGACCATTTATTTCAAATGGACATTACGGGAGATCCGACCGTCGGATTCTCCTAAAACCGGAACCGTTGGGTTCGTATCGAAAAGAGCTTTCTAGCGAATGTTAGAAATTTGAAATCTAACGGTTGGATTTGGAATTATGTCCAAATCAAATTCGAAAAAGGTCGCTGTAAGTGCAGTTCGATGGCCATTGTTGGAAATCGACTGTACGGGCCTTGATAAAATTATTAAAAATAGTAATAATTTGTGTAAAATCATAAGAAATGATTTAGAAAGAATTGGGATGAAAAACTCCATATTTGAAAAGATAAAAGTAGATTTTTATCGAAATGAACTAGTTTTGAACTAGAATTATAATTCTATTTATTTTTAAATAAATAAATTGAATTCGAAAAGGGTTTTAAAAGTAACCAAAATTCCATTGATCGCATTGGAGTGGATTTGAATCGAAATTGTCTTCGGAATATTTCGATGTTGGAATTCGTGATTATACGGATGTTGACATGGAAATTTGAAAGATATATATTTATATCGTTATTTCCAATACGATATCTGTTAGTCGTGGAATTTGATATTGAATATAAGCCGGTATATTTTCTGTTCAGAGCCTTGTATTGAATATCAAATGTGATTTGGGTTTGTTGTGAATGGTGTCTTCACTAACACTGTTCTTGAACCCAGTTGAGAAAAGATTAAATCTTTTAATTAGATTTAATGAGGTGTACCAATTAAATAATATTTAATTGGAATTGAATTGATATTGATTTTTGGGTTTATCGTGAGCAGTGTTTTAAATAACACTCGTTCTTTAACCCGATAATTAATGAATGTGATTTTGGGTTTATCGTGAACCGTGTTTTAAATGACACTGATTCTTTAACCCAGTCAAAGATTAAAACTAAGTAGAGTTTTAATGAATCTTTAATTAGATTGAAAGATCGAAAATGGAGTATCACCAGTTTTGCTCCAGGCGATAGTTAAATCTTTAATTAGATTTGAACGTGAAATGGTAATTGAATTTACCGATAACACTGTGGTGTTAGATATGAAGTATTACCAGTTTTACTTCATGGGATGAATAGGTTGGGATTGGGAAATTAAAACAAATGATTACTTCGGTAAGGTTCGCTAATCCCAACTAGTTTGAATTGATATTCAAAAATGGATTAAAGAATAAATTCAAGGAATTTATCTTTGATAAAATTAATGGGAATCTTTCCCTATGAAATGTGAAATTTAGAAACTAACTATCGGTTAGCCAAGCAGAATGGTTTTCTGGATATTGATCTGATGTTGGTTTCGGCCTTCGGGGTTAATATTTGGGAAATTATTCTCTTGATTAATTTACGGTTAGTGACTAATGAATTGGAATGAGGCGTATGTTGTGTTTGTGTAACACTTATTTAAAATATACGCGAGTTATTCGGAAAGACCGGGTTTATCCCATTCTGAATAACTGATACGACGATAAGTCGAAGATGAAGACGATGGTCGAAGACCGGAAGTCTTCACGTTGTTTGGGTGATAACTGATGATCTTGATTGGGCTGTACACCCAAGAAGATGGAAACAGTTGGTGATCGTCCAGACGTACTTGGAGATCGATGGATATGCGGGGTACTAGGTGCCTCCGGTTTCGTTCAGGCCCAGAACGGACTTGTAAATGGACTGTGTGTCTGACATTGGATTTCATTCTGTGTGACTGATATCGGTTGCATAGAGTGGTTTGCCTGTGTGGCATGCTAAGATGCAAATGATCAAGCCTTCTGTTGAAAAGCAAAGTCTTGTGGTGATGATCAAAGCACGGCCTTTGTGGCGTAGCTTTGTGTAACGTTTACCTCGCGTGTTTCACACCAGGTATGAACCAAAAACGGGAGACGGACCTCAGGGAGGACTTGCGTTTCTTTCTAGTTAGAAGTGGCGTCAGTGGTTTTACACGCCCTGACGAGTTTGACTTATGTGGTTGTTGCTGTTGCGAGGCGCCTCGGATTGATCGGTCGTTCTCGAACCGATGGAGTCATTTGTTGGCTCATTGACACCCCAAAGGGTGGGGAAACGCAGTGTTCAGGCATTTTAATCCACATCGGTGGACCGGCCCTGTCGCTCCAAGGGTCACTCGAGCTCTGATCCTGAGACACGGGCTAGAGCGTCTCGAATCGGTTGAGGACTATCTTTTGCCTCGGTTCATAGTTGGAAATCCAATTTCCAAATACGTGACTTTGCAATTTTGATTGTATAACCTATATATGGCGACATAGTGGGATGGGGCGCTCATGCCGCCTATGATTGATACTTATGATTTGAAGTGTTTTATACACTATGCACTTATATTAGTATCAAACGATTTGTTTTAACCGTATCAAGCATTCTTTGGCTGTTATAAGGGAAAACCCTATCCTCGACTGCGTTGCATTGTGTGATGGGACCTGGGTCTTATAACGGCTTCATTTTTCTTTATTTAGCATTGCGCTGTTTGTTTTATGCACTGGTATTCTTGGGAGGAAACCCGTTCCGTGTTATACGGCGTGGTCCCTTGATTTACCTAACTTTGAAAATAAAGATTAACTGTTTTAGTTCTCACACCAGTCACATGACTGACCCGGAGTTTATTGTTTTAACCTAAACTCTGGGTGCCCTTATTTTGACACGGGCAGCTAGCAGTTTTGGTTTTGCAGATTTATATTCACAGGATCCTGGTTTACAGCTGGAACGATATCCGGAAAGCTTTGTATCCGTATATCTCATTCTAGTTGTGTATTGTATTATTTTTCCGCTGCTATGTATTTAAATGTAATTTAAATCTCTGATATTTCTGTGTAATATTCATTTATACTCTGTATATTCTTGTAATCTGATGCATTGTTGTTAAATACAATGAAATGTTCTTCTGTATGCGTTCTGTTTTGTCCTGTTCTCAACGATAGGGCGTTTCGAACGGCCTGAATCGGTTTAGCGACTGGTTCGGACCGAGCGAGATTCCTTGTCGTCACACCAGGTCAGTCATGGGACTGGTATGAGAACTCAAAACAGTTATTAACTTTATTTTAAAGTTAGGTAAATCAAGGGACCACGCCGCTATCGCGGAACGGGTTTCCTCCCAAGAATACCAGTGCATAAACACAACGCAATTCTTTTAGAAAATGAAACCATTATAAGACTCAAGTCCCTTGCAACGAACGCCGAAGGATAGAGTTTACCTTATAATGGTCAAAAATGCTTAATACGCGAATTTCATCTTTTATACTATAAGTGCACAGTGTAGAAATCAAATTTGAATATAAATATATCAATGTAGGTGGCATAATATGTTATGTAAGCGGCAAAATACATTATGTCACCATATAGCTATACAACTAAAAACCGCGAAGCTCCTATTGGGAAGTTGGGTTTCCATCATGATGGCTCCTGATTCGAAAGACATATCGCGAATGTATCTCCACGGCTTACGTCCCGGCAAGAGAAAACACCGTAATACATATAATACGCACTTTGGAAGAACAATCTAGTATTCTATCCTCATGGGCTTCTGCTGAAATAATTGCCCAATCTCCAGATGTGGAGCGACCACACCCAGCATACGCTCAGTTGACCCCATCCGTGTATATAAAGTATATTGGTCAACCTACTAATCAAACAAATCATTCACCATCATACCGTGGTGTGTGAGGCTCGCGAAGTAACGCTATACACAAAGCTATGCCGAAACAGGCTATGCTTTGATCATCAACCACAAGGCCCTGCTTTTCAACAAAAGCCTTGATCATATGCATCTTAGCATGCCACATTGTCAGACCATACCATACCATTGATCGTCTACCAATATATATACAACCTCTAAGCCCGTACGTCTTAGAGAAGGGTGTTAAACAAAGAATAAATTCTCCGCCACCAAACAGAAGTATATAATTAGTAGAGTTCAACAAATACAGTATAAAGGAATACAATGTCGGACACACAATCCATTTACAACTACGTTCTGGGTCTGAACGAAACCATATCCGATAGATCTCCAAATACGTCTGGATGATCACCAATTATTCCCTCATCTTGGGTGTACAGTCCAATCAAGATATCAATAATCATCCATCCGACTTAGACATTTCCCGGTCATCAATTGTCGTCTTCATCGTTGATCTTCGATCGTCGTATGGATTATTCAGAATGGGTTGAACCCGGTCTTTCTGAATAATTCGCGCATTTTAAATTTATGTGCTATATAAAAACACAACTAATGCCTCATTCCAATTCAGAATATTCTTTTATTAAAATATTCACATTATTAGGGAAAGGTTCCTATTAATTTTATCAAAGTTAAATTCTTTCGAATTTATTCTATTTAATCCAATTAAGAATTTATTAAAAACTCCAATTTGGGTTTAATATCAAAAATCATTATTCAATGATTAACCAAATTTAAGAAATAAATCTTATCTTTAATTAGGTTAAAGAACTTGTGTCATTTAAAACACAGTTCACGATAAACCCAAAATCATCTTCCATAAAATATGGAATCTTCACGGAAATTAGATCAAGATATAATCGATATAATTTTCTGTATTGGACTAATAATATAAATGGAATCACGGCAAGGCCTTTTAAATTCCATGTATTGTAACAGTCTTCATCCACAGAAATCCATCTCAATTATTACTAACCAATCGAATTCCATTCAATTCCAATTTAATATATTAAATTGGAAAGCTTTACCTTGGAAAATTTTCAATAAATCTTAAATAAAAGATTTATAAATTCCAAATTATACTTCACTGTAAATTGGGTTAAAGAACAAATGTCTTTTAAAACACCGTTCACGACAACCCAAAATCCATTTCTTTTTTTTCCAATTTCAAATTAATATATATTGGATTGGAAAACTTCTCTTTAGAAATTTTATTAAATTTTAATTAAAAGATTTCTAAATCACAAATCATACCTTAACATCAAATTCTTTTTAATACAATGCATTCAATGAACATATAATCTTCGTATTTAAATCTTTTCTTAAGAACATGATTCATTATAACTAGAAACAAGACCATAATAAAAATATAATCTATATTTTCTAACCTTTTACTTGAAAACATATTATTATGAAAATGTCATTCTTATTATCTAATCCATCTAATGAAACAAATTAACTATAAAAATGTGTTCTTTCTAATGTAATCAATTTTAAATTGAAATGAAATCTTTTTAATGTAATCTTTTTAATTCAAACTTTATTAGATTGAAAAATGTAATATTTTTTTATTCAAACTTTATTACATTGAAAAATGTAATATTTAACTTCAATCTTTATTACATTGAAAAATGTAACAATTTCATCTCAATCTTTATTACATTGAAATTTATGTTTCATTAAAATGAATCTTCTCTTTCTTTTACATAAAAATGTATATTTCATTAAAATTAATCTTCTCTTTCTTTTACATAAAAATGTCCTCTCATGTTAATCACATTATAAATAATTCTTTTATATAAAAATGCTCTTATATTCCAATCTTTTATTGTAATAATAAAAATTCAATCTTTTTAACGTAAACTTTTTATTGTAACTTATTGACAATAAAAATTCAAATGCCATCTTTTTTTTTATACTATTCCTTACGATGAAATGTTCTTTGTATAAAAATGCTTCACTTACATAAAAAATGACTCTTTTATATAGAAATTTTTCTTTAACATAAAAATATACTTAACATTACAATGATTCTTTTATACAAAAATGTTCTTTTTTACATAAAAATGTATTTTTATATACAAATGATTCTTTTATATAAAAAGGATTATTTTATATAAAAGTGTTTCCTTTATATAAATGTCTCTTTTATATACAAATGCACCTTTACACAAAAAGGATTATTTTGTATACCAACATGCTTTTACATAAATATTTTATGTATTAATGTGCTTTTACATACAAATATATATTTTATAAATATGTTTCTTTTATATCAATATGTACCTTTTACATAAATATGATTCTTTTGTTTTCATAACACATTAAAGGTGGCATTTTTAATGTATAAATATTGAATTCAATAAGTGATTATCTTATTCATTTACATTTTATTCTAGGCCAGACCACCCACATTAAGCGTACAACTTGCGAATGCTGGATATGCCGGTTGGTTCCGGGCAGACTTATCCCACAAGTTGGGCTTAACCTCGTGTCATGGCCCAATTCGTAATTGCGCACTTGAACCTCTCACATTAGGTTCAACATTTGTGGTTGCTGGACATGCCGGGCGGGTCCGGGCAGACTTATACCACAAACGCAACCTAACCTCGTGTCCAAGTACAATTATAGTTAATAATTATAATTAATTCACTGAAAATATTATTTTAAAATATTCTTATAAAATAAAAATATGATCTTTACATTAAATTGTTACTAATTTTATAAAACCCTTTGTTTCAGAATATCCTAACTGTCATTTCAATTTTTAATGAAAAATTGAACTATCTATATTATTATTATATTATAATAATAATCTTTTCAAAATGTTCAAATTTTGAAATCAAACCTTCTTATCATAACATACTGACCATAAAGATGAAATCTTTTTTTTAATTGAATCCTTTTTATAATAACATAAAGATATAATTTTTCTAATTCATACGTCGATTGATTCCATTAACTGAATATTAAATTAAAATATTCCTTTAATTCAAAATTGGAATGAGACCCAATTCATTACCATATAATTTTAATTATATGGATTTCAAACATCGCATTAATTCCATAATAATGATAAAACATTCAATAACAACCAAAGTGCATTTTAAACTAATCACAAGGGCGATGTGTAGTCAGAATATCAACCCAAGACCCGTGTGGGGTTTCAACCAACACAAATTCGAATAATATATTATTAATTGTGTGTAATGGCGCGTTTTGTTAGCTGTCGAATAATTAATTTATTTAATGATTTATATATCGATTTGGCGATATCGATAACTTAAAGTACAACGTTCGAACTTATAATTTATAATTATAATTAAAACGAACCTGAACGTCGTGGCAGTTCGCAATTTGGCGATTCGAACTTCAACTGAATATATAGAATCCGTTTTAAGTCGAATTTCTGTGAAACAAGAAACGTACGGATCTGTTGAACTATATTTTCATATGGAAGAGAAAAATTGAGATTTGGTCATGTATATTTTGAGATATGTCCAAATCAAATTCTAGAAAAGTCGCTGTAGAATTCCTTTATAATTTATAAAGGAATTATTTATATTTTAAAAAGGAATTTCAATATAAATCGAATATCGGGTTGACCCAGATTTGAAATATCGAGTTGTAAATCCCATTGGAGTCATATGGTATTCCACTGTGAACATATACGATAATATTTATTTATAAATATTTTATTTAATTTTATTTAAATATATTTATATATTTAAATGGTCATCCAAAGCTTTAAAAATAGCCGATTTTGCAAACGAAGTCGGAATTCGACGAAACTAGTTTTGTTGGATCCGCAATGTCAAATAGTTATTAGATTTCCAGTTTCGTGATTTTTAGAGTCAGTGTGTGGCCGTACGGATTTTTAGAGTGAGAAACAGTCAGTATTTTGATAGTTAAAAATACGCTGTGTGAGCATACGGAGTCGGAGTTCGATGAAACCAGTTTCGTTGGGAACATAATGTCGAAATCTAGCTACATGTCCAGTTTGGTGATTTTTAAGTATCGTATGTAACCACTGGGATTTTTAGAAGACAGACACAAGAAGAAAATCGAGAAAATAAATTAAGAAAATCAAATTCAAAATATCCTCCCCATTTTCTGTGATCCCACACAGGCCACGCGGCCTTCGTTCTCAACCACAAATGCTACCAACCCAAAACAACCTATATAATCTCATATGAACTGAACATAGCAAGCAAATTTCCAAAAAAGAAAAATCAATACAAATCTATAAAATCCTAAAAATCATCTTTTAAATATATTTGGATTCAGTGAGGTGCGCCCTTCAATTCTGGGTATGTATTGTTGAACTCGACGTGGGTTTCGTCACTGTCCATCTTCGAGCGAGGAACTAGGGTTCGAGATTTAAGGGGCTTCAGGCAATCGGAGGTAGAATGGATGGTGGATTCGGGTTCGTAGTGGATTTCCGAAATGATCGAATGGAAGCTTGGAGTCGAGGCTACCTTCGACGGTGATGGCGGCCGAGGAAATGGCCTGTAGGAGGTCGCGATGGGAGCAACAGTTCGGTTTGCCAAGGGGGCTTCGAGTTCGAGCTAAGGGTGATAGTGGGATGGAGATTGTGATGGCGAAGTCATGGGTGGTTGCCGCGGGGTCGGCCGTTGACTGAGGCGATGGTGGACGTGGGTCAAAGGAGCGGTCAGAGGATTGGGAAGGGATGGCCATCGCGATAACTGATTTGGGCGAAAAGTAACGGGTCCGGTTTTGTTTAAAATGATGGGTAAGTGGGCCTTAGTTTTTAAAGTGAGCCCATCTAAAGATTTAGTTTTTATTTAAATTCAAATAATTTATGTATTAACTTTAATGAACCGTATCTCGATCATATGATATCAGAATCACGAACCGTAAGTTGCGTTGAGATCGTATGGACGGGAGCAACACAATGGGACGGACCGCGAGTCAATCCGAGTCCGTTACAATTTATAGCAAAATAAATCGGCTGAATCAAGTGATGGTTATCGTCATTGACGATGATCGTCCGAATGTGAGTAAAACTCACTAACTCTGAAGAGTTTATAATTTGATGTTGTATTGTCAGAACTGTTAAAATTGTCTGTTTGACTGTGTGTTGATTGTTTGATTGAACTGCTAGTCAGTTAGTTAAATTTCTATATTGATTCTGTTTAACAGAATATATCATATGGAACTGAAAGTGATGTTATCTATATTGTCTAACATCTGTGATGCAGGGAAACAGGTTGGAGGAATCCGACTGGATTCCTCAACAGTTATTTTATTGTTTTCCATATATTGTTATATGATGTGATATAAAATTTGTGGGCGATTATATGTGCTTGGACGATATTGAATATCGTGATTTGATATGATTGAATACCATAACATACCGAAATGTTGATAAGGGGATTTTCAATGTTTATATTGAAAATGAATCTTATTTATAAAATCGATAGGATTTTATAAAAGGAAAACATTTATTTAATTTGAAAATAAATAAATGAAAAAGGAAACATTTATTTAGAAAATAAATGAAATAAAATAGAAACATTTATTTAGAAAATAAATGAATTAGAATATAAAGGAATATTTATTTTAGGAAATAAATAAAGGAACATTTATTTAGATTATAAATAAATGGAATAAAGGAATATTTATTTAGGGAATACATAATGGAACACTTGTTCGGAAAATAAATAGAATTATACATGGATAGGTTTAAACCCGTGCTTCGCACACGGTATAACACGATATGGATTTAAATGAGATATTAAATAGGAAATCTTTTTTAAACAGATAAATTGAAGTAGATTAATTTATAAATAATGTTTTATAAATTAAATAAATTAGTTATCGTTGATAAATGGAATATATATAAGTCTGGACTTATATAGAGAAGTAGACACGTTATTAAAAGGACATTTATAAAGTGAAGAACCGTTACTAAAAGTAAATCTTTATAAATTGATAAACGTTGTAAAAAGTAAATCTTTATAAATGGATAAACGTTGTAAAAAGGAAATCGTTTGAAATGAATAAACATTATAAAAAGGAGTTAATCAAATTTAGTTATTCGAAATGATTTATTCGAATTAGATATTTGAATAGAGTTAAACACATTAGAGTTATTCGAATTAGTTATTCGAATAGAGTTAAACACGTAAGAGTTAATTGAATATTAGTTATTCAATTTGAGTTAATCGAATTTAGTTATTCGAGAAGAGTTAAATCGAATTTAGTTATTCGAAAGGAGTTAATCAATTTGAGTTAAGTTAATCGATTTGAATTAAGTTGAATCGAAATGGAGTAAATCGATTAGAATTAAGTTAATCGAGTTAGAGTAAATCGAATATTAGTTATTCGAAGGTAAGTTATTCGAATTAGTTATTCGAAGGAGTTAAATCGAATTTAGTTATTCGAAAGGAGTTAATCAATTTGAGTTAAGTTAATCGATTTGAATTAAGTTGAATCGAAATGGAGTAAATCGATTAGAATTAAGTTAATCGAGTTAGAGTAAATCGAATATTAGTTATTCGAAGGTAAGTTATTCGAATTAGTTATTCGAAGGAGTTAATCAATTAAGTTATTCGAATTAGTTATTCGAAGGAGTAAATCAAATTAAGTTAATCGATTAGAGTTGAGTTAATCGATTTGGGTTAAGTTAAGTTATCGAGTTAAGTAATCGAGTTAAGATTTATCGAGTTAAGTAATCGAGTTAAGTAATCGAGTTGAGATAATCGAGTTAAGAAAATCAGGTTAAGTTAATCGAATAAGTTATTCGATAAGAGTAAATCCATTTAAGTTAATCGGATGTTAGTTATTCGATGAGAATTGACACATTTAAGAAAATCGAATATTTGTTATTCGATAAGAGTTAATGAAATAGAGCCAACTAAGAAGAGTTATTCGAATATTAGTTATTCGATAGGAGTTAATCGAAATAGAGTTTATCGAATATAAGTTATTAAAAAGGGAGAGTTAATCGAATAGAGATTACTCGAAAGAGAGTTATACGTCGAATTCGATTATAGCGAATTCGGGAAAGTACTATTTACTTTCCAGGGTTTAAATCAAGATTTAGTTATTGATTTAGAAATTAGGTGTCTGTTAAATTATTCGAGTTAGGAAATAAATTTATAATTTAGGTTAGATATTTTAGGGGTAGGAATTATAACGTTATAGTTATAATCAAACGTTGTCATATAATAAGTGTATTCGTAACCTGAATCCGAGAATTTGCGTAAACAGATGATTGTAAAAAGTGAGTGATGAGCTTCATCTATTTCACAGTAAAGGACGTTGTTCAATTAAGGTCTGCAAGGTAATTATACCCCAACTTGATTGACTTCAGAATTGACAAAGGAATAGTTGTGGTTCGATCTAAAAGGTTATTAGGAATAAAGTTAAGGAATAAGCGATAAATGGATTAAGCGAAACGATGTTTTATACAACGTTCATTGGAAATCCGTAAATGAGTTTTGGAAACATTTTCCAAATATAGTTAGATATGTTTTCTAAACATATAAAATGAAATGTTTTCATGATAAGAATTTAAGAAATAGAGTTAAGCAAATTCAGAAACTGACTGGAGAGGGTAAGTTGAACGGTTTTCTAAGTGACGATCTGATGTTGGTTTCGACCTTCCGGATTGATACATAGAGAACTGTTCTCATACTAGTTACAGTTAGGGACTAATAGTTCTGAAATAATAGTGATGTGAAAATAAGCTATGGAAATGTTTTCCAATGATTAATAACAGATATTTTCTAAATATATGAAATAAGGAAATATGAACATATGATGATTGATCGATCGAATTTCCATTTGGAAATAAGATCGTTGTTTGCACACCGACATGTTTTCATTTGATAGTTGAATCACAGACTATCAAAGTTTTGACCATATTTACGTTGTAAATATGGAGAGACCGGTTGGATTATTATCCGAAGAACCACTCTGTATTAGCATAAGCGTTGCGAATCAAGTACGCTGAAGGTAATTGAAGACGGAGTGAAGCGCAAGGGCTATTGTGAAAAGCCTAGGTAGGATGGATTCACTGAATAGTGCCTTCGGTTTATTCCGTCCCAGAACAACGTATATGGACGAGTGTCTGACGAAGTATTCTTAAAGAATCATATATGTTGATCTCTTTAAACGTATTACGTTGGTGGCGGAGAAATTCGTTTCTCTTAGCTTTTATACCCGTGATGGCTTGAGAAATCGATAATGATTTGGCGGGTATGACGATGTGGCATTCAAAGTAATTGAAGAAATAATCTGTCAAAGTGATAAACGTGACCTCAAAACCTCACAACCGGGAAATAACAGAAGTTGGGCTAGGCAGCATGGCTAGTTGGGCCATACCCAAGCAGGGTGTATTATCACCATCTAGAGAATATTCAATTGTACTTCTTTATAATCTATTTCAATGCTGTCCCTTATCGGGAAGGATGGTGGCTGATCCCAACCATCGGTGATAATATATTCGTTACACTCAAGCTAAATGAGTGGACGGTCATGTGTGGCCGGGTTGCAAGACGTTCTTGTTGAACCCTAGTGTATCTCCTCTAGAGTACACTGATCGGAAGGTGCTCCCATACCTTGTCTGTTGGAATCCAATCTCCAATAAGCGCTCACGGTTTTATTTGTATACTATGTATGTGGAACGTGAGATGCAACCGTTCTGCTAGATTGATATCTATTTGTATTTAGACATTATTATAATATCAGAAAGATATCCTTTATTTAACTAAGTGTTGAAGTTTTATTCACACCAGTCCCATGACTGACCCGGAGTTTATTTTGTTTGTTTTCCCTAAACTCTTGGGTGCCTAAATTTGTACGGGCAGTCAAGTAGTCGGGATTTTACAGATACACTTGGAGAGCTTGGAGCAGGAGGCTTCAGGATTATAGCTATTATTATTCCGCTGTGTTGTTAAGTGTTGTACTTTGAAATGGTATGTATATACGAGTACTGATTTGTATTTCAAAGTTATGTTATATTTTATTCGTTCCGATGTGAGATTCATGTTTACTCTGATGATGTAAGTTTTTCTTCTATTCTATTAGTTCTATCTTTTCTTCCTCACCCTCTACTTTCTTTCACTAACGTGTCGGAATTTTCGACTCTCGAGGAGTCGAAAATTTCCAGCCGTTACATTGTGCTTTTGGACGATGTGTGAAAATTTATCGTCCAATCAACATAAACAAGTCAGGCAACTTGTAAATGGCAGCGTAACACGTTTTAAATATCATAATCGTCATAATAACATGTTATATATTACAAATTTCAAACAATTCACAGTCATCCAATTCAACACTTATCCAACAACCAATAATTCCAACACAGATAATTAATTAATATGTTATAATAAAAATAATTAACTGTTCAAAATTTGAGTGAGATAAAAGTTCTCACCTATGTCGGGTTCTAAATTGACGGTTCGGGCCCAATTTTAGCCCAAAATTCAACATGCTCCAAATTTGATGAAATTAGTGTCTACGCATAGCTTTCGACTAACTAATCGCAGCAAATCATGTTTCGTGCGATATCGAGTTCGTATCAAAAAGATATGAATTTTCGAAGTTTGTAATAATTAAATAATTAATTTAAATTATGAAAATTACCCAAATTTTCAACTTGCTCAAAATTTGACAAAATTACTGCTCGCTCGAAGCTCTTGACATAACGATCTCAACGGATTCAGTTTCATGCAATTTCGATAATGTGACAAAAAGTTATGCACTTGCGAAGTTAACAAATCGATTAAAATAATATTTATATTTGTAAAAATTACCCAAAATTTCAATTTTCTCCAAATTGGACAAATTTGGTGTCCACGCGAAGCACTCATCGCCACGATTACAGCAGAGCTGAAATCGTCAAATTTCGATCTCGTATGTAAAAGATATTGCATTACGAACATAGAACATAAATGTTTCGCGTTTAAGCCCCTAACCTTTTTTTTTCAAACAGCACCCTGAACTTAAAATGCTCGCCACAGCCAAATCGTAAGTCGGAATTGCACGAAACAAGCGCCATTCTCTCCGGCTTCTTCCCCTCTTTCCACAGCTGGTGGTCCCCCCCTCCAATTCGCCATGTGGGGCCCATGATCTGCAGATGAACGGAAAAGTACAGTTTCCGTTCATCTTGGTGCTGCGGCCGCCTCGGTAATCTAAATGCCCCCAAATTTTTACAGTAGCTTTGTCTCGACCTCCCGAACAACTTCTCTGTTTGTCACTTCGCCTGAAAATGCACGGATTGGCGGGAAATTGCTCATCTTTGCAACTGTCCTGTTTTCAGCACCCCTCCAATAAAATTGACATTCCGGCCAACTCCGACCACCTGAGACCATGCCACCACTGCCAAAAGAACCGTATTGTTCCCCTCTACCTCAGTCTGAAGTCGCTCGACCTAACTCTCTTCATGGGGCCCGCAATAGCCAAAATCGAAAATATGGCTGCTGCCTTTGGATTGAGACTCCGGCGAATCCGTGCGACGATAGGTCTTATATTTTTCATGGTAGATAGAGGAAAAGAAGATGAACAAAACCCAGAAAGGGTTTGGTCTGATTTGGTTTGGATTGAGAGTTATAAATTGTTTTGTTTTCAGGGGCTTATTTGCAAAGAATTATTTAGAGTGGAGGCCATGAAAATGAAGAAGGAGAAGGTGGCTGGTAGGTTTAGGGTTATGATTCAGCTAATGGCTGAGGAAAAGATATTTTATATGGGGTTAAGAATGTTATTAGGCCCAATTACCCTTTTATGTATTTATTTATACAATTTGCACCCATTTTCATATTCTAAAAATTCGTGTTAACACCTACGAATTCCAATTTTTATGAAAATTGAAACATAAATATTTCTTGACATTACAGATTCAAAGAAACTGGTTTCGTTAAATTCCGAGTCCGTATGAATAAATTATGAATTTTTAAAGTCTGAAAATTGATCGTTTTTCACTGTAAAATTAATAACGACCACATATTGACTCCAAAAATTACGAATTTTGGAATCTAGTAATAATTTAATATTCCGGATCCAACAAAATTGGTCTCGTCAAAAACGGAGGTCGTTTGCAAAATTTACATTTTTAAGGCGTATATATTTAATATTAAAAATACATTTTTATATCAATAATTTCCGAAACTCGAAATATATAAGTGTTTATACTTTTTCAATGCAGAAACATCATTTTGAACTCAATGGAAGTGGTTTCAAGTCTAAATTCATTCGTATGTAAAAATTAGCGTTTTGGGCTATATATATTATATATAAATCCATAGCGTTTTCCTGAAAATTTAATTTTGTCATAACTTACAAATTATAAACTGGAATCTTGATTTCTAAAATTCATTAGAAAGATATTGTCAATACGGTCCTAGCATTTCTTGTTTCGTCCAATTTCGATTTATAATTAATTTTATATAATTTCTCAAAGTTTAAAATCGAATTCTGAAATTACCGCGTTATTTCAGGCTCGAAATATAATTAATATAATTTTTAACTTTAATAAAATACATTTTTAATCATTATTATTTAAAATAAATTATTTTAAATATCCAAAATCCATTAAATTAACCAAAAATAATATTTTATTTCTGTTCCAAAATTCCGGGTTGTTACAAAGAATATGCACCCACTTCCGAGGATAGATGACTTGTTTGACCAACTTGTTGATGCCTTAATATTTTCTCAGTTAGACGTGGCCACGGGTTTGATCGGTTGAGGATGGCTGAAGACAGTATAGATAAGACCGCTTTTAGGACTCCAAATGGTTTCTTTGAATGACTAGTTATGCCTTTTGGGTTGACGAATTCACCTGCCTATTTTGCCGATCTAATGAGTAGGGTGTCTCGGGAGTTTCTAAATAAATCGTCGTGGTCTTTGTAGATGATATCTTGATCTTCTCAAAGAGTGAGGAAGAGCATGCCCAACATTTGAGAGAAGTTTTGAAAACACGCTGTGCGCATCAGCTTAAGGCAAAGTTCTCCAAATGCCATTTTTTGGAGAAAAGAGGTGAGATATCTAGGAATGTGATTTCCAAAAATGGGATAGCAGTAGATCCCGCAAAGGTGGTTGCAGTTCAAGATTGGCAAGTTCCGAAAAATGCAACAGAGGTGAGAAGCTTTCCTTGATTGGCAGGCTATTATAGGAAGTTCATTAAGGAATTCGTGAAGATATCGGCCCCACTCACCAGGCTAATGAATAAGAAATTGGCGTTTTCTTGGGATATAAATTGTGATGTTGCTTTCCAATGACTAAAAAGGGCTCTGACAACAGCCCTAGTCTTAACCTTGCCTAATGAGAATAAAGTGTTTACAGTTTACACCGATGCATGTGGTACAGGGCTTGGTGCGGTTCTGATGCAAGAAGGGAACATAGTGTGTTATGGAGGTAGACAGCTAAGAGTCTATGAGAAGAACTACCCTACCCATGATTTAGAGCTAGCCACCATAGTATTCGTGCTTAAGGTGTGGCGTCATTATTTTCTTGGAGAGAGGTTCGAGTTGTACACAGATCATAAATTTCTCAAGTACTTGTTCTCGCAGAAAGATCTTAATTTAAGGCAACAAAGGTGGATGGAGTTCCTAACTTCTTATGATTTTGAGATTTTTGATACCCCTGGCAAGGGTAATTGGTTGCAGATGCACTAAGAGGCAGAGGATGGCCTTAACTCCTCTGTTTGTGGAAAGGAAAAACTTGGAGTTTATATCGACTTTTGATTTTAGACCCTCCACCAAGTTATTGCCTGGTTTGCTTGCATCTCTAGGGATACGACCTATAGTTAAGGATTAGATAAGAGCTTCATAGCGAATTGATCCACAGATTTTAGACATCTTGGAAAGGCTCAATAAAGCGGAGACTTCTAGTCACCTCAATACATATTCCATTGACGGTAAAGGGTGGTTGTGACGAGATGGAAGGCTTTGTGTTCCTCAAACTGGAAGTTTGTTAAAAGCAGTCCTAGAAGAAGCCCATCATTCTAAGATGGCTATTCATCCAGGTGGTGATAAGATGTATAGGGACATGAAGAGGGTTTTCTTTTGGGCAGGGATGAAGAAAGATGTGGCAGATTTTGTTTCCCAATGTTTAGTTTGTCAGCATGTCAAAGCTGAACAAAAGAAGCCCGGTGGTTTACTTCACCCTTTGGAGGTTCCACAGTGGAAGTGGGAGAGCGTCTCTATGGACCTCATAGATGGTTTGCCTAGATCAAGGAAAGACAACACCAATATTTGGGTGGTAGTAGATAGACTTATTATGAGCTCTCATTTTATTCCAGTTAAAAGTAAGAGAACGGCAGCTTGGTTGGCAGTAACTTATGTTCTTGAGATAGTCCATCTTCATAGAGTACCTTCCAACATCATAAGCGATCGTGACGCCATCTTCACTAGTGAATTTTGGAGGAGTTTCCAAGAAGCATTAGGTACACAGTTATGTTTGAGCATCACTTATCATCCTCAGACCGATGGGCAGACGGAGAGGGTGAACAGAATTCTTGAAGATCTTTTGAGATTGTGTATCCTAGAATTAGAAGGGACTTGGGAAGTGCATCTTCCTTTAGCAGAGTTTTCCTATAACAACAGTTATCAAGCTAGCATTGGCATGGCACCCTTCAATGCGTTGTATGGACGACCCTGTAGATCACCAACTTGTTGGTGGGAATCTACAGAAAGGCTATATTGCTTGGACCGGAAATGGCTACAGGGAAATGTCCGAGAAGATTGATCTTTTTAGACGATGAATGAAGACCGCTCAGGATAGGCAGAAATCCTATGCAGACAAGAGAAGGACTGACATTGAATTGGAAGTAGGAGATATGGTTTTCATTAAAGTTTCACCTTTGAGGAATGTGGTTCACTTCGGATCTGTAGGGAAGTTGGCACCAAGGTTCGTGGGCCATTTCCCATAACAGAAAGGATTGGCCAAATGGCCTATAGAGTAATGCTGCTAGAGTGATTATCCGACATTCATGATGTTTTCCACGTTTCTCATTTACATAAGTGCTTGCATGACACCACGGAAGTAGTTGAGCCGAGTGTATTGGAAGAGGTAGAGGTTAAATGGGAGGCGATAGTCAGACAAGTTCCTTTTCGTATTCCTGGATCAGAAGTTAGGAAGCTACGCAATAGAGAAGTCAAGTTAGTAAAAGTTCAGTGGGGAGATAACCCATAAGATGCAACTTGGGAAACCGAAGACAAGATTCGAGCTTAGTACCCTTTTCTTTTTGAGGGTATGTTCTTAACTCCTTTTCTTAAGCTTTTATCTATGCTTGTTCCATCAATTATGCATGTCCTATCGATCGAATCTTCGACCTTTAGGTAGGAATTCCATGAATGTAAACATGTATTTGAGACATGTTATGTTTGATGGATGCAATGTTTGCTAGTGGTTGCTCGTGGATGCATATACACGTACATTGGGCACTAGACCGGCTCAATCACTCTCATATTGCATATGGATATGTGCGCATTTTGTTTTCTTTTTATGGATGAAATTGAATGTATCATCATATGGATGTTGCATTTGGATGGATGTTTGTGCACCCATGTAGAACTTACATGTTATAATAGGATTATTGCATACATGTTGGATTCATGACACTAATATGCATTGCATTAAGGAGATCGACTGAATCAGTAGACCGCATGATCTTCGCATTAGTATTGGGACATATACACACACCTTTGCATACATTCATATAAGCATTAGAAGTCTTTAAGGACAATGGATGGCTGTGATTGGTAGATGAGCAGATGGGTGATGGATGGTAGGATTTGCATTCTTCTTAACTTGGAGATTTCGGGGACGAAATCCTTTGAGTAGTGGAGAATGTAACACCACATAATTTTTAACAACACTAAAAAGGATAAATTAAATAGTAATTAATTTAATATTCAGAATTAAGGGAAACAAACTATGCCATTGCGTCCGTCTCGAAATTCTGGTGAAGATAGACATTTGGTTTGTGTAAAATTGACACTTATGAGGGTTTGAAGTATGTATACGTGCAAGATAATTGTATATATATACATATATACATACATACGTATATATATATGGTCCAGAAGTTCAAATGTCAATATTTCAGAATTTGGGGTGAGCGGGAAATTTCCTGCCCAGGAGAGTCGACCCCTTAAGGGGGTGTCGACCCTAGGGTCAACTCCCCTAGGCTGAGGTGGCAGGACGAATTATGGGGCTGGTGGCTATAAATATAGGCTCATTTCTCTTATTTTATTACACTGAAATCAATGGAGCCCTAAATACTATCGGTGTCGGGACTGAATCAAATCCATTTCTTCTTCTGCAAATCAAGTTTAGAGATTGAAGTGTAGATATGTGATTCAATCTCCATTTTCCTCCTTCTGTTCTTCTAGATCCAAACACTATGATTTTAAGTTACCTTTAGATTTAAATAACTAAAAGTAAAACGATATGACTGTAATTTGGATCTATCCCTGTGACTGAATCATATCAGATCTATTTTAATTTGCGAACCCAGGATATTCTGAATTAATTTTGACTTGGATCTCAACCTTTATCATGTCAGATCTAATTTTGATTATAGATCTAATTTACTATTTAGATCATCTTGTTCCTATCATGATGTGGTTAATTTGGATTTGTCATTAGTTAGACATCTATATCCTTATTTAGATCTAATCATACCTATTATGACATCCCTACTTTGGTAGAATCAGTTTTACTATTACAAGTTCACCAGATATGTCCTTATATGTCAATCTTAATATTATGCCATCATATGTTTATGTCAGTTTCGTTAGAATAATCATTTCTGTCATCTTCCCTTCGCCCTTTCCCTTTTTTTATAGCCTGGCTACTTTCGAGCCTAGGCATGTCGCTAAAATGATCGAATGTGTTAAAGGAGAACAAGGGGTAAAATACTGAAATTGGCATAAATTGGTAATTGGAAGTTTAGGCATGACCTGAATGAAATATGTGAATATTAATTTGGCATAACTTGAGTAATGTTTGTGAACATGAAACTGGGCATATAATTCATAATGGGGAAAAAGGGGCATGAACACCTATAAAGTCATATGTAACGACCCGTATTTTTACGGTATATAAATAATTTATTTAATTATTTAAATATTGGTTTGGTTATTTAAAATGACCAAAATTAAATAATATTGAATATTTAATTAAAATAAATAATATAATAATGTAGTTAATTTCTGAAATAATCAGAAATAGTGAAATTCACAATATGGTGTGAATTGGATCATCTGTGATATTTAATTCAGTTTAGAATTTGAATTAGAATAACAAATATATTATATAAACGACAGTTGAACGTATAATTATAATATAATTATAATCGAGCTCGAAATGGCGCGGCAGTTCGCTATTTGGCGATTTGAACTTCAATTGAATATACAGGGTCCATTTTAACCCGGATTTCTGTGAAACAAGAGATGTTCAGAGCTGGTGAAGTATATCTTTCTAATGGAAGAGAAAAATCGGGATTTCATTGTGTAGATTTTGATTTATGTCCAAATCAAGTTTTTGAAAAGTCACTTTGGAATTCCTTTATAATTTATATCGATTTATTTATATTTTTAAATGGATTTTTAATATAAATCGAATATCGATATGACTGGGAAATATGAAATATCGAGTTATAAATCCTAGTGGAGCCATATGATATTCTATTTGTGAATATGTACGATAATATTTATTTTTAAATATTTAATTTAATTATTTTTAAATATATTTATATATTTAAATAGGTTATTTAGAGCTTTAAAAATAGCCAGTTTTGCAAACGATCTTCAAATTCGACGAAACCAATTTAGTTAGATTCGTAATGTCAAATTACTATTATATTTCAATTTCCGTGATTTTTGAAGTCAGCATGTGGCCGTGGGCGATTTTAATGTGAAAAACAGTTGATATTCTAACAGTTAAAAACACGTTGTGTGAGCAAACGGAGTCGGAATTCGACGAAGCCAGTTTCGTTGGGTCCGCAATATCAAACTGTAGCTGCATGTCCATTTTCGTGATTTTTGGGTATTGTGTGTTATCAAAGGGATTTTTAAACAGCATATACAAACAGCGTTCGAATAAAAAGAAATAAAAGAATCAAATAAAAAATTAATAAAACCCCCTATAAATATCACATAACACCTCCTTAACACTAAGCCATTTCCTTCGACAGACAAAACACAAGCCGCCACATTTTTTTTCATTTCTATTAACCCATTTCATCTTTGAAAAATCAAAATCAATCCAAATTAAACTCAAAAAATATAAAGTGTATATCTTTAGACTCGTTGGGTGATTGGCTTCAATCTAGTACCGGTCTTGTAAGGTGCGACGCTGATTCGAGGGTTGGGAAAAAGGCACCGTAGTCCTAGGGTTCGGTATTTCGAGGGAAGCAGTTACAATTTGAGATTTTGAGCTTGGATCCTTGTTCCTTGCATCGAGTAGCTCCATCTATGTTTTTTTGGATTTAAAGAAAAAAGAATGTGTCGATCCCATTTGGTTGAGCGCTTGTGAACAGGAGCTCGACGCGAGGAAGAGGGGTGCGAGTGCTGTAATTTGGTAAGGGAGATGTAGCGTTTGAGGGGAGAAGAAGCATGGTATCTCTGGTTTTCGAAATCATGGTAGGATGGAGGTGCGATTTGGGTATAAAAGGGGTTCGAATTTTATTGATTTTCTGAGGAGCGACGGGTTCTAAGCTTTCGGGGAAGAAAGCAAATAAAACGGACGGTGTCTGGGCCTTTAGAGATGGAGTGGGCCGGTAATATAAGGTTAAAGCCCAAATAGTTAATTTATTAAGTTTTAATTAAATTCAATATGGTATAATAACTTGTAAATTATATATCTTCATCATACGATATCAGAAACTGACGAAACAAGATCCGTTGGAATCGTATGGACGGGACAACACAATGAAACTGACTAGGAGTGATTTGGGGCTTGTCAAAATTTATGGTGAAATTAAACGCCTGAATCAAATCAATGACCGATAATCGTTATTTAACGATCACTGACCAATGTGAGTAAAACTCACTAACTCTTCTTAGTTATATTTTTATAACGTATTTTTATAACTGCTAATTGATGGTTATCTGTGGTGTGTTAACTATTTGGTTGAATTGTTAGTTAATTGGTTGAAAATATAGATAACGGTATATATATATATATATAAATTGTTAATCAAATGTTGATTCTATTTAGCATAATATCTCATGGTGAAATGAAATTGATGTTAATTATATTGTTTAACATCTGTAAATGCAGGGAAACAGGTCAGAGGGACCCAGTTGGGTCCCTCAACATTTATTTTACTCTCTTTTTTTTTACATATTTTGTTATATGATGTAATATGAAATCTATTGTTGATTTTGTGTGGTTGAATGATGCCGATCATTGTTATATGATACGTTAAATACCATAAGGAATACTGGAACGTTCAAAAAGAAATTTTCAATGTTATATTGAAAAAGAAATATGTATACAATCAAAAGATTTTATAAAAAAATTAGAGAATAAATAGATTAAAAAGGAATATTTATTTGTTAATCAAATAAATAAAATTGAAGGGAAATATTTGTAAAACATTTACAAATAAAATTGAAAAAGAAATATTTGTAAACTATTTGCAAATAGAATTGAAAAGGGATATTTATTTGAAATTAAATAGAATAGAAAGAGGAAATATATGTGAAATAAATAGAAAGGGAATAGTTAGATTATCAAAGGAATTACTTATAAAATCAATGGATTTTATATTAAAAGAAAATATTTTATAAATAAATAGAATTATCGAAAAGGGGTTTATTTGGTAAATAAATAGATTATAAAAGGAAATACTTGAAAAAGTGAATAGAATAGTATAAAAGAGGATTTTATATTTGAAAGGGTTACACCTGTGCTTTGCACATGGGTATAACATGATGTGGATTTAAAGTAAAGATTTCAAATAGAATCTATTCTAACCAATAGATTGAGAAACTAAACTTATAAATAATATTTTATAAATTAAATGAAATGTTTATCATTGGATAAATAGGATATATAAGTCAGGACTTATATAGAGAAGTAAAAGTCGATTTCAACATCGATATTTGAAACTGGATATGGACGAAGAGTTAATCGAATTAGAGTAATCGAATTAGAGTTATCGATTAGAGTTAATCGAATTAGAGTAATTGATTAGAGTTAATTAGATAGAGTTAACCAGTTAGAGTTAATTAGGCATAGTTAATCGAATTAGGATTAATTGAATATTAGTTATTCAGTTAGAGTTGATCGAATATAGTTATTTGAGATAGAGTTAGTCAAACATAGTTATTCTGGATGAGTTGCCATTTCGTATGACTGCTAGCGTAATTCGCAGGGCTGCAGATAGTCTACAGCGGTCAGATGTTTCCTAAAGGAATCAGGCATAACCAGTGTGATCGCTGCGATCTAGAGTTAAGCGAATGGAGTTAAATCGAATATTAGCCATTCGAAATAAAGTTAAAACAGACATAGTTATCCGAATATAAGTTAATCGAATATTAGTTATTTGATAGAAGTCAAGTAAGTAAGTTAATCAAGTTAAGTTAGTCAAGTTGAGTTAAATCGAGTTGAGGTAGTCAAGATGAGTTAATCAAACCGAGTTAATCTAAATGAGTTAAATCAAAGGAGTTATTTGAAATAATTTATTCGAATAAAATTAAAGGAGTTAATCGAATATAGTTTATTCGAAAGGAGATTAATCGAATGTAAATCATTCGTAGAAAGTTAATCGAATGTAAATCATTCGAAGAGAGATTATCAAATATAGTTATTCGAAGAAAAAGTTATCGAATGTAGTTTATTCGAAAAGGAGTTATCAAATAGAGATTATTCGAAAAACAGAATTATACATTGAATTCGATTATATCGAATTTGGGAAAGTAATATTTACTTTTCATTTTTAATCAAGGTTTACTTATTTATTAATCAATTAGTTGTTTAGTTATTTAGTTAAATTAAGGAATAAAAGTTATATTCTGAGACTGGATATTTAAGAAGAAGGAATTATAACGCTAAAATTATAATCAACGTTTTAAAATAAAGCAATGGATTCATAAATAGAATCCGAGTTACGTAAGGAAGTAGTTAAAGATTTACAAGCTGAACTTTGTCTATTTTGAGGTTAGGAATATTATTCAGTTAAGGTCTGGGAGGTAATTATACCCCAACTCGATTGACTTCGTTTTTAACTCAGGGATGGGTAAGGTTCGATAGTGAAGGTTGATTAAATGAATTTAGTTAATAAGTGCAATGGTTTGAATTTGCTTAGTGATGTTTTATTTAATCATCTGTTTAAATCAAATGAACGAGTTTTGGAAATGTTTTCCAAATAAGAATCAGAAATGGTTTCTAATATAGAAAATAAGGAATGGAGCAAATACAGAAATGTGCCCGATGATCAATGAAGTATATTTTCTAAATCTAAAAAATAAGAATTTACAAATATATAGAAAAGGTAAATGAATAAATTAATGATGAATTAAATTAAAAGAGATAATTGTTGATTGATGATTGATCGATCGAGTTTCTATTTGGAAATAAGATCGTTGGTTGCACACCTTTTATCTTTGATAGTTAAGTCACCGACTATCGAAGTTTTTGACCATTTTTCCGTCGTCAATACGGAGAGACCGGGATCAGATTCATTATCTGAAAACCACTCTATATGGACGTTAGCGTTGCGATCAAATATGATGAAAATATTTGAAGATGGAGTTATGCAAGGGTTATCCTGTTTACAGAATAGTGCCTTCTGTTTGTCCAGTCCCAGGACAAACGTGAATGGACGAATGTCTGACAAAGTATATCTAACAGATCGCGTAAGTTGATCTCTTCAAACATACTTACGTTTGGTGGCGGAGGAATTCGTTTCTCTTATCTTTATACCCGTGGTATTTTTGGGGAAGTCAATTTGTGATTTGGCGGGTATGACGATGTGACATTCAAAAGTGAATGGTGGTCAGGTGTATCAAAGATACGTTATGACCTCAAGCCTCATCAACCGGGAAATGACAGAAATCGGGCAGGCAGCATGGCTAGGTGGGTTGCTCCCATTAGGGTGTATATCAACTATCTTGAGAAAATCCATTTCATTCTTTTATCTATTATCGATGTTGTCCCTCTTTGAGAAACGGTGGGTAGCTCCCAACCTTTGGTGATATACATTTAATACACTCAAGCGAAATGAGTGGTCGGTCATGTGTGGGCCGGGTTGCAAGACGTTCTTGTTGAACCCAGTGTATTTGCCTCTAGAGATACACTATCGGCAGGTGGTCCCATACCTTGTCATAGTTGGAATCCAATCTCCAATAAGCGCTCGCGGTTTGTTTGTATAATATATATGTGGAACATGAGATGCAAGTGTTCTGCTAGATTGTTATTTACTTGTTATTAGACATTATTATAATATCAAGAGAAGTGTTGATTTTGAAAGTGTTTTGGGCTATCGTAAGGTAAAAACCGTTCGTGTTTATGTGTGGATCGGTCTTACGATTACCCTTTCTTTTGAAAAGGATTTTAAAAAGTTAAACCAAATGATTTGAGTTTACTCACACCTGTCCCATAACTGACCCAAAGTTTATTTTCTTTTGTTTTCCCTAAACTGTTGGGTGCCCAAATTTGTACGGGTAGTCAAGTAGTTCAGGTTTTTACAGATATACTTGGAGGAGCTTGAAGCAGGAGGCTTTAGGATTATATAGCTATTGTTATTTCCGTTGTGTGTAAGTGTTGTACTCTGATAATGTTATTGTATATATATATATATATATATATATATGTATATTGTTTTATTGCAAAGTTATGTTATATATTATATCTTATGCATTCCGCTATGAGATTCGTATTACTCTGATTATGTTCTTTGGTGATCTTCTTCTTCTTCTATTCTAATTTTCTATCTTACTATTCTCACCCTCTTACTTCTTTCTATTAATGATCAGGTATTTCCAATGTCCGAATAGTCAACATGGTAGTTTGTGTTGATTTTCAGACTCGAAAATCCCATTTCGTTACAATGGTATCAGAGCTGAAGGTTAAGTGATTACCTTGGCTCTGTGGCGTGACTCAGTGGAGATAGGGTTAGCAATACCCTAGATTGAGTTTGAGTGTATGTATACGAGTGAGTGTATTTGTAGATTTTAAAAAATTGTTTTATATTGTGGAGATTTATTGGTTGAGTTGTTAATGGGTTCTGATCGATCAGTTTGATCCACTGTATCAGTAGGAGTTTCTAAACACTCGAATACAATGAACCGACATAGTATGCTTTGAAAAAGGGTAAATGAAACAATTTTACCCAAATTATATTTTAATATAAATGAAGGATTAATATTTGAAATATTATAGTTTATTGGATGCGTTAGTTGATTATACTTGAAATGGTTATATAAATAACCAATAGAGCTCGTATAATATCACAATCAGATGGATTAAATCTGAATTTAAATCAAGATTGAAACTAAAACTATGGAAATTTGGAGAAGTGTTTGTAAATGAAGATGGATTAAATATATGAGAATTTTAAAATCCTAGGAAATTTTAAATTGTTTAAAGCATTGCAAATGATGTTTAGAATTGATTCCCAAATGGAAGTGTTTAGAAATGGTTTTGAAAGTGATATACTATTGAACTCACTTCGGTCGTTGGAAAATAATTACGAAGATGATCCTGACATCATCAATGTTCATTTTCGAGAGGTAAGTGATGGATTACTACCAAAGAGATTGTTTTTGAATTGTTTGAGAAATAAGTTGTTTGAAATCTGAAAAGGAATATTTGGTTTTAGAAAAGCTAAGCTGTTTAAAAACTTCCAGGGAGGCACTGTTTGAATTAAAACAAATTTAAAGAAAATTGTTGAAAGAAAATTGAAATTGAATTAAAACCAGAAGTGAAAATCAAATAGAAATTTATGAATGCTAATTGGAATTGAATTAAAACCAGTAAGGGGAAATTGAACTGAAATAGAACGATATCGAATAAAGTTGGATTTGTGAGTTATGAATTTGTTTAAGTATATTTGACGGGTAAGCAAGTGTTGAAATTGGTAATGGAATTTGAGATTGAGAATGAAATTTGGTTTGAAAATAGGATGATTGGATTTGAGAACAGATGATTGGAGATTGATTGGGATGACTTTGGTATATGCTGAATTGGCAGCAAAATGAAAAGGATTTAATGATATGCCGGACAAAAAGGTACACATTTATTTTTATGGATTAGGTGATTTATGGGCCGATTTGGTAAGCTGCTTGGCTTTTTAATTTTCTTTTGGATTGGAGAGGGCCTAGAGAGGCGAGATGGGGTTTGAACTATTGACCAATACAAAGGAGGTGCTGGCGAAATTTTCCGGAAATTTAGAATGTTAGAAAATTTTCAGGATTTTAGGAAATTATCGTTGATAAGAATTAATTAATATTTTAATTGAAATTAAATTGATTCGGTTGAAATTAAAGTTGGTAAGTAAACAAATAAGTCTGTACTAGTCAATAGGGTATGTTCTCTACCTTAGCAATTTCGAGGACGAAATTATTTTAAGGGGGGAAAGAATGTAACGACACGTATTTTTACGGTATATAAATAATTTATTTAATTATTTAAATAATGATTTGGTTATTTAAAATGACCAGAATTAAATAATATTGAATATTTAATTAAAATAAATATAATAATATATTTAATTTCTGAAATAATCAGAAATAGTGAAATTCACAATATGGTGTGAATTGGATCATCTGTGATATTTAATTCAGTTTAGAATTTGAATTAGAATAAAGAATATATTATATAAACGACAGTTGAACGTATAATTATAATATAATTATAATCGAGCTCGAAATGGCGCGGCAGTTCGCTATTTGGCGATTTGAACTTCAACTGAATATACAGGGTCCGTTTTAAACTGAATTTCTGTGAAACAAGAAACATTTAGAGCTGGTGAAGTATATCTTTCTAATGGAAGAGAAAAATCGGGAATTCATTGTGTAGATTTTGATTTATGTCCAAATCAAGTTTTCGAAAAGTCGCTATGGAATTCCTTTATAATTTATATCGATTTATTTATATTTTTAAATGGATTTTTAATCTAAATTGAATATCGATATGAGTGGGAAATATGAAATATCGAGTTATAAATCCTAGTGGAGCTGTATGATATTCTATTTGTGAATATATACGATAATATTTATTTTTAAATATTTAATTTAATTATATTTATATATTTAAATAGGTTATTTAGAGCTTTAAAAATAGCCAGTTTTGCAAACGACCTTCAAATTCGCCGAAACCAATTTTGTTGGATTCATAATGTCAAATTACTGTTAGATTTCAATTTCCATTATTTTTGAAGACATAATGTGGCCGTGGGCGATTTTAATGTGAAAAATAGTCGATATTCTAATAGTTAAAAATACGCTGTGTGAGCAATAGGAGTCGGAATTCGACGAAACCAGTTTCGTTGGGTCCGCAATATCAAACTGTAGCTGCATGTCAATTTTCATGATTTTTGGATATTGTGTGTGATAATAGGGATTTTTTAAGAGTGTATACAAACAGCGTTCGAATAAAAAGAAGTAAAAGAATCGAATAAAAAATTAATATAACCCTCTATAAATACCACATAACATCTCCTTAACCCTGGACCATTTCCTCCGATAGTCAAAACACAAGCCGCCACATTTTTTTCATTTCTGTAAACCAATTTCATCTTTGAAAAATCCAAATCAATCCATATAAACTTAAAAAAAAAATATAAAGTTTATATCTTTGGACTTGTTGGGTGATTAGCTTCAATCTAGTACCGGTCTTGTGAGGTGTGACGCTGATTCGAGAGTTGGGGAAAAGGCACCGTAGTCCTATGGTTTAGTATTTCGAGACAAGCAGTTAGCAATTTGAGTTTTTGAGCCTGGATCCTTGTTCCTTGCATCGAATAGCTCCATCTATGTTTTTTTGGGATTTAAAGGAAAAAAGTGTCGATCCCATTTAGTTGAGCGGCTGTGAACTGGAACTCGACGTGAGGAAGAGGGGTGCGAGTGCTGTAATTTGGTGAGGGAGATGTAGCGTTTGAGGGGAGAAGAAGCATGGTATCTCTAGTTTTCGAAATCATTTTAGGATGGAGGTGCGATTTGGGTATAAAAGGGGTTCGAATTTTATTGATTTTCTGAGGATCGACGGGTTCTAAGCTTTTGGGGAAGAAAGCAAATAAAAAGGACGGGGTCTGGGCCTTTAGAGATGGAGTGGGCCTGTGACGGTAAGGAATTTCGCTCGATCCGAATCGATCGTTAAACCGAACAAGACCGTTCGAAACCCCTGATCGTTTTGAGAACAAGACGAATCGAAACGCAAACATAAGAACATTTCATTGTTTATTACAACAATTCCATCAGAATACAATATGCAGAGTATGAATAAATATTACACATTTACTAAATATCAGAGATTACAATAAATTACATAGCAGCGGAAAACAATACAAAGCACAACTGAAAGGAGATATACGGATACAGAGCTTTCCGAATATCATTCCAGCTGTAAACTAGGATCCTGTGAATATAAATCTGCAAAACCAAAACTACTAGCTGCCCGTGCGGAAAATAGGGGCACCCAGAGTTTAGATTAAAACAATAAACTCCAGGTCAGTCTTGTGACTGGTGTGAGAACTAAAATAGTTATTAAAACTTTACTTTAAAAGAGAGTAATTCAAGGGACCACGCCGTATAACATGGAACGGGTTTCCTCCCAAGAATACCAATGCATAAAACAAACAGCGCAATGCTAAATAAAGAAAAATGAAGCTATTATAAAACCCAGATCCCATCCCACAATGCAACGCAAGCCGGAGGATAGGGTTTTACCTTATAATAGCTAAAGAATGCTTGATACGTTTGAAAACAAATTATTTTGATATTACTATAAGTGTATAGTGTCAAAACAATTTCAATCATAAGTGTCAATCATAGGCGGCATAGCTACCATCTACTATGTCGCCATACTAGGCACAACAAATAAAACCGAAAGTCACGTATTGGAAATTGGATTCCATCAGGAGTCGAGGCAAGGGGCAAGCTCCTCTCCGATTCGCGACACTCTAGCTAATGTCTCAGGACCACACATAGTGATCCTTGGATCTTCATGGTCGGTCCTCTCTTACTTTTGAGGATTAGTTATTCCTGAACACACGTTTCCCGGTCCTATAGGACCTATATAATGGTCTGTACGTCGACTCACATAGTGCCAGTTATCGACCATATATTCATGGCGCCTCGCATTCCAACAACCACACAGGTGAAAAGTATATAAATGTCAGCTAGTTTAAGCACTGACACCACCACTAGCTAGAAAGAAACGTCATGCTCTCCCTTCAGTCACTATCCCGTTTTTGACTCATACTGAGGCGTGAGGCTCGCGAATTAACGTCATACACAAAGCTGCGCCACACAGGCCGTGCTTTGATCATCAACCACAAGACTTTGATTTCAACAGAAGCCTTGATCAATTTCCACTTAGGCATGCCACACAGGCAATTCATGCCATGCGACTGATGTCCATCGATATACAACCTCTAAGCTCGTACGTCTCCGAGAAGGGCGTTAAGCAAGAGAATAAATTCTCCTCCACCAAACAGATGTATATTTAATAAAGATCAATCAACACAGAATAAAATCCAATGTCAGACACACAGTCCGTTTACAAGTTCGTTCTAGGTCTGAACGAAACCGGAGGCACTTTCCTCGCATATCCATCGATCTCCAAGTACGTCTGGACGATCACCAACTGTTTCTCTCCTCTTGGGTGTACAACCCAATCGAGAACATCAGCAATCACCCAAACGATGTGAAGACTTCCGGTCTTCACCCATCGTCTTCATCTTCGATTTGTCGTCGAATTGGTTATTCAGAATGGGTATAAATCCGGCCTTTCCGAATAACCCGCGTATATAATAAACACGTGTTACACAAACACAACATACGCCTCATTCCAATTCAGAATATTCTTTTATTCAAAATTTCACATTCTTAGCGAAAGGTTCCCATTAATTTTATCAAAGATAAATTCTTCTAAATTTATTCTTTAATCTTCCTTTGGATATCATTTCAAACCATGTTATGGTTTTCCAAACTAGCGGGATTAGCGAACCACACAGAAGTAATTATTTATTTTATTTCCCAATCCCAACCTATTCATCCCATGGAGAAAACTGGTAATACTCCATATCTAACACCACGGTGTAATCGATAAATATTAATTACCATTTCAAGTTCAAATCTAATTAAAGATTTAACTATCGCTTTGGAGCAAAATGGTGATATTCCATCCTCGATCACTTTTCAGATTTGATAATTTAAATTATCAATTCACATTTCAATCTAATTAAAGATTCATTGAAACTCCACTTAGTTTTAATCTTCTCAAAAATCAATATCCTGTCTTTAACTGGGTTAAAAAACCAACGTCATCTAAAACAAGGTTCACGATAAACCCAAAATCACTTTCTATTGTTAATCGGGTTAAAGAACAGGTGTTATTCAAAACACCGCTCACGATAAACCCAAAAACCAATTTAAATTCAATTCCAATTAATATTATTTAATTGGTACACTTCATTAAATCTAAATAGAAAGATTCAATCTTTTTCTCAACTGGGCTTAAGAACAGTGTTACTGAAGACACCATTCACGACAAACCCAGATCACATTTGATATTAAATACAAGGCTCTGAATAGAAAATATATCGGCTTATATTCAATATCAAATTCTACGACCAACAAATATCGTATGGAAATAACGATATAAATATATCTTTCAAATTTCCACAATCATATCTGTATACTCACGAAATCCAACATCGAAATATTCCGAAGATAACTTCGATTCAAATCCATTCCAATTCACGTATTGGAAATTATGATTATTTTTTAAAACCACTTCAAATTCAATTTATTTATTTCAAAAATAAATTGATTTTAATTCCAGTTCAAAACTAGTTCATTTCGATAAAAATCAATTTTTATCTTTTCAAATGTGCAATTTTTCATCCCAATTCTTCATAAATCATTCCTTAAGATTTTACACAAATTATTGATATTTTTAATAATTTTATCAAGGCCCACACAGTCGATTTCCGTCAACGACCATCGAACTGCACTTACAGCGACCTTTTCCAAATTTGATTTGGACATAATTCCAATTCCAATCGTTCGATTTCAAATTTCTAATATTCATTGGAAAGCTCTTTTTGATAGAACCCAACGGTTCCGGTTTTAGGAGATTCCGACGGTCGAATCTCCCATAATGTCCATTCGAAGTCAATGGTCGAAATTCGCGAACTGCCGCGGCATGGCGCGTTCTATTCAGACCATTATATAATATATATATATATATATATATATTTCGTCGATTTCCTTTTAAAACGTATTTTATAAATCGTTTTAAATTCGTTTTTGAAATGATTTAAACTTCATATTCAATTTCGAATCAAAATTGAATATTCCAATCATCGATATACAAATGATAATATTTTCATAACGTTATATTTTGAAATCACTTCCTTTTCTATAATCATTATAAAAACGAATATAATCGATATAAATATCGTTCGCGTCAAAATGGCGCATCTTTAATCAACACGGCTTTATATATTTCAATAACTTCGTTATTCTATTCAACAAATGAATATTTATTCTATTCAACACATGAATCTATATTTCTTTCAACACATGAATATTCTCAACACACGAGCACTGTCAACACATGACTATTTCTATTATTTAATATATTTTATAAAATTACGGTATCTATCATTTGATTTTTTATCAGACTCCAACTGTAAAGTAGTAAGAGAATGATTCCCTAAGTATTAACCCCGATGGCCGAAACCAACATCAGATCAATACCCAGGAAACCACTCATCTTATCTAGTTTCCAGTTAGTTTCTAATCTTAAATATGATAAAGATGTAAATTTTATTGTTAAAATATTTTACTCAACACATGATAAGTTTCAACACATGAATATTCTCAGCACATGAGCATCGTCAACACATGACTATTTTAATTCTATTCAACACATGAATCTATATTTTATTCTATTCTTTATTTTCCCAATTGGAATGAGGCCCAATCAATTACCATATAATGTTAATTTTATGGATTCCATACAACACATGTATATAATAGCAATGGTAAATAATCAACCATCATCCAAAGTGCACCACACAACTGCATAAGCATTAAATATAAATAATTAACGCTTACACAGTCTGTCGACCAATCGATCGACATACTATTAAATAATTGGGATTAGTGTATGCCAAATCTCATCCCAACACTCATGTGGGGTTTCAATCCACAAACACTGAATATTATTTGTGTGGTTGGGCGATATGTAAAATTTATCGTCCTAATCAATATCTTTCAAATAAGTGTACATAAACAAACCGTCCGGTTTGTAAATGAATATTTATTTATTCACATTAACCATATTCATATTCACGTTAAAAATTATATTTTTAACGATAATTAATTTATTTCAACACATGAATTTTTATTTTTCATTTCACATCAACATCACAAACAAACTTCACAACACATCAAACAAGCACACAAGTCGTCCATGGTCTGTGGACGACGGGTGTCGGGTGCTGCTAAGCACCGTCTGCATCCTAGTATATAATTTTAACTAGAAAACAAGATTTAAAGTGAGAAGTTCTCACCAAGAGCTAAACCAAACGCCATGACTCTTCTTATGTAGAAATCTTCGTCGTGCTCACCTTTTGTCAATTTCATCGTCCGTAACCACTACATATATAAAAATCACATTTTTATATTGTTTCTATGTATATAAAAATCACATTTTTACACCGCTACTATATAGATAAAAATTCTAATTTTTCTAAAATATAAAAATCGAATATTTTTATCGCTACTTACTTATAAAAACAAATCTTTCTCGCCATTACATATGAATACAAAATCAAGCCTTTATAATGTTAAAAATCTAATCGTTTTATTTCTAAAAATCTAGTCTTTTAATTTCTAACAAAGCATATTTTTCTTTCAATAAACAAAGTCATACCTTTCTTTTTTATGAACAAAGATCTTATCTTTCTTTGTTAATAATAATAATAATAATAATAACAACAAATAAAAATCACTACTTTATCGGAAAAAAAACTAAACTTTATTGTTATAATAATCCTACCTTCATATAAATTAAAAATCAGAATTTTATATAAACAAAGAACTGAAAACTCACTGTTCATGGAGGGAGGAGGCTGCTAGGGTTCATCGGGGGTAGGGGATGTTGTGCGTCGCCAGCAGTCGGCGGAGGCGGAGATGTGGATCCTGCGGCGCGGATCTCGGTGGAGGTTTGGGGGTTGCTTCGTTCGCAGGGAGGGGGAGCCGGTTGGGGAGATGGCGCGCTCGACCTGGGAATCGGAGGTGGGGTGCCAGCCAGAGTGATGGCGAGGGAGGAGGAAGAGCGCGGAGGAGGCTCGTTGACTGGGAGGGGTGCGGTTTTTTTTTATTCTCGATCTGAAGAAAATCAGATGAGAGAGAGAGTAAGGAGAGGGGCGAGGCTATATAAATATATATATATTTAATTATTTATTTTAAATTCTAAAAAGCAACTTTTTATTTTCAATTCAAAATCGAACCCACCGACTGTCGTTCCTAGCTAATTACCCACATTCCAAACACAATGGGATATGTTTCGCAGGCTGATTCAACTATTTCGATCAGTTTTCATCAAAATCAAAATATAACTCTATATATTGAATTTTAACGCACATTTCAATTTACCAGGGCCACATACTAACTCGAAAAATTCCAGAAAAATATTTTCTAGCTTCGTATTGACGATATGGTCCTAACAAAGCTAGTTTCGTCAAATTCTGAGACCGCCTGAAAAATGGCCATTTTCCAGTCGATTAAAATCAACTGAAACTGGTCAAACACGTTTTTCTTCGCCACGCTCACATATTGATTCGAAAAATCATGAATTTTGAAACCTAGCAATAACTAGACATCACGGATTTAACAAAAGTGGTATCGTCAAAAACCGAGGTCGTTTGCAAAATTTCCATTTTCAAGGGCCGAAATTCCATAGTGACTATTCTGAAATTTTAACTGGATGTAATTTTTATCCCCACTATGAAATTTCAACTTTTCGGATTCGTTGGAAAGATATTCTCAATTAGATTCTAATATTTTTGGTTTTGCCAACATCTGGTTTATTTTGAATCCTGTACATTCATTTGAATCTTGAAATCGAATTTTCAAACTACCGCGCCATTTTCAATTCCTTGTATATTTAAAATAAAATATTTATATTCTAACGACGATCTATATAAATATATACGTCTATTTCTATTCAAATAGAAATTCTCGTCGATATTATTTAAAATAATCTATTTTAAATATTCAAAATTCATCAAAATTGCCAAAATAAAATTTTTAAATTGGCTCAGAATTTCCGGATTGTTACAGGGCCGATAATATAAGGTTAAAGCCCAAATAGTTAATTTATTAAGTTTTAATTAAATTCAATATGGTATAATAACTTGTAAATTATATATCTTGAACATACGATATCAGAATCCGACGATACAAGATCCGTTGGAATCGTATGGACGGGAGCAACACAATGAAACTGACTAGAGTGATTTAGGGCTCATCACAATTTATGATGAAATTAAACGCCTGAATCAAATCAATGACCGATAACCGTTATTTAACGATCACCGACCAATGTGAGTAAAACTCACTAACTCTTATCAGTTATATTTTTATAACGTATTTTTATAACTACTAAGTGATGGTTGCTTGCGATGTTTTAACTATTTGGTTGAATTATTAGTTAATTGGTTGAAAATATAGATAACGATATATATATAAATCGTTAATCAAATATTGATTCTGTTTAGCAGAATATCTCATAGTGAAATGAAATTAATATTAATTATAATGTTTAACATCTGTGAATGCAGGGAAACAGGTTGGAGGGACCCAACTGGGTCCCCCTCAACGTTTATTTCACTGTTTTTTATATATTGTGTTATATGATGTGATATGAAATCTGTTGTTGATGTTGTATGGTTGAATGATGCCGATCATTGTTATATGGTACGTTAAATACCATAAGGAATACTGGAATGTTAAAAAGGAAATTTTCAGTGTTATATTGAAAAAAAATATTTATAAAATCAAAAGATTTTATAAAAAAGAAAATATTTATTTAGAAAATAAATAGATTAAAAAGGAATATTTATTTGTTAATCAAATAGATAAAATTGAAGGGAAATATTTGTAAAACATTTACAAATAAAATTAAAAAAGAAATATTTGTAAACTATTTGCAAACAGAATTGAAAAGGGATATTTATTTGAAAATAAATAGAACAGAAAGAGGAAATATGTGTAAAATAAATAGAAAGGGAATAGTGTGATTATCAAAGGAATTACTTATAAAATCAATGGATTTTATATAAAAAGAAAATATTTTATAAATAAATATAATTATCGAAAGGTGGTTTATTTGGTATATAAATAGATTATAAAAGGAAATACTTGAAAAGTGAATAGAATAGTATAAAAGAGGATTTTATATTTGAAACGGTTAGACCCGTGCTTCGCACACGGGTATAACCTGATACAGATTTAAAGCAAAGATTTCAATAGAATCTATTCTAACCGATAGATTGAGAAAATAAACTTATAAATAATATTTTATAAATTAAATGAAATGTTTATCATTGGATAAATAGGATATATAAGTCAGGACTTATATAGAGAAGTAAAAGTCGATTTCAACATCGATATTTGAAACTGGATATGGACGAAAAGTTAATCAAATTAGAGTAATCGAATTAGAGTAATCGATTAGAGTTACTCGAATTAGAGCAATTGATTAGATTTAATTAGATAGAGTTAACAGTTAGAGTTAATTAGACATAGTTAATCGAATTAGGATTAATTGAATATTAGTTATTTAGTTAGAGTTGTCCGAATATAGTTATTTGAGATAGAGTTAGTCAAACATAGTTATTCAGGATGAGTTATCATTTCGTATGACTGCTAGCGCAATTCGCAGGGCTGTAGATAGTCTACGGCGGTCGGATGTTTCCTGAGGGAATCAGATGTAAACATTGTGATCGCTGCGATCTAGAGTCAAGCGGATGGAGTTAAATCGAATATTAGCCACTCGAAATAAAGTTAAAACAGACATAGTTATCCGAATATAAGTTAATCGAATATTATTTATTCGATAGAAGTTAAATAAGTTAGTTAATTTAGTTAATTTAGTCAAGTTGAGTTAAATCGAGTTGAGGTAGTCAAGATGAGTTAATCAAACCGTGTTAATCCAAATGAGTTAAATCAAAGGAGTTATTCGAAATAATTTATTCGACTAAAATTAATGGAGTTAATCGAATATAGTTTACTAGAAAGGAGATTAATCGAATGTAAATCATTCGTAGAAAGCTAATCGAATGTAAATCATTCGAAGAGAGATTATCGAATATAGTTATTCGAAGAAAGAGTTATCGAATATAGTTTATTTGAAAAGGAGTTAACGAATAGGGATTATTCGAAAAAGAGAATTATACATTGAATTCGATTATATCGAATTCAGGAAAGTAATATTTACTTTTCGTTTTTAATCAAGGTTTACTTATTTACTAATCAATTAGGGTTTAGTTATTTAGTTAAATTAATGAATAAAAGTTATATTTTGAAGCTGGATATATAAGAAGAAGGAATTATTATAACACTATAATTATAATCAACGTATTAAAATAAAGTAATGGATTCATAAATAGAATCCGAGCTACGTAAGGAAGTTGTTAAAGATTTACAAGCTGAACTTTGTCTATTAGGTGTAATAACCCGGATATCTGAGCCAATTTTAAAATTTTATTTTGGCAATTTAAGTGAATTTTGAATATTTAAAATGAATTATTTTAAATAATAGCGACAAGAAATTTATTTTGAATAGAATTAGAATGTATATATTCATTTGAATCATCATTAGAATGTAAATAATTATTTATAATTATAAAAGGAATTTAAAATGGCGCGGTAGTTTGAAAATTCGATTTCCAAGTTCAAATGAATGTGCAGGATTCAAAATAAACCCGATTTTAGTGAAACCAAAAATATTAGAAGCTATTTGAGAATATCTTTCCAATGAATCCGAAAAATTGAAATTTCATAGCGGGAATAAAAAGTTATGCCCAGTTGAAATTTCAGAAAAGTCGCTAAGGAATTATGTCCCTTAAAAATGGAAATTTTGCAAACGACCACGGTTTTCGACGAAACAACTTTTGTTGAATCCATGATGTCAAGTTATTGCTAGGTTTCAAAATTCATAATTTTTCAAATCAATATGTGACATGGCGAAAGAAAACGCGTTTGACCAGTTTCAGTCAATTTCGATCGACTGGAAAATGGCTGTTTTTCAAACGGTCTCAGAATTCGATGAAATTAGTTTTGTTAGGACCGTATCGTCAATACGAAGCTAGAAATTATTTTTCGAGAATTTTTAGAGTTCGTATGTGACCCCAGTTAATTGAAATGTGCGTTCAAATTCAATATATAGATTTATATTTTGATTTTTACGAAAACTGATTGTAATAGTCGAATTGGCTTGCGAAACAAACCCATTGTGTTTGGAATGGTGTTAATTAGCAATGGGCGACAGTCGATGGGCTTGGTTTCGAGGTCGAAATAAAAAGTTAACTTTTAGGAAATAAAAATAATATAAAATTAATATAATACTCTCACCTCCCTTCCTCTCTCTACCTATTTAGTCAATTCCCCTCATTTGTTACAACAGAAATCGAAAAAGAAATAATGAAAACCGATTCAACCTCAGCCGCGCCTCAGGCCGCCGCGTAGGTCGTTGCCCTCTCCCCCTCACTCCAACGATCTGCCTCTTTGCCTGCTTCCCTACAGTCCACCGCTATCTCTAAGCCCCCTCCCCCATTCAAAACCTAACCACCTCGAGCCCTAAATCCCTTCTGACCATCGCCCTCGTTCAGACCTCCGGCGCAGCCTGTGACCGCCACTCCAATGTTGCAGCGAGCCCCCCTTTCAGACTACGGCACAAACCCCCCTTCAACGATTAACTGTAAGTTTTTTTATATATATATATTTATTTTATTATTTATATTTATATGAAATCGGATGTAGATTTGTATTGAAATCAAGTTTAGATCTTTAGTGAATGAAAGCTTAGATTTTTAATAGCGAAAAGTTTTGATTTTTATTTACATTTTTAGTTGTTTATATAATTAAAAATGCAGTTTTTAATTGAAAAAGGTATGGTTTTTAACATTGTAAAAAGTTGGATTTTTTATTTTACTTTTATTTGAAAAGTTTGATTTTAAGCAAGAAAAAAATTGAATCTTTATATTAGAAAAGTTCGAATTTTTATATTAGGAAAGTTTGAATCTTTATATAGTTGTAATAGTGAAGATAAAAATTCGATTTTTATCTATATAGCGAAATAAAAATCTGATTTTTATTATATATGTATATGTTGGAATAAAAGTGTGATTTTTTTTAAAATAAACATCATATTAAAAATGTGATTTTTAATATGAATAATGTATAAAAGGACTGCGTTGAATATCGGGCTAAACCAGGCTGTTCTGAATTTCAGAAATAGAGAATAGAGGAGTGGAACTCTCGGTGAGAACTCCTCACTTTTATTTTAATTTCTAGTTTGAAATATATACTAGGATGCAGACGGTGCTTAGCAGCACCCGACACTCGTCGTCCACATACCATGGGTGACTTGTTTGTTTGATTGCTGTGTTGTGAAATTTTATTGTGTGATGTGGAATGGAATAAAATATTTCATAATGGAAAATATTTTATAGTTAAAAATATAATTTTTAACGTGTATATAAAATAAATAGTAATAAACAAATCAAACGATTTGTTAATATACACTGATTTGACTGATATTGATTGGGACGATAAATTTTACACATCGCCCAACTGCATAAATAAAATATGTGTTTGTTGATTTGAAACCCCACATGGGTATTGGGATGATATTTGATGTACACTAATCCCGATTGTTTAGTTGTATGTCAATCGATGGGTTGACAGACTGTGTAAGCGTTAGTTATTTATATTTAATGCTTATGCAGTTGTGTGGTGCACTCTGGATGATGGTTGATGATTTATCATTGCTGTTATATACATGTGTTGTAGGGAATCCACATAATTAACGTTATAGGTAATTGATTGGGCCTCATTCCAATTTGGAAAATAAGGAATAAATATTCATGTATTGAACAAGAATAAATATTCATGTGTTGAATAGAAATATATATTCATGTGTTGAAAAAAAAAATATTCATGTGTTGATATAAAATATAAATTCATGTGTTGAATAGAAAAATAAATATTCATGTGTTGAATAGAAAAACAAAAATTCATGTGTTGAATAGAATAAATATTCATGTGTTGAATAGAAGTATAAATTCATGTGTTGAATAGAAAAATAAATATTCATGTGTTGAAGAAAATATTCATTTGTTGAAAAGAATAACGAAGTTATTTAAAAATATAAAGCCTTGTTGATTAGATATGCGCCATTTTGAGGCGAACGATATTTATATCGATTATATTCGTTTTTATAATGAATATAGAAAAGGAAGTGATTTCAAAATATAACATTTTGAAAATATTATCATTTATAGATCGATGATATGGAATAGTCAATTTTAATTTGAAATTGAATATGAAGTTGAAATCGTTTTTAAAACGAAGCTAAAACGATTTACAAAATAAATTTTGAATTGAAATCGACGAAATATATATTATATATATAATATAATGGCCTGAATAGAACGCGCCGCGCTGCGGTAGTTCGCGAATTTCGACCATTGACTTCGAATGGACGTTACAGGAGATCCAACAGTCGGATTCTCCTAAAACCAGAACCGTTGGGTTAGTATCGAAAAGAGATTTCTAACGAATATTAGAAATTAGATATCTAACGGTTGGATTTAGAATTATGTCCAAATCAAATTTGGAAAAGGTCGCTGTACAGTTCGATGGCCGTTGATGGAAATCGAGTGTACGGGCCTTGATAAAATTATTAAAATAGTAAAAATTTGTGTAAAATCATAAGAAATGATTTGTGAAGAATTGGGATGAAAAACCCCATATTTGAAAAGATAAAAATAGATTTATATCGAAATGAACTAGTTTTGAACTAGAGTTATAATCCCATTTATTTTTAAAATAAATAAAGTGGATTTGAAATGGTTTCAAAAATAACCAGAATTTCCAATATATAAAGTGGAAATGGATTTGAATCGAAATTATCTTTGGAATATTTCGATGTTGGATTTCGTGATTATACAGATATTGTCATGGAAATTTGAAAGATATATTTATATCGTTATTTCTAATACGATATTTGTTGGTCGTAAAATTTGATATTGAATATAAGCCGATATATTTTCTATTCAGAGCCTTGTATTTAATATCAAATAGGATTTGGGTTTGTCGTGAATGGTGTCTTCATTAACATTGTTCTTAAACCCAGTAGAGAAAAAGATTAAATCTTTTTATTTAGATTCAATGAAGTATACCAATTAAATGATATTTAATTGGAATTGAATTAGAATGTGATGGGTTTATAGCGAATCGTGTTTTAAATGACATTGGTTCTTTAACCCAGTTAAAGACAGGATATGATTTCCCAAGTTAAACAATCATTAATATTGATTTTGGGGAAGATTAAAACTAAGTGGAGTTTTAATGAATCTTTAATTAGATTGAAATGATCGAAAATGGAGTATCACTAGTTTTGCTCCAGGCGATAGTTAAATCTTTAATTAGATTTGAACGTGAAATGGTAAATGAATTTACCGATAACACCGTGGTGTTAGATATGAAGTATGATCAGTTTTACTTCATGGGATGAATAGGTTGGGATCGGGAAATAAAATAAATGATTACTTCGGTGTGGTTCGCTAATCCCGACTAGTTTGAATTGATATTCAAAAGAGGATTAAAGAATAAATTTAAAGAATTTATCTTTGATAAAATTAATGGGAACCTTTCCCAAAGTATAAGAATATTTGAATAAAAGAATATTCTGAATTGGAATGAGGCGTATGTTGTGTTTGTGTAACACTTGTTTATTATATATGCGAGTTATTCAGAAAGACCGGGCTTATCCCATTCTGAATAACCGATTCGACGTGGTGTCGAAGGTGAAGACGATGGTCGAAGACCGAAGGTATTCACATCGTTTGGATAATTACTGATGATTTTGATTGGGTTGTACACCCAAGAGGAGGGAATCAGTTGGTGATCGTCCAGGCATACTTGGAGATCGATGGATATGCAAGGTACAAGGTGCCTCCAGTTTCGTTCAGACCCAGAACGAACTTGTAAATGGATTGTGTGTCTGACATTGGATTTTATTTTGTGTGATGGATTTCTATTAAATATATATCTGTTTGGCGGTAGAGAATTTATTCTCTTGCTTAACGGCCTTCTCTGAGACGTACGAGCTCAGAGGTTATATATTGATGGATATCAATCGCATGGAGTGAATTGCCTGTGTGGCATGCCTAAGTGGCAAATGATCAAGGCTTTTGTTGAAAAGCAGAGTCTTGTGGTTGATGATCAAATCATGGCCTGTGTGGCAAAGCTTTGTGTAGCGTTGATTCGCGAGCCTCACACACTGGTGTGAACCGAAAACGGGAGAAGGATCCAGGGAGAACGTGTGTCTCTTTCTAGCTAGAAGTGGCGTCCGTGGTTTTACACGCCCTGACGAGTTTGACTTATGCGGTTTTGATTGTATACTTATATATGACGACATAGTGGTATGGGGCACTTATGTCGTCTATGATTGATACTTATGATTGAAATTGTTTTGACACTATACACTTATAGTAATAAAAGTTGAAATTTAGCGTATCAAGCATTCTTTGGCTATTATAAGGTAAAACCCTATCCTCCGGCTTGTGTTGCATTGTGTGATGGGACCTGGGCCTTATAATAGCTTCATTTTTCTTTATTTAGCATTGCACTGTGTTTTATGCATTGGTATTCTTGGGAGGAAACCCGTTCCGTGTTATACGGCGTGGTCTCTTGATTTACCTAACTTAAAAATAAAGATTAATAACTGTTTTAGTTCTCACACCAGTCACATGACTGACCTGGAGTTTATTGTTTCAACCTAAACTTTGGGTGCCCCTATTTTCCGCACGGGCAGCTAGTAGTTTTGGTTTTGCAGATTTATATTCACAGGATCCTGATTTACAGCTGGAATATTACTCGGAAAGCTCTGTAACTGCGTATTCCTTTCAGTTGTGTTTTTGTTTTATTTTTCCGTTGCTATGTATTTAAAGGTAATGTGAATCTCTGATATTTATCGAATGTATATTATTTGTTTATACTCTGTATATTCTTGTATTCTAATGGAATTATTGTAATTAACAATGAAATGTTCTTCTATTTACGTCCCGATGTAGCATTGCCTCAATTCAATCCGGGCTTTCCTTTTCGGGGAAGCAGAGCTCGGAGAACAAGACACATTAGAACCATATGAAAGAATTCATCAGAGATTGGATTAGTAATATCCAATGGGAATGACTCATTAGAGATGGGATCAGTATCCTAGAACGAGTGTGAGCAGTATATTTTTAAAAAAAATGAAGACAATTTTTTTTTTGAAAATTTAAATCAATTATTCGTATTTGATTATTTATTTTTTATTAATTTGGACAGACTAGTTTATTAAGATTTTGCGTATACGTCTGATCCACGTGTATTCGAAGTTTTAATATACTGGATAGATATAGAATCACACTCTAGACGCTCGGAGATGATTCTGATGATTGCTCGAGCATCATCAGTATTTATGTTCGGGTTTCGAAAGTGGGATTTCTATATGATTCCAATTGACTTGTGTGAGAATCAAAGCTAGATAGGGCCTATTGTTGTGATTTGGCATCAAGAATGTGATTTTTGACTGTATATCAAAATTATGAATTTGAAATGATAATCAACTAATTGATTGTTGGTTGTGTTGTTTGATTATTGTTTGATTAATTAAATGTTGAACCTTTAGCCAAATTGTATCAAATATTGAATTGTATTGAAAATTAGTCGCATTTGCATGCATATACATGTACTTACATTGAACTGGTCATAGCAAGGGGGCTAGAGAAGGGGAATAAAATTGTTTGCCCGACAAATAGGTACATGTTTATTGTATTTCTTGGGTTTTCGATGCTTTTATGAGCCGATTGGCAAGCCGCTTGGCTGTTTCTTTTTCTTTTTGGATTGATGAGGTCCATGGGAAGCTATTTGAAATATCCCGAAGCTCCCGGTGCAAGGGAGGTTATGGCGAAATTTTTCGAAAATTTAGGGTGTTAACCAAATTTTTGAAAAATTTGAAAAGTTCTTAGAAACTGAAAAGTTGAACTTAAGCCGTAAAGAAAATAATAATGGAAGTTGAGTTGATTTGTGAAACGACTTTCGGCTTCATTCCTTTTCGGGGATGAAAAGTTTTAAGTGGGGGAGATTGTAATAACCCGGAAATCTGAGCCAATTTAAAATTTTTATTTTGGCAATTTTAGTGAATTTTGAATATTTAAAATGAATTATTTTAAATAATAGCGACAAGAAATTTATTTTGAATAGAATTAGAATGTATATATTCGTTTGAATCGTCGTTAGAATATAAATAATTATTTATAATTATAAAAGGAATTGAAAATGGGGCGGTAGTTTGAAAATTCGATTTCAAAGTTCAAATGAATGTGAAAGATTTGAAATAAACCGGATTTTAGCGACACCAAAAATATTAGAATCTATTTGAGAATATCTTTCCAACGAATCTGAAAAATTGAAATTTCATAGTGGGAATAAAAAGTTATGCCCAGTTGAAATTTCAGAATAGTCGCTATTGAATTTTGTCCCTTAAAAATGTAAATTTTGCAAACGACCTCGGTTTTCGACAAAACCACTTTTGTTGGATCCGTGATGTCAAGTTATTGCTAGATTTCAAAATTCGTAATTTTTTGAATCAATATGTGTCATGGCGAAAGAAAACGTGTTTGACCAGTTTTAGTCAATTTCGATCGACTGGAAAATGGCCATTTTTCAAATGGTCTCAGAATTCGACGAAATTAGTTTTGTTAGCACCGTATCGTCAATGCGAAGCTAGAAAATATTTTTTGGGAATTTTCAGAGTTAGTATGTGACCCCAGTAAATTGAAATGTGCTTTCAAATTCAATATATAGATTTATATTTTGATTTTGAAGATAACTGATCGTAACAGTCGAATTGGCTTACGAAACAAATCCCATTGTGTTTGGAATGGGGGTAATTAACTATGGACGACAGTCGGTGGGCTTGATTTCGAGGTCAAAATAAAAAGTTAACTTTTACGAAATAAAAATAATATTAAATTAATATAATACTCTCACCTCCCTTCCTTTCTCTCTCCCTATTATTCCCCTCATTCGTTACAACAGAAATTGAAAAAGAAATAAATAAAAAACTGATTCAACCCTAGCCGCGCCTCAGGCCGCTGCCCTCTCCCCCTCACTCCGACGATCTACCGCTTCGCCTGCTCCCCTCCAGTGCACCGCTAACTCTAAGCCCCCACCCCCGTTCAAAACCCAGCCACCTCGAGCCCTAAATCCCATCTGACCATCGCCCTCGTTCAGACCTCCGGCGTAGCCTCCAACCGCCACTTTGATGTAGCAGCGAGCCCCCCTTCAGACTTTGGCACAAACCCCTTCAAAGATTAAATGTAAGTTATATATTTATTTATTTATTTATTTTATTATTTATATTTATATGAAATCTGATGTAGATTTTTATTGAAATCAAGTTTAGATCTTTAATGAATGAAAGCTTAGATTTTTAATAGCGAAAAGTTTTGATTTTTGTTTACATTTTTAGTTGTTTATATAATAAAAAAATGCAATTTTTAATTGAAAAAGGTATGGTTTTTAACATTGTAAAAGTTTGGATTGTTTATTTTATTTTATTTTTATTTGAAAAGTTTGATTTTAAGCAAGAAAAGAATTGAATCTTCATATTAGAAAAGTTCGAATTTTTATATTAGGAAAGTTTGAATCTTTATATAGTTGTAATAGTGAAGATAAAAATTCGATTTTTATATACATAGCGAAATTAAAATCTAATTTTTATTTTATATATATATATATATATATATATATATTGGAATAAAAGTGTGATTTTTTTAAAATAAACATCATATTAAAAATGTGATTTTTAATATGAACAGTGTAGAAAAGGACTGCGTTGAATATCGGGCTAAACCAGGCTGTTCTGAATTTCAGAAATAGAGAATGGAAGAGTGGAACCCTCGGTGAGAACTCCTCACTTTTATTTTAATTTCTAGTTTGAAATATATACTAGGATGCAGACGGTGCTTAGCAGCACCCACCACCGGTCGTCCACAGACCATGGATGACTTGTTTGTTTGATTGCTCTGTTGTGAAATTTTATTGTGTGATGTGGAATGGAATAAAATATTTTATAATGGAAAATATTTTATAGTTAAAAATATAATTTTTAACGTGTATATAAAATAAATAGTAATAAACAAATCGAAAGATTTGTGTGTATACACTGATTTGACTGATATCGATTGGGACGATAAATTTTACACATCGCCCAACTGCACAAATAAAATTTGTGTTTGTTGATTTGAAACCCCACACGGGTATGGGATGATATTTGACGTACACTAATCCCGATTGTTTAGTTGTATGTCAATCGATGGGTTGACAGACTGTGTAAGCGTTAGTTATTTATATTTAATGCTTATGCAGTTGTGTGGTGCACTCTGGATGACGGTTGATGATTTATCATTGCTGTTATATACATGTGTTTAGGGAATCCACATAATTAACGTTATATGGTAATTGATTGGGCCTCTTTCCAATTTGGGAAATAAGGAATAAATATTCATGTGTTGAATAGGAATAAATATTCATGTGTTGAATAGAAATATATATTCATGTGTTGAAAAAAAATATTCATGCGTTGATATAAAATATAAATTCATGGGTTGAATAGAAAAATAAATATTCATGCGTTGAATAGAAAAACAAAAATTCATGTGTTGAATAGAATAAATATTCATCTGTTGAATAGAAGTATAAATTCATGTGTTGAATAGAAAAATAAATATTCATGTATTGAAGAAAATATTCATTTGTTGAATAGAATAACGAAGTTATTGAAAAATATGAAGCCGTGTTGATTAGATATGCGCCATTTTGACGCGAACGATATTTATATCGATTATATTCGTTTTTATAATGAATATAGAAAAGGAAGTGATTTCAAAATATAACGTTTTGAAAATATTATCATTTACAGATCGATGATATGGAATATTCAATTTTGATTTGAAATTGAATATGAAGTTGAAATCGTTTTTAAAACGAAGTTAAAATGAAATATAAAATATGTTTTGAATTGAAATCGACGAAATATATATTATATATATTACATATATAATATAACGGCCTGAATAGAATGCGCCGCGCTGCGGTAGTTCGCGAATTTCGACCATTGACTTCGAATGGACGTTACAGGAGATCCAACTATCGGATTCTCTTAAAACCGGAACCTTAGGTTCGTATCGAAAAGAGCTTTCTAACGAATATTAGAAATTAGAAATCTAACGGTTGGATTTGAATTATGTCCAAATCAAGTTTGGAAAAGGTCGCTGTAAGTGCAGTTCGATGGCCGTTGATGGAAATCGAGTGTACAGGCCTTGATAAAATTATTAAAAATAGTAATAATTTGTGTAAAATCATAAGAAATGATTTGTGAAGAACTGGGATGAAAAACACCATATTTGAAAAGATAAAAATAGATTTTTATTGAAATGAACTAGTTTTGAACTAGAGTTGTAATCCCATTTATTTTTAAAATAAATAAAGTGGATTTGAAATGGTTTTGAAAATAACCAGAATTTCCAATATATAAAGTGGAAAAGGATTTGAATCGAAATTGTCTTTGGAATATTTTGATGTTGGATTTCATGATTATACAGATATTGTTATGGAAATTTTGAAGATATATTTATATCGTTATTTCCAATACAATATTTGTTGGTCGTAAAATTTGATATTGAATATAAGCCGAATTTGGTTTATCGTTGGATGAATTGCATTGTTGATATTGATCCTAAAAAAATGGTAGGTATAGCTAGTCCGTGAATAGCTAACCATCGCACTGTAAAAATTGGATATATTTTCTATTCAGAGCCTTGTATTTAATACCAAATGGGATTTGGGTTTGTCGTGAATGGTGTCTTCATTAACACTGTTCTTAAACCCAGTAGAGAAAAAGATTAAATCTTTTTATTTAGATTTAATGAAGTATACCAATTAAATGATGTTTAATTGGAATTGAATTAGAATGTGATTTTGGGTTTATAATGAATCGTTTTTTAGATGACACTGGTTCTTTAACCCAATTAAAGACAGGATATGATTTCCTAAGTTAAACAATCATTAATATTGATTTTTGGGAAGATTAAAACTAAGTGGAATTTTAACGAATCTTTAATTAGATTGAAGTGATCGAAAATGGAGTACCACCAGTTTTGCTCCAGGCGATAGTTAAATCTTTAATTAGATTCGACCGTGAAATGGTAATTGAATTTACCGATAACACCATGGTGATAGATATGAAGTATGTCCAGTTTTACTTCATGGGATGAATAGGTTGGGATTGGGAAATAAAATAAATGATTACTTCGGTGTGGTTTGCTAATCCCGGCTAGTTTGAATTGGTATTCAAAAGAGGATTAAAGAATAAATTTAAAGAATTTATCTTCGATAAAATTAATGGGAACCTTTCCCAAAGTATAAGAATATTTGAATAAAAGAATATTCTGAATTGGAATGAGGCATATGTTGTGTTTGTGTAACACTTGTTTATTATATACACGAGTTATTCAGAAAGACCGGGTTTATCCCATTCTGAATAACTGATTCGACGTGGTGTCGAAGGTGAAGACGATGGTCAAAGACCGGAGGTCTTCACATCATTTGGATAATTATTGATGATCTTGATTGGGTTGTACACCCAAGAGGAGGGAATCAGTTGGTGATTGTCCAGACGTACTTGGAGATCGATGGATATGCGAGGTACAAGGTCCTCCGGTTTCGTTCAGACCCAGAACGAACTTGTAAATGGACTGTGTGTCTGACATTGGATTTTATTCTATGTGATGGATTTGTAATGACCCGCATTGGCAGAGGTATTATCGTTAATTTATTTAATTATATAAATAGTGGTATAGTGATTTAAATGGTCGTGGAATTAAATAATGGTGAATATTTAATTTAAATAATAAATTAAATAATATATTTAATTCTGGAATAATCAGAATTTGCTGAAATGGCGATATGTTGTGAACCGGATCATCTGTGATATTTAATTCAGCTTGGAATTGAATTTGAATAACGAATATATTCAATCGTCAACTATTGAACGTATAATTTATAATATAATTATAAACGAACTTGAAATGGCGCTGCAGTTTGTAAGTTGGCGATTTGAACTTCAACTGAATGTACAGGATTCGTTTTAAATCGGATTTCTGTGAAACAAGAAACGTGTGGAGCTGGTGGAGTATATCTTTCTAGTGGAAGAGGAAAATCGGGATTTCATCGTGTAGATTTTGAGAATATCCAAATCAAATTTTAAATAGTCGTTATAGAATCGTTTATCGACCGTAATGGTTTAGTCGATATAACTAGTTATCGGATTCGAATTTGAACAAGGTTCTTTTGGGAAATAGTGATAATTTAATTTTTAGAATTTTACTGTAATTTTTAATTAATTTAATAAACGACTTTTTATTTGAAGTATTTCGCACCCTGAAATCAACATTTTGGAGGTTTCAAAATATGAGTTAATCTACCGATATTATTATATTTTTGGGATCGTGGCACCTTGCTCATCTCAATGGTATTTTTATTTTTGCCGATAGCGATTCGTAAATGAAGGATATTTTACATGGTGGGGGCTAAACTTTAAAATATCAAAACACACACCACATGTTAGCCTCGTGTTTTCTCCACGCAGACCATTATACGTGGAACTTTCCATGCCATTAACAATGAAGAATACTTTTTCCCTTAGCCTCGTGGAACTGTCCTATACACATATAAATCGTGGAAAAATAAAAGCCTCTTAACAAAAGTATATAAATACATCATTTCCATTCCCTTCTCTAAACCTAAATCGCTCTCCAGCAAAAAAAACAAAAGAAATGAGCCGCCACCCTTAATTCCTCGTTCAGCTAAAACATGAAAGAGATCCTCTTCAAAAATCAAAGAAGTTGCGATATATCTTCAAACTAGTATTTTAGCTTCACCAGGAGAAGCTCGTCAATCTGGTATGCTTCGCACTACATTCGAACACGGCTATCATCACACCAAAACTAGGATCGGGGTTGATTTTCTTTCTGGTGAAACTGAGGGTATTCAGTTGAAAAAGGGTCCGCACTTTTACTGAAGGGGGCGTGAACGACCTGGAGTCGAATTGCAGAGGGAGCATGCGAGTTCGATACTGTTGTTACGGGGGAGGAGAGATTTCGAAGAGGGGAGGTGCGGATGGAGTATACGGTAGACAGTGGGCGAGTGAAGGGGATTGGAGGTTACATGGAAGTGATGTATACATTTGTATGAAAATGTAAGTATATTTAACGAAAAAAGAAGAAGAAAGAAAGGTGTCCTTCAGCTTGGTGTAAATATTTGAAGGCGCAGCGTTTTCTTGGTAACGCCTTGTTCTTCGAGGGAGCATCGATCTCGTTTTTCAAGGGCTGTGTTGGTTAGAGAAAATGAAGGGGGTCGATGGAATTTTGCTGAAGTAACAAGGTACGTTGTCTTTCTTTACAAAAGGGAGTACCGTAAGCATAAGGTTGAACTGTACATCCGTGAACAACCGCAAAGAAATGGTGGTTTCTATGCTTCAGAAATGGGTCGCGTCTTGATAACATAGAATTAAGGAGGACAGGAAGAGGAAGGAAATGGTGAGGTTTGTTTCAAGTTTAGTTGAGTAAAGTGAGGAGGATAAGAAGCAAAAAGGGGCGGAAATGGCTATTGAAGTTATAAGGGAGTACGGGATTACACGAGAGTGAAGATGGAATCATGGAAGCAGGTATATGACGGTGGCCTTTTGGATTGGTGGTGGGCCAATGAAGTATAGGTAAAGGCCCATATTAGGAATGAATTTATAAGTCTAATTTTAAAACCAAATGTGTACACAACTTGTAAGATCAATAACATTGTCATACTTTATCAGAATTCAATAAAACAGGATCCGATGAGATCGTATGGACGGACACTACACGATGGAATTGACTGGAAATCCATCGGAGCTCGCTACAATTTATAGCGAAATAAATTGTCCGTTTGAATCAAGCGATGGTTATCGTCATTGACGATGATCTTCCAATGTGAGTAAATCTCACTAACTCTGAACAGTTTATAATTTCATATTGTATTTTTAGAACTGTTAAATATTGGTTGATTGACTGTGTTTTGACCGTTTGATTGAACTGCTAGTCAGTTAGTAAAATTTCTATATTGATTCTGTTTAACAGAATATATCATATGGAACTGATAATGATGTTATCTATATTGTTTAACATTTGTGATGCAGGGAAACAGGTTGGAGGAATCCAACTGGATTCCTCAACATTTATTTTACTGTTTTCATATATTGTGATATATGATGTGTTATATAATCTGTTATGGGTTATGGGTGTTGGAATGATGTTGATCATTTTTATTCGATATTTTAAATATAATAAAAGACCCTGGGATGTAACAAGAATTATTTCAATGTATATTGAAGTAAAGGGAGTTTATAAAATCAACAGATTTTGTAAAAGAAAATATTTCGAAAGTAAATAAAAAGGGGAATCATTTGTAAAGTGAAGGACTGTTACTAAAAGTAAATCTTTATAAATGAATAGTTTATTCGAAAAGAATAAAGGAGCTAATCGATGTTAGTTTAATCGATTAGAGTTAAAGTAAAAGGAGCTAATCGATGTTAGTTTAATCGATTAGAGTTAAAGTAAAAGGAGCTAATCGATGTTAGTTTAATCGATTAGAGTTAAAGAAAATGAGTTAATCGAATATAGTTTATTCGAATAGAAGAAAAAGTGTAAATCGAATATAGTTTATTCGAATAGAAGAAAAAGAGTTAATCGAATATAGTTTATTCAAATAGAAGCAAAGGAGTTAATCGAATATAGTTTATTCGAAGAAAGTGAAAGGAGTTATCGAATATAGTTTATTCGAAAGGAGTCAAGTGGAATGGAGTTAATCCAATAGCGTTAGTCAAATAGAGTTAATCCAATAGTGTTAGTCCAGTAGAGTTAATTGATAAGAGTTAATCGAATATAGTTTACTCGAAGAAAGTAAAAGGAGTTATCGAATATAGTTTATTCGAAAGGAGTTAAGTGAAATGGAGTTAATCCAATAGTGTTAGTCCAATAGAGTTAACCGATGTTAGTTTAATCGATTAGAGTTAAAGTAAAAAGAGTTAATCGATGTTAGTTAATCGATTAGTGTTAAAGTAAAAAGAGTTAATCGATGTTAGTTAATCGATTAGAGAATAAAGTTAAAAGGAGTTAATCGATGTTAGTTTAATCGATTAGAGTTAAAGCAAAAGAGTTAATCGATGTTAGTTAATCGATTAGTGTTAAAGTAAAAAGAGTTAATCGATGTTAGTTAATCGATTAGAGAATAAAGTAAAAAGAGTTAATCGATGTTAGTTAAACGATTAGAGAATAAAGTTAAAAGGAGTTAATCGATTAGTGTCAAAGTTAAAAAGAGTTAATCGATGTTAGTTAATCAATTAGTGTTAAAGTAAAAAGAGTTAATCGATGTTAGTTAATCGATTATAGAATAAAGTTAAAAGGAGTTAATCGATGTTAGTTTAATCGATTAGAGTTAAAGCAAAAGAGCTAATCGATGTTAGTTTAATCAATTAGAGTTAAAGTAAAAAGGAGTTAATCGATGTTAGTTAATCGATTAGAGTTAAAGTAAAAGGAGTTATCGAATATAGTTTATTCAAAAGGAGTTAAGTGAAATGAGTAAATCAATAGCGTTAGTCAAATAGAGTTAATCCAATAGTGTTAATCCAATAGAGTTAATTGATAAGGGTTAATCGAATAGAGTTAAGTGAAAAGAGTCAATCGAATATAGCTATTCGAAGGAGGGTTAAGTAAGGAAGTTAGTAAAGGGATATAAAGCGAACTTTGTCTATTTTCAAAGTTAGAAATGTTGTTCAGTTAAGGTCTGAGAGGTAGTTCTACCCCAACTTGATTGGCTTCATTTTTAACTAAGGAATAGTTAACGTTCGGCAGTAAAGGTAATGGTTTGAGTTGGCATAGCAATGTTTGTTTAAACATCTGTCTAAGTCCAATGAAGAAGCTTTGGAAATGTTTTCCAAATAAGAACTATAAATGTTTTATGATATAGAAAACAAGAAATGGAAATGTTTTCCAATGGTAATAACATATATTTTCTAAATTTAGAAAATAAGAAATGTTGAATATAGGGAAACAGGAGATAAGTAAATTTATGAAGTAAGGAGATATATGATTGATGATTGATTGATAAAATTTCCATCTGGAAATAATATCGTTGTTTACACACCTGTTTTTCTTCGATAGTTAAATCACAGACTATCGAAGTTTTGACCATTTTAACATTGTTAATATGGAGAGACCGGTTGGATTATTGTCCAAAGAACCACTCTGTATTGGCATAAGCATTGCGAATCATATATGCCAACGGAAATTGAAGACGGAGTTATGCAAGGGCTATCCTGTTTACAGAATAGTGCCTTCGGTTCATCCTGTCCTTGGATGACTTGTATGGACGGATGTCTGATAGAGTATTTCCAGAAGATCACGTATATTGATTTCTCCAACCGTACCAAGAGTGGAAGCGAAGAAGGAAACTTCTTTTAGCTAACACATAATGTATTGTTGAGGACGTCAATCGGTGTTTGGATGGATTTGATGATGTGGCATTCAAAGTGAATCTGATGTGATGATAAAGCGTAACCTCTAGCCTCATCATCTGGTAAATGACAGAAATCGGCCAGGCAGCATGGCTAAGTCGGTCGCACCGAAGTAGGGTGTATAATCACCTGATCTAGAGTTTCATTTACTTCTAAAAATCTATTGTTGATGCTGTCCCATTCGGGAAACGGTTGCTGATCCCAATCGTGGGTGATATACATTCGATACGCTTAAGCGAAATGAGTGGTCGGTCATGTGTGGCCGGGTTGCAAGATGTTCTTGTTGAACCCAGTGTATTCCTCTCTAGAGGTACACGAGCGAAAGGTGGTTCCATACCTAGTCATAGTTGGAAATCCATTACCCAATACGTGCTTGCGGTTTTGAGTTGTATACTATATATGTAGAACGTGAGATGAAAGCGTTTCTGCTAGATGATTATCTATACTGTGGTTGATAGACATTATTATAATATCAAAAGGTTTTTGATATAAAGTTATCTTGGATTCTCATAAGGGAAAAACCCGTTCCGTTATGCGGCGTGGTCTTATGAGATATCGTTTACTTGTTCGAACTGTTTTTAAACTGTTTTACTCACACCAGTCCCATGACTGACCCGGAGTTTATTTTGTTGTTTCCCTAAACTCTTGGGTGCCTAAATTTGTATGGGCAGTCAAGTAGTCGGGATTTACAAATACATTGAAGAGCTGGAGTAGGAGGCTTCAGGATCATATAGCTATTATTATTCCGCTGTGTTGTAAGTGCTGTACTTTGATAATGATATGTATATGCAAGTACAGATGTATATTTCATGTTATGTTATATATATTATATGTTATTCGTTCCGCTGTGAGATTCGTGTTACTCTGATGTTGTGTTCTTCTTCTTCTTCTATTCTAAGTTTCTATCTTATCTTTTCTCACCCTCTAATTTCTTTCACTAATTACCAGGATTTTTCGATGTTTTGGTTATCGACATCGTGTTTATGTCGATAACCAAAGTCGCTCAAAATCCGGGTCGTTACAGTTGGTATCAGAGCTTAAGTTAAGAATTACTTGGCTCTGTGGCGTGACTCGGTAGAGATAGGGTTAGCAATACCCTAGATTGAGTTTGAGTGTATATATACGAGTGAATGTATTTGTATATTGATATAAAAATTGTTTTATATTGTGGAGATTCATTGGTTGAGTTGTTTATGAGTTCTGGTCGATCAATATGATCCACTGTATCGGTAGGAGTTACTAAACACTCGAATACGATAGGTCGGCACGATATGTTTTGAAAAGAGGGTAAATGAAAATAGTTTACCCAACGTATATTTTGATATATATTGGATATATTGGTTGTTATTATAATCGAGTAAGATTATAAATTAAATGGTTATGTAAATAACCAATCAGAATTCATATAAGTGAAATACGTGAAATCAGATGAGTTAAATCTGAAATTTAAACCAGAATTGAAGTTAAGACTCTGGAGAATTGGATAAGTATTTGTAAATGGATTGGGATTAAAAATAAGGAAAATTTAAGATCCTGGGAGATTTTAAATTGTTTTACAAGCAGTGTGAATTATATTTTTAAATGAATTTCAAAGTGGAAAAGGTTAAAAATGGTTTTGTGGTATTGAACTCACTTCGATCGCTGGAAAATAGATTCTGATGATGACAGCTGCATCATCAGTATTCATTTTCGAGTTGTAAGTGACAAATTACTACCAAAGATAATGTTTTGAATTTGTTTTGAGAAAGACAAGTTGTGTTGAATTTCAAAATGGGATTTAAAATATAGAATTTGAATTTTTAAATAGATTTGAAATATTAACTAGTTTTAAAAGAAATAAAACGAGAAGTTCCTTTATAAACGAAGTTTATAAATAGTTCTTTTATAAACGAAGTTTATAAATGAAGTGGAAAGAATTATCATTGGATCATTCAGAAATAAAAATACAAGTGTGAAATTGAAAGGAAAAACCTATTTTTCCAATGGTAGAAATATTGATTTCAAAGGGAATTGGAATCGAGACTTATTTAAAGGAAGTTCAAACATAGAATTTAAATAAGAAAATTCAAAGGGGATTTGAATATAGAAATTCAAATGAGATTTAAATAAAGAAGATTTAAATAATGGAAAATTGAATATAGAATTCATGTAGAGTAATAATAGGATTCGAATATAGAAATTCAAAGGGAGTTTGAATATATGAAATTCAATGGAATTGAAATAGAGTTTGAATATAGCAATTCAAATATAGAATTTGAATAGAATTGAAAATGAAATTTGAATGTAGAGGATTCAAATACAATTGAATTTGAAATTTGAATATAGAAGATTCAAAGGGAATTGAAATGAAATAAAGAGAATTCAAATAGATTTGAATAATGAAATTCATATATGGAATTTGAATAAGAGATTTGAAATGGAATTTGAATATAGGAAATTCAAATAGAATTGAAATGGAATTCAATTAGTTGATTAACGAGTTAAACTTATATTTGAACATGTATATTCAAATAAAAAGATGAAATAGGTGAACCAGTTAATTAGCCATTAGTAAATGGATCTTGAATTGTAGTTGAACTTTAGATAAGTAAAGGGGACTGGTAAATTTATATTCGAAATCGAATATGAAACCTAAGTTTGAAGAGGTAGAATTTGATTAGTTTATAAGTAAGTTAAAATATATTTGAACATGTTATACTCAAATATGAAAGTGAAATGGGCAAACCAGTAATTTGAAAATCACTTAACGAACTAAGTTAAAACGATTGGATTAAGTTGAAATGAATTAGAAATGTATGGATATACATGAGACATGTTTGGAACAAGGTATGAAGGTATACAAATAGAATGCTCGACGAAAAGGTATGTATTTAATTCATATATGAGATTTTATGCGCCGTATCGGCTAGCCGCTTGGCTTTTTCTTTTTCATTTGGATTGGTGAGGGCCATGGGAGGCTATTTGAAATATCCCGATGCTCCTAGTACAAAGGAGGTTATGGCGAATTTTTCCGAGAATTTAAGGAGTTAGAATATTTTTAAGATAATTTGATAGTTAGAAATCAACGTATCGATATATATATAGAAGTCGATAAGGAAACGAACTTAGAAATAGAATAGTAAAATCAAAAAAAGAAGTCAAGAATAAAATCTCATAAGAATAGAAAGAGGAAGCGTATACGTGTTTAAAGGTGAATAAGTAGTTATATGGTATTGATTATTCGAGTAAGTAGTCATATCTGTTTTGACGTTATAAATGTTATTCAGTCAAGGTCTGAGAGATAGTTATATGTGAAAACCCGTAACTTCCCCGTAAAGTAAAGCGTCGGATAGTTCGAGAACAAACCACAACAGAATGCATATAAAAGAACATTTCACTGTATATTACAACAATGCATCAGATTACAAGAATATACAGAGTAACAATGAATATTACACAGAAATATCAGAGATTTAAATTACATTTAAATACATAGCAGCGGAAAATAATACAATACACAACTAGAAGGTGATATACGGATACAAAGCTTTCCGGATATCGTTCCAGCTGTAAACCAGGACCCTGTGAATATAAATCTGCAAAACCAAAACTACTAGCTGCCCGTGTCAAAATAGGGGCACCCAGAGTTTAGGTTAAAACAATAAACTCCAGGTCAGTCATGTGACTGGTGTGAGAACTAAAACAGTTATTAATCTTTATTTTAAATCATTAGGTAAATCAAGGGACCACGCCGTATAACACGGAACGGGTTTCCTCCCAAGAATACTAGTGCATAAAACAAACAGCGCAATGCTAAATAAAGAAAAATGAAGTTGTTATAAGACCCAGGTCCTATCACACAATGCAACGCAAGCCGGGGGATAGGGTTTTCCCTTATAACAGCCAAAGAATGCTTGATACGTTTAAAACAAATCATTTGATACTATAATAAGTGCATAGTGTATAAAACAACTTCAAATCATAAGTATCAATCATAGGCGACATGAGCGTCCCATGCCACTATGTCGCCATATATAGGTTTACAAATAAAACCGCAAAGTCACGTATTTGGGAATTGGATTTCCATCTATGAACCGAGGCAAAAGATAGTCCTCAACCGATTCGAGACGCTCTAGCCCGTGTCTCAGGATCAGAGATCGAGTGACCCTTGGAGCGACAGGGCCGGTCCACCGATGAGGATTAAAATGCCTGAACACTGCGTTTCCCCACCCTTTGGGGTGTCAATGAGCCAACAAATGACTCCATCGGTTCGAGAACGACCGATCAATCCGAGGCGCCTCGCAACAGCAACAACCACATAAGTCAAACTCGTCAGGGCGTGTAAAACCACTGACGCCACTTTTTAGCTAGAAGGAAACGCATGCCCTCCCTGAGGTCCTCTCCCGTTTTTGGTTCATACCGGGTGTGAAACACGCGAGGTAAACGTTACACAAAGCTACGCCACAAAGGCCGTGCTTTGATCATCACCACAAGACTTTGCTTTTCAACAAAAGCCTCGATCAATTGCCACTTAGGCATGCCACACAGGCAATTCACTCTATGTGTTTGATATCCATCAGTATATAACCCCTGAGCTCGTATGTCTCAGAGAAGGGCGTTAAGCAAGAGAATAAATTCTCCGCCGCCAAACAGATATATATTTAATAGAAATCAATCACACATACTAAAATCCAATGTCAGACACACAGTCCATTTACAAGTCCGTTCTGGGTCTGAACGAAACCGGAGGCACCTAGTACCCCGCATATCCATCGATCTCCAAGTACGTCTGGACGATCACTAACTGTTTCCATCTTCTTGGGTGTACAGCCCAATCAAGATCATCAGTAATCACCCAAACGACGTGAAGACTTCCGGTCTTCGACCACCGTCTTCATCTTCGACTTGTCGTCGTATCAGTTATTCAGAATGGGTTAAACCCGGTCTTTCCGAATAACTCGCGTATATTTTAAATAAGTGTTACACAAACACAACATACGCCTCATTCCAATTCATCAGTCACTAACCATAAATTAATCAAGAGAATAATTCCCCAAATATTAACCCCGAAGGCCGAAACCAACATCAGATCAATATCCAGAAAACCATCCTGCTTAGCTAACCGATAGTTAGTTTCTGATTTTCACATTCATAGGGAAAGGCTCCCATTAATTTTATCCAAGATAAATTCCTTGAATTTATTCTTTATTCTATTTTGGAATCTCAATTCAAACTAGTCGGGATTAGCGAACCTTACCGAAGTAATCATTTATTTTAATTTCCCCATCCCAACCTATTCATCCCATGAAGTAAAACTGGTAATACTTCATATCTAACACCACAGTGTTATCGGTAAATTCAATTACCATTTCACGTTCAAATCTAATTAAAGATTTAACTATCGCCTGGAGCAAAACTGGTGATACTCCATTTTCGATCATTTCAATCTAATTAAAGATTCATTAAAACTCCACTTAGTTTTAATCTTTAACTGGGTTAAAGAATCAGTGTCATTTAAAACACAGTTCACGATAAACCCAAAAATCAATATCAATTCAATTCCAATTAAATATTATTTAATTGGTACACTTCATTAAATCTAAATAAAAAGATTTAATCTTTTCTCAACTGGGTTCAAGAACAGTGTTAGTGAAGACACCATTCACGACAAACCCAAATCACACTTGATATTCAATATAAGGCTCTGAATAGAAAATATATCGGCTTGTATTCAATATCAAATTCTACGATTAACAAATGTCATATTGGAAATAACGATATAAATATATATCTTTCAAATTTCCATAACAACACCTGTATAATCACGAATTCCAACATCGAAATATTCCGAAGATAATTTCGATTCAATTCCACTCCAATGCAACCATTGGATATTCTGGTTATTTTCTAAACCCTTTTTAAATTCAATTTATTTAAAAATAAATAGAATTATATTTCTAGTTCAAAACTAGTTCATTTCGATAAAAATCTATTTTTATCTTTTCAAATATGGAGTTTTTCATCCCAAATCTTCACAAATCATTTCTTATGATTTTACACAAATTATTACTATTTTTAATAATTTTATCAAGGCCCGTACAGTCGATTTTCAACAATGGCCATCGAACTGCACTTATAGCGACCTTTTTCAAATTTGATTTGGACGTAACTCCAAATCCAACCGTTAGATTTCTAATTTCTAATATTCCTTAGAAAGCTCTTTTCGATACGAACCCAACGGTTCCGGTTTTAGGAGAATCCGACGGTCGGATCTCCCGCAATGTCCGTTTGAAATAAATGGTCGAAATTCATGAACTGCCGCGGCGCGGCGCGTTCTATTCAGGCCATTATATTATATATATAATATATATAATATATATTTCGTCGATTTCTATTTAAAACGAATTATATGAATAGTTTTAATTTCGTTTCAAAAGCAATTTCAACTTCCTTTTCAATTCAAATCAAAATTGAATTCTTCTTTATAAATTCGTTTTAAAATTCATTTCTATTCAATTCAAATTTCAATTCAATTTGAATTCATTTTCAATTCAATTCATTTCGAAATCGTTTTCAATTCAATTCATTTCGAAATCGTTTTCAATTCAATTCATTTCGAAATCGTTTTCAATTCAATTCATTTCGAAATCGTTTTCAATTCAATTCATTTCGAAATCGTTTTCAATTCAATTCATTTCGAAATCGTTTTCAATTCAATTCATTTCGAAATCGTTTTCAATTCAATTCATTTCGAAATCGTTTTAAAATCGATATAAATATCGTTCACATCAAAATGGCGTCAATCTAATCAACACGGCTTCATAAATTTCTATTTTCAAATATTCTATTTCAAATATTTCTTTTTCAAAATAGTTGTTATTATCAAAATATTTCGTTCAACACATGACCAATCTCAATGGATGAGTACTGTCAACACATGAACCTTTATTTTATATCGATAAAGATGCAAATTTTATTACTAAAATATTTCGTTCAACACATGACCAATCTCAATGGATGAGTACTGTCAACACATGAACCTTTATTTTATAATATTCTTTATTTTTCAAATTGGAATGAGGCCCAATCAATCACCATATAATGTTAATTATATGGATTTTCATACATTACACACATATAATAGCATTGAAAAATAATCAACCATCAACCAAAGTGCACTACACTGTATAAGCATCAAATATAGATATCTAACGCTTATAACAGCCTGTCAATCAATCGATCGACATATTTAATCAATCAGGATGAGTGAACTTCAAATTTCATCCCAACACCCGTGTGGGGTTTCAAACAATCAAACAAATATTTTATTCGTGCAGTTGGGCGATGTGTAAAATTTATCGACCCAATCAATGTCCTTCAAATAAGTGTGCATAAACAAACCGTCTGGTTTGTAAATGGATATTTATTTATTCACCTTCACGTTAAAAATTATATTTTTAACGACAAAACATTTTATTCCAACATATGAATTCCTATTCAGTTCATTCTTTAAATAAAATGATATTTTTATTTTCTAACTTTTTTTTAGAAAATTTCGGCAGCATAACGGCACGATACTAGAAACGGAACAAGGCCTAGCCTTATCCCCGGTCTAGTGAAGGCCCACGCCATTCACACATCAATCAAATCCATTCAATTCACCAAACAATTCAATTCAAACCAAATAATCTAATCAACTACACAACCAAACAATTAAAGAAACAAGCCATCCATGGTCTGTGGATGACGGGTGTCGGGTGCTACTAAACACCGTCTGCATCCTAGTATATATATATAACTAGAAATAAATTTGAGTGAGAAGTTCTCACCGAAAGCTATCCAATACCACGACTCTTCATTGATAGAAATTTTCATCGCTATCGCATCTTCGTCATCTTCGTTGCCCGTAGCCACTACATATATAAAAATCACACATTTTTATATTTTGATGTCTTTAAAATAAAAATCACATTTTTATTTATTCATTTTCAATTTAAAAGTCATATTTTTATAATCACTTCATATATTTAAAAATCGAATTTTCACTTCGCTATTCAATATATAAAAATAAGCATATTTTCACAACGTTACTATATAGATAAAAATTATATTTTTATCACCTTATTCTTCATATAAAAATTTCACCCTTTCAAAAATAAAGTTTTCGCCTTTTCTAAAATAAAGATTTCGCCTTTATAAAAATCATCACTTGATTTCAACGTATATAAAATAAAAATCAGATTTTTATTTCGCTACATATACAAAGATGATATTTTTATATACTCTATCCCATAAAGATTATATTTTTAATACTTTAAAAATATAAAAATCATATTTTTATTTTGCCACTCGTATAAAAATTATATTTTTATTACTCTACTATAATAAAAATTATATTTTTAACCTTAAAAATCACTTCTTTTTAGCGTTCTAAAAATCCAATCTTTTTCCTATACAAAGATCTAATTTTTAATCACGATATATATTCTCCTCTCATTTTTATAACATGAAAAATCATAGCTTTAAAAAAACATGAAAAATCAGTTTACAACTAGGAAAAATCATATCATTTTCTTTTCTAGTATCCTAATACATATACATAAAGAAAGAAAATAAGTGAATTAACAAATAAAAACTCACGTGTTCTATGTGACTGAAGGGGGAGAAGGAGATCAGTCCCAAAGGGGGGGTAGCCAGGCGAGGTGCTCGCCGTCGGAGGTGCGCAGGTGGGCCTGGGGGGTCTGGCGGTTGCGTCGAGTCCCAGGGCTTGGGGTTTCTGGTCTTGCGGCTTAATCGGAGGACGGGGGGAAGTAGAGAGGGGCAGTGGGGGAATCGGAGTTAGGCGGTGCGGCGGTTGGGGGAGACTTCCGTCGACGGTGGTGGAGGCGTAGGGGGGGCGGATCTGAGATCGAAGTCGAACGGGATTTTTTTTTTCCTGAATGAAGAGTAAAGTGGGGGGGGTAAGTATAAATATAATTTAATTATATTATTATTTTAATTATAAAAAGTTGACTTTTTATTTCGACCTCGAAACGAGGCCCACCGCCTGTCGCCCATAGCATTTTACCCCCATTCCGAACACAATGGGATATGTATCGTAGGTTGATTCGATCGTTTTGATCAGTTTCCGTTGAATTTACATTTAAATCGCTATATTGAATTTTAAAACGTACATTTCAAATTACCGGGGTCACATACTAACTAGAAAAATTCTAGAAAAATATTTTCTAGCTTCGTATTGACGATACGGTCCTAATAAAACTAGTTTCGTCAAATTCTGGGATCACTGGAAAAATGGCCAATTTTCAGTCGATTAAAATCAACTAAAACTGGTCAAACGCGTTTTCCTTCGCCACGCTCACATATTGATTTGAAAAATTACGAAATTTGAAACCTAGCAATAATTTGACACTGCGGATCCAACAAAAGTGGTTTCGTCGAAATCCGAGGTCGTTTGCAAAATGTCTATTTTTAAGGGCCTGAATTCCATAGCGACTATTCAGAATTTTCAACTGGACATATCTTTTGATTCCCGCTACGAAATCTTGATTTTTTTCGGATTCGTTGGAAAGATATCATCAATTAGATCCTATTATTTTTGGTTTCACTAAAATCCGGATTGTTTTGCACCCGGTACATTCAATTGAAGTTTGAAATCGAATTATCGAACTACCGCGCCATTTTCAATTCTATTTATAATTATATATAAATATTTATATTCTAACGACGACGCGTATAATATATACGTTCGAATTATATTCAAAATAAATTTCTCGTCGATATTATTTAAAATAATTCATTTTAAATATTCAAAATTCGCTAAAATTGCCAAAATAAAAATTTCAAACTGGCTCGCATTTTACGGGTTGTTACATTATACCCCAACTTGATTGATGTCATTATTAACAAATGAAGAGTAAGATTTCAGGCTCAAAGATCAATGTTGAATGAGAGTTAGTTGAATATAGTATTTGGATTGTCATAACGATGTTTTACACAACATCCGTTTTAACCCAAATAAGTGTAAGCTTGGAAATATAATAAAGAATATTTCCTAAGTATGGAAATAAACGAGATCGGAAGAGAGATAAGTAATTGGAATATTTTCCAATTATAAATAGCATATATTTTTCTAAAGTTTAGAAAATAAAGGAAGGCGATATTCAGAAATGTTTTCCCAATAACATAAAAGGGCCAATATGGTTATTGCAAATATTTGGTTAACAAATATTGATAAAGAAATAGAGAAGTGATTTAACTAATGGAATATTGATTATGGGCTCAGTTAAATTTCAAAAAGGAAAATTTGATTTTTGAAAAAGGTAAACTGTTTAAAATTCCCAGGAAGAGACTGTTTGAATTAAGAACAAATTTAAATAGAAGTTTGCGGAAGTAAGCAGAAATTAAATTGAAACAGTTAAGTGAAAACTGAATGGAAACAGAACGATATCAGGAAAAATTTATTCTTGAATAAAATTGGATTGTCGAGATAAGAATCTGAAATGAAAATTGGATTGGGAAGTTAGGAGTTTGAAATCGAGAATGGAACTCGAAATTTGAAATAAAATTCGACTTAGGATATAAGCGAATGGTTGTGTCATGGATAAAAGAAGATGGGGATTTGATTGGGATAACCCTTGTATCCGCTGAATTGATAACAGGTGGAAAAGATATAATGATATGCCGACAAAAGGTACAATTTTATATTTCTATTGGATATAAGATTTATGAGCCGAATTGCCAAGCCGCTTAGCTGTTTGATTTTCTTTTGGGTTGGAGATGGCCCAGAGAGGCAAGTTGGAGTTTGAGCTATTAACCAGTACAAAGGAGGTGCTGGCGAAATTTTTCGAAGAGTTAAGGAGTTAGAAAATTTTCAGAATTTTTGAAAATTTTCGTTGATAAGAATTAATTAATAATTTAATTGAAATTAAATTGGTCCAGTTGAAACTGAAGTTAAGAAGTGAACAAATATGTTCTAACCAGTCGATAGTGTCGTCCTCTAACTTTAGCAATTTCGAGGATGAAATTATTTTAAGTGGGGAAGATTGTAATGACCCGCATTGGCAGAGGTATTATCATTAATTTATTTAATTATATAAATGGTGGTATAGTGAATTAAATGGTCGTGGAATTAAATAATGGTGAATATTTAATTTAAATAATAAATTAAATAATATATTTAATTCTGGAATAATCAGAATTTGCTGAAATGGCGATATGTTGTGAACCGGATCATCTGTGATATTTAATTCAGCTTGGAATTGAATTTGAATAACGAATATATTCAATCGTCGACAGTTGAACGTATAGTTTATAATATAATTATAAACGAACTTGAAATGGCGCTGCAGTTTGTAAGTTGGCGATTTGAACTTCAACTGAATGTACAGGATTCGTTTTAAATCGGATTTCTGTTAAACAAGAAACGTGTGGAGCTGGTGGAGTATATCTTTCTAGTGGAAGAGAAAATCGGGATTTCGTCGTGTAGATTTTGAGATATGTCCAAATCAAATTTTAAAATAGTCGCTATAGAATCGTTTATCGACCGTAATGGTTTAGTCGATATAACTAGTTATCGGAATCGAATTTGAACAAGGTTCTTTTGGGAAATAGTGATAATTTAATTTTTAGAATTTTACTGTAATTTTTAATTAATTTAATAAACGACTTTTTATTTGAGGTATTTCGCACCCTGAAATCAACATTTTGGAGGTTTCAAAATATGAGTTAATCTACCGATATTATTTTATTTTTGGGATCGTGGCACCTTGCTCATCTCAATGGTATTTTTATTTTTGCCGATAGCGCTTCGTAAATGAAGGATATTTTCCATGGTCGGGTACGCTAAACTTTATAATATCAAAACACACACCACACGTTAGCCCCGTGTTTTCTCCACGCAGACCATTATACGTAGAACTTTCCATGGCCATTAACAACGAAGAATACATTTTCCCTTAGCCTCGTGGAACTGTCCTATACACATATAAATCGTGGAAAAATAAAAGCCTCTTAACAAAAGTATATAAATACATCATTTCCATTCCCTTCTCTAAACCTAAATCGCTCTCCAGCAAAAAAAACAAAAGAAATGAGCCGCCACCCTAAATTCCTCGTTCAGCTAAAACATGAAAGAGATCCTCTTCAAAAATCATAGAAGTTGCGATATATCTTCAAAATAGTATTTTAGCTTCACAAGGAGAAGCTCGTCTATCTAGTATGCTTCGCACTTCATTCGAACACGGCTATCATCACACCAAAACTAGGATCGGGGTTGATTTTCTTTATGGTGAAACTGAGGGTATTCAGTTGAAAAAGGGTTCGCACTTTTACTGAAGGGGGCGTGAACGACCCTGGAGTCGGATTGCAGAGGGAGCACGCGAGTTCGATACTGTTGTTATGGGGGAGGAGAGATTTCGAAGAGGGGAGGTGCAGATGGAGTATACGGTAGACAGTGGGCGTGTGAAGGGGATTGGAGGTTACATGGAAGTGATGTATACATTTGTATGAAAACGTAAGTATATTTAACAAAAAAAAAGAACAAAGAAAGGTGTCCTTCAGCTTGGTGTAAATATTTGAAGGCGCAGCGTTTTCTTGGTAACGCCTTGTTCTTCGAGGGAGCATCGATCTCGTTTTTCAAGGGCTGTGTTGGTTAGAGAAAATGAAGGGGGTCGATGGAATTTTGCTGAAGTAACAAGGTACGTTGTCTTTCTTTACAAAAGGGAGTACCGTAAGCATAAGGTTGAACTGTACATCCGTGAACAACCGCAAAGAAATGGTGGTTTCTATGCTTCAAAAATGGGTCGCGTCTTGATAACATAGAATTAAGGAGGACAGGAAGAGGAAGGAAATGGTGAGGTTTGTTTCAAGTCTAGTTGAGTAAAGTGAGGAGGATAAGAAGCAAAAAGGGGTGGAAATGGCTATTGAAGTTATAAGGGAGTACGGGATTACACGAGAGTGAAGATGGAATCATGGAAGCAGGTATATGACGGTGGCCTTTTGGATTGGTGGTGGGCCAATGAAGTATAGGAAAAGGCCCATATTAGGAATGAATTTATAAGTCTAATTTTAAAACCAAATGTGTACACAACTTGTAAGATCAATAACATTGTCATACGTTATCAGAATTCAATAAAACAGGATCCGATGAGATCGTATGGACGGACACTACACGATGGAACTGACTGGAAATCCGTCGAAGCTCGCTACAATTTATAGCGAAATAAATTTTCCGTTTGAATCAAGCGATGGTTATCGTCATTGACGATGATCTTCCAATGTGAGTAAATCTCACTAACTCTGAACAGTTTATAATCTCATATTGTATTTTTAGAACTGTTAAATATTGGTTGATTGACTGTGTGTTGACTGTGTGTTGACCGTTTGATTGAACTGCTAGTCAGTTAGTAAAATTTCTATATTGATTCTGTTTAACAGAATATATCATATGGAACTGATAATGATGTTATCTATATTGTTTAACATTTGTGATGCAGGGAAACAAGTTGGAGGAATCCAACTGGATTCCACAACATTTATTTTACTGTTTTCATATATTGTGATATATGATGTGTTATATAATCTGTTATGGATTATGGGTGTTGGAATGATGTTGATCATTTTTATTCGATATTTTAAATATCATAAAAGACCCTGGGATGTAACAAGAATTATTTCAATGTATATTGAAATAAAGGGAGTTTATAAAATCAACAGATTTTGTAAAAGAAAATATTTCGAAAGTAAATAAAAAGGGGAATCATTTGTAAAGTGAAGGACTGTTACTAAAAGTAAATCTTTATAAATGAATAGTTTATTCGAAAAGAACAAAGGAGCTAATCGATGTTAGTTTAATCGATTAGAGTTAAAGTAAAAGGAGCTAATCGATGTTAGTTTAATCGATTAGAGTTAAAATAAAAGGAGCTAATCGATGTTAGTTTAATCGATTAGAGTTAAAGAAATGAGTTAATCGAATATAGTTTATTCGAATAGAAGCAAAAGAGTAAATCGAATATAGTTTATTCGAATAGAAGCAAAAGAGTTAATCGAATATAGTTTATTCAAATAGAAGCAAAGGAGTTATTCGAATATAGTTTATTCGAAGAAAGTAAAAGGAGTTATCAAATATAGTTTATTCGAAAGGAGCTAAGTGGAATGGAGTTAATCCAATAGCGTTAGTCAAATAGAGTTAATCCAATAGTGTTAGTCCAATAGAGTTAATTGATAAGAGTTAATCGAATATAGTTTATTCGAAGAAAGTAAAAGGAGTTATCGAATATAGTTTATTCGAAAGGAGTTAAGGGAAATGGAGTTAATCCAATAGTGTTAGTCCAATAGAGTTAACCGATGTTAGTTTAATCGATTAGAGTTAAAGTAAAAAGAGTTAATCGATGTTAGTTAATCGATTAGTGTTAAAATAAAAAGAGTTAATCGATGTTAGTTAATCGATTAGAGAATAAAGTTAAAAGGAGTTAATCGATGTTAGTTTAATCGATTAGAGTTAAAGCAAAAGAGTTAATCGATGTTAGTTAATTGATTAGTGTTAAAATAAAAAGAGTTAATCGATGTTAGTTAATTGATTAGAGAATAAAGTAAAAAGAGTTAATCGATGTTAGTTAATCGATTAGAGAATAAAGTTAAAAGGAGTTAATCGATGTTAGTTAATCGATTAGTGTTAAATTTAAAATGAGTTAATCGATGTTAGTTAATCGATTAGTGTTAAAGTAAAAAGAGTTAATCGATGTTAGTTAATCGATTATAGAATAAAGTTAAAAGGAGTTAATTGATGTTAGTTTAATCGATTAGAGTTAAAGCAAAAGAGCTAATCGATGTTAGTTTAATCAATTAGAGTTAAAGTAAAAAGGAGTTAATCGATGTTAGTTAATCGATTAGAGTTAAAGTAAAAGGAGTTATCGAATATAGTTTATTCGAAAGGAGTTAAGTGAAATGAGTAAATCAATAGCGTTAGTCAAATAGAGTTAATCCAATAGTGTTCATCTAATAGAGTTAATTGATAAGGGTTAATCGAATAGAGTTAAGTGAAAAGAGTCAATCGAATATAGCTATTCGAAGGAGGGTTAAGTAAGGAAGTTAGTAAAGGGATATAAAGTGAACTTTGTCTATTTTCAAAGTTAGAAATGTTGTTCAGTTAAGGTCTGAGAGGTAGTTCTACCCCAACTAGATTGGCTTCATTTTTAACTAAGGAATAGTTAACGTTCGGCAGTAAAGGAAATGGTTTGAGTTGGCATAGTAATGTTTGTTTAAACATCTGTCTAAGTCCAATGAAGAAGCTTTGGAAATGTTTTCCAAATAAGAACTATAAATGTTTTCTGATATAGAAAACAAGAAATGGAAATGTTTTCCAATGGTAATAACATATATTTTCTAAATTTAGAAAATAAGAAATGTTGAATATAGGGAAACAAAAGATAAGTAAATTTATGAAGTAAGGAGATATATGATTGATGATTGATTGATAAAATTTCCATCTGGAAATAATATCGTTGTTTGCACACCTGTTTTTCTTCGATAGTTAAATCACAGACTATCGAAGTTTTGACCATTTTAACGTTGTTAATATGGAGAGACTGGTTGGATTATTATCCAAAGAACCACTCTATATTGGCATAAGCGTTGCGAATCATATATGCCAAAGGAAATTGAAGACGGAGTTATGCAAGGGCTATCCTATTTACAGAATAGTGCCTTCGGTTCATCCTGTCCCTGGATGACTTGTATGGACGGATGTCTGACAGAGTATTCCCAGACGAACACGTATATTGATTTCTCCAACCGTACCAAGAGTGGAAGCGAAGAAGGAAACTTCTTTTAGCTAACACATAATGTATTGTTGAAGACGTCAATCGGTGTTTGGATGGATTTGATGATGTGGCATTCAAAGTGAATCTGATGTGATGATGAAGCGTAACCTCTAGCCTCATCATCCGGTAAATGACAGAAATCGGGCAGGCAGCATGGCTAAGTCGGTCGCACCGAAGTAGGGTGTATAATCACCTGATTTGAGTTTCATTTACTTCTAAAAATCTATTGTTGATGTTGTCCCATTCGGGAAACGGTTGCTGATCCCAACCGTAGGTGATATACATTCGATACGCTCAAGCGAAATGTGTGGTCGGTCATGTGTGGCCGGGTTGCAAGATGTTCTTGTTGAACCCAGTGTATTCCTCTCTAGAGGTACACGAGCGAAAGGTGGTTCCATACCTTGTCATAGTTGGAAATCCATTACCCAATACGTGCTTGCGGTTTTGAGTTGTATACTGTAACGACCAGGGAAAAAGATGACCTTGATTATCCGATATATAACACCTATCGAACAATCAAAAGTCGAAATTACCGGATAGTCCAAGAAAGAAATTAGAGGGTGAGGATAGACAAGATAGAAAATTAGAACAGAAGAAGAAGAAGAACACAAAAACATCAGAGTAACACGAATCTCACAGCGGAACGAATAAAATATAATAGACAACATATCTTGAAATCAAAGTAGTATATGTATATCATACCATTATCAAAGTACAACACTTTCATCACAGTGGAATAATCAATAGCTAGAAAAATCTTGAAGCCTCCTGCTCCAAGCTCTTCAAGCATACCTGTAAATCCTGACTACTTGACTGCCCGTACAAATTTGGGGACCCAAGAGTTTAGGGAAAACAAAACAAAATAAACTCTGGGTCAGTCATGGGACTGGTGTGAGTAAACTCAAATCATTTGGTTTAACTTTCAAAATCCTTTCGAAAGCTAAGATAATCGTAAGACCAATCCACACATAAACACGGGCGGTTTTTACCTTACGATAACCCAAAACACTTTGGAAATCATATATTATCTGATATTATAATAATGTCTAATCACAAGTAATTAAAATATAGTAGAACGCTTGCATCTCACGCTCTACATATATAGTATACAAACCAAACTCGCGGGCACTTATTGGAAATTGGATTCCGACTTTGACAAGGTATGGGACCACCTGCCGATAGTGTATCTCTAGAGGCGAATACACTGGGTTCAACAAGAACATCTTGCAACCCGGCCCTCACATGACCGACCACTCATTTCGCTTGAGTGTATCGAATGTATATCACCAACGGTTGGGATCAGCAACCGTCTCCCGAATGGGGCAGCATCGATAGATTTAAGAAACAATTGGAATTTCTCTAGATAGGTGATTATACATCCTAATGGGTGCGACCCACATAGCCATGCTGCCTGCCCGATTTTTGTCAATTCCCGGTTGATGAGGCTAGAGGTCATAACGTATCTTTTGACAGATCACACCTCCATTACTTTGAATGCCACATCGTCATACCCGCCAAATCACAAATTGATTCACCAAAAATACCACGGGTATACAGCTAAGAGAAACGAATTCCTCCGCCACCAAACGTAAGTACGTTTTAAGAGATCAACTTACGCGATCCTTTGAATATACTCTGTCAGACATTCGTCCATTCACGTTTGTCCTGGGACTGGACAAACCGAAGGCACTATTCTGTAAATAGGATAGCCCTTGCATAACTCCGTCTTCAATATATTCAGCATACTTGATTCGCAACGCTTATGCCAATACGGAGTGGTTCTCTGGATAATAATCCAACCGGTCTCTCCATATTAACAACGTAAAATGGTCAAAAACTTTGATAATCGGTGATTTAACTATCAAATGAAAACATGTCTGTGTGCAAACAACGATATTATTTCCAGATGGAAATTCTATCGATCAATCATCATTCATCATCAAATTATCATAAATTTACCCTTTTCCTTATTCTTGTTTTCCTATATTTCTTATTTACTATATTTAGAAAATATACATTATTAACAATGGAAAACAATTCCATTTCTCATTTTCTATATTCAGAAAACATTTCTGATTTTCATTAGGAAGACATTTCCAAATCTCCTTCATTGGGTTTAAACTGATGTTTGAATAAACATCGCTATGCCAACACCAACCATTTCGCTCACTAACTAAATTCACTTAACCACTTTCACTCTCGAACTTATCCACTTCTTAGTTAAAAACGAAGTCAATCAAGTTGGGGTATAATTACCTCTCAGACCTTAACTGAACAACATTTCTAACTTCGAAATAGACAAAGTTCAAACTTCACTCTTTAAGAAACTTCCTTGCGAACTCTCGGATTCTATTTATGAATCTACTTCCTTTACTGAATCATTTGATTATAACTATAAATGTTATAATTCCATGCTTTCAAAATATGTTAACTTAAATATATTTCCATATCTTAATTTGGATAAATAAACAACCAACTACTTTATTAACAGATAATTAAAACTTGATTTGAAATGGAAAGTAAACATTACTTCCCTTGATTCGATATAATCGAATTTCCATGTATGATTCACTCTCGAATAATCACTATCCGATAATTCTCTTTCGAATAAACTATATTCGATTCCCCTTTTCGAATAACTAATATTCGATAATCCTTTTCTTCGAATAACTAATATTCGAAAATCTCACTTCGAATAAACCATATTCGATAATTCTCTCCTTCGAATAACTATATTCGATTTAACACACTTCGAACAAACTATATTCGATTACTCTTCTCGAATAAACTATATTCGATAACTCTACTTCGAATAGGTGATATTCGATTAATTCCCTTTTTGACTAACCCTACTTAATTTACTAATACTCGACTAACTCGACTTAATTAACTTCTATTGATTAATTACTATTTGATTTAACACCATTTGCTTGACTCTAGATCGCAGCGATCACAATGGTTACGCCTGATTCCCCCAGGAAACATCCGACCGCCGTAGGCTATCTGCAGCCCTACGAATTACGCTAGCAGTCGTGCTAAATGGAAATTCATCCTTAAATAACTTTGTCTATTTTTAACTCTATCTCGAATAATTAGATTCGATCAATTCTAATTGAATAACTAATATTCAATTAACCCTTATTCGATTACTATATTTGAATAACTCTAGTTCGATTTGACTCAAAACGATTAACTCCAACTGATTAACTCTAACTGGTTAATTCTAACTGAATAACTCTAACTGGATAAATCTAACTGAATAACTCTAACTGGTTAACTCTAACTAACTAACTCTAACTATTTAACTTTACGGTTTAACTCTGACAGTTTAACTTCAACAGATTAACTCTAACAGTTTAACTCCAACTGTTTAACTCTAACAGTTTAACTCCAACTGTTTAACTCTAACAGTTTAACTCTAACGGTTTAACTCTAGTTGATTAACTCTTTTGAATTAATCCCTTTGACTTTTCTCTTTTGAATAATTCCTTTGGAATAATTCCTTTGAATTACCTCCCTTGAATAGATTCTTTTTCTATTCGTTTACTCAACAAATAACTATTCTCTTTTCGCTTCTATTTATTTAACAAATAAATATTCCCTTTAACTTTTCTATTTATTCAACAAATAAATATTTCTTTTAACTTTTCTATTTATTTAACAAATAAGTACTTCTTTCAACTTTTCTTTATTCCCTACATGAATATTCCTTTTTCAATTCCATTTGTAAATACTTTTACGAATGTTTCCCTTTTTATTTCTATTTGTAATCGTTTCACAAATATTTCCCTTCTATTTGATTTCACCAATATTTTCCCTTCTATTTGATTTCACCAATATTTGTTTTTTAACAAACGCTTTGATTCTATAATCATTCTCTCTCATGAAATTCTCTTCCTTTTATATATAAAATCTATTGATTTTATATAAATAATTTATTTTCAAAATAAACTTTGAAAATCCCTTTTCACTTTCTAGTATCACTTATGGTATAAAAATACCAAATCAAAAGGTTCAATCATCATCCAAACACACAGGTTCAACAACAGATGATATAACACATCATATATCAGAATATATGAAAAGAACGGTTAATAAATGTTGAAGAATCCAGTTGGATCCCTCCGACCTGTTTCCCTGCATCCACAGATGTTACACAATATAATTCACATCAATTTCATTTCAATATGAGGTATTCTGATAAACAAAATCAACATCGGTTAACGATATATATATAACTATATCGGTATTTTCAACCAGCTGACTGGCAATTTAACCAAACAATCAACACTCAGCAATTCAATCAATATTTATCAATTCTAAAAATACTTTATAAAAATATAAAGTGTTCAGAGTTAGTGAGATTTACTCACCTTGGACGGTTTATCGTTGAATAACGATAATCGGTCATTGATTTGGTTCAGACGTTAAATTTCACCATAAATCCAAACGAGCTCCAATCCACTTGCGGTCAGTTCCATTGCATAGTGCTCGTCCATACGATCCCAACGGATCCTGTTTCGTTAAATTTCGTTAATGTATGCAAAAGTTATGCTATTTACAATATTTACCTAATTTAAATGAATATATATTTAATTAAATTAATTAAATTATTTTTATCTTAATTAATTTCTAATTGCGTTATTAGCCAAATTACCTTCCCTGCCCTTCTAAAAAATGCTACTTTCCCATCTCTAGCCATATTCATTTTTTATTTAAAATTGAAAAACCATTTTAATATTAATTAAATTTAATTTTCAAATTAAATATTTAAAAATATTCATTTAATTATAACTTAAAATTTTTAACCCGGATCAAAAATCTGCTTCCACTCATTTTAAAGTATTTTTCGATAAGAATCCAACGGTCCTTGTTTCGTGGAAATCCGACTTGTTTTGAAAAAGTTATAAGCTTTTAAAGTTTATGGTTAAAAATTACGAAAATGCCCCTGGTCTGTTTTAAATTCAAATTAAATTCAAATTAAATTTTAAATTTAAATTTAAATTAATCATCCCATCCGTCGGATCAGTTAGGGATAGCCAGGGAGAGCAGGAAACTATATTTTCCAAACTCAAGCCTTAGACACTATCCTCTCTGTCACCCTTAGAATGTTCTGATATTTATTTTTACAAATTCTATTTTAATTATAATATATATATATATATTACAAAAATAAATAAATAAATAAATAAATATTATTTAAAAACTTACCCCGCGAAGCCCAAGCCTCTGCCTAAGAGTCCCTAGCTCCCCGTCTTGCCCTCCTTTCTCCCTTTCTTCCCTTTTCCCTATTTCCTAATATTTTATTATTATTTCTGCCATTGCCAAAGCTTGAAAGAGGAGGAGGAGGAGTGAGTTTAAAATGAAGGGGGGGGGGCTATTTATAGCCGAAGGAGTCACATGGATTGCTGAGGTGGCGCGAATCTAACGATCGAAAATGGATGGCTAGGATTAATCCTTAAATTAATTAAATTATAAATAAATTTAATAATTTATGAATAGTAAAGTGTGTTTTCTAAACCCTATTCGGACGTTAATTTGACTTACTTATTGATACCTTATCCAAAATCTTTTTCAACCATGTTGTTCAATTTTTCTTGCTCTTCAATACTATATAAAAATATATCAATTTTGAATTTTTTTGAACTTTCAAATAATTTAAATTCAAATTCAAAATAATGTTTTGTGTTAGTTTCAACACCTTCCGGTCTCATGTTGGAGTATCAAACGATAACGGTTTTCAGAAATTCTTCCACCATCTGGTCCGGTTTTTAACGTACTTCAATCCTATGTATTCAAATCAAAAATTGGAGTTCGTTTAGATTTTCAAATAATTTATCTAAATTTTGTTTCCTTAATAACATTCTATATCCATTATAGGATTTTCCCAGATTTCATATATAGCTAATATCCTATGTTTAGAATTTTCCTGGATAGGTCTCAGGTTCCAGTTTTGTCGTTAGCATTAGCAAATTCCAATTACCGTCAAAATTTAGTTCAAATTTTGGCCTTTTATTTTTTCTTTTCCACATACGAATGCCATTTTTGACGTAACTTGGTTGGTTACCTAATTTCATCATTTCAGATTTAATGAAACTGATATCATCGAAATCCGAGTTCGTTAGCTACTACATCCTTTGTAAACGTACTATTTTAAATTAAAAATTTATTCTTTTATACTGCCAGTTCACATTAAATTGCAGATCCACTAAATTTCTAACATTTCGGAATAAAAAAAAATATTCAAAATTATTGAAATTAAACCATTTAGAATTCCAAAATAATTGAAAAAACATTTTTAAATAATAACTAAATGGTCAAAAAATCTGGGCCGTTACATTCTTCCCCCCTTAAAATAATTTCGTCCTCGAAATTGCTAAGGTAGAAAAATGAATTTTATAACTAGGTTAAAATTATTTGGTTACTCTGATTTCACTAAACCAATCTATTCTAATTAATTTATTAATTTATTTTTATAAACGAAAATTTTCAAAAATTCTGAAAATTTTCTAACACTCGAAATTTCTGAAAAATTTCGCCGGTACCTCCTTTGTACTGGTCAATAGCTCAAACTCCAACTCGCCTCTCTAGACCTTCTTCAACCCAAAAGAAAATCAAACAGCCAAGTGGCTTGCCAAACAGGCTCATAAATCTCATCAAACTCATATGAATATATACGTGTACCTTTTTGTCGACATTCAATTCTGCTATCAATTTAGCATATACCACTATCATCCCAATCAAACTCCCAATCACTTTTATCTTCAACATGAGCATCCGCTTATAACCAAGCCAAATTTCAATCAAACTGCAATTCCAATCTCAATTCAAATTTCTTGCTCGACCATCCATTTATGTCACAGATTATCTCTAATCTAGTCCAATTCTACTTGATACCATTCTATTTCAATTCAACTCAATTTCCACTGAACTGCCTTCAATTCAATTTCAAATTTGCTTTCACAAATTTCTATTTAGTTTATTTCAATAATCTGTACCTAGGAGTTTCAAATAGCTTTGCCTTTTCCAAAAATCAAATATCCCTTTGGAATATCAAAACAACTCGGTTTCTCAAAACAATTCAAAAACAAAATCTTTGGTAGCAGTCCGTCACTTACAAACTCGAAAATGAGCACCGATGATGTCTGGATCAACATCGGAATTTATTTTCCAGCTATCGAAGTGAGTTCAATACTATAGCACTTTCAAAACCCATTTTTAAACATTTTCATTTTGAAATTCATTACAAAATATCCCTTTTCAATGCTTGTAACAAATTTAAAATCTCCCAGGATTTTAAAATTCACATATATTCAATTTAATTCCATTTACAACGCTTATTTAAATTTTAGCAATTTTAATTCCAATTCTGAATTTAAATTCAGATTTAATTCATCTGATTTCATATATTTCACTTATATGAATTTTGATTTGTTATTTACATAACCATTTCACATTTTATAATCTTATTCGATTATAACCACAACCAACACATCCAATATATTACAATATTTCAAATATCTATACTTTGCTTTTATCAAAATTCAATTTGGGTAAAATTATTTTATTTACCCCTTTTTCAAAACATACTGTGTCGGTTCATCGTATTCAAGCGTTTAGAAACCCCTATCGATACAGTGGATCAAACTGATTGACCAGAATTCATAAACAACTCAACCAATAAATCTCCATGGTATAAAAATCATTTTATATCAAATAACAAATACGTTCACTCGTATATATACACTCAAACTCAGTCTAGGGTATTACTAACCCCATCTCTACTAAGTCACGCCACAGAGCCAAGGTAATACTTAACCTTCAGCTCTGATGCCAACTGTAACGACCCGGGAAAAAGATGACCTTGATTATCCGATATATAACACCTATCGAACAATCAAAAGTCGAGATTACCGGATAGTCCAAGAAAGAAATTAGAGGGTGAGGATAGACAAGATAGAAAATTAGAACAGAAGAAGAAGAAGAACACAAAAACATCGGAGTAACACGAATCTCACAGCGGAACGAATAAAATATAATAGACAACATATCTTGAAATCGAAGTAGTATATGTATATCATACCATTATCAGAGTACAACACTTTCATCACAGCGGAATAATCAATAGCTAGAAAAATCTTGAAGCCTCCTGCTCCAAGCTCTTCAAGCATACCTGTAAATCCTGACTACTTGACTGCCCGTACAAATTTGGGCACCCAAGAGTTTAGGGAAAACAAAACAAAATAAACTCTGGGTCAGTCATGGGACTGGTGTGAGTAAACTCAAATCATTTGGTTTAACTTTCAAAATCCTTTCGAAAGAAAAGATAATCGTAAGACCAATCCACACATAAACACGGACGGTTTTTACCTTACGATAACCCAAAACACTTTGGAAATCATATATTATCTGATATTATAATAATGTCTAATCACAAGTAATTAAAATATAGTAGAACGCTTGCATCTCACGCTCTACATATATAGTATACAAATCAAACTTGCGGGCACTTATTGGAAATTGGATTCCGACTTTGACAAGGTATGGGACCGGATAATGAATACACCAGATAATGAACAATAGAATATACTGGATAAAAGTAATCATCAGAGTTACACAGTATACAGGATCTTACTTAGTACAAATACAGTTCAGCTATACATAAATGTCTACAGCGGAAATAAACAAAATATGTACAATAGGAGCTGAACAGCATAAAAAGAAATAAATGATAGAATCCATCTTCAGCTCCAGCTATCCAGAAAGAACCGGCTAAACCTGAATACAAGGCTGCCCGTGTAGAAAAAGGGGCACCCGAGTTTGAGAGTGAACAAACTACGAGTCAGTCATGGGACTGGTATGAGAAATCTACTCAACACATATATATAATTTGGCTAGTCACAGGACCACGCCACTTTCGTGGAACGGGTTTACTCCATTGGATTGCCAGTGCTTTACAACAAATCTTTCTTTTAAACATCGCTATGCTTTTTATAAAAATGAAACCATTATAAGACTCAGTTCCCATCACACAATGCAACGCAAACCGGAGGATAGAGTTTTACCTTATAATGGCCAAAATATGATTGATACGAATAAAACAAAAGCATTTGGTATTATGACTAGTGTTTATATGTTTCAAAAACAATTTCAATCATAACTATCAATCATAGATGGCATGGGTACCATATATCATGTCGCCATATATATATACAATCAAAACCGCACGATGTCGTATTTGGAAATTGGATTTCCGTCATGAACCAAGGCAAAAGATAGTCCTTACCGAATTCGAGACAATCTAGCCTAACATGTCTCAGGATCAGAGCTCGAGTGACCCTTGGATCGTCAGGGCCGGTCCACCGATGTGGATTAAAATGCCTGAGCAATACGTTTCCCCGCCCTTTGGGGCGCAAACGAGCCAACGAATGACTCCATCGGACCCGGATCGTCCGATCAAACCGAGGCGCCTCGCAACAGCAACAACCACATAGGTGAAAAGTATATAAATGTCAGGGCTGGTAGGTCACTGACACCACCCTAGCTAGAAAGAAACGCAAGCCCTCCCTGATGTCCTCTCCCGTTTCTGGTTCATACCGGGGTGTGAGGTTCGCGATTCTACGTTATACACAAAGCCACGCCACACAGGCGGTGCTTTGATCATCACCACAAGACTTTGCTTTTCAACAGAAGCCCTGATCACTGCATCTTAGCATGCCACACAGGCAATTCATGCCATGCGACTGATGTCCATCGATATACAACCCCTGAGCTCGTGCGTCTCAGAGAAGGGCGTTAAGCAAAAGAATAAATTCTCCGCCGCCAAACAGATGTATATTTAACAGAAATCAATCAACACAGAATAAACCCCAATGTCAGACACACAGTCCATTTACAAGTCCGTTCTGGGTCTGAACGAAACCGGAGGCACTAAATACCTCGCAAACCCATCGATCACCACGTACGTCTGGACGATCACCACTCATTATCCATATTTCGGGATGCCTCCCAATCAGGACCTCGGTTACCATCCAAACGAGGTGAAGATCTCCGGTCTTCGACCACCGTCTTTATCTTCGACTTTCAATCGTCGGTCAATTATTTGAAATGAGAATTAACTCGGCCTTCTCAAATAATTCACGTATATTTAGAATTTCAATTCAATTTATTTCAATGGTTAAATTATTCGACAACATCAAATTTGTTCTTTAATGTAATTTTCACACCAAACACATTCAACCATCAAAAGCCACATAATCAAGCAAATTCAGTTTATTTCCATTCCATATCGCTTATGATATTTTATAACTATTTATCGCTATTTTTATTTATTTTAAAATAGCCATTTAATTCAAAACGACGCTTCGGGCCATAAGGCGGCCGTGGCGCTGTTTTTCTTCAGATTTGATTTACACATATCTGAAAATCTAACCGTTGGATCTTCACAAAATTTACATCATTAGAAAGGTCTTTTCAAAACGAATCCAATGGTTCCAGTTTCGGGAAAATCCGACGGTCGGATCTCCCGGTACAATCGTTTGAATTTTCGATTTCAAATTACGAACTGCAGCGTCGTTATTCGATTAAATATATAATTATATTTATATATATATAAATATAATCGCTTCTGGCGCTGTTTTTCTTCAGATTTGAATTAAACATTCCAGACAATCCAACCGTTGGATTTTTGCAAGGTTGGTGCCGTTGGGAAGATCTTTCCAAGGCGAACCCGACGGTTGAGGTTTCGGGAAAATCCAATGGTCGGATTTCCCGCACTAGTTGTTTGAAATCACGGTTTCAAAATACGAACTGCACGGCCTCGTTTCGTTTTAATTTTATTTATATTTATATATTTATATAAATATAGTTCATTCAATGATTTCCATATCGTTTTCACTTCAAATATTTTTCTAACACCTTAAAATTTTGGAAAATTTCGCCATAACCTCCCCTGCACCGGGAGCATCGGGAAATCGCAAATAGCTTTCCCGGTCCTTCTAATCTCAAAAAGAAAAAGAAAAAGCCAAGCGGCTAGCCAACAGGCCCATAAAATCATCACCCAAACAAAGCAGTAAATATGTACCTATTTGTCGGGCACAAAATTTTATTCCTCTTCTCTAGCCCCTTTGCTATAACCTGTTCAATGAATATGCATGTACATATATATACAGTTCTTATCACTTATCATTTTCTATTCAACTTCATATTTGATTTCTGTTTGGTTTACAGACACCATTCATTCTAATGTTACATAAATTGGTGCAAATCATTTCATTAGTTAATTAATGAATATTTCAACTCATATATGTTTATTTTGAACAAGTGGCTATTTTTAACACTTCACATTTCAACGATTTATGCATACAATAAAAATGTGATTTTTATTGTAAAACAATTCATTTCAAATCACATTTTTATCTATATATAGAAACTATAGAAAACATTCATGTGTTGAATTGATATTCATTCGTTGATTAGAAATTCATGTGTTGAATGGTATTCCTATTTTGAAATAAATTGTTTGATAATAAAAATCACATTTTTATCTATATATAGAAACCAAAGAAAACATTCATGTGTTGAATTGATATTCATTCGTTGATTAGAAATTCATGTGTTGAATGGTATTCATATTTTGAAATAAATTGTTTGATATACAGTATTAAATCCTTTAAAAAAAACAGTATTAAAAATAAAAGTAAAACTAAAATAAATTAAAACAACTTACATCGAAGAAACGAAAGAGGGGGGCGTTGGTTTTCGTCAGGTGGCGGCGCAGGAGGTCGTCGGAGCTGGCTTCGAGGGGTCTCGGACTGGGGGGGGCGCTAATCGGGTGTCGCGATGGCTTCGAGGGGGGGCTCGTGGGTCCTGCGAAGCGGAGGAGGGAGAGGGGTGTGGAAGCGGTGGGCTTGGAGGAGGAACAGGCGGTCGCGGGCGGAGCTTGGTGGAGGCGGTCGTCGGCGATCGATTAGGGTTTTATCTTTTCTTTTTTTTTCTTTTTTTTTTATTTCGAACTAAAGAGAGAGAAGAGGGAATAAGGGGGGTTTATATAAAATATATATATTTAATTATTTAATTTTTTCAAAAAGTTGACTTTTACATACGACCTCTAAACGAGGCCCACCGCCTGTCGCCCATAGCGTTTTACCCCCATTCCGAACACAATGGGATATGTATCGCAAGCTGATTTGATCGTTACAATCAGTTTCCGTTGAATTTACATTTAAATCAACATATTGAATTTTAAACGTACATTTCCAATTACCGGGGCCACATACTAACTAGAAAAATTCCAGAAAAATATTTTCTAGCTTCGTATTGACGATACGGTCCTAACAAAACTAGTTTCGTCGAATTCTGAGACCGTTTGAAAAATGGCCAATTTCCAGTCGATTAAAATCAACGGAAACTGGTCAAACGCGTTTTCCTTTGCCCCGCTCACATATTGATTCGAAAAATTATGAAATTTGAAACCTAACAATAACTTGACATCACGGATCCAACAAAAGTGGTTTCGTCGAAATCCGAGGTCGTATGCAAAATGTCCATTTTTAAGGGCCTGAATTCCATAGCGACTATTCAGAATTTTCAACTGGACATATCTTTTGATTCCCGCTATCAAATTTCGATTGGTCGGATTCGTTAGAAAGATATTCACTAACAGATTTAAATATCATTGGTTTCACTAAAATCCGGATTGTTTTGCACCCGGTATATTCAATTGAAGTTTGAAATCGAATTATCGAACTACCGCGCCATTTTCAATTCTATATATAATTATAATTAATTATATTCGTTTTCAAATGTCGATTCAAACTCAGTTTTCATCGCCATTATTTAAAATATTTATTTTAAATATTTAAAATCCATTATTTTAGCCAATTTAAAAATTTTAAATTGGTTCAGATTTTCTGGGTCGTTACAATCTCCCCCACTTAAAACTTTTCGTCCCCGAAAAGGAATAAAGTCGAAAGTGGTTTGATAAATCTACAATCACACACACAACAACCAATCCAATTGTTTTTAACCTTAAAAAATATACTAATCAAATCCTATGCCCCTTAAAAATCATTCAGACTATATAATTAAAAGTGCACATCTATGAAAAGAAAATAACAATAGAGTAGAGAATTGAATGGTAGTGCAAAGTAGGTTAAATGTACCTTGCCCCGGAGTCAATCAGAGATATCTACTCGGCATCTAGGATAAGCTTTCTGAATGCTCTCCTCAGTTTCCCAAGTACAATCTCGCGGATCTCCACTCCATTGCACTTTGACTAAGCGAACCTTCTTGTTCCTCAGCTCTTTGGTTTCTTTGCCGATGATCTTCAGCGGCTCTCGCCTCACAGCTAATTCTGGAGTAATTTCAATATCCTGCTGAGCTGCTTCTTCCACGATCAAGTCTGGATCATGAACGTGCTTTCGAAGTTGAGATATATGAAATACATCATGAACTCCAGGCAACCAATCAGGCAGTTTGACCCTATAAGCGAGAGTCCCAATCCGTTCCAGAATAGGAAACGGACCAATGAATTTGGGTGCCAACTTTCCAGTTTTACCGAACCGGATAACTCCTCTCATCGGCGATACTTTCAAATATACATAGTCGCCAACTTCAAAGGATATATCTCTTCTTCTTCTATCGGCATAGCTCTTTTGTCGGCTTTGAGCGGCGAGTAATCGCTTCTTAATAAAATCGACTTTGTCGGCAGCTTCTCGAATCATATCAGGACCCAACACAAGTCTATTTCCAGGCTCGACCCAACAAGCAGGAGATCGGCACGGTCTACCATACAATGCTTCGAATGGCGACATTGTCAGACTTGCCTGGTAGCTGTTGTTATAAGAGAACTCAGCCAAATGCAGATGGTCTTCCCATGATCCACCGAAATCTAGAACACAAGCCCGCAATAGATCTTCTAAAATGCGATTCACCCTCTCAGTCTGACCGTCTGTCTGAGGATGATAAGCGGTGCTCAAGTTCAACTTCGTTCCTAGCTTGACTTGAAATGCTTCCTAGAATTTGCTAGTGAATATTGTATCTCTATCACTGACTATACTGAGCGGCACTCCATGTAGTCTAACTATTTCCCTGAAGTATATCTGTGCCAGACTCTGAGCAGTTCTGTTTGATCTGACAGGTATGAAATGGGCGGTCTTCGTGAAACGATCTACGATCACCCAAATACTGTCATTTCCCTTTCTGGTTCTGGGCAAACCATCGATGAAATCCATAGAAATATGTTCCCACTTCCAGCCAGGAACTTCCAGTGGTTGTAACAATCCAGCCAGTTTTTGTTGGTCGCTTTTGACTAGCTGACAAGTAGGGCATCGGCTAACATATAAGGAAATGTCCCTTTTCATCGACTTCCACCAGAAAGTGCATTTGATGTCATTATACATTTTGCTTACTCCCGGATGGATACTGAGTTTTGACTTGTGGCATTCATCCAGTACTTCCTTTCGAAGCTCAGGAATGTTAGGGACACAGATTCGACCTTTGAGCCTTAAAATCCCATCATTGTCTACTTGAAAACTCGAGGGTTCGCCTTGTTGAATTATCCCTCTGATCTTCTGAATGAAGTGATCATCCTCCTAAAGAGCAGATATCTTATCTAGCAATGAAGTCGTGATAATAAAACCGGCGATCATTACATTCTTTCTGCTTAGCGCATCGGCCACGACATTGGCCTTTCCTGGAGTATATATAATTTCAAAGTCATATGCTGCAAGAAACTCCAGCCAACGTTGCTGCCTCAAATTCAAGTCCTTCTGAGTGAACGGGTACTTTAATGATTGGTGATCTGTAAACAGTTCAAATCCCTCACCCAGAAGATAGTGTCTCCAGATTTTCAAAGAGAATATGATAGCCAATAACTCAAGATCATGAGTTACATAGTTTTTCTCGTGCGGCTTCAGTTGACGGCTAGCATAGGCAATCACCTGACCCCTTTGCATTAACACTGCACCAAGGCCTTCTCTAGAAGCATCAGTCCAGACTTTTAGATCTTGGTTGCCATCTATGATGGTTAACACTGGAGCTGTGGTTAATCTCAACTTTAGCTCTTCAAAAGCCTCCTCACTCTCTTGAGTCCATTTGAATTTAGAATGCTTCCTTGTAAGCTTCGTTAAGTGACCAGATATCTTCGAAAAGTCCTTAACGAACTTCCGGTAATAGCTAGCCAATCCAAGAAAACTGCGGACTTCAGTGGGAGTACTGGGCTGTTTCCAATTTTGAATAGCCGTGATTTTACTTGGGTCCACAGCGATTCCTTCTTTCGATATGACGTGGCCCAGAAATTTTACTTCATCCTGCCAGAAGATTCTTAGAAACTGAAAAGTTGAAGAACTTAAGCCGTAATCAAAACAATGGAAGTTGAGTTGGTTAATCAAACCACTTTCGACTTTGTTCCTTTTCGGGGACGAAAAGTTTTAAGTGGGGGAGATTGTAACAACCCGGAAATTCTGGGCCAGTTTAAAATTTTTATTTTGGCAATTTTGGCGAAGTATGAATATTTAAAATGAATTATTTTAAATAATATTGACGAGAAATTTATTTTGAATATAAATCGAACGTATATATTAAATACGTCGTCGTTAGAATATAAATATTAATATATAATTATAAATAGAATTGAAAATGGCGCGGTAGTTCGATAATTCGATTTCAAACTTCAATTGAATGTACCGGGTGCAAAACAATCCGGATTTTAGTGAAACCAAAAACATTAGGATCTAATTGATAATATCTTTCCATCGAATCCGAAAACTCAAAATTTCATAGCGGGAATCAAAAGACATGTCCAGTTGAAAATTCTGAATAGTCTCTATGGAATTCAAGCCCTTAAAAATGGACATTTAAAAAAAACAGTATTAAATCCTTTAAAAAAAACAGTATTAAAAATAAAAGTAAAACTAAAATAAATTAAAACAACTTACATCGAAGAAACGAAAGAGGGGGGGTTGGTTTTCGTCAGGTGGCGGCGCAGGAGGTCGTCGGAGCTGGCTTCGAGGGGTCTCGGACTGGGGGGGGGCGCTAATTGGGTGTCGCGATGGCTTCGAGGGGGGGCTCGTGGGTCCTGCGAAGCGGAGGAGGGAGAGGGGTGTGGAAGCGGTGGGCTTGGAGGAGGAACAGGCGGTCGCGGGCGGAGCTTGGTGGAGGCGGTCGTCGGCGATCGATTAGGGTTTTATCTTTTTTTTTTATTTCGAACTGAAGAGAGAGAAGAGGGAATAGGGGGGGTTTATATAAAATATATATATATTTAATTATTTAATTTTTTCAAAAAGTTGACTTTTACATACGACCTCTAAACGAGGCCCACCGCCTGTCGCCCATAGCGTTTTACCCCCATTCCGAACACAATGGGATATGTATCGCAAGCTGATTTGATCGTTACAATCAGTTTCCGTTGAATTTACATTTAAATCAACATATTGAATTTTAAACGTACATTTCCAATTACCGGGACCACATACTAACTAGAAAAATTTCAGAAAAATATTTTCTAGCTTCGTATTGACGATACGGTCCTAACAAAACTAGTTTCGTCGAATTCTGAGACCGTTTGAAAAATGGCCAATTTCCAGTTGATTAAAATCGATGGAAACTGGTCAAACGCGTTTTCCTTTGCCCCGCTCACATATTGATTCGAAAAATTATGAAATTTGAAACCTAACAATAACTTGACATCACGGATCCAACAAAAGTGGTTTCGTCGAAATCCGAGGTCGTATGCAAAATGTCCATTTTTAAGGGCCTGAATTCCATAGCGACTATTCAGAATTTTCAACTGCACATATCTTTTGATTCCCGCTATCAAATTTCGATTGGTCGGATTCGTTAGAAAGATATTCACTAACAGATTTAAATATCATTGGTTTCACTAAAATTCGGATTGTTTTGCACCCGGTATATTCAATTAAAGTTTGAAATCGAATTATCGAACTACCGCGCCATTTTCAATTCTATATATAATTATAATTAATTATATTCGTTTTCAAATGTCGATTCAAACTCAGTTTTCATCGCCATTATTTAAAATATTTATTTTAAATATTTAAAATCCATTATTTTAGCCAATTTAAAAATTTTAAATTGGTTCAGATTTTCTGGGTCGTTACAAATCATCATCCAAACACACTGGTTCAACAACAGATGATATAACACATCATATATCATAATATATGAAAAAAACGGTTAATAGATGTTGAAGAATCCAGTTGGATCCCTCCGACCTGTTTCCCTGCATCCACAGATGTTACACAATATAATTCACATCAATTTCATTTCAATATGAGGTATTCTGATGAACAAAATCAACATCGGTTAACGATATATATAACTATATCGGTATTTTCAACCAGCTGACTGGCAGTTTAACCAAACAATCAACACTCAGCAATTCAATCAATATTTATCAATTCTAAAAATACTTTATAAAAATATAAAGTGTTCAGAGTTAGTGAGATTTACTCACCTTGGACGGTTTATCGTTGAATAACGATAATCGGTCATTGATTTGGTTCAGACGTTAAATTTCACCATAAATCCAAACGAGCTCCAATCCACTTGTGGTCAGTTTCATTGCATAGTGCTCGTCCATACGATCCCAACGGATCCTGTTTCGTTAAATTTCGTTAATGTATGAAAAAGTTATGCTATTTACAATATTTACCTTATTTAAATGAATATATATTTAATTAAATTAATTAAATTATTTTTATCTTAATTAATTTCTAATTGCGTTATTAGCCAAATTACCTTCCCTGCCCTTCTAAAAAATGCTACTTTCCCATCTCTAGCCATATTCATTTTTTATTTAAAATTGAAAAACCATTTTAATATTAATTAAATTTAATTTTCAAATAAAATATTTAAAAATATTCATTTAATTATAACTTAAAATTTTTAACCCGGATCAAAAATCTGCTTCCACTCATTTTAAAGTATTTTTCGATAAGAATCCAACGGTCCTTGTTTCGTGGAAATCCGACTTGTTTTGAAAAAGTTATAAGCTTTTAAAGTTTATGGTTAAAAATTACGAAAATGCCCCTGGTCTGTTTTAAATTCAAATTAAATTCAAATTAAATTTTAAATTTAAATTTAAATTAATCATCCCATCCGTCGGATCAGTTAGGGATAGCCAGGGAGAGCAGGAAACTATATTTTCCAAACTCAAGCCTTAGACACTATCCTCTCTGTCACCCTTAGAATGTTCTGATATTTATTTTTACAAATTCTATTTTAATTATAATATATATATATATATATATTACAAAAATAAATAAATAAATAAATATTATTTAAAAACTTACCCCGCGAAGCCCAAGCCTCTGCCTAAGAGTCCCTAGCTCCCCGTCTTGCCCTCCTTTCTCCCTTTCTTCCCTTTTCCCTATTTCCTAATATTTTATTATTATTTCTGCCATTGCCAAAGCTTGAAAGAGGAGGAGGAGGAGTGAGTTTAAAATGAAGGGGGGGGGGCTATTTATAGCCGAAGGAGTCACATGGATTGCTGAGGTGGCGCGAATCTAACGGTCGAATATGGATGGCTAGGATTAATCCTTAAATTAATTAAATTATAAATAAATTTAATAATTTATGAATAGTAAAGTGTGTTTTCTCAACCCTATTCGGACGTTAATTTGACTTACTTATTGATATCTTATCCAAAATCTTTTTCAACCATGTTGTTCAATTTTTCTTGCTCTTCAATACTATATAAAAATATATCAATTTTGAATTTTTTTGAACTTTCAAATAATTTAAGTTCAAATTCAAAATAATGTTTTGTGTTAGTTTCAACACCTTCCGGTCTCATGTTGGAGTATCAAACGATAACGGTTTTCAGAAATTCTTCCACCATCTGGTCCGGTTTTTAACGTACTTCAATCCTATGTATTCAAATTAAAAATCGGAGTTCGTTTAGATTTTCAAATAATTTATTTAAATTTTGTTTCCTTAATAACTTTCTATAACCATTATAGGATTTTCCCAGATTTCATATATAGCTAATATCCTATGTTTAGAATTTTCCTGGATAGGTCTCAGGTTCCAGTTTTGTCGTTAGCATTAGCAAATTCCAATTACCGTCAAAATTTAGTTCAAATTTTGGCCTTTTATTTTTTCTTTTCCACATACGGATGCCATTTTTGACGTAACTTGGTTGGTTACCTAATTTCATCATTTCAGATTTAATGAAACTGATTTCATCGAAATCCGAGTTCGTTAGCTACTACATCCTTTGTAAACGTACTATTTTAAATTAAAAATTTATTCTTTTATACTGCCAGTTCACATTAAATTGCAGATCCACTAAATTTCTACCATTTCGGAATAAAATAAAATATTCAAAATTATTGAAATTAAACCATTTAGAATTCCAAAATAATTAAAAAAACATTTTTAAATAATAACTAAATGGTCAAAAAATCTGGGTCGTTACATATACTATATATGTAGAACGTGAGATGAAAGCATTTCTGCTAGATGATTATCTATACTGTGGTTGATAAACATTATTATAATATCAAAAGGTTTTTGATATAAAGTTATCTTGGATTCTCATAAGGGAAAACCCGTTCCGTTATGCGGCGTGGTCTTATGAGATATCGTTTACTTGTTCGAACTGTTTTTAAACTGTTTTACTCGCACCAGTCCCATGACTGAGCCGGAGTTTATTTTGTTGTTTCCCTAAACTCTTGGGTGCCTAAATTTGTATGGGCAGTCAAGTAGTCGGAATTTACAGATACATTGAAGAGCTGGAGCAGGAGGCTTCAGGATCATATAGCTATTATTATTCCGCTGTGTTGTAAGTGCTGTACTTTGATAATGATATGTATATGCAAGTACAGATGTATATTTCAAGTTATGTTATATATATTATATGTTATTCGTTCCGTTGTGAGGTTCGTGTTACTCTGATGTTGTGTTCTTCTTCTTCTTCTTCTATTTTAAGTTTATATCTTATCTTTTCTCACCCTCTAATTTCTTTCACTAATTACCAGGGTTTTTCGATGTTTTGGTTATCGACATCGTGTTTATGTCGATAACCAAAGTCGCTCAAAATCCGGGTCGTTACAGGATTTCTATTAAATATATATCTGTTTGGCGGCAGAGAATTTATTCTCTTGCTTAACGGCCTTCTCTGAGACGTACGAGCTCAGAGGTTATATATTGATGGATATCAATCGCATGGAGTGAATTGCCTGTGTGGCATGCCTAAGTGACAAATGATCAAGGCTTTTGTTGAAAAGCAGAGTCTTGTGGTTGATGATCAAAGCACGGCCTGTGTGGTATAGCTTTGTGTAGCGTTGATTCGCGAGCCTCACACATCGGTGTAAACGAGAAACGGGAGAAGGATCCAGGGAGAACGTGCGTCTCTTTCTAGCTAGAAGTGGTGTCAGTGGTTTTACATGCCCTGACGAGTTTGACTTATGTGGTTGTTGGAATGCGAGGCGCCTCGGATATATCGGTGACTATGTGGAGCTGATGAAGTCATATGACTCATTTACGCCCCATAGGGCGGGGAGACGTAGTGTTCAAGGTTTTGTTTAATCCACCTCGAGTGGACCAGCCCTGTGGCTCCTAGGGACAATGTGTTCTGTTCTTGAGGCTCGGGCTAGAGAGTCTCGAATTCGGTAAGGACGATCCCTTGCCTTGGCTCATAGATGGATATCCAACTTCCAATACGTGACTTTGCGGTTTTGATTGTATACTTATATATGGCGACATAGTGGTATGGGGCACTTATGCTGTCTATGATTGATACTTATGATTGAAATTGTTTTGACACTATACACTTATAGTAATAAAAGTTGAAATTTAGCTTATCAAGCATGCTTTGGCTATTATAAGGTAAAACCCTATCCTCCGGCTTGTGTTGCATTGTGTGATGGGACCTGGGTCTTATAATAGCTTCGTTGATCTTTATTTAGCATTGCGTTGTGTTTTATGGACTGGTATTCTTGGCAGGAAACCCTTTCTGTGTTATACGGCGTGGTCTCTTGATTTACCCAACTTAAGAATAAAGATTAATAACTGTTTTAGTTCTCATACCAGTCACATGATTGACCTGGAGTTTATTGTTTTAACCTAAACTCTGAGTGCCCCTATTTTCCGCACGGACAGCTAGTAGTTTTGGTTTTGCAGATTTATATTCACAAGATCCTGATTTACAGCTGGAATTATACTCGGAAAGCTCTGCCTCCGCGTATTCCTCTCAGTTGTGTTTTTGTATTATTTTTCCGCTGCTATGTATTTAAAGGTAATTTGAATCTCTGACATTTATCGAATGTATATTATTTGTTTACACTCTATATATTCTTGTATTCTGATGGAATTGTTGTAATTAACTATGAAATGTTCTTATGTTTGCATCCCGATGTGGCTTGTCCTCAATTCAATCCGGGCTTTCCTTTTCGGGGAAGTTCGGGTCGTAACATTAGGAATGTTGTTCAGTTAAGGTCTGAGAGGTAATTATACCCCAACTTGATTGACTTCGTTTTTAACTCAGGGATGGGTAAGGTTCGATGCTGAAGGTTGATTAAATGAATTTAGTTAATAAGTGTGGCTTAGTGATGTTTTATTTAAACATCTGTTTAAATCAAATGAAGGAGTTTTGGAAATGTATTCCAAATAAGAATCAGAAATGGTTTCAAATATAGAAAATAAGGAATGGAGCAAATACGAAAATGCGTCCGATGATCAATAAAGTATATTTTCTAAATCTAGAAAATAAGAATTTACAAATATATAGAAATGGGAAATGAATAAATTAGTGATGAATTAAATTAAAAGAGATAATTGTTGATTGATGATTGATCGATCGAATTTCTATCTGGAAATAAGACCGTTGGTTGCACACCTATTTTTCTTTGATAGTTAAATCACCGAATATCGAAGTTTATGACCATTTTTTCGTCGTTAATACGGAGAGACCGGGATCAGATTCATTATCTGAAAACCACTCTGTATGGACGTTAGAGTTGCGATCAAATATGATGAAAATATTTGAAGATGGAGTTATGCAAGGACTATCCTATTTACAGAATAGTGCCTTCGGTTTGTCCAGTCCCAGGACAAACGTGAATGGACGAATGTCTGACAAAGTATATCTAACAGATCTGGTAAGTTGATCTCTTCAAACGTACTTATGTTTGGTGGTGGCGGAATTCGTTTCTCTTAGCTTTATACCCGTGGTATTTTTAGGGAAATCAATTTGTGATTTGGCGGGTATGACGATGTGGCATTCAAAGTGAATGGCAGTCAGGTGTATCAAAGATACGTTATTACCTCAAGCCTCATCAACCGGGAAATGACAGAAATCGGGCAGGCAGCATGGCTAGGTGGGTCGCTCCGATTAGGGTGTATATCACATATTTAGAGAAAATCCATTTCATTCTTTTATCTATTATCGATGTTGTCCCTCTTCGGGAAACGGTGGGTAACTCCCAACAGTTGGTGATATACATTCTATACACTCAAGCGAAATGAGTGGTCGGTCATGTTTGGGCCGAGTTGCAAGACGTTTTTGTTGAACCCAGTGTATTTGCCTCTTCAGATACGCTATCGGCAGGTGGTCCCATTCCTTGTCATAGTTGGAACTCAATCTCCAATAAGCGCCCGCGGTTTTGTTTGTATATTATATATGTGGAACATGAGATGTTACCGTTCTGCTAGATTGTTATTTACTTGTGATTAGACATTATTATGATATCAAGAGAAGTATTGATTTTGAAAGTGTTTTGGGTTATCATAAAGTAAAAACCGTCCGTGTTTATGTGTGGATCGGTCTTACGATTACCCTTTCTTTTGAAAAGGATTTTGAAAAGTTAAACCAAATGATTTGAGTTCACTCACACCAGTCTCATGACTGACCCAGAGTTTATTTTGTTTTGTTTTTCCCTAAACTCTTGGGTACCCAAATTTTTACGGGTAGTCAAGTAGTTCAGGTCTTTACAGATATACTTGGAGGAGCTTGAAGCAGGAGGCTTCAGGATTATATAGCTATTGTTATTTCCGCTATGTGTAAGTGTTGTACTCTGATAATGTTATTGTACATATATATTGTTTTATTGCAAAGTTATGTTACATATTATATCTTATTCGTTCCGCTGTGAGATTCGTATTACTCTGATTCTGTTCTGTGGTGATCTTCTTCTTCTATTCTAATATTCTATCTTATCTATTCTCACCCTCTAACTTCTTTCTATTAATGATCAGGTATTTCCGATGTCTGAATAGTCAACATGGTAGTTTGTGTTGATTTTCGGAGTCGAAAATCCAAGTTCGTTACAACATAGGTAAAATTGGATAATAATGGGAATGCCTAGAACTACAATAACTTGAAATTGTAAACCGCGCTTAGGCACAAGGTTAGATTGTGCTTGTGGTGGAAGTCTGCCCGGAACCGACTGGCACACAAGTCGTGAATATAATGTGGGAGGTCTAAGTGCACAAATACAAGACGTGCTAAGACACGAGGTTAGGCCCAATTTGTGGAATAAGCCTGCCCAGACCCGCCCGGCAAGTCCAGCATCCACAAATTGTAGGCTTAATGTGGTAGGTCTAGCACATTGTAACCATAAATGAGTATTTGGTGATAAACTTAAATAGTTAACCTAGTGGAATCCATAGGGATTGTATGAACATGAACTTGAGTAGGGTTAAGTAAATTTGTTCGGATCGTGGGGGGTTAAGTAAATCTGGGGTGGTGGGTAATATTTAGTGAATATTAGGCTCACATCCCTATTTCCAAACTTAATACACCTCACATCCCTCTAATGTTTTATATACAATCCCGCCCCTCTTTTTGCTTGCGCCTCCATGTTTTCAGGGACTTCCGCCTCTTCCTTTTATACATCACGCTTGCTACGTATTTCTGCCAAAAAAAAGCGCCTTCAAGTAAAAAAAAATTCTAAAATCTGGAAATAATCCAAGAAGTCCACGCAAAGAAAAAAAATAGTTGCATATATGTATGCAACTATTGTCAATAGTTGCACACATATATGCAACTATTTGAATACACATGCACATATGTATGCATGCCTGTTGAATAAATGCATACATATATGCAGTTTAATTGTATAACTGCATACATGTGTGCAAATATGTGAAAATATATGCAAAATTGAAAAAGTTGCATGTACGTACGCTGCTTTCAAATAAATGCATGGGAAGATGCATGTATCTACTATATGTGCATACATGCATGCGTTTGTACTACTGTTTTGACACATATTTTAAATAAATGCATACAAGTATGCAATTAATTGAAATATATGCATCTTTGATGCATTTTACTGCATTTCGTTGTTTTTGTGTATTTTTTGATTTTGACATTGTTTTTGATGTTTTTTTATCTGATTTTTTTCATGATTAATTGTTTTAATTAATTACGAATTTACGTGTTTTTTTTACTGAGTTTTCAAAAAATAGGGACTAAATTTACAACAAGTTTATGACCGGATATGAGCCTAATTTAAAACGTTAACAGGGACCTGTAAAAAACGCACCCTAATATTTATATATAGGCCCACAAAACTTAATCGGTTGGGGTTATGTAATTAAAGACACCTTAAGCATAACTTGTGGAAATATTATTGTTACATAATTAAAGACACCGCAAGGTAAGTATAACCTGTATAAATGAGTGGGTTATGTAATTAACGACACAAATAGGTATACATAACCTGAGGAAATCCTAGTGGGGAAACAAGACAAGGGGGAGATCTTGTATCATCTTGTGTGGGGAACCCGTTTCAGTCAGTAACCCATATAACTGTATTAAACGAGCACTCCATCCTAGGCGGGGAGTAGGGACACGCTTACTGAAATGATTGTAAGTGATCCAAACGTGGAGGACACTGTGGGCGGCACAAACCGACCGGGGACATGTGCGTGCATGAACCGGGTAGAGGGGGATAAGACGACCATGGCACCAGTTGATATGGTTGTGCACATCAATGAAGGGTTGCCACTTTAGGAAAGTGGTACCTCTTGTTGTAGGGCTAGCATTGGGTATCTATGGAGTAGGGAGCCAATCGATTAGGGTAGTGGTTAGGACACATCGGGACGTATGCCTAAGTCTACCATCTTATAGTTGTTGGGATCATCTCAATTTGGTGATACTAATATTACTGCAGAGAATCATAGAATCTTTAAGCATATATGATCTATCATGTTTACCTTGTCATACCTGCCTTATATGTTGTTATCTCTCTCTTATCCACTTTATATGTCTGTCATGATACTTTTACTTATTTACTTGCTAAAAGTAACTGGACTCGCCAGACCTTACGTCTGACCCTTTTTGTTTCCTCTTCTTTCTTCTGTTTCCCCCTCCCCCAGGTTCTCAGGGAGGGAATACTCAGGCTTGACCATGATTCTGCTTTCATTTTGCTGGAGCTGCTTAGATGTATGGCTCAATCTTCTATCCTTGCTACTATGGCTATATATTATTTGGGGAATTTTGCTTTTTTTAAGTACACTGATGTTTTAAAGTACAAGACAGTAGTTTTAATGATGTAATGGTTTTTGTGTATTTCAGACATGTGATGTTTTTGTGCCATGATGCTTTATGATTAATAAAGTTTTTAATTCCGTTGTCATTATATATCTTTCTTGTAATATTTCTGTTTCTGTTTACCTATAATGCTTCATGAAACTTAATGCATTCCATTTGTGAGTGACATTAACGGACGTGGGGTGTCACAACAGGTGTCATGGCGTCCTATCCTCCTCTGCCGGACACATGCACGCACATGACTCCATCGGTTTGTGCTTCCCTCACCGCCCCTTTCATTTGGATCTCTTATAATCAGCCCAATAAGCGTGCCCCAACTCCGACCTAGTTCGGAGTACTCGTTTGATACCTAAATATGGGCTACGGACTGAAATGGGTTCCACATACAAGATGATGCAAGCTCTCCCATTTGTCTTGCATCTCCATTACTAGGTTTTCTATAGGTTATGCCTACCTACCAGTGTCATAAAATTGCGTAACCCAACAGGTTAAGTTTATGGGCCTTTATCTATAAATATTACCCACCCACCCAAGATTTACTTAACCCACCCACTGTTTGAAGCATGTTTATTTAATGGTTAAGTTTGTGGGCTTATATATACAAATAGTACCCATCGCCCTTAGATTTACTTAACCCTCCCATTGATTCAAGCAAGTTTACTTAAGCCCTACTCAAGTTAACAAGTTCATGTAATACTTATGGATTCAAACAGGTTAAGTATTACCAATTAACAGGTTATCCCATTCACATTGACTTCTCTTCAAGTTGCCAAGTTCCCCTTGCTTATTAATTTCATATATATACAACTTAATCCATTTAAGTCTTTTAATAAACCCATCACATTTTATTCTCTACATTGTGATTAACGAAAGTAATCTACAATCCCTTTTATACTATTCATTTCCTGATTCCATAGTTACAATAAATAATTTTTACTTAATATGTAATTAAGTATACTTCATCTCAATTCACCTGTTTTCTATTTAACATGTCAACACAACTTGTCGTTGTTTACTTATTGACTTAGTTTTCTTAATTAAATTTTACTAATAAGCCTCCTTTCCTCTTATTATAACTTACATTATAATTTCCACTTGTCCCTACGACAAGCCTACCTATTATACAACATTCTCATTAAAGTAATTAATTATAATAGGTTACTAACATTCCCCGTTTATTCCAATTCATTTCCATTAGTCAAAATTAGTGCCATTTTTTCTATCTTTTATATATATATATATATATATATATATATATACGTTTATGCACTAGACCTCTCACATTAAGTCTGCAACTTGTGGATGCTGGATATGCCGGTTGGGTCCGGGCAGTCATCTTCCACAAGTCGAACTTAACCTCGTGTTTATGCACTTAGACCCCTTACATTAGATTTATATCTTGTGGTTGCTGGATATGCCGGGTGGTTCCGGGTAGACTTTTACCATAAGTGTAATCTAAAGTCGTGTCTAAGCACGGTTACAGTTTCTAATTACTGTTTTTCTTGGCATTTGCTTTCTTAACCAATTATTCCTATGTCATTAAAGGTTTTCATGCCACCTTCCCAAGTCATGTTCGTAATGAACCATGTGCCCCAAATTAAGGTCTTTTAATCACAATTTTGGTTCATGCCCAAATCCACATTTTAATTCAAGTTATACCCAAATTTCCTAATATAAGTTATACCCACTTTTAACGGATCAAACAGGCTTCACATATTATTTACATTTCCGTTAACATGTTTCACTTAATCTTACATTAAGCATACACATTTATATATTCCAAACCACAAGTCATAATTTACCTTATAAATCATGCCCTAATTTTTAGTCAAATTTCACAATATAGTTTATGCCTCTAGATTCCAATCGTGACTCAAAGTACAGGTTATGCCCCTAAATTACGATTTTCAACCATTCGCAATTTAACCCAATTTCGTTCGTATGCATATTTCAGTGATATTGGCCTAGGCTCAAAGGTAGTCTGACTATAAAAATAAAAGGGAATGAGAGAGAGAGAGAGAACAGAACGTGCATAATGTAACGACCCGCATTCTATGCATCGGAGGATCGTAGAATATTTATTTCTTTTTCATACGAGGTCGTATAGTCGTGTAACTTTGTGGAACGACTACTCCGACCATTTTCCATGTTCACGATTTTTGTCGATTTTTAAATGACCGTTTTTCCCCTAGCGAGTCTTGTTTTGCCTATAACTTTTGACTGGAAAGGAGTTTTGACCTGAAACCACTTCTATTGGCTTTGGATGATGGTTTACCTTTCCGTAGAGTGGTAACATTAGCCAAACGGACTTACCAATTGGGAGATATAGCCAAAACAAGGTTTAAAAGATGAAAAACTGCTTAAGTGGGCTGATTAGGATAATTAGCAAATGGGCTCATAAACCATTTCAGGATTGGGTTATGGGGAGGCTGAAATTAGTTAGGTTTTCATTCTATTTCGGTTTTCTAGCCGCCATTTACCTCTTAGAAACCCTAACAATGACCTCCACCTTCTAATTTCATCCCAAATCGCTCTCTAATCAAGGATTAAGCTAATTGTAACGCCCCGCCTCTATACCCACTATCGTTCAGTTCATTTCAGAGAAATTTCGTATACCATAACGGAAAATGAGGTTGTGAAGGGCGACCGATTGTATGATCACTCCATGTGAGGAATGCACATCGAATTCTGATACCGATTAAAATTTCGACATGACCATTCGGCACATAGGGCAACTACACAACGGCTATATGCAATCCGGAAAGCAGTACAAAATAGACAACAACAATAATATAAATATGGTATATCTCAAAGCTAGACACAGAATAATCATATCACAAAGGCGGAATAGATATGAATAAACCAAGGATGTGTACAACAAGATAGTGGTCAACAAAGATCCACTAATCCCAAAAGAATAGATACACACACCATGATCTAAATAAAAGAATATGTACACAACAAGATAATGTCATAAGCATAAAAGTACATAAAGTGGAAGAGACAGAGTAGCAAGCTGAAAGCGGAAGATCAATCCTGCGATGAGTCCCAGAGGAGTACCTAAATTGACTCGGTCTGACCCAAGTATTATTTATAAGGAAATAAATAATAAATGGATCAGTCTAGTTGTACTCATCACATAAACCAAGATAACAAGAGATATAACAAAGGATGACATGAACATGGCATGTCAACAAAATCAAGAAATGACAATGGGATGTCAACACACAAATATCTCTAAATAATCTCCTAGCTAATATAGAATGCAACATTCAAATAATAGCATACAACAGGAAATGACAGCAGAATGCCAAATAAACTAAACACATGAATGACAACGGAATGCCAAATAAACTAAACACATGAATGACAGCGGAATGCCAAATACACATCAAATTGATGACCATCGCATCAAAATAAATCATGAACCATAAATCATTTCTCTAATTAACGCGCATCACATCAAAGTATTCAAGAATCCAGAAATCACTCGAAATCCAGAAAACATCATAAAGGGGCAGACCTGTTCATAGATGAGATACGATCTCTAGGTAGCGAACCCATATATTTGAGCCGAAGCTCCCCAAAGAGCCGGGTCGTGACCCGGGAAGAGAGAAAACACCTAAATCATGAAATCTCTAGAAAACATCATAAAGAGGGGGCAGGTCTGTTCATAGATGAGATGAGATCTCTAGGTAGTGAACCCATTGGTTTGAGCCGAAGCTCCCCGCGAAGCCGGGTCGTGACCCCGGTAGAGGAAAACATAAATCATAGAAAATCATAGAAAGTCGGACCGAATTCTCATAGATGAAGGTCACAAATCATAATTTCCCACTCGGGTGATCGCGAACCAAACAACTATGTCATAGAGGCGTATACCATGGATCCGGGTGAGTATGAATTACACCGAGATAGTTAATATAAGAAAATAGCTAAATGTCCCATAACCACTCGCTATTCTCGAATATTTACTAAACCGTTGTTAGTTCATTCTCAAAACATAAATCAAGAAGGTCGGACCGAAGTCCCATAGGTGAAATCCAAGAATCGTAAATCCCACTCGGGTGAACGAGGACCACAAAACACAAGTCATGAAGGATCACATTGATCCGGGTGAATAGAAATTACTCCGAGCTAGTTAATATAAGGAAATAGCAACATGTCCCATAACCACATGCTATTCTCGTATATTTAAGAACTCGTAATTGGTTCCTATTCAAAATAGGGAAAATCATCACACAGGTTCGAATGCATGAGTACAAGAGTTATTCGCCGAAGTAAACATATAAGGGGTCATAGTCCTTAGTTTTACTAAGGTAAATAAACTAAATTTCTCGTCCGATTGATAGGATAAGGAATCGTATATAAATCAATAGAATCGGAACCAGGTTTAGAAACCGAATTTATTATAAAAGGATTTGAATTTAAAAACTGATCAAATGTTGGTTCGATGCCCATTGACAATATAAAACCACATTATCCATTGTGGTTCAATTATTCATAAAAACTATCACCGTAGCGAAGGGAACACAAAAATCATAAACCCACATTACAACAACATACAGAAAATTAAAGGGATAATGGTTGTAATTTCGATCAACGAACGAACCGAAATTCCAAACTATCACCCGAAGGTTTTAAACTATATTGGAGTAGACTCAAAGGATATGGAGTCGATAATTCACGTTTTAGAGTCGTGAATCATACTAACAAGAGTTCTGAATAAATTTGATAAACAAAATAGAGCGCACAGGCTTTAGAATGATCACTTATTCAATTCACATCATAAACAATGTGAATAGGCCAAAAAGAATCAATATTGGAAGAATCAATCGAGAATCAAAGACGACGAATCGAGCTGCTGGAATCTGTGAATTCGTGAAGCTGAAGTTCACAAACGAAGTCCGAACTGCTGGAGCTCCGGCCGGGAAAGAGTCCGTAAGGGGGTAGACTATGGACCGAGGTCACTCTGATCCACAGCAGAAAAACGGTCGATTGGTCAAAAAGGAGCGGTCGACCGTTTTCAAACAGCAAGAAAACTGGTTGACCGCCCCATTTGGGCCAATCGACCGGTTTTGGCCTGGGCTGTTGCCCAGGCCAAAAACTAGGGGGATTCGTCCCCCACGAGCTTCCGGCACCTAACGTCGAGGCTCATGACTTCTTCGAGGCATCAATGAGACCTCTCCGATCCACTGTATCGACTCGCAAAGCTCGAATGCATTGGTTTGGATTATAGGTTCTAAACGAACTAAATTTCCAAACCAAAACGAATAAACGCGATATATGCGATTTGTGAAGTCTTAGAACTTGCCGGGTGCGACAATGGTACTTCACAACACCACTTAATCGATTCAAATCATGTGTATTGATCGTGTGAATAACACATGTCATAATCTCTATTTCAAACGAACAAACAAAAGCATATCAAAGCGATTCATGTGACTTGTGAAGACTTAGGACGTGTCGAGGAACAACGGAGCTTCACAACATCACTTAAATCAACTCATATCATATACATGGGATCGTATGAACAATCCTTATCATAAGTTGTGAACTCAATGAAACATGGAATCGGCTAAGTTACACTAACATAACCAATTAACTAGCATTTGCAAACTCATATGAACACTAAATTACACTTGTACAAGCTAATGGCTTGTGGCATAGATGTGAGTTCAAAAGATTCACCTTTGGGTCTTGAATGACAAGAACAAGCTCCAACAAGGAAGAACAAGCACAAATCCAAGCAAAGAAGCTTTCTTTCTTCAATCGCTCCTCTCAAATCACCACATGAACACGTATGAAGGCTCATGGATGTTAGAACATCATAAAAATCCGAAATTGAGAGGAGAGAAAGGTAGAGAACTAGTAGAGAGAGTTTACCCATGTTTCTACACTTGATTTCCTCTTGATTTGGATCCCTAGGAGCCAACCCTAGCTTAGGAATTTCTAATTCCCATTCCCCTTCCCTATTTCTATTTTTCTAAGTGTTGGAATGAATGAATGAAGAGGAGGGAGCTATTGAGGGTTATATGATGAGTTAGGTTAGCTCAACCGAGCCCTAGGCAAGGTGCCAATTTTCACGAACTCGAAACATATCGATGCTTTAGACAAAAAGGTCGTAAACGATGCTCCGGACTCAATGGAAGTGGTCCTGAATCCTAATTTTATCGTTTGTGAAAAATGACATTTTCAGCGATACATCGGACACGACGATATATTTAAATAGAATATTTTAAATCTATTATCATCGAATGAGCGGGTTTTTATAGACTTCCACCCTTAAAAGAATTGCGTCCCCACAACTCCTTAAGAATGAAGTAGTAAGTAACTACCAAAAATAATACCAAAGAGTGGTACCACAAGGACAGACACGAAATGGAAAGATCACACCAACGGCTAGGTGAGATCCCAACTTCGTGTCACAAGATCATAAAAACTAGAGTTCAATCTCGAATTCCATTACCCATGAAGGTAGTCACCCCAAACAGGTAAAATAATTCCAGAAAAATTCATAAATGGTATGAATTCGAATAGACTCACCTTTCTTCGTATGATTCTCAAGAGAATGAGAATCAATAGAATGTACAAAACCCAAGCCAATCTAATTTGGAATTTCAAGAAGCAGCGGGGCTGCGTTCTACAGACGCGAGATATCAGTAGTAGATATTTCTCTTAGGATATGAGATAGGAATTTACGATGGTTGACTAATCCATCCCCAAACTCAATCACGACGATGTAGCGAACATCGAACCCGAGCGCTTTAGTCCTGCGACAAGGTGGCTGACACCAACATAAGCACAACACAGAGATTCCAACGAATTTAGCTAAGGTAAGCAATTTTCGAAGAAAAAAATCAATTTTAAAATAAATGATTCAAGGTTGGTAGCGAAATACCAACCAGCTAGAAACCGATAAATAAATATTGGCCGATAATCAAATATTGGTGACAGAATACCAATGAATTAAAAATCGATAATAAATATTGGTAATGGAATACCAATGAACTACTGGGGGAAATCGATTTCTAACTAGGTACTAAATCTCATTTAGTAACCATAAAGACGAATCATTAGGAATTATACGAAATTCTCAGTATTCAGAAACTCGAGTATCAATCTTAGAAAATCGAAAACATCGAGAAGATGATGGACAAGTAGTGCAAAAGTTATCACTTCGGAAGAACAAGATTTAAGATAATTTTCTGCCAAAAATCCCAAATTACAGAAACATCAACAATTAATCAAAGGAGTACTAGACAATTCCTCTAACAAGATGACATTAAACCAAAGAGGTCATAATCACCAAAAAAATTGATTCACAAGGGTTAACAAACGTGCGGAGACAATTGTAAATCCAAATGATTCAAACAAATGAGGGATGAATACCAAAAGAGCTCATCCTTTCGGTATTCATTTCTAAGGACAACGCAAGGCTAAGTCCATAAGTGGATTGACTATAGCACTTCCGGGTAATAGAGTAGATCATTGATTCGAAGAAAGGAATTATTGAGTTTGTCGCGGATCACAAAACTCAAATTTCCCCTACCCTATGGGATTCTCATTCTCTCGAGTGATCGTTCACTAGAGAAAAAAAGAGACCCATGGAATCGCAAGAATAGTTCATTCTCTTTAGCAAACTGAAACAAGGATTAAGAATTAGGCGAGATTCTTAACAGCTAAGAATTCTCGAAAATCAAAGCTCAATGAATAACTCTTTGGGTTGTTCCAGGTGTTATTTAATTTACTCAAAGAAAAGATTCAAGATAATTTCTAATTGAAAATCTTGAACCACTCAAATTCTTGCTTCGAGGAAATCTAGAAATAAATTATCTAGGAAGATAACAAACGATTACGAAAAATCACAAAAATCCAAAATATTATTATTTTGATTAACTTATTAATAGTTAATTTAATTTTAGGGATCATTTCAAATGTCGGATTGTCACATAATGGTGTTTAGGAATTCCGAACTACAACATGGCGTCCCACGTCTCATTCGAGATCCTTAACGCATCCGACGGACAAGTTAACACAAGAATATCCTCACAATTTCTAACGTTCATGCAGATCTCGTGAAAAAATATAAAAATTCAATAAATCGTTCGGGATGGCATAATGGAAATAGGATTCCTTTATCAACTTACGAATAAAACACAATTGATATCTTTAGATAACGGAGAACACAGTCGACGTATATCAAAAGAACATAAATAAAATAATCTCTAAACAAGGTAAATGACATTAAGGAATTAATGGCACATACCTTAACTCAAGAATTAACAAACGAATGGTTGAATCCCACTCGAATATTCAAAATGGTTATTATCATAGTTTTCAAACGCACAAGTCCAGTAATTATCCGTCAAACCAAACACAAGTGTTCCTAGTCCTCATGTTTACTAAGGCGTTTAATTAAATTTCTCGTACGATTGAAGTAGTCAAGACAATGTCGAAATACGATTGCTGAAGCAATCGACAACTTGAAATTTACGTTTTAATAACATAATTTATAAAAAAACAGACATCGATTAGTAACTTGAGTCAAAGAATGAAAGAGAAGTACCACTAGAGCACAAGGGCCCTAGATGGACTATAGAAATCAACCCGAAGGAGAACGAGTCGATAACTATTCTAAAGACTAAAAATAGTCCACTCGAGACATAGTCACCCCTCCCGTAGGAGGTACACTGGGTGAACTGGCACTTGCACGGCCACGACCAACTATTTCACTTCTTTAAGGAAAAGAAGGAGGAAAAAGTTAGTCACAATTTGAATTCAAACGACACGAATTCAATCAAAATGGAATCATATTGGAAGATAAGGTACGACAGGTCTTAAGACGCTAACAAAAATCCTAAAGCATGATTCTTGAGAGAGGCTCAAGACAATACCATCGTCATGCTATCTTACACTGTTCCGAAAAGTTGGCTCTGATACCAAAGTGTAACGCCCTGCCTCTATACACACTATCGTCCAGTTCATTTCAGAGAAATGTCATAGACCATAACGGAAAATAAGGTTTGTGAAGGGCGACCGATTGTATGATCACTCCATGTGAGGAATGCACATCGAATTCTGATACCGACTAAAATTTCGACATGACCATTCGGCACATAGGGCAACTACACAAGGGCTATATGCAATCCGGAAAGCAGTATAAAATAGACATCAAAAATAATATAAATATGGTATATCTCAAAGCCAGACACAGAAGAATCATATAACAAAGGTGGAATAGATATGAATAAACCAAGGATGTGTACAACAAGATAGTGGTCAACAAAGATCCACTTATCCCAAAAGAATAGATACATGCACCATGATCTAAATAAAAGAATATGTACACAACAAGATAATGTCATAAGCATAAAAGTACATAAAGTGGCAGAGACAGAGTAGCAAGTTGAAAGCGGAACATCAATCCTGCGATGAGTCCCAGAGGAGTACCTAAATTGACTCGGTCTAATCCGAGTATTATTTATAAGGAAATAAATAATAAACGGATCAGTCTAGCTGTTCTCATCAAATAAACCGAGATAACAAGAGATATAACAAAGGATGACATGAACATGGCATGTCAACAAAATCAAGAAATGACAATGGGATGTCAGCACACAAATATCTCTAAATAATCTCCTAGCTAATATAGAATGCAACATTCAAATAATAGCACACAACAGGAAATGATAGCGGAATGCCAGATAAACTAAACACATGAATGACAACGGAATGCCAAATAAACTAAACACATGAATGGCATCGGAATGCCAAATACAGATCAAACTGATGACGATCGCATCAAAGTAAATCATGAATCATAAATCATTTCTCAAATTAACGCGCATCATGTCAAAGTAATCAAGAATCCACAAATCACTCGAAATCAAGAAAACATCATAAAGGGGCAGACCTGTTCATAGATGAGATACGATCTCTAGGTAACGAACCCATATATTTGAGTCGAAGCTCCCCACAGAGCCGGGTTGTGACCCGGGAATAGAGAAAACACCTAAATCATGAAAACTCTAGAAAACATCATAAAGAGGGGGCAGGTCTGTTCAAAGATGAGATACGATCTCTAGGTAGCGAACCCATTGGTTTGAGTGAAGCTCCCTACGAAGCCGGGTCGTGACCCTGGTAGAGGAAAGCACAAATCACAGAAAATCATAGAAAGTCAGACTGAAGTCTCATAGATGAAGGTCACAAATCATAATTTCCCACTCGGGCGATCAAGAACCAAACAACTATGTCATAGAGGCGGATACTATGGATCCGGGTGAGTATGAATTACACCGAGATAGTTAATGTAAGAAAATAGCTAAATGTCCCATAACCACTCGCTATTCTCAAATATTTACTAAACCGTTGTTAGTTCATTCTCAAAACATAAATCATGAAGCTTGGACCGAAGTCCCATAGGTGAAATCCAAGAATCGTAAATCACACTCGGGCGATCGAGGACCACAAAACACAAGTCATGAAGGATCACATCGATTCGGGTGAATAGAAATTACTCCGAGCTAGTTAATATAAGGAAATAGCAACATGTCCCATAACCACATGCTATTCTCGAATATTTACGAACTCGTAATTGGTTTCTATTCAAAACAGAGAAAATCGCCACACAGGTTTGAACGCACGAGTCCAAGAGTTATTCGCCAAACTAAACATATAAGGGGTCATAGTCCTTAGTTTTACTAAGGTAAATAAACTAAATTTCTCGTCCGATTGATAGGATAAGGAGTCGTATATAAATCAATAGAGACAGAACCGGGTTTAGAAACCAAATTTATTTTAAAAGGTTTTGAATTTAAAAACTGATTAAACGTTGGTTCGATGCCCATTGACAATATAAAACCCCATTATCCATTGTGGTTCAATTATTCAAAAAAAACCATCGTCATAGCGAAGGGAACACAAAAATCATAAACCCACATTACAACAACATACAGAAAATCAAAGGGATAACGGTTGCAATTTCGATCAACAAACGAATCGAAATTCCAAACTAGCACCCGAAGATTTTAAACTATATCAGAATTGACTCGAAGGATATCGAGTCGATAATTCACGTTTTAGAGTCGTGATTCATACTAACAAGAGTACCGAATAAATTCGATATACAAAACAGAGCGCACAGGCTTTAGAATGATCATTTATTCAATTCACATCATAAACAATGTGAATAGGCCAAAAAGAATCAACATTGGAAGAATCAATCGAGAATCAAAGACGACGAATCGAGCTGTTGGAATCTGTGAATTCGTGAAGCTGAAGTTCAAAAAAGAAATCCGAACGGCTGGAGCTATGGCCGGGAAATAGTCCGGAAGGGGGTAGACTGTGGACCGAGGTTACTCTGGTCCACAGCAGGAAAATGGTCGACTGGTCAAAAAGGGGCGATCGACCGTTTTCAAATAGCAAGAAAACCGGTCGACCGCCCCATTTTGGCCAGTCGACCGGATTTGGCCTGGGCTGTTGCCCAGGCCAAAAACTAGGGGGATTCGTACCCCACGAGCTTCCGGCGCCGATCGTCGAGGCTCGTGACTTCTTCGAGGCATCAATGAGACCTCTCCGATTCACCGTATTGACTCGCAAAGCTCGAAATCATTGGTTTGGATTATAGGTTCTAAACGAACCAAATTTCCAAACCAAAACGAATAAACGCGATATAAGCGAATTGTGAAGTCTTAGAACTTGTCAGGTGTAACAATGTTACTTCACAATACCACTTAAGCGATTCAAATCATGTGTATTGATCGTGTGAATAACACATGTCATAATCTCTATTTCAACCGAACAAACTAAAGCATATCAAAACGATTCAAGCGACTTGTGAAGACTTAGGACGTGTCGATGAACCACAGAGCTTCACCATATCACTTAAATCAACACATATCATATACATGGGATCGTATGAACAATCCTTATCATAAGATGTCAACTCAGTGAAACATGGAATCGGCTAAGTTACACTAACATAACCAATTAACTAGCACATGCAAACTCGTATGAACACTAAATTACACTTGTACAAGCCAATGGCTTGTGGCATAGATGTGAGTTCAAAAGAACTCACCTTTGGCTCTTGAATGACAAGTACAAGCTCCAACAAGGAAGAACAAGCACAAATCCAAGCAAAGAAGCTTTCTTTCTTCAATCACTCCTCTCAAATCACCACATGAACACATAAGAAGACTCATGGATGTTAGAACATCATAAAAATCCGAAATTGAGAGGAGTGAAAGGTAGAGAACGAGTAGAGAGAGCTTACCCATGTTTCTACACTTGATTTCCTCTTGATTTGGATCCCTATGAGCCAACCCTAGCTTAGGAATTTCTAATTCCCCTTCCCCATTTCTATTTTTCTAAATGTTGGAATGAATGAATGAAGAGGAGGGAGCTATTGAGGGTTATATGATGAGCTAGGTTAGCTCAACCGAGCCCTCGCCAAGGTGTCAATTTTCACGAACTCGAAACATACCGATGCTTATAGTCAAAAAGGTCGTAAATGATGATTCAGACTCAATAGAAGTGGTCCCGAATCCTAATTTTATCGTTTGTGAAAAATGACATTTTAAGCGACACATCGGACACGACGATATATTTAAATAGAATATTTTAAATCTATTATCATCGAATGAGCGGGTTGTTACACTAATCTATGTCAAATCAAGGAGAAATAACACCAAATCAGAGTTTGCAGCTGCTACTAGGCATTAGAATCCTACCCAAATAGTGGAGTTTTTAGATTTGATATATTTTATTTATGGCTAAGGTGAGTGATTTGCATTGTTTTTCACTAATTACGACTAATTAAGGGTGATTAGTGTTAATTAACAAAATTATACATGATTAAATGTTGGAAAAATGTTTAGAAATTCTTATATATTATTTTAAGGCTCTATTAGAAATTTGGGTTAATTTGGATATGTTTTGCTAATCCTATCATTAGTCATTGTTAAATATGTTTAAGGGGAAAGTATGGGCTTCGGGTATGTTTGATCCATTTTTACATGTTGTATTATTGTTTTTGTGTTTGTGGTTGATTATACATGTTGTTATTACTGTTTGGAATGTTTAATGATTGTCTAGTGAAGTTAGATTGGTCAAAAACGCCATCGGATGGCGTAAATAGCTCGTTGGAAAAGTTGTAGGAACCGGATCGGATAGGTGGGAGGGAGCACGAGCCGTCCCGCTCGTGTCTCATATATTACGAGCCGATCACACCAGAAGCCCTCCGCCCTGAGCCGCCTTGTACAAACCCATCCGATCTTGGCATGGTGGCACGACTAGTGCCACTTGGTGGACCACGAACCAGAAGCTCCGAACCGACCCGCTCTCCTGGAGTGTGCCACGAACCGCCTGAGGGAGTAAGTCACGACCCAAAGCTTGAAGGGGAAGACCAAACTGTAGTGCCATGAACGAAGGAGCCACGAAGCCTGAAGTAACGATCTGAAACGGTGGAGGAGCTCGACCCGACCCAGAGTATATGCCACAAACAGATCTGGATGGAGGAAACCGACCCGACCCGATGCGATGACCACGAGCTGAAGGAGAATCCCGAACCAGACTATTGGGAGGTGCTATGAACTGAACCACTAGGAAATGATAGTTACAACCGAACTGAACCAAAGATGAGAAGGAGGACCGAACCGATCCGGAGGAGACCAAAACCCGAGATGCAAAGTTAGTCCAAATAGGAAGTAGAACTCAAGATCCAGTTGGGAACCAACGAGTTAACTTCATGAGTTGGGCTTTGCTGCAGGACGTGTGCTAAGGGGTTATCAACATCCATAACTTTGATTCACCACTAAAACGGATATTAGGCTACGGATCAGTGCAGTGGGGTAGTTATTGCTCCATGGGGCAAAGTAATCGTAGCATGGCTATGAGCCAGTGAAGTGGAGTCGTCATGACTTCATGGGGCAGAGTGGACATAGCAAGGGATTAGTGGCTATGGATCAGTGCAGTGGGGTAGTTATTGCTCCATGGGGCAAAGTAATTGTAGCATGGCTATGAGCCAGTGCAGTGGAGTCGTCATGACTTCATGGGACAGAGTGGACATAGCAAGGGATTAGTGGCTATGGATCAGTGCAGTGGAGCCGTCATGACTCCATGGGGAAGAGTGATCATAGCAAAGGAATTAGGTGGTCAAAGCGATGGATATCGTATGCTTAACGCACTGAGTGAGAGATGTGAGGATGGTTGCTATGCTTGATTGTTTGGTATCACTATGACATGCACACCCCTCCCCCGTATATTTACACAATATGTTAGTGTCACCTTAGAGTATTGTACATTTTGTTGTGCTAACCGTTATTGTTCTGTTTTGCTGTTTATCGCTTATACCAAACTTTTGTCTGACCCAGAGTTTTATGTCTCTTCTTATTACTCTAGGTGCTCTTAAACGGGCAGACTAGAGATAGGTTAGGTGGTATGCACGAGTAGCTGTACCGGAGACGAGCAGGAGGCTTCCACGTATGATATATATAGATATTCTCCCTGTGTTGTTGCTAGTCACTACTTTGGGCATTAGTAGTGCACCTTTTTCTTTGCTTTAGAGACAGTATGTTGTAGTTGTAATAAGCAGTATTTTGAATTTCCGATGTTACGATGACCACGGTCTAGTTTTCAGCTTATGCACCGTCTCTCCTGTTTTATGTCAAGTATGTTATTATTATATTTTATTCCATGCGCTGTGAGACATTTTTCAGGTTCCTTGTTCCTTTCCTTTTCCTTTCTTTGGCGATCGTCCCGTGCTAGTCGGGCATTGGCACAACGCACTTTCACTGGAAATGTCGGCTGGTGCGGGCGGGCCGTCACATATAAAACCAAAAGTAACAGAAAAGGGCGCATGACAAGAGAAACAGTCATGTAAGAACAGATCTGATGAACAGAAATAGGCATATAAAACAGATCTAATGAACAGGTGATAATAGAACTGATTAGGCATAGTGACATGATCATAAAAAGGCATGACGAGATCTAATCAATGAATTAGATATACGAATAGTGGCAGATCTGACATGATAAATAGGTATAGATTCATATCTAGTACAATAGACATGTCAGAATAACATATTTAAATAGGTTATAACATATCTGTTATGATTTACATGGTCACATGCATAGATCTAAATTCCAGTCATGTCAAGTTTTACTTTTTAATTATTTTGATCTAAAATTAACATGAACTCACAGTATTTGGATCTAGAAAACAGAAGAAAGTTTGTAGATGTTGAATCAAAGATCTCTAATTTGATTAACTTTAATTGATTGCTCAAGAAGAAAAAAGCTTGATTCAGTCTGGGTAGAGACAGCATCTAGTCCTCCATTATTTTTTGTGTGCAAAAGCATGAGAAATGAAGTCATATATATAGTCGTGGACCCTAAACCCTAATCTGCCACGTCTGCCTAAGGCGGTCGATCCCCCGTTGAGGTGTTGACCCATGGGTCGACACCCCTGAGCAGAAATTTTCCCGCTTCCTCGATTCTACACAATTTTGAATTTTTGGACCCGATTTTGAATTTTTAGACTATATATATATACACACACACACACACACACTATTCTTGCGTGTGTACAAGCTGCTTCAAACCTTAATAACTTCTTCATATAGTGTCCATTTTATGCAAACCAGGTGTCAATTTTGACCAAAATTCCAAGACGAATGCAATGTCGCAGTTTGTTTCCCTTAATTCTGAATATTTAATTAATTATTCTTTAATTTATCATCTTTAGTGTTGTTAAATTTCGGGGTTTTACAGTATACATCTCCAGTAGAAGACAACGTTGAATGTCAAAATAATGATTTGCCGAGCTGTAATCCTTCGACCTTAAATGCTACATCCTTTGGATATAATGATCCCAATTTGACGCAAGGAAGTTTCACACACATGATGGAAGGTTGACTGCATTTGGTTATTTCTTGAATCTATAAGCATACGTTATTATTGTATTTCATAAGAACTATGTTTTCTATGCAGTATCGTTACCCGAAAATCGAATCCTTTTTTTCTATGTTGGACCGTTAGATTACTACATGTCCCCTTTCATGGATCCTATGAAAACTGAATTCCAACATTCCAGTCCGAGGTATGTGAAAAATATTTAGAGTTAACTCGTTTTTTTTTAATATGAAGTAATAAATTTAGTTCTCACGGTTATTTTTTTAGAATCTTCAGTGTTCAAATAAATGACATTGGTACCAAATCAAATACCCAAATACTAACGAGGGCATTGTAGCAAATAAGGAAGTACACTATGAGGATCCCCCTTTAAATATTATGGATGTAGTGGGCATGCCAGAGAATGACCAATCCTAGATAGAGAGCATGCAAGTTAATAATGAACCATTCGACTTTAATTACGATGATTTGAATAGTAGATATGCTGAAGATAGTGATAAGAACGAAATGGAAGTTCCCCTTGAGGATAACTTATGTACGGCCCAACTATTGTCGAACTCAAATGTAACACCCCGTATTTTATGTTAACGTTATAGTAACGAATCAAAGAATAATTAATTTCAAATGTGAGGATTAAGGGATACGGATTACACCATTGCGTTCATCTCGAAATTTTGCTTGAGATAGAGTCCGAGTTTACGTAAAACGGACATCGTATGAAGGAGATATGGACGAACGAAGTTAAGGAGAAAACCAGAAGAAAGAAAGAGGAAAAAAATATGCACTGGCGCACTTGGGAAGTGCGCCAGTACAAAAGATGCACTAGCGCACTTGGGAAGTGCGCCAGTACAAAAATTGCACTGGCGCACCTGCCATGTGCGCCCAGGCCGAACTGATAGCCTGCACAGCTTTCTGGTGTGATCTGATCCATATAGTGAGTCATTGCTGAGTCCTTTCTGACTCCTTACTGAGTCATTGGGGCTGAGGTGTCACCCTATCCTGACTGAATGGTTGTGATTAACTCTAGGATCATCCGACGACTCTAATTAAATTGAAATTCTACATAAACAACCCAATGCTCAAACCTAAAAATCAGACAAAAATAATCCTGGAACTATCATGCCGTCAATAGAGAACTTGGAGTAGCCGTCACCAATTCAAAGACAAGATAAAAACCTGAATCAAAATCAAATTAAAGTAATCAAATTCAACGATCTACATCAAAGGTGAGCTTACCAATTTCAGAATCCAGATTTCAGAAATCGAGAATTCCTTTTTGTAAGTTGGTTATTACGTAGATTTAAACATTATTTCAAATGAATCATGACATGTTGTAATTCGAATATAGAATGATGCTTATGTATAAGATAAATAAAGTTTGATACTCGTTTATCTTAAATTACCATTGCGATTGATCATGTCTATATGCCTGTGGTGATGAACACATTGTACGTTATTGAAATCTATTATGATTGGGTAATGGATTTGTTATGCCAACTGAATGGTGAAACATGTCATGTTATAATTTGGTGGTTACTTGCAAGTTTATGATCTAAATCACATGCTTACATGTTAGATGAACATTCATGTATATTTAGAATTATGTTAAGTTGAATCTATTTATGTTGCAAGATTGGATTTGTAGCTCTCTTATGTTTTAACACATAAGTTATCATGCTATGTTGTGATTTAAATATGTTTATAATGGCTCTCTTATGTTTAACACACATTAGTTATCATGCTAAGTTGTGATTTAAATATGTTTATAATGGCTCTCTTATGTTTAACACACGTAAGTTATCATGCTAAGTTGTGATTTAAATATGTTTATAATGGCTCTCTTATGTTTAACACACATAAGTTATCATGCTAAGTTGTGATTTAAATATGTTTATAGTAGCTTTCTTATGTTTTGACATACATAAGTTAATATGCTAAATTGTGGTTTAAAATTGTGTTTATATGTTAAACCTCCATGATAGACCTATATCAAGTTTACATGACAATTAGATCCAACTTAGTCACAAGTTCACCTTTACCTGCTTAATTAAGTTAATGATACTTCTATGCCAAGTTACACGTGATAAGTAAAATGTATGTTATTTTATGTTTATTTCATGTCCCTTGTTTATTACCCCTTTTTATTTAAGGGTTTGGGCTAATTTACTAGCCTAACATTCTATGTGATTCAAGCGTACGTTCCACGGGGATAGCGATGGGAAAATATGAAAATTCATGGCATCGATTTGTTCATAAAATGGTGAAACACCCCACCTCCGTTAGGGTCACTCTCAAAGGGAATGCCCTAATTTTGGTGGAGGTTTATAAGTACAAGTCACAGATATACAAGACAGATATAAGAACACATATTTGTAAACAGCGGAAAAACAACAAACTTTTATTTCATAAAAGCAAATACGTGTTACAAAACATCACCATGATTGTCTTACATCTTTTTTTCAAAAACATAACATAACACTTTCATAATCTGTCTTGAGTACATTATTTAAAGAAGCATAAATAAAGCATAGATAACTGCAAAAGTCCCCATAGTGGATTGTCCAAAGCCATAGTTCAAAACAGGAAAGTCCAAGCAATACATTTCTCTTCTTCAAGCTGGATGTTAAGGCTGGTCAAGCTGCAGTGTTCCCTCCCTGTGGACCTGGTGGGGGGGGAAACGGAAGAAAAGAAGACGAAAGAAAAGTAGAGTCAGACATAAAGCCTGAGTAAGTCTAGTACTATTTTGTCTATGAATAAAGAACTGGGTATGATAAGTATAAACAAGAAGTGGAAAGGTACTTTAAACTTGGTTAAGTTGTCTAGGGTCGAATATACTATCGTACCCCATGTAAATCTTTGAACCCATATAAACTAGTTTCCAATTGGCACCCCATAATCAGGGTGATGTGATCCATTCAATGATGATCGGCTCCTACTCGCATAGTTACATGTGTCTTACGGCCCCCGATGTCTGTAGTTACCTATGCTGGTCCCACCATGGGGTGTATCAAGTCCCATGGCAGCGGCCCGACACAACCTTAGAATGCACAGGTATGCTACTGGTGCCCAGTGCTTTATTTTTCTGCGCCGGAGTGCGTGCACGCCCGCACATCGTTAGAACCTACACTGCTACACCACCGCCGTCGCTTTGACCTCTTACAATCAGCCCAGTAATCGTGCCCCACCCTGCCTAGTTTCAGGGTATCATGATACACCTTTTAGGGTTACTGCTGAAAAGGTCCCCCTTTACTAGGTTTTCTATCTCTAGCCAACATGCTAAGTTGGTTAAGTGTTTCTAACCTAACCCCCACCAGTCCGTTTAGTTTAGCATGTTCCATTTTGATTAAGTCTTTAGTCCACTTAATCCTAACAATCCTGACTCAGCCTTAATTGTCTTATTAAGGCCCTGACCTCTCACATTAGACAGGTATTGTTGTGGCTGCCTGTTGCCGGTTGGTTCCGGGCAGTCTTACGCCACAACTCAGTCTAACCTCGGGTCCTTATTGGGCTCCATGTTTAACCTCTCACATTGGATAGGTATTGTTGTGACTACTCGACAGCCGGGCGGTTCCGGGCAGGTTTACATCACAACTCAATCCAACCTCGGGTTAAACACATCGTATTTTCTACTTTTACATATTTTGTCTTTCTTCTTTATTTATTTGTAAATATTTGCGGCCCATTATTAAGTTAATGGTGTAAAGATTACACCAATCACGGGCCCAACCCATACTTGAATTTGGGCCCTTCTATTTTATATTTTCATTCATTAATTAATTTTAACCCAACGTTATTTTCCCCCGTTTTACACGTCCGTTCATATATATTGGGCTTAGCCTTTTAAAGCCCAATTTAGCCATGCGAAAGGGGAGGCTTAAAGCGTGATTACATACACAAAGAGGGGAAGGTGAGCGTATGAACTTGCAATATGACGATGGGAATACAAAATAGAAACTGGTGTACTTGCATAGTAGTGACATATACTTTGGTCATAAAACATAGGTGACATGAATCAAAGCATGTGAACTTGTAATTGAGATATCATTATTGACACATGAACCTATATTTTTATTTAGGCATAATGTCAAACATAAGCATGGCGTAAATACTTCTAGCATAAACATGGCATAATGTCAAACATAAGCATGGCATAAATACTTCTAGCATAAACATGGCATAATGTCAAACATAAGCATGGCATAAATATTCCTAATCATGGTGTTTGCTTTAAACTTGCAAAAAGGGATTTTTGAGTCTAACCTAGCCATGTCTCACATATGTCATCATATAATTCTTTTAAACAAGATAGACTTAATCATAGATTTCAATTATGCCAAATATCATTCATAGCCTAGCCATATTCATAAGTTTTGCAAAAGCATGACTTAATACATGGATTATGGTGTCAAAATTCCAACATAGTTTCATATGAACTATAACAACGAAACTTGTTTCAATTACTTGCAAAATGATTTATGCACAAAAATATACATCATGATGGCATAATAACAAAGCCCCAAACTCGCATGAATTTCAATCAACTACATACATGTAGCTTCAACATAGATTACATAATTTGCGCAATATTCCAAACGTATACTTGCATAGAACTACCGCATGTAGTTCTTTATAATGAATAACATAATTTTGCACAAATATGAATTACTTTATTATCCCAATTCAAGCATACAAATCAATACAGTTGTTTATTCATACCAGAGTAATACTCTACTTACAATGGTTGCGGCGAATTCTCTAATTAAGAGATATGATTCCTTTGTTGAATTGATTGGCTTTAGGTTGCTTGAATTGCTTTAGGCTTTAGAACTTTCTTCCTAATTCTCTTTCTAGTTGGCGGCTACTCTTAGTCGTTCCTCAGCAACATGGCGGCTATGTTCTTAATTTTGAATGAATAGATTAGGGTTTAGTCTAGGGTTGTTTATATAGAGGTTAGGAACTGATTAGGACCATTGATGTTGCTTGGATTGATCGTAGCCATTCATTAGATAGAGAGACCAATCAAAACTTGCCACCTAGCCCTAGTGACAAAGCAGACCACAGAAAATCGGCCAAACACAGACCTGGCCAGCCAGGTTGACTGGGCTCGACCAGGTCGACACCCCTGTCGACAGGGCTGTCGACAGCCCTGTCGACATGGGTAGCCCAGGTCGACAGCCCAGTCGACCTGGGTGGCCTAGGCGGGTGTTTATCCGCCCTGGCCCACTGGGCCCGATTTTTAATTATTTTATTCTGTTTGAATTTTAAATTTAATTCAAAACTTCCGAAGGCCATATCTTCTTCATACGGACTCCGTTTTTCGAAAACTCGGACTCTATTTCACGTATTTTTCTGAGACGAACGCAATGGCGTATCCCGTTTCCCTTAGTTCTTTGATTTGAATTTGATTATACTTTAATTCATGAATTTCACAGTTATAGAATTCTCGGAGTGTTACATATGGTATATTTGATATACCATTTATTGTGAGCATAATCAAAGTATAATTATGGCAAGATTAAATTAAAATTAATTTACATAAAGAAATTAGACATATATAGAAAATATGTGAATTTAGAAAAGACGAATATGCCTAACCCAAGGTTTGACTGAGTTGTGGTGTAAAACTGCCCAGAATCGACCGGCATATCCGGTGACCACAATAAGACCTGTCTAATGTGGGTGGTTAGTGCATCAAGCCCAAAAAGAACCCGAGGTTAGACTGAGTTGTGGTGTAAATCTTCCTGGAACCGACCGGCATATCCAATAACCACAACAAGACCCGTCTAATGTGAGTGGTTGGTGCTTTAATGAATAAATTAAAGCTAAGTCAGGATTGGTAGAGCTAAGTTAATTAGGGAAACACTTAACCGATTCAGCATGTTAACTAAACGGATGGGTGGGGTTAGGTAAAACTTGGACACTTAACCAAATAAACATGTTGATTAGAAAACCCTAGTAACGGGGACCCATTTCAGCAGTAACCCACATAATGTATCATGGTACCCTGAACTAGGTAGGGTGGAGCACAATTACTGGGCTGATTATAAGCGGTCAAAACATCAGCGGGTGGTGCGTCAGTGTAGGCTCCGACGGAGTATGGGCGTGCATGTACTCCAGAGTGGAAAAAGCAGGCACTGGGCATCAGTGGTATACATTGTGCATCTTGAATTGTGTCGGGTTGCCACTAGAGGGACTAATACACCCCATGGTGGGACCAGCACAGGTATCTACAGTCAAGCGGGGCCGAATGACACAGGATATGAATGCATGCGAGTAGGAGCCGATCATTAAGGGGATCGTTTGTTATGAACACGTGGGGTTGGTTGAACCAATGGTTAAGTAGGTGCAGAGACTATAGTAATGGGTGCGATCGCATGTTCCTCTTATCTTATATTAGGGTATTGTCCTATGTTCTGTTATTACTGTCATGATCCTTTTCCTTGTTTAAATACTAGTAATCACTGAACTTACCAGACTTATTATCTGACCCGTTTTCTTTCATCCTCTTTTCTTCCGTCCCCCTCCCTCTCCCCAAGGTCCACAGGGAGGGAATACTCTAGCTTAGTCAGACTCTTTGCAAGCTTCAAGAAAGTAGATGTATGATGTAAGGACCCGTAACTTCCCCGTGAAGGAAAGAGCAGATTACTTTGAGAACAACACACATCGGAACGCAAACAGAAGAACATATCGTTGTTTATGACAACAATTCCATCAGAATACAAGAATATACATAGTATAAACAAATAGTATACATTTGATAAATATCAGAGATTAAAATACATTACATAGCAGCGGAAAAATAATACAAAACACAACTGAAAGTAATACACGGATACAGAGCTTTCCGTGTATCGTTCCAACTGCAAATAAGGACCCTGTGAATATAAATCTGCAAAACCAAAACTACTAGCTGCTCGTGTCGAAAATAGGGCCCCCCATAGTTTAGGTTAAAACAATAAACTCCAGGTCAGTCATGTGACTAGTGTGAAAACTAAACAGTTATTTAAAACTTTACTTTAAATCTGATATATTAAGAGACCACGCCGTATAACACGGAACGGGTTTCCTCCAAAGAATATCAGTGCATATAACAAAACAGCGCAATGCTTTTTGGAAAAATGAAGCTATTATAAGACCCATGTCCCATCACATAATGCAACACAAGCCGAAGGATAGGGTTTTCCCTTATAATAGCCAAACATGCTTGGTACGTTAAAAACAAATCATTTGATACCATTATAAGTGTATAGTGTCAAAACAATTTAAATCATAAATATCAATCATAGACGGCATGGGTACCATATATCATGTCGCCATACTAGGCTCTACAATCAAAACCGCAAAATCACGTATTGGAATTTGGATTTCCATCTGTGAACCGAGGCAAGGGATCGTCCTCACCGGCTTCGAGACAATCTAGCCCATGTCTCAGGAACAGCCGCAATTGCCCCATGGATCTTCAGGGTCGGTCCACCGATGTGGATTAAACTTAAACCCTGGACATTGCGTTTCCCCGCCCTTTGGGGGCGTAAATGAGCCAAATGACTCCATCGGCTTCACATAGTCACCGATATATCCCAGGTGCCTCGCAACAGCAACAACCACACAGGTGAAAATAATATAAATGTCAGGGCTGGTAGGCCACTAACACTACCCTAGCTAGAAGGAAACAAATGCCCCCCCTGTAGTCCTCTCCCGTTTCTGGTTCACAACCGGGGTGTGAGGCTCGTGAATTAACGCTACACAAAGCTATGCCACACAGGCGGTGCTTTGGTCATCAACCACAAGACTCTTTTTTTCAACAAAAGCCCTAATCATTTGCCACTTAGGCATGCCACACAGGCAATTCACTCCATGCGATAGATATCCATCAATATATAACCTCTAAGCTCGTACGTCTCAGAGAAGGGCATTAAGCAAGAGAATTTATTCTCCGCCGCCAAACATATATATATTTAATAGAAATCAATCACACAGAATAAAATCCAATGTCAGACACACAGTCCATACAAGTTCGTTCTGGGTCTGAATGAAACCGGAGGAACCTTATTCCTCGCATATCCATCGATCTCCAAGTACGTCTGGACGATCACCAACTGATTCCCACCTTTTGGGTGTACAGCCCAATCAAGATCATCAGGTAATCATCCAAACGATGTGAAGACCTCTGGTCTTCGACCCCCGTTTTCATTCTCGACACATCATCGAATCAGTTATTCAGAATGGGATAAACCCGGTCTTTCTGAATAACTCGCGTATATAATAAACAAGGGTTACACAAACACAATATACGCCTCATTCCAATTCAGAATATTCTTTTATTCAAATATCCTTATACTTTGGGAAAGGTTCCTATTAATTTTATCAAAGATAGATTATATAAATTTGTTCTTTAATCTTCTTTTGAATATCAATTCAAACTAGTCGGGATTAGCGAACCACACCGAAGTAATCATTTATATTATTTCCCAATCCCAACTTATTCATCCCATAAAGTAAAATTGGTCATACTTCATATCTAACACCACGGTGTTATCGGTAAATTCAATTACCATTTCACATTTAAATCTAATTAAAGATTTAACTATCGCTTGGAGCAAAACTGGTGATACTCCATTCTCGATCATTTCAATCTAATTAAAGATTCGTTAGAACTCCACTTGGTTTTAATCTTCCCAAAAATCACTATCAATGATTATTTAACTTGGGAAATCATATCTTGTCTTTAACTGGGTTAAAAAACCAATGTCATTTAAAACACGGTTCATGATAAATCCAAATCCCGTTTGATATTAAATACAAGGCTCTGAATAGAAAATATATCAGCTTATATTCAATATCTAATTCTACGACCAACCAATATCGTATTGGAAATAACGATATCAATATATCTTTCAAATTTCCATAACAATATCTGTATAATCACGAAATCCAACATCGAAATATTCCAAAGACAATTTCGATTCACATCTATTCCAATTCAATTATTGGAAATTCTAGTTATTTTCAAAACTATTTCAAATACAATTTATTTAACAAAAATAAATGGGATTATAATTCTAGTTCAAAACTAGTTCATTTCGATGAGAATCTATTTTTATCTTTTCAAATTTGGAATTTTTCATCCTAATTCTTCCCAAATCATTTCTTATGATTTTACACAAATTATTGCTATTTTTAATAATTTAATCAAGGCCCGTACAGTTGATTTCCATCAACGGCCATCGAACTGCACTTACAGCGACCTTTTCCAAATTTGATTTGGATATAATTCCAAATTCAACCGTTTAATTTCAAATCTCTAATATTCATCAGAAAGCTCTTTTCGATACGAACCCAACGGTTCGGGTTTTCGGAGAATCTGACGGTCGGATCTCCCGTAATGTCCATTTGAAATCAATGGTCGAAATTCGCAAACTGCCACAGCGTGGCGCGTTCTATTCAGGCCATTATATATATATATAATATATATTATATATATTTTGTCGATTTCCTTTTAAAATGTATTTTATAAATTGTTTTAAATTCGTTTTCGAAACGATTTCAACCTCATATTCAATTTCTAATTAAAATTGAATATTCCACATCATCGATATACAAAAGATAATATTTTCAAAACGTTGTATTTTGAAATTACTTCCTTTTCTATATTCATTTTGAAAATGAATCTAATCGATATAAATATCGTTCGCGTCAAAATGGCGCATATCTAATCAACACGGCTTTATATATTTCAATAACTTCGTTATCCTATTCAACAAATGAATATTTTCTTCAACACATGAATATATATATTTTATTCAACACATGAATTTATATTTTTATTCAACACATGAATTTTTATTCTATTCAACACATGAATTTTCTTTCTATCCAACACATGAATTTTCTTTCTATTCAACACATGAATTCTCTTTCTATTCAACACATGAATTTTCTTTTATTCAACACATGAATATATGTTTTATTTTCTAAATTGGAATGAGACCCACTCAATTACCATATAACATTATTTATATGGATTCTGTACAACACATGTATATAATATCAATGATAAATAATCAACCATCATCCAAAGTGCACCATACAACTGCATAAGCATTAAATACAAATAATTAACGCTTACACAGTCTGTCAACCAATTGATTGACATACAACTAAACAATTGGGATTAGTGTACGTCGATATCATCCCAACACCCGTGTAGGGTTTCAATCAATCAAACACATATTTTATTTGTGCAGTTGGGCGATGTAACGACCCGGAAAATCAAAACCAATTTAAAAATTTTATTATAAATTATTTGGTGGAAAAATGTGGCAGAAATTAAAAACTTTCATTTTTAAATAATATTAAAGCCAGTGAAAATAGTCAATTTTCAAACGATCTCTGTTTTCGACGAAACCACTTTTGTTGGAACCGGAATGTTGAATTATTGCTAGGTTTCAATTTTTAGAATTTTTCGAATTAATATGTGAGTGTGGCGAAGGAAAATGTGTTTGGTCGATTATAGTCAAATTTAATCGACTGAAAAATAGCCATTTTTCAAACAGTCTCCGAATTCGACGAAATTAGTTTTGTTAGGACCGTATCGTCATAACATAGACAAATATATTTTTTCTGAGTCCGTTTGTGGCCTCGGTGAATTTATTTATGCAGACGAATTATATTAATAAAGGAATTAAATATTAAATTAAATAATACTGGCCACAGACAGCCGTTTGGGCTGACGGGACCTATCCCATTGGATCCGGAATATGGGCTATTGGCTAGAGTCATTTTCTGGTGGACTGAAATTGAAACTGTTTGAAAGCTACGGTTTTTTTTTTGTAAAAATACATTAAAATATTATAAATAATAGGAGATTAAACCCTAAATCACTATTCATTGCCTTCTTCCAGCCGCCATCCTCAAAACACATGGCCACTAACCTCCGAAACTTCTCCTCCTAATTCCTCCTTCATCTCTTCGAATTGGAACCCACTCTTTACACCACATCGAAGCTCTTTCCCTCCTCTTCCCATCCATACGGTCAAAGCTACCTGAAATTGCCCCTAGCAGCCACCTTAACTCCCCGAACGTCCGCCGCATCGCACCGCCGTGGGCCCTCCGGGCTCAACCGAGCTGCGCCGAACACCCCCCTCGTGCGCCTCACTTCCCTCTCCAGCGTGCCACCGACCGATCAGTGCCTCGTACCCTGTAGTGTCTGCAATCCTGAACCCTAGTTTTGAACACTAAGTGAAACTTACGGCCTGCAATAACAGAGGAAAGAAAAAGGTAATTTGCTTAACTAATTTATTAATTAATTAATTTAAATTATTTTAAAACATCATTTAACCATAAATGATTCATTTCAACTTAGAATTTGATGATTTCAGAAGCGTTGGAATCGTAACAGCGAATAGAACGTGTTGAGACTGAAACGGGACCATTCTGAACAGTTTGAATTTTGGCCAAAATCTGCAACGACTGTGAGATTTCTAGATTTTAATAATTAAATAATTTAATTTTATTTGTTATGTGAATCATTGTATGTTATTTCTGATCTGTGATTGGTGATTGTTGTATGGTTGTTTATATTCGTTGTGATATCATGATATAGTATGTCAGTTTAGATCTACGAAATTCTGATGTAATCTCTATAAAGTTCTCATCTTTATTGTTTTTTTTTTATTCTATTTTTATTTTTATTCCTTTATAGAAATGAAAAATTGAATCTTTGTTGCTTTACAAATAAAGATGAAATTTTGAATCTTTATTTTGTTTTTACAAAGTAAAATGAAAAATTTAATCTTTGTTTGTTTTACAACAAACATGGAAAGCTAAATCTTTATTTTTGGTTCAACTCATAAAATGAAAGTTGAGTTTTTGTTTTGATTAACAAAATAAATGAAAGGTAAATTTTATTTTTATTTGTAAAATAATAGCATAAGGTAAATTTCTATTTTGATTTGCAAATTAAAACAAAGGTTTGATCTTTATTTTTGATTTACAAAATAAAACAAAAAGTTAAATTTCTATTTTATTTTTTTTGATTTGCAAAATAAAACAAAAATTAAATTTTTATTTTTGATTCGCAATAATGGCAAAGGTGGAATCTTTATTTTGGCTTACATAAATGAACGAAGACTGAATCTTTATTTTGTTTATGATTTTGAAAATAAAGAAAGTCTAAATCTTTTTAAATTTTAATTAAAGGATAAATAAAGATTAGATATTTTATTTTGATTTACAATATAAAATAAAGATTAGATGTTTTATTTGATTAACAAATAAAACAAAGATGAGACCTTTTATTGTGATTCATCGAATTTATACACCAAATCATATATTGTGTTGTATGTGTAGACATTGAAATGACGATGTTGGGTAAATAGAAATGGTTAGACAAAAACCATTATTTTTTGTTATCATATTTTGACACCAATGTGAGTTGAGTCCCTATAGGAATATTGTGCATTAAGAAGACGATTAAAGGAGAATTTACATTTTTCCATTGTTATAAAGAGAAATAGAGAATTTACATTTTTCTAATGTAATAAAGAGTAATAGAAAATTTACATTTTTATATTATAATAAAGAGTAATAGGAAAATTACATTTTTCTATTATAATAAAGAGAAATAGTAAATTTACATTTTTCTATGTTAAGATATAAGATTTACATTTTTCTATGCAAAGATAGAAAATTTACATTTTTTTTTCTATGTAAAATATAAGGTTTACCTTTTCTAGGTGAAGATGAAAGATTTACTATTTTTCTTTGTAACAATGAAAGGTTTACATTTTCCAATGTAAAGATAAAAGAATTTACATTTTTCATTGTAAAAGAAAAGGAGATATGTAACAACCCGAAAATCTGGGCCAGTTTAAAATTTTTATTTTGGCAATTTTAGCGAATTTTGATTATTTAAAATGAATTATTTTAAATAATATAGACGAGAAATTATTTTGAATATAATTAGAACGTATATATTATATACGTCATGGTTAGAATATAAATAATTATTTATAATTATAAATAGAATAGAAAATGGCGTGGTAGTTCGATAATTCGATTTCAAACTTCAATTGAATGTACCGGGTGCAAAACAATCCGGATTTTAGTGAAACCAAAAATCATAGGATCTAATTGATAATATCTTTCCAACGAATCCGAAAAATCAAGATTTCATAGCGGGAATCAAAAGATATGCCCAGTTGAAAATTCGGAATAGTCGTTATGGAATTCAGGCCCTTAAAAATAGACATTTTGCAAACGACCTCGGATTTCGACAAAACCAGTTTTGTTGAGTCCGCGATGTCAAATTATTGCTAGGTTTCAAATTTCATAATTTTTCGAATCAATATGTGAGCGTGGCAAAGGAAAACGCGTTTGACCAGTTTAAGTTGATTTTAATCGACTGGAAAATGGCCATTTTTCTAACGGCGTCAGAATTCAACGAAACTAGTTTTGTTAGGACCGTATCGTCAAAACGAAGCTAGAAAATATTTTTCTGGAATTTTTCTAGTTAGTATGTGACCCCTGTAAAATGAAATGTACGTTTAAAATTCAATATAATGATTTAAATGTAAATTCAATGGAAACTGATCGTAACGATCGAATCAGCCTGCGATACATATCCCAATGTGTTCGGAATGGGGGTAAAACGCTATAGACGACAGGCGGTGGGCCCCGTTTCGTGGTCGAAATAAAAAGTCCACTTTTAGTGGAGAATAATTAAATTAAATTATATATATTGCCCCCCCTTTTCTTTTCCCTCTTCTCTCTCTTCATTTTCTCCAATCAGAAAAGTCGTGCCCTAAATCGCCCGTCGCCCCCTTTGGCCTCGTCGCGCGCTCCTCTGTTCAGCGGAGCGCCGCTGCTTCTTCCCCCTCGCCTCAGGCGATCTCCACATCGCCTCCCCCTCCGTTCAACCCTCTACTCGCATGCTCTCTCTCTCTCCTCTTCCCGAATTGAACCTGCGCTCTGCCCTAGATCCCACCACCGCCTCCAACGCCTCCACCCGCCTGACCGCACTCCGACGCGCTCCCTACCCCCTGCGATGACGTGGACAAGCCCCCCCCCCCCACCTCGCCGTATACTGTGAGTTTTCCTTTTAGCATTTTACTTTAGAAATTTGATTTTTTTTTTTCATTATCAGTTTTAGTTCATAAAATCAATTTTCTATTTAATTTTATAAACAAGAAGATATGAATTTTAAAACTAAAAAGAATTGATTCTTAATATGATAAAGTAGTGATTTTTAACACGAAGATGAAGTTATAAAAATAAGATCTTTAAAAGTGAAAAGGCGAGTTCTTTAAAAGTGAAAGGAGAATTTTAAAAGTGGAAAGGCGAAATTTTTAAATTAAAAATAAAGTTGTTTTAAAGCCTGATTTTGAAAATATCAAAAGACATGATTTTTATCAGTAGCAAAGATCGGATCTATATATAGAAAATTACATAGAAAAGTTCGGATTTTTATATATTGAACATCGAAGTAAAAATGTGATTTTTATATATTGAACATCGAAGTAAAAATGTGATTTTTATATATTGAACATCGAAGTAAAAATGTGATTTTTATATATTGAACATCGAAGTAAAAATTCGATTTTTATATATTGAACATCGAAGTAAAAATGTGATTTTTATATATTGAACATCGAAGTAAAAATGTGATTTTTATATATTGAACATCGAAGTAAAAATGTGATTTTTATATATTGAACATCGAAGTAAAAATGTGATTTTTATATATATGGTGGCTACGGGCAACGAAGATGACAGAAATGCGATAACGATGAAGACTTCTAAATGAAGAGTCAAGATGATTGGATAGCTTTTGGTGAGAACTTCTCACTCTTCAATTTCTTTTTCTAGTTATATATATATATACTAGGATGCAGACGGTGTTTAGTAGCACCCGACACCCGTCATCCACAGACCATGGATGGCTTGTTTGTTAAATTGTTTGGTTGTGTAGTTGGTTAGATTATTTGGTTTGAATTGAATTGTTTGCTGAAATGAAATTGATTTGATTGATGTGTGAATGGCGTGGGCCTTCACTAGACCGGGGATAAGGCTAGGCCTCATCCCGTTTCTAGTATCGTGGCGTTATGCCGCCGAAATTTTCTAAAATAAGTTAGAAAATAAAAATATCATTTTATTTAAAGAATGAACTGAATAGAAATTCATATGTTGAAATAAAATGTTTTATCGTTAAAAATATAATTTTTAACGTGAATATGAATATAGTGAAAGTGAATAAAATAAAATATTCATTTACAAACCGGACGGTTTGTTTATGTACACCTATTTGAAGGACGTTGATTGGGACGATAAATTTTACACATCTCCCAACTGCACAAATAAAATATGTGTTTGATTGTTTGAAACCCCACACGGGTGTTGGGATGAAATATGAAGTTCACTCATCCTGGTTTATTAAATATGTCGACCGATTGATTGACAGGCTGTTATAAGCGTTAGATATCTATATTTGATGCTTATACAGTGTAGTGCACTTTGGTTGATGGTTGATTATTTTTCAATGCTATTATATACATGTATTGTATGAAAATCCATATAATTAATTTTATATGGTGATTGATTGGGCCTCATTCCAATTTAGAGAATAAAGAATATTATAAAATAAAGGTTCATGCGTTGACTGTACTCATTCGTGAGATTAGTCATGTGTTGAACGTAATATTTTAACAATAAATTTTATACCTTTATCACTATAAAATAAAGGTTCATGTGTTGACTGTACTCATCCGTTGAGGTTAGTCATGTGTTGAACGAAATAATTTAACAAAAATAGTCACACGTGGACAGTACTCATTCGTTGAGATTAGTCGTGTGTTGACAAAAATAAATATTCATTTGTTGAATAGAATAAAGGAATATATGAAGCCGTGTTGATTAGATTGACGCCATTTTGACGTGAACGATATTTATATCGATTTTATTCATTTCGAAATGAATTGAATATATAACGATTTCGAAATGAACTGAATATATAACGATTTCGAAATGAATTGAATATATAACGATTTCTAAATGAATTGAATTGAAAATGATTTCGAAATGAATTGAATAGAAAACGAATGTGATTTCAATTGAATATATAACGAATTTGATTCGAATAGAAAACCAATTTGAATTGAATCGAATAGAAAACCAATTTGAATTGAATCGAATAGAAAACGACTTTGGAATTGAATTAAATTGAAAACGAATTCAAATTGAATTGAAAGCGAATTGAAATGAAGTCAAATTGAATTGAAATTTGAATTGAATAGAAATGAATTTTAAAACGAATTTATAAAGAAGAATTCAATTTTGCTTTGGATTGAAATGGAAGTTGAAATTGTTTTTGAAACGAATTTAAAACTATTTATATAATTCGTTTTAAATAGTAATCGAAGAAATATATATTATATATATTATATATATAATATAATGGCCTGAATAGAACGCGCCGCGCCGCGGCAGTTCGTGAATTTCGACCATTTATTTCGAACGGACATTACGGGAGATCCGACCGTCGGATTCTCCTAAAACCGGAACCGTTGGGTTCGTATCGAAAAGAGCTTTCTAATGAATATTAGAAATTTGAAATCTAACGGTTGGATTTGGAATTATATCCAAATCAAATTTGAAAAAGGTCGCTGTAAGTGCAGTTCGATGGCCGTTGATGGAAATCGACTGTACGGGCCTTGATAAAATTATTAAAAATAGTAATAATTTGTGTAAAATCATAAGAAATGATTTAGAAAGAATTGGGATGAAAAACTCCATATTTGAAAAGATAAAAATAGATTTTTATCGAAATGAACTAGTTTTGAACTAGGATTATAATTCTATTTATTTTTAAATAAATAAATTGAATTTGAAAATGGTTTTGAAAATAACCAGAATTTCCAATAATTATATTGGAGTGGATTTGAATCGAAATTGTCTTCGGAATATTTCGATGTTGGAATTCGTGATTATACAGATGTTGTTATGGAAATTTGAAAGATATATATTTATATCGTTATTTCCAATACGACATTTGTTAATCGTAGAATTTGATATTGAATATAAGCCGATATATTTTCTATTCAGAGCCTTGTATTGAATATCAAATGTGATTTGGGTTTGTCGTGAATGGTGTCTTCACTAACACTGTTCTTGAACCCAGTTGAGAAAAGATTAAATCTTTTTATTTAGATTTAATGAAGTGTACCAATTAAATAATATTTAATTGGAATCTAATTGATATTGATTTTTGGGTTTATCGTGAATAGTGTTTTAAATAACACTCGTTCTTTAACCCGATAATTAATGGAATGTGATTTTGGGTTTATCGTGAACCGTGTTTTAAATGACACTGATTCTTTAACCCAGTTAGCGATTAAAACTAAGTGGAGTTTTAATGAATCTTTAATTAGATTGAAATGATCGAGAATGGAGTATCACCAGTTTTGCTCCAGGCGATAGTTAAATCTTTAGTTAGATTTGAACGTGAAATGGTAATTGAATTTACCGATAACACTGTGGTGTTAGATATGAAGTACTACCAGTTTTACTTCATGGGATGAATAGGTTGGGATTGGGAAATTAAAACCAACGATTACTTCGGTAAGGTTCGTTAATCCCGACTAGTTGAATTGAAATTCAAAAGATGATTAAAGAATAAATTCAAGGAATTTATCTTGGATAAAATTAATGGGAACCTTTCCCCATGAATGTGAAATCAGAAACTAACTGTCGGTTAGCTAAGCAGAATGGTTTTCTGGATATTGATCTGATGTTGGTTTCGGCCTTCGAGGTTAATATTTGGGGAATTATTCTCTTGATTAATTTACGGTTAGTGACTGATGAATTGGAATGAGGCGTATGTTGTGTTTGTGTAACACTTATTTAAAATATACGCGAGTTATTCGGAAAGACCGTGTAAGATCCCGTAACTTCCCCGTGAAGGAAAGAGCGGATACTTTGAGAACAACACACAAATGAACGCAGACGGAAGAACATTTCATTGTTATTACAACAATTCCATCAGATACAAGAATATACAGAGTATAAATGAATAAATTACATTCGACAAATATCAGAGATTACAATAAGTTATATAGCAGCGGAAAAATAATATAAAACACAACTAGAAGTGATACACGGATACAGAGCTTTCCGAGCATCGTTCCAGCTGTATATCAGGACCCTGTGAATATAAATCTGCAAAAACCAAAACTACTAGCTGCCCGTGCGGAAAATAGGGGCACCCAGAGTTTAGGTTAAAACAATAAACTCCAGGTCAGTCATGTGACTGGTGTGAGAACTAAAACAGTTATTAATATTGGTTTTAAAGTTAGGTAAATCAAGGGACCACGCCGTATAACACGGAACGGGTTTCCTCCCAAGAATACCAGTGCATAGAACAAACAGCGCAATGCGAAATAAAGAAAAATGAAGCTGTTATAAGACCCAGGTCCCATCACACAATGCAACGCAAGCCGGAGGATAGGGTTTTCCCTTATAACATCCAAAGCATGCTTGATACGTTTAAAACACATTATTTGATACTACAATAAGTGTATAGTGTCAAAACAATTTCAAATCATAAATATCAATCATAGGCGGCATGGGTACCATCTATCATGTCGCCTTACTAGTTCTACAATTAAAACCGCAATACACGTATTGGAAATTGGATTCCGTCATGAGCCGAGGCAAGGGGCAAGCTCCTCTCCGCGTTCGAGACACTCTAGCAAATGCCTCAGGACCCCACTATGATCCTTGGAATCGGCTGGGCCGGTCCTCTCTTACTTTTGAGGATTGGCAATTCCTGAACACACGTTTCCCGGTCCTTACAGACCTATATCCGAGGCGCCTCGTATCCAACAACCACACAGGTGAAAAGTATATAAATGTCAGGGCTGGTAGGTCACTGACACCACCCTAGCTAGAAAGAAACGTCGTGCTCTCCCAGCGGCCCGTCTCCCGTTTTTGACTCATACCGAGGTGTGAGGCTCGCAAATTCACGTTATACACAAAGCTACACCACACAGGCCGTGCTTTGATCATCAACCACAAGACTTTGCTTTTCAACAGAAGCCTTGATCAATTTCCACTTACGCATGCCACATTGGCAATTCACTCCATGCGACTGATGTCCATCGATATACAACCTCTGAGCTCGTATGTCTCAGAGAAGGGCGTTAAGCAAGAGAATAAATTCTCCGCCGCCAAACAGATGTATATTTAATAGAGATCAATCAACACAGAATAAAATCCAATGTCAGACACACAATCCATTTACAAGTTCGTTCTGGGTCTGAACGAAACCGGAGGCACTTTCCTCGCATATCCATCCATCTCCAAGTACGTCTGGACGATCACCAACTGTTTCCCTCATCCTGGGTGTACAGCCCAATCAAGATCATCAGTAATCACCCAAACGATGTGAAAACTTCTGGTCTTCTACCACTGTCTTCATCTTCGACATCTCGTCGAATCGGTTATTCAGAATGGGTATAACCCGGCCTTTCTGAATAACCCACGTATATAATGAACAAATTGTTACACAAACACAACCAACGCCTCATTCCAATTCAGAATATTCTTTTATTCACAAAATCACATTCTTAGGGAAAGTTCCCATTAATTTTATCAAAGATAAATTCTTCTAAATTTATTCTTCAATCCTCCTTTGGATATCATTTCTAACTAGTCGGGATTAACGAACCACACCGAAGTAATTATTTATTTTATTTCCCAATCCCAACCTATATATCCCATGGAGCAAAACTGGTGATACTCCCTTCCTAACACCACGGTGTTATCGGTAAAATTAATTACCATTTCACGTTCAAATCTAATTAAAGATTTAACTATCGCTTTGGAGCAAAACTGGTGATACTCCACTCTCGATCAATTTTCAGATTTGATAATTTAGATTATCAATTCACATTTTAATTTAATTAAAGATTCATTAAAACTCCACTTAGTTTTAATCTTTTCAGAAATCGATATCTTGCCTTTAACTGGGTTAAAGAACCAATGTTATCTAAAACACGATTCACGATAAACCCAAATCACATTTGATATTAAATACAAGGCTCTGAATAGAAAATATACCGGCTTATATTCAATATCAAATTCTGAAACCAACAAATATCGTATTGGAGATAACGATATAAAATATATCTTTCAAATTCCCATAACAATATCTGTATAGTCACGAAATCCAACATCGAAATATTCCGAAGATAATTTCGATTCAACTCCAGTCCAATTCACGTATTGGAAATTATCGATTATTTTCAAAATCACTTTCAAATTCAATTTATTTATTTCAAAAATAAATTGATTTTAATTCTAGTTCAAAACTAGTTCATTTCGACAAAATTCATTTTTATCCTTTCAAATGTGAAATTTTCCAGCTCAATTCTTCCCAATTCACATATTATAATTTTACACAAATTATAGATATTTTTAATAATTTTATCAAGGCCCGTACAGTCGATTTCCATCTACGGCCATCGAACTGCACTTACAGTGACCTTTTTCGAATTTGATTTGGACATAACTCCAAATCCAACCGTTAGATTTCAGATTTCTAATATTCATTGGAAAGCTCTTTTCGATACGAACCCAACGGTTCCGGTTTTAGGAGAATCCGACGGTCGGATCTCCCGCAATGACCGTTTGAAATAAATGGTCGAAATTCACGAACTACCGCGGCGCGGCGCGTTCTATTCAGGCCATTATATATATATAATATATATATATTATACATTTCGTCGATTTCCTTTTAAAACGTATTTTATAAATCGTTTTAAATTCGTTTCAAAACAATTTCAACTTCCTTTTCAATTCAAATCAAAATTGAATTCTTCTTTATAAATTCGTTTTAAAATTCATTTCTATTCAATTCAAATTTCAATTCAATTTGAATTCATTTCAATTCGCTTTCAAATCAATTTGAATTCGTTTTCAATTCAATTCATTTCGAAATCGTTTTCAATTTAATTCATTTCGAAATCGTTTTCAATTCAATTCATTTCGAAATCGTTTTCAATTCAATTCATTTCGAAATCGTTTTCAATTCAATTCATTTCGAAATCGTTTTCAATTCAATTCATTTCGAAATCGTTTTCAATTCAATTCATTTCGAAATCGTTTAAAATCGATATAAATATCGTTCACGTCGAAATAACGCATCTCTAATCAACACGGCTTTATATTTTTCAAAACTCCTTTATTCTATTCAACAAATGAATATTCATCCCATTCAACACATGAATCTATATTTTTTTTCAACCCACGGCTAATCTCAACACATGAGTACTGTCAACACATCACTATTTTTGTTATGTAAAATATTTTATAAAACTATGGTATCTATCATTTGATTTTCAATTAGACTTCTACTGGGAAGTAGTTCTAATTTTAAATATGATAAAGATGTAAATTTTTATTATATAAAATATTTCACTCAACACATGAACATCGTCAACACATGACTATTTTTATATTCAACACATGAATTTTCTTTTATAATATTCATTATTTTCCCGATTGGAATGAGGCCCAATCATCACCATATAATGTTAATTATACGGATTCCATACAACACATGTATGTAATAGCAATAATAAACAATCAACCATCATCCAAAGTGCACCACACTGTATAAGCATCAAATATAGATATCTAACGCTTATAACAGCCTGTCAATCAATCGATCGACATATTTAATCAATCAGGATGAGGGAACTTCAAATTTCATCACAACACCCGTGTGGGGTTTCAAACAATCAAACACAGATTTTATTTGTGCAGTTGGGCGACGTGTAAAATTTATCGACCCAATCGATATCAGTCAAATCAGTGTATATAAACAAATCGGCCGATTTGTTTATAAATATTCATTTATCCATTTTCATGTTAAAAATTATATTTTTAACGATAAAACATTTTATTTTAACACCTGAATTTCTATTCAGTTCATTTATTCAATAAAATGATATTTTTATTTTTCTAACATATTTTAGAAAATTTCGGCGGCATAACGGCACGATACTAGAAACGGGACGAGGCCTAGCCTTATCCCCGGTCTAGTGAAGGCCCACGCCATTCACACATCAATCAAATCTATTTCAATTCACCAAACAATTCAATTCAAACCAATTAGACTAACCAACTATACAACCAAACTATTTAACAAACAAGCCATCCATGGTCTGTGGATGACGGGTGTCGGGTGCTACTAAGCACCATCTGCATCCTAGTATATATATAACTAGAAAAAGAGAATTTAGAGTGAGAAGTTCTCACCAATAGCTATCCCAACTTCACGACACTTCTTTGATATAAATCTTCTTCGTTCACGCCTTTTTGTTACCTTCGTTGTCCGCTTTCACTACCTATGTAAAAATCGAATTTTTTTACTTCGCTATTCCATATATAAAAATAAGCATATTTTCACAACGCTACTATATAGATAAAAATTATATTTTTATCACCTTATTCTTCATATAAAAATTTCACCCTTTCAAAAATAAAGTTTTCGCCTTTATAAAAATAAAGTTTTCGCCTTTATAAAAATAAAGTTTTCGCCTTTATAAAAATAAAGTTTTCGCCTTTATAAAAATAAAGTTTTCATCGTTATGAAAATCACCACTTTATTTCAACGTATATAAAATAAAAATCAGATTTTTATTTCGCTACATATACAAAGATTATATTTTTATATTCTCTATCCTATAAAGATTATATTTTTAATACTTTAAAAATATAAAAATCATATTTTTAATATTTCTATATAGTAAAGATTATATTTTTAATACTTTAAAAATATAAAAATCATATTTTTAATATTTCTATATAGTAAAGACTATATTTTTAATTCTTTTAAAAATATAAAAACTATATTTTTATTACTTTAAAAATATAAAGATCGTATCTTTTACCAAATAAAAATCTTTTTCTAATCAGTTTTTTTTTTTAAAATTGAAATCATTTCATTTGCAAAACAATGTATTCTCCTATTCATAAAAACAGCTTAAACTAACTAATTATTTTAAATAAATTAAAATGAAATGAAAGGAACTTACAGACGGTTAAGGGGGTTCGGTCTGTAGATGTTGCAGCGATGCGGTCTGAAGGGCTGGAAGGTCACGGGGCTGGGCCGTATTAGGTTCGGGAAAAAGGGGGAAAAGCAGAGGTCGGTCGATGGGAGGAAGAGGGGCTCGAGCCAACGTCGGGAGGGGCTTCGCCGGAGATCGCCTGAGGGGGTGGACGGAGATCGAGATCCGCGATGGTGGCGGAGCAAGGGAGGAGGGCGTTGCGGTGGGTTCAGGCGATTCGGGGTTCGAAGGGGGTAACGGGTCTGGTGGGTTCGACGAAGGGGGAGGAAGGAGATGGGGGCGCGGTCGTGGTGGGGTGTGGCCGTCATCGATCACCACGGGAGGCGGCGGCGGTTCTTCCCCCCCCCCCCCGTCGCTCTCGTTTTTAATTTTTTTTTTTTTCTTTGAATGAACGAATGACAGAAGGGGGGGCCAGAACGAGATTAAAGGGGGAGATATTATTTTTTTTTATTTTAATTAATTTAATTTCTAAAAGTTGACTTTTTATTTCGACCTCAAAACGAGGCCCACCGCCTGTCGTCCATAGCGTTTCACCCCCATTCTGAACACAATGGGATATGTATCGTAGGCTGATTCGGCTGTTACAATCAGTTTCCGTTAAATTTACATTTAAATCACTTTATTGAATTTTAAACGTACATTTCGAATTACCGGGGGCACATACTAACTTTAAAAATTGCAGAAAAATATTTTCGAGCTTCGTATTGATGATACGGTCCTAACAAAACTAGTTTCGTCGAATTCTGAGACCGTTAGAAAAATGGCCAATTTCCAGTCGATTAAAATCAACTGAAACTGGTCGAACGCGTTTTCCTTTGCCACGCTCACATATTGATTCGAACAATTATGAAATTTGGAATCTAACAATAACTTTACATCACGGACCCAACAAAACTGGTTTCGTCGAAATCCGAGGTCATTTGCAAAATGTCCATTTTTAAGGGCCTGAATTCCATAGCGACTATTCAGAATTTTCAACTGGACATATCTTTTGATTCTCGCTACGAAATTTTGATTGGTCGGATTCAATAGAAAGATATTATCAATTAGATCCTAATGTTTTTGGTTTCACTAAAATCCGGATTGTTTTGCACCTGGTACATTCAATTGAAGTTTGAAATCGAATTATCGAACTACCGCGCCATTTTCAATTCTATTTATAATTATATATAAATATTTATATTCTAATGACGACGTATATAATATATACGTCGAATTCTATTCAAAATAAATTTCTCGTCGATATTATTTAAAATAATCCATTTTAAATATTCAAAATTCACTAAAATTGCCAAAATAAAAATTTTAAACTGGCCCAGATTTTCGGGTTATTACAATCTCCCCCACTTTAAACTTTTCGTCCCTAAAAAGGAACAAAGTCGAAAGTGGTTTGATTATTAAGCTCTACATTCGATCTGGCTTCCATTCTCCAACTTTTCAGTTTCTGAAAATTTTCAAATTCTTCAAAAATTTGGCTAACACCCTAAATTTTCGAAAATTTTTGCCATAACCTCCCCTGCACCGGGAGCATCGGGGAATTTCAAATAGCTTCCCCGGTCCTTCAGATCTCAAAAAGAAAAAGAAAAAGCCAAGCGGCTAGCCAATAGGCTCACAAAATCATCATCACCCAAACAAAACAGTAAATTATGTAATAAACATGTACCTATTTGTCGGGCAAACAAATTTTATTCTCTGCTCTAGCCTCCTTGCTATGACCTGTTCAATGTAAGTATATGTATATGCAAGCAGTTGCGACCAATTTTCAATATACTCAATATTTGGTTCAATTAGGCTAAATGGTTAAAAATTAGCAAACAAATAAACAAACAACACAAACATCAATCAATTTGTGAATTAGAGTTTCAAATTCATAATTTTGATACATACACAAAAAATCATGTTTTTGATGCCAATTCACAACAATGTATTCTAGCTATATTAGTTTTGGTTCTCACACCAGTCTAACGGAAATATATAGAAATCACACCTTCGAAACTCGACTATGAATATTGATGATGATGCACCATCATCAGAATCATCCCCGGATATCTAGAATGTGATTCTATATCTATCCAGTATATTAAAACTTCGAATATACGTTCATGACGCGTATACGCGAAATCTATATATACTCGATTGTCCATATTCAAAATAAATAAATATTCAAATACGTATAAAATGGTTTAAATTTTCAAAACAAAATTGTTTTCATTTGAAAAATATACTCTTTACACTCGTTCTAGGATACTACTGATCCTATCTCTAACGAGTCATTCTAATTGGATATTACTAACCCAATATCTGATGAATTCTTTCGTATGGTTCTAATGTGTCTTGTTCTCGAGCCCTGTAAACCAAAGCTCTGATACCACTGTAAGATCCCGTAACTTCCCCGTGAAGGAAAGAGCGGATACTTTGAGAACAACACACAAATGAACGCAGACGGAAGAACATTTCATTGCTATTACAACAATTCCATCAGATACAAGAATATACAGAGTATAAATGAATAAATTACATTCGATAAATATCAGAGATTACAATAAGTTACATAGCAGCGGAAAAATAATATAAAACACAACTAGAAGTGATACACGGATACAGAGCTTTCCGAGCATCGTTCCAGCTGTATATCAGGACCCTGTGAATATAAATCTGCAAAAACCAAAACTACTAGCTGCCCGTGCGGAAAATAGGGGCACCCAGAGTTTAGGTTAAAACAATAAACTCCAGGTCAGTCATGTGACTGGTGTGAGAACTAAAACAGTTATTAATATTGGTTTTAAAGTTAGGTAAATTAAGGGACCACGCCGTATAACATGGAACGGGTTTCCTCCCAAGAATACCAGTGCATAGAACAAACAGCGCAATGCTAAATAAAGAAAAATGAAGCTATTATTAGACCCAGGTCCCATCACACAATGCAACGCAAGCCGGAGGATGGGGTTTTCCCTTATAACAGCCAAATCATGCTTGATACGTTTAAAACACATTATTTGATACTACGATAAGTGTATAGTGTCAAAACAATTTCAAATCATAAATATCAATCATAGGCGGCATGGGTACCATCTATCATGTCGCCTTACTAGTTCTACAATTAAAACCGCAATACACGTATTGGAAATTGGATTCCGTCATGACCCGAGGCAAGGGGCAAGCTCCTCTCCGCGTTCGAGACACTCTAGCAAATGCCTCAGGACCCCACTATGATCCTTGGAATCGGCTGGGCCGGTCCTCTCTTACTTTTGAGGATTGGCAATTCCTGAACACACGTTTCCCGGTCCTTACAGACCTATATCCGAGGCGCCTCGTATCCAACAACCACACAGGTGAAAAGTATATAAATGTCAGGGCTGGTAGGTCACTGACACCACCCTAGCTAGAAAGAAACGTCGTGCTCTCCCAGCGGTCCGTCTCCCGTTTTTGACTCATACCGAGGTGTGAGGCTCGCGAATTCATGTTATACACAAAGCTACACCACACAGGCCGTGCTTTGATCATCAACCACAAGACTTTGTTTTTCAACAGAAGCCTTGATCAATTTCCACTTACGCATGTCACATTGGCAATTCACTCCATGCGACTGATGTCCATCGATATACAACCTCTGAGCTCCTATGTCTCAGAGAAGGGCGTTAAGCAAGAGAATAAATTCTCCGCCGCCAAACAGATGTATATTTAATAGAGATCAATCAACACAGAATAAAATCCAATGTCAGACACACAATCCATTTACAAGTTCGTTCTGGGTCTGAACGAAACCAGAGGCACTTTCCTCGCATATCCATCCATCTCCAAGTACGTCTGGACGATCACCAACTGTTTCCCTCATCCTGGGTGTACAGCCCAATCAAGATCATCAGTAATCACCCAAACGATGTGAAAACTTCCGGTCTTCTACCATCGTCTTCATCTTCGACATCTCGTCGAATCGGTTATTCAAAATGGGTATAACCCGGCCTTTCTGAATAACCCACGTATATAATGAACAAATTGTTACACAAACACAACCAACGCCTCATTCCAATTCAGAATATTCTTTTATTCACAAAATCACATTCTTAGGGAAAGTTCCCATTAATTTTATCAAAGATAAATTCTTCTAAATTTATTCTTCAATCCTCCTTTGGATATCATTTCTAACTAGTCGGGATTAACGAACCACACCGAAGTAATTATTTATTTTATTTCCCAATCCCAACCTATATATCCCATGGAGCAAAACTGGTGATACTCCCTTCCTAACACCACGGTGTTATCGGTAAAATTAATTACCATTTCACGTTCAAATCTAATTAAAGATTTAACTATCGCTTTGGAGCAAAACATGTGATACTCCACTCTCGATCACTTTTCAGATTTGATAATTTAGATTATCAATTCACATTTTAATTTAATTAAAGATTCATTAAAACTCCACTTAGTTTTAATCTTTTCAGAAATCGATATCTTGCCTTTAACTGGGTTAAAGAACCAATGTTATCTAAAACACGATTCACGATAAACCCAAATCACATTTGATATTAAATACAAGGCTCTGAATAGAAAATATACCGACTTATATTCAATATCAAATTCTGAAACCAACAAATATCGTATTGGAGATAACGATATAAAATATATCTTTCAAATTCCCATAACAATATATGTATAGTCACGAAATCCAACATCGAAATATTCCGAAGATAATTTCGATTCAACTCCAGTCCAATTCACGTATTGGAAATTATCGATTATTTTCAAAATCACTTTCAAATTCAATTTATTTATTTCAAAAATAAATTGATTTTAATTCTAGTTCAAAACTAGTTCATTTCGACAAAATTCATTTTTATCCTTTCAAATGTGAAATTTTCCAGCTCAATTCTTCCCAATTCACATATTATAATTTTACACAAATTATAGATATTTTTAATAATTTTATCAAGGCCCGTACAGTCGATTTCCATCTACGGCCATCGAACTGCACTTACATTGACCTTTTTCGAATTTGATTTGGACATAACTCCAAATCCAACCGTTAGATTTCAGATTTCTAATATTCATTGGAAAGCTCTTTTCGATACGAACCCAACGGTTCCGGTTTTAGGAGAATCCGACGGTCGGATCTCCCGCAATGTCCGTTTGAAATAAATGGTCGAAATTCACGAACTACCGCGGCGCGGCGGGTTCTATTCAGGCCATTATATATATATAATATATATATATTATATATTTCGTCGATTTCCTTTTAAAACGTATTTTATAAATCGTTTTAAATTCGTTTCAAAACAATTTCAACTTCCTTTTCAATTCAAATCAAAATTGAATTCTTCTTTATAAATTCGTTTTAAAATTCATTTCTATTCAATTCAAATTTCAATTCAATTTGAATTCATTTCAATTCGCTTTCAAATAAATTTGAATTCGTTTTCAATTCAATTCATTTCGAAATCGTTATCAATTCAATTCATTTCGAAATCGTTTTCAATTCAATTCATTTCGAAATCGTTTTCAGTTCAATTCATTTCGAAATCGTTTTCAATTCATTTCGAAATCGTTTTCAATTCAATTCATTTCGAAATCGTTTTCAATTCAATTCATTTCGAAATCGTTTTCAATTCAATTCATTTCGAAATCGTTTAAAATCGATATAAATATCGTTCACGTCGAAATAACGCATCTCTAATCAACACGGCTTTATATTTTTCAAAACTCCTTTATTCTATTCAACAAATGAATATTCATCCCATTCAACACATGAATCTATATTTTTTTTCAACCCACGACTAATCTCAACACATCAGTACTGTCAACACATCACTATTTTTGTTATGTAAAATATTTTATAAAACTATGGTATCTATCGTTTGATTTTCAATTAGACTTCTACTGGGAAGTAGTTCTAATTTTAAATATGATAAAGATGTAAATTTTTATTATATAAAATATTTCACTCAACACATGAACATCGTCAACACATGACTATTTTTATATTCAACACATGAATTTTCTTTTATAATATTCATTATTTTCCCGATTGGAATGAGGCCCAATCATCACCATATAATGTTAATTATACGGATTCCATACAACACATGTATGTAATAGCAATAATAAACAATCAACCATCATCCAAAGTGCACCACACTGTATAAGCATCAAATATAGATATCTAACGCTTATAACAGCCTGTCAATCAATCGATCGACATATTTTATCAATCAGGATGAGTGAACTTCAAATTTCATCCCAACACCCGTGTGGGGTTTCAAACAATCAAATACAGATTTTATTTGTGCAGTTGGGCGACGTGTAAAATTTATCGACCCAATCGATATCAGTCAAATCAGTGTATATAAACAAATCGGCCGATTTGTTTATAAATATTCATTTATCCATTTTCACGTTAAAAATTATATTTTTAACAATAAAACATTTTATTTTAACGCCTGAATTTCTATTCAGTTCATTTATTCAATAAAATGATATTTTTATTTTTCTAACATATTTTAGAAAATTTCGGCGGCATAACGGCACGATACTAGAAACGGGACGAGGCCTAGCCTTATCCCCGGTCTAGTGAAGGCCCACGCCATTCACACATCAATCAAATCTATTTCAATTCACCAAACAATTCAATTCAAACCAATTAGACTAACCAACTACACAACCAAACTATTTAACAAACAAGCCATCCATGGTCTGTGGATGACGGGTGTCGGGTGCTACTAAGCACCGTCTGCATCCTAGTATATATATAACTAGAAAAGGAGAATTTAGAGTGAGAAGTTCTCACCAATAGCTATCCCAACTTCACGACACTTCTTTGATATAAATCTTCTTCGTTCACGCCTTTTTGTTACCTTCGTTGTCCGCTTTCACTACCTATGTAAAAATCGAATTTTTTTACTTCGCTATTCCATATATAAAAATAAGCATATTTTCACAACGCTACTATATAGATAAAAATTATATTTTTATCACCTTATTCTTCATATAAAAATTTCACCCTTTCAAAAATAAAGTTTTCGCCTTTATAAAAATAAAGTTTTTGCCTTTATAAAAATAAAGTTTTCGCCTTTATAAAAATAAAGTTTTCGCCTTTATAAAAATAAAGTTTTCGCCTTTATAAAAATAAAGTTTTCATCGTTATGAAAATCACCACTTTATTTCAACGTATATAAAATAAAAATCAGATTTTTATTTCGCTACATATACAAAGATTATATTTTTATATTCTCTATCCTATAAAGATTATATTTTTAATACTTTAAAAATATAAAAATCATATTTTTAATATTTCTATATAGTAAAGATTATATTTTTAATACTTTAAAAATATAAAAATCATATTTTTAATATTTCTATATAGTAAAGACTATATTTTTAATTCTTTTAAAAATATAAAAACTATATTTTTATTACTTTAAAAATATAAAGATCGTATCTTTTACCAAATAAAAATCTTTTTCTAATCAGTTTTTTTTTTTAAAATCGAAATCATTTCATTTGCAAAACAATGTATTCTCCTATTCATAAAAACAGCTTAAACTAACTAATTATTTTAAATAAATTAAAATGAAATGAAAGGAACTTACAGACGGTTAAGGGGGTTCGGTCTGTAGATGTTGCAGCGATGCGGTCTGAAGGGCTGGAAGGTCACGGGGCTGGGTCGTATTGGGTTCGAGAAAAAGGGGGAAAAGCAGAGGTCGGTCGATGGGAGGAAGAGGGGCTCGAGCCAACGTCGGGAGGGGCTTCGCCGGAGATCGCCTGAGGGGGTGGACGGAGATTGAGATCCGCGATGGTGGCGGAGCAGGGGAGGAGGGCGTTGCGGTGGGTTCAGGCGATTCGGGGTTCGAAGGGGGTAACGGGTCTCATGGGTTCGACGAAGGGGGAGGAAGGAGATGGGGGCGCGGTCGTGGTGGGGTGTGGCCGTCATCGATCACCAGGGGGAGGCGGCGGCGGTTCTTTCCCCCTCCCGCCCCCCCCCCCCCCCCCCCCCGTCGCTCTCGTTTTTAATTTTTTTTATTTTTTTTCTTTGAATGAACGAATGACAGAAGGGGGGCCAGAACGAGATTAAAGGGGGAGATATTATTTATTTTTTTTATTTGACTTGTTATTTCGACCTCAAAACGAGGCCCACCGCCTGTCGTCCATAGCGTTTCACCCCCATTCTGAACACAATGGGATATGTATCGTAGGCTGATTCGGCTGTTACAATCAGTATCCGTTAAATTTACATTTAGATCACTTTATTGAATTTTAAACGTACATTTCGAATTACCGGGGGCACATACTAACTTTAAAAATTGCAGAAAAATATTTTCTAGCTTCGTATTGATGATACGGTCCTAACAAAACTAGTTTCGTCGAATTCTGAGACCGTTAGAAAAATGGCCAATTTCCAGTCGATTAAAATCAACTGAAACTGGTCGAACGCGTTTTCCTTTGTCACGCTCACATATTGATTCGAACAATTATGAAATTTGGAATCTAACAATAACTTTACATCACGGACCCAACAAAACTGGTTTCGTCGAAATCCGAGGTCATTTGCAAAATGTCCATTTTTAAGGGCCTGAATTCCATAGCGACTATTCAGAATTTTCAACTGGACATATCTTTTGATTCTCGCTACGAAATTTTGATTGGTCGGATTCAATAGAAAGATATTATCAATTAGATCCTAATGTTTTTGGTTTCACTAAAATCCGGATTGTTTTGCACCTGGTACATTCAATTGAAGTTTGAAATCGAATTATCGAACTACCGCGCCATTTTCAATTCTATTTATAATTATATATAAATATTTATATTCTAACGACGACGTATATAATATATACGTCGAATTCTATTCAAAATAAATTTCTCGTCGATATTATTTAAAATAATCCATTTTAAATATTCAAAATTCACTAAAGTTGCCAAAATAAAAATTTTAAACTGGCCAGATTTTCGGGTTATTACAGACCGGGTTTATCCCATTCTGAATAACTGATACGACGATAAGTCGAAGATGAAGACGATGGTCGAAGACCGGAGGTCTTCACGACGTTTGGGTGATTACCGATGATCTTGATTGGGCTGTACACCCAAGAAGATGGAAACAGTTAGTGATCGTCCAGACGTACTTGGAGATCGATGGATATGCGGGGTACTAGGTGCCTCCGGTTTCGTTCAGACCCAGAATAGACTTGTAAATGGACTGTGTGTCTGACATTGGATTTTAGTCCGTGTGATTGATCTCTATTAAATATATATCGGTTTGGCGGCGGAGAATTTATTCTCTTGCTTAACGACCTTCTCTGAGACGTACGAGCTCAGGGGTTATATATTGATGGATATCAATCGCATGGAGTGAATTCCCTGTGTGGCATTCTAAGATGCAAATGATCAAGGCTTCTGTTGAAAAGCAAAGTCTTGTGGTTGATGATCGAAGCACGGCCTTTGTGGCGTAGCTTTGTGTAACGTTTACTTCGCGAGTTTCGCACCCCGGTTGTGAACCAAAAACGGGAGAGGACCTCAGGGAGGGCATGCGTTTCTTTCTAGCTAGGGTGGTGTCAGTGACCTACCAGCCCTGACATTTATATACTTTTCACCTGTGTGGTTGTTGCTGTTGCGAGGCGCCTCGGTTTGATCGGACGATCCGGGTCCGATGGAGTCATTCGTTGGCTCATTTGCGCCCCAAAGGGCGGGGAAACATAGTGTTCAGGCATTTTAATCCACATCGGTGGACCGGCCCTGACGATCCAAGGGTCACTCGAGCTCTGATCCTGAGACATGGTAGGCTAGATTGTCTCGAATCGGTTGAGGACTATCTTTTGCCTCGGTTCACAGACGGAAATCCAATTTCCAAATACGTGACATTTGTGGTTTTAATTGTAGAACTAGTATGGCGACATGATATATGGTACCCATGCCGCCTATGATTGATACTTATGATTTGAAGTTGTTTTATACACTATACACTTATAATAGTATCAAATGATTTCTTTTAAACGTATCAAGCATTCTTGGCTATTATAAGGTAAAAACCCTATCCCCCGGCTTGCGTTGCATTGTGTGATAGGACCTAGGTCTTATAATAGCTTCATTTTTCTTTATTTAGCATTGCGCTGTTTGTTTTATGCACTGGTATTCTTGGGAGGAAACCCGTTCCGTGTTATACGGCGTGGTCCCTTGATTTACCTAACTTTAAAATAAAGATTTATAACTGTTTTAGTTCTCACACCAGTCACATGACTGACCTGGAGTTTATTGTTTTAACCTAAACTCTGGGTGCCCATATTTTGACACGGGCAGCTAGTAGTTTTGGTTTTGCAGATTTATATTCACAGGATCCTGGTTTACAGCTGGAACGATATCCGGAAAGCTTTGTATCCGTATATCTCCTTCTAGTTGTTTATTGTATTATTTTCCGCTGCTATGTGTTTAAATGTAATTTAAATCTCTGATATTTCTGTGTAATATTCATTTATACTCTGTATATTCTTGTAATCTGATGCATTGTTGTAATATATAATGAAAAGTTCTTTCGTCTGTGTTCTGTTTTGTCTTGTTCTCAAACGATAGGGCGTTTCGAACGGTCTGGGTCGGTTTAGCGACTGGTTCAGACCGAGCGAAATTCCTTTTCGCCACATTTGGTATCAGAGCTTTGGTTTACAAAGCTCAGAGAACAAGGCACATTAGAACCATACGAAAGAATTCATCAGATATTGGATTAGTAATATCCAATGGGAATGACTCGTTAGAGATAGGATCAGTAGTATCCTAGAACGAGCGTGAAGAGTATATTTTCAAATGAAAACAATTCTGTTTTGGAATTTAAATCGTTGTATACGTATTTGAATATTTATTTTATATTGATTAGGACAGTCCGGTATATAAAATTTTTGCATATACGCCTTGCAAACGTATATTCAAAGTTTTAATATATTGGATAGATATAGCATCACACTCTAGTCGCCCGGGGGTGATTCTGATGATTGATATATCATCATCAGAATTTATATTCGAGTGACGAACGTGTAATATCTATATATTTCCTATTGACTGGTGTGAGAACCAAAATTAGCTAGGGCCTATTGTTGTGATTTGGCATCAAAAATCTGATTTTTGACTATATATCAAAGTTATGAATTTCAAACTCTAATCCACTAATTGATTGATGTTTGTGTTGTTTGTTTATTTGGTTGATAATTTTGATCCATTTAGCCTAATTGAACCAAATATTGAATTATATTGAAAATTGGTCACATTTGCTTGCATATACATGTGCTTCAATTGAACAGGTCATAGCAAGGAGGCTAGAGCAGAGAATAAAATTTGTTTGCCCGACAAATAGGTACATGTTTACTACATAATTTACTGTTTCGTTTGGGTGATGATGATTTTATGAGCCTATTGGCTAGCCGCTTGGCTTTTTCTTTTTCTTTTTGAGATCTGAAGGACCGGGGAAGCTATTTGAGATTTCTCGATGCTCCCGGTCCAGGGGAGCTTATGGCGAAATTTTTCGAAAATTTAGGGTGTTAGCCAAATTTTTGAAATATTTGAAAATTCTCAGAAACTGAAGAGTTGGAGAATGGAAGCCTGATCGAACGTAGTGTTGATTAATCCAACCACTTTCAACTTTGTTCCTTTTCGGGGACGAAAAGTTTTAAGTGGGGGAGATTGTAACAACCCGAAAATCTGGGCCAGTTTAAAATTTTTATTTTGGCAATTTTAGCGAATTTTGATTATTTAAAATGAATTATTTTAAATAATATCGACGAGAAATTATTTTGAATATAATTAGAACGTATATATTATATACGTCGTGGTTAGAATATAAATAATTATTTATAATTATAAATAGAATAGAAAATGGCGCGGTAGTTCGATAATTCGATTTCAAACTTCAATTGAATGTACCGGGTGCAAAACAATCCGGATTTTAGTGAAACCAAAAATCATAGGATCTAATTGATAATATCTTTCCAACGAATCCGAAAAATCAAGATTTCATAGCGGGAATCAAAAGATATGCCCAGTTGAAAATTCGGAATAGTCGCTATGGAATTCAGACCCTTAAAAATAGACATTTTGCAAACGACCTCGGATTTCGACGAAACCAGTTTTGTTGAGTCCGTGATGTCAAATTATTGCTAGGTTTCAAATTTCATAATTTTTCGAATCAATATGTGAGCGTGGCAAAGGAAAACGCGTTTGACCAGTTTCAGTTGATTTTAATCGACTGGAAAATGGCCATTTTTCTAACGGCCTCAGAATTCAACGAAACTAGTTTTGTTAGGACCGTATCGTCAATACGAAGCTAGAAAATATTTTTCTGGAATTTTTCTAGTTAGTATGTGACCCCTGTAAAATGAAATGTACGTTTAAAATTCAATATAATGATTTAAATGTAAATTCAACGGAAACTGATCGTAACGATCGAATCAGCCTGCGATACATATCCCATTGTGTTCGGAATGGGGGTAAAACGCTATAGACGACAGGCGGCGGGCCCCGTTTCGTGGTCGAAATAAAAAGTCCACTTTTAGTGGAGAATAATTAAATTAAATTATATATATTGCCTCCCCCCCCCCCCCCCCCCCGCCTTTTTCTTTTCCCTCTTCTCTCTCTTCATTTTCTCCAATCAGAAAAGTCGTGCCCTAAATCGCCCGTCGCCCCCTTTGGCCTCGTCGCGCGCCTCCTCCGTTCAGCGGAGCGCCGCTGCTTCTTCCCCCTCGCCTCAGGCGATCTCCACATCGCCTCCCCCTCCGTTCAACCCTCTACTCGCACGCTCTCTCTCTCCTCTTCCCGAACTGAACCTGCGCTCTGCCCTAGATCCCACCACCGCCTCCAACGCCTTCACCCGCCTGACCGCACTCCGACGCGACCCCTACCCCCTGCGATGACGTGGACAAGCCCCCCCCCCCCACCTTGTCGTATACTGTGAGTTTTCCTTTTAGCATTTTACTTTAGAAATTTGATTTTTTTTTTTTCATTTTCAGTTTTAGTTCATAAAATCAATTTTCTATTTAATTTTATAAACAAGAAGATATGAATTTTAAAACTAAAAAGAATTGATTCTTAATATGATAAAGTAGTGATTTTTAACACGAAGATGAAGTTATAAAAATAAGATCTTTAAAAGTGAAAAGGCGAGTTCTTTAAAAGTGAAAGGAGGAGAATTTTAAAAGTGGAAAGGAGAAATTTTTAAATTAAAAATAAAGTTGTTTTAAAGCCTGATTTTGAAAATATCGAAAGACATGATTTTTATCAGTAGCAAAGATCAGATCTATATATAGAAAATTACATAGAAAAGTTCGGATTTTTATATATTGAACATCGAAGTAAAAATGTGATTTTTATACATTGAACATCGAAGTAAAAATGTGATTTTTATATATTGAACATCGAAGTAAAAATTCGATTTTTATATATTGAACATCGAAGTAAAAATGTGATTTTCATATATTGAACATCGAAGTAAAAATGTGATTTTTATATATTGAACATCAAAGTAAAAATGTGATTTTTATATATTGAACATCGAAGTAAAAATGTGATTTTTATATATTGAACATCGAAGTAAAAATGTGATTTTTATATATAAGGTGGCTACGGGCAACGAAGATGACAGAAATGCGATAACGATGAAGACTTCTAAATGAAGAGTCAAGATGATTGGATAGCTTTTGGTGAGAACTTCTCACTCTTCAATTTCTTTTTCTAGTTATATATATATATACTAGGATGCAGACGGTGTTTAGTAGCACCCGACACCCGTCATCCACAGACCATGGATGGCTTGTTTGTTAAATTGTTTGGTTGTGTAGTTGGATAGATTATTTGGTTTGAATTGAATTGTTTGGTGAAATGAAATTGATTTGATTGATGTGTGAATGGCGTGGGCCTTCACTAGACCGGGGATAAGGCTAGGCCTCGTCCCGTTTCTAGTATCGTGTCGTTATGCCGCCGAAATTTTCTAAAATAAGTTAGAAAATATAAATATCATTTTATTTAAAGAATGAACTGAATAGAAATTCATATGTTGAAATAAAATGTTTTATCGTTAAAAATATAATTTTTAACGTGAATATGAATATAGTGAAAGTGAATAAAATAAAATATTCATTTACAAACCGGACGATTTGTTTATGTACACCTATTTGAAGGACGTTGATTGGGACGATAAATTTTACACATCTCCCAACTGCACAAATAAAATATGTGTTTGATTGTTTGAAACCCCACACGGGTGTTGGGATGAAATATGAAGTTCACTCATCCTGATTTATTAAATATGTCGATCGATTGATTGACAGGCTGTTATAAGCGTTAGATATATATATATTTGATGCTTATACAGTGTAGTGCACTTTGGTTGATGGTTGATTATTTTTCAATGCTATTATATACATGTATTGTATGAAAATCCATATAATTAATTTTATATGGTGATTGATTGGGCCTCATTCCAATTTAGAGAATAAAGAATATTATAAAATAAAGGTTCATGCGTTGACTGTACTCATTCGTGAGATTAGTCATGTGTTGAACGTAATATTTTAACAATAAATTTTATACCTTTATCACTATAAAATAAAGGTTCATGTGTTGACTGTACTCATCCGTTGAGGTTAGTCATGTGTTGAACGAAATAATTTAACAAAAATAGTCACACGTGGACAGTACTCATTCGTTGAGATTAGTCGTGTGTTGACAAAAATAAATATTCATTTGTTGAATAGAATAAAGGAATATATGAAGCCGTGTTGATTAGATTGACGCCATTTTGACGTGAACGATATTTATATCGATTTTATTCATTTCGAAATGAATTGAATATATAACGATTTCGAAATGAATTGAATATATAACGATTTCGAAATGAATTGAATATATAACGATTTCGAAATGAATTGAATTGAAAATGATTTCGAAATGAATTGAATAGAAAATGAATGTGATTTCAATTGAATATATAACGAATTTGATTCGAATAGAAAACCAATTTGAATTGAATCGAATAGAAAACCAATTTGAATTGAATTGAATAGAAAACGACTTTGGAATTGAATTAAATTGAAAACGAATTCAAATTGAATTGAAAGCGAATTGAAATGAATTCAAATTGAATTGAAATTTGAATTGAATAGAAATGAATTTTAAAACGAATTTATAAAGAAGAATTCAATTTTGCTTTGGATTGAAATTGAAGTTGAGATTGTTTTTGAAACGAATTTAAAACTATTTATATAATTCGTTTTAAATAGTAATCGACGAAATATATATTATATATATTGTATATATAATATAATGGCCTGAATAGAACGCGCCGCGCCGCGGCATCGTGAATTTCGACCATTTATTTCGAACAGACATTACGGGAGATCCGACCGTCAGATTCTCCTAAAACCGGAACCGTTGGGTTCGTATCGAAAAGAGCTTTCTAATGAATATTAGAAATTTGAAATCTAACGGTTGGATTTGGAATTATGTCCAAATCAAATTTGAAAAAGGTCGCTGTAAGTGCAGTTCGATGGCCGTTGATGGAAATCGACTGTACGGGCCTTGATAAAATTATTAAAAATAGTAATAATTTGTGTAAAATCATAAGAAATGATTTAGAAAGAATTGGGATGAAAAAATCCATATTTGAAAAGATAAAAATAGATTTTTATCGAAATGAACTAGTTTTGAACTAGGATTATAATTCTATTTATTTTTAAATAAATAAATTGAATTTGAAAATGGTTTTGAAAATAACCAGAATTTCCAATAATTATATTGGAGTGGATTTGAATCGAAATTGTCTTCGGAATATTTTGATGTTGGAATTCATGATTATACAGATGTTGTTATGGAAATTTGAAAGATATATATCGTTATTTCCAATACGACATTTGTTAATCGTAGAATTTGATATTGAATATAAGCCAATATATTTTCTATTCAGAGCCTTGTATTGAATATCAAATGTGATTTGGGTTTGTCGTGAATGGTGTCTTCACTAACACTGTTCTTGAACCCAGTTGAGAAAAGATTAAATCTTTTTATTTAGATTTAATGAAGTGTACCAATTAAATAATATTTAATTGGAATTGAATTGATATTGATTTTTGGGTTTATCGTGAACAGTGTTTTAAATAACACTCGTTCTTTAACCCGATAATTAATGGAATGTGATTTTGGGTTTATCGTGAACCGTGTTTTAAATGACACTGATTCTTTAACCCAGTTAGCGATTAAAACTAAGTGGAGTTTTAATGAATCTTTAATTAGATTGAAATGATCGAGAATGGAGTATCACCAGTTTTGCTCCAGGCGATAGTTAAATCTTTAATTAGATTTGAACGTGAAATGGTAATTGAATTTACCGATAACACCGTGGTGTTAGATATGAAGTACAACCAGTTTTACTTCATGGGATGAATAGGTTGGGATTGGGAAATTAAAACCAACGATTACTTCGGTAAGGTTCGTTAATCCCGACTAGTTGAATCGAAATTCAAAAGATGATTAAAGAATAAATTCAAGGAATTTATCTTGGATAAAATTAATGGGAACCTTTCCCCATGAATGTGAAATCAGAAACTAACTGTCGGTTAGCTAAGCAGAATGGTTTTCTGGATATTGATCTGATGTTGGTTTCGGCCTTCGGGGTTAATATTTGGGGAATTATTCTCTTGATTAATTTACGGTTAGTGACTGATGAATTGGAATGAGGCGTATGTTGTGTTTGTGTAACACTTATTTAAAATATACGCGAGTTATTCGGAAAGACCGGGTTTATCCCATTCTGAATAACTGATACGACGATAAGTCGAAGATGAAGACGATGGTCGAAGACCGGAGGTCTTCACGACGTTTGGGTGATTACCGATGATCTTGATTGGCTGTACACCCAAGAAGATGGAAACAGTTAGTGATCGTCCAGACGTACTTGGAGATCGATGGATATGCGGGGTACTAGGTGCCTCCGGTTTCGTTCAGACCCAGAACGGACTTGTAAATGGACTGTGTGTCTGACATTGGATTTTAGTCCGTGTGATTGATCTCTATTAAATATATATCGGTTTGGCGGCGGAGAATTTATTCTCTTGCTTAACGACCTTCTCTGAGACGTACGAGCTCAGGGGTTATATATTGATGGATATCAATAGCATGGAGTGAATTGCCTGTGTGGCATGCTAAGATGCAAATGATCAAGGCTTCTGTTGAAAAGCAAAGTCTTGTGGTTGATGATCGAAGCACAGCCTATGTGGCGTAGCTTTGTGTAACGTTTACTTCGCGAGTTTCGCACCCCCGTTGTGAACCAAAAACGGGAGAGGACCTCAGGGAGGGCATGCGTTTCTTTCTAGCTAGGGTGGTGTCAGTGACCTTCCAGCCCTGACATTTATATACTTTTCACCTGTGTGGTTGTTGCTGTTGCGAGGCGCCTCGGTTTGATCGGACGATCCGGGTCCGATGGAGTCATTCGTTGGCTCATTTGCGCCCCAAAGGGCGGGGAAACGTAGTGTTCAGGCATTTTAATCCACATCGGTGGACCGGCCCTGACGATCCAAGGGTCACTCGAGCTCTGATCCTGAGACATAGTTGGCTAGATTGTCTCGAATAGGTTGAGGACTATCTTTTGCCTCGGTTCACAGACGGAAATCCAATTTCCAAATACGTGACATTTGCGGTTTTAATTGTAGAACTAGTATGGCGACATGATATATGGTACCCATGCCGCCTATGATTGATACTTATGATTTGAAGTTGTTTTATACACTATACACTTATAATAGTATCAAATGATTTCTTTTAAACGTATCAAGCATTCTTGGCTATTATAAGGTAAAAACCCTATCCCCCGGCTTGTGTTGCATTGTGTGATAGGACCTGGGTCTTATAATAGCTTCATTTTTCTTTATTTAGCATTGCGCTTTTTGTTTTATGCACTGGTATTCTTGGGAGGAAACCCGTTCCGTGTTATACGGCGTGGTCCCTTGATTTACCTAACTTTAAAATAAAGATTTATAACTGTTTTAGTTCCCACACCTATCACATGACTGACCTGGAGTTTATTGTTTTAACCTAAACTCTGGGTGCCCTTATTTTGACACGGGCAGCTAGTAGTTTTGGTTTTGCAGATTTATATTCACAGGATCCTGGTTTACAGCTGGAACGATATCCGGAAAGCTTTGTATCCGTATATCTCCTACTAGTTGTGTATTGTATTATTTTCCGCTGCTATGTGTTTAAATGTAATTTAAATCTCTGATATTTCTGTGTAATATTCATTTATACTCTGTATATTCTTGTAATCTGATGCATTGTTGTAATATATAATGAAAAGTTCTTTCGTCTGCGTTCTGTTTTGTCTTGTTGTCAAACGATAGGGCGTTTCGAACGGTCTGGGTCGGTTTAGCGACTGGTTCGGACCGAGCGAAATTCCTTTTCGTCACAAGATAAAATATATACATTTTATAAAAACATAAAAGTTCATTTTTATGTTATAAAAATGGAATAGGGAAAAAGTTCATTTTTATGTTATAAAAATGAAATAGGATAAAAGTTCATTTTTATGTTATAAAAATGAAATAGGATAAATGTTCATTTTTATGTTATAAAAATGAAATAGGGTAAAGGTTCATTTTTATGTCTTTAAAATAAATAGAATAAAAAGTTCATTTTTATGTCTTTAAAACAAATAGTATAAAAGAACATTTTTATAACTAAAGAAAGAGTACATTTTAAAACATCATTTTTGTCGCATTAGAATTGGTGAACAAAAATGTCATTTGTGTTGAATATAAAAATATACATCGTTGTAAACATCATTTTTGTCGCATTAGAATTGGCGAACAAAAATGTCATTTTTGTTGAATATAAAAATATACAATGTCGAAAACATCATTTTTGTCGCACTAGAACTGGCGAACAAAAATGTCATTTTTATTTGATATAAAATTATACATCGTTGAAAACATCATTTTTGTCGCATTAGAATTGGCGAACAAAAATGTCATTTTTGTTGAATATAAAAATATACAATGTTGAAAACATCATTTTAGTCGCATTAGAATTGGCGAACAAAAAATGTCATTTTTTTATTTTTTTTGATATAAAATTATATATCGTTGAAAACATCATTTTTGTCGCATTAGAATTGGCGAACAAAAATGTCATTTTTGTTGAATATAAAAATATACAATGTTGAAAACATCATTTTTGTCGCATTAGAATTGGCGAACAAAAATGTCATTTGTGTTGAATATAAAAATATACATCGTTGTAAACATCATTTTTGTCGCATTAGAATTGGCAAACAAAAAATGTCATTTTTTTTTTTTTTTTGATATAAAATTATACATCGTTGAAAACATCATTTTTGTCGCATTAGAATTGGCGAACATAAATGTCAATTTTGTTGAATATAAAAATATACATTGTTGAAAACATCATTTTTGTCGCACTAGAATTGGCGAATAAAAAATGTCATTTTTTTTTTTTTGATATAAAATTATACATCGTTGAAAACATCATTTTTGTCGCATTAGAATTGGCGAACAAAAATGTCATTTTTGTTGAATATAAAAATATACAATGTTGAAAACATCATTTTTGTCGCATTAGAATTGGCGAACAAAAATGTCATTTTTATTTGATATAAAATTATACATCGTTGAAAACATCATTTTTGTCGCATTAGAATTGGCGAACAAAAATGTCATTTTTATTGAATATACAATAATCAATGTTGAAAACATCATATTTGTCGCATTAGAATTGGCGGACAAAAATGTTATTTTCATAGAGAAAAAGGAATGAATTTTAATAAAGGGAATCGCCCAATGGTTTATATATTTTATATAAATATAAAATATAAAATTAAATGAAACGAGAGCGACAGTTCGCGTATCGACAATCGTAACTTCGAACGATTATATGGAAAGATCCGACCGTTGGATTTTCCCAAAACTGGAACCGTTAGGACCGCTTTGGGAAGAGCTTTCCAACGATATAAATTTACTCAAAATCCGACGGTTAGATTTTAAGATATATGTAAATCAAATTTTGGTAAAAGCAGCGCCAGGGCTGCCCATTGACCCAAAACGTCGTTTATTTATTTCGAGATATTTTTAATAAATAAAAATAGTGATAAATAGTTATAAATATATATGAAATGTTTTAAATTATAATTATGCGACAAGTATTTGAAAAGGCCGAGTTTAACTCATTTCAAATAATTGCACGGCGATTAAATCAAAGATGTAAGAAGACGATGGTTGAAGACCGGCGATCTTCACATCGAATGGACGATGACTTCTAATACCTTAGACTGATTTGATCCCAGGACAGGGTTGAAGCAGTAATTGTCCGGACGTGTGTGTTGGTCGTGCAGATAAGCGAGCGCCTTTTTGGTGTCTCCGGTTTCGTTCAGACCCAGAACGGACTTGTAAATGGATGCGTGTCTGATGTTGAAATTCACTTCATGTAATTAAATCGATTTCTATTAATATATGTCTGTTTGGTGGTAGAGGATTTATTCTCTACTTAACACCTTGATACGTAGTAATAGTTATCGATCGCATGGCGTTGAATTGTCAATGTGGCATGCCAAGATGCAATGATCAAGGCTTTGTTGAAAAGCAGGTCTTGTGGATGATGATCAAAGCATAGCCTGTTTAGGCATAGCTTTGTGTATATCGTGACTTCGCGAGCCTCACACCCCGGTATGAGTCAAAAAGGGGATTAAGACTGCAGGGAGTACACACGTTTCTTTCAAGCTAGTGGTGTTTGGGCTTTAACACGGCCCGGCATTTTACTTATGTGGATTTTGGATTGAGGTACCTCAGGTTTTTATAGGCCGGAAGTGGTCGTACTATAGGTTCATAGGAACCGGGAAACGTGTGTTCAGGCATAATTAATCCACTACCGTTAGGTGGGGACCAGCCCTGAAGATCCAAGGGTTCACTGCGGGGGATCCTGGGGCATTTGCTAGAGTGTCTCGAAACGGAAGAGGACGATCCTTAGCCTCGATTTCATGACAGAAAACCAATTCCCAATACGACAACATATCGGTTTTGATTGTAAACTTATATACGTCGACATAGTAGGATGGGATACTATGCCGTCTAGGATTGATATATTTATATTGAAGTATTTTAATACTGCTTAGACACTAATAATAATATTAAAATAGTACTTTTCACGTATTAAGCATGTTTGATCATCATAAGGGAAAACTCTATCCTCCTGTGTGCGTTGCATTGTGTGATAGGGCTTGAGTCTTATGATGATTTCATTTTTCAAAAGTCATTTCGCTGTTTTATACAAACTTTATAAAATTATGCACTGGCAATCCAATGGAGTAAACCCGTTCCGCGTTAGCAGCGTAGTCCTGTGATTCGCCATATTGATAGTTAATTTAGTTAAGAATTATCACACCAGTCCCTTGACTGACTCGTAGTTTGTTTCACTTTTGCAAACTCGGGTGCCCTTTTTCCACACGGGCAGCCAATTGACAGGTTCAGGTGATACATTCTGATTGGAGCTTGCTTGGACGAAAGAAGAAGAAGACCTTTTCTCTAGTTTTTACTTCTGCTTGAGACATTTTACCTTTTTAGCTTTGATGTACGTGATGAAGTTTGAGACTTGTTTCTTTCCATTTGAAAACTTATTTCCCCTTTTTGTTCAGACTCTTTATTTGGCTAAGTTGTATCCTGTACTGCGTACTCTGATGTATTGGATATTATGATGTTGATGACATTTATTTCCGCTGCAATGGTTTATGTGTTATAATAATTATCTGAGATATGTTTTTGTTGTAAATATTTGTATTCCTAAATGATTTCCTTACTTTCGTAATACGGAAGTTTGGGGTCATCACAGGCGATGTGTAAAATTTATCGTGCCAATCAATCTCAGTCAAATCGATGTACATAAACAAATCGTTCGATTTGTAATTGAATATTTATTTTTCTTCAACACATGAATATATATTTTATTTCAACACATGAATTTATATTTTATTTCAACACATGAATTTATATTTTATTTCAACACATGAATATATACTTTATTTCAACACATGAATATATATTTTATTTCAACACATGAATATATATTTTATTTCAACACATGAATATATATTTTATTTCAACACATGAATTTTATTCTATTCAACACATGAATTTATATTTTATTTCAACACATGAATTTTATTCTATTCAACAAATGAATTTATATTTTATTTCATCACATGAATTTTATTATATTCAACACATGAATTTATATTTTATTTCAACACATGAATACATATTTTATTTCAACACATGAATATATATATATTTTATTTCAACATATGAATATTTTTTTATTTCATTCCACATTACAATCAATTTTCAATACACACAAAATCAAACAAGTCGTCCATGGTCTGTGGACGACGGGTGTCGGGTACTGCTGAGCACCATCTGCATCCTAGTATATATTACAACTAGAAATTAAAATAAAAGTGAGGAGTTCTCACCGGTTAGCTAAACCAAATGCCATGACTCTTCATATGTAGAAAATCTTCATCGTGCTCGCCCTTTGTCACTTTCGTCGTCTGTGTTCGCTACATACATCAAAATCACGTTTTTATATTCTCTATTACCTAAAAATCATATTTTTAACTTGTTATTCTATATATAAAAATCGAATTTTTATTTTGCTACAACATATATAAAAATCCCGCCTTTCTATATATAAAAATTATATTTTTATATTTCTACTCCTTATATAAAGATCGAATTTTTATTATCTATATATTATAAAAATCATATTTTTATTCTTTCTATAATATAAAAATCATATTTTTATTCTTTCTATAATATAAAAATCATATTTTTATTCTTCCTATAATATAAAAATCATATTTTTATTTTTTATATTCATTTATATATTTATAAATTTCATTTTAAAATGCTGCTATTATATATATACATATAATTAGATTTCAAAACAATGTTGAATCTCTAATTTAACTAAATCAGTTACCACAAAAGGAAAATAAAATAACTGAAATAAAAACTTACTGTTATCGAAGAAGAGAGGCGTAGGGGGTGTTGTAGGCTCGGGAAGGCGGCGCTCGTGGTGTAGGTGGCGGCGCAGGCTGAGCAGTGGCGGGATTGGGTTGTTAGCGTTACGGTTTGGGGGGAATTGGGGGGTTCGAGCTTCTGATTGAGGGAGGGGGAGGGCGTTGAAGTCGATCGGAGGAGGAGGTGGGTACTTGACGACGACGGCGATGTGGGTGGGGATCTCAACGGCGGAGGAACGGTGGACGATGAGATTTTCAGAAGGGGCGCGGGTTTATTTTTAATTTGGGGGGGGGGGGGTTGACTTCTAAAAGGAGAATTAGATTTAACTCCTTATATATAAATATATGTGAATATTAGTCTCACATCCCTATTTTGAAACTTAATTAGGCCCACATCCAGTGATAAACTTATTATAAATTAGGTCCCTATTTTTCAAAAGTTGCGAAAAAAAGTAAAAAAAATTCGGAAACTATTTTTTAAATAAATTACTCATTCGATCATAAATTCACTTAAAAATTCAAAAACATGCTAAAAATAAATTAAAACAGAAAAAACAACAATAAATGCAGTTAAATGCATTTTTTTATGCAAGAATTTTAATTTCCTGCGTATATATGTGCAAGTATTCCAGTGTTGCATACGCTGTTGAATTAGTTCATTTTTATTTGCATTCAAACGTGCAATTAAATCTGAAACTTGCACATATGTATGCAACATATATGCAGGCAAAACTGTAGCATAATTTCCTTTGTGCAATAATTGCATACATGTATGCAATTATACGTAATACTTGCATACATATATGCAATTTTGTTTTCCTTGGCGTGGACTTCTGGGATTATTTCCAGATTTTACAATTTTTTTTTTTTTTTTTTAGTCATGGCCGCACTTTTTTTTTTGAAAAATACGTAGGAGCGAAAGAAGAAAGGCATCAGGCGTAACATAAAAGGTGGAAGCGGATCCAATAAAGTAGGAGGCGCAAATTTGAAAACAGGGGGCGGAAGTATATTGAAAACTATGACCGGATGTGAGCCTAATTTGAAACCTTAACAGGGACCTGTAAAAAACGCACCCTAAATATATTTTATATTATTTCATTTTTCAAAAAGTTAATTTCTCTTTCGACCTCCAAATCGAACTCAACGACTGTCGCCCCTAGCTAATTACCCCCATTCTGAACAAATGGGATATGTTTCGTAAGCCAGTTCGGCTGTTACGAGCAGTTTTCGTTCAAATTAAAATATAAATCATTATATTGAATTTTAAACGTACATTTCAATTTATCGGGGCCACATACAGTCTTTAAAAATTCCCGAAAAATATTTTCTAGCTTCGTATTGATGATACGGTCCTAACAAAACTAATTTCATCAAATTCCGAAACCGTTTGAAAATGGCCAATTTTTGGTCGACCGAAATTGACTTAAACTGTCAAAACACGTTTTTCTTCGCCATGCTGACATATTGATTCGAAAAATTATGAATTTTGGAATCTAGCAATAATTCGACATCCCGGATCTAACAAAAGTGGTTTCGTCGAAAACAGATATCGTTTACAAAATTTCCATTTTTAAGGGCCAAAAATTCCATAGCGCCTATTCAGAAATTTCAACTAGGCATAACTTTTTATCCCCGCTATGAAATTTCAATTTTTCGGATTCGTTGGAAAGATATTTTCAAATAGATTCAAATATTTTTGGTTTCGCTAAAATCCGGTTTATTTCGAATCCTGTACATTCATTTGAAATTTGAAATCGAATTTTCAAACTACCGCGCCATTTTCAATTCCTTTTATAATTTAAAATAAATATTTATATTCTAACGTCGATTCAAATAAATATATACGTTCAAATTCTATACAAAATAAATTTCTCGTCGTTATTATTTAAAATAATCATTTTAAATATTCAGAATTCACTAAAATTGCCAAAATAAAAATTTTAAATTGGCTCATATTTCCGGGTTATTACATATGATTGGGACTCTCTCACCTTGGCAATGGCTTTTGGACATTACCCTTGGGGATTTACGCAGTTTTATTTATGGTTTATGCTTCTTTAATAATCAAGACAGAAATTATGGTGTAATGTTTTGGAAGTTATTTTGATATAATTTACTGTAATGCTTTTGTATTGAACCGCAATAAATACTTGAATTTCACTGCTTATATTTATCTGTCCTGTAAATTTTTCTATGTCTTGTACCTATAACCCTCCACCAAAGTTAAGGCATTACCTTTGTGAGTGACCTTAACGGAGGTGGGGTGTTTCACTTGGTATCAGAGCCAGGTTTACCAGATCAGATAAGAGTTTTTGAAAACTATTTTGAAAAAGAAATATAAAGAAGCATTTTACAAGAAAAAGTGTTGTTTTTAATTTAAAAAGGCATAATCCCCAAAGCCATATGCACTATCTTTCTATCCTTCGTTTTGAGCCTTTTCTTTTTCGTTTCAGCATGTCTGGGATCTTAACCTTCCAGAGGGTGTACATATACCTGGCTGGTTCAGGAGATACTTAGAGGCTAGGGCCAACGTCGCAGGCCCAACAGATATTCCTCCTCCTCCAGCTGCAGCGGTTCCTCCTCCTCCTTGTTCAAATGCTTTCTCAAAGATTTGTAGAGACTGTAGGGTCATGGGTGGAAAGGATTTCAAGGGAACTGAATCATTCGTAGAAGCAAGGAACTGGCTCAAAGAAACTGAGGATCTATTCATTATCTTCGAGGTGAACAATAGGCAGAAGATACAGTTGTTGGTATGGATGCTCAAAGACGAAGCTTCCTATTGGTGGGAAGTCACTAACGCTGAAAGACCAATTGAAACATGGATGGATTTTAGAATAAGGTTGTAACACCCCACCTCCGCTAGGGACACTCACAAAGGGAATGCACTAGCTTTGGTGGAGTATTATCTACGTTAACATACACAGAAATATTACAAGACAGAACATAAATAAAACAGTGGAAGGAAAACCCAAATTTCATTGCTTTAAAATCTAGTAAGGTCTAAAGCCTTTTACATCCAAATGCTATTAAGTCAATTACATCGAAATCTGTCTTGCAACAGTAAAGAAGCATAAAACCATAGTTATAAATCATTCCCCAATAAAGCAAAGCAAGCCATAGCCAAGAGAAATCCAAGCCGTACATGAAAGAGCTTTGGAGCTTGGTAAGATCCGAACTAAGCTGTATTCCCACCCTGCGAACCTGGGGGGGGAACGGAAGAAAACGAGGCGAAACAAAATGGGTCAGTCATAAAGACTGAGTAAGTCCTAATGACTTTCAGCATAAAAACAAGTAAAGATAACATGGCATGAATAAACTGAAAGTAAACATAAGCATGATGACAAGATAAGCTACAGGAAAGATAACTAAGAATAACCTCATACGGTTTTTTTTTCAAATATAACATCGTCAGATTTCCATTCAAGATAAACTAAGTATAATTTCACAAGATTTCTTTCAAGCATCGCAAGATTTCTCTGCTTTACCATTAAAATATTTCTATGATATCTATTTGCTCCGCACCAACCGTACTAGTATCCCAACCTATGTCATGTGTTGACTATAAAATGATCCCTCGCCCAACATCATGAAATGATCCATTACTTGGTCTCACGAAACGATCTATTAATCGATCGGCTTCCTACAAGTCCTATCTCGTTCATGTGTCTGTGTCATACGGCCCTATCATGAATGTAGTCACCTGTGCTAGGTCCACCATAGGGTGTATCAAGCCCTAGGGTGCCAACCACCGACACGAATCAAGCACGCACAGTGTAAACCTACTGGTGCCCAATGCCTGCTTTTTCAACTCCGGACAACGTGCATGACCGTAGTCCGCCTGAACCTACAATGGCGCACCAACTCAGCCGTCGTTCTGGTCGCTTACAATCAGCCCAGTAATCGTGCCCCACCCTGCCTAGTTCCAGGGTACCATGATACATATAGTGGGTTACTGCTGAAAAGGACCGCGTAACTAGGGTTTCCGTCCAGCAGGTTAAGTGTTGTCATTTAAATTCGAGACTTAACCCCATCAGTCTAGCATGTCAAGTTGGTTAAGTGTGGTCATTCAAGTTCGTGACTTAACCCATCTACGTGTCATGTCAAATTGGCTAAGTGTTGTCATTCAAGTTCATGACTTAGCCCTACGAATCATGTGTCAAGTTAGTTAAGTATGTTCAAGCGATTCGTGACTTAACCCTACCAAACCATCGTGTCAAATTGGTTAAGTATATTCAAGCGGTTCGTGACTTAACCCTATCAAGTCATCATGTCAAATTGGTTAAGTATATTCAAGCGGTTCGTGACATAACCCTATCAAGCCGTCGTGTCAAATTGGTCAAGTATATTCAAGCGGTTCATGACTTAACCCTATCAAGTCATCGTGTTAAATTGGTTAAGTAAATTCAAGCGGTTCGTGAGTTAACCCTATCAAGTCATCGTGTCAAATTGGTTAAGTATATTCAAGCGGTTCATGACTTAACCCTATCAAGTCATCGTGTTAAATTGGTTAAGTATATTCAAGCGGTTCGTGACTTAACCCTATCAAGTCATCGTGTCAAATTGGTTAAGTATATTCAAGCGGTTCATGACTTAACCCTATCAAGTCATCGTGTTAAATTGGTTAAGTATATTCAAGCGGTTCATGACTTAACCCTATCAAGTCATTAATTCATTTATGCACCCCAACCTCTCACATCATACCTGTTGTTGTGGTCACTTGGTATGCCGGGCGGTTCCGGGCAGAATTACACCACAACTCAGTCTGACCTCGGGTTTTCAAGTGCGATATGACCAACTACCCACATTGGATCCTATTGTTTGCAGTAACTGGATTTGCCGGGCGGTTCCGGGCAGAATTACAATGCAAACTCAATCCAACCTCGAGTTGGCCATTTTCTAGATCATTCTAAATGTCATGTCCATATTCAAGTTATAACAATGTTCAAATTTCTAAGCAAGTTTCATGTCAAGTTTCTAGTTTTCAACTTATGCCTATTATCAAGTTCATAACTCACGTTTTTTGCCCAAAACGTGTTCCCAATGTACTAGTAAAATTTGCTATAAAGTTATGCCAAGTTATAGCCTCTTTATTTACAATACAAGCCAACTACCTAAAACCCAACTTTACATATTAATATATATGCCCAAGTTCTGACTTTTCATGTCGATATACATATGCCCAATTCTAGCCAATTTACATATGTTCAAGTTCCACATCAAACAACATGTATTCCATGTTTACACCAATTTACCTATAACAAGTTCTAGCTTTTTTTTACATATGTCACGATCCACGTCAAAATTACATATATCAATTTATATGTGTCCAATCCTAGCCAATTTAGATATATACCAAGTTTCATGCCTTTTTACATATGTCAAGATCTAGCCAACATTACATGTATTAAGTTTCTTATCCAATAAACCCAAATCGTGATTCATGATGTAGTTACCCCAAACCATAACTTTTCTTATTACAATACAAGCCAGATGTCCAATCTTTTGATTTGATTTACATGTTACATTACATAGATTCTAATTTACACCAAATTCCATGCATATAATATTTATGCAAATTTCCTCATAACAAGATTATACCAAAATTTACATATCAAGCCCAAACTCGCAATTACAATGATAATATCCAATTTCATGTTGCCAATAATTCCATCATATTCATATAGGCAATAATCCCATAATTCCCCCGTATACATACCGTACGCAAGTCGTGATTTTAGGCCAAGGTTCGAAATGGACCAAGGTTCATCGAAAGAAAATAAATAGGGGAAAGGTAGAATCTTGCATCAAAATCAGATCGGAGAGAAAAACATCATCACAGGCATATTAAGATTACAACAGGCTGAATAGACCATGAACTAGACATGAGAATAAAGATGAACAAGTCTCAAAACTCAAGGTTCAAGAAGCAACATAAATAGATCTGGATCGATAAACATACTTAGATCCAATTTCACTTTAATTCAATGCCATATTATAATCAAATATTTAAATCGGAAAATAACTAGAACTTACATTGATTGGCTAAGAGAGGACAAATCGATTCGTTGTCGCGTTGAAACGTCTAACTTGATTAATCTTTTGATTTGATTCAATATGGTCTAGGCGTCGTTGCTTGAAGCCTTAATCTCTAGTTTGAATTGAGTTGCTTAGGTTGATGTTGATTAGCTTCTAGTTTTGATTCCAGTAGAGTAGCGATACCATTTTTTTATTTTTATTTAGAACAGAGGCAGAGTAGAAGCGGAATAGAATTGTGTGTAGAGAAGGCTAGGTTTGGGGCTGTTTAAATAGGTTTAGGCGGATGAATCTGGACAGAGATCGGACTAGATACATCAGAACGAATACTGGCCCAAAAATGGGCTCGGGGACCAGGACGACACCCAAGTCGACTGCGCAATCGACCTGGTCCTGAGGGTGTCGACTGCCCAGTCGACTCCCCAGTCGAACTTGGGGGGGTGTCGACTGCCCAGTCGACCTGGGGTGTTGGGCGGGAAATTTCCTGCCCGGTCTGTCTGGGTTTCGAAATTCGAATTTGAACTCGAATTCGAACTGTTTTGAACTCTGAAAATTTCTGAAACTTTAGGGTGCCATAACTTGGTCATACGGACTCCGATTTTCGGAAACTCGGAATCGATTTCATGCAGAATTCCGAGTCGAATGCAATGGCAGAACCCGTTTCCCTTGGTTCTTATTTTAAAATTTAATTCTGCCTAGATTTATAATTTTAACATGTTGTTAAAATTCGGGTTGTAACATTCTCCCCTCCTTAAAGGATTTCGTCCCCGAAATCTTCAAGTTAAGGAGAATGTGTCCTACCGTCCAATCATCCATCTACTCAATCATCAATCACAGGCATCCATCGTCCTTAATAGATTTCCAATGTTGTACGCACATATGTGGAAAGTGTGTATATGTTCCTTGTCTAATGCAAATGATCAGGCCTGATTGATCTTCTTAATGCAAAATACGTCTAGTGCCATGAGTCCAACATGTATGCAAATAGTCCTAGTCACATAAACAATATATGTGTGCACAAACATCCATCCATATGCAACATCCACATGATAATACATTCAAATTCATCCATAAACAAGTATAAACACTCATGCATATGCAATATGAAAGGTGACTGAGCCGATCTAGTGCCTAATGTGTAAATGTATCCACGAGCAACCACTTGAAACCACTTGCAACCATCAACCATAAAATGTTTCAATTACATGTTTACATCCATAGGGTTCTACCTAAGGTTCTCAAGATAGGATCGAAAAATAGAAGCAAGTAAAAGCTCTGTGCCCATTAGGCAATGTCAAAACTGGAAACTTACGCCACATATAGACTGATTAGGAGAAGAACTGCCTAAGCACTAGCCCCGAAGACCGGAATCAACATCAGGCTGACACCCAAAGAATTACTCAACCCAACCAACATATATGATTCTAGAAAACTAAGCATGATGGACTCCTTTTAGGTCACAAGGAAATCCCTTCCTAAAACTAACCCGTATCCTAAAAAACCCAAAGTGTTTAGTCAACCCAATGGACACCCAAAATGTATTACTAACAGATGAGTCATACTCCCTATGGGGTTCGCAACAGAAATTTGATTGAGAATAGGACTGAGAGGAAAAAGATAACATGCAAGTAAGCTCTACAGGAAAAGAGGGATCGAGGATATACTCTTAAAAAGAGATAGGATGCATGTATCTAGTCTTCAATCGTCTAAGTTGCATTTCCTTGAGCTTAACTCCATTGTGCTTTGACCGTCTTTAACTTCACAGATTCTTAATTCTTGTTTCCAAAATATGAGTTGGAACTCATTTCACTGTTGCCTCTCGTTCCACTTTCACTTATCCTCCTTCTAGTATACTCGGCTCAGACTTAACTACGTACTCATGGTTTCATGCAAGTTCTCCAAAATTTCACTAGCGAATCTTGGATCTCGTTCACTTACTAGGAGGTATTCCACGCAGAAGAAATATCTCTTGAAAATAACGAATATCAACCATGTTGCCAAATGTACTTACTAAAGGTGACTTTCTACAACTCATGCATAAGTGAAATGAACCATCCACCTTAGTGGTGAACACTACTCGAGCGGATCAATAAATGTATCAAGAGATTCTAGGTAAATAATCATGAGAGAACCCTAAAGGTTACACGCGACTTCGAGGGTATTACCGAGGCAAGTCAAGAGTCTAACTACCCTCTTTCCAAAACCGAGAATGTCACCCTTACCGGATAACTACTCCATCGCTAGAATCAACCCATAGCCCAAAACATAAACATAAGAATTACTTCTAAACTCAACACTTAGCATAGACATTCTCAAATCCAAACAAATCATGAATACATGAGCCGATTCCCCAACAGGATTTGAGACAAAAATGGGATCCTCTACTACGCTAGTACTAAGGTGCAGAGACTCAACTATCGAGGCAGAATTAAAAGGATGTGATGTATAAAAACAAAGTTCCCATGGTATGATAGAAAAGAGAAGCTAAACTTTTAACAGAAACGTTACCACCTCTCGTAGGTATGCTAGTAGTGAGAGCATACAATTGCCCTATCGACGATCTTGTTCTTTGCCCTTGTCCTTGTCCTTGTCCTATGGTACTTAACTACATGTCCCTTTTTACCTACCAACGATGTTCTTTCTTGTCAAGGGTTTTATTATTCTTTTACTTTGACCTCTTCCCTTTCACCTTTTCCAACTTCGTGGATTACGCCTTATCAACAAGTTTCTCATTCTTAGACTTGTGTTCTTTATCCTCGTTCTTACTATCCTTGTATAGCTTGTTGACAAGTTTCTCGAAAGCTACCTCCATCGCACGGCAACCCTACAAAGCTTGAAATAAGATTAGTCGCAGATGGAACTACTGCGGCTACAGATGGAAGTTGGGCACCACTTTGCCCTCCGACATGTGTTGTATGCCTACGAAATTATGGTGAAAAGAGAGAGAAGAGATCTCAAGAGAGAATCAAAAGATAGTGCTTATGGCTTTTTGGAATATGCCTTTTAATCAAAAAAAAAATTCTTGAAAATTTGCTTCTTTGTAAATGTTTTGAAAACTAGTTCAGAAGGTTTTTGAAACCTTTTGCCCAGTCTGGTAACCTTCTGCTCTGATACCAAATGTAACACCCCACCTCCACTAGGGTCACTCGCAAAGGGAATGCACTAGCTTTGGTGGAGTATTATATAGGTAAATATACACAGAAATATTACAAGACAGAACATAAATAAAACAGCGGAAGGAAAACCCAAATTTCATTGCTTTAAAATCTAGTAAGGTCTAAAGCCTTTTACATCCAAATGCTATTAAGTCAATTACATCGAAATCTGTCTTGCAATAGTAAAGAAGCATAAAACCATAATTATAAATCATTGCCTAATAAAGCAAAGCAAGCCATAGCCAAGAGAAATCCAAGCCGTACATGAAAGAGCTTTGGAGCTTGGTAAGATCCGAACTAAGTTGTATTCCCACCCGGTGAACCTGGGGGGGGGGGGGGAACGGAAGAAAACGAGGCGAAACAAAATGGTTCAGTCATAAAGACTGTGTAAGTCCTAGTGACTTTCAGCATAAAAACAAGTAAAGATAACATGGCATGAATAAACTGAAAGTAAACATAAGCATGATGACAAGATAAGCTACAGGAAAGATAACTAAGAATAACCTCATACGGGTTTTTTTTCAAGTATAACATCGTCAGGTTTCCATTCAAGATAAACTAAGTATAATTTCGCAAGATTTCTATCAAGCATCGCAAGATTTCTCTTCTTTACCATTAAAATATTTCTATGATATCTATTTGCTCTGCACCAACCGTACTAGTATACCAACCCGTGTCACGTGTTGACTATAAAATGTTCCCTTGCCCAATGTCATGAAATGATCCATTACTTGGTCTCACGAAACGATCTATTAATCGATCGGCTCCCTACAAGTCTTATCTCGTTCATGTGTCTGTGTCATACAGCCCTATCACGAATGTAGTCACCTGTGCTAGGTCCACCATAGGGTGTATCAAGCCCTAGGGTGCCAACCACCGACACGAATCAAGCACGCACAGTGTAAACCTACTGGTGCCTAATGCCTGCTTTTTCAACTCCGGACTACGTGCACGACCGTAGTCCGCCTGAACCTACAATGGCGCACCAACTCAGCCGTCGTTCTGGTCGCTTACAATCAGCCCAGTAATCGTGCCCCACCATGCCTAGTTCCAGGGTACCATGATACATCTAGTGGGTTACTGCTGAAAAGGACCGCGTAACTAAGATTTTCGTCCAGCAGGTTAAGTGTTGTCATTTAAATTCGAGACTTAACCCCATCAGTCTAGCATTTCAAGATGGTTAAGTGTGGTCATTGAAGTTCGTGACTTAACCCGTCTACGTGTCATGTCAAATTGGCTAAGTGTTGTCGTTCAAGTTCATGACTTAGCCCTACGAATCATGTGTCAAGTTGGTTAAGTATGTTCAAGCGATTCGTGACTTAACCCTACCAAACCATCGTGTCAAATTGGTTAAGTATATTCAAGTGGTTCGTGACTTAACCCTATCAAATCATCATGTCAAATTGGTTAAGTATATTCAAGCGGTTCGTGACTTAACCCTATCAAGTCATCGTGTCAACTTGGTCAAGTATATTCAAGCGGTTCATGACTTAACCCTATCAAGTCATCGTGTCAAATTGGTTAAGTATATTCAAGCGGTTCATGACTTAACCCTATCAAATCATCGTGTCAAATTGGTTAAGTATATTCAAGCGGTTCATGACTTAACCCAGTCAAGTCATCGTGTTAAATTGGTTAAGTATATTCAAACGGTTCGTGACTTAACCCTATCAAGTCATCGTGTCAAATTGGTTAAGTATATTCAAGCGGTTCATGACTTAACCCTATCAAGTCATCGTGTTAAATTGGTTAAGTATATTCAAGCGGTTCATGACTTAACCCTATCAAGTCATTAATTCATTTATGCACCCCCAACCTCTCACATCATACCTGTTGTTGTGGTCACTTGGTATGCCGGGCGGCTCCGGGCAGAATTACACCACAACTCAGTCTGACCTCGGGTTTTCAAGTGCGATATGACCAACTACCCACATTGGATCATATTGTTTGCAGTAACTGGATTTGCCGGGCGGTTCCGGGAAGAATTACACTGCAAACTCAATCCAATCTCGAGTTGGCCATTTTCTAGATCATTCTAAATGTCATGTCCATATTCAAGTTATAACAATGTTCAAATTTCTAAGCAAGTTTCATGTCAAGTTTCTAGTTTTCAACTTATGCCTATTATCAAGTTCATAACTCACGTTTTTTGCCCAAAACGTGTTCCCAATGTACTACTAAAATTTGTTATAAAGTTATGCCAAGTTATAGCCTCTTTATTTACAATACAAGCCAACTACCTAAAACCCAACTTTACATATTAATATATATGCCTAAGTTCTAACTTTTCATGTCGATATACATATGCCCAATTCTAGCCAATTTACATATGTTCAAGTTCCACATCAAACTACATGTATTCCATGTTTACACCAATTTACCTATAACAAGTTCTAGCTTTTTTTTTTACATATGTCACGATCCACGTCAAAATTACATATATCAATTTATATGTGTCCAATCCTAGCCAATTTAGATATATACCAAGTTTCATTCCTTTTTACATATGTCAAGATCTAGCCAACATTACATGTATTAAGTTTCTTATCCAATAAACCCAAATCGTGATTCATGATGTAGTTACCCCAAACTTATTACAATACAAGCCAGTTGTCCAATCTTTTGATTTGATTTACATGTTACATTACATAGATTCAAATTTACGCCAAATTACATGCATATAATATTTATGCAAATTTCCTCATAACAAGATTATACCAAAATTTACATATCAAGCCCAAACTCGCAATTACAATGATAATATCCAATTTCATGTTGCCAATAATTCCATCATATTCATATAGGCAATAATCCCATAATTCCCCCGTATATATATCGTACGCAAGTCGTGATTTTAGACCAAGGTTCGAAATTGACCAAGGTTCATCGGAAGAAAATAAATAGGGGAAAGGTAGAATCTTGCATCAAAATCAGATCGGAGAGAAAAACATCATCACAGGCATATTAAGATTACAACAGGCTGAATAGACCATGAACTAGACATGAGAATAAATATGAACAAGTCTCAAAACTCAAGGTTCAAGAAGCAACATAAATAGATCTGGATCGATAAACATACTTAGATCCAATTTCACTTTAATTCAATGCCATATTATAATCAAATATTTAAATCGGAAAATAACTAGAACTTACATTGATTGGCTAAGAGAGGACAAATCGATTCGTTGTCGCATTGAAACGTCTAACTTGATTAATCTTCTGATTTGATTCAATATGGTCTAGGCGTCGTTGCTTGAAGCCTTAATCTCTAGTTTGAATTGAGTTGCTTAGGTTGATGTTGATTAGCTTCTAGTTTTGATTCCAGCAGAGTAGCGACGCCATTTTTTTATTTTTATTTAGAACATATGCAGAGTAGAAGCAGAATAGAATTGTGTGTAGAGAAGGCTAGGTTTGGGGTTGTTTAAATAGGTTTAGGCAGATGAATCTAGACAGAAATCGGACTAGATACATCAGAACGAATACTGGCCCAAAAATGGGCTCGGGGACCAGGTCGACACCCAAGTCGACTGCGCAGTCGACCTGGTCCTGGGGGTGTCGACTGCCCAGTCGACTCCCCAATCAACCTGGGGGGGTGTCGACTGCCCAGTCGACTCCCCAGTCGACCTGGGGTGCTGGGCGGGAAATTTCCCACCCATTCTGTCTGGGTTTTGAAATTCGAATTTGAACTCGAATTCGAACTGTTTTGAACTCTGAAAATTTCTGAAACTTTGGGGAGCCATAACTTGGTCATACAGACTCTGATTTTCGAAAAATTGTACTCGATTTCATGCAGAATTCCGAGACGAATGCAATTGTGGAACCCGTTTCCCTTGGTTCTTATTTTAAAATTTAATTCTGCCTAGATTTATGATTTTAACATGTTGTTAAAATTTGGGTTGTTACAAAGGTTTGAGATGAAATTCCTCTCGCAAGCTGAATGAAGTTTACTGCTAGAAAAGTTTTTATCTCTTAAGCAAGAGAGTATGACAGTCAAGGAGTACGTCAACCAATTCAATCAGCTGGCCCGATTTGGACTAGATTTAGTGAATACTCATTATAAGAAGGCTCTCCGTTTTGTTAAGGGATTGAATGAGCCACTTCACAGCCTGGCTATGACCCATGTACCTATGGGGGCTACTTACGAGAGGTTAGCGGACATGGCACTCTTACATGAGGAAGACAAGGGCAAGAAAGAGGAAAAAGCGGAATTGCCTCAAGATAAGAAGGGGAGGGGTCATAGAACAAGAAGGCTGATTCAAAGAAAGGCGGGAAGAACAACAAACCCTGTGACAAAAGAATGTGTAATTTCTGTGGCATTCATAGACATCTGGTCAAAGACTGCAAGAAGAAGAAAAGGAAGATGGTTGGCTGTTTCCACTGTGGTGAGACAGGACACATGGCTAGGCCTGGCCCAAGGAAGCAAGGGCAGGGAGATGGACCTTCTTCTGGAGGACAAGTTCATGCTCTCACGGCACCTCCGCAAGAACGAGGTAGAAATATTTCTGTCGAAAGTTTAGTCTATCTTTTTTATCATCCTGTTCGTACACTATTTGATTCTGGCGCATCGCACTCTTTTATATCTTCTGCTTTAGTGGAATCTCTGCATCTAGACACCAGTATAGTAGAGGATCCCTTGGTTGTTTCAAATCCAATTGGGGGCTCAGCTTATTTTTCAATGGTTTGTTTGGATTTGAAAATATCTATACTAAGCGTTGGGTTTAGATGTAACGCCTTTGTTTTGGGCTTCACGGGCTATGGGTTGATTCTAGGCATGGACTGGCTATCCAGTAATGGTGCCGTCCTCGACAGTGAAAAAGAGTGGTTAGACTCATGACTCGCCTCGGTAACACTCTCGAAATTTCTTGTAATCCCATGATCTCCGTTATGCTTAGCTACCTAGAATCTCTTGATGCGTCTGTTGAGAACTTGCAGTCTGTAAGGGTAGTCCGTGAATACTTGGATGTGTTTGAAGAGTTAAAGGGCTTACCTCCGAAGCGGGAGATAGACTTCCGCATATACCTCGTTAACAACGCAAAACCCGTTGCTTTACCCGTTAGACACATGGTTCCAAGACAGAGGAAAGAACTCAGCAAGCAAGTTGAAAAATTGCTTGAGAAGGGGTTTATAAGGCAGAGTATTTCTGAATGGGGTGCTCCAGTAGTGTTCGCAACTAAAGTGGACGGTTCGCTTCGCCTGTGCGTTGATTATAGGGAGCTAAACTGTAACAATCCCAAAACCCGTTCGATGGTGTTAAGGATAATCATTGGAATATAACACATTAATCATCATTAGCAGAGTACAGATAATAGCATAAGCAGCAAATAAAATAATTTACATAAATATGACAGCGGAATCATAATATGTCACAACATCAGAGAGCACAGTGTAGGATACAACTTAGTGCATAAAAGTACATGATCGGTCTCCATCGCCATGAGCAGTACATATACACATGAGATTACATAAAATAAAAATCAGACTACATCGCCAGAAGCGGAATCATATACATAGATACTAATGGTGGAAATACATAGTCAAAACACTGAGAAGTCAAGCCTCGCCATATAAGCCCAAAAGATGCACTCCCTGCTGAAGTGCCAAAGCCAAAATATATCCTGCTACCTGGTACTAGGCTGCCTGTGTGAAAATAAGGGCACCCGAGTTTGCAAAGTGAAACAAACTACGAGTCAGTCATGGGACTGGTATGACAAATCTACTTAACTAATTAAACAATAATAATAAGGCAAATCATAGGACCACGCCACTTTCGCAGAACGGGTTTACTCCAATGATTGCCAGTGCATGAAATAAAGTAAATTATTAAATCGTCGCAATGCTTTTTATAAAAATGAAGCCATTATAAGACTCAGGTCCCATCACACAATGCAACGCAAGCCGAAGGATAGAGTTTTACCTTATAATGGCCAATAAATGCTTGATACGTATAAAACAAAAGTGTTTGATATTATTACTAGTGCATATACGTTTCAAAAGCAAATTCAATCTTAAATATCAATCATAGATAGCATAGCTACCATCTACTATGTCGCCATACTAGTAATACAATCAAATCCGTAATTTCGTATTTGAAATTGGATTCCATCATGAGTCGAGGCAAGGGGCAAGCTCCTCTCCTATTCGAGACACTCTAGCAAATGTCTCGGGACCACACACAGTGATTCCTGGCTCCTCGAAGGCCGGTCCTCTCTTACTTTTGAGGATTGGCAATTCCTGAACACACGTTTCCCGGTCCTATAGGACCTATAATCGAGGTGCCTCGCATTCCAACAACCACACAGGTAAAAAGTATATAAATGTCAGGGCTGGTAGGTCACTGACATCACCCATAGCTAGAAAGAAACGTTGTGCACTCCTTGGGTCCTTATCCCATTTTTGACTCATACCGAGGTGTGAGGCTCGCAAATCAACGCTATACACAAAGCTACGCCACTCAGGCCGTGCTTTGATCATCGACCACAAGACTTTTCTTTTCAACAGAAGCCTTGATCATCTGCCACTTAGGTGTGCCACACAGTCAATTCACTCCATGCGACTGATTTCTATCGATGTATAACCTCTGAGCTCATACGTTTCAGAGAAGGGCGTTAAGCAAGAGAATAAATTCTCCACTGCCAAACAGAAATATATTTAATAGATATCAATCAGCATAGAACAAAATCCAATGTCAAACACACAGTCCATTTACAAGTTCGTTCTGGGTCTGAACGAAGCTGGAGGCACCATACTCCTCACATACTCGTACAATCAACAAATACCTCCGGACGGCTACCACTTCAGCCCCTTCAAGGTAGCTACTCCAATCATGAGCATCAGTAGCGCCCATCCATCGGATGTGAAGATCGTTGGTCTTGAACCGTCTTCATCTCTTTAACTTCCAATCGTCGATCAATTATTTGAAATGAGAATTAACTTGGCCTTTTCAAATAATTCACGTATATTTAGATTTCAAATCAATTCTTCCCATGGTTAAATTATTCGACATTCACATTTCAATTCTTTAGTATAATTTTCATGTCAAACACATTCAACCATCTAGTGAAAAGCAAACCAAGTATAATCAGTCTATTTTCATTCCACATCGTCTATAATATTTTATAACGATATATCGTCATTTTTATTTATTTAAAAATGGCCCTATTTAATTAAACGACATTTCAGGTTGTGCCGAGGCACTGGCGCTGTTTTTTTCCAAATTTGTTTTACACATATCGGAAAATCTAACCGTTGGATCTCAACAAAGTTTATATCATTAGAAAGATATTCCCAAAGCGAACCCAACGGTTCCAGTTTCGTCAAAATCCGATGGTCGGATCTCTCGGTATAATCATTTAAAATTACGATTTCAAAACGCGAACTGCAGGGACTCGATTCGTATTATTTAATTTATATTTATATATATATATATATATAATTTATTCGATGATTTTAATATCGTTTTCACTTCAAATATTTCATTAACGCCTTTAAATTTCAGAAAATTTCGCCATAACATCCTTTGTACGGGAAGGGGTTTAGAAATTTATTGGGTCGTATTAGGTACCCAATAAATCCTAATAAGCATGCACATATTTATAGTGGTATATTCCGGTGTCCACAGGGGAGTGTGTATATATCATAACTCCAGAGAATAAATTATTGTCACCCTATAAATGGTTTTTGTGTCTTAATGACCAGAGAGACGTGTTTATTGTCATCTCCAGACCCGTGTGGGGTTTTTATTAATCTGGCAATTTACCGTTACATTTTACATAGTCCATATCAGTCATCAGTTCAACCTGTAATATATAGTCACTGCCATACAAGCCTCTCGCTCGTATGGTAAATCTTCAACCTCGTCACATAAGCTCCAAATGCTTATGTAGTATATGATGAAGTATGCCTATCTTCAAGAAGTATGTCATGTAGTGTAGTTCAAAATTAATTGTTACTATCCTATGGCGACGTTCATTATTTCATACAAAACAACAAGCACTCCGCATCCAATGGCATTCACGGGAGTTAATATAATAATATTGCACATCCAACTCATTAAGGTTTACCTATTTGTCGGGAACGCAAAAAAATTCTTTACTCAACAGCTAATCCATTTTCCTGTTCAACACATGTATATATATATATATATATATATATATATATGTGTGTGTGTGTGTGTGTGCGAAACTAGGCTAAAAATTATATTTCTAGCGAACAAAAATATATCTCAACACATGATTATTTTATTCAGTTCACATACATGTTAAAAATAATATTCATAATAAACAAATATTTACTTCAACAATTGTGTATTTTTAGCGAGTCATATACATGATAAAAACGATATTTTATCATCAAAATATTTTTTCAACACATGAACATTTTTAGCACTTCATATTCACAATAAAAATGTAGATTTTATCGTTCACTCCATATATTCAACACAAGAATGTTTTCGACTTCACACATACGATAAAAATATGATTTTTATCATTCTAGTCCTTTATTCAACACATGAATGTTTTTTGTAGTTTAAATATATAATAAAATTGTGATTTTTTGGTGTTAAACAATTTATTTAAAACATGAATATTTCATATATTCTATATATGTTATAAAATGTTATTTTTAGCATTCAAAGAATTTATTCATCACATGAATATTTATTCAACACATGAATGTCTATTCAACACATGAATATGGTTTCAACACATGAATATAGTTTCAACACATGAAATAATTCTAACACATGAATATTATTGAAAATTTCGGCAGCATAGCGGCAGGGTATTTAAAACCAGCACCGTCCCGAATACGGCTCCTTGCTCTACCTTAAAACCTCGTGGTTTTTGACAATGGGGATTTCATACATCTAGTTCGCACGCAGGCGAGTATGTTTTTCTTTTCCACAACCTATTCTAATTTTGTTTCAACCACAAACGGGTATTTTTCAACCACCAACGAGTATATTTCAACCACAATCAAACAATATCAACCACAAACAATTCTATCAACCATTCGCATTATTCACCAAATTTTTCACACCAATTCACAATCAATAATTATTGTCCATGGTTTGTGGACGAGGGGAGTATATATATATAAGTATATTTCACTTCCACTTCAGCACATATATGATTTATACAATGCATGTATAATTTATAATTCCCTTATATAACTTATACAACACATGTACATGAGGTATACAACGTGTATATAATTTATACTTCGCTTATATAACTTACGCAACGCATTTCCTTTCACATTTCAGTTTAGAAATCTCACATTGGTTTGTTGCTTTGCTAAAATCGTAGCGAGCTCAGAAAAATCCACGGACACTTCTAGAAAGTAGAGAGCGTCGACACAGTCCCGATATTTCATGTTTCATCGAATTTTGTCAACATAGAAAAAAGATACGATTTTTATTGTAAAATCATAAACCGTAGCGCTTTAAAGTGCTATAGAACAGTTTAAAACAAATTAAACTGTTACCTTCTGAAATTCTTCAAAACTAGGTTTCAATCTTTCTCAAAATCCGTAGCACAATACCGAAATCGAGTAGCACCATGGTGTAGGGCTTGGTGAGGCGCGCACGTCGAGGTCAGGGGGTCCCACTTGCACGTAGATCGAGGACAGGGCAGCGTGGTGAAGTCCTTAACTTTGAGGAGGCCGTTCTCGTCGATGGTTGCACGAGGGGAGGAGCACCTGGTATGGATTTGATGAGGGAGGAGAGTTCTTCAAAAAGTTGTGAAGGGGGATGGCTAATTCGCCGTGGTTTGATCGGAAAATGACCAGTAAGGGTGGAAGTTCTTCCGCCGTCGAGCGAGTTACGAGGGGGGTTTTGAGATTTTATATAAAATTAAATTATAAAGGAAAAATATGATTTCCCCGTGCTTTATTTAATTTCTAAAATAGTGTTTCTCCATATGAACTCCAATCCAAACCCAACGACTGTCGCCCCTAGCTAAATATCCCCATTCCAAACAAAATTGGATATGTTTCGTAGGCCCATTCGACTGTTACAGCTAGTTATTCTTCAAATTAAAATATAAACCATTCAATATTCGATTTGAACGTACATTTCAATTTGCCAGGGCCACAAACTGATTCGAAAAATTCCAGAAAAATAAATCTAGCTATGGTTTGACGATACGGTCCCAACAAAACTAGTTTCGTCGAATTCTGAGACCGTTTGAAAATTGGTCATTTTCTGGTCGACCCAATTTAACAGAATTTGACCAAACACATTTTCTTTCGCCACACTCACATATTAACTTCAAAAATTATGGAATTTGAAACGTAGCCATAATTTGACATCCTGAATCGAACAAAAGTGGTTTCGTCGAATTCCAAGGTTGTTTGCAAAATGTCTATTTTCAAGTGCTATATATTCTCTATAGCGACCTTTCTGAAAATTCATTTGGCCATAACTTTTGTTTCCCGCTATGAAACTTAGATTTTTCAGATTCTTTAGAAAGATAATCATAAACAGATTTAAATATTTTTGGTTTCACTAAAATCCGTTCCGTTTTGCACCCAGTACAGTCAGTCAAAGTTTGAATTCAAATTTTCAAACTGTCGCACCATTTCTAACTCTTTATTTTATTGAAATATTCTATTTCAATTGCTCAACTTTCTTTAAAATAACCAATTTAAAAATTTTAAATTGGCTCGTATTTTCCAGGTTGTTACACAAACAAGCTAACCAAGAAGAATAGGCACCCACTCCCAAGAATAAATGATTTGTTTGATCAGCTTGTAGGTGCATCGATTTTCTCCCAATTAGATTTAGCTACCGTGTTTCATCCTCTAAGAGTGGCTGAAGACAGCACTGATAAGACCGCGTTCAGAACTCCAGATGGTTTATTCGAGTGGCTTGTCATGCCTTTCGGCTTGACAAATGCACCTGCTTACTTCGTTGATTTAATGAGCAGGGTGTTCCGAGAGTTCCTCAATAAGTTTGTAGTGGTCTTCGTAGACGATATTTTGATCTTCTCAAAGAGTGAGGAAGAGCATGCTCAGCATCTAAAGGAAGTCATGGATACTCTCTGTGCACATCAGTTGAAAGCTAAATTATCCAAATGCCATTTCTGGAGAGAAGAAGTTAGATTCCTTGGACATGTGGTGCCAAAGAGGGGATAGATGTGGACCCCGTGAAAGTGGTTGTTGTGCAAGATTGGAAGGTTCCTTGAAAAACAACCGAAGTCCGAAGCTTTCTCGGGCTAGCAGGCTTTTATCGAAAGTTCATCAAAGATTTTTCAAAAATCTCAGCTCCACTTACATGGTTGACAAAGAAGAACCTAGCTTTCAATTGGGAGTTGGATTGCGATATTGCTTTCCAACGTTTGAAAAGGTCTCTAACAACAGCCCTAGTTCTGACATTGCCCGATGGAAGCAAGATGTTTACAGTATACATAGATGCATGCGGAATGGGAACTTGGCGCTGTTCTGATGCAAGAAGGGAAGGTAGTGGCTTATGGTGGAAGGCAGTTGAAAGTACATGAGAAAAACTACCCAACCCACGACCTAGAGTTGGCAGCCATCGTTTTTGCGCTTAAGTCTTAGCATCATTATCTCCTAGGTGAGAAATTTGAATTATATATTAACCATAAATCGTTGAAATACCTCTTCTTGCAGAAAGATCTCAACTTGAGGCAGCAAAGATGGATGGAGTTTCTTGCCTCGTACGATTTTGAGATTTCCTACACTCCTAGCAAAGGCAATGCAGTAGCATATGCCTTGAGTAGAAAGAAACTGACCTCAAGCCCTCTCTTTGTGGAAAGGCAAAGCTTGGATTTCATACCAAGCTTTAATTTCAGACCCTCCTCTGACTTTGTACCTGGCTTGCTAGCAACGTTAGAAGTGCGACCAATTCTATTAGATTCAATCGGAGCCGCGCAAAGAGAAGACCCTCAGCTAGCCAATGTGATGGACAAGTTAATTAGGGGTGAGACTTCTAGTCACCTCAGTAGATACTCCATTGATGCCAAGGGTTGGTAGAGACGAGATGGAAAACTATGTGTCCCACAAGCAAGGGGTTTGGTAAAGACGGTTCTGGAAGAGGCACTCCATTCCAAGCTGACCATATACCCAAGCGGAGACAAAATGTATAAAGATATCAAAAGAGTTTTCTTTTGGAATGGCATGAAGCAAGGCGTAGCTGAATTTGTTTCTAAGTGTTTAATATGCCAACAAGTCAAGGCGGAGCAGAAGAAGCCTGGTGGTCTACTCCATCCTCTAGAGGTCCCACAATGGAAATGGGATAGCATCTCAATGGACTTTATAGATGGGTTGCCTAGGTCAAGAAGGGGCAATACCAGCATTTGGGTAATAGTGGACAGGCTTACTAAAAGCTCTCACTTTATACCTGTCAAAAGTAGAAGGACTGCCTCATCTCTAGCATCCATATATCTTATAGAGATAGTTCAACTCCATGGGATACCCTCCAGCATAGTGAGTGATCGAGACCTTATCTTCACGAGCGAGTTTTTCAAGAGTTTACAAGAGGCTGTAGGCACACAGTTATGCTTAAGCACGGCCTATCACCCTCAAATCGATGGCCAAATGGAAAGAATCAACAGAGTATTAGAAGACCTCTTGAGATTATGCATTATTGACTTCAGAGGTACATGGGAGGATCATCTACTGTAACACCCCGTATTTTCTGTGAACATAAAAATAACAAATCAAGGTATAATTAATTTTTAGAAAAATAATTAGGTGAAACGAGTTGCGATGTTACGTTTGTCTCAGAATTCTACTTGAGATAGAGTCTGAGTTTGCGTAAATTGGACTCCGTATGAAAAAGATATCCTTAAATTAAATATTGCAGCAAAACATGGAAAAAGAGGAATGAAAAAAATGTTTAGCATTGTTCTAAGGATTGTAAGCAAAAGACTTAGTAGCTGGTTTGGTTAGAACATCTGACTTGCATACAAGAGGTACAGAGTTCGATCCCCGGCAACGCCTTTTTTTTTAGTGGAATGGCTAAAAAGCGGCTTAGTGTGAACGCGGTTCAAAAAGTAGTTTAGTGTGAGAATGGTTAATTGTGAAGATAGATAAAAAGAAAATTAAATATATATACATATTGAATATATGTATTTGAGAAGATAAATACACTCAATTTATTTGGAGGGAAAGATTTATGCATAAATAGATATGCATGTATGTAGGTAACTTCATTATGCATTGATTTTGCATGTTGCAAGGAAAGTAGAAAAAAAAAGGGGAAATTAAATTATATACTCGATTTCCTTTTTTTTAGGTAAGCAATCAATTTGCATTATTTGTCAATATTAGAATTTATGAATAGGTGCGTGTGTGTGTGTATATATATATATATATATGTGTATGTATGTATATGTATATTAAGTAGGCATAATTTGGGAACATGTATCATGGCATGATTGTTAAGTTATAATTTGGAGTTATTTGACATGAATTATGAAATATGTAATTCGACATATTAAACTTATAATTGGAATGAACGACAAAGTATGAAATTTAGCATATAAATCTAGTTTTGGTGAATTTGGGTAATTGGTATGAAACGGTATAATTGGTATACCATTAATTAGGAACATAATTAATGTTATAATTTAATTGTGAATGATTTACATATAAACCGTAAATATGTAAATCAGTAAAAGATGAACATTTAGTACAAATAGAAGTTTATTAATACATTTGCTGAGTCATTCCTGACCTGTTGCTGAGTCAATAGGATAACACTATCTAATCTTGACGTTGGTGATGGCTCCTGTGAGATCCAATGGCTTATATTAATCTAATTACTCTATAAAAACATGTATAGACCTAAGCTCTAAACCTATTCAAGATTAAATCCATGGCCGTCATGTTATCAGTCTGCAACCTAGAGTAGCCGCCATCAAACTAGAAGCAAAACAGCGAATCAATTCAACTCAAGCCTAAATATTAACAACAAAATAATTAATTAATTGTAATGACCCGTATTTTTAGAGATAGAATAATTAAGTTATTTAATTATTAAAAATATCGATTTAGGAAAATATCGATAACTTGAATTAAATAATATTGAATATTTAATTAATAATTATAATATAATAATATATTATAATGTTTGGAGGTGAGAATGGTGAGCAAAATTGGAAAGGGCAACGGGGATTCAGAGTGTGCTTTCTTAGTTCAGGAAGAAGTAGTGCGGGTCTTCAATCTGGAAGTCGGTAGAATGGGTTTTACTGGGAAATCAAAGGGAGACATGGGGTTTAACATAGCAGTATTATGGTGGAGAGGTGAGTTCGAAGGGGGGGATGGCTTTACAGTAGTCAAGGTTAAAGTTAGTTCCAGTTATTGCTGTGAGGTGCGGTGGTTGAATGTTGGAGTCTGAGGGGCTGTTGAACTAGAAGGCAGCGAGGCGATTCCGTGAGACGAAGGTGTTGTGGGACTTTGAAATAATGACTGGGAAGTGATGATCAGTTGCGTGGCATGTACACTGAAGTGGTGAGTATATAAATACAGAAACCGGTGACTGATTGTTAAAGAGCGAAGGTGATGCTATTATATATGGGTGCGTTATATTATGTTAAGGAGGAAATGTTTGAAACCTTGATATGTTGGAGCTCGCAGTTTTGAATAGGAAGGAGAACGTGAGGAGTTTAAGAAGCATTGCAGGAGGACTGAAATGTTCGGAAATGGAGGAGAAATGTAACAACCCGAAAATCTGGGCCAGTTTAAAAATTTTATTTTGGCAGTTTTAACGAATTTTGAACATTTAAAATGAATTATTTTAAATAATATCGTTGAGAAATTTATTTTGAATGGAATTCGAACGTATATATTATATACATCGTCATTAGAATATAAATAATTATATATAATTATAAATAGAATTGAAAATGGCGCGGTAGTTCGATAATTCGATTTCAAACTTCAATTGAACATACCGGGTGCCAAACAATCCGGATTTTAGTGAAACCAAAAATAATAGGATCTATTTGATAATATCTTTCCAACAAATCCGAAAAATTGAGATTCCATAGCGGGAATCAAAAGATATGTCCAGTTGAAAATTCTGAATAGTCGCTATGGAATTCTAGCCCTTAAAAATGGGAATTTTGCAAACGACCTCGGATTTTGACGAAATCACTTTTGTTGGGTCCGTGATGTCAAATTATTGCTAAGTTTTAAATTTCGTAATTTTTCGAATCAATATGTGAGTGTGGCAAAGGAAAACGCATTTGACCAGTTTCAGTTGAATTTCATCGACTGGAAAATGGCCATTTTTCTAACAGTCTCAGAATTTGACGGAACTAGTTTTGTTAGGACCGTATCGTCAATACGAAGCTAGAAAATATTTTTCGGGAATTTTTAGAGTTAGTATGTGACCCCGGTAAACTGAAATGCGCGTTCAAATTCAATATATAGAAGTATATGTTGATTTTAACGAAAACTGATTGTAACGACCGAATCAGCCTACGATACATATCCCATTGTGTTCGGAATGAGGGTAATTAGCTATGGACGACAGGCGGTGGGCCTCGTTTAGAGGTCGTATGAAAAAGTCAACTATTTGAATTAAATAATTAAATAAAATATAAAAAAAATCCTCCTCTCTCCCTCTTCCTTTACCTTCTCAGGCCCCCCCTCCCCCCGATTTCATTTCAAAGAAAAAAAATCCGATCGTCGAACCACCGAACGCCGCCTCCCCTGGCTCCTCCGCCTCGCGCCAGGCCGCTCCGCCTCACCTCAGGTCACTGCCCCCTACCCCAGCCTCTCTCCTCCGCCTGCATCGAAGACCACAGAAAGACCCCTCCCCCCCCCCCCCCAGTGGCGCCGACCACCGCGAGACCCCCCCCCCCCCCCATCCTCCGTAGTCCTTCCTCTTCCTCCCTTCTAAAACTCGCATCCCCCCTCGACCAAAACCCCTAGCCTCGCCTTCGACCTCCATGACCACCATCTCCGACCTAACGCGCCGCCTTAGCCCTCCTCCATTCGATTCTATGTGAGCTTTATTTATTTTATTTTATTTCATAGGATTTATCGATGTTATTTTCAGTTTTTAATTTATAAAAGGTAGGATTTTTAATTTATAAAGATAAGTTTTTATTCAGAAGAAAAGTTGGATTTTTATTTATAACAAAGACGATATTTTTATATTATAGAAGGGCTAAAGATATTATCTTTATGTAGTAGAAATATTAAAAATATGTTTTTTATTATAATAGGAAATTTAAAATATAATTTTCATATTATACAGATAATAAAAATATAATCTTTTATATTGTAGAAGGATAAAAATATGATTTTTACATAGTAGGAACTATAAAAATATAATCTTTATAAGATAGAGAATATAAAGATATCATCTTTGTATATGTAGCGAAATAAAAATCTGATTTTTATTATATATACATTGAAATAAAGAGGTGTTTTTTTTATATAGTGATGAAATAAAAATGAAATCTTTATATTTGAAAAGGCGAAATTTTTATATAGAGAATAGCGTGGTAAAAATAGAATTTTTATCTATATAGTAGCGGTGTGAAAATAGAATTTTTATTCATATAGCGTGATTATAAAAATAGGATTTTTATATACATAGCAACAAAGTAAGAATTCGATTTTTATATATTGAATAGCGAAGTAAAAATACGATTTTTATATATTGAATAGCGAAGTAAAATTATGATTTTTATATATTGAATAGCGAAGTAAAAATTCGATTTTTATATATGTAGTGGCTACGGGCAACGAAAGTGACAAAAGGCGAGAACGACAAGATTTTCTACATAGGAAGTGTCGTGGAGTTAGGATAGCTATTGGTGAGAACTTCTCACTCAAATTTCCCTTTTCTAGTTATATATATACTAGGATGCAGACGGTGCTTAGCAGCACCCGACACCCGTCATCCACAGACCATGGATGGCTTGTTTGTTTGGTTGATATGTTGTGAAAATTTGTTTGTGAAGTTGATGTGAAATAGATAATGAAATATATTCATGTGTTGAAATAAATTAATTATCGTTAAAAATATAATTTTTAACGTGAATGTGAGTAAATAAATATCTATAAACAAATCAGCCGATTTGTTTATATACACTGATTTGACTGATATTGATTGGGTCGATAAATTTTACACATCGCCCAACTGCACAAATAAAAATCTGTGTTTGTTGATTTGAAACCCCACACGGGGGTTGGGATGAAATTTGGCGTACACTAATCCCAATTATTTTATTGTATGTCGATCGATTGGTCGACAGGCTGTGTAAGCGTTAATTATTTATATTTGATGCTTATGCAGTTGTGTGGTGCACTTTGGATGATGGTTGATTGTTTATCTTTGCTATTGTATACATGTGTTGTATGGAATCCATATAATTAACATTATATGGTGATTGATTGGGCCTCATTCCAATCGGGAAAATAATGAATATTATAAAAGAAAATTCATGTGTTGAATATAAAAATAGTCATGCGTTGACGATGTTCCTGAGTTGAAACTATTGATGTGTTGAGTGAAATATTTTATACAATAAAATTTACATCTTTATCATATTTAAAATTAGAACTACTTTACGGTTGAAGTCTAATTAAAAATCAAACGATAGATACCATTATTTTATAAAATATTTTACATAACAAAAATAGTGATGTGTTGACAGTACTCATTTGTTGAGATTAGTCAAGTGTTGAAAGAAATATAGATTCATGCGTTGAATAGAATAAATATTCATTTGTTGAATAGAATAAAGAAGTTTTTTTGAAAAATATAAAGCCGTGTTGATTAGAGATGCGTTATTTTGACGCGAACGATATTTACATCGATTTTATTCGTTTTATAATGAATATTTAAAAGTGATTTCAAAATTTAATATTTTGAAATGAAATTCAAATTAAATTAAAATTAAAACGGAAATTGAATTGAATCAATTTGAAATGAATTCGAATCGAATAGAAAATGAATTCGATTCGAATTGAATAGAAAGTGAATTTGAATTCAAATTGAATAGAAATGAATTCAAATTGAATTAAATTGAAATTGAATAAAAACGAATACAAATCGTTTTGAATGAAATTTAAAAGGAACGAAAATTGAATTGAAATCAAATTGAAATGAATTCGAATTGAATTAAATAGAAGGTAAATTCAAATTAAATTGAATTGAAACGAATTCGAATTAAATAAAATTGAAATGAATTCGAATTGAATTGAAATCAAATCGATTTGAAATTGAAGATGAAGTTGAAATCGTTTTGAAAACGAATTTAAAACGATTTATAAAATACGTTTTAAAAGGAAATCGACGAAATATATATAATATATATATTATATATATAATGGCCTGAATAGAACGCGCCGCGCCACGGCAGTTCGCGAATTTCGACCATTGACTTCGAATTGATGTTGCGGGAGATCCGACCGTCGGATTCTCCTAAAACCGGAACCGTTGGGTTCGTATCGAAAAGTGCTTTCCAATGAATATTAGAAATTTGAAATCTAATGGTTGGATTTGGAATTATGTCCAAATAAAGTTTGGAAAAGGTCGCTGTAAGTGCAGTTCGATGGCCGTTGATGGAAATCGACTGTACGGGCCTTGATAAAATTATTAAAAATATCAATAATTTGTGTAAAATCAAAAGAAATGATTTGGGAAAAATTGAGCTGAAGAATTCCACATTTGAAAAGATAAAAATAGATTTTTATCGAAATGAACTAGTTTTGAACTAGAATTAAAATAAATAAATAGAATTTGAAAGTGATTTTAAAAACAATCAATATTCCCAATACGTGGATTGGACTGGAGTTGAATCGAAATTATCTTCGGAATATTTCGATGTTGGACTTCGTGACTATACAGATATTGTTATGGGGATTTGAAAGATATATCTTATATCGTTATTTCCAATACGATATTTGTTGGTTTCAGAATTTGATATTGAATATAAGCCGGTATATTTTCTATTCAGAGCCTTGTATTTAATATCAAATGTGATTTGGGTTTATCGTGAATCGTGTTTTAGATGACATTGGTTCTTTAACCCAATTAAAGGCAAAATGTTGATTTTTGAAAGGATTAAAACTAAGCGGAGTTTTAATGAATCTTTAATTAGAGTAAAAGGTGAATTGATAATTTAAATTATCAAATCTGAAAGGTGATCGAGAATGGAGTACCACCAGTTTTGCTCCAAAGCGATAGTTAAATCTTTAATTTGATTTGAACGTGAAATGGTAATTAATTGTACCGATAACACCGTGGTGTTAGATGTGGAGTATTACCAGTTTTCTCCATGGGATATATAGGTTGGGATTGGGAAATAAAATAAATAATTACTTCGGTGTGGTTCGTTAATCCCGACTAGTTTGAAATGATATCCAAAGGAAGATTAAAGAATAAATTTAGAAGAATTTATTTTGGATAAAATTAATGGGAACCTTTCCCTAGGAATGTGATTTTGTGAATAAAAGAATATTCTGAATTGGAATGAGGCGTTTGTTGTGCTTGTGTAACATTTGTTTATTATATACGTGGGTTATTCAGAAAGGTCGGGTTATACCCATTCTGAATAACCGATTCGACGAGATGTCGAAGATGAAGACGGTGGTCGAAGACCGGAAGTCTTCACATCGTTTGGGTGATTACTGATGATCTCAATTGGGCTGTACACCCAAGATGAGGGAAACAGTTGGTGATCGTCCAGACGTACTTGGAGATGGATGGATAGGCGAGGAAAGTGCCTCCGGTTTCGTTCAGACCCAGAACGAACTTGTAAATGGATTGTGTGTCTGACATTGGATTTTATTCTGTGTTGATTGATCTCTATTAAATATACATCTGTTTGGCGGCAGAGAATTTATTCTCTTGCTTAACGCCCATCTCTGAGACGTACAAGCTCAGAGGTTGTATATCGATGGACATCAGTCGCATGGAGTGAATTGCCAGTGTGGCACGCGTAAGTGGCAATTGATCAAGGCTTCTGTTGAAAAGCAAAGTCTTGTGGTTGATGATCAAAGCACGGCCTGTGTGGCGTAGCTTTGTGTATAACGTGAATTCGCGAGCCTCACACCTCGGTATGAGTCAAAAACGGGATAGTGACTGCAGGGAGAGCACGACGTTTCTTTCTAGCTAGGGTGGTGTTAGTCACCTACCAGCCCTGACATTTATATACTTTTCACCTGTGTGGTTGTTGGATACGAGGCGCCTCGGATATAGGTCTGTAAGGACCGGGAAACGTGTGTTCAGGAATAATTAATCCTCCAAAGTTAGGTGAGGACCGGCCCTGAAGATCCAAGGATCAGAGTGGGGTCCTGGGACATTTGCTAGAGTGTCTCGAATCGGCGAGGAGCTTGCCCCTTGCCTCGGCTCATGACGGAATCCAATTTCCAATACGTGATATTGTGGTTTTGATTGTAGAACTAGTATGGCGACATGATAGATGGTACCCATGCCGCCTATGATTGATATCTGTGATTGAAAAATTTTTTGACACTATACACTTATTATAGTATCAAATGATTTGTTTTAAACGTACCAAGCATGTTTGGCTATTATAAGGGAAAACCCTATCCTTCGGCTTGCGTTGCATTGTGTGATGGGACCTGGGTCTTATAATAGCTTCATTTTTCGAAAAAGCATTGCATTGTTTATTCTATGCACTGGTATTCTTGGGAGAAAACCCGTTCCGTGTTATACGGCGTGGTCCCTTGAATTACTCTCCTTTAAAGTAAAGTTTTAAATAACTGTTTTAGTTCTCACACCAGTCACATGACTGACCTGGAGTTTATTGTTTTAACCTAAACTCTGGGTGCCTCTATTTTCCACACGGGCAACTAGTAGTTTTGGTTTTGCAGATTTATATTCACACGGTCCTGATTTACAGCTGGAACGATGCTCGAAAAGCTCAATATCCGTGCATTACTTCTAGTTGTGTTTTTGTATTATTTTCCGCTGCGATGTATTTAAATGTAATTTAAATCTCTGATATTTTCTCTGTAATTTATTCATTTATACTCTGTATATTCTTATATCTGATGGAATTGTTGTAATAACAATGAAATGTTCTTCCGTCTGCGTTCTGATTTGTCCTGTTCTCAAAACGATAAGGGTTTTCGAACGGTCTTAGTCGGTTTAACGATCGATCCAAATCGAGCGAAGTTCCTTGCCGTTACAAGAAAGTAAATGGAACTCGCGGTATTTGTTTGAGTGGAGAGAGAGGAAGTATTTAGAGAAGTCGAATGGTGGAGGGATAAAAGTGGTTGGGCCAACTTATTTGGAATTTCAAACGGTCAGTCACGTTGGGACCGTATGGACGAGGGCTACACGCTGGAACTGACTGGGAGTGAAACGAAGCTCATTACAATTTATTGCAAAATAAATTGTCCATCTGAATTAAAGACAGTTAATCGTTTTTAACGATAACAGTCCAATGTGAGTAAAACTCACCAACTCTGAACAGTATATTTTTATAACGTACTTTTAGAACTGTTAGATATTGATTGATTGTTGTGTGTAGATTGATTGATTGAACTGCTAGTCAGTTAGTTGAAATTATATATATATATATATATATTGATGTTGTTTATCAGAACATTTCATATTGAAATGAAGTTAATGTTAATTATATGGTTTAACATCTGTGATGCAGGGAAACAGGTTGGAGGGACCCAACTGGGTTCCTCAGTATATAAAATACTGTTTTGATTCATATATTGTGAGATGTGATGTGTTATATAATCTGTGATGATTATGTGTGCTTGGTTGATAGTAATCATGGTTATACGATATTTTAAATACCAAAGTGAATACTGGAAAGTAAAAAGGGAATTTTCAAAACATATATTGAAAATGAAATATATATATATAATCATAGGAATTTATAAAAGGAATATTTATTTAGAAAATAAATAAAATTGAAAAAGGAAAATCATTTCTAACGGAATAAGATGTATAAAAAGGAAATCTGTATAAGTGGAGAAACGTTATAAAAAGGACATTTTTAAAGTGAAGAACTGTTACTAGAAGTAAATCTTTATAAATGGATAAACGTTATTAAAAGGAGTAATCGAATATTAGTTATTCGAATAAGAGTTAATCAAATAGAGTTAAAAACAATATTAGAAACTGACTAGAGATTAGTTAAGTCGAATGGTTTTCTGAGTGTGGATCTGATGTTGGTTTCGACCTTCGGGGTTTATACTTAGAGAATTGTTCTCTTACTAGTTTACAGTTAGGGACTGATGGTTGTGGAAGAATAGTGATACATGAATAAGCTATGGAAATGTTTTCCAGTGTTAATAACGTATATTTTCTAATCATAGAAAATAAGGAAATATACATATATGTTGGATGATTTGATCAATAATTCCATTTGGAATTAAGATCGTTGTGTGAACACCGACATGTTTTCATTTGATAGTTAAATCACAGACTATCAAAGTTTTGACTATTTTAACGTTGTTAATATGGAGAGACCGGTTGGATTCTTATCCAAAGAACCACTCAGTATTAGCATAAGCGTTGCGAATATGCCAAAGAAAATTGAAGACGGAGTAAAGTGCAAGGGCTGTTGTATAAGTCCTAAGTAGAGATTACCTAGAATGGATGTACTGAATAGTGCCTTCGGTTTCGTTCTATCCCAGAACGAACGTAAACGGACGAATATCTGACAAAGTATTTCCAATGATCGAATGCGTTGGTCTGTATAAATATATATGGTTGCAATGGATTTATTCCCTTAGCATAACATCTAGAATATTTGTGTAAACCAATTAATGATTAACGGATTTGATAATGTGGCATTCAAAGTGATAGTGTTATCAATGAATGGAAAGTAGTCGTAGCCTCTGGCCTCAACAACCAGGAAATGACAAAAAATCGGGCAGGCAGCATGGCTAAGTCGGTCACACCGAAGTAGGGTGTATAATCACCTATCTAGAGAATATTCATTTGCTTCTTTAATCTATCAATGCTGTCCCATATATATATATGGGAAACGGTTGCTGATCCCAACCGTTGGTGATGTACATTCGATACACTTAAGCGAAATGAGTGGTCGGTCATGTGTGGCTGAATTACAAGATGTTCTTGTTGAACTCCAGTGTATTGTTCCTAGAGTACACTGATCGGCAGGTGGTTCCATACCTTGTCATAGTTGGAAATCCATTACCCAATACGTGCTTACGGTTTTGATTGTATACTATATGTAGAACGTGAGATGAAAGCGTTTCTACTAGATGATTATTATACTGTGGTTGATAGACATTATTATAATATCAAAGGGTTTTTGATATAAAGATATTTTGGATTCTCATAAGGGAAAAACCCGTTCCGTTATACGGCGTGGTCTTATGAGATATCGCTTACTTGTTTAAAACTGTTTTACTCATACCAGTCCCATGACTGACCCGGAGTTTATTTGTTTTGTTTTCCCTAAACTCTTGGGTGTCTAAATTTGTACGGGCAATCAAGTAGTCGGTATTTTACAGATACACTTGGAGAGCTTGGAGCAGGAGGCTTCAAGATTCTATAGCTATTATTATTTCCGCTGTGTTGTAAGTGTTATACTCTGATAAGTGCTATTGTATACATCTACTATTTGTATTTCAAAAGTTATGTTATATTTTATTCGTTCCGCTGTGAGATTCGTGTTTACTCTGATGATGATGTTCTTCTTCTTCTATTCTAATAGTTCTACCTTATCTATTCTCACCCTCTATCTTCTTTCTATTAGTTTCTTGAATTTCTAGTGCAATTTGGGGTTGGACTTGTGTTATTTAGTCAGCTCAAATTGGATCGGATTTTCGGGTCATTACAGTTGGTATCAGAGCTTAAGGTTAAGTTATACCTTGGCACTGTGGTGTAACTCAGTAGAGATGGGGTTAGTAATATCCTAGATTGAGTTGAGTGTATATATATGAGTGAACGTATTTGTTATTAAATATAAAAATTTGTTTTATATTGTGGAGCTTCATTGGTTGAGTGGCTTATGAATTCTGGTCGATGGTGGGGCACCACGATATCGATAAGGGTTTCTAAACACTCCAATACAATGGGTAGACACGATATGTTCTGAAAACGGGTGAATGAAGTAATTTTACCTGAATTATATTTTGATATAAAGAATGGTTAAGATTTGAATCATTATAGTATATTGGATGTGTTGGTTGCTATTTAATCGAATGAGATTATAATTGAAATGGTTATATAAATGACCAAGTAGAATTCATATAAGTATAATATATGAGAATTTTAAAATCCTGGGAGATTTTAAATGTGTTTACAAACATTGGAAGGATATTTTGAAATAGTTTCAAAATGGGAAATGTTTAATAATGGTTTTGAAAATGATATAGTATTGAACTCACTTCGATAAACTGGGAAATAACCCTGATGAGTGTAACACCCCACGTCCATTAATGTCACTCACGAAGGGAATGCATTAACTTCCATGGTGGTTATAAGTGAATATAGAACAGAAAAATTACAACAAGACAGATAGTAAATAGTACTTGGAAATCTAAAACTTCATTTTATTGCAGTGGAAATTAAACATGTTTGTTACATCATAAAACCATTGATCATAACCAAGTACAATATCCATCTTCATAAAAACAAAATACATAATCCCATTACATAAATAGCCATTAAAAAGATAACAAGCTGGACTTTACTTCAACGGTCCAAGCTTTCCAAAGAGAGATGAAGCAATTCAATCAAACTCCACTAGAGTTGGGCCCAACCTGAGGACCTGGAGGAGGAAAAAGGATAGAAATAGAGAGGGTCAGACATAAAGTCTGGCGAGTATGATAATTCTAATAATACTATTATCAAAATAACTAGACTAAGGCATAAGCTGGAAGACAAGTAAATGTCTATGAACTCTTAAGAAGATAAAGATAGCGTTTAAGATAACGTTCAAGATAACGGTAAAGGCACACCTAATTACTAACGAATGATTACTACATTGCACCGCACATTACTACACTGCACCACACCAGTCACCCTATTGTTTGATCCCACTTGCTTCACACAGAAACTTTATAAATAGCCTTACGTACCCCTAGCTGACTACATAGGTGTCGTCTGCCCCTATCTCCGCTAGGTGTACCACACTACCCACTTTCGATCGGCTCCCTACTCGTAGATACCCGTGCTGGCCCCACAGTGGGGTGTATCACTCCCCTAAAGTGGCAACCCGATACAACTTGAGAATGCACGGCTTATACCTACACGATGCAACGTCTTACCTACCAGCCCGGGTCCACACACGCATACGAAACCCGTTGGACTTGCGTTGCCACCGCTCCCCGTTTTGGCCTCTTACAGTCGAACCCAGCATGCGTGTCCCGTCCTCGACTTGGGTCGAGCCCACAAAGATACGTTTGGGATACTGGTCGAAATGGGCCCCCACAAGCTACCCACCTAAGCTTGTCACTAGTATATCCCACTTAACTCTCTTAGTCATGTTCATTTACATGTGTGTTTGGTTAAGTCTTACTAATCGTATTTCACATGCCACTAAGGGCACCCCTAGATTCCTCATGCCACCCAAGGCACCTTCTTGACCCCCATGTCCCACCTTACATGTTTATCTGGTTAAGTATTTCTTAATTCATTCAGGCCATAACCTCATAAAGACCTCTCACATTAGACTGGCATTTATGGCAGCTGGATTCGCCTGGCGGGTCCGGGCAGTCTTACACAATAAAAGAGTCTAACCTCGTGTCTTTACAACCGTTATGCTTTAGTTTAGGCCTAGGACCTCTCACATTGGGCTGACATTTGTGACCACTGGATTTGCCGGGCGGGTCCGGGCAGGTTTACGTCACAAACGAGTCCAACCTCGTGTCCTAAGCATTGATTAACACTTAAAATCTTTTACCCCAGTTTTAATAATTCCCTATTCAAATTATTAATTAAGTCAACTTTTAATGATGTCCATAACTGACTCAATTATGGCCATCCACTTATGGCATGCAAAATCATATCAATTGCACCCCAACTTTCTAATATTAAATCCTTAATATTACCCCTACCCCACGTTTATATGTTCGCTTATTCAACGCATAATATAGGCTAGACTTGTATAGTCTAACACCTAGCACAAAGATAAATTATCACAACATATAGACAATTAAAATAAATCTAATCATAATAGGGGTGAAACTTGCATAAACTACACATGTTAAGGATCAAAAGGTGTCAACTTGTTAAATGACTCAATTTACATGATATGATCATAGCCCAAATCTATACATAAACTTGCATATGGCGTTTTTAGGCAACATAATGATGGTGTGAACTAGCATAGGATATCACATATGTCATAGCATAATTCTAGATGTCATAATAAATGTCTTGGCATATGTTCATAACTTTTCTAATCAATCTAACTTGCATATGTGACTTGTCATATAGATCAACATAACCCAAACATGATGATTTAATTAATATGAACTAACTAGCATAGATGGTAACATCATGGCCTTTTTAACATGTATGATTCATCCCAACTTAGCATAGAAACTTTCAACATACATAACATCATCATAGCATGATTTACAACATATAAGATATCATCATCACATAACATTGGATTTACAATATACATGATAGCAAAAGGGGTTTACAACAACATATATGATAATTCACATCATCTACTCATAATCCATTCATAACTCAACCTAATTAAAATGATAATAATCTTGTTAAGATCATCATACTCACAATTTAGAGAAGAAAAGAGAGAGTTTTGCTTTGCTTTAGGGTTAAGAGAATTAAAATTGAATTTTCTTTTCTTCTTTCTTAGTTGGCGGCGGCTCCGTTGATTTCCATGGCGACGGTAACTATTCTGTTTTAATTAGGTTTAGGGTTAGCATTAGGATGTATTTATAGGTGTAGGAAGTTATTTAGGACCATTAGATTAACCCTGAACCATGAGAACCAATCAAATGCAAAATCTGCATTTGAGCGAATCGGCCCACGGGTTGACAGCCAAACACCCTGGATTAACCCCTAGTCGACCCTGCAGGGCTTGGGTCGACCTCAAAAATGGGCCGGTTCGGTTATTTCCCCTCCCAATTCGCTGTTTTGAACTTTTTCGCATACTTATTTATTTAATTTTTAATTTATATATATATCAATATATATATATTTCTCTGCGCAACCCATTTCACTTAATTCTTTTCTAAAAAATTGAGTATACTTTAATTTATGAATTTTAATGTTATAAAATTACGGGGTGTTACATTCTCCCCTCCTTAAAGGATTTCGTCCCCGAAATCTCCAAGTCAAGAAGAATGTATATCCTACCATATAATCGTCCATCTACTCAACCATCAAACACCAGCATCCATTGTCCTTAAAAGACTTCTAATGCTTTAATGTTTATATGCATAGTGTGTGTATATGTCCATATCTAATGCAAAATTAGGCGGTCTACTGATTCAGTCGACCTCCTTAGTGCAATTCATGATAGTGCCATGCGTCCAATATGTATGCAAAAGATTTCTAATGATACATATTAATTCTATATGCGTGCACAACCATCCACCCGAATGCAGCAACTATATGATAATACAACCATTATACATCCATTTTACTAAATACATCCATATATATGCAATATGCAATATGAAGTGACTGAGCCGATCTGGTGCCTAATAGTGTGTGTATATGCTTCCACTTTGCATCCACCATACATAACATGTCTCAAACACATGTTTCAACCATAGGATTATCCTAACTAAAGGTCAAAGATACTAGCGAGAGGATATACTAAAGATAAGATAAGTACAAGCTAAGCGATAAAGGAGAAATTAAAGGACAAACCCTCAAAAAGAAAAGGGTATCGTGAATGCATCTTCTCTCCCGTCTCCCAAGTAGCGTTGCTCTCATCATCTCCCCATTGCACTTTGACTAGTATGACCTCTCGATTTCTCAACCTCTTGATCTCCGACCCAAGAAAGCGCGTAGGAGCTCGTCGAATTGTCGCATCACGCTCTATCTCCACCTCTCTAAGCAAGCTCGGCTCTACCACTTCCGCGGTCTCGTGCAAGCACTTCCTCAAATGTGACACATGGAATATGTCATGTACACCACTAAGTCTCTCGGGCAACTCCACTCTATACGCCATCCGTCCAATCCTCTCCTTAACAGGAAACGGCCCTACAAACCTTGGTGCTAATTTCCCAACGGACCCAAAGCGAACAACATTTTGTAATGGAGACACTTTGACAAAGATCATGTCCCCAACTTCAAACTCGAGATCTGTCCTCCTCTTATCCGCATAAGATTTCTGCCTATCTTGCGCTGCTTTCATCCTCCTTCGAATAAAGTCGATCTTCTCCGAAGTCTCCCTAATCATATCGGGCCCAAGTAAGATATTATTCATAGATTCCCACCAACATGTAGTTGAACGACAAGGTCGTCCATATAGAGCTTCGAATGGTGTCTTACCAATGCTGGACTGAAAGCTATTATTATTTGCGAACCCAACCAATTGAAGATGCTCTTCCCATGTACCCCCAAAGTCTAGGATACATAGCCTCAACAGATCCTCTAGAATGCGATTCACCCTCTCAGTCTGGCCGTCCGTCTGAGGATGATATGCGGTGCTCAAACATAACTGAGTCCCTACCGCCTCTTGTAAGCTTCTCCAAAATTCGCTAGTGAAAATAGGATCGCGGTCGCTCACTATGCTAGAAGGAACACCGTGCAAACGAACTATTTCTCGAACGTATATGGAGGCTAACCATGGAGCAGTCCTCTTACTCTTTACGGGAATGAAATGGGCGCTTTTAGTAAGTCTATCTACTATAACCCAAGTTCCCGTATTACCCTTCCTTGATCGCGGTAACCCATCCACAAAATCCATTGAGACACTTTCCCACTTCCATAGTGGAACCTCCAATGGGTGAAGCAACCCACCGGGTTTCTTTTGCTCCACTTTTACTTGTTGGCATACCAAGCATCTAGCGACATACTCGGCCACGTCTTTCTTCATGCCGGCCCAAAAGTAAACTCTCTTCATGTCTTTGTACATCTTGTCCCCGCCGGGATGAATGGTCATCTTCGAATGATGCGCTTCGTAAAGAATAGTCTTCCTTAGGTCATCGTCTTTTGGCACACAAAGTCTACCGTCCCTACGTAACCAACCCTTATCGTCTAGGGTATACCTACGAAGATGGCTTGATGACTCCCCTCCTTTGAGTTTTTCTACTAACTCAACCAACTGCGGGTCGTCTCGCTGTGCCTCGCCAATCCGTCCTAAAAGCGTAGGCCTGACCTCCAAGGATGCTAGCAAACCGGGTACGAAGTCAACGGAAGGTCTAAAGTCAAACATCGAAATGAATTCTAAACTTCACCGCTCAACAAACAAAGGACTTAAGGATAATCTTTTTCTACTTAAGGCATCGGCCACCACGTTACCCTTGCCAGGGGTATATGTTATCTCAAAGTCGTAGGACGCTAAGAACTCCATCCACCTTTGCTGCCTTAAGTTCAAGTCCTTTTGAGAGAATAGGTATTTTAAAGATTTGTGGTCAGTGAATAGTTCGAATTTCTCGCCAAGAAGATAATGACGCCAAGACTTAAGCGCGAAAACAATAGCGGCCAACTCTAGGTCATGTGTGGGGTAATTCTTTTCATGCGCTCTTTATTGCCTTCCACCATAGGCTATTACCCTGCCCTCTTGCATTAAGACTGCGCCTAGTCCTGTCCCACAAGCGTTAGTATAAACGGTAAACGACTTACTCCCGTCTGGCAATACTAAGACTAGGGCTGAAGTCAAAGCTCTCTTCAAACGTTGGAACGCATCATCACAATCTACGTCCCATGTGAAAACTAGGTTCTTCTTCGTTAAGTGTGTCAATGGAGCTGATATCTTTGCGAAGTCTTTGATAAACTTCCTATAGTAGCCAGCCAACCCCAAGAAACTTCTCACTTCGGTAGCATTTTTAGGAACCTTCCAATCTTGGATGGCCACCACCTTCGTGGGATCTACAGCTATCCCTTCTTTGGAAACCACGTGTCCTAAGAACCGTACTTCCTTCCTCCAAAAGTGACACTTAGAAAATTTAGCTTTAAGCTTATGCGCTCGAAGAGTCTCCAACACTTCCCTAAGATGTAGGGCATGCTCTTCTTCATCCTTAGAAAAGATCAAGATGTCATCTACAAAGACTACCACAAATTTGTTAAGGTACTCCCTAAACACCCTACTCATCAAATCAACAAAATATGCTGGGGCGTTTGTCAAACCGAAGGGCATCACTAGCCATTCATAGAAACCGTCCGGAGTCCTAAAGGCAGTCTTGTCAATGTTATCCTCAGCCACTCTCAACTGATGGGAACCAGTGGCTAAGTCCAACTGCGAAAACACTGAGGCGCCAACTAACTGATCGAAGAGATCATCAATCCTCAGCAGTGGGTGTCTGTTCTTCTTAGTAAGCTTATTAAGTTCTTTATAGTCCACACAAAGTCTAAGGGACCCATCCGCCTTCGTGGCAAATACTACTGGAGCACCCCACTCCGATATACTTCGTCTTATGAACCCCTTCTCAAGCAACTCCTTCACTTGCTTACCGAGTTCCGTCCTTTCACGTGGAGCCATGTGGCGTACTGGCAAAGATACTGGTTTCGCATTATCCACAAGATATATTCGAAAATCTATCTCCGGCTTCGGAGGCAAGCCCTTCACCTCCTCAAACACATTTGAATACTCTCGGACCACTCTAACAGATCGTAGATTTTCCTCAGACGAGTCAAGCGATTCTAAATAACTTAGCATAACGGAATTTATGGGATTACAAAAGATTTCGATAGTGTTGCCAAGGTGAGTCACGAGCCTAACTACTCTCCTTTCACAATCAAGAAAGGCCCCATTTCTGGATAACCAATCCATTCCTAAAATTAGCCCATAGCCTGTGAAGCCCAACACATATGCATCACATCTAAATTCAATGCTAAGTATGGAAATTTTCAAATCCAAACACATCATTGACAAATAAGCTAAGCCCCCAGTTGGATTCGAAACAACTAAGGGATCCTCTACTAAACTGGTGTTTAAGTGCAGTGATTCAACTGATGATATAGAGATAAACGAATATGATGTGCCCGAATCGAATAAGGTACGGATAGGATGATCAAACAGAAAAACTAAGCTTTCAACAGAAATGGTTCTACCTCGTTCTTGCAGCGATGGGACCGCGAGAGCCTGAACTTGTCCCCTTGTCTGACCTGGTGCCATAAGAGCCTGCACCTGTCCTCCCGAGGTAGCTCCTGCCCTCTGCCCCTTCTTCGGGCAGTCCTTCACTAAATGTACCGCATCGCCACAATGAAAACAGCCTGTCTTCTTTTTCTTTCGGCAATCCTTGCTGAGATGGCCTGGTGTCCCACAGTTAAAACATTTCTTCTTTCCTTGCCGTTATTGTCTTTACCACCCTTCTTGTTTTGCTGTTGTGGTTTCTTCTGATCCCCCTTCTTCTCGGGTGCCTTATCAGCTTTAGCGCTTTTCTCCTCATGCATAAGTGCCATTTCTACTAACTTCTCAAAGGTGGCCCCCATAGGGATGTGGGTCATGGCCAACCCTTGCAACAGTTCATTCAAGCCATTCACGAACCTTAGAGCCTTCTTCTCCGGCGTGTTTACTAAGTCCAAACCAAACCTTGCTAGCTGATTAAATTTGTTGACATATTCTTTCACTGACGAGCTTCCTTGCTTCAATGTCAAGAACCTTTCCATATATAGATTTTCTTCCGCCCTAGAGAGAAACTTCGCCTCGAACCTACGTCTGAAATCCGCCCAAGAGTCAACAGGACGCTCCCCATTAGTGACCTCCCACCAAAACGAGGCCTCTTCCTTCATCAACCAAGCTGCTAAACGAACTCTCCTCCCTTCTTCTACTTCAAAGATTTCTAGCAATTCTTCCACCTCCTTAAGCCAATCTCTAGCTTCCACAAACGTTTCTGACCCTTGAAATGGTTTTCCACCCATAGCCTTGAATTCCTTGCACGTCTTTGCAAAAGTATCTACGCGAGGAGGAGGAGGAGGAACGGGTGCAACTGGTGGTGGAGGAACATTGGCTGGACCTGCAGCGGCCCTAGCCTCTAATAACCTCCTATACCATCCTGGTATCGCTACACCGTCGGGTAGATTAAGATCTTCAGCCATGCTGAAACGAAAAAGGAAAGATTCAAAATGGAGAATTCGAAAGATAAAGATATGGGCTATTGGGGATTATGTTTTTTTTTTCTTAAAAACTTTTCTCTTTAAATTTCTCATTAAAACATGTTTTTGAAAGCACTTCTTCCAAAAATAACTATTTTTCTGAAATATTTTTATCTGTTCTAGTAACCTTAAGCTCTGATACCACGTGTAACACCCCATGTCCATTAATGTCACTCATGAAGGGAATGCATTAACTTCCATGGAGGTTATAAGTGAATATAGAACAGAAAAATTACAACAAGACAGATAGTAAATAGTACTTGGAAATCTCAAACTTCATTTTATTGCAGCGGAAATTAAACATGTTTGTTACATCATAAAACCGTAGATCATAACCAAGTACAATATCCATCTTCATAAAAACAAAATACATAATCCCATTACATAAATAGCCATTAAAAAGATAACAAGCTGGACTTTACTTCAACAGTCCAAGCTTTCCAAAGAGAGATGAAGCAATTCAATCAAACTCCACTAGAGCTGGGCCCAACCTAAGGACCTGGAGGAGGAAAAAGGATAGAAATAGAGGGGGTCAGACATAAAGTCTGGCGAGTATGATAATTCTAACAATACTATTATCAAAATAACTAGACTAAGGCATAAGCTGGAAGACAAGTAAATGTCGATGAACTCTTAGGAAGATAAAGATAGCGTTTAAGATAACGTTAAAGATAACGGTAAAGGCAAACCTAATTACTAACGAATGATTACTACACTGCAGCGCACATTACTACACTGCACCACACCAGTCACCCTATTGTTTGATCCCACTTGCTTCACACAGAAACTTTATAAATAGCCTTACGTACCCCTAGCTGACTACATAGGTGCCGTCTGCCCCTATCTCCACTAGGTGTACCACACTACCCACTTTCGATCGGCTCCCTACTCGTAGATACCCGTGCTGGCCCCACAGTGGGGTGTATCACTCCCCTAAAGTGGCAACCCGATACAACTTGAGAATGCACGGCTTATACCGTCACGATGCAACAACGTCTTACCTACCAGCCCGGGTCCACACACGCATACGAAACCCGTTGGACTTGCGTTGCCACCGCTCCCCGTTTTGGCCTCTTACAGTCGAACCCAGCATGCATGTCCCGTTCTCGACTTGGGTCGAGCCCACAAAGATACGATTGGGATACTGGTCGAAATGGGCCCCCACAAGCTACCCACCTAAGCTTGTCACTGGTATATCCCACTAAACCCTCTTAGTCATGTTCATTTACATGTGTGTTTGGTTAAGTCTTACTAATCGTATTTCACATGCCACTAAGGGCACCCCCTAGATTCCTCATGCCACCCAAGGCACTTACTTAACCCCCATGTCCCACTTTACATGTTTATCTGGTTAAGTATTTCTTAATTCATTCAGGCCATAACCTCATAAAGACCTCTCACATTAGACTGGCATTTATGGCAGCTGGATTCGTCGGGCGGGTCCGGGCAGTCTTACAACATAAAAGAGTCTAACCTCGTGTCTTTACAACCGTTATGCTTTAGTTTAGGCCTAGGACCTCTCACATTGTGCTGACATTTGTGACCACTGGATTTGCCGGGCGGGTCTGGGCAGGTTTACGTCACAAATGAGTCCAACCTCGTGTCCTAAGCATTGATTAACACTTAAAATCTTTTACCCTAGTTTTAATAATTCCCTATTCAAATTATTAATTAAGTCAACTTTTAATGATATCCATAATTGACTCAATTATGGACATCCACTTATGGCATGCAAAATCATATCAGTTGCACCCCAACTTTCTAATATTGAATCCTTAATATTACCCCTACCCCACGTTTATACGTTCGCTTATTCAACGCATAATATAGGCTAGACTTGTATAGTCTAACACCTAGCACAAAGATAAATTATCACAACATATAGACAATTAAAATAAATCTAATCATAATAGGGGTGAAACTTGCATAAACAACACATGTTAAGGATCAAAAGGTGTCAACTTGTTAATTGTCTCAATTTACATGACATGATCATAGCCCAAATCTATACATAAACTTGCATATGGGGTTTTTAGGCAACATAATGATGGTGTGAACGTGCATAGGATATCACATATGTCGTAGCATAATTCTAGATGTCATAATAGATGTCTTGGCATATGTTCATAACTTTTCTAATCAATCTAACTTGCATATGTGACTTGTCATATAGATCAACATAACCCAAACATGATGATTTAATTAATATGAACTAACTAGCATAGATGGTAACATCATGGCCTTTTTAACATGTATGATTCATCACAACTTAGCATAGAAACTTTCAACATACATAACATCATCATAGCATGATTTACAATATATAAGATATCATCATCACATAACATTGGATTTACAATATACATGATAGCAAAAGGGGTTTACAACAACATATATGATAATTCACATCATCTACTCATAATCCATTCATAACTCAACCTAATTAAAATGATAATAATCTTGTTAAGATCATCATACTCACAATTTAGAGAAGAAAAGAGAGAGTTTTGCTTTGCTTTAGGGTTGAGAGAATTAGAATTGAATTTGCTTTTCTTCTTTCTTAGTTGGCGGCGGCTCCATTGATTTCCATGGCGACGGTAACTATTCTATTTTAATTAGGTTTAGGGTTAGCATTAGGATGTATTTATAGGTGTAGGAAGTTATTTAGGACCATTAGATTAACCCTGAACCATGAGAACCAATCAAATGCAAAATCTGCATTTGAGCGAATCGGCCCACGGGTTGATAGCCAAACACCATGGATTAACCCCTAGTCGACCCAGCGGAGCTCGGGTCGACCTCAAAAATGGGCCGGTTCGGTTATTTCCCCTCCCAATTCGCTGTTTGAACTTTTTCGCATATTTATTTATTTAATTTTTAATTTATATATATATATATATATATCAATATATATTTCTCTACGCTACCCATTTCACTTAATTCTTTTCTAAAAAATTAAGTATACTTTAATTTGTGAATTTTAATGTTATAAAATTATGGGGTGTTACAATGAGTGTGGCCACATCATCAGTGTTCATTTTCGAGTTCTAAGTGACGGATTACTACCAAATGTTTTGTTTTTGAATTGTTTGAGGAAAACAAGTGGTTTAGAAATTCAAATGTTTTGAATTGGTATTATGATTTCAAATTGGTTTGAAATAAACCCAAGGATTTAAATTCCAGAATGAGATGGTAAAAGTGAATAATAAACTAAAATTTAACTTGAACTAAGTTAAATAAAAATTGGATTTGATTAGTGAACAATATGGAATGGTATTGGAATTGGTGAGTTAAAATTGTGAAAATCGAGAATGGAACTCGAGTTAAGAATGAGATGTGATTTGAGGACATAAACTATTTGGAGTTGATTGTTATGGCATGATATATGCAGAATTGGTAACAGGTGCAAAGTGATATAATGATATACCCGGCAAAAAGGTACTAATTTATATTTCATATGAGTTTGGTGATTTATGAGCCGATTTGGCAAGCCGCTTGGCTGTTTGATTTTCTTTTGGTTGGAGAAGTCCCAGAGAGGCAAGTTGTGGTTTTACCGATAGGGCTGTACAAAGGAGGGTATGGCGAAATTTTCTGAAAAATTTAGGCGTTTGAAAATTTTCAAAATTTTTGAAAATTTAGTTAGTCGGAATAAATTAATATTTTAGTCGATATTAATTTGGTTCGGTTGAAACTAAAGTTAAGGGGTAAAACGATAAATATTTACCCAATAGATAGGGTCGTCCTCTACCTTAGCAATTTCGAGGACGAAATAATTTTAAGTGGGGAAGAATGTAATGACCCGTATTTTTAGAGATAGAATAATTAAGTATTTAATTATTAAAAATATCGATTTAGGAAAATGTCGATAACTTGAATTAAATAATATTGAATATTTAATTAATAATTACAATATAATAATATATTATAATGTCGAAATAGTCAGAAATAGTTGAATTGTCAGTATTGTCTGAATTGGACAGTGTAAGAGATTTGGTAGCGTTTAGATTTGAAATATAATAACGAATATATTTCATTTACAGCGTTTGAACGTATAAATTATATTATAATTAAAATCGAGCCCGAAATGGCGCGGCAGTTCGCGATTTGGCGATTCGAACTTCAACTGAATGTACAGGGTTCGTTTTAAATCGGATTTCTGTGAAATAAGAAACGTGTGGAGCTGGTGGAGTATATCTTTCTAGGGAAAGAGAAAAATCAGGATTTCGTCATGTAGATTTTGAGATATGTCCAAATCAAATTTTGAAATAGTCGTTATAGAATCCTTTATCGATCATAATGGTTTATTCGATATAACTAGACAACGGTTTCGAATTTAGACAAGGTTCTTTTAAGACATAACGATAATTTAATTTTTAGAATTTTAATGTAATTTTTAATTAATTAAATAAGCAACTTTTTATTTAGAGTATTGTGCACCCTGTACCAATATTTTGGGGTTTCACAATATGAGTTAACGTACCGCTATTATTGTATTTCTGGAATCAGGGAACCTTGCTCGACACAACAATATCTTTATTTCCGTTGATAGCAAGCCGTAGTGGACGGGGTTTTATAAAATGAAATTCTCGATAGCCGGTGATACATGCCCTTTAACAAAATATTTGACCTACAAACATGACTAAAACCAAACCTATATTTTCGAAGCATGCACGTCCAAAGCTTTGCATTTAGAAATCTGAGACGGTTCCAAAGTAAGTACTGGAAGGGAAAGTGTATATGATCAAAACCGTATGTTTATAACCAAACGTGTTAGCCAATAAGGGAAAATAAAAGAACTTAATAATAATCAAATTGCTAGGCCTAAACAAAGCCACGACAGCCACCATTTCCCATTGTATTCTCAGCCACAAAAATAATACTTCACAACTAAGTTTTCTCATACACTATAAATAAGCCACCAATCTAAACATTAACCTAATTCTTCAACGCCGCAAAAGTTCTGTAGCCGCCACTTACTCCCTTCTCAGACCAAAGCGCAAGGAGGAAATAAATCAAAATCAAATCATTGAAAAATCCTATAATCATAAAACTCATATTGTTATGATCCTTAGACCAAGAGCTTTAAGCTTGTGTATCTTGCGTGCGACCCAACGTGGTGTTCTGAAGCTCGTCATCGCGATTCGAGGGATGAGATCGTGATCTGTTTGGGGGTGACAAGATGGAAGGCGAGATCGACAAGATGAAATGGTGAGACTCTCGTGAGAAAGAGTAGAATGTTTGGAGGTGAGAATGGTGAGCAAAATTGGAAAGGGCAACGGGGATTCAGAGTGTGCTTTCTTAGTTCAGGAAGAAGTAGTGCGGGTCTTCAAACTGGAAGTCGGTAGAATGGGTTTTACTGGGAAATCAAAGGGAGACATTGGGTTTAACATAGCAGTATTATGGTGGAGAGGTGAGTTCGAAGGGGGGATGGCTTTACAATAGTCAAGGTTAAAGTTAGTTCCAGTTATTGATGTGAGGTGCGGTGGTTGTATGTTGGAGTCTGAGGGGCTATTGAACTGGAAGGCAGCGAGGCGATTTCGTGAGCAGAAGGTGTTGTGGGACTTTGAAATGGTGACAGGGAAGTGATGATTAGTTGCGTGGCATGTACACTGAAGTGGTGAGTATATAAATACAGAAACCGGTGACTGTTTGTTAAAGAGGGAAGGTGATGCTATTATATATGGGTGCGTTATATTATGTTAAGGAGGAAATGTTTGAAACCTTGATATGTTGGAGCTCGCGGTTTTGAATAGGAAGGTGAACGTGAGGAGTTTAAGAAGCATTGCAGTAGGACTGAAATGTTCGGAAATGGAGGAGAAAGTAAATGGAACTCACGGTATTTGTTTTACTGGAGAGAGAGGAAGTATTTAGTGAAGTCGAATGGTGGAGGGATAAAAGTGGTTGGGCCAACTTATTTGGAATTTTAAACGGTCAGTCACGTTGGGACCGTATGGACGAGGGCTACACGCTAGAACTGACTGGGAGTGAAACGAAGCTCATTACAATTTATTGCAAAATAAATTGTCTGTATGAATCAAAGACAGTTAATCGTTTTTAATGATAACAGTCCAATGTGAGTAAAACTCACCAACTCTGAACAGTATATTTCTATAACGTACTTTTAGAACTGTTAGATATTGATTGACTGTTGTGTGTAGATTGACTGATTGAACTGCTAGTCAGTTAGTTGAAATTATATATATATATATATATATTGATGTTGTTTATCAGAACATTTCATATTGAAATGAAGTAAATGTTAATTATATGGTTTAACATCTGTGATGCAGGGAAACAGGTTGGAGGGACCCAACTGGGTTCCTTAGTATATAAAATACTGTTTTGATTCATATATTGTGAGATGCGATGTGTTATATAATCTGTGATGATTATGTGTGCCTGGTTGATAGTAATCATGGTTATACGGTATTTTAAATACCAAAGTGAATACTGGAAAGTAAAAAGGGAATTTTCAAAACATATATTGAAAATGAAATATATATATAAAATCATAGGAATTTATAAAAGGAATATTTATTTAGAAAATAAAAAAAATTGAAAAAGGAAAATCATTTCTAATGGAATAAGATGTATAGAAAGGAAATCTGTATAAGTGGAGAAACGTTATAAAAAAGACATTTTTAAAGTGATGAACTGTTACTAGAAGTAAATCTTTATAAATGGATAAACATTATTAAAAGGAGTAATCGAATATTAGTTATTCGAATAAGAGTTAATCAAATAGAGTTAAAAACAATATTAGAAACTGACTAGAGATTAGTTAAGTCGAATGGTTTTCTGAGTGTGGATCTGATGTTGGTTTCGACCTTCGGGTTTTATACTTAGAGAATTGTTCTCTTACTAGTTTACAGTTAGGGACTGATGGTTGTGGAAGAATAGTGATACATGAATAAGCTATGGAAATGTTTTCCAGTGTTAATAACGTATATTTTCTAATCATAGAAAATAAGGAAATATACATATATGTTGGATGATTTGATCGATAATTCCATTTGTAATTAAGATCGTTGTGTGAACACAGACATGTTTTCATTTGATAGTTAAATCACAGACTATCAAAGTTTTGGCTATTTTAACGTTGTTAATATGGAGAGACCGGTTGGATTTTTATCCAAAGAACCACTCTGTATTGGCATAAGCGTTGCGAATATGCCAAAGAAAATTGAAGACGGAGTAAAGTGCAAGGGCTGTTGTATAAGTCCTAGGTAGAGATTACCTAGAATGGATGTACTGAATAGTGCCTTCGGTTTCGTTCAATCCCAGAACGAACGTAAATGGACGAATGTCTGACAAAGTATTTCCAATGATCGAATGGGTTGGTCTGTATAAATATATATGGTTGCAACGGATTTATTCCCTTAGCATAACATCCAGAATATTTGTGTAAACCAATTAATGATTAACGGATTTGATAATGTGGCATTAAAAGTGATCGTGTTATCAATGAATGGAAAGTAGTCGTAGCCTCTGGCCTCAACAACCAGGAAATGACAAAAAATCGGGCAGGCGGCATGGCTAAGTCGGTCGCACCGAAGTAGGGTGTATAATCACCTATCTAGAGAATATTCATTTGCTTCTTTAATCTATCAATGTTGTCCCATATATATACGGGAAACGGTTGCTGATCCCAACCGTTGGTGATGTACATTCGATGCACTCAAGCGAAATGAGTGGTCGGTCATGTGTGGCTGAGTTACAAGATGTTCTTGTTGAACTCCAGTGTATCGTTCCTAGAGTACACTGATCGGAAGGTGGTTCCGTACCTTGTCATAGTTGGAAATCCATTACCCAATACGTTCTTATGGTTTTGATTGTATACTATATGTAGAACGTGAGATGAAAGCGTTTCTGCTAGATGATTATTATACTGTGGTTGATAGACATTATTATAATATCAAAAGGTTTTTGATATAAAGATATTTTGGATTCTCATAAGGGAAAAACCCGTTCCGTTATACGGCGTGGTCTTATGAGATATCGCTTACTTGTTTAAAACTGTTTTACTCATACCAGTCCCATGACTGACTCGGAGTTTATTTGTTTTGTTTTCCCTAAACTCTTGGGTGCCTAAATTTGTACGGGCAATCAAGTAGTCGGGATTTACAGATACACTTGGAGAGCTTGGAGCAGGAGGCTTCAAGATTCTATAGCTATTATTATTTCCGCTGTGTTGTAAGTGTTATACTCTGATAAGTGCTATTGTATACATCTACTGTTTGTATTTCAAAAGTTATGTTATATTTTATTCGTTCCGCTGTGAGATTCGTGTTTACTCTGATGATGATGTTCTTCTTCTTCTATTCTAATAGTTCTACCTTATCTATTCTCACCCTCTATCTTCTTTCTATTAGTTTCTTGAATTTCTAGTGCAATTTGGGGTTGGACTTGTGTTATTTAGTCAGCTCAAATTGGACCGGGGGTCATTACATTAATTTAATTGTGATACGTTATAATTGGATTATGAGAATCTGACTTTGAATCATGTGATGATTGAATTTTATGCTAGTGTTATGTGAGTCTTATGCAAGTTGAATTATATGTTCTTATGTGAATCTGATGCAAGTTTGTGATGTTGAATTATATGTTAATTCTTATGTGAATTCTATGCAAGTTTGGGATGTTAAAACATATGTGAGACATATATATACATATGTTAGATTCATGTGACATAGCTAGTTTATTGTCATCTATGTTGTAAACATATAACAAGTTTGTTAATTTGTGTTAGTATTCCTTATGCCTAATTATATATGTGTAACTTGATTATGTTATGACATTATAATTTTATGCAAGTGGGATGTTAGTCATATGCAAGTTCATTCGTGAATCATATGTCAATTTGTAAGTGAATCATATATGTAGATCTTATGTTAGTTTACATGCAAATCAAGTGTACATATATGCAAGTTATGTAATGTTAGTACTTTCATATGCAAGTTTGTATGAGATTTAAATGCAAGTTAGGAAAAAACCCAAATCCATACATACAAGTTCACACTTACATATTTAGATCTATGATTAGATCTATGTTTAGATCCACTATAATACATAGTTTATGTTAGGTTGTGGTTTATATGCCTATACACTATGTAAGTTCACCTTCATGCATATAGATCAATGCAAATCACCTTGTGCATAAACTAGTCCATGCTAGTTTATTGTTTTATATATGTAAGTTATGGATTATGCAAATTATGCCAATCAAGCAAGTTTATCTTTCTAGATCTATTTTTATGTTGTATGCAAGTTGTGATATTTAGATCTATTTTTATGTATTGTGCAAAATTGTGATGTTTTTATAAATTAGGCTATTTGGCGAGCCTAATATATTCCATAAATTACACATACGAATAACGTGGGGATTGGGTAAATATTAATAATTGGCATAACAAAATTAGTGTAAATTGCCTTAAAGGCATATAATTAAATTTAGACATTAATTAGCATAATTAATGTGCATAGAAATCATGACCATAATTTAAGTGACAATTATGGACATAGATTAGGGAATAACATTTAAATAATACTGTTAATATTGAGAATTGGCATAAGTACCTTAAATGGCATATAATTAATTTGTGATGTTAATTGGTATAATTTATATACCATAAATAGATGGACATAATTAAGGTGTTAATTATGGACATAGTTAAATTTGTAATTGATTGACAATTTGAATAGGGAAATTAATTCAAATTGGGGATAATTAATTATGTAATTAATCGTCTAAGACACGAGGTTAGACTCTTTTGTGGTGTAAGACTGCCCGGACCCGCCCGGCAAATCCAGCAGCCACAAATGCCAGTCTAATGTGGGAGTTCTTAGGCATAAATTAAATGCGTAACAGTTGTAAAGACACGAGGTTAGGCTCGTTTGTGGTGTAAGACTGCCCGGACCTGCCCGGCAAATCCAGCTGCCACAAATGCCAGTCTAATGTGGGAGGTCTTTACAAGGTTATGGTCTTAATGAATTAAGAAACACTTAACCAGATAAACATGTAGTGGGACATGAGGGGGTTAAGTGGGTGCCTTGGGTGGCATGTGGAATTTAGTGGGTGCCTTGGGTGGCATATGAAATACAATTAAATGCACTTAACCAAGATTGAAACATGTAAGAAGACATGAATAAGAATGGGGTTAAGTGGGAAAAACCTCAGAGGGGACCAAGCATAGGTGGAAAGCATGTGTCATGCATGGGGGCCCTTTTCAAACCAGTAACCCATTAAGTATCTTTGTGGGCTCGACCCAAGTCGAGGACGGGACACGCGTACTGGATTTGATTGTAAGAGGTCAAAACGGGTCAGCGGTGGCAACGCAAGTGCAACGGGTTCATATGCGTGTGTTGGCCCGGGCTGGTAGGTAAGACGTCGTTGCATCGTGTAGATATAAGCCGTGCATTTTTGGTTGTATCGGGTTGCCACTTTGGGGAGTGATATACCGCACTGTTGGGCCAGCACGGGTATCTACGAGTTAGGGAGCCGATCGAATGGGGATAATGGGTACACCTAGTGGAGATAGGGGCAGACGGCACCTATGGAGGTAGCTAGGGGTACACGAAACTACCATTAGCAGTATTAAGTTCTGTAGGTGGGATCAACCTTTAGGGTGACTAGTAGTGGTGCAGTGTAGTGATTATCCTATAATGATTAGGAGCGCAATTAACGTTATCTTATTCCTCTTGATTGCTTTGTCATACCCACTTGTTTCACAGTCATTCCCTGTTTTACTAGCTTATGCCTTATCCCAGTTACTTTAATAATTATATTGTTGAAGTTATTGTACTCGCCAGACATTATGTTTGACCCCCTTTGTTTTTGCTTCTCCCCCCCCCCTCCCCCCAGGTTCTTAGGGTGGGACTAGTGCTAGCGGAGTTTGATTTGGATCGCTTTGTCTCTTTCTCTCTTTTGGAAATGCTTGGATTGCTGAAAGTAAAGTTCAGCTCATCTCTTTATGGCTACTTTTGTTGGGGTTATGCTTTTTAATTTTATGTACTCCGATTTTGTCAAGATGGATATTATGTACTTGACTCTAGTCATTGGTCTTTAAAGTTGTTGTAATCAAACTATTTCTCTGCTGCAATAAAAGTAGTTTTTAATTTTCAAGTACTGCTTTATATCTGTCTTGTTGTTAAGTTTCTGTTCTATACACACTAAAAATGCTCCATGGAAGTTAATGCGTTCCCTTTGTGAGTGACATTAATGGACGTGGGGTGTTACATCTACCTTTGGTGGAATTCGCTTACAACAATAGCTACCAAGCCACCATAGGCATGGCACCTTTCGAGGCTTTATATGGAAGACCATGCAGGTCACCAACTTGCTGGTAGGAGTCCACAGACATGCTCATACTTGGACCAGACATGATTAGGGAAACTTCAAAGAAAGTACACTTGATACGAAGAAGAATGAAGACTGCCCAAGATAGACAGAAGTCCTACGTAGACAAAAGAAGAACTGACCTTGAGTTCTAAGTTGGAGACAAGGTGTTCCTTAAAGTATCTCCTTTGAGGAACGTCGTTCGCTTTGGATCTGCAGGAAAGTTAGCACCAAGATTTGTAGGGTAGTTCCCTATCATCGAGAAGATTGGGAAGATGGCTTATAGGGTACAACTGCATGAAAGATTGGCCGGGGTTCATAATGTCTTTCATGTCTCTCACCTGCGGAAGTGCTTACATGAGTCTGCGGAAGTGGTAGAACCAAGCATGCTAGAGGAAGTAGAAGTTGAACGAGAAGCAACTGTGAGGAGAGTTACAACCCGTTGGGAACATAAGTTAAAAAGCTACACAACTGTGAAGTTAAGCTCATCAAAGTTCAATGGAGCGATGCTGAGGAAGACGCGACTTGGGAAACTAAGGACAGAATACGCGCAGCCTACCCTTTTCTTTTTGAGGGTACATCCGTGATCTCTTTTCCTTAAGTTTATGCTCGTATCTACCTTTTTAGGTATATCTCCTCGATCCTATCCTTTATCCTTAGGTAGAAACCCATTTGGATGAAAACATGTAATTGAAACATGTTATGGTTGATGGTTGCAAGTGGTTGCTAGTGGTAGCTCGTGGATGCATATATACACACATTAGGTATTAGATCGGCTCAGTCATATTCATATTGCATATGCATATATGTATTTGTATATGGATTGAAACTTGATGTGTTATCATATGGACATTGCATTTGTATGAATGATTGTGCACTCATGTAGGAAATTTTGAGTAGGAACAAAATTGCATTCATAATGGACTCATGGCACTGACATAATTTGCATTAAGGAGGTCAACTGAATTAGTAGACCACCTGATTTAGCATTAGATAAGGACATGTACACATACTATGCATATGATCATGAAACATTAGAAATCTTTTAAGGACAATGGATGCCTGTGTTTGATGGTTGAGTAGATGGGTGATTGGATGGTAGGATATAAGTTCTTCTCGACTTGAAGATTTCGGGGACGAAAACCTAAAAGGACACCCCATATTTTCTATTAACGTTATAGTAACGAATCAAAGAATAATTAATTTCAAATGTGATAATTAAGGGATACGGGTTATGCCATTGCGTTCGTCTCGAAATTCTGCTTGAGATAGAGTCCGAGTTTGCGTAAAGCGGACAGCGTATGAAGGAGATATGGACGAACGAAGTTAAGCAGAAAATCAAAAGAAAGAAAGAGGAAAAAATATGCACTGGCGCACTTGGGAAGTGCGCCAGTACAAAAATTTGCACTGGCGCACCTGCCAGCCCAGGCCGAGCTGAGAACCTGCACATCTTTCTGGCGTGGTCTGGTCCATACTGTGAGTCATTGTTGAGTCCTTTCTGACTCCTTGATGAGTCATTAGGGCTGAGGTGTCACCCTACCCTTACTGAATGGTTGTAGTTGACTCTAGGATCATCCGACGACTCTAGTTAAATTGAAATTCTATATAAATAACCCAATGCTCAAACCTAAAAATCACACAAAAATAATCCTGGAACTAACGTGCCGTCAATAGAGAACTTGCAGTAGCCGTCACCAATTCAAAGACAAGATAAAAACCTAAACCAAAATCAAATTAAAGTAATCAAATTCAACGATCTACATCAAAGGCGAGCTTACCAATTTCAGAATCCAGATTTCAGAGATCAAGAATTCCTTTTTGTAAGTTGGTTATTACGTTGATTTAAACATTCTTTCAAATGAATCATGACATGTTGTAATTCGAATATAGAATGATGCTTATGTATAAGATAAATAAAGTTTGATTCTCGTTTATATTTAATTACCGTTGCGACTGATCATGTCTATATGCTTGTAGTGGTGAACATATTGTATGTTATTGAAATCTATTATGATTGGGTAATGGATTTGTTATGCCAACTGAATGGTGAAACATGTCATGTTATAATTTGGTGGTTACTTGCAAGTTTCTGATCTAAATCACATGCTAACATGTTAGATCAACATTCACGTATATTTAGAACTATGTTAAGTTGAATCTATTTACGTTGCAAGATTGGATTTGTAGCTCTATTATGTTTTAACACATAAGTTATCATGCTAAGTTGTGATTTAAATATGTTTATAATGGCTCTCTTATGTTTAACACACATAAGTTATCATGCTAAGTTGTGATTTAAATATGTTTATAATAGCTCTCTTATGTTTAACACACGTAAGTTATCATGCTAATTTGTGATTTAAATATGTTTATAATGGCTCTCTTATGTTTATCACACATAAGTTATCATGCTAAGTTGTAATTTAAATATATTTATAGTAGCTTTCTTATGTTTTGGCATACATAAGTTAATATGCTAAATTGTGGTTTAAAATTGTGTTTATATGTTAAACCTCCATGCTAGACCTATATTAAGTTTACATGACAATTTGATCCAACTTAGTCACAAGTTCACCTTTACCCGTTTAATTACGTTAATGATACTTCTATGCCAAGTTACACGTGATAAGTTAAATGTATGCTATTTTATGTTTATTTCATGTCCCTTGTTTATTACCCCTTTTTGTTTACGGGTATGGGCTAATTTACTAGCCCAACATTTTATGTGATTCATGCGTACGTTCCACGGGGATAGCGATGGGAAAATATGAAAATTCATGGCATAGATTTGTTCATAAAATGGTATATTTGATATACCATTTATTGTGAGCATAATCAAAGGATAATTATGGCATGATTAAATTAAAATTAATTTACATAAAGAAATTAGACATATATAGAAAATATGTGGATTTAGAAAAGATGAATATCCTAACCCGATGTTAGACTGAGTCATGGTGTAAAACTGCCCGGAACCGACCGGCATATCCAGTGACCACAACAAGACCTGTCTAATGTGGGTGGCTAGTGCATCAAGCCCAAAAAGAACCCGAGGTTAGACTGAGTGGTGGTGTAAATCTGCTCGGAACCGACCGGCACATACAGTGACCACAACAAGACCTGTCTAATGTGAGTGGTTTTGGTGCTTTAATGAATAAATTAAAGCTAAGTCAGGATTGGTAGGGTTAAGTCAATTAGGGAAACACTTAACCGATTCAACATGTTAACTAAACGGATGGGTGGGGTTAGGTAAAACTTGGACACTAAACCAAATAAACATGTTGATTAGAAAACCTAGTAACGGGGACCCATTTCAGCAGTAACCCACATAGATGTATCATGGTACCCTAATCTAGGCAGGGTGGGGCACGATTACTGTGCTGATTATAAGTGGTCAAAACGTCGGCGGTTGGTGCGTCAGTGTAGGTTCCAACGGAGTATGGCGTGCACGTACTCCGGAGTGGAAAAAGCAGGCACTGGGCATCAGTAGTATACAATGTGCATCTTAAATCGTGTCGGGTTTGTAACACCCCACCTCCGCTAGGGTCACTCACAAAGGGAATGCACTAGTTTTGGAGGAGCGTTATCGACGTAAACAAACACAGAAATATTTCAAGACAGAACATAGATAAAACAGCGAAAGAATCAAAAGATAAATTTCATTACTTTCAAGAAGAGTCAAAACCTTTTACATCAAATAGCCAAGATCATTATTTTCCATCACAACAAATTCTGTCTTGCATAAATAAAGAAGCATAAACTTAAACATCAAAAGTAGCTTAATTCCCCAAAGGTAGCAGATGCAGCCATAGCATAGCTCAAGATCAAACCGTACATGAGCTGAACCGAAAGCAAGCGAAATCCAAGCTAAGTGCTAGAGTTTCCTGCCTGAGAACCTGGGGGGAAACGGAAGAAAAAAGAGGTGAAAGAAAATGGGTCAGTCATAAAGACTGGTAAGTCCAAGTGACTTTCAGCATAAAAACAAGTAAAGTTAACATGACATGTATAAACTGAAAGTAAACATAAGGATGCTGACAAGATGGGCAAGATGGACTAAGGCAACATGATAAATCAAGTATAAATCAAGTACAGCATCACATATTCAAGGTTCGCCGCATCAGATGTACTAGAATCCCAAACTCATGTCTTATATTAATCATGAAATAATACCTTGGCCCAATATCACGAAAAGACACATTACTAGGTCCAACGGAACGATCCACTAATCAATCGGCTCCCTACAAGTTCTAGCTCGTTGTGTGTCTATGTCATACGGCCCAATCACGAATGTAGTCACCTGTGCTAGGTGCACCATAGGGTGTATCAAGCCCTATGGTGCCAACCACCGACACGAATCAAGAATGCACAGATAAACCTACTGATGCCCAATGCCTGCTTTTTCAACTCCGGACCACGTGCACGACCATAGCCCGCCTGAACCTACACTGGCGCACCAACACAGCCGTCGTTCTGGTCGCTTACAATCAGTCCAGTAATCGTGCCCCCACCCTGCCTAATTCCAGGGTATCGTGATACATCTAGTGGGTTACTGCTGAAATGGACCGTGTAACTAGGGTTTCCGTCCAGCAAGTTAAGTGTTGTCATTATAATTCAAAACTTAACCCCTTATCAGTCTAGCACGTCAAATAGGCTAAGTGTTGTCATTTAAGTTCGTGACTTAGCCGTACAATTCACGTGTCAAGTTGGTTAGGTGTTGTCGTTCAAGTTCATGACCTAACCCTACCAATCATGTTTCAAGTTGGTTAAGTGTTGTCTTTCATATTCATGACTTAACCCTATCATGTGGCATTAATTCATTAATGCACCCTAACCTCTCACATCAGACCTGTTGTTGCGGTCACTGGATATGCCGGGCGGTTCCGGGAAGATTTACACCACAACTCAGTCTGACCTCGGGTTTCAAGCGCGATATGACCAACTATCCACATTGGATCCTATTTTTTGCAGTAACTGGATTTGCCGGGCGGTTCCGGGCATATTTACACTGCAAACTCAACCCAACCTCGAGTTGGCCATTTTCATGTTCACTCTAGTGTCATGTCCATGTTCAAGATTCATGTCAAGTTCGTGCCAAGTTTTCAAGGTAAGTTTCATACCAAGTTTCCTATAATTACCAATTTTTCCCAACGTTACCCCGTCTAAATATTAGTCTAACAATCTTAGCCTAATTTCTCGTCCGCATGATTTTTGACATAAGATATTAGGCTAAAAACTTAGCCTAACTTAACGTACACAAATTTTGCATAAAGCGATTCATTAACATAAACATGTCATAGGTGTAAACTTGACATTCTCGGCATAGTCAATATAAACACCGTAGGTGTGAACTTGCAAAATAGTCAACATGAATATCATAGGTGTGAATCTTGCAACGTAGACTAAATCAACATACATATATAGACTAAATCAACTTACATATATGTGAATTTGCAAATCAATCACGAGCATATGAATAAGTGTGAACTTAAAATATGACATATGTCTAGCATATACACACAAACATGTAGATCTAACATTTAGTCACATATGTGATATGATTTTACAACCTAAAACTTGCATAACATGATAAACTACACAACTTGTCATAACGGGTTATACCTCAAGTTCCTTTACATATGAATACACTTATTCATTAATTCCCAATTCAACATGACAATTAAATAGAACCACAGGCATAGATCACTATCATTCAATAACATAATCAATCTATTTTCAAGGTATGACATAATTGAATAAGCTGATTAAAACATCACAGGCATATAAATCTGATAACATTACGAACATAAAAAGGTTTGAATACTAATCTAGATTCAAGAACATGGATAGATCTAACTTAAATAGAAAAATCCCCAAAATCAAGATCCAAGGACAAATAAAGAAAATAGGTCTGAATAGAAAATCAAGCTTAGATCCAATTCCATAGTCATAATCCTAGGCAATGAATCATAGGTGATTAACCCCAATTGTCCTTGTCATAGTCATAGGCAATAGTCTTATTGTTCATAGTCATAGGCAGTCTTATGTTCACCGTCATTGTCATAGGCATAGTCATAGGCAGTCTTATGTTCACCATCATAGTCATAGGCATAGTCTTATGTTCACTGTCATAGTCATAGTGTAACGACCCAGAAAATCTGAACCAATTTAAAATTTTTAAATTGGCTAAAATAATGGATTTTAAATATTTAAAATAAATATTTTAAATAATGGCGATGAAAACTGAGTTTGAATCGACAATTGAAAACGAATATAATTAATTATAATTATATATAGAATTGAAAATGGCGCGGTAGTTCGATAATTCGATTTCAAACTTCGATTGAATATACCGAGTGCAAAACAATCCGGATTTTAGTGAAACCAAAAACATTAGGATCTAATTGATGATATCTTTCTAACGAATCCGACCAATCGAAATTTGATAGCGGGAATCAAAAGATATGTCCAGTTGAAAATTCTGAATAGTCGCTATGGAATTCAGGCACTTAAAAATGGACATTTTGCAGATGACCTCGGATTTCGACGAAACCACTTTTGTTGGGTCCGAAGTGTCAAGTTATTGCTAGGTTTCAAATTTCATAATTTTTCGAATCAATATGTGAGCGTGGCAAAAGAAAACGCGTTTGACCAGTTTCCGTTGATTTTAATCGACTGGAAATTGGCCATTTTTCAAACGGCCTCAGAATTCGACGAAACTAGTTTTGTTAGGACCGTATCGTAAATATGAAGCTAGAAAATATTTTTCGGGAATTTTTCTAGTCAGTATGTGACCCCGGTAATTTGAAATGTGCGTTTAAAATTCAATATAATGATTTAAATGTAAATTCAACAGAAACTGATTGTAACGATCACATCAGCTTGCGATACATATCCCATTGTGTTCGGAATGGGGGTTAAACGCTATGGACGACAGGCGGTGGGCCTCGTTTTGAGGTCGTGGGTAAAAGTCAACTTTATGCAATTAATTTAAATAAAAAAAAAATATTTTTTCTTTTTCCCCCCTTTTATCTCCTGCTTGCCCCCCCCCCCCCCCCCCCCGGTTTCAGTTATCAGAAAACAAAAAAAAAAGAGAAAAAAAAACCTTAATCGAATCAAGCCGCCGCCCCCCTCCAGACATCGCCATCGCCTCCCGTTCGAAACCCTAGCCACCGCCTTACCTCGAACCCATCGCGACGCCACCAGACCCAAGCCGCCACCTCGAAGCCCAACTCCGCCTCGCCTCCATCGATCGAGCCCCGAAGCCACCGCCTCCATCGATCGAAGACCGCCTCCCCGTTCGAACCCCGAGCCGCTCCTCGAAGCCACCTCCGACGTCTGCGAAGACCCCCCCCCCCCCTCTCTGTAAGTTTTATTTTATTTATCTATTTTATTTTAATTCTGATTTTATTTAAAAGATTAAACTGAATTTTTAAAAGTATATAAAAAAAAAGAGTAAAAACTGATTTTCTATTAAAAGATTAAAACTGATATTTTTAAGAAATGTTAAAACTGTTTTCAAAGAAAGATTAAATCTGATTTTCTATTAAAAGATTAAAACTGATATTTTTAAGAAATGTTAAAACTGTTTTCAAAGAAAGATTAAAACTGATTTTCTATTAAAAGATTAAAACTGATATTTTTAAGAAATGTTAAAACTGTTTTTTTAAGAATTCAAAACTATTTTTTTTTTTTATGATTTCAAAACTGATTTTAATTAAAAAGTTAAAAAGTGAATTTTATAAAAGGTATATAAAACTGATTTTATTTTAGAAATTAAAACTGATTTTTTAAAGAAAGGTTAAAACTGATTTTTCGAAAAAGGATTTGAACTTTAAAAAGTAAAAATCATATTTTTATATATCGAAAGTCGAAAGTAAAAATCATATTTTTATATATCGAAAGTCGAAGTAGAAATCAGATTTTTATATATTGAATAGCATGGTAAAAATTCGATTTTTACATGTGTAGAGAATACGGGCGAAAGCGACAAAAGGCGAAGATTTCTATAAGTGAAGTGTCGTGCAGTTGGATAGCTATTGGTGAGATTTCTGATTTAAAATTTATATATATATGTGTGAAGTAAAAGTGAATTGCTATATATAAATATATATATATATATACGCCCCTCGTCCACAAACCATGGACGATATTTATTGGTTGAAATTGTTGTGAAAATTTGATTGATAGCGAATGATTGTTTGGGATTGTTTGTGATTGATATTGGTTGATGGTGGTTGAAAAATACCCATTTGTGGTTGTGAAATATTTGGTTGAAACCACATAGGATTAGTTTGTGGAAATGAAATAAATATATACATGCCGCCTGCGTGCGAACTAGATGCATGATCCCCATTGTCAAAAACCGCGAGGTTTTAAGGTAGAGCGAGGAGCCGTACTAGGGACGGTGCCGGTGTAACTACCCTGCCGTTATGCTGCCGAAATTTTGAATAATATTTGTGTGTTTGAATTATTTTCATATGCTTAAACTATATTTATTCATTGTATAGAAAACATTCATGTGTTGAATTGATATTCATTCGTTGTTTAGAAATTCATGTGTTGAATGGTATTCATATTTTGAAATAAATTGTTCGATAATAAAAATCACATTTTTATCTATATATATAAACTATTGAAAACATTCATGTGTTGAATTGATATTCATTCGTTGTTTAGAAATTCATGTGTTGAATGGTATTCATATTTTGAAATAAATTGTTCGATAACAAAATCACATTTTTATCTATATATAAAAACCATAGAAAACATTCATGTGTTGAATTGATATTCATTCGTTGTTTAGAAATTCATGTGTTGAATGGTATTCATATTTTGAAATAAATTGTTCGATAACAAAATCACATTTTTATCTATATATAAAAACCATAGAAAACATTCATGTGTTGAATTGATATTCATTCGTTGTTTAGAAATTCATGTGTTGAATGGTATTCATATTTTGAAATAAATTGTTCGATAATAAAAATCACATTTTTATCTATATAAAAAAAAACTATTGAAAACATTCATGTGTTGAATTGATATTCATTCGTTGTTTAGAAATTCATGTGTTGAATGGTATTCATATTTTGAAATAAATTGTTTGATAATAAAAATCACCTTTTATCGACTATATGAACTATATAGAAAAATAGTGTTTTGAAATGAATCGTTTTACAATAAAAATCGCATTTTTATTGTATACATAAATCGTTGAAATGTGAAGTGTTAAAAATAGCCACTTGTTCAAAATAAACATATATGAGTTGAAATATTCATTAATTAGCTAATGAAATGATTTGCACCTATTTATGTAACATTAGAATGAATGAAGTTTTTAAACCAAATAGAATTCAAATATGAAGTCGAATAGAAATTGATAAATGATAAGAACTGTATATATATGTACATGCAATATTCATTGAACAGGTTATAGCAAAGGAGCTAGAGAAGAGGAATAAAATTTTGTGCCCGACAAATAGGTACACATTTACTGATTTGTTTGGGTGATGATTTTGAGCCTGTTGGCTAGCCGCTTGGCTTCTTCTTTTTCTTTTTGAGATTAGAAGGACCGGGAACGCTATTTGCGATTTCCCGATGCTCCCGGTGCAGGGGAGGTTATGGCGAAATTTTTCCAAAATTTAAGGTGTTAGAAAAATATTTGAAGTTAAAACGATATGGAAATCATTGAATGAACTATATTTATATAAATATATAAATAAAATTAAAACGAAACGAAGCCGTGCAGTTCGTGTTTTGAAACCGTGTTTTCAAACAACTAGTACGGGAAATCCGACCATTGGATTTTCCCGAAACCTCAACCGTCGGGTTCGCCTTGGAAATATCTTCCCAACGGCACCAACTTTGTAGAAATCCAACGGTTGGATTGTCTGGAATGTTTAATTCAAATCTGAAGAAAAACAGCACCAGAAACGATTATATTTATTTATATATATAAATATAATTATATTTAATCGAATAACGACGCTGCAGTTCGTATTTTGAAATCGAAATTTTAAACGAGTGTACCGGGAGATCCGACCGTCGGATTTTCCCGAAACTGGAACCGTTGTATTCGTTTTGAAAAGACCTTTCTAATGATGTAAATTTTGTGAAGATCCAACGGTTAGATTTTCAGATAAGTGTAAATCAAATCTGAAGAAAAACAGCGCCACGGCCGCGTTATGGCCCGAAGCGTCGTTTTGAATAAATGGGCTATTTTAAAATAAATAAAAATAGCGATAAATAGTTATAAAATATCATAAACGATATGGAATGGAAATAAACTGAATTTGCTTGATTTGTGTGGCTTTTGATGGTTGAATGTGTTTGGTGTGAAAATTACATTAAAGAACAAAATTGGTGTTGTCGAATAATTTAACCATTGAAATAAATTGAATTGAAATTCTAAATATACGTGAATTATTTGAGAAGGCCGAGTTAATTCTCATTTCAAATAATTGACCGACGATTGAAAGTCGAAGATAAAGACGGTGGTCGAAGACCGGAGATCTTCACCTCGTTTGGATGGTAACCGAGGTCCTGATTGGGAGGCATCCCGAAATATGGATAATAAGTGGTGATCGTCCAGACGTACGTGGGGATCGATGGGTTTGCGAGGTATTTAGTGCCTCCGGTTTCGTTCAGACCCAGAACGGACTTGTAAATGGACTGTGTGTCTGACATAGGATTTATTCTGTGTGGCATGCTAAGATGCAGTGATCAGGGCTTCTGTTGAAAAGCAAAGTCTTGTGGTGACGATCAAAGCACCGCCGGTGTGGCGTAGCTTTGTGTATAACGTAAATTCGCGAGCCTCACACCCCGGTATGAACCTGAAACGGGAGAGGACATCAGGGAGGGCCTGCGTTTCTTTCTAGCTAGGGTGGTGTCAGTGACCTACCAGCCCTGACATTTATATACTTTTCACCTATGTGGTTGTTGCTGTTGCGAGGCGCCTCGGTTTGATCGGACGATCCGGGTCCGATGGAGTCATTCGTTGGCTCGTTTACGCCCCAAAGGGTGGGGAGACGTAGTGTTCAGGCATAATAATCCACATCGGTGGACCGGCCCTGACGATCTAAAGGGTTGATGCGTTCTGATCCGGAGGGGCGGGCTAGAGCGTCTCGAATTCCGTAAGGACAATCTTTTGCCTTGGTTCATGACGGAAATCCAATTTCCAAATACGACATCGTGCGGTTTTGATTGTATGCCTATATATGGCGACATAGTGGTATGGGGCATTAATGCCGTCTATGATTGATAGTTATGATTTGAAATTGTTTTCAAAACATATAAACACTAGCAATAATATCAAATGCCTTTGTTTTATTCGTATCAAGCATATCTTGGCCGTTATAAGGTAAAAACTCTATCCTCCGGTTTGCGTTGCATTGTGTGATGGGAACTGAGTCTTATAACGGCTTCATTTTTATAAAAAGCATATCGATGTTTAAAAGAAAGATTTGTTTTAAAGCACTGGTGATCCAATGGAGTAAACCCGTTCCACGAAAGTGGCGTGGTCCTGTGATTAGCCAATTATATATATGTGTTGAGTGGATTTCTCATACCAGTCCCATGACTGACTCGTAGTTTGTTTCACTTTCAAACTCGGGTGCCCCTTTTTCTACACGGGCAGCCTTGTATTCAGGTTTAGCTGGTTCTTTCTGGATAGCTGGAGCTGAAGATGGATTCTATCATTTATTTCTTTTTATGCTGTTCAGCTCCTATTGTACATATTTTGTTTATTTCCGCTGTAGACATTTATGTATAGCTGAACTGTATTTGTACTAAGTAAGATCCTGTATACTGTGTAACTCTGATGATTACTTTTATCCAGTATATTTTGTTGTTCATTATCTGGTGTATTTATTTAATTCTGTTCTGCTATTATATGTTTCTGTGTTATATTCCAAAGATAACCTTGTTTCCGTGAGAACGGGAAATCGGGTCGTCTCAACGTGGTATCAGAGCTTTGGTTAAGCTTAGTTCTGGAATATAACATTTGAACGAACTCGTCAGAAATAGAACCAGTAGTGTTCTAGGACGGGTAACTCTATACAGATAGGATCAGCAATATCCTAGTATGAGTAAAGCAGAATGAAATTACACCTTGATAGACACATTTACATTTGAAGTATGTGTTTCTATATTTTAAAATACCTTTTCTGTGACCTGACACTTGATCTGCCATTTGCAGAAGTACTAGAAAAATGAGTGTCAGAAGCAGAAGGAATGCAGAACCGGATATTGAGGCCCTATTAATCAAATATCGAAATATGGGTGGAATACCGTTCTCTGGTGAAGAATCTATTATGAAGACACAAGCTTGGATTCGTTCAGCTGAGAAAATCTTCGAAGCATTAAAACTTAGAGATGACCAGAAAAGATTACTGGCCTCCTGGGCTCTCAAAGATGAAGCTTTGTTCTGGTGGGATTCAGTTATAGAGAATAATCCAGAAGGTGATATCACCTGGGACAGATTCAAAGTGATTTTCTTAGAAAGATTTACTCCTCCCGAAGCAACCGAGAGATTATGTGATGAATTTTCTTATCTAATACAAGGTGATATGACCATTCCCGAATATCATAAGAAATTCAGCGAACTTGCTCACTTTGCTCCTCATCTAATTCAAAACCCTAAGAGGAAGAATCTTAGATTTATCCATGGGCTTCAAAGGAAATACCAGAATAAAGTATTGGGGCATGTGAAACTTCCTTTTCCAGAAATGATTTACATGGCTTATCAGTATGAAGATCTCCATAAGAAAGGAATGTTATGCGACGAAGAAGAAGTCTGTTCTAGTGACAAAACAGAGTCAGAAACTGATATTCCTGAAAACAGTACGAGGTCAGAGGTCAATAAGAAGCCCAGTGCCAAGAGAAAAAGGGCTGAATCTGGGAACGAACAAATAACATCCGCCACGTGCTCAAGCTGCAATAGAAAAGGACATTTGGCGGTAAGTTGTAGATCTTGGAACAAACGAAGAAAGAAGGGATCTAAATCCAAAGAGAGATTTCAAGAGAAAAGAGGTTGCAGTAAATGCAAGCAGACTGGTCATCTTGCAAAGGATTGCTGGCTCTTGAGGAAGCCTGAAGTAGTTCAGGTGAATGAATTGGCAGAAACTTCTGATCCCTCAGCAAGCCAAGAAAGGGCTGATGTTTTAGAAGGAACGCTTACTGTCAAAAACATTCCAGTTAAAGTACTGTTTGACACAGGTGCGTCGCGAAGCTTTATTTCAAAGAGTGCCGCAAAGAAACTTGATTTAAGCTTGAGGAAGCTTAAGGAACCAATGACTGTCCGAAATCCAGTTGGAGGTTCTATCAATCTCAGTTGGGTTTGTGCAGTACCCGTCTCTTTTTCCTGCTATAAATTCCCTATTATCTCGGTCGTCATGAATTTTGATGAATTCGATCTTATTTTGGGATTGGATTGGCTAACCAAATATGAAGCAGAGGTTAGATGCGCCGAGAGAGTTGTTAGAGCTAAGATCAAATTAGGGAGTTATATAACCATACCGTGTGAAGGTCAAAATGCTAATAGAAAAGACTTCTGGGCCGCTTTGAATGTTTCTCCAGCCCCAATTGAAAATGTTCCTTAAGTCACAGAGAATATTCCTGACCTCATCAAAGACATTCCTGTCGTCAAGAATTATGCGGATGTGTTTGAGGAAGTCGTTCGCTTACCTCCGCAAAGAGAAATAGATTTCAAGATTGCTTTGATTCCCAATGCAAGGCCGGTAGTTCACGCTATTCGAAGAATGTCCTTGAAAGAGAAGGAGGAATTGGACAATCAAACACGACAACTAGTATGGAAAGGTCTGATAAGGCCTAGTTTCTCTGATTGGGGTGCAGCAGTGGTGTTTGTCCCGAAATCTGACGGTACTCTACGTCTATGCGTGGATTATCGAGATCTGAACAAACAGACAATAAAGAACAAATATCCATTGCCGCGGATTGATGATTTGTTAGATCGATTAAATGGAGCACAAGTATTCTCACGAATGGACCTAGCTACAGGTTTCCATCAACTTCGAATTGCCGAAGAGTGTGTTCCAATGACAGCATTCAGAGGCCCCGACTTATTCTACGAGTGGTTAGTAATGCCGTTCGGCTTATGTAACTCTCCAGCCTATTTCGTCGATCTAATGAACAGGGTATTCAGAGGAGTCTTGAATAAATTTGTTCTGGTTTTTATTGATGATATTCTAATCTTCTCTAAATCAAAGGCCGAACATGAAAAGCATCTGGAACAGGTTCTAGAAATTCTGAGACGGGATGTATTAAAAGCCAAATTTTCCAAATGTATCTTCTGGCAAGATGAAGTAAAATTTCTAGGCCACGTCGTATCGAAAGAGGGAATTGCTGTGGATCCAAGCAAAATCACAGCCATTCAGAACTGGAAACAGCCTAGTACTCCCACTGAAGTCCGCAGTTTTCTCGGATTGGCTAGCTATTACCGGAAGTTCGTTAAAGACTTTTCGAAGATATCTGGCCACTTAACGAAGCTTACAAAGAAGCATTCTAAGTTCAAATGGACTCAAGAGAGTGAGGAGGCTTTCGAAGAGCTGAAGTTGAGATTAACGACAGCTCCAGTGTTAACCATCATCGATGGCAACCAAGATTTAAAAGTATGGACTGATGCTTCTAGAGAAGGCCTTGGTGCAGTGTTGATGCAAAGGGGCCAAGTGATTGCTTATGCTAGCCGTCAACTAAAGCCACACGAGAAAAACTATGTAACTCATGATCTTGAGTTATTGGCTATCATATTCTCTTTGAAAATCTGGAGGCACTATCTTCTGGGTGAGAGATTTGAACTGTTTACAGATCACCAATCATTAAAGTACCTGTTCACTCAGAAGGACTTGAATTTGAGGCAGCAGCGTTGGCTGGAGTTTCTTGCAGCATATGACTTTGAAATTATATATACTCCAGGAAAAGCCAATGTCGTGGCCGATGCGCTGAGCCGAAAAAATGTAATGATCGCCAGCTTTATTATCACAACTTCCTTGATTGACAAAATATCTATTCTTCAGAAGGGGGATAACTTTATTAAAGATATGATCAAAAGGATTCAGAAAGGCGAACCCTCGTGTTTTCAAATAGATAACGACGAGACCTTGAGGTTAAAAGGAAGGATTTGTGTTCCTGACGTTCCTGAGCTAAAAAGGGAAGTGTTAGACGAGTGTCACAAGTCCAAGCTGAGTATCCATCCTGGTGTGGCCAAAATGTATAACGATCTCAAAAGAACTTTCTGGTGGAAGGCTATGAAAAGAGACGTTTCGATATATGTTAGTCGATGCCCTACTTGCCAGCTAGTTAAAAGCGACCAACAGAAATTGGCTGGACTATTGCAACCACTAGAAGTTCCTGGCTGGAAGTGGGAACATATTTCTATGGATTTCATCGATGGTCTGCCCAGGACCAGAAAAGGAAATGACAGTATTTGGGTGATCGTAGATCGCTTCACGAAGACCGCTCATTTCATACCTGTCAAATCAAATAGAACCGCTCAGAGTCTGGCGCAGATATACGTCAGGGAAATAGTTAGACTACATGGAGTGCCGCTCAGTATAGTAAGTGATAGAGATACAATATTCACTAGCAAATTCTGGGAAGCATTTCAAGTCGAGCTAGGGACAAAGTTAAACTTGAGCACCGCTTATCATCCTCAGACAGACGGTCAGACTGAGAGGGTAAATCGCATTTTAGAAGATCTATTGCGGGCTTGTATTCTAGATTTCGGTGGATCATGGGAAGACCATCTGCATTTGGCTGAATTCTCTTATAACAACAGCTACCAGGCGAGTCTGACAATGTCGCCATTCGAAGCATTGTATGGTAGACCTTGAAGATCTCCTGCTTGTTGGGTCGAGCCTGGAAATAGACTTGTGTTGGGTCCTGATATGATTCGAGAAGCGGCCGACAAAGTCGATTTTATTAAGAAACGATTGCTCGCCGCTCAAAGCCGACAAAAGAGCTATGCCGATAAAAGAAGAAGAGATATATCCTTCGAAGTTGGCGACTATGTATATTTGAAAGTATCGCCGATGAGAGGAGTTATCCGGTTCGGTAAAACTGGAAAGTTAGCGCCCAAATTTATTGGTCCGTTTCCTATTCTGGAACGGATTGGAACTCTCGCATATAGGGTCAAACTGCCTGACTGGTTGCCTGGAGTGCATGATGTATTTCACATATCTCAACTTCGAAAGCACGTTCATGATCCAGACTTGATCGTGGAAGAAGCAGCTCAGCAGGACATTGAAATTACTCCAGAATTAGCCGTGAGGCGTGAGCCGCTAAAGATTATCGGCAAAGAAACCAAAGAGCTGAGGAACAAGAAGGTTCCCTTAGTCAAAGTGCAATGGAGTGGAGATCCGAGAGATTGTAATTGGGAAACCGAGGAGGGCATTCAGAAAGCTTATCCCAGATGCCGAGTAGATATCTCTGATTGACTCCGGTGCAAGGTATATTTACCATACTTTACCTCACCATTTAATTCTCTATTCTATTATAATTGTTTGAATGATTTTAGAAGAAAAATAGGAATTAATTTGTATGGCTTTGAAAGGTTAAAAACAATTGGATTGGTTGTTGTGTCGTGTGATTGTAGATTTATCAAACCACTTTCGACTTTATTCCTTTTCGGGGACGAAAAGTTTTAAGTGGGGGAGATTGTAACGACCCAGAAAATTTGAACCAATTTAAAATTTTTAAATTGGCTAAAATAATGGATTTTAAATATTTAAAATAAATATTTTAAATAATGGCGATGAAAACTGAGTTTGAATCGACAATTGAAAACGAATATAATTAATTATAATTATATATAGAATTGAAAATGGCGCGGTAGTTCGATAATTCGATTTCAAACTTCGATTGAATATACCGAGTGCAAAACAATCCGGATTTTAGTGAAACCAAAAACATTAGGATCTAATTGATGATATCTTTCTAACGAATCCGACCAATCGAAATTTGATAGCGGGAATCAAAAGATATGTCCAGTTGAAAATTCTGAATAGTCGCTATGGAATTCAGGCCCTTAAAAATGGACATTTTGCAGATGACCTCGGATTTCGACGAAACAACTTTTGTTGGGTCCGCAGTGTCAAGTTATTGCTAGGTTTCAAATTTCATAATTTTTCGAATCAATATGTGAGCGTGGCAAAAGAAAACACGTTTGACCAGTTTCCGTTGATTTTAATCGACTGGAAATTGGCCATTTTTCAAACGGCCTCAGAATTCGACGAAACTAGTTTTGTTAGGACCGTATCGTAAATACGAAGCTAGAAAATATTTTTCGGGAATTTTTCTAGTCAGTATGTGACCCCGGTAATTTGAAATGTGCGTTTAAAATTCAATATAATGATTTAAATGTAAATTCAACAGAAACTGATTGTAACGATCACATCAGCTTGCGATACATATCCCATTGTGTTCGGAATGGGGGTTAAACGCTATGGACGACAGGCGGTGGGCCTCGTTTCGAGGTCGTGGGTAAAAGTCAACTTTATGCAATTAATTTAAATAAAAAAAAAAATATTTTTTCTTTTTCCCCCCTTTTATCTCCTGCTTGCCCCCCCCCCCTCCGGTTTCAGTTATCAGAAAACAAAAAAAAAAAGAGAGAGAAAAAAAAAACCTTAATCGAATCAAGCCACCGCCCCCCTCCAGACATCGCCATCGCCTCCCGTTCGAAACCCTAGCCACCGCCTTACCTCGAACCCATCGCGACGCCACCAGACCCAAGCCGCCACCTCGAAGCCCAACTCCGCCTCGCCTCCATCGATCGAGCCCCGAAGCCACCGCCTCCATCGATCGAAGACCGCCTCCCCGTTCGAACCCCGAGCCGCTCCTCGAAGCCACCTCCGACGTCTGCGAAGACCCCCCCCCCCCTCTCTGTAAGTTTTATTTTATTTATCTATTTTATTTTAATTCTGATTTTATTTAAAAGATTAAACTGAATTTTTAAAAGTATATAAAAAAAAAGAGTAAAAACTGATTTTCTATTAAAAGATTAAAACTGATATTTTTAAGAAATGTTAAAACTGTTTTCAAAGAAAGATTAAAACTGATTTTCTATTAAAAGATTAAAACTGATATTTTTAAGAAATGTTAAAACTGTTTTCAAAGAAAGATTAAAACTGATTTTCTATTAAAAGATTAAAACTGATATTTTTAAGAAATGTTAAAACTGTTTTTTTTAAGAATTCAAAACTATTTTTTTTTATGATTTCAAAACTGATTTTAATTAAAAAGTTAAAAACTGAATTTTATAAAAGGTATATAAAACTGATTTTATTTTAGAAATTAAAACTGATTTTTTAAAGAAAGGTTAAAACTGATTTTTCGAAAAAGGATTTGAACTTTAAAAAGTAAAAATCATATTTTTATATATCGAAAGTCGAAAGTAAAAATCATATTTTTATATATCGAAAGTCGAAGTAGAAATCAGATTTTTATATATTGAATAGCATAGTAAAAATTCGATTTTTACATGTGTAGAGAATACGGGCGAAAGCGACAAAAGGCGAAGATTTCTATAAGTGAAGTGTCGTGCAGTTGGATAGCTATTGGTGAGATTTCTGATTTAAAATTTATATATATATGTGTGAAGTAAAAGTGAATTGCTATATATAAATATATATATATATATACGCCCCTCGTCCACAAACCATGGACGATATTTATTGGTTGAAATTGTTGTGAAAATTTGATTGATAGCGAATGATTGTTTGGGATTGTTTGTGATTGATATTGGTTGATGGTGGTTGAAAAATACCCATTTGTGGTTGTGAAATATTTGGATGAAACCACATAGGATTAGTTTGTGGAAATGAAATAAATATATACATGCCGCCTGCGTGCGAACTAGATGCATGATCCCCATTGTCAAAAACCGCGAGGTTTTAAGGTAGAGCGAGGAGCCGTACTAGGGACGGTGCCGGTGTAACTACCCTGCCGTTATGCTGCCGAAATTTTGAATAATATTTGTGTGTTTGAATTATTTTCATATGCTTAAACTATATTTATTCATTGTATAGAAAACATTCATGTGTTGAATTGATATTCATTCGTTGTTTAGAAATTCATGTGTTGAATGGTATTCATATTTTGAAATAAATTGTTCGATAATAAAAATCACATTTTTATCTATATATAAAAACTATTGAAAACATTCATGTGTTGAATTGATATTCATTCGTTGTTTAGAAATTCATGTGTTGAATGGTATTCATATTTTGAAATAAATTGTTCGATAACAAAATCACATTTTTATCTATATATAAAAACCATAGAAAACATTCATGTGTTGAATTGATATTCATTCGTTGTTTAGAAATTCATGTGTTGAATGGTATTCATATTTTGAAATAAATTGTTCGATAACAAAAATCACATTTTTATCTATATAAAAAAAAACATTTTTATCTATATATAAAAACCATAGAAAACATTCATGTGTTGAATTGATATTCATTCGTTGTTTAGAAATTCATGTGTTGAATGGTATTCATATTTTGAAATAAATTGTTCGATAATAAAAATCACATTTTTATCTATATAAAAAAAACTATTGAAAACATTCATGTGTTGAATTGATATTCATTCGTTGTTTAGAAATTCATGTGTTGAATGGTATTCATATTTTGAAATAAATTGTTTGATAATAAAAATCACCTTTTATCGACTATATGAACTATATAGAAAAATAGTGTTTTGAAATGAATCGTTTTACAATAAAAATCGCATTTTTATTGTATGCATAAATCGTTGAAATGTGAAGTGTTAAAAATAGCCACTTGTTCAAAATAAACATATATGAGTTGAAATATTCATTAATTAGCTAATGAAATGTTTTGCACCTATTTATGTAACATTAGAATGAATGGAGTTTTTAAACCAAATAGAAATCAAATATGAAGTCGAATAGAAATTGATAAATGATAAGAACTGTATATATATGTACATGCAATATTCATTGAACAGGTTATAGCAAAGGGGCTAGAGAAGAGGAATAAAATTTTGTGCCCGACAAATAGGTACACATTTACTGATTTGTTTGGGTGATGATTTTGAGCTTGTTGGCTAGCCGCTTGGCTTCTTCTTTTTCTTTTTGAGATTAGAAGGACCGGGAACGCTATTTGCGATTTCCCGATGCTCCCGGTGCAGGGGAGGTTATGGCGAAATTTTTCCAAAATTTAAGGTGTTAGAAAAATATTTGAAGTTAAAACAATATGGAAATCATTGAATGAACTATATTTATATAAATATATAAATAAAATTAAAACGAAACGAAGCCGTGCAGTTCGTGTTTTGAAACCGTGTTTTCAAACAACTAGTACGGGAAATCCGACCATTGGATTTTCCCGAAACCTGAACCGTCGGGTTCGCCTTGGAAATATCTTCCCAACGGCATCAACTTTGTAGAAATCCAACGGTTGGATTGTTTGGAATGTTTAATTCAAATCTGAAGAAAAACAGCGCCAGAAACGATTATATTTATTTATATATATAAATATAATTATATTTAATCGAATAACGACGCTGTAGTTCGTATTTTTAAATCGAAATTTTAAACGAGTGTACCGGGAGATCCGACCGTCGGATTTTCCCGAAACTGGAACCGTTGTATTCGTTTTGAAAAGACCTTTCTAATGATGTAAATTTTGTGAAGATCCAACGGTTAGATTTTCAGATAAGTGTAAATCAAATCTGAAGAAAAACAGCGCCACGGCCGCGTTATGGCCCGAAGCGTCGTTTTGAATAAATGGGCTATTTTAAAATAAATAAAAATAGCGATAAATAGTTATAAAATATCATAAACGATATGGAATGGAAATAAACTGAATTTGCTTGATTTGTGTGGCTTTTGATGGTTGAATGTGTTTGGTGTGAAAATTACATTAAAGAACAAAATTGGTGTTGTCGAATAATTTAACCATTGAAATAAATTGAATTGAAATTCTAAATATACGTGAATTATTTGAGAAGGCCGAGTTAATTCTCATTTCAAATAATTGACCGACGATTGAAAGTCGAAGATAAAGACGGTGGTCGAAGACCGGAGATCTTCACCTCGTTTGGATGGTAACCGAGGTCCTGATTGGGAGGCATCCCGAAATATGGATAATAAGTGGTGATCGTCCAGACGTACGTGGGGATCGATGGGTTTGCGAGGTATTTAGTGCCTCCGGTTTCGTTCAGACCCAGAACGGACTTGTAAATGGATTGTGTGTCTGACATAGGATTTATTCTGTGTGGCATGCTAAGATGCAGTGATCAGGGCTTCTGTTGAAAAGCAAAGTCTTGTGGTGACGATCAAAGCACCGCCGGTGTGGCGTAGCTTTGTGTATAACGTAAATTCGCGAGCCTCACACCCCGGTATGAACCTAAAACGGGAGAGGACATCAAGGAGGGCCTGCGTTTCTTTCTAGCTAGGGTGGTGTCAGTGACCTACCAGCCCTAACATTTATATACTTTTCACCTATGTGGTTGTTGCTGTTGCGAGGCGCCTCGGTTTGATCGGACGATCCGGGTTCGATGGAGTCATTCGTTGGCTCGTTTACGCCCCAAAGGGCGGGGAGACGTAGTGTTCAGGCATAATAATCCACATCGGTGGACCGGCCCTGACGATCTAAAGGGTTGATGCGTTCTGATCCTGAGGGGCGGGCTAGAGCATCTCGAATTCGGTAAGGACTATCTTTTGCCTTGGTTCATGACGGAAATCCAATTTCCAAATACGACATCGTGCGGTTTTGATTGTATACCTATATATAGCGACATAGTGGTATGGGGCATTAATGCCGTCTATGATTGATAGTTATGATTTGAAATTGTTTTCAAAACATATAAACACTAGCAATAATATCAAATGCCTTTGTTTTATTCGTATCAAGCATATCTTGGCCGTTATAAGGTAAAAACTCTATCCTCCGGTTTGCGTTGCATTGTGTGATGGGAACTGAGTCTTATAACGGCTTCATTTTTATAAAAAGCATATCGATGTTTAAAAGAAAGATTTGTTTTAAAGCACTGGTGATCCAATGGAGTAAACCCGTTCCACGAAAGTGGCGTGGTCCTGTGATTAGCCAATTATATATATGTGTTGAGTGGATTTCTCATACCAGTCCCATGACTGACTCGTAGTTTGTTTCACTTTCAAACTCGGGTGCCCCTTTTTCTACACGGGCAGCCTTGTATTCAGGTTTAGCTGGTTCTTTCTGGATAGCTGGAGCTGAAGATGGATTCTATCATTTATTTCTTTTTATGTTGTTCAGCTCCTATTGTACATATTTTGTTTATTTCCGCTGTAGACATTTATGTATAGCTGAACTGTATTTGTACTAAGTAAGATCCTGTATACGGTGTAACTCTGATGATTACTTTTATCCAGTATATTTTGTTGTTCATTATCTGGTGTATTTATTTAATTCTGTTCTGCTATTATATGTTTCTGTGTTATATTCCAAAGATAACCTTGTTTCCGTGAGAACGGGAAATCGGGTCGTCTCACATAGGCATAGGCAAAATCTTATGTCCACAGTCATAGGCATAGTCATAGTCTTATGTCATTAACAATATTTTCAACGTCGTAGGCAATATTCCCAATAGTCAAGATCCAAGAAGAAACCAAGAATAGATATGAATCATAAATAAATCACTTCCAAATTATACCATGCACATATTAGATTTATAGTTTTTATCTAAAAGTAACTGGAACTTACAGATCGTGGTCTAAGAAAGATGTAGAAGTCGAATCTATAAACTAGTCGTCGAATTGTTGAATTGTTGAATCTTGATTTGATTGTAGAAGCAAATCCCCAATTCCTAGCCGTAGTCTTCAAGAAATAATCTTCGTGTTTTATTTTTAATTTAATTTAATTTAGAGGAAGAAGAAGAAGCCATGATCATCAAGAGTTCGAGCAGCATAAGGTTAGAGAAGAATGGTGTAAAGAGAATGAGGCTAGGGGGTTGTTTAAATAGGAGAATAGGGTAATTTAGAGCCTTCAGATCAGTCCAGAAGTCATCAGAACCACCCAGCTCGAAGACAGGTCATCTAGCCACTCAGAAGAAGACACGTCATCACAGAACACTCCAGAATTCTGTGCTGGATCTGTATGGGCGCACTTGGCAGGTGCGCCAGTGTATTTTTGTACTGGCGCACTTTACAAGTCCGCCAGTGTATTTTGGCCTGTTTCCGGTTTTTCTGCCTAACTTCGTTCGTCCATATCTTCTTCATACGGTATCCGTTTTACGCAAACTAGGACTCTATCTCAAGCAGAATTTCAAGACAAATGCAATGGCGCAACCCGTTTCCCTGGATTCTTATTTTAAAAATTAATTCTGCCATGATTTATGGTTTTAACATGTTATTAAAATTTGGTTTGTTACATTCTTCCCTCCTTAAAGGATTTCGTCCCTGAAATCTTCAAGTTAAGAAGAATGCATCCTGTCATTCAATCATCCATCTACTCAAAACATCATCCAAAAGCAACCATTGTCCTTAAAAGATTTCTAATGTTATATGAACATATGCAGAAAGTGTGTGTATATGTTCCTTATCTAATGCAAATGATCAGGCCTGATTAATCTTCTTAATGCAAAATATGTTTAGTGCCATGAATCCAATATGTATGCAACACATAAACGCTATATGTGTGCACAAACATCCATCCATATGCAACATCCACACGATAACACGTTCAATTTCATCCATAAACAAGTATAAACACTCATGCATATGCAATATGAAAATGTGTCTGAGCCGATCTAGTGCCTAATGTGTGTTATGCAACCACGAGCAACCACTTGCGACCACTTGCAACCATTTGCAAACATCAACCATAAAATGTTTCAATCACATGTTTACATCCAAAAGGGTTCTACCTAAGGTTCTCAAGATAGGATTGAGAAGATAAGCAAGATAAAACGAAGCATCTAGGAGAAGAAGTTAAAGATGTACCCCCAGAAGGTCCTGCTTGCGGGGCTTGCCCTTGCTTCTTTGGGCAGTTCTTGCTGATATGTCTAGTTTCACCACACTGGAAACATGCTCCCATCTTCATCTTCTTCTTTCTACAATTCTGGACTATATGCCCCTCAATACCACAGAAGTGGCATTTTCTTTTCTCGCGTGTCTTGTTATCATTCTTGTTGTTGTTGTTCTTGCCTCCTTTCTCGGAGTCTACCTTCTTGTTTTGAGATACATTCGCCTTGATCTCCTTCTTGCCATTCTTGTCTTCTTCACTTAAGAGCGCCATGTCTACTAACTTTTCGTAAGTAGCCCCCATAGGTACGTGGGTCATAGACAAGCTGTGAAGTGGCTCATTCAATCCATTGACAAAACGGAGAGCCTTCTTATGAGGGGTATTCACCAAGTCTAGTCCAAATCGAGCCAGCGGATTGAATTGATTGACGTACTCTTTGACCGTCATAATTCCTTGCTTAAGAGATAAGAATTTTTCCACCTGTAGACTTCGTTCAGCTTGCAAGAGGAATTTCATCTCGAACCTTGTTCTGAAGTCTATCCATGTTTCAACAGGCCTCTCGGCGTTAGTGACTTCCCACCAATAGGAAGCTTCGTCTTTGAGCAACCATGCCGCCAACTGTACCTTCTGCCTATCGTCCACCTTGAAAATAACGAACAGATCCTCTGTTTCATTGAGCCAGTTCCTCGCTTCTACGAATGATTCAGTTCCGTTGAAATCCTTTCCACCCATGGCTCTAAAATCTTTACAGATCTTCGAGAAAGCAATTGCACGAGGAGGGGGCAGAGGAGGAGGAATCGCTGCTGCTGGAGGAGGAATATCTGCTGGGCCTGCATCGTTGGCCCTAGCCTCTAAGTACCTCCTAAACCAGCCAGGTATTGGCACGCCCTATGGAAAGTTAAGATTCCCAGACATGCTGAAATGGAAAAAGAAGAGATTCAAATGAGGAAACAAAGGATAGTGCTAATGGCTTTTGGGGAATAGCCTTTAAATAAAACAAGTCTTTTCTTGAAAAATGCTTCTTTGTAAACGGTTTTGAAAAGAGTTTTAGAAGGTTTAAAAAAAAAAAACTTTTGCCCAGTCTAGTAACCTTCTGCTCTGATACCAAATGTAACACCCCACCTCCGCTAGGGTCACTCACAAAGGGAATGCACTAGTTTTGGATGAGCGTTATCGAGGTAAACAAACACAGAAATATTACAAGACAGAACATAGATAAAACAGTGGAAGAATCAAAAGATAAATTTCATTACTTTCAAGAAGAGTCAAAACCTTTTACATCAAATAGCCATATTTTCCATCATAACAAATTCTGTCTTGCATAAATAAAGAAGCATAAACTTAAACATCAAAAGTAACTTAATTCCCCAAAGGTAGCAGATGGAGCCATAGCATAGCTCAAGATCAAACCGTACATGAGCTGAACCGAAAGCAAGCGAAATCCAAGCTAAGTGCTAGAGTTTCCTCCCTGAGAACCTGGGGGGGAAACGGAAGAAAAAGAGGCGAAAGAAAACGGGTCAATCATAAAGACTAGTAAGTCCAAATGGCTTTCAGCATAAAAAAAAGTAAAGTTAACATGACATGTATAAACTGAAAGTAAACATAAGGATGCTGACAAGATGGACTAAGACAACATGATAAATCAAGTATAAATCAAGTATAGCATCACATATTCAAGGTTCGTCGCATCAGCTGTACTAGAATCCCAAGCCCATGTCTTATATTAATCATGAAATAATACCTTGGCCCAATATCACAAAATGACACATTACTGGGTCCAACAGAACGATCCACTAATCGATCGGCTCCCTACAAGTTCTAGTTCGTTGTGTGTCTGTGTCATACGGCCCAATCACGAATGTAGTCACCTGTGCTACGTCCACCATAGGGTGTATCAAGCCCTATGGTGCCAACCACCGACACGAATCAAGAATGCACAGATTAACCTACTGATGCCCAATGCCTGCTTTTTCAACTTTCGACCACGTGCACGACCATAGCCCGCCTGAACCTACACAGGCGCACCAACACAGTCGTCGTTCTGGTCGCTTACAATCAGCCCAGTAATCGTGCCACATCCTGCCTAGTTCCAGGGTACCGTGATACATCTAGTGGGTTACTGCTGAAATGGACCGCGTAACTAGGGTTTCCGTCCAGCAGGTTAAGTGTTGTCATTTAAATGCGAGACTTAACCCCTTATCAGTCTTGCATGTCAAATTGGCTAAGTGTTGTCATTTAAGTTCGTGACTTAGCCCTACAATTCACGTGTCAAGTTGGTTAGGGGTTGTCGTTCAAGTTCATGACCTAACCCTACCAATCATGTTTCAAGTTGGTTAAGAGTTGTCTTTCATGTTCATGACTTAACCCTATCATGTGGCATTAATTCATTAATGCACCCTAACCTCTCACATCAGACCTGTTGTTGCGGTCACTGGATATGCCGGGCGGTTCTGAGCAGATTTACACCACAACTCAATCTAACCTCGGGTTTCAAGCGCGATATGACCAACTACCCACATTGGATCCTATTGTTTGCGGAAACTGGATTTGTCGGGCGGTTCCGGGCAGATTTACACTGCAAACTCAACCCAACCTCGAGTTGGCCATTTTCATGTTCATTCTAGTGTCATGTCCATGTTCAAGATTCATGTCAAGTTCATGTCAAGTTTTCAAGGTAAGTTTCATACCAAGTTTCCTATAATTACCAATTTTTCCCAACGTTACCCCGTCTAAATATTAGGCTAACAATCTTAGCCTAGTTTCTCATCCACATGATTTTTGACATATGATACTAGGCTAAAAACTTAGCCTAACTTAACATACACAAAATTTGCATAAAGGGATTCATTAACATGAATATGTCATAGGTGTAAACTTGGCATTCTCGGCATAGTCAATATAAACACCATAGGTGTGAACTTGCAAAATAGTCAACATGAATATCATAGGTGTGAATCTTGCAATGTAGACTAAATCAACATACATATATAGACTAAATCAACTTACAAATATGTGAACTTGCAAATCAATCACGAGCATATGAATAAGTGTGAACTTGAAATATGACATAGGTTTAGCATATACACATAAACATGTAGATCTAACATTTAGTCACATATGTGATATGATTTTACAACCTAAAACTTGCATAACATGATAAACTACACAACTTGTCATAACGGGTTATACCTCAAGTTCCTATACATATGAATAGACTTATTCATTAATTCCCAATTCAACATGATAATAAAATAGAACCACAGGTATAGATCACTATCATTCAATAACATAATCAATCTATTTTCAAGGTATGACATAACTGAATAAATTGATTAAAACATCACAGGCATATAAATCTGATAACATTACGAACATAAAAAGGTTTGAATACTAATCTAGATTCAAGAACATGGATAGATCTAACTTAAATAGAAAAATCCCCAAAATCAAGATCCAAGGACAAATAAAGAAAATAGGTCTGAATAGAAAATCAAGCTTAGATCCAATTCCATAGTCATAATCCTAGGCAATGAATCATAGGTGATTAACTACAATTGTCCTTGTCATAGTCATAGGCAATAGTCTTATTGTTCATAGTCATAGGCAGTCTTATGTTCACCGTCATAGTCATAGGCATAGTCATATTGTTCATAGTCATAAGCAGTCTTATGTTCACCGTCATAGTCATAGGCATAGTCTTATGTTCACTGTCATAGTCATAGGCAAAATCTTATGTCCACAGTCATAGGCATAGTCATAGTCTTATGTCATTAACAATAGTTTCAACGTCTTAGACAATATTCCCAATAGTCAAGATCCAAGAAGAAACCAAGAATAGATATGAATCATACATAAATCACTTCCAAATTATACCATGCACATATTAGATTTATAGTTTTTATCTAAAAGTAACTGGAACTTACAGATCGTGGTCTAAGAAAGTTGTAGAAGTCGAATCTATAAACTAGTCGTCGAATTGTTGAATCGTTGAATCTTGATTTGATTATAGAAGCAAATCCCCAATTCCTAGTCGTAGTCTTCAAGAAATAATCTTCGTGTTTTATTTTTAATCTAATTTAATTTAGAGGAAGAAGAAGAAGCCATGATCATCAAGAGTTCGAGCAGCATAAGGTTAGAGAAGAATGGTGTAAAGAGAATGAGGCTAGGGGGTTGTTTAAATAGGAGAATAGGGTAATTTAGAGCCTTCAGATCAGTCCAGAAGTCACCAGAACCACCCAGCTCGAAGACATGTCATCTAGACACTCAGAAGAAGACACGTCATCACTAACACTCCAGAATTCTGTGCTGGATCTGTATGGGCGCACTTGGCTGGTGCGCCAGTGTATTTTTGTACTGGCGCACTTCACAAGTGCGCCAGTGTATTCTGGCCTGTTTCCGGTTTTTCTGCCTAACTTCGTTCGTCCATATCTTCTTCATACGTTATCCGTTTTACGCAAACTCGGACTCTATTTCAAGCAGAATTTCGAGACGAACGCAATGGCGCAACCCGTTTCCCTTGATTCTTATTTTAAAAATTAATTCTGCCTTGATTTATGGTTTTAACATGTTATTAAAGTTCGGGTTATTACAGGGTTGCCACCAAAGGGACTGATACACCCCATGGTGGGACTAGCACAGGTATCTACAGTCAAGTGGGGCCGAATGACACAGGATATGAATGCATGCGAGTAGGAGCCGATCATTAAGGGGATCGTTTGTTATGAACACGTGGGGCTGGTTGAACCAATGGTTAAGTAGGTGCAGAGACTATAGTAATGGGTGCGATCACATGTTTCTCTTATCTTATATTAGGGTATTGTCCTATGTTCTGTTATTACTGTCATGATCCCTTTCCCTGTTTAAATACTAGTAATCACTGAACTTACCAGACTTTTTGTCTGACCCGTTTTCTTTCGTCCTCTTTTGGTCTGTTTCCCCCCTAGGTCCACAGGGAGGGAATACTCAAACTTAGTCAGACTCTTTGCAAGCTTCAAGAAAGTAGATGTATGATTGAGACTCTCACCTTGGCTATGGCTTTTGGACATTACCCTTGGGGATTTATGCAGTTTTATTTATGGTTTATGTTTCTTTAATAAATAATCAAGACAGAAATTATGGTGTAATGTTTTGGAAGTTATTTTGAGACAATTTGCTGTAATGCTTTTGTATTGAACCACTATGCAATAAATACTTGAATTTCGCTGCTTATATTTACTTGTCTTGTAAATTTTTCTGTGTCTTGTACCTATAACCCTCCACCAACGTTAAGGCATTCCCTTTGTGAGTGACATTAACGGAGGTGGGGTGTTTCTCTCAAATGTCGAAGATATCCAATTCAAGAATGAGATATTTTCCACATTAAGTGTCCAAACCGGTTTCAAAGTCGGTATGGTTTTTGAAACGAAAGAAAAATTCAAACAAGAATTAACTGAATGGTCAGTTCTTCATGTTGTTTCCTTCAAACCTATTAAGTCCAATAAAACCAAATATACTGCTATCTGTAATGTCGATGTCAATTGTCCATTGAAAATTCATGCGATTGTTTCAAAAAAAGCCAACCAAAGGTGGTAGATTGTAAGAAAGTGTCCAAACCGCTGGAACCATGCAAGTTTTAGCGGAGGAACAATTGTTTGTGAAGATTAGTTATATGAAAGCGTGGAGAGCGTTGAGTAAGGCCCTCGAAACAGTATATGGAGACTGGGTGGAATCGTATGGCACCTTAAGGCAACATTTCACAGAAATTGCAAGAACGAATCCGGGAAGCGTAGGGCATGTTGTTACGGACGATGTTGGAGTGTTTGAACGTGCTTTTTGGGCATTCGGACCGTGTATTGAAGGATTTGCACATTGTTGTCCATTATTGTGTATTGATGGCACACATTTATATGTAAAATATAAAGGAACATTGCTAGTAGCTACCGCTGTTGACGCGGATGACCATCTGTATCCTTTGGCTTATGCAATTGTTGAGTCAGAATCTGCGGACAATTGGGTTGGTTTTTTTTCTTGTATGTGTCACTTCATTCGAACCGTTAACGATTGTCGAATTACTTTTATGCTGCGACTTGTGCTTCAAAGGTAGTCGAATACCAAAAAAATCGTGGCTAAATAAAGAACGTTAGCGAAAAGGCGCATATTTGGATTGAAAAAAGTTTAGGCGAGAAAGAGGAAAACTGGGCTCTTTGCAAAGATGATAGTGATCGATTTCACGTAATGACCACAAATGCTTCAGAGAGCTTTAATGATGTATTGAAAGGGGCTCGATCATTACCAGTGAAAGCATTGGTTGCTCGCACCTTCTTTCGATCAGTCGATTACTTTTGTCAACGAAGAGAAACAGCAAAAAGTCTTATAACCAAACTTACACCTAAATGAGAAGAAAAGATTGTTGAATGGATCGATGAAGCAAGATGCACACAGATTATTGGTCGTTAATGGAAAATCAGTTGGTCCTGCCTCCTGTAGTGAAAAGACCGTTTGGCCGTCCTAAGTCGACCAGATTCAAAAATACTATAGACGAACGTCAGACTTCAAAAGTAAACAGGTGCAGCAAATGCGGTGGTGTTGGTCATAAGAAGAATCGTTGTACTTCGGTTATTTAACTTTGTGTAATTTAGATATGTTTACATTTTGTTATCGAATATGTAATTGCCTTTTGTTGTCTTCTTTTGTAATTTGGATATGTTTACGTTTTACGGTGGTGTTGGTCATAAGAAGAATGTTGTACTTCAGTTATTTAAATTTGTGTAATTTGGATATGTTTACGTTTTGCGGTGGTGTCCTCTTTTGTGCTTAATCATTTCGTAGTTTGATTTGTAATTGCCATTTGTTATGGCTCCTAGAATATGCTCACTAGCTCCTCGGGAGAGTGAATAATTGACAGAGCGTTATCTGAGATAATGCTTACAAATGTTTTCTAAGGTAACGCTCAATTAATTGTTCCAAAAATTAGTTGACGAACAGAGAATATTTTTAATAGCATTATCTGCGATAACGCTTTTAAGAAATTAAATCAAATCGAACTAGCGTTATCCGGAATAACGTTTTTGTGTGAAAAATGGTCTAAATTTGTAATTAGTTTTTAAACTGATCTAATTCCGTCATAGGAATTATAAGTTCTGAAAAGAGGTCTAAGCTGGCAAATTTTCCTTTCTTTCATATTTTCCTAACGTTTTGCCTTATGACACTCCAGTATGCGGTACATTAGGATGCCATTGAATCATCCTTTTGACATAATTATATTTAACACATAACCGTTTGTTATAATAACGATCTAATTATCGATTTTCACTTATAAATTAAATTAGAAGTAAATATCCTAGATTATAAGATCTATAACTCGACCCTAGATATTAATCGTTACGACTGGATAAGCATCACCATTCTACCTCCAGCAATTAATCAACAAGTGATGGGCAGGTTACTGAAGTGTCATGAAAAAACAAGGACACGGAGAGTTTTAAGACCCCAACACTGATTCACACAGTCAGTCCAAATCGAAGAGAAACCTGAACTTAAGCAAGCAATAAAAGAGAAGTGGGTCCTTCGTCAACATTTACAAACAATGCATCAAGGGTTCATAAAAAGCTAAAACCCATTACACAAGCATCATAGGTTGTTCATTCATTTAAGCATCAGTTCACCAAACGCTAACATATCCAGAATAAATATAAAAGGGATCAACAACATTAGCCATATTTTATCTCAGTTAACTCTGCATGCAGGCACTGGACTAGGAGAGCAACTAGAGGTGGGGCTAGCTCTGCATCCCATACTATTACCAGGAAACCTACGATGGTGAATTCTAGGGTTCGGTAAAGGTAATGCCGAACCCTCATTTGGTTCATTTGCTTTCCCTATCAACGGCTCAAGAGTCTTCACCACATCGCTCATTAATGGCCTTGCTTTAGGGTTGTTGCTTAGGCAATAGTAGGCAAGGCTGCTGGCCTTTTGAGCTGCTCTGACTGAATACTGCTCTTCAAGCCTTGGATCGATCAACTGTTGTAACTTTTTCTTGTCGTTGAGTTTTGTTCGAACCCAGTCCACTAAGCTTTGCTCTTTCATGGGCCGGGTTTTGTCTACCGATTTCAAACCTGTTAGGAGTTCCAGAAGGACGACACCGAAGCTGTATACATCACTTTTTGCAGTCAAATGGCCTGTAATAGTTTGAAGCATAAGCACTAGTCACATGATACATGATAGTCAAACTAAAACAATATGCTTGGTGTAATAACCCGAAAATCTGGGCCAGTTTAAAATTTTTATTTTGGCAATTTTAGCGAATTTTGATTATTTAAAATGAATTATTTTAAATAATATCGACGAGAAATTTATTTTTGAATATAATTCGACGTATATATTTTATACGTCGTCGTTAGAATATAAATATTTATATATAATTATAAATAGAATTGAAAATGGCGCGGTAGTTCGATAATTCGATTTCAAACTTCAATTGAATGTACCGGGTGCAAAACAATCCGGATTTTAGTGAAACCAAAAATCTTAGGATCTAATTGATGATATCTTTCCAACGAATCCGACAAATCAAAATTTCATAGCGGGAATTAAAATATATGTCCAGTTGAAAATCCTGAATAGTCGCTATGGAATTCAGGCCCTTAAAAATAGCCATTTTGCAAATGACCTCGGATTTCGACGAAACCAGTTTTGTTGGGTCCGTGATGTCAAGTTATTGCTAGGTTTCAAATTTCATAATTTTTCGAATCAATATGTGAGCGTGGCAAAGGAAAACGCGTTTGACCAGTTTCAGTTGATTTTAATCGACTAGAAATTGGCCATTTTTCCAACGGTCTCGGAATTCGACGAAACTAGTTTTGTTAGGACCGTATCGTCAATACGAAGCTAGAAAATATTTTTCTGGAATTTTTCTAGTTAGTATGTGACTCCAGTAATTTGAAATGTACGTTTAAAATTCAATATAGTGATTTAAATGTAAATTTAACGAAAACTGATTGTAACAGCCGAATCAGCTTACGATACATATCCCATTGTGTTCGGAATGGGGGTGAAACGCTATGCGCGACAGCCGGTGGGCCTCGTTTCGAAGTCGAATAAAAAGTCAACTCCTTGGGATAAAATAAATTAAAAATATAAAACCTTTTTCATATACCCCCCCCCCCCCCCGGTTAGTTCATATCAGAAATCAGAAAATTAAAAAAAAAAAAAAAAAGGAAAATCGCGATCGTTCCCCCCCCCCCCCCTCCCGTTGCCTCGACCGCCGCCAGAGGCGGAGCTCGCCACTGCGCCGCGATGAAGCCACCCACCTCCAGCCCCCCCCCCCCCTCCGATCCTCCGCCTTCCCTCCTCTGCCACGAAACCCGCCTACCCCCAAAACCCCTATCGCCCAAAACCCAATCCGCCGCACCTCCAGCCCTAGCCCGTCATCCACAGACCATGGATGGCTTGTTTGTAAAATTGTTTGGTTGTGTAGTTGGATAGATTAATTAGTTTGAATTGAATTGTTTGGTGAATTGAAATGGATTTGATTGATGAGTGAATGGCGTGGGCCTTCACTAGACCGGGGATAAGGCTAGGCCTCGTCCCGTTTCTAGTATCGTGCCGTTATGCCGCCGAAATTTTCTAAAATATGTTAGAAAAATAAAAATATCATTTTTATGGTGTAAATGAAATGAACAGAAATTCATGTGTTGAAATAGAATATTTTATCGTTAAAAATATAGTTTTTAACGTGAATGTGAATAAATAAAATATTCATTTACAAACCGGACGGTTTGTTTATGTACACTTATTTGAAGGACATTGATTGGGTCGATAAATTTTACACATCGCCCAACTGCACAAATAAAATTTGTGTTTGATTGTTTGAAACCCCACACAGGTGTTGGGATGAAATTTGAAGTTCACTCATCCTGATTGATTAAATATGTCGATCGGTTGATTGACAGGCTGTTATAAGCGTTAGATATTTATATTTGATGCTTATACAGTGTAGTGCACTTTGGTTGATGGTTGATTATTTTTCAATGCTATTATATACGTGTGATGTATGAAAATCCATATAATTAACATTATATGGTGATTGATTGGGCCTCATTCCAATCGGGAAAACAATGAATATTATAAAAGAAAATTCATGTGTTGAATATAAAAATAGTCATGTGTTGACGATGTTCATGTGTTGAGTGAAATATTTTAAATAATAAAATTCATATCTTTATCATATTTAAAATTAGAACTACTTCCCAGTAGAAGTCTAATTAAAAATCAAACGATTGATACCATAGTTTTATAAAATATTTTACATAACAAAAATAGTGATGTGTTGACAGTACTCATGTGTTGAGATTAGTCGTGGGTTGAAAGAAATATAGATTCATGTGTTGAATGGGAAAAATATTCATTTGTTGAATAGAATAAAGGAGTTGTGAAAAATATAAAGCCGTGTTGATCAGTTTTGCGCCATTTTGACGTGAACGATATTTATATCGATTTTATTCATTTTAAAATGAATATTGAAAACGATTTCGAAATGAATATTGAAAACGATTTCGAAATGAATTGAATTGAAAACGATTTCGAAATGAATTGAATTGAAAACGATTTCGAAATGAATTGAATTGAAAACGATTTCGAAATGAATTGAATTGAAAACGATTTCGAATTGAATTGAAAGTGAATTGAAATGAATTCAAATTGAATTAAAATTTGAATTGGATAGAAATGAATTTTAAAACGAATTTATAAAGAAGAATTCAATTTTGATTTGAATTGAAAAGAAAGTTGAAATTGCTTTTGAAACGATTTTAAAACGAGTTATAAAATTCGTTTTAAATAGAAATCGACGAAATATATAATATATATATATATTATATATATAATATAATGGCCTGAATAGAACGCGCCGCGGCAGTTCGTGAATTTCGACCATTTATTTCAAACGGACATTGCGGGAGATCCGACCGTCGGATTCTCCTAAAACCGGAACCGTTGGGTTCGTATCGAAAAGAGCTTTCCAATGAATATTAGAAATTTGAAATCTAACGGTTGGATTTGAAATTATGTCCAAATCAAATTTGAAAAAGGTCGCTGTAAGTGCAGTTCGATGGCCGTTGATGGAAATCGACTGTACGGGCCTTGATAAAATCATTAAAAATATCTATAATTTGTGTAAAATTATAATATGTGAATTGGAAAGAATTGGGCTGGAAAATTCCACATTAGAAGGTAAAAATAAATTTTTATCGAAATGAACTGGTTTTGAACTAGAATTAAAATCAATTTATTTTTGAAATAAATAAATTGAAATTGAAAGTGATTTTGAAAATAATCGATAATTTCCAATACGTGGATTGGACTGGAGTTGAATCGAAATTATCTTCGGGATATTTCGATGTTGGATTTCGTGACTATACAAATATTGTTATGGGGATTTGAAAGATATATTTTATATCGTTATTTCCAATACGATATTTGTTGGTTTCAGAATTTGATATTGAATATAAGCCGATATATTTTCTATTCAGAGCCTTGTATTTAATATCAAATGTGATTTGGGTTTATCGTGAATCGTGTTTTAGATGACATTGGTTCTTTAACCCAGTTAAAGGCAGGATGTTGATTTCTGAAAGAATTAAGACTAAGTGTGGTTTTAATGAATCTTTAATTAGATTAAAATGTGAATTGATAATTTAAATTATCAAATCAGAAAAGTGATCGAGAATGGAGTACCACCAGTTTTGCTCCAATGCGATAGTTAAATCTTTAATTAGAATTGAACGTGAAATGGTAATTAATTTTACCGATAACACCGTGGTGTTAGATATGGAGTATTACCAGTTTTCTCCATGGGATATATAGGTTGGGATTGGGAAATAAAATAAATAATTACTTCGGTGTGGTTCGCTAATCCCGACTAGTTTGATATGATATCCAAAGGAAAATTATAGAATAAATTTAGGAGAATTTATCTTGGATAAAATTAATGGGAATATTTCCCTAAGAATGTGTTTTTGTGAATAAAAGAATATTCTGAATTGGAATGAGGCGTTTGTTGTGTTTGTGTAACATTCGTTTATTATATACGTGGGTTATTCAGAAAGGCCGGGTTTATACCCATTCTGAATAATCGATTCGACGAGATGTCGAAGATGAAGACGGTGGTTGAAGACCGGAAGTCTTCACATCGTTTGGGTGATTACTGATGATCTTGATTGGGCTGTACACCCAGGATGAGGGAAACAGTTGGTGATCGTCCAGACGTACTTGGAGATGGATGGATATGCGAGGAAAGTGCCTCCGGTTTCGTTCAGACCCAGAACGAACTTGTAAATGGATTGTGTGTCTGACATTGGATTTTATTCTGTGTTGATTGATCTCTATTAAATATACATCTGTTTGGCGGCGGAGAATTTATTCTCTTGCTTAACGCCCTTCTCTGAGACGTACGAGCTCAGAGGTTGTATATCGATGGACATCAGTCGCATGGAGTGAATTGCCAGTGTGGCATGCGTAAGTGGCAAATGATCAAGGCTTCTGTTGAAAAGCAAAGTCTTGTGATTGATGATCAAAGCACGGCCTGTGTGGCGTAGCTTTGTGTATAACGTGAATTCGCGAGCCTCACACCTCGGTATGAGTCAAAAACGGGAGACGGGCCGCTGGGAGAGCACGACGTTTCTTTCTAGCTAGGGTGGTGTCAGTGACCTACCAGCCCTGACATTTATATACTTTTCACCTGTGTGGTTGTTGGATATGAGGCGCCTCGGATATAGGTCTGTAAGGACCGGGAAACGTGTGTTCAGGAATAACTAATCCTCAAAAGTAAGAGAGGACCGGCCCAGCCGATTCCAAGGATCAAAGTGGGGTCCTGAGGCATTTGCTAGAGTGTCTCGAACGCGGAGAGGAGCTTGCCCCTTGCCTCGACTCATGACGGAAATCCAATTTCCAATACGTGTATTTCGGCTTTATTTGTAGAGCCTAGTATGGCGACATAGTGGGATGGGGCACTCACGCCGTCTATGATTTATATTTATGATTGAAATTGTTTTTGACACTATACACTTATTATAGTATCAAATGATTTGTTTTAAACGTATCAAGCATGCTTTGGCTGTTATAAGGTAAAAACCCTATCCTCCGGCTTGCGTTGCATTGTGTGATGGGACCTGGGTCTTATAACAGCTTCATTTTTCTTTATTTAGCATTGCGCTGTTTGTTTTATGCACTGGTATTCTTGGGAGGAAACCCGTTCCGTGTTATACGGCGTGGTCCCTGGATTTACCTAACTTTAAAAATAAAGATTAACTGTTTTAGTTCTCACACCAGTCCCATGACTGACCTGGAGTTTATTGTTTTGACCTAAACTCTTGGTGCCCTTATTTTCCGCACGGGCAGCTAGTAGTTTTGGTTTTGCAGATTTATATTCACAGGATCCTGATTTACAGCTGGAACGATGCTCGGAAAGCTCTGTGTCCGTGTATTACTTTCAGTTGTGCTTTTGTATTAGTTTACGCTGCTATGTAATTTATTGTAATCTCTGATATTTATCGAATGTAATTTATTCATTTATACTCTGTATATTCTTGTATCTGATGGAATTGTTGTAAAAACCATGAAATGTTCTTCTGTAGGCGTTCTATTTTGTCCTGTTCTCAACGCTATCCGTGCTTTCCTTCACGGGGAAGTTCGGGTCGTGTCACTTGGACTGCAGAGATTTTTAGCAATAGTTAATATCATCTAGTCGCAGGTTTGCGCTGAAAAAAGAACATAAAGAGACAACGTCGTTATGTCTCCTCTTTTATGTTAAAAAAAATTCAGCTCTTCTCGCCATCGACTTTGCATGTATCTAGACATTCTAAGTCCTTTCCCCCTATTTGTTCTCACATTATACATGCCAATTCTAATTTTTGTTTCCCTTTCTCATTTGTAATTTTTTTAGGGTCATCACCCACCTTAGCATTTTCATTTCACCAATGTTTATCTTCTCTTCATGTTCCTTTGTTAAAGATCATGATTGTTTTCCAATGTAATGCATCCGATTTAATCTCTGTTCAATAAATAAACAATTAATTTGTTATTTTCTTATCACAGACTAAATATTTACCTGTCATAACATATTCTGGTGCAGCATAGCCATAAGTTCCCATAACCCTTGTAGATACGTGAGTCTCATCGCCTTCTGGCCCAGCTTTTGCTAACCCAAAATCAGAGAGTTTTGCAATATAATCCTGTAAAGTATTTGATATATTAGCAGTACGTACAGTAATGCTATAAAACATTTGATCAAATTTATTTTCGTATAAATAGAGGAAGCAAAATGATAACAATATTTGTTTACAGAATCCAATAAGATGTTTGATGTCTTGAAATCACGATATATAACAGGTTTTTCTGCATTGTGAAGGAATGCAAGGCCTTTGGCAGCACCAAGTGCGATTGACATTCTTGTTGACCATGATAATGGAGCAGTAGTTTCTGAGTTAATAACCAAAGAAACAAGTTACAGTTGAACAAAAATACGTAAAAGTAAACCAGAACTTCAATAAAAATTGTGCTAGCTGATTGCTACATTCCATAATTGTTGGAGTACATTATTGACAGCAACAACAAACCCCCCCCCCCCCCCCCACCAAAAAAAAAAAAAAAAAAAGCAGATTCGTTCTACTAATGAAAGATGGAATATATTATGGATGAAGAGAAATGTGTAAGAAGAAGGGGGGGGGGGGGGGGTTGGTGGTTGTCCTCCATGTGCGCCCATATAATAGTTTAACATATTTTATAAAATAAACTGTAAAAGTGTGTTAAGTGCACGCTTGTAGTAGCTAACATATTTTTAAGAATAAAAGTGCGCTTGCATGCCCGTGTGGACTTTTTAGTTGATGTTTTCAAAACTATGCTATATGTCTCCTTTTCTTTTTCAACTACGCATCACGTACAATATACAATTAACAGTAATTAACATATTTGTAAGAATAAAACTGTAATAGTTTTTAATATTTGTAAGAATAAAACAGTAATTAACAGTAATACCGGTACAGTAGTATAAATATTTTCAAGTATAAAACTGTAAAAGTGGGTGCACGTGTCCGTGTGGTAGTGTAAGCATGTGCGTGTGGTGGTGCATGCGTCTGTGTGCGCACGTGCGTGCAACTGCATGTTGAATGGCCTTTTAATTTATTGATGTTTTCGGAAATTATGCGATATGTTTTTCTTTTTCTTTTTTAATTACATAATACATAGAATATATACTAATTAATGAAAAATACCGCTATAGTCGCTAAATTATTCTTAAAATAAAAACTGTAAAAATTCTACATTCTAATATATGAATAAGTTGTTAATTGATTTAAACTGCAAATCACCGGTCTTCAATGGCATCATTGCAGCAAGTATCCTGAATCTCAAAATACTATTAATTCCCAACTTGGAAAAATGACCAATGGATAAGTTAGATAAAATCAAATAAATGCCCTTAAAGTTGGACTTAGCTTTGTCCAAGCTGTAAGAACTAAGAAGTCATAAAAGACTTGTTTTGTTTACAATATAATGATTACTATGATGCCCTACCACTAAAAGAATTTACTTTGAGCAAATCAACTATAGTTTTGATTGCAATGTCCAAGCTGTAAGAACTAAGAAGTCATAAAAGACTTGTTTTGTTTACAATATAATGATTACTATGATGCCCTACCACTAAAAGAATTTACTTTGAGCAAATCAACTATAGTTTTGATTGCAATGTACAGTGTTACGCAAAATAACAACTTCACGACCAAGATGAAAATATGTCTGTTTAAACTGCAGCAAATATACCATTCATGTGCAATGATGACACCCAAATGTATGTGTGTGTGTATAGGAGTGTTGTGTTCCACCCCAAACATTGCAGTAGCACCTCTAAATGCCCCATGTTTCCACCACACAACTCTTTCACTCTCTCCCCTACTGATTATTTAAACATAAATGAGTGGTTGTGGTTCGGATGTGAAGGAGGTGCTCCTATATGTGCGTGTGTGCGCGCACGCATGTGATGTTTTCTTGGGAATCTTATAAGGTATATCTACAAATCTAATGTATGTCCATGATACACATGGGTGTTCTATATTTCTTTTCATAGTTGTCATTGCCTAATCACACTGAATCAGGGTGGCGTAGCGCTAATAAGTGACAGCATAACTGTGCAATAGCGCTTCTCGGTCAGTAGAATTAGAATCCGAAAAAGAAAGCAAAGTCATAAATTTTTGCTCAAACACACTTTTCATTAGACAGATTCCTCTGCAGCTGACAAATTAGAATCATCTGCATTTATAGATGACTACTTGATAGCATGTGAACATCAAAATGGATTTAATGCTTATATTCAAATATCCAACCAGCTTGAGAAAGCAGCCACCCTTCACTTTAATTCAAATAGCCACACAAAAAGTATGCAACATCAGGAATATTTTCAAAAATGTGATGTTTTTGTGTGTGTGGAAATTAATGATATGATGCCATACGAAATAAATAAATTAATAATATTGGACCAAAAGCAATTGAAGTAGACTGTCAACACAAATTGTATGGTTGGCCACCTAGGAAGCATTGGTATGGGTGCGCAGTACGGAAATACGGAAATTCGGCAAATTCAAAATTATGAGGATTCAGGTGCGGAGGGATACGACAAATATTAAAATATTAAAAATATATTATATATGAAAATATATTACATGGAGAAACAAATAGATTAAATCATAAATGAGACATGATAGTTACATGTGAAATAGATGCAACATAGAGGGATATTTTCCAAAAGCTCAACATACTGGGACTATCTCTGCGCTGTATTAAACAAATACACACAAATAACCACGTATTAAAACATGTCCAAAATCCAAAAAATCCAAATCCACCCCCTTAACATTTCCGGGTGTGCTTTTACATCAGCCCAAACCCACTCCTCAAATATAATGACATTTGCCCTAATCTTTTGCCACTGCCCAGAAATCTCGACTAAAAGAAAAAAGAAAAAAAGAAAAAAAACCGGTGCTTTAATTGATTCGTTTTCAGTGTGAAATAGCGTCCGCTTCAGCACACCCACGCACAGTTTTAGATCTTCAATTTAAACGGCTTTGATTTCAGCGGCTATTTTGTAAAGTTTTAGATCTTTGATTTCAGTTTAGATCTTTGATTTTTTTATCTGTAAAATCGATTCGATTCAGTTTAAAGCTGAAGCGAATTATAGATTTCAACGGCTATTAGTTTTAGATTTCAGCGGCTTCGAAGATCTAAAAATCAATTTGGTTTGAAAAATCCCGCACCCCCTTTCCATCCCATCGTTGAAATACGGTGACATGCCACGTGACACACCCCATTCGAATCTCGCCGCATCCACACACCCCGCACCTCATACGTATTCAGTGCACATTCAGTATATGATTGCCGCACCCCTGGTTTACAGTTGGCCACTGATACCATTCATTTGATATTTTGGATCGAAGTAGAGTATGATAATGATACTCAATTTAAATTCTAGCATTAATGAATCACAAGTCTTTATAAGATACTCAAGGAACATGCGTAAGTAGAATTCGATATTGACTGCATATATATGCATTGGCATCTTCCTGCAAAGTACATACACGACTGTGATCTATGCTACAACAGAATAGCATCTCCAATTTGCAGCGCTAAAAGTAGATATTCCAAGAAAACCAGATCAAGTAATAAAGTTTCAAATCTTGGATTCGGAGAAAATCTCGGGCGGATATCTCTGCTGAAATGAAGGAGATTTAAAACATAATAACTAAAAAGGTTGTCAAATCCTGGATTTTGTTGGAAATGAATGAGTGATGAAGGAGTGGTTTGGGAAGAAGAGAGGCAAGCAATTGGAAGAAGAGGCAAAACAAAGTCCCACATTGTGGAATTTCTATGTTACTCTCTCCATATGAACAAAAGCCTAACTAATATAATCAAAACAAAAGAGAAGAGCATGTGAGCTTGTAGAGGCACTTAAAGGCATGTAGGGTCCTAATATTATTACTAAAAGCCCTAGATAGGGTTTTGGGCCTTGGGACTCTTGGGGTTTCGTGATTGAATGAGCCTATTGCGCCCTAACGGGTAGCGGGTATTTTTGAGTGGCTGCGTCCATCCCTTTGAAAGGGTGCGACTGTTGCCTTTCAAATGCGCACACGGGTGCGCCGCCTGGTTAAAGGGCTGCAACCTTTTCTGGGGTCACGACCATCAGACGTCAGAATAGGCACCTCCTCCAGTCTATATAAAGACAACTACAAAACGAGATCAAAGCACCGAAATTCTTCTCGTTTTCTCTTCTTTTGCAATACGATCAGTTCTTAGTTCGTCGTCGCTCCGATTGCGCGCACTACGCTTCGGGGTTGATCTATTTTATACTGCGAAGCAAATTGCTAAAGCGCCACACAGTGCATACGGCGGCAATATTGTTTCAAGAAAACAGATTACTCTAGGTTCAGACATTTCTACTAAGCATTTTTATCCTATTTTGGTTTTTGTAAAGGTTCTGTACTATTTCAAGTTGTTGCAAATTTGATCACGCTTTCTGTTGTAATTATTTTTAGTAACGCATTTTTGCGTGATAACTGATGCATTTTTTGGTAACAATTTGCTGAGTTGTCATTGTTTTCATAATACATTTTGGTACTTACGAATAACAATCATGAAATAATATTGATTGTTGCAGACGACGATATCACAGAACAACAACAATAACTCTGCACCAACACAGACGGTGGCTAACGCTCAGCCTGCGCTCGTGATTCAAACAATGGCCACATGGTGAAAACCCAGAGAAATTCAACGGCATAGACGTCTAGCGTTGGCAACAGAAAATGTTGTTTTATCTGACAACATTGGGACTCGCCAATTTTCTGACTGAAGATGCTCTTGTGGTTGGCGAAATATAACGATGCAACCAAAGTAGAGACACTTAACATCTGGAAAAACTCGGATTTTATGTGTAAAAACAATATTATGAATGATCCGGATAATAGCCTCTACAATGTTTACTGTACTGTTGTTATATCCAAACAACTCTGGTTGGCTTTGGAAAAGAAGTACAAAACCGAAGATGTAGGCATAAAGAAATTCATTGCTGGAAAATTTCTCGACTTCAAAATGGTAGATTCAAAAACGATGATCAATCAGACTCAAAAACTGCAACTTATCATCCACCAAGTAGAAATTAAAAAAATGACTTTTAGCGGATCTTTCCAAGTTGCCGCAACCATTGAGAAACTGCCTCCTCCTTGGAAGGACTTCAAGAATTACCTTTAGCACAGACATAAGGAAATGACAATGGAAGAACTCATAGTACGACTAAAAATTGAGAAAGATAACAAGAATTCTGAGAAAAAGATTTCTCTGAATATGGCCGCCAAAGCAAATGTAGTTGAGTCAGACAAACCTAACAAGAGAAAACGGGAGAATGCTCATAAAAAATCGAAGAAATTTCAAGGTTTATGCCACAACTGTGGGAAGAAGGGGCACAAAGCAGCAGCAGACTGTCGTGCACTTAAAAAGAAGAAGTCATAAGCAAATACGGCTGACGTTGTAGAAGACATTGTTGATATGGAATTATGTGCAGTAATATCAGAATGCAATCTTTATTGGTAACTCGAAAGAATGGTTTGTAGACACACGAGTCACTCGACACATATGTGATAATAAGTGGATGTTTACAACATACAAAACTGCAACTAATAATGAACAACTTTTCATGGACAATTCAATTGCATCAAAGTTCGAAGACAAGGGAAAAGTTGTGTTGAAACTTGAAATTAAATTCTGGAAAGGAACTTACCTTGAGTGATGTTCTTCATATTCCAGAAATTCGCAAGAACCTGATTTCAAGGTCACTACTCAGCAAGCATGGATTCAAATTAACTTTTGTAGCTGATAAGTTTGTACTATCAAAAAATGGAGTATGTAGGAAGAAGATATGTGTATGTGTGGTGGTTTAGTCAAAGCAAATGTAACCGCTACTGTACCAAACACTGATATGAATAAAAGTGAATCTTCTGCTTATACTGTTGACCTTTCTAACATATGGCATTCTAGATTAAGGCATGTAAATTTTGATACATTGCGAAAATTGATTAATCTAGATTTTATGCTAAAATGTAACATCGACTCTAGCTATAAATGTCAAATTTGTGCAGAAGCAAAATTGACAAGAATCTCGTTTCATCATGTTGAATGGGAAACTGAACCTCTAGACTTAATACATACAGATGTATGTGATTCAAAAAATGTGTCAAATTAGAGGTGAAAAAAGGTATTTTATAACTTTATTGATGATTGTACTAGGTATTGTCATGTATATCTCCTTAGAAGCAAGAATGAAGCATTTGATGTGTTTAAACAGCATAGTAGTTAAGGCGCAAAGGCGCAAAAAGGCGCAAGGGTTGAGCCCTGGGCTTTTTTGAGCCTTGGGCTTTTTTGTGCGACTTTTATACAAGTGTGTGTTTTTTGCTAGAAAAAAACTGTACTATAAAATTCTACTAAAAATGATAATTTCACTGATACAAAAACTTTGATTAGTAGGTACGAAGTCACAAATGCAATTTCCAAACTAAAACAATCACAAATTCAACAAATTTAATTATTTAAAACATAACTCTTTAAACTTTAAAATTAAAACATAACTCAATAAATTTCAAAACATGCCTAAATTTTAATTTAAAAATTAAAACATAACTCAATAAATTAACTAACAAGTTTAGATTAAAGTTTAAACCTTTGAACTAATTAATTTAAATGAAAACAATTAAAAAAAACTGTTGTTGATATTTGAAACACACAAACACACATGACAGTGGCAACAACAACGGAGACGGCAACAATATATTTTAGTGTCGAATGCATTAAAACGAAAGGGAAAACCCTAAAAATTGACTAAACCTGTTCGAATTTGAAGGTTGAGAGTCGGATCGGATCTAAACAAAAGTGGGCTTGGCATAAAATCAATTATTTCACAAGGCGCGCTTTTTGAGCCTTAGCGTCTCGAGAAAAAGCGCCAAAGGCGCGCTTTATTTGTGCCTCAGTTAGCCGATGCGCCTTGAAAGCCAGCGAGGCGCAAAGCCTGCGCTTGAGCCTTAGGCGCGCCTAGGCGCGCTTAAGCGCGCGCCTTAACAACTATGTTAAACAGTATAAAACGGAAGTTGAGAATCAACTAAATTAAAAAATTAAAGCTTTAAGAAGTGACGGAGGAGTAGAATATGAATTTCCCTACGAGGAATTTTGCGCTGAGCATGGAATTATACACCAAACTACAGCACCTTATTCACCTCAATCCAACGGCATAACCAAACGAAAAAATCAAACTTTTAAAGAAATGATGAATGCTTTATTAATCAGTTCTGCTTTACCAGCTAACTTCTGGGGAGAAGCTATTCTTTCGGCAAGCCACATTTTAAATAAAATTCCACGAAAGAATGCATGTAAGTCTCCTCATGAACTTTGAAAGAATAGACTTTCATCCTACAAATACTTAAAAGTGTGGGAGTGTCTTGCAAAAGTAAAGATACCAAAACAAAAAGGTCAAAATTGAACCAAAAACTATTGACTGTGTATTTATTGGATATGCACAAAACACTCTTATCGGTTTTTAGTGCACAAATTTGAAATTGTATTCATGAAATTATCATCATTGAGCTGAGAAATGCTACATTTTTCGAGCATATATTCCCTTTTAAACAGGGTACTGAAACTTATACTCCTAAGGGACTAAGGGAAGATGAAATCCACAATTCTTTGAGGATATAGATAACGTTCAGCAAACCAGCGTTGAACAACAAGCGGAGGAACCAAGGAGGAGCAAAAGGTCGAGGACTTCAAGAACCTTTGGACCAAACTTTTGCACTTTTATGTTAGAAGATTATCCACTAACATACAAACAAGCTACGTCCCTCCAGCGATGCCCCTTATTGGAAAGAGACAATTAACAATGAAATCGAATCCATTATGTCTAACCATACATGGGAGTAAGTTGATTTACCTCAAGGATGTAAGATCTTAGGTAATAAATGGATATTCTAAAAGAAATTGAAACATGATGGTTCAATTGACAAGTACAAAGTTCGTCTTGAAGTCCAAGGATTTAAACAAAAAGAATATCAGGACTATTTAGATACATATTCACTAGTAACGAGGATAACATCAATTAGAATGCTTATTACGATTGCATCCATACTTAATTTAGAAATACATCAAATGAATGCTAAAACCACATTTTTGAATGGTAAACTAGAGAAAGAAACCTATATGAAGCAACCCGAAGGATTTCTGAGCTCAGGAAATGAGAATAAAGCGTGCAAATTAGTAAGCTCACTTTATGACCTTTTAAACAAGCTCCAAAACAGTGGCATGAAAAGTTTGAAGAAACAATGTTATCAAATGGATTCACAATGAATCAAACAAATGTGTCTACATAAAACACACACATATTGGATTTGGATATGTTGTTTGTCTATATGTTGATGACTTACTGATCCTAAGCAATAATAAGGTCATAATAACATCTACAAAGGATATGTTATCCTCTAGATTCGATATGAAAGACCTAGGACTAGCTGATGTGATATTGAGTGTAAAAATTCTGAGAACACAAGGATATGCAGTGTCCTAATCACACTACATTGCCAATATACTTGAAAAATTCAAACAATATAATAACTACTGCAAAATCAACAGTATATATGAACCAAAATTCGGTAAAAAAACTGATGATGGTATCTACCAGCTAGAATACTCTCGTATATTAGGAACTATGAAGTATCATGTATGTTATGAACTACACTAGGCCTGATATCGCATACGCTGTAAGCAAGATAAGTAGACTTACCAGCAATCCTGGTAAACATTATTGGAAAGCAATAATCATAGCTGTAGGGTACCTAAAGTATACGTAAAGCTATGGTCTACACTATACAAATTATCCATCAATAGTGGAAGGATACGGTGATGCAAACTGAATCACTGGATCACATGAAATCTGAGTTTATTGCACTAGATAAGTCTGCTGAAGAAGTAGATTGAATTCAAAGTTTCTTGGAAGACATTCCTAATTGGAGCAAACTTGTGCCTCCAATATGTATACATTGTGATAGTCAATCATCTATTGGAAGAGCTAATAGTACAATATACAATGGTAAATCTAGGGCTGGCAATTAGAACCGAAAACCCAAACCGAACCGACCCGAACCGAAAAGACACGAACCGAACCCGATGCATCTCAGATCGGGTCTAGATGATGAAAAATACCATCAAGACCCGATCAAACCCGACCCACATAGACCCGATCCGAAAAACCCGACCAAAAAGCATTAAAATATATGTATTTTTAGTGTTATTATTCAACCGGACCCGACCCGACCCGACCCGACCCGAAGCTCCGGTCGGGTCGGGTCCAGATTTTTGGAATGTATAGCTTAGACCCGACAAAACACGACCTGCCTAGAACCGAGACCCGTCGGTCGGATCCGGGTCCATCGGGTCGGATCTAATTGCCACCCCTAGGTAAATCTAGGCATATTCGTTGTAGACATAAAACAATAAAACAATTTCTCTCTAACGAAGTTATCACTATCGACTACATAAGGTCTAAGGATAACATAGTGGATCCACTAACAAAGGATTTGCAAAGAGAGAGAGTTCAAACCTTATCGATGGGAATGAGGATAAGGTCTATAAACTAAAAGTCTTTCTCAAACGGAAACTCCAACTAGTTGATTGGAGATCCTAAGATCTAGGTTCAAAGGGACAACGAAGTTTAAGAGAAACTAGATGACACTGTTACACACAAATCATTCATATGATAAGTCAATGCATTAATAGGATAAGTATTAATACTTTTAATGATGTTTATACTTGAGGAATTAGAGATTACCCTTTACAGAATCACCTACGTAAGTGCGAAGGCGCCGCTTCAAAGAGAATCATGAGGTCAAATTCTCTAAGCACTTATGAGACCATGCAGGTGTTCACGGCAAAAACGAACACATATAGAGAACGAAGGACATTTATCGTGTGTTATCTATTTTAGAATTGCACAAAAGGCTTACGGTTCAAGGACAATCTATGTCTACTGATTCGCCAATAATTCAAATAGGTAATCACTAGGAAAGTTCAAGGCGTATGTGAGACTTTAACCAATACGATAAATGATTCGTGAAAGTAAGACACACTACTCATTCATGTGGGGGATTGTAGGAAATGAATGAGTGGTGGAGTGGTTTGGGAAGAAGAGATGCAAGCAATTGGAAGAAGAGAGGAAAAACAAAGTCCCACATTGTGGAATTTTTATGCCACTCTCTCCATATATACAAAAGCCAACAAGTATAATCAAAACAAAAGTGAAGAGCATGTGGGCTTGTAGAGGTTTGAGGAGGCATGTGGGTTTAAAGACATGTGGGGTCCTAATATTATTATTAAAAGTCGTAGATAGGGTCTTGAGCCTCGGGGCTCTTGGGGTCCCATGATTGAATGGGCCTTCGGCTACCTATTGCGCTATAACAGGTATTTTTGAGCGGTCGCGTCCGTTCGTTTGAAAGGATGCGACTGTTGCCTTTCAAATACGCGTGTGTGGGTGCACCGCCTGCTTAAAGGGTCGCAACCTTTCCAGAGGACATGACCGTCAAAATAGGCACTTTCTCCAACCTATATAAAGACAGCTAGAAAACGATATCAAAGCACCGAAATTCTTCTCATTTTCTCTTCTTCTGCAATACGATCAGTTCTTAGTTTGTCGTCGCTCTGATTGCGCGCATTACGCTTTAGGGTTGGTCCGTTTTGTCCTGAGAAGCAAATTGCTAAAGCATCACATAGCGCATACAACGCAATACTGTTTCAAGGAAACAGATTACTTTAGACTCGGACATTTTTACCAGGCATTTTTATCCTATTTTGGTTTTTGTAAAGGTTCTGTAGGATTACAAGTTGTTGCAGATCTAATCACGCTTTTTGCTGTAACTATTTTTATAACGCATTTTGACGTGACAACAGCTGCATTTTTTCGTAACAATTTGTTGAATTACAATCATTTTCGTAATACATTGTGTACTTACGAATAACAGATTTCTGTCTCGAGGGAGATGAGGGAGATTTAAAACCAAACCACATATAAATTAATCCTAGTTAATGGACTAGTTCATCCTACCATGCTGCCAAAATAGTCCTCGCAAAAACATGCCACAAGCTACAATAATCTGGTGACAAACAGAAAAAATGCGTTCTTAGTTAGCTGTATGTTATATTGAACCAAGTGTCCAGGAATATCACCTGTTCTACAACTCAAGTGGCTCAATAAATACGAAAGTCAATTTTGTGGATCAAATACAAATTAAACTTTCAGCATTACTATGCAAAATGCTTTGGGCATCCTGAACACACATACACGACATGCACACACATATGTGTTCATGTGTGAGAGATCTTCATTGAAATATATTATAAAAGCAAGAGTTGTGGTTCTGGCAAAAAATATTAATATTTAGTGTAAGAAAAGGGATTACATACTTCTAAATAAGTGGTCCTCCAAGCTACCACGGAACATAAATTCGTAAACTAGCAACCTATTGTCATCCTCACAGCAATAACCAATCAATTTGACTAGATTGGGGTGTCTTAGCTGTCCAAGAAAATTAACCTCTGTCTGCAAATGATCAGAAAAAAAAAAAAAAAAAAAAAAAAAAAAAAAAAAAAAAAACTTAATATACAGGTAATTAACTTAAAAGTACAAAGATTCCATGCATATTTTTTGTATAGCATATAACATTCTAATATTTTCTCTGTAATCTACAAGCTATGGACCAAATCATGAATTAATTAGAAAACCAACATTTGTTGTGACAAGAACTCAAAGAGACTAATACATACTAACACCGGGTATATACAGTGCTGTAGAATATGAAATTTTAGGTTCTGACATTACTACTTGACAATGTTACAAGAGCTAATATATAATAGGAAGAAGCAGGTGCATTTCATTTTTTTTTTTGTGTGTGTGTGTGGGGGGGGGGGGGGGGGGGGTTGTTTGTACTTGTGCAACCATATATTAGTTGCAATAGTGGTAGCTAATTAGCCCTGACTTCACGAAAGATGCAGATTGGTTAAAACCTCGCAATAGTTCCCAGTGTCAATGCATACCATAGAAAGAAATATATAGAATTGAGTAAAGATATGAACGCAAACTCTAGCATTATGATGATGTACAAAGCATTCATAATCGGAGTACACTTTTTCAGTTCATACTAATATATACCAGGTGGAAATTTTAAACCTTGGAATACACCAAAAATGACATACTTACCGACCTTGGAATACAATGCACGTTGTCAATATTAACTTAGAAGGCACATGCCATTTTTTTCATGTTTGCACATAGGTAGTTGCTAACTGATAAGCATAGTTCAGCATAGATTGTCACAGACTTAACATCAAAATTTAGTTCAGGTAGAGTTAAAGAATTTAATATGTTACAGTTGTAATTACCAGCTAATTTGCAGCTAATAATTCTATGTGAAATATATAGCGTGTATAAACAAAGAAGTGGGTCATTGAGCTCGCCAAATTTAACACCCAAATATTAGGGAAAGCAGTATTGACCACTTACAAGCCATTCTCTATGTCCTTGGAGGCCATCTTTATTTAAAACTTTAATAGCTACAGGAAGAGATTTGAGTCCAACCCTGACATTTTCATCAATATAACCTTTATATACTGTTCCAAATCCACCTTCACCAAGAACATAATCTGACCGGAAGCTCTTTGTAATGGTTTCAAGCTCAAACAAAGTGAAAGCAATCACATTACAATATATTGCAATGTTTTTGGAGTCCTCGATTTTTCTAGGGATCAGAGAGTCGCTTATATCTGAGAATGTACGATTATGTTTCCTTTCTGACGGACTGTTTTTGAGCAATTGCCCTAGCTGCTGAACTGCAATATTTGATACTATAAATTGGTCAAATCTGTAATCAGCCAAGATCTTCTGCTAGCATAAGCTGAAAATCAAGAATCCACATCTAATTTTAAAGGCTTTTTCCTCTAATGCAGAACAATTTAATGATTGATTCATCGTTTTATGATTGTTATATCGGAAGCATAAACATAGGTAAACAGGACAACCGCCTCAAATGATATACAGCATTCATTATATATGCTGTTGATAAGCAAATTAAAAACAAGTTCTAGGACAATAATAGGGAAAGAATGACCAAAATATCATAAATAATTCAAATGATTTACTAAATTAAAAACCAAGAAAGGCCCAGTTGACAAAATTGTATCAGATCCAAGAAAAAAGGTGAAAGGAGAAACCTTGTGCATGAGCAGCAGTTACAGCAGAATCTTCCCTAGTGCCACAGTTACCCATTTTTAGAAGAGCGCTCTTCACTCATTCTTTGCAAGCAAATATCAAACCATTTAACCCATTTTTATTTTAACTGTCAATAAATAATGCTAAGATTCTTTTTGAAAAAAAAAAAATTTGAGAAAACAAAAGCTGAAGATACGATTCCCAAAGCCCACGCGCAACTAAAACTACAAAATTAAAGAAATGGGAAAAGGGCTGAAAGCACAAGCAGAAGAAGAGAGAAGAAGAAAAAAGACATCTGGGTTTTTGCACTCGTTTCAATGTGAGTGCGCATGTCAAGTTAGAGCATTCCCAAAGTACTCTCAGCCGAGCTAGCCGGTTAGGAAAACATTAAAAAAAATGTCACAATTTCGTTGTTCTATTTGCTAAGACTCAGGCTATGTTAATATTACTCCTGTAAAATCTATTCTATTATTTAACTACCGTAATAAATAACCCATTGTATTCTTTCACCTCATTTCATCTGAATCCAAAAAGGACATTCTCCTTAATTTATGTGAATACTTTCACTTTTCTCCTTTGTAATTACCATTTTTACAACTATCTTTACTTCAACCGTTGTCTTTCTACCTTCCGTTTCAACCCATATTTATTATCTAAATTATTTTCCTCTTTAATCTATAATCATATCTGTTTCATCTTACGAAAATAATGGTTATTCTACTAATTTTTCCGCTTCTCCTCTAATGCTCAACAATTTGGTTTCCACCCTATTGGACAGTCATAGATATTTCAATTTCATCTCATATTCGCTTTACTACGTCATCATTTCATTTGTTAAGACTCAAAGGGTATGTTACTTCTCCTTCAAAATTAATTCAATCTCTACATCTCGTGAAACTTGGTTGAGTTACCTTCATATGATTTCCTAGATTTACGCTTAACCAATACAAGGCAACTGAATAATGGAATTGATTTGCAATTATCGTAGTTCGGTGACTTTTATCATGTTTTAGTGTTTTCTATTGTAACGCGCCACCTCTATACTTGCGTTAGTCAAAGTCATTGCAAGAAATGATGTCAACTAACCCAAAGAATAAGGCTGTTGAAGGGAAACCATATGTATAATAGTTTTGATCGAGTGCTAAACATGTTGGATAATGTGGTCTTACTTTTAAAATCTCATGAGCAAATCCAATATATCTAATTCAAGCTCAAATCCACTACACAGTGGTTGTATATAATTTGGAATCAATATAAAATACATAACAATATATTTAGAGTCAGACACAGATATTCACACCACTAAGGTGGATATGAATATAACACATAAGAGTAAATACAAAGATAGTGGTCATAGTCGATCCACTACATGTTCTAGCCAAAAGAATATGCATACATAAAAGTCTCATAAACATATAACCTATAATTACTATAATAATAATGTAGTTACAAAAAGCCAAAAGGTGGTCCCTACTAGAAGTCCAATATAACCACCGGTAATACTCGGTCTGACCCGAGTATTTTATGTAAGAATAAATAATAAACGGATCAGTCTAGTTGTACTCATCATAATAAACAGAGATAGGATAAGAGATATAAACATAATACATTAACAACAATGTTCGCACATATAACGTGAAGGCTAGAAGTGTCCATAAAACATGTCAAGGAAACCCTAGTGTTATATAAGGATATATAATCCTAACTAACAAAACTACTCCTAATATATGATATCATGTATCTTGCTGATACTAAATGATCTGAAGATTATCGATACGATCAAATGAATCGAAGTTCCTCGGGATGATCCAAAGTTCCTCGGGATGATCCAAAGTTCCTCGGGATGATCCGAAGATCATCGATATAAAGGAATGAACCGAAGTTCCTCAAGATTATTCGAAGATCATCGATACAATCAAATGAATCGAAGTTCCTCAAGATGATCTGAAGATCATCGATATAAAGGAATGAACCAAAGTTCCTCAAGATGATCCGGAGATCATCGATATAATCAAATGAACTGAAGTTCCTGAAGATGATTCGAAGATTATCGATATAATCAAATGAACAAAAGTTCCTCAAGATGATCTGAAGATCATCGATATAATCAAATGAACCGAAATTCCTCAAGATAATTCGAAGAACATCGATATAATCAAATGAACCGAAGTTCCTTGGAATGATCTGAAGATCATCAATGATCACACAAATGATCAAGTATAGTGTAAACTACGCCAAGCTAGTAAATATAAGAGTCTTGCTACACGTCCCATAATCACTTGCTTTACTCGAATATTTACGAACATATTTTATATTCCACTAGAAATAAGAAACGATTTTTGCCACGTATTTCAATCGAACGAGTCCAAGAATTAATTGTTGAAACAAACGCAAGGGTTCATAGTCCTTGTTTTTACTAAGGCGTTTAATTAGATTTCTTATACAAACGAGAAAAAGGTTTGTGAAATTAATACTAGTCGAAGGTAAAGCAATTTGGAAAATAACTTCATATAATGAAGTAGAATTAAAAACTATTTTGTAAAAGATTTGATATCTACTAATAAATTAAAAACCTTTTATATAATTTCGAAGTGGTGAATCGCGTGTAATAGCGATCGAAATAACGGTCAAACGAAAAACTCACATTTTAAATAAGTAAATTAAATCTCACGGCTATCGATTATAAATTCGTTCACCACGAATCAAAAGTCCATCAAAGGTCGATAATCAAGCTACTATAATATGTAAATCAGAGAAACTGAAAGGTCATAGAAAAAGGCCAAACAGGTCGAAACTCGACTGGGAAAGAACCTGGAATAACCTAATCTGTTGATCGTGGTCTCCACTGGTCAACAACAAAAAACAGGTTTAGTTGACTGAATTTAGAGGTCAGTTAACTAAATTTGTGTATTTCATAACTTTTTTCTATATATGTGCAGGTCAATCGACTGATCAATGGTTAGTCGACTGAAGTAAGAGGTAAATTGACTAACTTGGTTCCTAATCGAATTCCAGATCCTAGATCAATCGACTGACATATTGAATCATTCGACTGACCTGCTGCTAAAAGAAGCATTTGGCTTGGTCTTTTGGCCAACTCGATGTCGATGGATTTCGAATGATTGGTGGAGGCCTTGGACTTCATCAAAGCAAAAATGAGGCCTTGATGGTTTGCCGAAACACTTCATAACACAAAACTCAAACACCCCTAATGATTTATACCCAAATTCATCGAAATGAAATAAAAACTCATGAATTGGGAAGTTCACACTCAAACAACTCAATAAACACACAACATATAGGTGCCAAAGGCAAACTAGACCTGCATATAGCTTGTGGCATAGATGTGAGTTCTCCAAGAACTCACCTTTGTTTGTTAGGAGTAAGGAATCGATCCAAAGCCTAGCTAGAACAACTATCCTCCAATACTACTCACAAATCTTTAATCTACACACAAACACACAAATGTCCTAGGAGTTAGGTTTAGCAAATTTCAGAAATTAAAGAGGAGTTTAGTTGGAGAAGATGGAGAAGCTTACCTATGTTACCTCTTCAATTTTCTCTTGATTTGAGCTCCTAATTGAAATCCCTAGCTTATGAATTTTAATTTCTCATTCCCTCTCCCTATTCTTATTTTCTTTGATGAAGTGTAGAGTGAATAAGGAGGAGGGGGCTATCGGGGTTATAAGGGTGGGCTAGGTTGGCTAACCCAAACCCAAGTCCAAAGTCCAAATTTCTATAACTTGAAATATATCGTGTTTATACTTTTTCTTATTGTAAACGGCGTTTTGAAATCGATGGAAATGGACTCGAGCCCAAATTCATCGATATGCAAAACGTGACTTTTTGGACTTATACTCGATTAACAACGTTATATTTAAATATATTATTACAAAATATGTAGGTTGATACATACTTCCCCCTTAAAGAAATTGCGTCCTCGCAATTACTTATGGAAAAACTAAAAATAAATAATAAACCAACATCAACAAAAAGAATCTACGTAAAAATTGATTAACTTAAGGAATTCAGTTTTGAATTATTTCATAGGTTTTAATTTTGAGTTATAAATCACTGTATAATTAAGTTTATACACGTGTAATGTTTAAATAAAAGTCACGAACACATACGAGCATCTAATTTATTTTCCCATAAATGATGTCAAGAAAGTAGTATTGTCTTTACTTAAATTCTAAACGTTCTAAACCTCAATTTCGAGAATTATTTAAATTTTAAATCGTGAACTACCGCACTGTGATTTTTCTAAAAATTTGGTTTAGACATATCTCAAAATCTACAAAATTAAGTTCAAATATTTTTCTTTCATTTGAAAATTATAATTCAATAGATTTGGATAATTCTTGTTCCAAAGAATTCTGACTTTTTTTGGATCATACACATTCATTTGAAGTTCAGTTCTCAAAATCACGAACTACTCTACGTGATAAGCTCATTTTAGTTAAATTTATTTAATTCGTTTAACGTTAAATAAGTTTATAAATTTCAAACCTATACTCTTTGCATGTTCCACTTAAATGAATTAAACATTCAAATTCACTTAGAAATATCGACTATTCAAAATCAAAGAGCATTTCCTATCACGTTTTAGCTAGAAAGTTTTATCACTTAAAAATTTCTTAAAAGTGTTCTAGCTTACAAGATTTTCTTATATTGAAAAGGGATATATATGATGGTCACACACATATACATACATACATAAATACATACATACATACATATATATATATATCCCTTTCACAAGGATAAGCGATCTTGTTGAGGAAACAAGATCAAGAAATAAAATCTGGGTTATACACCTTAAATTGGAAATAATAGCATCTCCTCTAACATTCCAAAAAATCAATCAGTTGGAACTTTAAGTTTCCAATAAACCCACAAAATCTCAAACTTGATATATTAGCACATCCTCTAATATTTCATGATAAACTTCTAAATCATGATAATATGATAAATGGTAGAAGTTGGAAGAATTTCATAAAACTTGAAAACTTTGGTTTCAAATTCACAAGGATACCACCAACAAAGATGCAGTCAAACTAATCGGGTTATGACCTCGAAAATTTGGTTCAATAAGGATAACAAAATAAATTGGAATATTTGTTAACCCATATCCACGAGTTCACGGAGATCATGAATCGAAATCCGGAAATAAAAGAATAAGATTGATAAGCAAAAATATAGCTTATAATTCTTCAAAGGAAGATTCGAGAAAACCTCTTAAATGAAAACTCGAATCACCTAAATTCTAGAAATTACTCAAAGAGATCCAAAATAATATAAAATGGAAAGACGCTCAAGCCACAAGATGAGAGCATACAAATCCAAAAATGACAATGTGATTCTCAACGATTAACACGGAAAGCAAAACTTTACATTAAGTTAGTAAATAGATGAGTTTAGCCAAATGTCCCATAAGCACTGACTTAACTCAAAAATTTACAAACAAATTGCAAAATCCACTCTTATTCAAGAATGAGCACAAGGCTCTCTAGTTGAACAAGTAATAAACATGTGTCATAAATACAAATGGAAACATACGTGTGGTCCATGAATTGTCACTTACCAAGGAAAGGGTTTGGACTTCCATGGATCGTAGAAATAGCCAAAAGGAATAAGTAGCCGGCTCAAACTCAAAAATCACATAGTCCATTAATTTTAAACTTAGCAGGGGGATAAGCAACTTTGTTCACCATTAGGTTGGAAATCATCACACGAAACCTTTTGTCACTCGATGAGGTGGTCATACACTGCAAATAGAATCAATTAAGTGTTTCATCTTACGACGAGGTGGCTTCACACCTCACTAAGCTTTTCGTCTAACCGACGTGGTGGCTTTACACCGCAAAGTGATTTGATTCAGCATTCTACCATAAGACAAGGTGTCTTAATACCATACGAAGCATTACATCCGAAGACTAAAGCAATTTTGTCTCGTCGACGTGGTAGCTCCACACCGCAAAGAAAGTTGACTAAGCAATTCTGTCATAAGACACAGTGGCCTAACACCATACAAAACGTTACGTCCGAAGACTAGGAGGATCCACATTATACGAAGCAATTTCGTCTCGCCGATGTGGTGGCTCCATACCACAAGGAAAGTTGACTAAGCAATTCCGTCATAAGACTAGGTGGCTTAATACCATTCGAAGCATTCCGTCTGAAGACGTGGTGATCCACACCACAAAGAAAGTTTACTAAGCATTCCATCATAATACTAGTTAGTGTAACACCATACGAAGCATTACGTCATAAGACTAGGTGGCTCCGCACCATACAAGCATTCCGTCTGAAGACGTGGTGGCTACACACGTAAAAAAATGATCAACATCAATGCATATAAAGATATACAACACATGAGATCTCTCAAGGATGCATATAAAGATACACAACACATAAGACAAACGAAAATGATCAATGAGGACGCATATAAAGATAGACATCACATCTCTAGGTAGCTAACCTATAAGTTCCAAGACTAAAACAATCCAAAGACCAATACGGTCAAATTACCAAAGCAATCCAAAGATCAATACGGTCCAATGACCAAAACGATTTGAAGGTCAATACGGTCCAACGATCAAAACGAAGCTGACCACCATCAATGTATATAAAGATATACGACACATGTGATCATGTGATGTCATACTAAAAAAATGAAACTGAATCTCAACTAATTAAGTCTAGAAATTAACCAACGAAGTACACGCAAGTGTGTCGACCCACCCGCTTTTACCAAGTCATTTAATTAAATTCCTTACTCGATCGAAAGGGTAAAATTACTTGTTTGAAACAAGAAATACTCCAAAGAAAATGATAATGCTCAATCATTACCCAAAGAGCTAAAATGTCCTAATAGAAAAATATACGGGTAACGGAAACTCAGGGTAAGCATGTAAGAATTTTCACATACTTAGATATAAAGCAAGCACCCTATATCTCCTAAGGACATGATGTCCGCAAGTCCCTTTGACTCAAGGAAGGTTAATGATCACAATTTCAAAAGAACTCGAATGAGATGATCACAGAAATCAACATCCTAAAGAATAGAGAGAAAGGTACCTTGATAGGCACTAGTTTCCTTTCTAAAATAAGATATCCCAAACTTCACAGTTAAAATTATAACCTTGAAAGTTGTAAATAATATATGATGGTTATACATATCACATTCCCAAATCATTGTCTTATTAAATCCATAAGGTTGCAAATTAACAATCAATACTAATGATTTGCCTCACCATTTATTTGTATTGAATTACTAATGCTAAGTTTCAATGGCGATGCACATCACTAATATTTAATACAAGTGTTGTGCTAGAATTGTCACATCGAAGTGTTCGGAAACACTAATCGATATTGTGGCGCCCCACCTCCCCATTAGAATTCCTAACATACTCAATGGGTAACTCAACACAATAAAACAAATTACGTCCAAATAGGGGCACAAATTTGTAAACAAATAATCAAAAGTGCAACCATTTATTCATGAATTAAATTTACAATCATAAATAAATAAAACCATTTCATAGCGCTTAGCGAAAATAATTTGTCTGCTTTCACCTCGCAAAGCTAATCTCAAACGGATTAGTATTTTACTTAACCAAAATTATTTTATTAAACCGTTTTATAAAAGAAATTAGAAATCTTCCTAACTAAGTCCTAAGGTTATTTCAACTCAAAAACTAGAAATAAACTGAATTTCTACTCACGAATGGGTCGGGTCTCCAGGCTTTCCTAGGTCAAGATTTTACAAAGATGAACTCAAATAAATTTAGTTGGTCAAACAAAGGATCATGACATAATATGACGGGTCTGAAGACTTGTAACACCCCACCTCCGTTAGGGTCACTCACAAAGGGAATGCACTAGTTTTGGTGGAGTATTATCTAGGTAACATACACAGAGATATCACAAGGCAGAACATAAATAAAGCAGCGGTAGAAATTAAAATCCAAATTTTTATTACTTTCAAGAAAAGAGTCAAAACCCCACATATCCAAGGTACAAATTATTCCATTACATCAAGTTCCAAATAAAGAAGCATAAACTTAAGATAACAAAAGTAAATTATTCCCCATAAATAGCAGAAGCAGCCATAGCATAGCTTAAGACCAAACCTACATGAGCTGTCAGAAAGCAAGCTAAGTCCAAGCTAAGAGCTTGTGTTTCCTCCCTGAGAACCTAGGGGGGACGAAAGAAAAAGAGGCGAAAGAAAAAGGGTCAGTCATAAAGACTGGTAAGCCCTAGTGACTTTTAGTATGAAAACTAATAAAGGTAACATGATATGTGAAAACTGGAATTAAACATAAGGATGATAACAGAACTGGTAGGATAATTAAGATAACAAGATAAGTCAAGTTTAGCATCGCATATTCAAGATTCGCTGCACCATCTGTACTAGTGTTCTAACCCATGTCAAGTATTAATCATGAAATGATCCCTTGGCCCAATATCATGAAGTGACCCATTACGGGGTCCTACAGTACGATCTACTAATTGATCGGCTCCCTACAAGTTCTAGCTCGTCATGTGTCTGTGTCATACGGCCCTATCCTGAAATGTAGTTACCTGTGCTAACTCCACCATAGGGTGTATCAAGTCCTATGGTGCCAACCACCGACACGAATCAAGCACGCACAGTGTAAACCTACAGGTGCCCAATGCTTGCTTTTTCAACTCCGGACTACGTGCACGACCATAGCCCGCCTGAACCTATAATGGCGCACCTACTCATCTATCATTCTGGTCGCTTACAATCAGCCCAGTAATCGTGCCCCACCCTGCCTAGTCCCAGGGTATCGTGATACATCTAAGTGGGTTACTGCTGAAAAGGACCGCGTAACTAGGGTTTCTAATGGGTTAAGTGTTGTCATTCAAATTCGTGACTTAACCCTATCCAAATCATGTATCAAGTTGGTTAAGTGTGTTCAAGCGGTTCATGACTTAACCCTATCAAATCATCGTGTCAAGTTGGTTAAGTATATTCAAGTGGTCCATGACTTAACCCTATCATGTGGCATTAATTCATTAATGCACTTCAACCTCTCACATTAGACTAACTGTTGTGGTCACTGGATTTTCCGGGCGGTTCCGGGCAGATTTACACCACAACATAGTCTAACCTCGAGTTTTACGTGCGATATGACCAACTACCCACATTGGATCTTATTGTTTACAGCCATTGGATTTGCCGGGCGGTTCCGGGCAGATTTACACTACAAACTCAACCCAACCTCGAGTTGGCCATTTTCAAGTTTATCTAATTGTCATGCCCACGTTCAAGTTTTCATGTCTAGATTCATGTCAAGTTTTCAGGTCATGTTTCATGTCAAATCGTGTCAAGTTCATGTCCATATTCAGGTTCAAGCCATAACAACGTTCATGTTCAAGTTCAAAGCCAATTCATGTTTTACCTAGTCTACCCAAATCGTATTCCCATCGCATGCAAGCTCGAATTGATACAAATAAATCTAATTAGGGAATAACATAAAAAGGAACGGATATAAGGTGGAAAAAGTGATTACTAGCATAGCATGGTATGACTTGAGATAAATGATTATAACATTACTGGCATATGGAATATTGGCCTCGAACATAAAGATTCCAAATCTAGCCAAATAAGGTACTAGTCAAGATAACAGTTGTCATAGGGTGATAGTATAGTCATGGTAACGATTGACATAAGGTGATAGTCATAAACATGTGACTAATAGCAGATTCAACATGATAATATGAGGGGGTTTTCTTTTTGATTTACAACATGAATAAGCCCCAAATCATTGTCATAGTAATATACCAAAAGTCAAGATTCAGGATGAACAAGAATGGATGTAAAACAGTCATCATACATAGGTCCAATTTCAATTTACATCATATTCATATTACATTTACAGTTTAAATCTAAAACTAACTGGGGCTTACAGATCGTGGCTCGAGAATTAGAAAAAGAGAGTCGATGTTGAATCTTTAATGCTTAGTCAAGTCCTAATAAAAATCCCCAAATCAGCAACGTAGTTTCGACGTAAAAGATGTAGTCTCTTCCTCTAACTTTCAACCAAAATCAGAGCAGCATAAGGTCAGAAAGAACTTTGTGTAGAGAGACTAGTGTTAGGAGATGTATATATAGGGTCAGGTCAACGAATGTGGACAGAAACGAGGCCAGGAACATCAGAGTGAATCCAGCTTCAAAAGTGGACTCAGCCACCAGGTCGACTCCCAGGTCGACACTATGGTCGACCTGGTCCTGGGTAGGTCGACTACATAGTCGACCCCCAGGTCGACCTGGTCCTGGGCGGGAAATTCCCGCCCAGTCCATTCTGAGGTTTGAATTTCGAATTTTGAATTCGAATTGAGCTGTTTTGAACTTGAAAACTTCGAAAGGTCATAACTTGGTCATACGGACTCCGATTTTCGAAAACTCGGACTCGATTCCAAGCAGAATTTTGGGACGAACACAATGGCGTAACCCGTTTGCCTTGATTCTTATTTTAAAAATTAATTCTGCCTTGATTTATGGTTATTACATGTTATAAAAACACGGGTTGTTACATTCTCCCCCCTTAAGGGATTTCGTCCCCGAAATCTCTAAGTTAGGGAGGACGTGTCCTACCATCCATCATCCATCTACTCAAAGCATCATCCACAGGCAACCATTGTCCTTAAAAGATTTCTAGTGTTGTATGAACATATGCAGAAAGTGTGTATATATGTACTTATCTAATGCAAAAGATCAGGCGGTTACTGATTCAGTAAACCTCCTTAATGCAAAATATGTTAGTGTCATGAATCCAACATGTATGCAAATTCCTAACATGGTTTCTAATCTTTACATGAGTGCACAAACATTCATTCATATGCAACATCCAAGTGATAGCATAACAAGTTCCATCCATGTACAAGTATAAGCACCCATGCATATGCAACATGAAAATGTGACTGAGCCGATCTAGTGCCTAATGTGTGTCATGCATCCACTAGCAACCACTTGCAAACATCAGCCATAACATGTTTCAATCACATGTTTACATCCATATGGTTCTACCTAAGGTTCTCAAGATAAGATCGAGAAGATAACAAGACAAACGTAGGTAGTAGAAGCATGATACGAAAAGGTTTTCAAGTTTATAGGAAAAAGAGATCGAGAATGTACCCTCGAAAAGAAATGGGTAAAGCGCGCGTATCTTCTCTTCGGTTTCCCAAGTTACGTCTTCTTGGGCTTCACTCCACTGCACTTTAACTAGCTTGACTTCTCGATTCCTTAGCTTTTTAATCTCCGTCCCCAAGATACAAATCGGAGCTCACCTCAATGTTGCTTCTTTTTCCACTTCTACGTCTTCAAGGATGCTTGGCTCAACCACTTAGGCCGACTCATGCAAGCACTTTCGGAGATGCGAGACGTGAAAGACATTATGTACTCCAGATAACTTCTTGGGTAAGTCTACCTTATAGGCCATCCGTCCAATCCTCTCAGTAATAGGGAACGGTCCTACGAACCTTGGTGCTAGCTTCCCAACTGCTCCAAAATGAACTACATTGCGTAACGGAGAAACTTTTATAAAGACCGTATCTCAGACTTCGAATTCTAGATCTATCCTTCTCTGGTCCGTATAAGATTTATGTCTATCTTGGGCCATTTTCATCCGTCTTCGTATCAACTCAATCTTCTCAGAAGTGTCTCTTATCATATCAGGGCCAAGTATAAGCTTGTTTGTCGTCTCCTACCAACAAGTTGGCGACTTGCACGGTCTTCCATACAGGGCTTTGAACGGTGCCATTCCGATGCTAGCTTGGTAACTGTTATTGTATGCAAACTCCACGAGAGGAAGATGGTCTTTCCAAGTGCCACCAAAGTCAAGAATGCATAGCCTCAGGAGATCTTCTAGTACCCTATTTACCCTTTCGGTTTGTCCATCCATCTGTGGGTGATAGGCCGTGCTTAAACTCAGTCGTGTACCCATTGATTCTTGCAGACTATTCCAAAACTGGCTAGTGAAAATCGGGTCATGATCACAAACTATACTAGAAGGAACCCCATGCAACCGTACTATCTCTCGAACGTAAATAGACGCTAGCCATGATGCGGTCCTCTTGCTTTTCACCGGAATGAAATGAGCACTTTTCGTGAGTCTATCAACTATGACCCATATGCTAGTATTTCCCTTCCTTGACCTAGGCAGTCCATCCACGAAATCCATCGAGATACTCTCCCATTTCCATTGCGGAACCTCCAAAGGATGTAATAGCCCACCGGGCTTCTTCGACTCGGCCTTTACTTGTTGGCACACCATGCACTTTGAAACGAACTCTGCCACGTCCTTTTTCATTCTAGCCCAAAAGAAAATGCATTTCATATCCTTGTACATCTTATCCCCTCCGGGATGTATAGTCATCTTAGAGTGGTGCGCTTCTTTGAGAACTTTCCTTACTAGGTCTCCCACTTGTGGGACACATAACCTTCCATCGCGCCTTAGCCATCCCTTGTCATCTATGGCATACCTACTGAGGTGACTTGACGTCTCACCACTAATCAGCTTGTTCATGATTTCGACTATCTGTGGGTCTTCCTTCTATGAAGTCCCTACTTGATCTAGAAGTGTAGGTCTTAACTCAAGAGATGCTAACGTAGCAGTCAATGACTCAACAGCAGGTGTAAAATCAAAGGTTGCTATAAACTCAAGGCTTTTCCTTTACACAAACAGGGGGCTCAAAGGCAACCTTTTTCTACTTAGCGCGTCCGCCACCACGTTACCCTTGCCAGGGGTATAAGCTATATCGAAGTCATATAATGCCAAGAATTCCATCCACCGCTGTTGTCTCAGATTCAAATCTTTCTGTGAGAAGAGGTACTTGAGCGATTTGTGGTCGGTATACAGCTCGAACCTCTCCCCTAGAAGATAATGGTGCCATGTTTTAAGTGCAAAAACAATCGCGGCCAATTCCAAGTCATGCGTGGGATAGTTTTTCTCATGAACTTTAAGTTGTCTGCCCCTGTAGCATATTACTCTTCCTTCTTGCATTAGGACAGCGCCTAATCCCGTGCCGCACGCATCTGTGTACACCGTAAACATCTTGCCTCCGTCAGGTAATGCCAAAACTGGAGCTGTGGTGAGGGCTTTCTTGAGTCTCTGAAAGGCAACGTCACACTCTATGTCCCATACAAAAGCTAGGTTCTTCTTTGTTAACTTGGTAAGAGGGGATGAAATCTTAGCGAAGTCCTTAATGAACTTCCTGTAGTAGCCCGCCAAACCGAGAAAGCTCCTCACCTCCGTTGCATTCTTAGGATTTTCCAGTCCTGTACCGCAACTACCTTTGCGGGTCCACGGCTATGCCTTGCTTAGAAACTACATGTCCAAGCAACCAAACTTCCTTCCTCCAAAAATGGCATTTGGAGAACTTAGCCTTTAACTGGTGTGCTCTAAGCATTTCCATGACTTCCCTGAGATGTCTAGCATGCTCTTCTTCATCTTTTGAGAAGATCAGAATATCATCCACAAAAACTACCACAAACTTGTTAAGGAACTCCCGAAACACCCTACTCATCAAATCTACAAAGTATGCGGGTGCATTCATTAACCCAAACGGCATGACGAGCCATTCGAAGAACCCATCTGGAGTCCTAAACGCAGTTTTGTCAATGCTATCCTCAGCCACTCTAAGCTAATGGAATCCTGTGGCTAGATCGAGTTGAGAGAAAACAGATGCTCCCACAAGCTGGTCAAACAGATCGTCGATTCTTGGTAGTGGGTGCCTATTTTTCTTTGTCAACTTGTTTAACTCACGATAATCTACGCATAGACGAAGCGATCCATCCGCCTTAGTAGCGAATACCACCAGAGCAGCCCATTCAGAAATGCTTCGCCTTATGAAATTTTTCTCAAGCAACTCGTTAACTTGTTTACTGAGCTCTCTTCTTTCTCGCGGTGCCATGTGCTTAACGGGCAATGAAACTGGCTTGGCATTATCAACAAGATAAATTCGGAAGTCTATCTCGCGTTTATGAGGTAACCCCCTCACTTCATCAAAGACATCTGGATATTCTCGGACCACTCTTACAGATTGCAAATTATAGTCGGACGAGTCATGGGATGCAAGATAACACAACATGACCGGACCCTTAGGGTTACAAGATATTTCAAGGGTATTGCTGAGGCGAGTCATGAGCCTCACTACCCTTCGTTCACAATCAAGAATGGCTCCATAATTGGCCAGCCAATCCATTCCTAGGATCAAACCGTATCCCATAAATCCGAGAACATAAGCATTACACGTGAATTCTACGCTTAAGATAGAGATCCTCAAATCCACACACATCATAGATAAATGGACGGAGCCCCCAATTGGATTTGAAACTATAACGGGATCCTCAACCAGACTAGTACTTAGGTGCAAATTTTCAACAATATCAGAAGAAATAAAATTATGCGATGCGCCAGAGTCAAATAAGGTTCGAACAGGAAAGTCAGAAATGTAAACAAGGCTTTCTACGGAAATATTACTACCTCAGTCAAGAGCTGGCGTGGTGTTGAGAGCATGCAACTGCCCTCCAGAAGGTCCTGCTCGTTGGGTCTGCCCTTGCCCCTGCCCTTGCTTCTTAGGGAAATCCTTGCTGATGTGCCCAGTTTCTCTACAATGAAAGCATTCAGCCAACTTCCTCTTCTTCTTTCTACAGTCTTTAGCTAGATGTCCCGTAATACCACAAAAGTTGCACTTCCTCGTCTCACGTGGTTTGTTGTTGCTCTTATTATTCTTATTATTCTTGTTGTTCCCCTTCTTGAAGTCAACTTTCTTATTCTGAGTTTCATTAGGCTTAACCTCCTTCTTTCTATTCTTGTCTTCCTCATGAAGTAGAGCCATATCCACCAAGCTTTCAAAGGTCGCCCCCATGGGTATATGGGTTATGGCCAAGCTGTGTAGTGGCTTGTTCAATCCTCGAGCAAAGCGTACAGCCTTTTTCTGGGCTGTGTTGACCAAATCCAAACTGAACCGAGCATGCTGATTAAACTTATTCACGTACTCCCTAACGGACATGTCCACTTGCTTGAGTGCTAGGAACCTCTCCATCTGAAGGTTCTCTTCAGCTGACGATAAGAATTTAAGACCAAATCTCTCTCTAAAGTCTGCCCAAGTCTCCACTGGCCTGGTAGCGTTGGTGACTTCCCACCAAAATGCAGCTTCCTCTTTCAACAACCATGCTGCCAACTGAACTTTCCTATGGTCCTCCATATCAAAGATAATGAACAAGTCTTCAGTCTCCTTTAGCCAGTTTCATGCATCAACAAATGTTTCAGTTCCAATGAAGTTCTTGCCGCCCATTGCTTTAAAGTCTTTGCATATTTTGGCAAAGGCAGTACCAGGAGGAGGAGGAACCGCAGCCATTGGGGGAGGAGGAGGGATGTCTGTCGTGCCCGCATCGTTGGCCCTGGCTTCTAAGTACCTTCGGAACCATCCAGGCACGGGTATTCCCTCAGGCAGTTTAAGATCAGCCATGCTGAAAAACGAAAAGAAAAAGATTCAAATGAGGAAACAAAGGAAACTGCTAATGGATTTTTGGGGAATAGCCTTTTTAATCATAAAACTTTTCTTTGAAAAATGCTTCTTTATAAGTGGTTTTGAAAATAGTTTCAGAAGGTTTTTAAAACTTTTTGCCCAACCTGGTAACCTTCTGCTCTGATACCAAATGTAACACCCCACCTCCGCTAGGGTCACTCACAAAGGTAATGCACTAGTTTTGGTGGAGTATTATCTAGGTAACATACACAGAGATATCACAAGGCAGAACATAAATAAAGCAGCGGTAGAAATTAAAAACCAAATTTTTATTACTTTCAAGAAAAGAGTCAAAACCACATATATCCAAGGTACAAATTATTCCATTACATCAAGTTCCAAATAAAGAAGCATAAACTTAAGATAACAAAAGTAAATTATTCCCCATAAATAGCAGAAGTAGCCATAGCATAGCTCAAGACCAAACCGTACATGAGCTGTCAGAAAGCAAGCTAAGTCCAAGCTAAGAGTTAGTGTTCCCTCCCTGAGAACCGGGAGGGGGGGGGGACGAAAGAAAAAGAGGCGAAAGAAAAAGGTTCAGTCATAAAGACTGGTAAGCCCTAGTGACTTTCAGTATGAAAACTAATAAAGGTAACATGATATGTGAAAACTGGAATTAAACATAAGGATGATAACAGAACTGGTAGGATAATTAAGATAACAAGATAAGTCAAGTTTAGCATCGCATATTCAAGATTCGCTGCACCATCTGTACTAGTGCTCTAACCCATGTCAAGTATTAATCATGAAATGATCCCTTGGCCCAGTATCATGAAGTGACCCATTACGGGGTCCTACGGTACGATCTACTAATCGATCGGCTCCCTACAAGTTCTAGCTCGTCATGTGTCTGTGTCATACGGCCCTATCCTGAAATGTAGTTACCTGTGCTAGGTCCACCATAGGGTGTATCAATTTCTATGGTGCCAACCGTCGACATGAATTAAGCACGCACAGTGTAAACCTATAGGTGCCCAATGCCTGCTTTTTCAACTCCGGACTACATGCACGACCATAGCCCGCCTGAACCTACAATGGCGCACCTACTCAGCCGTCGTTCTGGTCGCTTACAATCAGCCCAGGAATCGTACCCCACCTTGCCTAGTCCCAGGGTATCGTGATACATCTAAGTGGGTTACTGCTGAAAAGGGCCGCGTAATTAGGGCTTCTAATGGGTTAAGTGTTGTCATTCAAATTCGTGACTTAACCCTATCCAAATCATGTATCAAGTTGGTTAAGTGTGTTCAAGCGGTTCATGACTTAACCCTATCAAATCATCGTGTCAAGTTGGTTAAGTATATTCAAGTGGTCCATGACTTAACCCTATCATGTGGCATTAATTCATTAATGCACTTCAACCTCTCACATTAGACTAATTGTTGTGGTCACTGGATTTGCCGGGCGATTCCGGGCAGATTTACACCACAACATAGTCTAACCTCGGGTTTTACGTGCGATATGACCAACTACCCACATTGGATCCTATTGTTTGCAGCCACTGGATTTTCCGGGCGGTTCCGGGCAGATTTACACTGCAAACTCAACCCAACCTCGAGTTGGCCATTTTCAGGTTTATCTAATTGTCATGCCCACGTTCAAGTTTTCATGTCTAGGTTCATGTCAAGTTTCAGGTCATGTTTCATGTCAAATCGTGTTAAGTTCATGTCCATATTCAGGTTCAAGTCATAACAACATTCATGTTCAAGTTAAAAGCCAATTCATATTTTACCTAGTCTACCCAAATCGTATTCCCATCGCACGCAAGCTCGAATCGATACAAATAAATCTAATTAGGGAATAACATAAAAAGGAACGGGTATAAGGTGGCAAAAGTGATTACTAGCATAGCATGGTATGACTTGAGATAAATGATTATAACATTACTGGCATATGGAATATTGGCCTCGAACATAAAGATTCCAAAATAGCAAAATAAGCTACTAGTCAAGATAATAGTTGTCATAAGGTGATAGTATAGTCATGGTAACGATTGACATAAGGTGATAGTCATAAACATGTGACTAATAGCAGATTCAACATGATAATATGAGGGGGTTTTCTTTTTGATTTACAACATGAATAAGCCCCAAATCAATGTAATAGTAATATACCAAAAGTCAAGATTCAAGATGAACAAGAATGGATGTAAAACAGTCATCATACATAGGTCCAATTTCAATTTACATCATATTCATATTACATTTACAGTTTAAATCTAAAAATAACTGGGGCTTGTAGATCGTGGTTCGAGAATTAGAAAAAGAGAGTCGATGTTGAATCTTTATATGCTTAGTCAAGTCCTAATAGAAATCCCCAAATCAGCAACGTAGTTTCGACGTAGAAGAAGTAGTCTCTTCCTCTAACTTTTCAACCAGAACCAGAGCAGCATAAGGTCAGAAAGAATTTTGTGTAGAGAGACTTGTGTTAGGGGCTGTATATATAGGGTCAGGTCAACGAATGTGGACAGAAATGAGGCCAGGAACATCAGAGTGAATCCAGCTTCAAAAGTGGACTCGGCCACCAGGTCGACCCCCAGGTCGACACTATGGTCGACCTGGTCCTGTGTAGGTCGATTACATAGTCGACCCCCAGGTCGACCTGGTCCTGTGAGGGAAATTTCCCGCCCAGTCCATTCTGAGGTTTGAATTTTGAATTTTGAATTCGAATTGAGCTGTTTTGAACTTGAAAACTTCTAAAAACTTCGAAAAGTCATAACTTGGTCATACGAACTCCGATTTTCGAAAACTCGGACTCGTTTCCAAGTAGAATTTCGATACGAATGCAATTGCGCAACCCGTTTGCCTTGATTCTTATTTTAAAAATTAATTCTGCCTTGATTTATGGTTATTACATGTTATAAAAACACGGGTTGTTACAAGACTCGAGTTAAATCCTAAACATGATTTCCTAAGAGAGACTTAGGACAATGATCCTCGTCATAATATCTTATATTGTGCCGAACTTGGCTCTGACACCAAGTGTAACACCTCACCCTATACCCACGTTAGCCAAGGTCATTGCAAGCAATGATATCAACTAACCCGAAGAATAAGGCTGTTGGAGAGCAACCATCTGTATAATAGCTTCGAATGAGTGTTAAACATGTCGGATAATGTGGTCTTACTTTTTAAATCACATGAGGAAATTCGGCATATCCAATTCAAATCCAAATCCACTACATAGTGGCCGTACATAATTCGGAATCAATATAAAATACATAGCAATATAATCGGGCAGACACATATATTCACATCGCTAAAGAGAAAATAGATATGAATATAATTCATAATAGTAAATACAAAGATAGTTGTCATAGTCGATCCACCATACGTCTAAAGAATAGGTACATGTCCTAACCAAAAGAATATGCATACATAGAAGTCTATTATACATATAACCCAAAATTACTACAATAATAATGTAGTTGCAAAAAGCCAAAAGGTGGTCCCTACTAGGAATCCAATGTAAGCACCTGTAATACTCAGTCTGATCCGAGTATTATTATAAGAATAAACAATAAACGGACCAGTCTAGCTATACTCATCATAATAACTGAGATATGATAAGAGATATAAACATAATACGATAAGTAAGAATTAACAACAATGTTCAGATATATAATGCGAAGGCTCGAAATGTCCATAAAATATGTCAAGGGAATAGTGCTATATAAGGATATCTCATCCTAACTAATAAAGCTACTCCTAAGATATGATATCACGTATCTTGCTGATACTAAATAATCCGAAGATCATTAATATAATCAAATGAACAAAAGTTCCTTGGGATGATTTGAAGATCATCAATATAAAGGAATAAACAGAAGTTCCCCAAGATGATTTAGAGATCATCAAGATAATCAAATGACTGAAGTTTCTCATGATGATCTGAAGATCATTGATGAAAAGGAATTAACCAAAGTCCCTCAAGATGTCCGGAGATCATCAATATAATCAAATGAACCGAAGCTCCTCAAGATGATCTGAAGATCATCGATATAATCAAATGAACCAAAGTTCCACAAGATGATCTGAAGATCATTGATATAATCAAATGAACAAAAGTTCCTTAAGATGATCTGACGATCATCGATATAATCAAATGAACCAAAGTTACTTCAGATGATCCGAAGATCATCGATGATCACAATTGATCAAGTATAATGTAAAGTACGCCAAGCTAGTAAATATATGATTCGAGCTACATGTCCCATAACTAGTTGCTCTACTTGAATATTTACGAACAAATCGTATATTTTACTAGAAATCTGAAACGATCATTACCATGGTTTTCAATGGAGCGAGTCCAAGAATTAACCATCGAAGCAAACACATGGGTTCATAGTCCTTATTTTTACTAAGCCATTTAATTAGATTTCTCATACGAATGAGAAAAAGGTTTATGAAATCATATACTAGTAGAAAGTAAAGCAATTTTGAAAACAACTTCATATAGCGAAGTAGACTGAAAAACTATTTAGTAAAAAATTTGGTATCTACTAATAATTTAAAACACTTTTATATAATTTTGAAGTGGCAAATCTCGTGTAATAGCAATCAAAATAACGACCGAATGAAGGACTCACATTTTAATAACGTAAATTAAATCTCATGACTATCGATTATAAATTCGTTCACCACGATTCAATCGAAAGTCCACTTGAGGTGGATAATCAAGCTGCCAAAATTGGTTAATCAGGGAAACTGAAAAGTCATAGAAAAAGGTTAAATGAGTCAAAACAAGACTAGGAAAGAGCCTGAAATAACCTAAACTTTTGACAGTGGTTTTCATCGGTTAACCATAGAAAACATGTTTGGTCGATTGAATTCAGAGGCAAGTCGACTGAATCTGTGTATTTCATATTTTTTTTCCTATATATGTTCAGGTAGTCGACTGATCAATGGTCAGTTGACTGAACTAAGAGGTCAGCCGACTGACTTGGTTCCTGGCTGAATTTCAGGTCTTGGATCAGTCGACTGGCATATTGAATCAATCGACTGACCTGATGATAAAAGGTTCTTATGGATTAGTTTTATGGACATGTCGATGTCAATGGATTTCAGATCGATGGAGGCCGTGGACTTCATCAAAAATAAAAAAGATGCCTTGATGGTTCCCCGAAACACTTCATAAGACAAAACTCAAACACCTCTAAAAATTTATACTCAAATTCATCGAAATGAAATCAAAACTCATGAATTTGAAGTCACACACAAGCAACTTAATAGACTCAATAGACACATAACATATAAGTGCCAAAGGTACACTAGACAAGCATATAACTTATGGAATAGATGTGGGTTCTCCAAGAACTCACGTTTGTTTGTTAGGAGGAGGGAACCGATCCCAAGCCTAGCTAGAAAATCCTCTCCTCCAACACTATTCACAAATCTTCAATATACACACAAACACACAAATTTCTTAAGAGTTAGGTTTAGGAAATTTCAGAAATTAAAGAGGAGTTGAGTTGGAGAAGATGGAGAGGAAGATTGAAAAAAGCTTACCTAGGTTACCTCTTTAATTTTTCTCTTGATTTGAGCTCCTAATTGAAATCCCCAGCTTAGGAATTTTAATTTCCCTCTCCCTATTTATATTTCTTTGATGAAGTGTAGAGTTAACGAGGAGGAGAATGTTGTGGAAGTTATAAGGGTGGTCCAGGGTGGATAACCCAAACCCAAGTCCAAAGTCCATATTTCTGTAACTTGAAATATATCGATGTTTATAACTTTTCTTGTCATAAACGACATTTTGAACTTGATGGAAGTGGTCTCAAGTCCAAATTCATCCGTATGAAAAAGTGACTTTTGGGCCTATACTCGATTAACGACATTATATTTAAATAAATTATTACGAAATGTGCAGGTTGTTAAATTTATCCATTGCAAAGCATAGATAATTACTTTCTATCTTATGATCGCTTTCTCAAATTCTCCTCCCATATTTCGATCTCAGCATCTATGCTTCAGGGTTGTAGTTTTTTTCACTTGTCTTTTTATAGTTCATCATTGTAACACCCCGTAAAATGTACTAATAGACTAAGAGATTAAATGAATTAAATAAAATAATAATATATTAATGGGTCAAAAAATGGAATTTTACAAAATGAGAAATTTGGCCACAAAGATATCATAATTGTATTCGTGGCAAGATTCTAATCCATTTTCGTATATAATATGTCAAAAATGGAATCTGTATGAAGGATTCACATTCAAATTGTTGTACCTAAATATATACACGCGAATGTTTGAAATTTAAATTCGAAGTATAAATATATATGGAATAAAAATAAATAAATGATGGTTGATTATAATATTCCATTAAATTCAAAATTATGTGTATATATACATATAAGTGGGGACAAGAATATTAATTAAATGGAAAGGAATTAATTAAATAAGTAACGCTTAGTAATATAACCTTCTCAGCAATCAACATAGGCCACTAGCCATTTTGGAGGCCAGGAGGTCGACCGCCCCCTAGAAGGGGTGTTGATCGCTCTCCTTGAGAGGGTATAGACCGCTTTGTGCTGCCAGGGCCTAATGAGGGCGGTTTAGGATGGAGTTTTTGTTGGTTTTATAAAAAATGAATAGCTTAGACTAAATCTATGTTAATCTGACGGTTACTATTCATTTGCACACCTATAAATACCACCTAACTCACCTCATAATTCTCTCAACCCTATCATTCTCTTTGCCTCCATTCTGCCGCTGATATTCCAGAAACGAGGTTGAAATAGGTTTCTTCTTATATCCCGAATCTATTTCATTTCTAATCCATTTCTATTTAGATTTAGTTATGGAACTTCTATAATTTTTATATGAGATTCAAATCAAAATGATTCTCTTATGAAGATCCATAATAAAACCAAAGAACTATGTTAACAGCATTCAAATCAGTGTCATTTCCTTTGCCTAAATCACTTTGAGTGGAAATATTACTTGTTTAGGCTGAATTCTACATTTTGTAGATTTCCTATTGATTTGTATGTCCATGGAGATTTGGGTTTTCACGATAACATCATATTAGAAACCCCCAAATCTCCAATCTTTATATATATTGCAAACTTGTCCATCAATATTTTGCGTTTGTGAATTGTTTGGGTTATGTTGAGGAATAGTTTGGTGATTTTACTTTTGTTTAATTGGTTTCACCTTTTCTATTTAAAAAGTGTTTGTGATATAAAAAGATTAAGATTTGGTTTGGTTTCATTATTTGTATATGTTTAGATTCCCATTATAAAATGGATAGTTTGAACGTATTCAGATTTAAAATAATCAAATGTTAATATTTTTATGTGCACCATAGAAAAAGGGTGAATTTAATTAAAATAGAGGTTTATGTATGCCTGTATATATATATATATATGTATATGTATATGTATATATGCTAAATATGTATGTATATATGTAGTTAAACCTTGTTTCTATTCCATTTCCTAAATTATTCTAACAAGCCTATGATACAAGTTTGAATAGTTATGTTTTTATTTTTCCCATTTATTGCTTTTATTAATTATGCTATGAATTTCGTAGTTCGATATGGGAATTAGGCTTGTATACCTTTGATGTGAACAAGATTGGCAAACTATACTGCTAGACTGTTTCTTAATTCGAATGGAAATTTGCGTTTACAAAACATTTAAATTATATATTTATGTAGCATAATCAACATAATCAAACATATTAATGACGTAATAAATACGTTATAATAAAGTTAAAATTTTGAAATGTCCCTATATAAATGGCTGCTTTTATGTATGTGTATACATGGTTTATTATATACATATATTAAATAATGACATACAGACACGAGGTCAGTCGTCGTTTGTGGTAATCTGTTCGGAACCAATTGACAAATCCAGCAACCACAAGCGAGTTTGGTAATGTGAGAGGTCTGGATGCTATGGGCCGTTAAACTTAGTACATTATGACACAAGGTTAAGCCCGCTTGTAGAAGAAGTCTACCCGGAACCGTCCAACATATCCAGCGTCTGCAAGTAGACGGTTTAATATGAGAGGTCTAGTGTGTATACACACACACACATTTATTATATGTGTAAATAGGTAGGCTTACTACGACCTTGAGAAGGTCTTATGTGGCTGATTTTCATTTTATCTAGTTTGGGTTTAAGTGGTTAGGACTAGGACCATTCTGAAAGTTTATTTCTTGGATATGGACCAAAATAGTGGGACGCTCCCTTATTAGATTTGAAGTGGTCTTGGGTCCTCCTTCTCTAAAAAGTGGTTTCGTCATTGGCAATAACCGAGTAGGGTAGTATGCCGGAATGTACACTACCTCTAGGAGCTTTATGAGGGTCAACCTAGGGACTGGTTTTATAAACATAGGACGTAGCATGCAATTTAGAGTGAGTTGTCTTCTCCCCTTTAGACAGATTTCGGAATGAAATCTATTTTAAGGGGAGAAGAATGTAACACCCCATAAAATGTACTAATAGACTAAGAGATTTAATGAATTAAATAAAATAATAATATATTAACGAGTTAAAAATGGAATTTTTCAAAATTAGGAATTTGGCCATGAATATATCGTAGTTGTATTTGTGGTGAGATTCTGATTCATTTTCATATATAATATTTCAAAAACGGAGTCAGTATGAATGATTCACATTAAAAAATGTTGTACGTAAATATATATACACGAACGTTTGAAATTTGAATTGAAAGTATAAGTATGGAATAAAAATAACTAGTTGATGGTTAATTAGGATATTCCATTAGATTCAAAATTATGCGTATATATATACATAAAAGAGGGGATAAGAATATTGATTAAATGAAAAGGAATTAATGAAATAAGTAATGTTTAATAATATAACCTTTTCAACAATGAACACATGCCACTGGCTATTTTGGAGGACAGGAGGTCGACCGCCCCCTAGAGGGGGTGTTTACCGTCGGTCGACTGCCATCCTAGGGAGGGTGTCGATAGGCTGCTAGGGCCAGGGCTCAATGAGGGTGGTTTGGGATGGTGTTTTGGTTGGTTTTATAGAAAATGAATAACTTAGATTAAGTCTATGTTAATCTGACGGTTATTATTCATTTGCACACCTATAAATACTACCTAACTCATCTCACAATTCTCTAAACCTATCATTCATTGCGCCTCCATTTTGCTGCTGATATTCCAAAAATTAGGTTGCAATAGGTTTCTTCTTCTATCTCTAATCTATTTCATTTCTAACCTATTTCTCTTTATATTTCATTCTCGAATTTCTATAATTCATATATAAGATTCAAATCTAAATGATTCTCTTATATAGATCCATAGTAGAATCAAAGAACGACGTTTACATCATTCAAATCATTGTCATTTACTTTGCCTAAATCATTGTGAGTGGAAATAATACTTGTTTAGGCTGAATTCTACATTTTGTAGATTTAATATTGATTAGTATGCCTATGGAGATTTAGGTTTTCACGATAACATCATACTTAAAACCCCCAAATCTCTTATATTTATAAATATCGCTAAGTTGTCAATCAATATTTTGGGTTTGTGAATGTTGGGTTAAGTTAAAGAATAGCTTGGTGATTTTACTTTTATTTAATTGGATTTAACTCTTTTTATTTAAAAAGTGTTTCTGATGTAAAAAATACTGTGATTAAGATTCGGTTTGGTTTCGTTATTTGAATAGGTTTAGATTTTCATTCTAAAATGGATAATTTGAATGTATTTAGATTTGAAATAGTCTACTGTTAATATTTTTATGTGTAATATAGAAAAAGGGTGATAAATGTTAATATTTTTATGTGCAACATAGAAAAAGTGTGATAAATATTAATATTTTTATGTGCAACATAGAAAATGTTAATACTTTTTTGTGCAACATAGAAAAAGGGTGATTTTTTTTTCAAATAGAGGTTTACGTATATATATATATATATGTGTGTGTGTATATATATATATGCTAAATATGTATGTAATTAACACCTTGTTTCTATCCCATTACCTAAATTATTCTAACAAGCCTAGGATACAAGTTTGAATAGTTATGTTGTTATTTTTCCCATTTGTTGCTATTATTAATTATGCCATGAATTCAGTAGTTTGTTATGGGAATTAGGCTTGTATACCTTTGATGTGAACAAGATTGACAAATAGTTATTGAACGTTTCTTAATCTGAATGGTAATAAGTGTTTATAGCACATATTAAATTATATATTTATAGTGTAATCAAGTAATCAAATGTATTAATGACGTAATAAGTACGTTAGAATAAAGTTAAAAATTGTAAATGTCTCCATATGAATGATTGCTTTTGCGTATACAAATGGTTTTTATATATTTACATAATGACACACAGGCATGAGGTTAGTCGTCATTTGTTGGTAGAATTCTGGCCGGAACCAATCGATAAATCCAATAACCACAAGGGAGTTTGGTTAATGTGAGAGCTCTAGGTGCCATGGGCCATTAAACTTAGTACAGTATGACACGTGGTTAAGCACGCTTGTAGTAGAAGTCTGGCTGGAACCGCCCGACATATCCAGCATCTATAAGTAGATGGTTTAATGTGAGAAGTTTAGTGTGTGTATATACATACCTATTATGTGTGTAAATATGTAGACTTACTACCACCTTGAGTAGGTCATAAGTGACTGGCTTTCTTCTTATCTAGTTTGGGTCTTAAGTGGTTAGGACTAGACCATTTCGAAGTTTATTCCTTGGATTTGGACCAAAGTCATGGGAGCAATCCTTATTAGATTTGAAGTGGTCTATGGGTCCTCCTTCTCTCGCAAGTGGTTTGGTCATGGCAATAATGAAGTAGGGTAGTTTACCAGAATGTTCACTTCCTCTAGGAGCTTTGTGAGGGCTAACCTAGGGACAGGTTTGGTATATGTGGGATGTTACATGCAATTTAATTAACCAAACATATAGGGAAGTCTTAAACAGCATAGTTCTACTACCGTAATATCAGTTAAGTAGTAAAATGAGGTGTCCGCCAGAGGGGTCTTAAATGGCTATATGTGGGCCTAACCAAAACCGGTACTAAGCGGCGAGGTACTACTTCTCATAATACTTGTGAGAATGTATATCTAATTAAGACGTTGACGTGTTAGGACGGGGTATTAAGTGGCTAGGGTCCGCCTTAGGGTCATAAGAGATCATGAGAATCCACCCTTAATAAAGATACTAGAATGAGCCTTAAGTGACTGAGAATGTCCAACTCGTTGGGTCTTAAGTGATCGTTGATCCACCCTAAATGCATTAATTAAGATCATAAGTGATTGACTCGGATATCCACCTCATTAATTAAGAATATTCCTTTATATGTGTGCCTGTGTGTTTCATAGACATGCTTCGAAATATATAACCTACCAAATTTAGAGTATACTCTTTAAGCACATATTATTTTCAGTCACCAGAACTTTATGTTCTGATCCCTCTCCTTAACATATCCAATAGGATAGTAGGTGGGGAGTCAACATGATGGACAAGAAGATGATGGAGCCTAAAGAAGACAATGAGACTATTATTATGCTATTAGCTATCATTGCTCTTTTATTGTTGGAAACTTTGGATAACGAATAATAATGATTTATCAGTATAAACATATGGATTTGACATTTTGTATATGGATTAGCGGTTTTTGAAAAAATGGTGCATCTTATTTATTATTATACTTTCTCGTTCCTCTGTGTGGGATTCCATCTCGTTGTAATATTATATTATTCTATGCAAGTGTAATTCCTTATAGGAACGACGACCTGTTTAGAGTCGCTCTAAATTTCGATGGGCCTTTTTTGGATCCAAATTTAGGCCCACTCCAAGCGGGTTGTTACAATCATGTTACCCATAACATTACTCTTGATTTGAGAATAGCATGTGTTAACACTCGATTTTAGTCAATTGCACGCTAACGCCCAATTCATACTTGAATTAGATTTTAATCATAGTTATTAATCGCAAAAAAAAAAATCATAGAGTAGACACAGAGCAATCACATAGTGCACAAAAGTAAATGAACACACAAAATTTTTATAGTCTCTCAGAAAATCGTGCCTACGTCCACTTGTAGAAATCGATTGATTATACTTTTGATTACAGGTACAACATAGTTTGTTCTTCAAAAAGTAGTGAAAGATAGAAGTAACTAGTCCTCGGTAGCGTCCTTGCGTAATGGAGTCGAAAGTCGAGAAGAGATCCCTCAAAATTTCCAAGAGATGACCTATTTATTGCAGCAAAAGAAACGTGTGTTAGCCAAATTTAAGGTTAGCATCCAAAAATGGTGTATTCCAGAAGTTTTAAGGAGGGATTAGGTAAAGCTTAGAATCCATTTCGGTAAAGTAGTTTCGGTTAGATGCTTCCGATAACCTCCAAAAGTAGTTTGATACTATGAATTGGTCAAATCTGTAATCAGCCAAGATCTTCTGCTAGCATAAGCTGAAAATCAACAATTCACATCTAATTTTAAAGGCTATTTCCTCTAATGCAGTACAATTTAATGATTAGTTCATCGTTTTATGATTGTTATATCAGAAGCATAAACATAGGTAAACATGAAAATCGTCTCAAATGATATACATCATTCATTATATATGCTGTTGATAAGTAAATTAAAAACAAGCATAGGACAATAATATGGAAAGAATGACCAAAATATCATAAATAATTCAAATGATTTACTAAATTAAAAACCAAAAAAGTCGCAATCGACAAAATTATATTAGATCCAAGAAAAAAGGTGAAAGGAGAAACCTTGTGCATGAGCAGCAATTACAGCAGAATCTTCCCTAGTGCCATGGTTACCCATTTTTAGAAGAGCGCTCCACTCATTCTTTGCGAGAAAATATCAAACCATATAACCCATTTTTATTTTAACTGTCAATAAATAATGCTAAGATTCTTTTCTTTAGAAAAAATGAGAAAACAAAAGCTGAAGATACGATTCCCAAAGCCTACACGCAACTAAAACTATGAAATTAAAGAAATGGGAAAAGGGCTGAAAGCACAAGTAGAAAAGAGAAGAAGAAAAATGACATTTGGGTTTTTGCACTTATTTCAATGTGAGTGCGCATGTAACACCACGTAATTTTAACAACACTAAAAGAGGATAAATTAAATAATAGTTAATTTAATATTCAAAATTAAGGGAAACGGACTGCGCCATTGCATCTGTCTCGAAATTCCGGTCAAGATAGACATTTGGTTTGCGTAAAACAAACACCGTATGAAGAAGTTATGAAGGTTTGAAGTTTGTATACGCGCAAAAGAGTTATATATATACATATAGGGTCTAGGAATTCAAATTTCAGTTCATAAATTCGAAATTGCGAAAATTGGGGTAAGTGGGACAAATCTTGCCTAGGGGAGTCGACCGCATAGGAGGGGAGTCGACCCCGGGGTCGACCCCTCAAGGGGGGTGTCGACCCATGGGTCGACCCTCTACCCTAGGACTGAGGTGGTAGTTCGGATTTCGGAGGCTGGTAGCTATAAATAAAGGTCCATTTGTCTTGTTTTCTTCATTAGAAATCAGTGGAGGCCAAACGCTGCTGGTTCTGAATTGAATCGAATCCTTTATCTTCTACAACTATCAACTGGAGTTAATCAGTTAGAGATTCAAGTGTAGATTCAACACCAACAATTTCACTTCTATCTTCTAAATTCCAAACACTGTGAGTTAGGTACTTTTAGATTTAAATGATTAAAAGTAAACGTGATATGACTGTGATTTGAATCTGTTATAAATTGTGAATCTATGATATTCTTGGATCTTAAACTTTGCTATGTTAGATCTACCTTTATAGATCTAATTCACTTGTGGTTTATTTATCATGTCACCTTTGTGGATCTTAACCTTTATCTATGCTTGTGGTTAATTTGGATCTGTCATTATTTGACAGTTAAAACCTTGTTTAGGTTTAATTCTCTATCTAGATCATTTTGTACCTATCGTGTGGTGGTTAATTTAGATTTGTCACTAATTGGATATACGAATCCTTATTTAGAACTATTCATGCCTATTAGGACATCCTTATTATGTTAGATCTAGTTTTATCATCACCTGCTCACTAGATCTATTTTTATGTCCACCTTATTATATACATATAGGGTCTAGGAATTCAAATTTCAGTTCATAAATTCGAAATTGCGAAAATTGGGGTAAGTGGGACAAATCTTGCCTAGGGGAGTCGACCGCATAGGAGGGGAGTCGACCCCGGGGTCGACCCCTCAAGGGGGGTGTCGACCCATGGGTCAACCCTCTACCCTAGGACTGAGGTGGTAGTTCGGATTTCGGAGGCTGGTAGCTATAAATAAAGGTCCATTTGTCTTGTTTTCTTCATTGGAAATCAGTGGAGGCCAAACGCTGCTGGTTCTGAATTGAATCGAATCCTTTATCTTCTACAACTATCAACTGGAGTTAATCAGTTAGAGATTCAAGTGTAGATTCAACACCAACAATTTCACTTCTGTCTTCTAAATTCCAAACACTGTGAGTTAGGTACTTTTAGATTTAAATGATTAAAAGTAAACGTGATATGACTGTGATTTGAATCTGTTATAAATTGTGAATCTATGATATTCTTGGATCTTAAACTTTGCTATGTTAGATCTACCTTTATAGATCTAATTCACTTGTGGTTTATTTATCATGTCACCTTTGTGGATCTTAACCTTTATCTATGCTTGTGGTTAATTTGGATCTGTCATTATTTGACAGTTAAAACCTTGTTTAGGTTTAATTCTCTATCTAGATCATTTTGTACCTATCGTGTGGTGGTTAATTTAGATTTGTCACTAATTGGATATATGAATCCTTATTTAGAACTATTCATGCCTATTAGGACATCCTTATTATGTTAGATCTAGTTTTATCATCACCTGCTCACTAGATCTATTTTTATGTCCACCTTATTATTATGCCAGCTATACCAGTACATATATATTTATGCCAGTTATGTTAGAATAATCACTATTGTCACTTTCCCATCATCTTTCTTTTTTATTGTTTATGGCTAGGCTAGTTTCTAGCCTAGGCATGACGCTAAATATATGTGAATGCGTTAGTTAGGGAACGGGGGAAACATTAGAATTGGCATAATTTGAATGACGAATATGAATTTGGACACATAATTCACTATGAATATAATTGGGTAAATGGGAATGAACACCTATAAAGACATAGATATAATTAAATGGTTAATAATTAAAATGCCTGGGATTACAGTAATTAGAAACTGTAACTGCACTAATGACACGAGGTTAGATTGCATTCGTGGTGGAAGTCTTCCCGGACCTGAACGACATATCTAGCAACCGCAAATGTTTAATCTATTGTGATGGGTCTAAGTGCAAAAATACGAGACGGGTTAAGACATGAGGTTAGACCCAACTTGTGGAAGAAGTCTGCCCGGAATCGACCAGCATATCCAGCATGCACAAGCTGTAGGCCTAATCTGAGAGGTCTAGCCCATTATAAAACATAAATGTACAAGGTAAAGAATTGAAATACTTAACCTAGTTGAATCCATAGGGATTGGGTGAACATAAACATGAATAGGGGTTAAGTAAACTTGGTTATACAATAGGAGGGTTAAGTTAAATATATCTGAGATGGGTGGGTAATATTTAATATAGGCCCACAAAACTTAACCGATTGGGGGTTATGTATTAAAGAAACATATGGGTAAGCATAACCGGTAGAAAGATTGGGGTTATATAATTAGAGACACCTTTAGGATAAATATAACCTATGGAAAACCTAGTGGGGGATACAAGACAAAGGGGAGAGCTTGTATCATATTGTGTGGGACCCGTTTCAGTCAGTAACCTGGAGTAGGTATCAAATAGAGTACTCTGAACTAGGTCGGAGAAGGGGCACGCTTACTGAACTGATTGTAAGAGATCCAAACATGAAGGACAGTGCGGGCAGCGCAAACCGACCAGGTCTTGTGCATGCATGGGCCGGGCCGAGGGGGATAAGATGACCATGTCACCTACAGAAATGGGGTTGTGCATATTAGTGAAGGGTTGCCACTTTAGGACATGATACATTCTACGGTGGGGCCGACACCGAGTATCTACGCGGATTAGGGAGCCGATCAATTGGGGTGGTAGTTGGGGGTTGGACGTATGCCTAAGTCTACCACCTTATAGTGGAATGGATCATCTTATTCTGGTTATACTAAGAGTAATCTTTAGAGAAGCATACACACCCTATCCTGTTTACCTGTCGTACCTGCCTTTTATGTAGTTATCTCTCTTTTATCCCATTTATATGCCTATCATGCTACTTTTATTTATTTACTTGCTAAAAGTAACTGGACTCGCCAGACTTTGTGTCTGACCCTTTTTGTTTCCTCTTCTTTCTTCCGTTTACCCCCCCAGGTTCTCAGGACGGGAATACTCAGGTTTGACCGTGATTATGCTTGCTTTTGTTGGAGCTGCTTTGATGTATGGATCAATCTCCTATTCTTGTTGCTATTGCTATATTTTGTTTTGGGGAAATTTTGATTCTTTTATGTACTCTGATGTTTTAAAGTACAAGGCAGTAGTTTTTATGATGTTGTGGTTTATGTGTATTTCAGATATGTGTTGTTTTTAAACTGCTTTATGATAAATAAAGTTTTTAATTTTGCTGTTAATTTATGTCTGTCTTATGATATTTCTATTTCTGTTTACCAATAACACTTCACGAAACTTAATGCATTCCCTTTGTGAGTGACATTAACAGACATGGGGTGTCACACTTGGTATTAGAGCCGAAGGTTACAAGATTAGATAAAAGTTCTTGGAATTATTTTCAAAATGGGTTTAAAAGAAAGCATTTTCAAAAAGAAAAGTCTGTTTTGAAAAACATTCCTCAAAAAGCCATAAGTAATATCTTTCGATCCCTTGCCTGAATGTCTTTCCTTTCCTTATTCAGCATGTCTGGGGAACCCAATATTCCATAGAGCGTTACGATACCAGGCTAGTTCCGTAGGTATCTGGAGGCCACGACGCCTGCCGAAGGCCAAGGAAACGTTCCTCCCCGAGCTACACCCGTCGTTCCTCCTCCTCCTCCTCTGAGTGCGGACAACTTCTCTAAGATATGCAAAGATTTCTGTACTTTGGGAGGGAAGCCACTCCATGGAACCGAGACATTCGTAGAGGCAAGGAATTGGCTCAAGGAGACCGAGGACTTATTTGTAATATTTGAAGTGGAGGATTGTAACACCCCACGTCCATTAATGTCACTCACAAAGGGAATGCATTAACTTATATAGAGCATTTTAAGTGTTTATAGAACAGAAACTTAACAACAAGACAGATATAAACAGTACTAAAACTTTAAAATTTTATTCATTGCAGCGGTAAACACATAGGTTTGATTACATCATCAAAAACCAGAGTCAAAGTACATAATATCCATCTTGAATAAATCAGAGTAAATAAATTGAAAGACATAACCCCAATTCAAAATAGCCATAAATAAGATAGGCTGAACTTTTACTTCAGCGATCCAAGCAACTTCTAAAAACAGGGATACAACTGTCCAAAATCAAGCTCCACTGGTGCTAGTTCCACCCTGAGCACCTGGAGAGGGGGGGGGGGGGGGGGGGGAGGAAGAAAGAGGTGGAAACAAAGGGGGTCAGACATAAAGTCTGGCAAGTGCGATAACTTTAACAATATAATTATCAAAATAACTAGGCTAAGGCATAAGTTGGAAAATAAGGAAATGACTGTGAATAATTGAGCATGGCAGTGTAAACAAGGAAATAAGATGAACAAAGATAACGTTAAAGGCGCACCTGAACCACTATAAGATAATTACTACACTGCACCACCACTAGTTACCCTAAGGTTGATCCCGCCTACAAAGACTTTAATAATGATAATGGTAGTTTCGTGCACCCCTAGTTGCCTTCATAGGTGCCGCCTGCCCCTGTTTCCACTAGGTGTATCCACTACCCCCATGCGATCGGCTCCCTAACTCGTAGATACCCGTGCTGGCCCCACAATGGGGTGTATCACTCCCCAAAGTGGCAACCCGATACCAACAATGATGCACGGCTTATACCTACACGATGCAACAACGTCTTACCTACCAGCCCGGGCTCACACGCGCATATGAACCCGGTGGACTTGCGTTGCCACCGCTGACCCATTTTGGCCTCTTACAGTCAAGCCCAGTATGCGTGTCCCGTCCCCGACTTGGTCTAGCCCACAAAGATACGTATGGGTTACTGGTTGAAATGGGCCCCCATTACTTGACACAAGCTATCCACCTAAGCTTGGTCCCCTCTAGTACATCCCATTTAATCCTCTTCTTAGTCATGTTCACTTACGTGTTTCAATTTTGGTTAAGTGTTTCTAATCGTATTTTAAATGCCATCCAAGGCACCCTCTAAATTCCACATGCCACCCAAGGCACCCACTTAACCCCCTTATGTCCCACTACATGTTTATCTGGTTAAGTGTTTCTTAATTCATTAAGACCGTAACCTTATAAAGACCTCCCACATTAGACTGGCATTTGTGGCAGTTGGATTTGCCGGGCGGGTCCGGGCAGTCTTACACCACAAACAAGCCTAACCTCATGTCTTTACAACTGTTACGCATTTAATTTATGCCTAAGACCTCCCACATTAGACTGGCATTTGTGGCAGCTGGATTTGCCGGGCGGGTCCGGGCAGTCTTACACCACAAAAGAGCCTAACCTCGTGTCTTAGACGATTAATTACACAAAATTAATTTTTCCCCCAATTTGAATTAATTTCCCTATTCAAATTATCAATCAATTCCAAATTTAACGATGTCCATAATTGACTCAATTATGTCCATCCATTTATTGTATGCAAAATTATACCAATTATCATCAAAAATTTATTTTTTTGCCATTTAAGGCATTTATGCCAATTCTCAATATTAAATCTTTTAATATTATCCCATGGCCCCATGTTGTACATTCATTCTTTTAACATAAAATATACATTAGACTCGAATAGTCTAACTTATGGAATAAAGAGAAAACATCACAACATACATTGAAATAAAACTAGATCTAAACATAAGGGGTGAACTTGCATGTGTGAATGAGGGTCTTCATCTAAAACTTGCATAGGCCAAAGTCACAAACTTGCATAAAACTACATATGTCATAGATCTAAATCAAAAGGTGTGAACTTGTTTAGGTAATAGTCACGAACTTGCATAAACCACATATGTCATAGATCTAATCATAAGGTGTAAACTTGCGTAGGCATGATTCATACTCCAAATATATATATATATATATACTTGCATATGTGATTTATGCAACATAAACGATGGTGTGAACTTACATCTAAACATGTAAACTAGCATGTAGAATTTTGTATACTAACATATAACTCACATGTGTCATAGCATAACTTTAGATCCAATTTACACACATAAAATAGGGGTCATGAAACATGTAAAGTTTTCATAATTTCATTAACTTGAATATGATCCAGATCTAAACTAACATCTAGACTTGCATACATACATACATATGATTAACATATGAATTAGTTCCAACAACATAACCAAACTAGCATATGAAACATCATTATGAATTGATTATACATAAGACAATCATAAAAGTACAACATAGATGATAACATCGCAACTTTACGACATACATGATAACATCATAGAATTTACAACATAAATAATAACATGCGGTCAATAATTCACAACATAGCCATATAATCCACATCATATCTCAATCCAATTAGATTGTTAATTATATTATTAAAGAAATCGAACTCACAACTCAAAGAAGGTCTTGAGTTCTGAAATCTGAGTTCTGAAGTTGAATTAGCTTTCCTTTGTAGTAGATTCGTTGTTAGAGTTGAATAGAATTGAATTGATTAGCTTTTCTTCCTCTCAAATTGGTGGCGGCTACTCTAGGTTGCAAGGTGACGGCATGGAGGCCATGGTTCTAATTTTAATTTGATTTTAGGGTTTGAGTCTACATGTGTTTTTATAGAGTTTAGGATTAGTTTAGGCCGTCCGATCAACCCAGAATTAATCCCAACCAATCAGAGCAGATCAGAAACCCTAATGACTCAACATACAGTCATAAACAGGTCATCAATCAAGTCTGCCGAGGGGGGGGGGGGGGCAGGTTGACCCCCAGGTCGACCCTATGGTCGACGGTAGGTCGACCCCCCGGTCGACCTGGCCCTGGCGGGAAATTTCCCGCCTAGCCCATTCTGACTCTGAAATTTGAATTTTTGAAATCTGTTTTGAATTTTCTGAAACTTCTGATGGCCATAATTTCTTCATACGAAGTCCAATTCACGCAAACTCGGACTCTATCTCAACAAGAATTGCAAGACGAACACAATGGCGCAACCCGTTTCCCTTAATTCACACATCTGAGATTAGTTATTCTTTAATTTGTTATTATAGTGTTAATAGAAATACGGGGTGTTACATTCTCCCTTCTTTAAAGGATTTCTCCCCCGAAATCTCCAAGTTAAGGAGAATGCATATCCTAACATCCAAACAAACATCTACTCAACCATCAAGCACATGCATCCATTGTCCTTATAAAATTCCTAATGCTGTATGAACATATACCAGAAGTGTGTGTATATGTTCTTTATCTAATGCAAAATCAGGCGGTCTACTGATTCAGTTGACCTCCTTAATGCAAACTATGATAGTTCCATGCATCCATTATGTATGCAAAAGAATCCTATCGATACATATTATTTCTACATGTGTGCACAACCATTCACCACAATGCAGCATCCATATGGTAGTACAACCATTATACATCCATTACTTAAATATGTACGAACATTTATATGCAATATGCAATATGAAGTGACTGAGCCGATCTAGTGCCTAAATTGTGTGTATATGCATCCACGAGCAACCACTAGCATCCACATGCATCCATCATACATAACATGTCTCAAACACATGTTTCAACCATAAGACTACCCTATCCAAAGGTCAAAGATACTAGCGAGAGGACATACTAAAGATAAAACAAGTACAAGCTAAGCGATAAAGGAGAAATTAAAGGACATACCCTCGAAAAGAAGAGGGTACAATGAACGCATCTTCTCTTCCGTCTCCCAAGTAGCGTTGCTCTCATTATCTCCCCATTGCACTTTGATTAGCTTGACCTCTCGATTTCTCAACTTCTTAATCTCCGACCCAAGAATGCACGTAGGAGCTCGTCGAATCGTCGCATCACGCTCTATCTCTAACTCTCTAAGCAAGCTTGGCTCTACCACTTCCGCGGTCTCATGCAAGCACTTCCTCAAATGTGATACATGGAATACATCGTGTACACCATTAAGTCTCTCGAGTAACTCCACTCTATACGCCATCTATCCAATTCTCTCCTTAATAGGAAATGACCCTACGAACCTTGGTGCTAACTTCCCAACGGACCCAAAGCGAACGACATTCCCTAATGGACACACCGTGACAAAGATCATGTGTAACACCCCATATTTTCTGTGAACGTATAAGTAAGGAATTAGAGAATAATTAATTTTTAAAAAATAGAATCAAGAGAAATAGGGTTGTGCCATTGCGTTCGTCTCAAAATTCTGCTTGGAAACGAGTCCGAGTTTCCAAAAATCGGAGTCCATATGACTGAGTTATGACCTCTAGAAGTTTCATGAATTTTCGAAATAAAAAACAGCTCAGAAATTCGAATTCAAGACCCAGAAGCGGGCTAGGCGGGAAAATTCCCGCTCAGAGCCCAGGTCGACCAGGGGGTCGACCTGACCAGACCAGGTCGATCATAGGGTCGACCTGGGGGTCGACCATAGGGTCGACCTGGGGGTCGACCTGGCCATACTAGGTCGACCTGGGGGTCGACCTGCCTCCCGAACCCACTTTTTTGAACCAGATGCATTCTGATGTATCTGACCTCGTTTATGTCCAGATTCGTCTGCCTAATCCTATATAAACAGCACCCTAGCCCCATTCTCTTTACACCATTCTTCTCTCCTTATGCTGCCTCCGAGATAATAGAAATAAATAAATAAAATAATGGCGTCGCTACTCTGTTGGAATCAAATCTAGAACTAGTGCATCTTCTTCCAATCTGAATTAGATTAAAAGAGAACTACTGCAACTCTTCTTCTATAATCCAATCAAGGCAAGTGCAGTTATTTTCCGAAATGAAGTTTAATCATGATCTTGACGTAATTATAAAACTGAATATGAGATTATGCCCTTTTTCTATTTATCAGATCTGTTTCTCTGTTTTATTATTCTGTTTGTTCTGTATTTCTTCCTCCTTTCTTTCTTTTTGTTTGATAGCCAGGCTACCACGAGCCTGAGCAAAGTCTCATAAGAGATGATCGCATAAACGCTGAATTTGGGAAGAATATTGAATGAGGCATATTTGGGCAAAATCGATTTGTAATTAATTTGAGGATACAACGCATGTTGTAATTCTGGACATAAATTTGAGGCATATCACGAACTATGACTTGGAAGAAGAGGACTATTGTAAGTTAGAATATAAAGGACATAGGTTGTAAGTTAGAACATAAATCTGAGTCATATAAATTGGGCATGTTGTATTTAAAACATAAGGTGTATTTAACGCATGTCTTGAGTTTTAAGGCATAAAGGATATTAGACATATGACTTGGGATTTGGGCGTAAAGTTTAACTGTGAACATGTAACTGATTTGGATGCATATTACAAGTTGTAATCCAAGATCTAGATCTGGATATACTATATACATTATAGTCTGTAATTTGAAAAAAAAAGAGAATTAATTTGCATATAACTTAGGTGTAAAGATCCATGTTAAGATTTGATGATTATTAAGTGCGAATACACCTAAATGAGGGTTTTTGGATATGTGACATGCATTGTAATCCATGGCTATATTTGGCACAATTTATATGTAAGGTTTTTGGAGAATGTTCTGAACTATGCAAGTTTAACTAAAAATTTGGGGCATATGTTATATGGTGGATTATGACCATAATTAGGGCATATAAGTTTAGGCTTACTTTATGAATTAGGCAAAATATGTGAATAGGACTTTAAGGAATGTTTAATCGGTTAAAACTATTATCTGCTTAATATGTTAAATTTGTCTAATCTGCTAAATCTGTTTAATCTGCTGAATTGCCTAAACTGTTAAATATGTTGAATCGCATAATCTGCTAATTATGCCCAATCTGCTATATTTGTTGAGTTGCCTAATCTGCTAAATCTGTTGAACCGTCTGAGCTGCTAAATCTGTTAAATCTGTTGAAAAGCTGAATGATTGTAATTGGTTTAGGCTCGATTTAAGATTGTGTAAAACATGTTAATTTGTTTAATCTGCTGCGACTTGAAAAGAAGTCAAATCTTTTAAATTAACAGAATTAGTCTGATAGTTGTATAATTTATAATGGAATAAATAGGTAATATCAAAAATGCTGAGACACGAGGTTAGACTCATGTTTGCGGTAGAAGCCTGCCCGGACCCAACCGGCTTAACCAGCAACCGCAAACTGGTAGTCTAATGTGAGAGGTCGTAGGCATAACTAAAATACGCTTAGACACAAGGTTAGGTCTGGCTTGTGGCAGAAGTCTGCCCGGAACCGCCCGGCTTATCCAGCGACCACAAGCTACCGACCTAATGTGAGAGGTCTGCGCATTAATATTTAATTAATGCAAATCTGAGATAAATATGATGTCTAAAACATGTTGGGTGGATAGGGCTAAACCAACTAGACTGATGAATTTAATAAACCTGTTCTGTGAATCTGTTGGCCCAATACAAAGTTAGAAAATCTGTAAATCTGTTAAAACTGTACATCTGATCCGTTAGTCTGAAAACCTGTTAACCTGATTTTCTGATTTGTCAACTAGTTGACTTGAACTCTGTATGTCTGAAAACTTGTAAACAAGTTAATCTGAAATTTGTTAGTCTGGGGACACAAGGTTAGGAGGGAAAATACTTGTGTCATCTGTTGTTTGGGACCCGTATTAGTCAGTAACCCTTTCTGGTATCAAAACTATGACCCAACAGTAGGTAAGGTCCGGGCACGCTTACTAAACTAATTATAAGAGGTTCATTCTGATAATGGTGAGGGGTGTTGATGGTGCGTTCCAACCGGGTCATGTGCGTGCATGGATCCCGGTCTACCTCTGAGGATGTAAGACCCCGTGACATCTGTAAATAGGTTTGTGTCATTCAAAGGTTGCCACTTTGGGGAGTGATACACCCTTCTGTGGGGCTGGCACAGGGTATTTATGTATTCGGGAGCCGATCGCTTGGGGAAGATTTAGGGTACACTTAGTTCTGTATGTTTCCGTTGGGGGTACCGTCTGTTTTTGTTGGGTGGTAAGACCTGTCTGTTTCTGCTTGGTACCGTCTGCTGGGGTGGTAAAGGCCGATTTACTGGTGTACACCTAATTCTAACATTATGTTTCTGTAAGGATTATTCTGTTTCTGTTCCTGTACCTTCTGTTCGGGAGGTAAAGGCCCATTATTCTATTTCTGTTTAGACATTAGGGTAACACCTAATCTTGTTATACTAGTATTAGTGCAGAGAAGTAAAATATAAGTAAGAAGCATAACTTGGGCTATATCATTCTGTTTCTTCTGTTTAGCTTAAGTATATCAATTATTCCTGTTAATATTGTCTCTTATCCAGCTTTATTTTCATGTCATGATATTATTATCTGTTCATATGCTGAAAGTCACTGGACTTGCCAGACTTTATGTCTGACCTTGCTTGTTTTCACCCCTTCTCTTTCGTTTTCACCCAGGTTTGTAAGGCAGAAATCTAGGAGCTTGATTTGGACTTTCTCTGCTTGAAGTATCGCTTGGCCTTTGCTCTATCTTTCCATGGCAGTTTATGTTGGGGATTATGATTTTAAAAACTATGCATTCTGAAGGCTTTTGTACAAGACTGATATTTTGTACTTGAATTTTGATAGTGTGATTTGGAAAGATGTAACCAAACTTACTTCGGTTTCTGTTGTAATAAAGTTACAAATTTTTCAAGTACTGTTTTATCTGTCTTATAAATTTCTGTTCTGTCTACTGAAACGCTCCATCAAAGTTTAGGCATTCCCTTTGTGAGTGACCTTAACGGAGGTGGAGTGTTACACTTGGTATCAGAGCTGAAGGTTACCAGATTTGATAAAAAGTTTTGGAAAACTATTTTCAAAAAGGTTTTAAAAGAAAGTATTTTCAAAAAGGAAAGCCTGTTTTAAAAAACATAATCCCAAAACCATAGCCTATCTTTCTATCCTTTGTTTTGAATCTTTCATTTTTCTTTCGTTTTAGCATGTCTAGGGATCTTAACCTTCCAGAGGGTGTGCCAATACCTGGCTGGTTCAGGAGGTACCTAGAGGCTAGGGCCAACAATGCAGGCCCAACAGATATTCCTCCTCCAGCCACAGCGATTCCCCCTCCTCCGCCCCCTCCTCGTGCAATTGCTTTCTCAAAGATCTGTAAAGATTTTAGGGCCATGGGTGGAAAGGATTTCAAGGGAACTGAATCATTCGTAGAAGCGAGGAACTGGCTCAAAGAAACTGAGGATCTGTTCGTTATCTTCGAGGTGGACGATAGGCAGAAGGTACAGTTGGCGGTATGGTTGCTCAAAGACGAAGCTTCCTATTGGTGGAAAGTCACTAACGCCGAGAGGCCAGTTGAAACATGGATGGATTTCAGAACAAGGTTTGATACGAAATTCCTCTCGCAAGCTGAACGAAGTCTACAACTGGAAAAGTTCTTATATCTTAAGCAAGGAAGTATGACGATCAAGGAATACGTCAACCAGTTCAACCAACTGGCTAGGTTCGGACTAGATTTAGTCAACACCCAGCATAAAAAGGCTCTCCGCTTTGTTAAAGGATTGAACGAGCTAATGCACAACCTAGCTATGACCCATGTACCCATGGGAGCGACTTACGAGAGATCGGTGGACATGGCACTACTACACGAGGAAGACAAGGGCAAGAAAGAGGCAAAGAAGGAAAAGCCACAGGACAAGAAAGCATGGCCCAAAAAGGAAACACAAAAGAAGGATGAGAAGTCTGAAGATAAGAAGGAGAAAAAGTGCTTTACTTGTGGAAGCTCGACTCATCTGAACAAGGATTGCAGAAAAAGAAAGGGCACTTGCTTTAACTGTGTGAGATGGGACACTTCACTAGGGACTGCCCGAAGAAACGAGGGCAAGGGCAGAGGGAAGGACCAACTTCTAGAGGGCTTCTCGAGGCTAGTGGATAGGATAGAAATAGGGAAACTTTCTATAATAGGTTTAATTTCTTTATCTGGTTGTTGAGTTAAAGCTCTTTTCTGATTCTGGCATTTTGATTCTGTAATCGATACTCTGCACTTTAATACTAGTATTGTTTCTGATTCCGCTGTAGACTCAGACCCATAAGGGTTATGACTCATCTAATTATGATAAGTTGGGTATCTGCATTGAGCGTTAAGTTGACAATGACGCATACATTCTGGGTTTTTATCATGCTTAGTTTCCTAAGAGTCATTTGGTAATCTGATCTGTATCAGTAGTCCGTAGGTTTCCGAAAAGGATAGGAATCTTTACTCAAGGTGTGAAACAGATTTCTAGTTGGGCATTTGTTTAATGGGAGTGATTCTCTGAGTATTAATCCGATGTTGATTTCGGTCTTCGGGGTTGATGCTTAGGGAGTTATTCTCTTAAACCGATGTCTAATCGGAACCTGGCTTTAGTTTTAATTATACTTGCCTCTATCACTCGACTTTATCCTTCGACCTTTAGGTAGAAACTAATGGGTGTAAACATGTGTTTGAGACATGTTATGTTTGATGGCTGCAAGTGGTTGCTAATGATTGCTCGTGGATGCATATACACACACTAGGCACTAGATCGGCTCAAAAACACTCTCATACTGCATATGGATGTGTGTGCTTTTATTTTATGGATGCAAAATGGTTGACTCAACACATGGATGTTGCATATGAATGAACAGTTGTGCACTCATATAGAAATGATATGTATCAAATAGGAAAATTGCATACATGTTGGACTCATTGCACTGACATAATTCGCATTAAGGAGGTCAACTAAATCAGTGGACCGCCTGATCTTTGCATTAGATAAGTACATATACACACACTCTTGCATAAGCTCATACATCATTAGAAATCTTCTAAGGACAATGGTTGCTTGTGGATGATGTTTGAGTAGATGGATGATTGGATGATAGGATGCATTCTTCTTAACTTGAAGATTTCGGGGACGAAATCCTTTAAGGAGGGGAGAATGTAACACCACGTATTTTCTGTGAATGTATAAGTAACGAATCAGAGAATAATTAATTTTTAAAAAATAGAATCAAGGGAAACGAGTTGTGCCATTGCGTTCGTCTCGAAATTCTGCTTGGAAACGAGTTCGAGTTTTCGAAAATAGGAGTCCGTATGACTGAGTTATGACCTCTAGAAGTTTCATGAATTTTCAGAATCAAAAACAGCTTAGAAATTCAAATTCGAATTCGAATTCAAGACCCAGAAGCGGGCTGGGCGGGAAAATTCCCGCCCAGAGCCCAGGTCGACCTGACCAGACCAGGTTGACCATAGGGTTGACCTGGGGGTCGAACTGCCTCCCAAACCCACTTTTTTGAACCAGATGCATTCTGATGTATCTAACCTCGTTTCTGTCCAGATTCGTCTGCCTAATCCTATATAACCAGCCCCCTAGCCCCATTCTTCTCTCCTTATGCTGCCTCCGAGATAATAGAAATAAATAAATAAAATAATGGCGTCGCTACTCAGCTGGAATCAAATCTAGAACTAGTGCATCTTCTTCCAAATCTGAAGTAGATTAAAAGAGAACTACTGCAACTCTTCTTCTATAATCCAATCAAGGCAAGTGCAGTTATTTTCCGATATGAAGTTTAATCATGATCTTGACGTAATTATAAAACTGAATCTGAGATTATGCCCTTTTTCTATTTATCAGATCTGTTTCTCTGTTTTATTATTCTGTTTGTTCTGTATTTCTTCCTCCTTTCTTTCTTTTTGTTTGATAGCCAGGCTACCACGAGCCTGAGCAAAGTCTTATAAGAGATGAACGCATAAACGCTGAATTTGGAAAGAATATTGAATGAGGCATATTTGGGCAAAATCGATTTGTAATTAATTTGAGGATACAACGCATGTTGTAATTCTGGACATAAATTTGAGGCATATCATGAACTATGACTTAGAAGAAGAGGACTATTGTAAGTTAGAATATAAAGGACATAGGTTGTAAGTTAGAACATAAATCTAAGTCATATAAATTGGGCATGTTGTATTTAAAACATAAGGTGTATTTAACGTATGTCTTGAGTTTTAAGGCATAAAGGATATTAGACATATGACTTGGGATTTGGGCGTAAAGTTTAACTGTGAACATGTAATTGATTTGGATGCATAGTACAAGTTGTAATCCAAGATCTAGATCTGGATATACTATATACATTATAGTTTGTAATTTGAAAAAAAAAGAGAATTAATTTGCATATAACTTAGGTGTAAAGATCCATTTTAAGATTTGATGATTATTAAGTGTGAATACACCTAAATGGGGTTTTTTTGGATATGTGACATGCATTGTAATCCATGGCTATATTTGGCATAATTTATATGTAAGGTTTTTGGAGAATATTCTGAACTATGCAAGTTTAACTAAAAATTTGGGGCATATGTTATATGGTGGATTATGACCATAATTTGGGCATATAAGTTTAGGCTTACTTTATGAATTAGGCAAAATATGTGAATAGGACTTTAAGGAATGTTTAATCGGTTAAAACTGTTATCTGCTTAATATGTTAAATTTGCCTAATCTGCTAAATCTGTTTAATCTGCTGAATTGCCCAAACTGTTAAATATGTTGAATCACCTAATTTGCTAATTATGCCCAATCTGCTAAATCTGTTGAGTTGCCTAATCTGCTAAATCTGTTGAACCGTCTGAGCAGCTAAATCTGTTAAATCTGTTGAAAAGCTGAATGATTGTAATTTGTGTAGGCTCGATTTAAGATTGTGTAAAACATGTTAATTTGTTTAATCTGTTGCGACTTGAAAAGAAGTCAAACCTGTTAAATTAACAGAATTAGTCTGATAGTTGTATAATTTATAATGGAATAAATAGGTAATATCAAAAATGCTGAGACATGAGGTTAGACTCGTGTTTGCGGTAGAAGCCTGCCCGGACCCAACCGGCTTGACCAGCAACAGCAAACTGCTAGTCTAATGTGAGAGGTCATAGGCATAACTAAAATATGCTTAGACACGAGGTTAGGTCTGGCTTGTGGCAGAAGTCTGCCCGGAACCGCCCGGCTTATCCAGCGACCACAAGCTACCGACCTAATGTGAGAGGTCTGCGCATTAATATTTAATTAATGCAAATCTGAGATAAATATGATGTCTAAAACATGTTGGGTGGATATGGCTAAACCAACTAGACTGATGAATTTAATAAACCTGTTCCGTGAATCTGTAGGCTCAATACAAAGTTAGACAATCTGTAAATCTGTTAAAACTGTACATCTGATCCGTTAGTCTGAAAACCTGTTAACCTGATTTTCTGATCTGTGAACTAGTTGACTTGAACTCTGTATGTCTGAAAACTTGTAAACAAGTTAATCTGAAATCTGTTAGTCTGGGGACACAAGGTTAGGGGGGAAAATACTTGTGTCATCTGTTGTTTGGGACCCGTATTAGTCAGTAACCCTTTGTGGTATCAAAACTATGACCCAACAGTAGGTAAGGTCCGGGCACGCTTACTGAACTAATTATAAGAGGTTCATTCTGATAATGGCGAGGGGTGTTGATGGTGCGTTCCAACCGAGTCATGTGCGTGCATGGATCCCGGTCTGCCTCTAAGGATGTAAGACATCGTGACATATGTAAATAGGTCTGTATCATTCAAAGATTGCCACTTTGGGGAGTGATACACCCTTCTGTGGGGCCGGCACTGGGTATTTATGTATTAGGGAGCCGATCGCTTGGGGTAGATTTAGGGTACACTTAGTTCTGTCTGTTTCCGTTAGGGTATCGTCTGTTTCTGTTGGGTGGTAACACCCGTCTGTTTTTGCGTGGTACCGTCTGCTGGGGTGGTAAAGGCCGATTTACTGGTGTACACCTAATTCTAACATTATGTTTCTGTAAGGATTATTCTGTTTCTGTTCCTGTACCTTCTGTTCGGGAGGTAAAGGCCCATTATTCTATTTCTGTTTAGACATTAGGGTAACACCTAATCCTGTTATACTAGTATTAGTGCAGAGAAGTAAAATATAAGTAAGAAGCATAACTTGGGCTATATCATTCTGTTTCTTCTGTTTAACTTAAGTATATCAATTATTCCTGTTAATATTGTCTCTTATCCAGCTTTATTTTCATGTCATGATATTATTATCTGTTCATATGCTGAAAGTCACTGGACTTGCCAGACTTTATGTCTGACCTTGCTTGTTTTCGCCCCTTCTCTTTCGTTTCCCCCCAGGTTTGTAGGGCGGAAATCTAGCAGCTTGATTTGGACTTTCTTTGCTTGAAGTATCGCTTGGCCTTGGCTCTATCTTTCCATGGTAGTTTACATTGGGGATTATGATTTTAAAAACTATGCATTCTGAAGGCTTTTGTACAAGACTGATATTTTGTACTTGAATTTTGATATTGCGATTTGAAAAGATGTAACCAAACTTACTTCGGTTTCTGTTGTAATAAAGTTGTAAAATTTTCAAGTACTGTTTTATCTGTCTTGTAAATTTCTGTTCTTTCTACTAAATCGCTCCATCAAAGTTAAGGCATTCCCTTTGTGAGTGACCTTAACGGAGGTGGGGTGTTACACCATGTCCCCAATATCAAACTCAAGATCTGTCCTCCTTTTGTCAGCATAAGATTTCTGCCTATCTTGCGCCGTCTTCATCCTCCCTCAAATCAAATCGATCTTTTCCGAAGTCTCTCTAATCATATCGGGCCCAAGCAAGATCTTATCTGTAGATTCCCACCAACATGTAGGCGAACGTCATGGCCGTCCATAAAGAGCCTCGAACGGTGCCAGGCCATGTGAACTCCACCAACGGAAGATGTTCCTCCCATGTACCTCCGAAGTCTAAGACACAAAACCTCAATAGGTCCTCTAGAATACGATTCACCCTCTCGCTCTGGCCGTCCTCCGAGGATGATATGCGGTGCTCAAACATAACTGAGTCCCAACCGCCTCTTGCAAGCTCTTCCAAAACTCGCTAGTGAAGATAGGATCGCGGTCGCTCACTATGCTAGAAGGAACACCGTGCCAACGAACTATCTCTCGAATGTATACGGAGGCCAACCATGGAGCAGTCCTCTTACCCTTCACGGGAATGAAATGGGCGCTCTTAGTAAGTCTGTCTACCACAACCCAAATCCCTGTATTACCCTTCCTCGATCTCGGTAACCCATCAATAAAGTCCATCGAGACATTTTCCCACTTCCATTGTGGGACCTCCAATAGGTGAAGCAACCCACCGGGCTTCTTTTGCTCTGCTTTTACTTATTGGCATACCAAGCATCTAGCGACAAACTCAGCCACATCCCTCTTCATACCGGCCCAAAAGTAAACTCGTCTCATGTCCATATACATCTTGTCCCCGTCGGAATGGATGGTCATCTTCAAACGATGTGTATCATCAAGAATGGTCTTCCACAAGTTCTCGTCTCGTGGTACACAAAGTCTACCATCCCTACGTAACTAACCCTTATCATCTAGGGTACACCTACTGAGATAGCTCGATGACTCCCCCCTTTGAGCTTTTCTACTAACTCAACCAACTGTGGGTCATCTCGTTGTGCCTCACCAATCCGTCCCAAAAGCGTAGGTCTGACCTCTAAGGATGCTAGCAAACTGGGTATGAAGTCAATGGAAGGTTTAAAGTCAAACGTAGAGATGAACTCTAAGCTTCGCCGCTCAACAAACAACGGACTCAAGGACAACCTTTTCCTACTTAAGGCGTCTGCCACCATGTTAACCTTGCCAAGGGTATATACTATCTCGAAATCGTAGGACGCTAAGAATTCCATCCACCTTTGCTGCCTTAAGTTCAAGTCTTTCTGAGAGAACAAGTATTTTAGCGATTTGTGGGCAGTGAACAATTCGAATTTCTCGCCAAGAAGATAATGGCACCAAGACTTAAGCGCGAAAACAATAGTGGCCAACTCTTGGTCATGTGTAGGGTAATTTCTCTCATGCACTCTCAACTGCCTCCCTCCATAGGCTATTACCCTTCCCTCTTGCATTAAGACAACGCCTAGTCCTGTTCCACAAGCATCCGTATAAACGGTAAATGGCTTACTGCCATCTGGCGACACTAAGATTGGGGCTGTGGTCAAAGCTCTCTTTAAACGTTGGAATGCATCATCACAATCTACGTCCCACGCGAAGACTAAGTACTTCTTTGTCAACCGTGTTAATGGGGATGATATTTTTGCGAAGTCTTTGATAAACATCCTATAGTAGCCAGCCAACCCTAAGAAACTCCTCACCTCGGTAGCATTTTTAGGGACCTTCCAATCTAGGATGGCTACTACCTTCGTGGGATCCACAGCTATCCCTTCTTTGGAAACCACGTGCCTTAAGAATCACACTTCCTTCCTCCAAAAGTGACATTTAGAAAATTTAGCTTTAAGGCTATGCGCTCGAAGGGTCTCCAACACTTCCCTAAGATGTAGGGCATGCTCTTCCTTGCTTTTAGAAAAGATCAAGATGTCGTCAACAAAGACTACCACGAATTTATTAAGGTACTCCCTAAACACCCTACTCATCAAGTCAACAAAATATGCGGGGGCATTTGCCAAACCGAAGGGCATCACAAGCCACTTGAAGAAACCTTCTGGAGTCCTAAAGGCAATCTTGTCTATGCTATCCTCAGCCACTCTCAACTGATGGAAACCCATGGCTAAGTCCAACTGCGAAAACACTGAGGCGCCAACTAACTGATCGAAGAGATCGTCAATTCTCGGCAGTGGGCGCCTATTCTTCTTAGTAAGCTTATTAAGTTCTCTATAGTCCACACAAAGTCTAAGGGACCCATCTGCCTTCATGGCAAATACTACTGGAGCACCCCACTCTGATATACTATGTCTTATGAACCCTTTCTCAAGCAATTCTTTCACTTGCTTACTGAGTTCTCTTCTCTCTCTTGGAGCCATGTGGCGCACTGGTAATGCAACTGGCTTTGCATTATCTACTAGATATATTCGAAAGTCTATCTCATGTTTTGGGGGTAAACCCCTGACCTCATCAAAGACATCAACATATTCACGAACTATACAAACAGAATGTAAATCATCATTGGATGCGTCAAGGGATTCTAGGTAGCTAAGCATTACTGTACCTTTAGGGTCACAAGAAATATCAAGGGTCTTTCCATAATGAGTCAACAATCTAACTACCCTTCTTTCACAATCTAGGATGGCCCCATATCTAGTTAGCCAATCCATACCTAGAATCAAGCCGTAGCCCATGAAGGCAAGAACAAAGGCGTTGCATTCGAACCCAACACCTAAGATAGACACTCTCAAATCCCGACAAATCATAGAAAGATGAGCCAAACCACCAATAGGATTTGAGACTACTAAGGGATCTTTAACTAAACTAGTATTTAGGTGTAGTATTTCAACTAATGATGTAGAGATAAATGAATGTGATGTGCTAGAATCGAATAATGTATGGACAGGATGATCAAACAGAAAAACTAAACTTTCAACGGAAATTGCTCTACCTCGTTCTTGCAGCGGTGGGACCACGAGAGCCTGAACTTGCCCCCTTGCCTGCCCAGGTGCCATAAGAGCCTGCACCTGTCCTCCCGAGGTAGACCCTGTCCTCTGCCCTTTCCTTGGGCAGTCCTTAATCAGATGTCCCACTTCGCCACAGTGGAAACAACCAGTCTTCTTTTTCTTCCTACAATCTTTGCTTAGATGGCCTGGTGTCCCACAGTTAAAGCATTTCTTCTTTCCCTTACCATTGTTGCCTTTACCACCTTTCTTGTTCTGTTGTTGCTGTTGCGGTTTCTTTTGATCCCCTTTCATCTCGGGTGCCTTATTAGCATTGGCGCCCTTCTCTTCTTCATGCATAAGTGCCATGTCAACTAGTCTCTAAAAGGTAGCCCCCATGGGGTTGTGGGTCATAGCTAACCCATGAAGCGACTCGTTCAAACCCTTAACAAATCTCGGGGCCATCTTTTCTAGTGTATTCACCAAGTCCAAGCCAAATCTTGCCAACTGATTGGATTTGTTGACGTATTCTTTCATCGATAGATTCCCCTGCTTCAATGCTAGAAACCTTTCCATGTATATATTCTCTTCAGCCCGTGAGAGAAACTTCGCCTCAAACCTTCGCCCAAAATCTGGCCATATATCGATTGAACATTCTCCATCAGTGACCTCCCACCAAAACGAGGCCTCATCCTTCATTAGCCAGGCAGCTAACTGGACCTTTCTTCCATCTTCCACTTCAAAGATCCCAAACAATTCTTCCACCTCCTTTAGCCAGTTTCGAGCTTTAACAAATGTCTCCGTCCCGTGAAAAGGTTTTCCGCCCATTGCCCAAAAGTCCTTACATATCTTCGCAAAAGTGTCGACACGAGGAGGAGGAGTATTTGCTGGACCTGCGGTGGTGGCCCTAGTCTCCAAATACCTCCTAAACCATCCTGGTATCGGTATCCCCTCGGGTATCTCGGGAATTCCAGACATGCTGAAACGAAAAAGGAAAGATTCAATACAAAAGAATCGAAGGAAAGTTATATGGCTCTTAGGTTTATGCTTTCTAAAATAAGCTTTTCTCTTGAAAACACTTTCCTTAAAACATACTTTTGAAGGTACTTCTTTATAGAAGTGTTTTTGAAAAATAGGTTTTCAAAATTCATATCTGTTCTGGTAACCTTCAGCTCTGATACCACGTGTAACACCCCACGTCCATTAATGTCACTCACAAAGGGAATGCATTAACTTCTATGGAGAATTTTAAGTGTGTATAGAACAAAAACTTAACAACAAGACAGATATAAACAGTACTAAAACTTTAAAATTTTATTCATTGCAGCGGTAAACACATAGGTTTGATTACATCATCAAAAACCAGAATCGAAGTACATAATATCCATCTTGAATAAATCAGAGTACATAAATTGAAAGACATAACCCCAATACAAAATAGCCATAAATAAGATAGGCTGAACTTTTACTTCGGCGATCCAAGCAACTTCTAAAAGCAGAGATACAGCTGTCCAAAATCAAGCTCCACTGGTGCTAGTTCCACCCTGAGCACTTGGGGGGGGGGGGGGGGAGGAAGAAAAGAGGTGGAAACAAAGGGGGTCAGACATAAAGTCTGGTGAGTGCGATAAGTTTAATAATATAATTATCAAAATAACTAGGCTAAGGCTTAAGTTGGAAAATAAGGAAATAAATGTGAAAAATTGAGCATGGTAGATTAAACAAGGAAATAAGATGAACAAAGATAACGTTAAAGGTGCACCGAAACCGCTATAAGATAATTACTACACTGCACCACCACTAGTTACCCTAAGGTTGATCCCGCCTACCAGATTTTAATAATGATAATGGTAGTTCCGTGCACCCCTAGTTGCCTTCATAGGTGCCTCCTGCCCCTATCTCCACTAGGTGTACCCAATACCCCCAAGCGATCTGTGACGATCCCAAAACCCCGTGACACGGTGTTAAGGATAATCATTGGAATATAACACATTAATCATCATTAGCATATCACAGATAATAGCATAAATAGAAAATAAATTAATTTACACACATATGACAACGGAATCATATAGATCTCATCACATCAGAGAAGCACAGTACAAGATACAACTTAGTGCATAATGATACATAGTCAGCCACCATCGCTGAGGCGGAATCATACATAAAGAGTACACAAAATAAATATCAGTCTACATCGCCAATGGCGGAATCATAATATAGATACAATAATGGCGGAGTAAATCCAAGTCAGCACGGTGTAGTCAAGCCTCGCCATGAGCCAAAAGTGCGTCAGAAACATGTAACTAGGCTGCCCGTGTGAAAATGAGGACACCCGAGTTCGCAAGGTGAAACAAACTACGAGTCAGTCATGGGACTGGTATGAGAAATCTACTTAGCTTATTAACAACAAAAATAAGGCAAATCAAAGGACCACGCCACTTTCGCGGAACGGGTTTACTCCAATGAGTGCTAGTGCATGAAATAAAGTAAATGATTAAATCATCGCAATGCTTTTTATAAAATGAAGCCATTATAAGACTCAGGTACCATCACACAATGCAACGCAAGCTGGAGGATAGAGTTTTACCTTATAATGGCCAAAAATGCTTCATACGAATAAAACAAAAGTGTTTGATATTATTACTAGTGCATATATGTTTCAAAAGCAAATTCAATCATAAATATCAATCCTAGGCGGCATAACTACCATCTACTATGTCGCCATACTAGTAATACAATCACGTCCGCATATTTCGTATTGGAAATTGGATTCCTTCATGAGTAGAGGCAAGGGACAAGCTCCTCTCCGATTCGAGACACTCTAGCAAATGTCCCAGGACCCCACTATGATCCTTGGATCTTTAGGGCCGGTCCTCTCTTACTTTTGAGGATTGGCAAGTCCTGAACACACGTTTCCCGGTCCTTACATACCTATATCGAGGCGCCTCGTATTCCAACAACCACACAGGTGAAAAGTATATATAAATGTCAGGGCTGGGAGGTCACTGACACCACCATAGCTAGAAAGAAACGTCGTGCACTCCTTGGGTCCTTCCCCCGTTTTTGACTCATACCGGGGTGTGAGGCTCGCGAATTCACGTTATACACAAAGATACGTCACACAGACCATGCTTTGATCATCAACCACAAGACTTTGCTTTGCAACATAAGCCTTGATCATATGCCACTCAGGCATGCCACACAGGCAATCCACTCCATGCGACTGATTTCTATCAATACATAACCTCTGAGCTCGTACGTCTTAGAGAAGGGCGTTAAGCAAGAGAATAAATTCTCCGCTGCCAAACAGATATATATTTAACAGAGATCAACCAGCACAAAACAAAATCCAATGTCAGACACACAGTCCATTTACAAGTCCGTTCTGGGTCTGAACGAACCCGGAGGCACCAATTCCTCGCATATCCGTACAATCAACAATATGTTTGGACGGCTACTACTTCAGTTCCTTCATGGTAGCTACTCCAATCACGAGCATCAGTAGCGCCCATCCATCCAGTGTGAAGATCGTCGGTCTTCAACCGTCTTCGACTCTTCGACTTCTCAACGTCGATCGATTATTTGAAATGAGATGAACTCGGCCAATTCAAATAATCCACGTATATTTAGATTTTCGAATCAATTTATCACATGGTTGGACTATTCAACATTCACATTTCAGTGCTTTAGTTATAATTCTCATGTTAAATACATTCAACCACCACATATCAAGAAAACACAGAAAAATTTGTTTATTTCCACTCTATATCGTCTATAGTATTTTATAACAATATATCGCCATTTTTATTTATTTTAAAACGGCCATATTTAATTAAACGACGTTTCAGGTCATGTCGATGCATTGGCGCCGTTTTCCACTAATTTTGTTTTACACATATATGAAAATCTAACCGTTGGATTTTCACAAATTTTATATCATTAGGAAGGTCATTTCAAAACGAATCCAACGGTTCCAGTTTTGGGAAAACCCGACGGTCGGATCTTCCACACTAGTCATTTGAAGTTACGATTTCAATTTACGAACTGCAGCGTCGTTATTCGATTTAATTTAATTATATTTATATATATATATATAAATATAATCGTTTCTGGCGTTGTTTTTCTTCAGATTTGAATTAAACATTCCAGACAATCCAACCGTCGGATCTTCACAAATTTGGTGCCGTTGGAAAGATATTTCCAAGGCGAACCCAACGGTTGCAGTTTCGGGAAAATCCAATGGTCGGATTTCCCGGACTAGTCGTTTGAAATCACGGTTTCAAAACACGAACTACACGGCCACGTTTCGTTTTAATTTTATTTATATTTATATATTTATATAAATATAGTTCATTCAAAAATTCCTATATCGTTTCCACTTCAATTATTTCACTAACGCCTTTAAATTTTGGAAAATTTCGCCATAACCTCCTTTGTACGGGAGGGGCTGGGAAAATTCCCAAATAGCCACACGGGCGTCTCATGTCAAAAAGGAAAAGAAAAAGCCAAGCGGCTAGCCAACAGGCTCATAAAATCATCACCCAAACAAAACAGTAAATGTGTACCTATTTGTCGGGCACAAAATTTTATTCCTCTTCTCTAGCCCCTTTACTATCACCTGTTCAATAAATATGCATGTACATATATACAATTTTTATCACTTATCATTTTCCATTCAACTTCATATTTGATTTACTTTGGTTTAAAAACACCATTCATTCTAATGTTGCATGTATAGGCTAAAATCATATCATTAGCTAATTAATGTATATTTCAACTCATGCACATTTATTTGAAAAAGTGGCTATTTATAACGCTTCACATTTCAAAGATGATAATTTTGGCGAACTAAAATACATTTCAACACATGACTATTTTATTTAGTTCCTATGCAAGTTAAAATTAGTATTTCTTCACAAATATTTATTTCAACGTCCTCATATCTTTAGCATATCACATATATGATAAAAATGATATTTTTATTACTTAAAATATTTATTCAACAAATGAATGTTTTCAACACTTCATAGTTTCAATAAAAATGTAATTTTTATTGTTCGATCTTTTTATTCAACACACGAACTTTTCCACTACACACACTTCTCAACACATGAGCATTTCCACACATGGATATTTTATTTATGTTGTTCATATAAGAAAGATAGAATTTTTATTGTTGAAACTATTTATATATATAAGGCGAATATTTTACATACTTCATATATATTATAAAAATGTGATTTTTATTGTTTAGACACTTCATTCATTCACAAATGAATTTAATTTTCACACATCAGTTTTCAACACATGAACATTTCCACACATGGATATAGTTTCAACATATGACTTTAATTTCAATGCATGAAAATAATTTCAACATATGAAAATTATTCTAACACATAAAGATTATTCAAAATTTCGGCAGCATAACGGCAGGGTAGTTAAAACCGGCACCGTCCCTAGTACGGCTCCTCGCTCTACCTTAAAACCTCGCGGTTTTTGACAATGGGGATTCATGCATCTAATTCGCACGCAGGCGGCATGTTTTATTTTTTTATTTCCACAAATATTTCCAATTCATTTCAATCGCCAATGGGTATTTTTCAACCACAACCAAACAATATCTACCACAAACAATTATTCAACCATTCGTATTTTTCATCCAATATTTCACACTAATTCACAACAATAAATATCGTCCATGGTTTGTGGACGAGGGGAGTATATATATATATTATAATTGCTATATTTCACTTGTATTTCAACACATATATCAATTATTCTACGCATGTATAATTCATACTTCGCTTATATAGCTTACACCAAGCATATACATGAGGTATACAACACGTGTGTAATTTATATTTCGCTTATATAATTTATACACGACATTTTCCATTCTAATTCAATTAATTTAGATTTCTCACATTGGTTTGCGGAGTGCTAAAAATCGTAGATGACTCAGAAAAATCCGCGGCTTCTTCTATGTGGTAGAGAGCTTCCTTGCGGTCCCGATGTTTCCTGTTTCATCGAATTTCGTCAACACACCAAAAAGATATGATTTTTCAAAGTGCAGACATCAAAAAGGACTCACCTTTCAATTTGGTTCGAAACTTGGTTTGAGGTTTTTGCGAAATCCGTGGCACGTGGGAACGATCGGGGGTGCTGACGTGGAAGAGCTTCGAGCAGGCTTCCTATCGGTGGTGGTTTGGTCGTGGATGGTGGCAGATCGGAGCGGCGACGGCGCTGGAAAGAGGCCGACTTTGGGCGCTCGATTCAGGCGGAGGAGGCGTCAAGGGAGGGGGTGCTGGGGTCGGATTTGGAGAGGAGGCGGAGACGAGGTGAACGGTGGTGGTGGCGTTGGCTGGAGGTGTCGGAGGCGGCGACAATCGCGGTGGGAAGCGTCGAACGGGTTTTCGCCGTTCGTTCGTGGGTTACGGGTTTTTTTTAATAACGAATGGAATTTTCTGATTCGCCGGAATATATATATTTCAGAAAATTAGGGTTTTCACCAACGAACTCCGATTCAAGTCCAACGACTGTCGTCCCTAGTTAAATACCCCCATTCCGGACCCAATGGGATATGTTTCATTGGCCAATTCGACTGTTACAGTCAGTTATTTTTCAAATTAAAGTATAAAACATTTAATTTTAACTTTGAATGCACATTTCAATTTGCCAGGGCCACAAACTAATTCGAAAAATTCCAGAAAAATAAATCTAGCTATGTTTTGACGGTACGGTCCCAACAAAACTAGTTTCATTGAATTCTGAGATCGTTTGAAAAATGGCCATTTTCTGATCGATCCAATTTAACAAAAATTGACCAAACGCATTTTCTTTTGTCATGCTCACATACTAGCTTCAAAAATTATGAAATTTGAAACCTAGCAATGATTTGACATCTCGGACCCAACAAAAGTGGTTTCGTCGAATTCCGAGGTCGTTTGCAAAATATCAATTTTCCAGGGCTATATATTCTATATAGCGACCTTTCTGAAAATTCATTCGGCCATAACTTTTGATTCCCGTTATGAAACTTCGATTTTTCAGATTCATTAGAAAGGTATTGATAAACAGATTTAAATATTTTTGGTTTCGCTAAAATCCGTTATATTTTCCACCCTGCACAGCCAGTCTAAGTTTGAATTCAAATTTTCAAACTGACTCACTATTTCTAATCCACTATTTTATTGAAATATTCTATTTCAATTGTTCAAATTCCTTTGAAATCACCACTTTAAAAATTTTAAATTGGCCCGTATTTTCCGGGTTATTACAATCTCCCCCACTTAAAACTTTTCGTCCTCGAAAAGGAAACAACAGTAAAGTAGGAAACAAAAAGTAAATGCAAAGTATTGTAAAGGTACCTTGCACCAGAGTTAGTTAGAGATGTCCACTCTGCATTTGGGGTAAGCTTGCTTAATGCTTTCCTCCGTCTCCCAAGTACAGTCTCTAAGATCACTGCTCCACCGCACTTTAACTAAATGAACCTTTTTGCTTCTTAGTTCTTTAGTTTCTTTGCCAACAATCTTTAATGGCTCCCTTCTGAGTGCTAGTTCTGGAGTTATGTCTATATCCTGTTGCGCTGCTTCTTCTACAACAAGATCTGGATCATGCACATGTCTTCTAAGTTGAGATACGTGAAACACATCGTGCACTCCAGGCAACCAATCTGGTAATTGAACCCTATAAGCAAGAGTTCCAATTCGTTCAAGTATAGGAAAGGGACCAATAAATCTCGGTGCCAACTTCCCAGTTTTGCCAAATCTGATTACTCCTCCCATCGAAGAAACTTTCAAATAAACATGATCACCAATAGCAAATGTCAAATCTCTTCTTCTAGAATCTGCATAACTTTTTTGTCGGCTTTGGGCGGTTCTCAATCGCTTTTTGATGAAGTCTACTTTATCAGATGCCTCTCTGATCATGTCGGGTCCTAACACAAGTCTGTTGCTAGGTTCTACCCAACATGCTGGAGATATGCACGGTCTGCTATATAATGCATCAAATGGCGACATTCCCAAACTTGCATGATAGCTATTGTTATATGAGAATTTTGCCAAATGCAAGTGATCTTCCCATGACCCACCAAAATCAATTATACAAGCCCGCAATAAATCTTCTAGGATTCTATTCACCCGCTCAGTCTGACCATCTGTTTGAGGGTGATAAGCGGTGCTCATATTCAGTTTCGTTCCCAATTCTGTCTGGAAAGCCTCCTAGAATTTGCTAGCAAATATCGGGTCTCTATCACTGACTATGCTGATGGGAATTCCATGCAGCTTAACGATTTCTTTGAAATATATCTGTGCTAGACTTTGAGCGGTTCTATTGGATCTGACAGGTATAAAATGGGCAGTCTTCGTGAAGCAATCTACGATTACCCAAATGCTGTCATTACCTTTCCTGGTTCGCGGCAAGCCATCTATGAAATCCATGGAAATCTTTTCCCATTTCCAACCTGGGACTTCCAACGGTTGCAACAGTCCAGCTAGCTTTTGTTGGTCACTCTTGACCAATTGACAAGTAGGGCATCTGCTAACATACAAAGAAATATCCCTTTTTATTGCCCTCCACCAGAAAGTGCGTTTGATATCGTTGTACACTTTACTCACACCAGGATGAATGCAAAATTTGGATTTATGGCATTCGTCTAGCACTTCTCTTTTGAGCTCAGGGATGTTGGGAACACATATTCTCCCATTCAGTCTCAGAACTTCTTCTTTATCTACCTGAAAACTTGAAGGCTCTCCCTTCTGGATTCTCCCTTTGATCCTTTGAATGAAATAATCATTCCTCTGGAGAGCACATATTTTATCAATCAAGCCAGGTGTAATTATAAGATGGGCAATGAGTGCGGTTTTTCTACTAAGCGCATCCGCTACAACGTTAGCCTTCCCCGGCGTATACAGGATATCAAGATCATACGCTGCAAGAAATTCTAGCCAACGCTGTTGTCTCAAATTCAGATCTTTCTGGGTATATAAATACTTCAATGATTGATGATCTGTGTACAGTATAAATTTCTCGCCCAATAAATAATGCTTCTAGATTTTCAATGCAAAAACGATGGCTAGCAACTCAAGATCATGAGTCACATAATTCTTCTCATGCGGTTTCAGTTGGCGGCTTGCATAAGAAACTACTTGGCCTCTTTGCATTAACACTGCACCAAGACCTCTAATAGAAGCATCTGTCCAAACCGTTAAATCCTGATTGCCATCAATAATGGTTAACACAGGATCAGTTGACAGTTTTGATTTCAATTCCTGGAACGCTTCTTCACAGTCGGAAGTCCACTTAAACTTCTCATGTTTCTTCGTGAGCTTCGTTAACGGACCAGATATCTTCGAAAAATCCTTAACGAACTTTCGATAATAACTAGCCAACCCCATAAAACTTCTAACTTCTGTGGGAGTAGTGGGTTGTTTCCAGTCTTGAATCGCTGTTATTTTGCTTGGGTCAACAGAAATTCCTTTCTCCGACACGACATGGCCAAGAAATTTCACTTCTTCTTGCCAGAAGACACATTTAGAGAATTTGGCTTTGAAGAAATTCTTTCTTAGAATCTCCAATACTTGTTCTAAGTGTTTTTCATGCTCGTGTTTTGATTTGGAGTAGATTAAAATATCGTCGATGAATACGAGGACAAATTTATTCAGAACTCCCCTGAACACTCTATTCATTAGATCGACAAAGTATGCTGGAGCATTGCACAGGCCAAACGGCATTACTAACCATTCATAAAATATGTTTGGACCTCTGAAATCTGTCAAAGGAACACACTCTTCTGCTATTCTCAATTGGTGAAAACCTGTAGCTAGGTCCATTCGGGAAAATACTTTCGCCCCATTCAATTGGTCTAGCAAATCATCAATGCAGGGTAACGGATACTTATTTTTGAGCGTCTGTTTATTGCATAGTTAAGCAGAAAATTTACGGAAAGATAACGATTCACTGATCAAATTGTTTTTGCTATTCTGCTCGGCTCATTCTAGGACTTTACTAGTCCTATCTCTAATGAGCGACTCGCCTTAGAATACTACTGATTCTATTTTGACGAAGTGTTTAATGTGTTAGACTCCAGAACTAAGGTTAACCAAAGTTCTGATACCAGCTGTGACGATCCCAAAACCCCGTGACACGGTGTTAAGGATAATCATTGGAATATAACACATTAATCATCATTAGCAGATCACAGATAATAGCATAAACAGAAAATAAAATAATTTACACACATATGACAGCGGAATCATATAGTTCTCATCACATCAGAGAAGCACAGTACAGGATACAACTTAGTGCATAATGATACATAGTCAGTCACCATCGCCTGAGGCGGAATCATACATAAAGAGTACACAAAATAAATATCAGTCTACATCGCCAATGGCGGAATCATAATATAGATACAATAATGGCGGAGAAAATCCAAGTCAGCATGGTGTAGTCAAGCCTCGCCATGAGCCAAAAGTGCGTCAGAAACCTGTAACTAGGCTGCCCATGTGCAAATGAGGGCACCCGAGTTTGCATGGTGAAACAAACTACGAGTCAGTCATGGGACTGGTATGAGAAATCTACTTAGCTTATTAACAACAATAATAAGGCAAATCAAAGGACCACGCCACTTTCGCGGAACGGGTTTACTCCAATGAGTGCTAGTGCATGAAATAAAGTAAATGATTAAATCACCGCAATGCTTTTTATAAAATGAAGCCATTATAAGACTCAGGTCCCATCACACAATGCAACGCAAGCCGGAGGATAGAATTTTACCTTATAATGGCTAAAAATGCTTCATACGAATAAAACAAAAGTGTTTGATATTATTACTAGTGCATATATGTTTCAAAAGCAAATTCAATCATAAATATCAATCCTATGCGGCATAGCTACCATCTACTATGTCGCCATACTAGTAATACAATCACGTCCGCATATTTCGTATTGGAAATTGGATTCCTTCATGAGTCGAGGCAAGGGGCAAGCTCCTCTCCGATTCGAGACACTCTAGCAAATGTCCCAGGACCCCACTATGATCCTTGGATCTTCAGGGCCGGTCCTCTCTTACTTTTGAGGATTGGCAATTCCTGAACACACGTTTCCCGGTCCTTACAGACCTATATCGAGGCGCCTCGTATTCCAACAACAACATAGGTGAAAAGCATATATTAATGTCAGGGCTGGGAGGTCACTGACACCACCATAGCTAGAAAGAAACGTCGTGCACTCCTTGGGTCCTTCTCCCGTTTTTGACTCATACCGGGGCGTGAGGCTCGCGAATTCACGTTATACACAAAGCTACGTCACACAGACCATGCTTTGATCATCAACCACAAAACTTTTCTTTGTAACAGAAGCCTTGATCATATGCCACTCAGGCGTGCCACACAGGCAATCCACTCCATGCGACTGATTTCTATCAATACATAACCTCTGAGCTCGTACGTCTTAGAGAAGGGCGTTAAGCAAGAGAATAAATTCTCTACCGCCAAACAGATATATATTTAACAGAGATCAACCAGCACAGAACAAAATCCAATGTCAAACACACAGTCCATTTACAAGTCCGTTCTGGGTCTGAACGAAACCGGAGGCACCAATTCCTCGCATATCCGTACAATCAACAGTATGTTTGGACGGCTACTACTTCAGTTCCTTCATGGTAGCTACTCCAATCACGAGCATCAGTAGCGCTCATCCATCCAATGTGAAGATCGTCGGTCTTCAACCGTCTTCGATTCTTCGACTTCTCAACGTCGATCGATTATTTGAAATGAGATGAACTCGGCCATTTCAAATAATCCATGTATATTTAGTTTTTCAAATCAATTTATCCCATGGTTGGACTATTCAACATTCACATTTCAGTGCTTTAGTTATAATTCTCATGTTAAATACATTCACCCACCACATATCAAGCAAACACAAAAAAATTGGTTTATTTCCACTCTATATCGTCTATAGTAAATTATAACGATATTCGCCATTTTTATTTATTTTAAAACGGCCATATTTAATTAAACGACGTTTCAGGTCGTGTCGATGCACTGGCGCTGTTTTTCACTAATTTTTTTTACACATATATGAAAATCTAACCGTTGGATCTTCACAAATTTTATATCATTAGGAAGGTCATTTCAAAACGAATCCAACGGTTCCAGTTTTGGGAAAATCCGACGGTCGGATCTTCCACACTAGCCATTTGAAGTTACGATTTCAATTTACGAACTGCAGCGTCGTTACTCGATTTAATTCAATTATATATATATATATATATATATAAATATAATCATTTCTAGCGCTGTTTTTCTTCAGATTTGAATTAAACATTCCAGACAATCCAACCGTAGGATCTTCACAAATTTGGTGCCGTTGGAAAGATATTTCCAAGGCGAACCCAACGGTTGCAGTGTCGGGAAAATCCAATGGTCGGATTTCCCTCACTAGTCGTTTGAAATCACGGTTTCAAAACACGAACTACACGACCACATTTTGTTTTAATTTTATTTATATTTATATAAATATAGTTCATTCAAAAATTCCTATATCGTTTCCATTTCAATTATTTCACTAACACCTTTAAATTTTGGAAAATTTCGCCATAACCTCCTTTGTACGGGAGGGGCTGGGAAAATTCCCAAATAGCCACACGGGTGTCTCATGTCAAAAAGAAAAAGCCAAGCGGCTAGCCAACAGGCTCATAAAATCATCACCCAAACAAAACAGTAAATGTGTACCTATTTGTCGGGCACAAAATTTTATTCCTCTTCTCTAGCCCCTTTGCTATCACCTGTTCAATAAATATGCATGTACATATATACAATTTTTATCACTTATCATTTTCCATTCAACTTCATATTTGATTTACTTTGGTTTAAAAACACCATTCATTCTAATGTTGCATGCATAGGCTAAAATCATATCATTAGCTAATTAATGTATATTTCAACTCATGCACATTTATTTGAACAAGTGGCTATTTTTAACGCTTCACATTTCAAAGATGATAATTTTGGCGAACTAAAATACATTTCAACACATGACTATTTTATTTAGTTCCTATGCATGTTAAAAATAATATTTCTTCACAAATATTTATTTCAACGTCCTCATATCTTTAGCATATCACATATATGATAAAAATGATATTTTTATCACTTAAAATATTTATTCAACAAATGAATGTTTTCAATACTTCATAGTTTCAATAAAAATGTAATTTTTATTGTTCAATCTTTTTATTCAACACATGAACTTTTCCACTACACGCACTTCTCAACACATAAGCATTTCCACACATGGATATTTTATTTATGTTGTTCATATAAGAAAGATAGAATTTTTATTGTTGAAACTATTTATATATATAAGGCGAATATTTTACATACTTCATATATATTATAAAAATGTGATTTTTATTGTTTAGACACTTCATTCATTCACAAATGAATTTAATTTTCACACATCAGTTTTCAACACATGAACATTTCCACACATGGATATAGTTTCAACATATGACTTTAATTTCAACGTATGAAAATAATTTCAACATATGAAAATTATTCTAACACATAAAGATTATTCAAAATTTCGGTAGCATAACGGCAGGGTAGTTAAAACCGGCACCGTCCCTAGTATGGCTCCTCGCTCTACCTTAAAACCTTGCGGTTTTTGGCAATGGGGATTCATGCATCTAATTCGCACGTAGGCGGCATGTTTTATTTTTTTATTTCCACAAATATTTCCAATTCATTTCAATCACCAATGGGTATTTTTCAACCATAACCAAACAATATCAACCACAAACAATTATTCAACCATTCGTATTTTTCATCCAATATTTCACCCCAATTCACAACAATAAATATCGTCCATGGTTTGTGGACGAGGGGAGTATATATATATATATTTATTATAATGTCTATATTTCACTTGCATTTCAACACATATATCAATTATTCTATGCATGTATTATTCATACATCGCTTATATAGCTTACACCACGCATGTACATGACGTATACAACACGTGTGTAATTTATATTTCGCTTATATAATTTATACACGACATTTTCCATTCTAATTCAATTAATTTAGATTTCTCACATTGGTTTGCGGAGTGGTAAAAATCGTAGATGACTCAGAAAAATCCGCGGCTTCTTCTATGTGGTAGAGAGCTTCCTTGCAGTCCCGATGTTTCCTGTTTCATCGAATTTCGTCAAAACACCAAAAAGATATGATTTTCAAAGTGCAGACATCAAAAAGGACTCACCTTTCAATTTGGTTCGAAACTAGGTTTGAGGTTTTCGCGAAATCCGAGGCACGTGGGGACGATCGGGGGTGCTGACGTGGAAGAGCTTCGAGCAGGCTTCCTATCGGTGGTGGTTTGGTCGTGGATGGTGGCAGATCGGAGCGGCAGCGGCGTTGGAAAGAGGCCGACTTTGGGTGCTCGACTCAGGCGGAGGAGGCGTCGAGGGAGGGGGTGCTAGGGTCGGATTTGAAGAGGAGGCGGAGACGAGGCGAACGGTGGTGGTGGCGTTGGCTGGAAGTTTCGGAGGCGACGACAATCGCGGTGGGAAGGGTTAAACGGGTTTTCGCCGTTCGTTCGTGGGTTACGGGGTTTTTTTTTATTTTTTTTATTTTTTAAATAATGAATGGAATTTTCTGATTCGTCGAATTATATATATTTCAGAAAATTAGGGTTTTCACCAACGAACTCCTATTCAAGTCCAACGACTGTCGTCCCTAGCTAAATACCCCCATCATGGACAGAATGGGATATGTTTCATTGGCCAATTCGACTGTTACAGTCAGTTATTTTTCAAATTAAAGTATAAAACATTTAATTTTAACTTTGAACGCACATTTCAATTTGCCAGGGCCACAAACTGATTCGAAAAATTCCAGAAAAATAATTCTAGCTATGTTTTGATGCTACGGTCCCAACAAAACTAGTTTCGTCGAATTCTGAGATCGTTTGAAAAATGGCCATTTTCTGGTCGATCCAATTTAACAGAAACTGACCAAACACATTTTCTTTTGCCACACTCACATACTAGCTTCAAAAATTATGAAATTTGAAACCTAGCAATAATTTGACATCCCGGACCCAACAAAAGTGGTTTCGTCGAATTCCGAAGTCGTTTGCAAAATATCAATTTTCCAGGGCTATATATTCTATATAGCGACCTTTCTGAAAATTCATTCGGCCATAACTTTTGATTCCCATTATGAAACTTCAATTTTTCAGATTCGTTAGAAAGGTATTGATAAACAGATTTAAATATTTTTGGTTTCGCTAAAATCCGTTATATTTTCCACCCTGCACAGCCAGTCTAAGTTTGAATTCAAATTTTCAAACTGACTCACTATTTCTAATTCACTATTTTATTGAAATATTCTATTTCAATTGTTCAAATTCCTTTGAAATCACCACCTTAAAAATTTTAAATTGGCTCGTATTTTCCGGGTTATTACACGAACGACTCCCTAACTCGTAGTTACCCGTGCTGGCCCCACAGTGGGGTGTATCACTCCCCAAAGTGGCAACCCGATACCACCAATGATGCATGGCTTATACCTACACTATGCAACAACGGCTTACCTACCAGCCTGGGCCCACACACGCATATGAACCCGTTGGACTTGCGTTGCCACCACTGACCCATTTTGGCCTCTTACAGTCAAGCCCAGTATGCGTGTCCCGTCCTCGACTTGGGTAGGGCCCACAAAGATACGTATGGGTTACTGGTTGAAACGGGCCCCCATTACTTGGCACAAGCTATCCACCTAAGCTTGGTCCCCTCTATTACATCCCACTTAACCCTCTTCTTAGTCATGTTCACTTACATGTTTCAATCTTGGTTAAGTGTTTCTAATCGTGTTTCAAATGCCACCCCAGGCACATTCTAAATTCCGCATGCCACCCTAGGCACCCACTTAACCCCCTCATGTCCCACTACATGTTTATCTGGTTAAGTGTTTCTTAATTCATTAAGACCGTAACCTTATAAAGACCTCCCACATTAGACTGACATTTGTGGCAGCTGGATTTGTCGGGCAGGTCCGAGCTGTCTTACACCACAAACGTGCCTAACCTCGTGTCTTTACAACTGTTACGCATTTTATTTATGCCCAAGACTTCCACATTAGACTGGCATTTGTGGCAGCTGGACTTGCCGGGCGGGTCCGGGCAGTCTTACACTACAAAAGAGCCTAACCTCGTGTCTTAGACGATTAATTACACAAAATTAATTATTCCTCCAATTTGAATTAATTTCCCTATTCAAATTATCAATCAATTCCAAATTTAACGATGTCCATAATTGACTCAATTATGTCCATCTATTTATGGTATGCAAAATTATACCAATTATCATTACAAATTTATTTTATGCCATTTAAGGCATTTATGCCAATTTTCAATATTAAATCTTTTAATATTATCCCATGGCCCTACGTTGTACGTTCGTTCGTTGAACGTAAAATATTCGTTAGACTTGAATAGTCTAACTTATGGAATAAAGAGAAAACATCACATTATACATAGAAATAAAACTAGATCTAAACATAAGGGGTGAACTTGCATATGTGAATGAGGTTCTTCATCTAAAACTTGCATAAGCCAAAGTCACAAACTTGCATAAAACTACATATGTCATAGATCTAAATCTAAAGGTGTGAACTTGTTTAGGTAATAGTCACGAACTTGCATAAACCATGTATGTCATAGATCTAATCATAAGGTGTAAACTTGCATAGGCATGATTCATACTCCAAACATATATATATATATATATATATATATATACTTGCATATGTGATTTATCCAACATAAACGATGGTGTAAACTTACATCTAAACAAGTAAACTAGCATGTCGAATTTTGTATACTAGCATATAACTCACACATGTCATAACATAACTTTAGATCCAATTCACACAGATAAAATAGGGGTCATGAAACATGTAAAGTTGTTCATAATTTCATTAACTTGCATATGATCCAGATCTAGACTAACATCTAGCCAACAACATAACCAAACTAGCATATGAAACATCATTATGAATTGATTATACATAAGCCAATCATAAAATTACAACATAGACGATAACATCGCAACTTTACAACATACATGATAACATCATATAATTTACAACATAAATAATAACATGCGGTCAATAATTCACAACATAGCCATATAATTCACATCATATCTCAATCCAATTGGATTGTTAATTATTTTATTTAAGAAATCCAACTCACAACTCAAAGAAGGTCTTGAGTTCTGAAATCTGAGTTCTGAAGTTGAATTAGCTTTCCTATGTAGTAGATTCGTTGTTAGAGTTGAATTGAATTGAATTGATTAGCTTTTCTTCCTCTCAAATTGGTGGCGGCTATTCTAGGTTGCAAGGTGACGGCATGGAGGCCATGATTCTAATTTTAATTTGATTTTAAGGTTTGAGTCTACATGTGTTTTTATAGAGTTTAGGATTAGTTTAGGCCGTCCGATCAACCCAGAATTAATCCCAGCCAATCAGAGCAGATCAGAAACCCTAATGACTCAGCATACAGTCATAAACAGGTCATCAATCAAATCTGCCTGGGGCGGGGGGGGGGGGGGGTGTGTTGGCAGGTCGACCCCCAGGTCGACCCTATGGTTGACCTGGTGAGGGTAGGTCGACCCCCAGGTCGACCTGGCCTTGGCGGGAAATTTCCCGCCTAGACCATTCTGACTCTGAAATTTGAATTTTTGAAATCTGTTTTGAATTTTCTGAAACTTCCGATGGCCATAGCTTCACGCAAACTCGGACTCTATCTCAACCAGAATTCCGAGATGAACACAATGGCGTAACCCGTTCCCTTAATTCTCACATTTGAGATTATTTATTCTTTAATTTTTTTATTATAGTGTTAACAGAAATACAGGGTGTTACAAGGATCGAAGGAAGAATCAGTTTGCTGCTTGGCTACTGAAAGATGAAGCTTCGTTTTGGTGGGAGGTAACCCAAGCAGGCCATCCAGTGGAAACTTGGGATGATTTTAGATAGAGGTTTGAAATGAAGTTTCTTTCTCAAGCTAAGAAAAGAATGGAAATGGAGAGGTTCTTAGCACTCAAACAAGGAAACTTGACGGTTAAAGAGTATGTGAATAAATTCAACTAGCTGGCAAGATTTGGACTAGAACTAGTGGATACTGCGCACAAGAAAGCTTTGCGGTTTACTAAAGGGCTAAAGAACCCCTTCATGGTTTAGCTATATCCCATATTCCAATGGTGGAAACTTTTGAAAGGCTTGTTGATATGGTCTTGATGTATGAGGAAGAGAAAAGAGAAAAGGAGGTTGGTGCTGAGCAAACAACGCAAAACAAGAAGATATGGCCCAAGAAAGGACAACAACAACAGAAGAAGAAGAAGGGAGGAAAGAATGACAAGGCTAAGGATAAGAGGAAGTGTCACAGTTGTTGACGTGGGGGTCACTTGGTGAAAGACTTTAGAAGAAGGAAGAATTCTTGCTTCGATTGTGGAGAGGTCAGACGCTTTGCTAGGGAGTGCCCGAAGAAACAGGGACAAGGTCTGAGGGCAGGGACTTCTGGAGGGTAGGTGCATGCTCTCGTGATCAGTGCTCCTGAAAGAGGTAGAAAATTTCATTGGAAGGTTTAACTTCTCTTTCAAATCATCTTATTAGAACACATTTTGATTTTGGAGCTTCACATTCATTTATATCTAGTTCTGTGGTTGAATCTTTGCACTTAAATATTAGTATGGTAGTGGATCCCGTAGTTGTCTTAAACCCCATTGGTGGTTCAGCTCATTTATCTATGATTTGTCGGGGTTTGAGAATATCTGTGTTAGGCATTGAATTTGAATGTGATGCATATGTGCTCGGGTTCATGGGCTATGGGTTGATTCTAGGGATGGATTGGTTTACCACGTATGGTGCCATTCTAGATTGTGAGAAGAGGTTTGTTAGACTTTTGACTTGCTATGGGAGGACCCTCGAGATTTCTTGTGACCTACAAGGGATGTATCACTTTTTATACATTTTGTTGAAATAGAATTTATATTGTAAATATAAGAGTCATCATTATTTGCAAAATATTCATTAGAATTTGTAAGTGAAATATAAAATCGTTTACATTGTCACAACACACCTTAGAATTTGTATGCAAGTAAAAGTGACATTTTAATGTGTCAATGTATACATTAAAGTATGTATGTCATTTAAAATAAAACCTTTTTATGTGTTAAATTGTACATTGGAAATATAAACAAATAAAATTATCTCTTTTATTTGTTAAAATAAAAAATAGAAATTTGCATACAAATAAAGAAAAATGAAAATTATCTTTTCGTTTGTCATCAACAATAATGTCATATAAATAAATTACATTCTATTGGACATTAGAAATGTATAAGGAAATTATATGTGTCAAATACATTTTTATTCGGCATTAGGAATAAAATAACATGTTTTGTTCATCATCGTCAATATGTTAGCAGAATTAGAAATTGGTTAAATTCATTAACCAATTATTTACTTATATGAACTGTTGTTGGCTGAAAACCCCACACGGGTATTGGGATGATACTTGACATACACTAGTCCCAATATTTAGTTGTTTGTCGATCAATAGATTGATAGTCTGTGATGAGCGTTATTATTTCATTTTACTGCTCACACAGTTGTGAACTTCACTCTAGATGTTGAATGGATGGTTTAATGATTATTTATCATTTTTTGTCATATATATACGATGTATGAAATCCATATAACTGAAATTATATGGTAACTGATTGAGTCGCATTCCGATTCAGGATTTCTTTTAAATAAAAAATATTCTAAATAAAGAATATTTTGAATAAAGAATGTTTTAAAATAAAGTATATTGTAATATAAATAACATTGTAATATAAAGATTATTTTAAAGTAAAGAATATTTTATATAAGGAATCTTTTTATATGAAGAATATTTTCAAATAACGAATATTCCAAATAATATTCAACGAAGGATAAAATGATGATTTCTTTGTCCATTTTGGATGGACAAAAGATTAAAATATATTTTTATCAAAATGAACTAGTTATTAACTAGAATAAATCTTTAAAATTAAGATTTAATGAAGTCTTCTAATTAATATTTAATTAGAATTAAATAAAGGAATTAGATTTTGGGTTGTCGTGGATAGTGTCTTATATAACACTGTTCTTAACCCATGTACTAAAGAATAAATCTTTGAATTAAGCTTTTTGGAGTTCCAATTATATTTATTAATTGTAATAAAATGACATGTGATTTGGGTTTATTGTGAACCATGTTTTTTAATTGAAATTTGTTCTTTAACCCATTTAACATTTAAAATATGATTTAGAATTTATAAATCTTTTTATTAAGATTTAAAAAGGGAATTTTCCAAAGTCAAGATTTCCAATTTAATATATTAAATTGGAATTAAATAGAAATTTATATCGGTTATATATTGATTTGATTTCTGTGAAAATTCCATATTTATTGGAAGATGATTTTGGTTTTATCGTGAACAATGTTTTTAAATGGCATTGATTCTTTAACCCAGTTAAAGATAAGATTAATTTCTTAAAATTTGAATAATCATGAAGTTATGAATTTTTATGTTAAAACCAAATTGGAGTTTTAATGAATCTTTAAAAAGAAGAATTAAGAATAAATTTAAAAGAATTTATCTTTGATAAATTTAATGGGAACCTTTCCCTAATAATATGAATATTTTATTAAAAGAATATTCTGAATTTGAATGAGGCGTATGATGTCTCTTTACAACACCTGATTTTTAATTATAAAATACGCGAATTATTCGAAAAGACCGGGTTTAACCCATTCTGAATAATTACTACGACGATTAGAGTCGAAGATGAAGACGATGGATGAAGACCGACGATCTTCACATCGAATGGACGACTACTGATTCACGGCATTGGCTAGCTACCAGTAAAGGGTTAAAAGTGGTAGTTTGTCTAGACGTACTTGTTGACTGTCCGGATATGCGAGCACCTCACTTCCGTATTGGACATACCGGACGAGGAATAAGGTGTCTCCGGTTTAGTTCAGACCCAGAACGGACTTGTAAATGGATGTGTGTCTGACATTGAATTTCATTCATGTAAATTGATTTCTATTTAATATATATCTGTGGTGGCAGAGAATTTATGCTCTTGCTTAACACCCTTCTCTGAGACGCATGAGCTCAGAGGTTATATATTGGTAGTTATCGATGGCATGGTGTGAATTGTCAATGTGGCATGCCAGGATGAAAATGATCGAGGCTTTTGGTTAAAAGCAGAGCCTTGTGGTTGATGATCAAAGCACGACCTATTTAGGCGTAGCTTTGTGTATAGCGTTACTTCGCGAGCCTCACACCCCGGTATGAGTCATAAAAAGAGCAAGGGAACGCAAGGAGTGCGCACGTTTCTTTCTAGCTAGAAGTGGTGTCAGCGAATTACCAGCCTTGACATTTTACTTATGCGGATGATGGAATTTTTGAGGCCTCAGATTTATCGGTCGCCAATTGCCATATTATAGGTTCAATAGGACCGGGAAACGTGTGTTCAGGAATTGCCAATCCACTAAAGTATTTGTGGACCGGCTCTGTAGGATCCAAGGTTTCGCCAGTGTCCGAATCTTGAGACATTGCTAGAGTGTCTCGAATCGGTAAGGAGATCATTCGCAGCCTTGACTCTTGATGGAAACCCAAATTTCTATACGACATCATGCAGTTTTGATTGTAGAACTAGTACGTTGACATAGTAGGATGGGTACTATGCCATCTATGATTGATACGTTATAATTGAAATGTTTTTAAAACATATATACACTAATAATAATATCAAATCTGTTTTATCGTATCAAGCATTTTTGACCATTATAAGGTAAAACTCTATCCTTTGGTTTGCGTTGCATTGTGTGGTGAGACTTGATTCTTATAATGGTTTCATTTTTCTAAAAAGAATTGCGTTGTATAACGATTTACTTTATTTCATGCACCGGCAATCCAATGGAGTAAACTCGTTCCGCGTTAGCGGCATGGTCCTGTGATTAGCCTTATTATTAGACAAACCCCCATTCCACGGTGGCAAGGGTAATCTTTGGAATATAACACGTAAACAAATAACAGTAGAACAGAAATAAATAAATATACCAGATAATGTACAACAAATTACACTCTAAATAATAATCATCAGAGTTACACAGTATAACAGGATCATAGTTAGTACAACATACAGTTTCAGCTTTACATAAAATGTCTACAGTGGAATCAAGACATAATATGTACAATAGGAGTTGAATAGCATAAAAAGAAAGAAGTGATAGAATCCATCTTCAGCTCCATAGCTATCCAGAAAGAGCCTGCTAAAACCTAAATACAAGGCTGCCCGTGTAGAAAATAGGGCACCCGAGTTTGCAAGTGGAACAAACTATGAGTTAGTCATGTGACTGGTATGAAAAATCTGCTTAACTTATTTTATAATAAGGCCAATCATAGGACCACGCCGCTAACGCGGAACGGGTTTACTCCATTGGATTGCCAGTGCCTAAAACAAGTAAATCATTTAAACGTCGCAATGCTTTTTACAAAAATGAAGCCATTATAAGACTCAGTTCCCATCACACAATGCAACACAAACCGAAGGATAGAGTTTTACCTTATAATGGCCAAAAGATGCTTGATACGAATAAAACAAAAGCATTTGATATTATTACTAGTGTTTATATGTTTCAAAAACAATTTCAATCATAAGTATCAATCATAGATGACATTAATGCCCCATACCACTATGTCGCCATATATAGGTATACAATCAAAACCGCACGATGTCGTATTTGGAAATTGGATTTCCATCATGAACCAAGGCAAGGGATCGTCCTTACCGCTTCAAGACTCTCTTGCCCGAGCCTTAGGGTTAGAGCGCATCGACACTTGGATCATCAGGGCCGGTCCACACGGAGTGAATTAAAATGCCTGAACACTGCGTTTCCCTACCCTATGAGGCGTAACCTAGTCATATCCTGACCAAACCATCGGCCCTGTAACGACCGATATAACCGAGCCACCTAGCTATCCATCATCCACATAAGTAAAATGTCCGGGCATGTAAAACCTAAAATACCACTCCTAGCTAGAAGGAAACACATGTCATCCCTGAAGTCCTCTCCCCTTTTTGGCCCATACTGGGGTGTGAGGCCCGCGAATCAGCACTAAACACAAAGCTAGCTATTTAAAGCCCTGCTTTGATCATCAATCACAAGGCTCTGCTTTCCAACAAAAGCCTTGATCACTGCATCTCAGCATGCCACACAGGCAATTCGCGCCATGCAACTGACGTATACCAATCACATAGAATGAAATCCATTGTCGGACACACAATCCATTTACAAGTCCGTTCTGGGTTTGAACGAAACTGGAGGCACCTTATTCCTCATCCCACATGTCCAATACAGGAGGATGTCCTTGCACATCCGGTCGATCTCCAAGTACATCTAGACGACCACCACTTATTACCTTGTCTTGGGATGCCTCCCAATCAAGACATCAACAATCATCCAAACGATCTGAAGACCTTCGGTCTTCAACCACCATCTTCATCGTCGATTTCTAATCGTCGACCAAATATTTGAAATGAGATTTAACTCGGCCTTTTCAAATAATTCACGTATATTTAGAATTCAAATCAATTAATTTCCATGGTTAAATTACTTGACATCCATAATTCAGTTCATTAATGTAATTTTCATGTCAAACCCATTCATCCATCAAATATCCAATAAACCGAGTAAATTCAGCTTATTTCCATTCCATATCGTTTATAATATTTTATCACGATTTATCACTATTTTTATTTATTTAAAAATAGCCCATTTATTTAAACGATGCTTCAGGCCATAACGCGGTCATGGCGTTGTTTTTCCCTAGATTTGATTTACACATATCTGAAAATCTAACCATTAAATCTTTACAAATTTTATATCACTAGAAAGATCTTTTCAAAGCGGACCCAACGGTTCCAGTTTTGGGAAAATCCAATAGTCGGATCTCCCAGTACAATCGTTTAAAGTTACAATTTCAAAATACAAACTACAGCGTCGTTATTAATTTTATTTTAATTATATATACATATAAATATAATCCATTCTAGCGCTGTTTTTATTTCGATTTGAATTAAACATTCCACACAATCTAACCGTTGGATCTTTACAAATTTGGTATCGTTAGAAAGATATTTTCAAAGCGAACCCAACGGTTTCGGTTTAGGGAAAATCCGACGTTCGGATCTCCCGTAATAATCGTTTAAAATTACGATTTCAAAATACGAACTGCAGCTTCGTTATTCGTTTTATTGTAATCATATATATATATATATAAATATAATCCATTCTTCGATTTCCAAAGCATTTTCATTTCCTATATTTTATAAAAATAATATTTTTACCCAACAAACATCTATTTCAACACATGACTATTTCTAACACTTCATACATATAATAAAATTATGATTTTTATTGTCAAAACAATTTAGCTCAAAAATGAAGATTTTTAGCTATTCATATATATTATAAAATTGTGATTTTTATTGTTTAAACAATTTATTTCAAATATGAAGATTTCTAGCGATTCATATATATTATAAAGAGGTAATTAGGGAGAAGGACAAACTTTGCCGAAAAATTAGGCTGAAGGACACCAAGTATTATTTTTAGTCTGTAGGACAAACTTTGAATCAAAATTAAGCTGAAGGAAAATGCTAAATGTAAATAGAATTATATTTAGTTTTTTACACTACACGAAAATGCTATTTTTTACTAGCAATATTCAATTTTACACTGCAGAAAATGCTAATTATATTTAGCATTTTCCTTCAACCTAATTTTTTTCAATGTTTGTCCTTCAGCCGAAAAATAAAACTTGTCGTCCTTCAGACTGATTTTTTTAAAAGTTTGTCCTTTTGCCTATTTTCGAATATTATAAAAATGTGATTTTTATTGTTAAAACAATTTATTTCAAGCATGAAGATTTTTAGCGATTCATATATATTATAAAAATGTGATTTTTATTGTTAAAACAATTTATTTCAAACATGAATAATTTACATACTTCATATACATGATAAAAAATGTGATTTTTTTATCTTTCAAATAATTTATTCATCATATGAATATTTTTCCAATATTTGAATATATTTCAACACATGAATATTTTAGAAAATTTTGGCAGTAGAATGGCAGGGTAGTTAAAACCAGCACCATCTCGAGTATGGCTCCTCACTCTAACTTAAAGCCTCGCAGCTTTTGACAGGGGAGATTTTAATATCTAGTTCGTACGCAGACGAATTTTCCCACAATGTAACACCCCATAATTTTATAACATTAAAATTCACAAATTAAAGTATACTTAATTTTTAGAAGAAGAATTAAGTGAAATGAGTTGCACTATTATGTTCGTCTCAAAATTTTGGGTCAATATAGACATTTGGTTTGCATAAAACGGATAACATAAGAAGAAGTTATTAAGCCTTGAAGTTTGTATGCATATGAGAGAAATATATATATATATATAATATTCAAAAAAAGTTCAAAACAGCGAATCGGGAGGGGGAATAGCCGAGCCGCAACATTTTTGGAGTCGACCCGAGCATCGCTGGGTCGACTAGGGGTCGATCCAAGGTGTTTGGCTGTCAACTCGTGGCCCAATTCGCCCTACGGGCTGATGAGGCATCTGAGTGGTCCTGATGGTTCTGGTTATCCCTAGGTTAATCCGACGGCTCTTATTAAATTAAACTTCTATAAAAACACTCCTAAATCCCTAACCCTAATCATATTAATTCATAACAAGAGCCGCCATGCCGTCAGTGGAGAACCTGGAGTAACTGCCATACACTTTCAACCCTAAAGCAAGATAGAAGCTTGAATCAAAATCAAATCAAATCTAAATAACGATTAGTCTACATCAAAGGCGAACAATTCAGTTTCAGAATACAGATCCTAGAAAGACAAGACTATTCTTTTTAATTGTGAGTATGATAGCTTTCACAAAATAATTAATTAATTTAATTATGATAAGATATAATTAGGATTATGAGAATATGATTTTGAATCATGTGATGTAAATTATATGTATGTTTGTAGTGTTGAATCATATGTTAGTCTTATGCAAGTTGGATCATATGTTAGTTCTTATGTGAACCTTATGCAAGTTGAATCATATATCTTGTGCAAGTTTGTGATGATTGGATCATATATTCATGTATGAATCTTATGCAAGTTTGGGTTGTTAAAATATATGTGAGACATGTATATGCATATGCTAGTTTATGTGACATTAACCTTTATGTCTAGATCCATATGCAAGTTTACATCTTTATGTTTAGACCCATATGCAAGTTTACATCTTTATGTTTAGATCTATATGCAAGTTTACATCTTTATATTTAGATCTATATGCAAGTTTACAACTTTATGTTTAGATCCATATGCAAGTTCACACCTTTATGTTTGGATCTATAGCAGTACATAAGTTATGCAAGTTTATGCCCATTACCTATGCTAGTTTTGTATCATACGCTAGTTTGAATGAAATTCATATGCAAGTTATTAGATGTGTAATCTTATGTCGTGATCCTTAGATCTATTTTATGTGTTATGTGATGTTGTTTTTCTTTTTATAAGTTAGACTATTTGTGAGTCTAACATATGTCATTTGAGAACGTACGAATAGCGTGGGGATGATGGGATAATATTGAATATACATAAATTGTAAATTAGCATAAAATGGCCTTAAAAGGCATATAATTAATTTGAGACATTAATTGGCATAATTGGTATTTATGGACATAATTTTAAGAGACAATTATGGACAAATAAATTTGGAGTTTATTGATAAATTTGAATAGGGATATTAATCCAATTTGGGGTTAAATAAAGATGTGTAATAATTAACCGCCTAAGACACGAGGTTAGACTCTTTTGTGGTGTAAGACTACCCGGACCCGCCCGGCAAATCCAGCAGCCACAAATGCCAGTCTAATGTGAGAGGTCAAAGGCATGAATTAAATGCGTAACAATTGTAAAGACACGAGGTTAGGCTCATTTGCGGTATAAGACTGCCCGGACCCGCTCGGCAATTCCAGCAACCACAAATGTCAGCCTAATGTGGGAGGTCTTTATAAGGTTACGGTTCTAATGAATTAAGTAACACTTAACCAGATAAACATGTGGTGTGACATGGGGGGTTAAGTGGGTGCCTTGGGTGGCATGTGAAATTAAGTTAGTGCCTTGGGTGGTATGTGAAATACGATTAGATGCACTTAACCAAGATTGGAACATGTAAGAAGACATGAATAAGAATGGAGTTAAGTGGGGAAACCTTAGTGGGGACCAAGCATAGGTGGAAGGATTGTGTCAAGCATGGGGGCTCTTTTCAAACCAGTAACCCATTAAGTATCTTTGTGAGCTCGACCCAAGTCGAGGATGGGACACGCTTACTGGATTTGATTGTAGGAGGTCAAAATGGGTTAGCGGTGGCAACGCAAGTCCAACGGGGTCATGTGCGTTCGTAGGCCCGGGCTAGTAGTTAAGACGTTGTTGCATCATGTAGATATAAGCCGTGCATCTTTGGTGGTATCGGGTTGCCACTTTGGGGAGTGATACACCACACTATGGGACCATCACGGGTATCTATGAGTTAGGGAGCCGATCGAATGGGGGTAGTGGGTACAACTAGTGGAAATAGAGGCAGACGACACCTATGAAGGCAGCTAGGGGTACACGAAACTACCATTATCATTATTAAGTTCTACAGGCGGGATCATCTTTTAGTGTGACTAGTGGTGGTGCAGTATAGTAATTATTCTATAGTGATCAGGAATGAGATTAACGCCAGAATATTCCTCTTATTTGCTTTGTCATGCCCACTTGTTTCATGGTCATATCTTATCTTACCAGTTTATGCCTTATCCTAGTTACATTAATAATTATATTGTTAAAGTTATTATACTCGCCAGACTTTATGTCTGTTCCCCTTGTTTTCGCATCTTTTCTTCCTCCCCCAAGGTTCTCATGGTGGGACTAGTACTAGTGGAGCTGGATCTTGGATCTCATTCTCTCTCTTTTGGAAGTGCTTGGATTGCTGAAAGTAAAGTTCATCTCATCTCTTTTATGGCTACTTGTGTTGGGGTTTATGCTTTTTATTTTATGTACTCTGAAACAATTTATCAAGATGGATATTAAGTGTACTTGGTTTATGAAGTTGTTGTAATCAAATTATTTCTCCGCTACAATAAAATTTATTTTAAAATTTTCAAGTACCATTATTTATATCTGCCTTGTTATATTCTATTCTATACACTAAATACGCTCCATGGAAGTTAATGCATTCCCTTTGTGAGTGACATTAATGGACGTGGGGTGTTACACATGGTGTCAGAGCTGAAGGTTACCATACCAGATATGAATTTTGAAAAACTATTTTTCAAAAAGCATTTTATAAAGAAATACTTTACAAAGTATGTTTTAAGGAAAGTATTTTCAAGAGAAAAGTTTGTTTTAAAAACGTAACCCCTAAGAGCCATATATCTTTCTTTTGAATTCTCTGTTTTGAATCTCTTCATTTTCTTTTCAGCATGTCTGGAATTCCCGAGATACCCGAGGGGATACCGATACCAGGATGGTTTAGAAGGTATCTAGAAGCTAGGGCCAATGTTGCAGGCCCAGCAATGCTCCTCCTCCTCCCCCTCCTCCTCCTCCTCCCAGTGTTGATACTTTTGCAAAGATATGCAAATATTTTAGGGCAATAGGGAGGAACCTTTTCACGGATCAGAGACGTTTGTTGAAGCTCGAAATTGGCTTAAGGAGGTGGAAGATCTATTTGGTATTTTCGAAGTAGAAGATGGAAGGAAGGTCCCTTTGGCAGCTTGGTTAATGAAAGACGAAGCCTCGTTTTGGTGGGAGGTCACGAACGGAGAGCGTACAATGGAGACATGGATGGATTTCAAGCGTAGGTTCGAAATGAAGTTTCTCTCACGAGCAGAAGAGAATTTATATATGGAAATATTCTTGGCGTTGAAGCAAGGGGATTTATCAGTAAAGGAGTACGTCAACAAGTTCAATCAGTTGGCGAGATTTGGCTTGGAATTGGTAAACACACCTGAAAAAAAGGCCCTGGGGTTTGTTAAAAGTTTGAATGAGCTGCTTCATGGGTTGGCGATGACCCATATTCCGATGGGGGCTACCTTTGAGAAACTGGTTGACATGGCGCTTATGCATGAGGAAGAGAAAGTTACGAATTCTAATAAGGCACCGGAGAAGAAAGGAGACCAGAAGAAGCCACAACAACAAAATTAGAAAGGCGAGAAGAACAATAATGGCAAAGGAAATAAGTAGTGCTTTAATTGTGGGACACCAGGCCACCTGAGCAAAGACTGTAGGAAAAAGAAGAAGACTGGCTGTTTCCACAGTGGAGAGGCAGGTCATCTAGTTAAGAACTACCCAACGAAACATGGGCAAGGGAAAAGAACTTCTGGAGGGCAGCTTCGGACTCTCATGGCACCAGGGCAGGCGAGAGGGCAGATTCAGGCTCTCATGGCACCAGGACAGGAGAGAGGTAGAAACATTTCTGTTGAAAGTTTAGTTTTTCTGTTTGATCATTCTGTTCGTACTTTGTTTGACTCTGGTGCTTCACACTCGTTTGTATCTGCTTCGTTAGTTGAAACACTGCACCTAAATACTAGTCTAGTTACGGATCTCATAGTAGTCTCAAATTCTATTGGTGGTTCGGCTCATCTTTCTATGATTTGTTGGGATTTGAGAGTGTCTATCTTTGGCGTTGGGTTTGAATGCAACGCCTTTGTTCTTTGCTTCATGGGCTACGACTTGATTCTAGGTATGGATTGGCTAACTAGATACGGTGCCATCCTAGATTGTGAAAGAAGGATAGCTAGATTGTTGACTCGTTGTGGAAAGACCCTTGATATTTCTTGTGACCCTAGAGGTCCGGTAATGCTTAGCTACCTAGAATCCCTAGACACATCCAATGATGATTTGAAATCTGTTCGTGTGGTCCGTAAATATAGTGATGTCTTCGATGAAGTTCAAGGTTTACCCTCGATGCGTGAGATAGACTTTCGAATATCTCTAGTAGATAATGCAAAGCCAGTTGCATTACCAGTGCGCCAGATGGCTCCGAGAGAGAGAAGAGAAATCAGTAAGCAAGTGAAAGAATTGCTTGAGAAGGGGTTCATAAGAAGAAGTATTTCGGAGTGGGGTGCTCCATTCATTTTGGCGACAAAAGATGATGGTTCACTTAGAATGTGCGTGGACTATAGAGAGCAGAATAAGCTAACGAAGAAGAACGAGCACCCATTTCCGAGGATAGATGATTTGTTCGATCAGCTTGTGGGTGCTTCAATTTCTCGCAACTGGATTTGGCTATAGGGTTTCATCAGCAAAGGGTGGCTGAAGATAACATCGATAAGACTGCCTTTAGAACTCCTGATGGTTTCTTTAAGTGGCTCGTCATGCCTTTTGGTTTGACGAATGCACCTGCATGCTTTGTTGACTTAATGAGTAGGGTGTTTAGGGAGTTTCTAAACAAGTTTGTGGTAGTCTTTGTAGACGATATTCTGGTTTTCCCTAAAAATGAAGAAGAGCATGCCCTACATCTTAGGGAAGTCTTAGAGACCCTACGAGTGCTTCAGCTAAAAGCTAAGTTCTCCATGTTCAATTTTTGGAGAAAAGAAGTGAGCTTCTTAGGACACGTGGTCTCTAAGGAAGGGATAACTATGGATCCCGCCAAAGTGGTGGCATTCCAAGATTGGAAAACTCCTAAGAACGCAACAGAAGTAAGAAGCTTTTTTGGGCTGGCTGGCTATTATAGGAAGTTCATTAAGGACTTCGCAAATATATCAACCCCTCTCACTCGATTAACGAAGAAGAATTTGACTTTTACTTGGGACGTTGACTGTGACGATGCTTTCCAACGTCTGAAGAGCGCTTTGACGACAGCTCCAGTTTTAGTTTTGCCAGACGGGAGTAAGACATTCACTGTATATATCGATGTTTGCGGGACAGGGCTTGGCGCAATTTTAATGCAAGCGGGAAGGGTGATATGCTATGGTGGAAGACAGTTGAAACCCATGAGAAAAATTACCCTACCCATGAGTTAGAGTTGGCGGCCATAGTTTTTGCGCTTAATTTATGGCGTCATTATTTGCTTGGTGAGAGGTTTGAGTTGTATACAGACCATAAGTCACTAAAGTACTTATTCTCTCAGAAGGACCTAAACTTGAGGCAACAGAGATGGATGGAGTTTTTGGCATCCTACGATTTTGAGATCGCATACACCCCTGGCAAGGGTAACATTGTAGCCGACGCCTTAAGTAGAAAGAAGTTAACTTTAAGGCCTTTGTTCGTAGAGCGGCAGAGTTTGGTGTATATATCTTCCTTTGACTTCAGACCCTTTGTCGATTATGTACCCGGATTATTGGCATTGTTAGAGGTGCAACCTACACTTTTGGGTCGAGTTGGAGAGGTACAGCGAAATGACCCACAGTTGGTTGAGATAGTAGGCAAGCTTAAAGGAGGGGAGTCCTCGAGTCATCTTGATAGATATGCTATAGATAAGAGAGGTCGGTTATGTAGAGATGGAAGACTTTGCGTACCACAAGATGAGAGTTTGAAGAAGGCAATTCTTGAAGACTCACATCGCTCTAAGATGGCCATACATCCCGGTGGTGATAAGATGTATAGGGATATGAAGCGAGTTTTCTTTTGGGCCAGAATGAAGAAGGACGTGGCCGAGTTCGTTGCTAGATGCTTATTGTGCCAACAAGTCAAAGAGGAGCAAAAGAAGCCTGGAGGTTTGCTCCATCCCTTAGAGATTCTGCTTTGGAAATGGGAAAGCGTTTCCATGGATTTTGTAGATGGGTTACCAAGATCAAGGAAGGGTAATACGGGGATTTGGGTAATTGTAGACAGACTTACCAAAAGTGCCCATTTTATTCTCGTTAAAAGTAGAAGGATCGTCGCGTGGTCAGCATCGGTTTACCTTCGAGAGATAGTTCGTTTGCACGGCATACCCTCTAACATTGTAAGCGATAGAGATCCCATTTTCACAAGAGAATTTTGGAAAAGCTTACAAGAGGCAGTTGGAACGCAATTATGCTTAAGTACCGCTTATCACCCTCAAACGAACGACCAGACCGAGAGAGTAAATCGGGTTCTAGAAGACCTTCTGAGACTATGCATCCTAAACTTTGGAGGAACATGGGAAGAATACCTTCCACTAGTGGAGTTCGCCTTTAATAATAGTTTTCAGGCTAGCATTGGCTTGGCACCTTTTGAGGCTCTTTATGGATGACCTTGCCGATCACCTACATGTTAGTCGGAATCCACTGATAAGGTTTTGTTTGGACCCGATATGATTAGGGAGACTTCGGAGACGATAAACCTGATACGACGGCAGATGAAGACGGCGCAGGACCGACATAAGTCATATGTTGATAGGAGACGAACCGATCTTGAATTCAATATTGGGGACATGGTTTTTGTTAAGGTGTCACCGTTAAGAAACGTAGTCCATTTTGGATCAACAGGGAAGTTGGCACCGAGGTTCGTAGGACCCTTTCCAATTAAGGAGCGGATTGGACAGATGGCGTATAGAGTAAAGTTACCAGAGAAGCTCAGTAGAGTTCATGACGTGCTTCACGTTTCGCATTTGCGTAAGTGTTTACACGATACAGCATAAGTGGTATAGCTGAGCATGCTCGAAGAAGTGGAAGTAGAGCGCAATGCCACGATCAGACGAGCTCCTACACACATTCTCGGATCGAAGGTTAAAAAGCTTTGCAACAAAGAGGTCAAGTTGGTCAAAGGGCAGTGGGGAGATGATCAAAGAGACGCGACTTGGGAGAAGGAAGACAAAATGCGTACGCTGTATCCTTTCCTTTTTGAGGGTATGTTTTAATTTCTCCGTTTTCTACCGCTTTGTTGACACTTGTCCTATCTTTTAGTATTATCTTTGCGATGACATCTTCGACCTTTAGTTAGGAAGAACCCTATGGTTGCAAACATGTGTTTGAGACATGTTATGTTTGGTGGATGCAAATGGATGCAAGTGGTTGCTAGTGGTTGCTCGTGGATGCATGTACACACACATTAGGCACTAGATCGACTCAATCACCTTCATGTTGCATATAAATGTGTGTGCATATCTAAATTAATGGATGTATAATGGTTGTGTTATCATGCTGCATTTTGATGAATGGTTGAGCACACATGTAGAAATAATATGTATTGATAGGTTTCTTTCGCATACATAATGGATGCATGGCACTCTCATGATCTGCATTAAGGAGGTCAACTGAATCAGTGGACCGCCTGATCTTTGCATTAGATAAGGAACATATACACACATTTTTGCATAAGTTCATATAGCATTAGAAATCTCTTTGAGGATAATGGATGCCTGTGGACGGTGGTTGAGTAGATGGATGATTGGTTGGTAGGATACATTCTTCTTAGCTAAGAGATTTCGGGGACGAAATCCTTTAAGGAGGGGAGAATGTAACACCTTGTAATTTTATAACATTAAAATTGATAAATTAAAGTATACTTAATTTTTAGAAGAAGAATTAAGTGAAATGGGTTGCGCTATTATGTTCATCTCAAAATTTTGGGTAAAGATAGACATTTGGTTTGCATAAAATGGATAACTTATGAAGAAGTTATTAAGCCTTGAAATTTGTATGCATATGAGAGAAATATATATATATATATATATATATATATATATATATATATATATAATATTCAAAAAAAGTTCAAAATAGCGAATAGGGAGGGGGAGTTGCTGAACCGCACCATTTTTGGAGTCGACCTGAGCGCTGCTGGGTCGACTAGGGGTCGATCCAGGGTGTTTGGCTGTCAACCTGTGGCCCGATTCGCCCTAAGGGCTGATGTGGCATTTGAGTGGTCCTGATGGTTCTGGTTATCCCTAGGTTAATCCGACGGCTCTTATTAAATTAAACTTCTATAAAAACACTCCTAAACCCCTAACCCTAATCACATTAATTCATAACAAGAGCCGCCATGCCGTCAATGGAGAACCTAGAGTTGCCGCCATACACTTTCAACCCTAAAGCAAGAAAGAAGCTTGTCTACATCAAAGGCGAGCAATTTAGTTTCAGAATACAGATCCCAGAAAGACAAGACTATTCTTTTTAATTGTGAGTATCATAGCTTTCACAAAATAATTAATTAATTTAATTATGATAAGAAATAATTGGGATAATGAGAATATGATTTTGAATCATGTGATGTAAATTATATGTATGTTTGTGGTGTTGAATCATATGTTAGTCTTATGCAAGTTGGATCATATGTTAGTTCTTATGTGAATCTTATGCAATTTGAATCATATATCATATGTAAGTTTGTGATGATTGGATCATATATTCATGTATGAATCTTATGCAAGTTTGGGTTGTTAAAATATATGTGAGACATGTATATGCATATAGTAGTTTATGTGACATTAACCTTTATGTCTAGATTCATATGCCAGTTTACATCTTTATGTTTAGACCCATACGCAAGTTTACATCTTTATGTTTAGATCTATATGCAAGTTTACATCTTTATGTTTAGATCTCTATACAAGTTTACATCTTTATGTTTAGATCCGTATGCAAGTTCACACCTTTATGTTTGGATCAATAGCAGTACATAAGTTATGCAAGTTTATGGCCATTACTTACGCTAGTTTTGTATCATATGCTAGTTTGAATGAAATTCATATGCAAGTTATTGGCTATGTAATCTTATGTCGTGATCCTTATATCTATTTTATGTGTTATGTGATGTTGTTTTTCTTTTTGTAAGTTAGACTATTTGCGAGTCTAACATATGTCATATGAAAACGTACGAATAGCGTGGGGATGATGGGATAATATTGAATATACATAAATTGTGAATTGGCATAAAATGGACTTAAAAGGCATATAATTAGTTTGAGACATTAATTGGCATAATTGGTATTTATGGACATAATTTTAAGAGACAATTATGGACATAAATAAATTTGGAATTTATTGACAAATTTGAATAGGGATATTAATCCAATTTGGGGTTAAATAAAGATGTGTAACAATTAACCGCCTAAGACATGAGGTTAGACTCTTTTGTGGTGTAAGACTGCCCGGACCCACCCGACAAATCCAGCAGCCACAAATACCAGTCAAATGTGAGATGTCAAAGGCAAGAATTAAATGCATGACAATTGTAAAGACACGAGGTTAGGCTCGTTTGCGGTATAAGACTGCCCGGACCCGCCCGACAAATCCAGCAACCGCAAATGTCAGCCTAATGTGTGAGGTCTTTACAAGGTTACAATTCTAATGAATTAAGTAACACTTAACCAGATAAACATGTGGTGGGTCATAGGGGGTGAAGTGGGCGCCTTGGGTGGCATGGGAAATTAAGTGGGTGCCTTGGGTGGCATGTGAAATTAAGTGGGTGCCTTGGGTGGCATGTGAAATACGATTAGATGCACTTAACCAAGATTGAAACATGTAAGAAGACATGAATAAGAATAGGGTTAAGTGGGGAAACCTTAGTGGGGACCAAGCATAGGTGGAAGGCTTGTGTCAAGCGTGGGGGCACTTTTCAAACCAGTAACCCATTAAGTATCTTTGTGAGCTCGACCCAAGTCGAGGACGGGACACGCTTACTGGATTTGATTCTAAGAGGTCAAAACGGATTAGCGGGGGCAATGCATGTCCAACGGGGTCATGTGCATGCGTGTGCCCGGGCTGGTAGGTAAGACGTTGTTGCATCGTGTAGATATAAGCCGTTCATCTTTGGTGGTATCGGGTTGCCACTGTGGGGAGTGATACACCCCACCGTGGGACCAGCACGTATATCTACGAGTTAGGGAGTCGATCGAATGGGGGTAGTGGGTACAATTAGTGGAGATAGAGGCAGACGACACCTATGAAGGCTGCTAGGGATACACGAAACTGCCATTATCATTATTAAGTTCTGTAGGCGGGATCAACTTTTAGGGTGACTAGTGGTGGTGCAGTATAGTTATCCTATAGTGATTAGGAATGAGATTAATGCCATAATATTCCTCTTATTTGCTTTGTCATGCCCACTTGTTTAATGGTCATATCTTATCTTACCAGTTTATGCCTTATCCTAGTTACTTTAATAATTATATTGTTAAAGTTATTATGCTCGCCAGACTTTATGTCTGACCCCCTTGTTTTCGCCTTTTTTCTTCCTTTCCCCCCCAGGTTCTCAGGGTGGGACTAGTACTAGTGGAGCTTGATCTCAGATCTCTTTCTCTCTCTTTTGGAAGTGCTTGGATTGCTGAAAGTAAAGTTTAGCTCATCTCTTTTATGGCTACTTGCGTTGGGGTTTATGTTTTTTATTTTATGTACTTTGAAACAATTTATCAAGATGGATATTAAGTGTACTTGGTTTATGAAGTTGTTGTAATCAAACTATTTCTCCGCTGCGATAAAAGTGGTTTAAAATTTTTCAAGTACCATTATTTATATCTGTCTTGTTATATTCTGTTCTATACACTAAATATGCTCCATGGAAGTTAATGCATTCCCTTTGTGAGTGACATTAATGGATGTAGGTTGTTACAAAAAAACTAATCCTATTTGTTTTCAACCACAATCAATCATATCAACCATTCGCATTTATCAACCAAATTTCACATCAAACACAATCCAAATAATCACAACCAATATATATCGTTCATGGTCTGTGGACGAGGGGAGTATATATATACGTATATAAATATACTTCGATTTCATTTCAATTTCATTCAACGCACATATCAGTTTTACAACGCATATATAACTTATACATCACACATATAATTTATATAACGCTTATACATGAGGTGTACAACGTTATATAACTTATACATCGATTATATAATTTATACATCGCCATTCCATATCATTTATAATATTTAGAAATCTCACATTGGGTTCCACTCCTTCAAAAATTGTAGGAAGCTCCAAAAATTCTCCAGTATTTTCTCGAATGTAGAAGACATCCCCACGAGGCCAATGTCTCTTGTTTCACTGGATTTCAATCACATAGCAAAAGGATACGATTTTTATTAAAGAATCATGATTTGCGACGGTTTTAAAGTATTATAAATGGTTTATTATTTACACAGCCGTACCTCAGTTCTTCAATTCAAAACTAGGTTTTGATTTCATTTTCAATCCGTGAAGGTTCTCAGATCAGATCGCACCACGTCGTAGAGCGTCCGGAGGGGTTTCGGATGTCACTAGAGATGTCCAGCTCGATGGCGACAGGGAGTAGGGGCGGCGACCTGAACGTGGCGGCTTCCTGACCTTGGATTTCATGAAATACCAAACGATAGGAGGCTTTGTTGGTACTGATTCGAAGCTTGAGAGGAGATCTACAATTTCTTTTACTGGAGCAATGGCTAATTTTGTTTATGGACGGAGAAATCGGAGGAGGAAGGTTAGAAGCGGTTTCCGCCGTATATCGCGAGGGGGAGAGAGAAAGCTCGGTTTTTTTATTTTTTTTATTTTAATGAATGGAAAATTTTGATTGGTCGTTATATATTTAAATTCCAAAAATAATATTACCTTACACGAACTCCAAATCAAACCCAACGACTGTCGTCCTTAGCTAAATACCCCCATTCTGGACACAATGAGATATGTTTCATAGGCCCATTCGACTATTTCAGCCAGTTATTCTTCAAATTGAAATATAAAACATTCAAATATTGATTTGAACGTACATTTCAATTTGCCGGGGCCACATACTGATCCCAAAAATTCCAAAAAAAATAAATCTAGCTATATTTCGATGACAAGGTCCCAAAAAAACTAGTTTCGTCAAATTTGGAGACCGTTTGAAAAATGGCCATTTTTTGGTCGATCCAAATTGACTGAAATAACCAAACACATTTTCTTTTGCCAAACTCACATATTAACTCCAAAAATTATGGAATTTGAAAACTAGCAATAATTTGGCATTCTGGATCCAACAAAAGTGGTTTTGTCGAAAACGGAGGGCGTTTGCAACATGACTATTTTCACGGGCTATATTAATTCCATAGCGACCTTTCGGAAAATTCATTCGGCTATAACTTTTGATTCCCGCTATGAAAATTCGATTTTTCAAATTCGTTAGAAAGATATTCATAAACAGATTTAAATATTTTTGCTTTTACTAAAATCCATTTTATTTTGCATCCTGTACAGTCAATCAAAGTTCGAATTCAAATTTTCAAACTACAGCACCATTTCTGGCCTTGTTTTATAATTAAAATAAATTTATTCGCTATAACTTTGATCCAAATAGATTTTTGGTCGTTATTATTTAAAATAATTTATTTTAAATATTCAAAATTCCTTAAAATAGCTGAATTAATTTTTTTAAATTGGTTCAGATTTTCCGAGTTGTTATGATAAGTTAGGAAATATTTCTCATACCAGCCCCATGACTGACCCGTAGTTTGTTTCACTTTGCAAACTTGGGTACCCTCTTTTCCACACGTGCAGTCGAGTAGCTTATTTTGCAGATATATTGAGCAGGATTCTGAATCGAAGCTTGAAGCTATGTCCAGAGTATTGATAGACTTCCGCTGTATCAAATTATTAATTCTGCTACATTGTATTAAATTCATTGAAAATTATTTTCCGTTGTATTATTATTTATCGACGTAATCTGATATTCTGTACTCTGATGTAACATTAATGTAATGTTTATAAAAATCTGCTATTATTTGTTCTGATGTGTTGTATTCCCAGAGTTAGCGTATTCGGGTTTGGAACGGTCTTAGTCGGTTTAACGATCAATTAGGTCCGGGCGAAATCCGGGTCATTACAAATCCGCGTAACCACTTCCGGTCTCCACCATCCACCGTGTAGATCTTGTGAAGCTCTCCAATTTCCCTTTTGAAATTTCTAGAGTCGATTTTTGGATTGAAAGATAACAGGGTTTTTATTTTCGAGCGATTTAAATCGTTCGTTATGAATTGCGGCGGCCTGAACGAATGAGGAGATAGGGTTTTAAATTATATATATATTTTAATTATTCTTATTTTGAAAAATTATGTTTTTCCATACGAACTCAAAATCAAACCCAGCGACTATTGCCACTAGCTAAATACCCCTATCTTGGACACAATGGAATATGTTTCGTAAGCCGATTCGACTGGTCCGATCAGTTTTTGTCAAAAATAAAATATAAATCAGTAAATATTGAATTTGAACATACATTTTAATTTACCAGAGCCACATACTGACTCCAAAAATTACAGAAAAATTATATCTAGCTACGTTTTGATGATGTAGCCCTAACAAATTAAATTCGTCGAATTTGGAGGCCGTTTGAAAAATGGCCATTTTCCCGTCGATTAAATTCAAATTGAAAGTACCAAACACATTTCAATTCACTGCTCTCACATTTTAGTTCCAAAAATTTTGAAAATTGAAACCTAACAATAATTTGACATTCCGGATCCAACAAAAGTGGTTTCGTCGAAAACGGAGGTCGTTTGCAAAATGGCCATTTTAAGGGCTATATATTATGTAAAATATATATAAATTCCATAGCGACTATTTTAAATTTTAATCTGGACATAACTTTTAATTTACATTATGAAATCAGAATTATTCACATCCTTTAGAAGGATATAATTAAATAAATTCAGATGTTTCTGGTTTTACTGAAATCCTATTTATTTTGAATTCTGTACATTCATTTGAAATTTAAAATTGAACTTTCAAACTATCACGCCATTTCAAACTCTATTTATTTTTAAAATAAATTTATACGTTCTAACTTCATTTAAAATAAATTTTTAGTCATTAGTATTTAAAATAAATCATTCTAAATATTCAAAATCTATTAAGATAGCTAAAATAAAAAAAATTAAATTGGTTCAAAATTCTGGGTCGTTACGATCTCTCCCACTTAAAATCTTTTCGTCCTCGAAAAGGAACGAAGCTGAAAGTTGTTTAACTAACCAACTCAACTTTCATTCTTGTTTCATTCTTCAACTGTTCAGTTTCTAAGAATATTCTAATTTCTCAAAAATTTGGCTAACACCCTAAATTTTCAAAAAAATTCGCCATAACCTCCTTTGTACGGACTGACCGGTAAAACAATAACTTGCCTCACAGGGTCCCCATCAATCAAAAAGAAAAAGAAAAAAACCAAGCAGCTCATAAAATCATCAAACCTAATGAATATAGTAAACATGTACATATTTGTCGGGCATACAATTTTAATCCTCTTCTTAGCTTCCATGCTATGACATGTTCGTTATATATACATGTACATACATGCAATTGCAATCAATTTCAATTCAGTTCAATTTTTGACTCGATTTGGCTTAATTTACCTTTCATTAGCATATCGATTTTATCGTTCCAATATTTTTAATTAGTCCAACTAATAATCAGATAACACAACCAGCAATCAGTTAGTTGATTAGCTTTACAATCATATAACTTTTATACACTCAAAATCCAATTTTTAAGGCCAAATCACAACAATAAACTCTAACTAAGTTTTGGTTCTCACATCAGTCAATTGAAATATATAGATATCCCACTTTCAAAACTCGAACATAGATATTAATGATGATATATCAATCACTAGGATCATCCCCGGGCGACTAGAATGTAATTCTATATCTACCTAGTATATTTGAGACTTTAAATACGCGTGCATCAGATGTATATTGAAAATCTCCTTATACCCGAAATCTAAAATCAGTTTAAAATAAAATACTCAAATACGCATAATAAGATATAATTTTCAAAACTAAATTCATTTCATTTATTTATTTTTTGTAAAAACACTCTTTAAACTCATTCTAGGATATTACTAACCCTATCTCTAACGAGTCATTCTTATTGGATATTACTAATATCTCTGATGAATTCTTTCGTTCAGTTCTAATGTGCCTTGTTCTCGAGCTCTGTAAACCAAAGCTATGATACCAAACTGAAACGAACCAGACTTCTCTATATGGGAAAGCCTGGATTGCTTTGAGAACACGACGCATCAGAATACAAACAATAGAACATTTTATGGTATTACAACAATTTGCATCAGAGTACAAGATATCAAAGTTCAAATAATATTAAGTAATTGAAAATACAATATCAGAGATTAAGAATTTACATAACTGCAGAAAAGAATGCATAAGTACAACGCGTAGAGGAAAATAACAATAGCTATAATGAAAGAAATACACGGATATAAAGCTTACCAAAGTTGCTCCAGCTGTAAATCCAGGATCTTGTGTAGAGAAATATCTGCAAAAACCAAACTACCATTCGCTCAGCATGAAATCCGAGTGTCGGTAATATCCATACATTGCTTCAAATTTATGTGATTTGTGCAAATTCGTGCGCTGAACTCCATACAACAGATAAAAATCAATACTGGCAATTTCTATACATTTACAGTTATAAAGTAAATTAAATACTATACAAATATTTTAGTGAGAGAATTCTCACATTCGTTTCCACTTCGTCATTCTTTATTTCTGAATTTCTATACCACTTGGATTTGAATTTGCCTAAAATTCTGATTTGCTCCTAATTTTTTCCAATTGATTTCATTGTGAAGTGCTCGTCGACGTGGTTTCAACGGATCTGAAATCGTCCGATTTGGACCTCATATGAAGTAGATATCATAGTACTAACATTGATTACATTTCTAAATAATTAATAAAATTAAAATAGCTTAATCCACCTTTAATAATGCTTAGTAAAATGTTATCGCCACCTCCTTTTCTTCTTATCGTTAAACTCGCCTGAAACAAAACCCATCGTCGCCCTTATTTCCACCCCCACGCATGCATTTCGAGAGCACCAGGACCCCATCGACAACCGCTGTTCGAAGCGCTGCCTTACACCACCGTGAACCATTCGTCGTTCAAATTCCCCAGTTGCTCTCGTAACCCTACCAAAACCGGCAACTTCTAGCCCCCAATTCGAGAAATCCACACAAACATTTCAGATCTCCGCCGTCCACCCTGTAGATCTCGTAAAGCTCTCCAATTTCCCTTTTGAAATTTCTGAAATCGATTTGTGGATTGAAAGATAATAAGGTTTTTATTTTTGAGCTATTTAAATCATTCGTTATGAATTGCAGCGGCCTGAACGAATGAGGAGACACGGTTTTAAATCATGTATGCATATATTTTTATTATTTTAATTCCAAAAAAATGTGTTTTTGCATATGAACTTCAAATCAAACCCAATGACTGTCACCCCCCATTACAGACACAATGGGATATGTTTCGTAAGTCAATTCGAATGTTTCGATCAGTTTTCATCAAAATTAAAATATAAATTAGTAAATATTGAATTTGAACATACATTTTAATTTACCGGAGCCACATACTGACTCCAAAAACTACAGAAAAATTATATCTAGCTATGCTTTGATGATACGGTCCTATCAAAACTAATTTCATCGGATTTGTAGACCGTTTGAAAAATGGCTATTTTCCAGATGATTAAATTCAAACTGAAAGTACTAAACACATTTAAATTCACTACATTCACATATTAGTTCCGAAAATTAACAAAATTGAAACCTAACGATAATTTGACATTCTGGATGCAACAAAAGTGGTTTCGTTGAAAATGGAGGTCGTTTGCAAAATGGCTATTTTTAAGTGCCATATATTATATAAAATATATAAAAATTCCATAATGACTATTTTAAATTTTAAACTGGACACAACTTCTAATTTATATAATGAAATCTGAATTTTTAACATCCGTTAGAAAGATATAATTAAGCAGATTCAAATGTTTATGGTTTTACTGAAATCCGATTTATTTTGAATTCTGTCATTCATTTGAAATTTAAAATCGAACTTTCAAACTATCGTGCCATTTCAAACTCTATTTATAATTAAAATAAATTTATACGTCCTAACTTCATTTAAAATATATTTTTTGTCGGTATTATTTAAAATAAATCAGTTTAAATATTCAAAATCCATTAAAATAGCTAAAATAAAATTTTTAATTGGTTCAGAAATTCCGGGTTGTTACATGTTTACTGTGACTTTGTTATTAAGTTCTTCTTTTCTTCTATTCTAAATTTTCTATCTTATCTATTCTCATCCTCTAAATTCTTTCTTTGACATATGGGTTTTATACTGTTTGGGTTGGAATTGTGTTGAATTTGGTCAACTCAAAAGGTACTAAAATCTAGGTCGACATAATCATTTTTTTCTTTTCTTCTTTCAACTTCGGAAGATCTGGTTTGCCTTTCACCATGACTCTTTCGTATCTGAAGATGAAGCCTCCATCCTTAGGAAGGAGGTTAGAAAGCTTAACGGTTTAGGAGATTTTCGACTTCGAAAATCGACATATGACACCATGTCGACTGTTCAAGTATCAAAAATACCAGAACGTCAATAGAAAGAAGATAGAGGGTGAGAAATGGATGGAAAGAAAGTTAGAATAGAAGAAGAATAACATATGTACAACAACGTCATAGTAAACAAAAATCTCACAATGAAACGAATAAAATATATTATATAACATAACTTTGAAATACAATTCTATACTTGTATACACATACCATTATCAGAGTACAACATAGCGGAAATAATCAATAGCTATAAAATGTTGAAGCCTCCTTCTCTAAGATCTTCCAAATACCTGTGAAATCCTGAACTACTTGACTGCCTGTACAAATTTGGGCAACCAAGAGTTCAGGGTAAAACAAAATAAAATAAACTCTGGGTTAGTTGTGGGATTGGAGTGAGTAAACTCCAATCACTTGATTTAACTTTTAAATATCCTTCTAAAGAAAGATAATCATAAGACTGATCCACACATAAAAACAGATGGTTTTTACCTTACAATATCTCAAAATATTCTTTGTATCAAAACTCTTCTAATATTATAATCGTGTCTAAATAAAATAAATAGCATTCTAGTGGAACGCTTGCATCTCACGCTTCATATGTAATATATAATCAAGAACCACAGTACGCTTATTGGACATAGAATTTCCAACTATGACAAGGTATGGAGCCACCTTTTGATAGTGTATCTCTAGAGAGGAATACACTAGGTTCAATAAAAAAGTCTTGCAAACCGGCCACACATGACCGACCACTCATTTCGCTTGAGTGTATCGAATATATATCACCAATGGTTGGGATCAACAACCTTTTACCGAAAGGGACAACTAGATATATCAAAGAAGTAAATGAATATTCTTGAGATAGGTGATATACACCCTAATTGGGAGCTACCCACTTAGCCATGCTGCCAGCCCGATTTTTGTCATTTCCCGGTTGTGAGGCTTGGGGTCATAACTTACCTTTTTAACATGTCATATCTTCATTCACTTTGAATGCCACATCTTCAAACCTGCCAAATCATTTATCAATTTCCCCAACAATATCACAAGTATAAAGCTAAGAGAAACGAATTCCTCTGCCACTAAACGTAATATGTTTAAAGAGATCATTGTATATGATTTGTTTGGCATAATCTGTCAGACATATGTCCATACGAGTTTCCTTGGGACTGGACAAACCGAAAGCACTATCCCATCAATCCTGAAACACCCCACCTCCGTTAAGGTCACTCATAAAGGGAATTCCTTAACTTCGGTGGAGCATTTTAGGTAAAATGTAACACCCCACCTCCGCTAGGGTCACTCACAAAGGGAATGCACTAGTTTTGGAGAGGTATTATCGAGATAACGTCACAGAATTATCACAAGACAGAACATAAATAAATAATTAAGTAAACAGCGGAAGAATTTATGAGCAAAACAGAACTTCTTTTCATTCCAAAATAAACCATGTCTTTTACAAACATTTCAAATAACTTCATTACAACTGTCTTGTAATAATAGCCAATTTAGCAATAACTTAAAAAACAGAAAAACAGCTTATTCCCCAAGTGCAGTAAAATGAAGCAGCCATAGCAAACCGTATATGCTGAGCCAAAGCAAGTGATATCCAAGCTAAGAGCTAGTGTTTCCTCCCTGAGAACCTGGGGGGGGGGGGGGGGAACGAAAGAAAAAGAGGCGAAAGGAAAAGGGTCAGTCATAAAGACTGAGTAAGTCCTAGTGACTTTCAGTGTAAAAACGGTTAAAACAACCTGTCATGTATAAACTGGAACTAAACTTAAGAATGGTGTCAAGGTGAACAAGATAGACTAAGGTGATCAGGATAAGTCAAGACAAGTCAAGTAAAACATCACATGTTCGAGATTCGTTGCATCGACTGTACTAGTATACTAAGCCCATATCACAAGTTAATCACGAAATAAATCCCACGACCCAATATCATGAAATGACCCTGAAACGGGGTCTGACCCAAGTACAGGGTCCTATGGAGCGATTATCTAGTCGATCGGCTCCCTACAAGTTCTAGCTCGTCAAGTGTCCGTGTCATACGGCTAATCACGAATGTAGTCACCTGTGCTGGGTCCACCTTCGGTTGTATCAGCCCTAGGGTGTCAACCCCTGACACGATTCAAGATGCACAGATAAATCTACGGATACCCAGTGCCTGCCCTGGAATACGTGCACGACCGTAGTCCACCGAACCTACACTGGCATACCCCACTGCCGTCGTTCACCTCTTACAATCAGCCCAGCAATCGTGCCCCACCCGGCCTAGCCCCAGGGTACCTTGATACATCTAGAGGGTTACTGCTGAAAAGGGTCGTATCTAGGGTTTCGCCTAACAGATTAGGTCATGTAATTCGTGACCTAACCCGCCTAACCGAATAAGTCATGTAATTCGTGACTTAATCCTTTTCCAGTCTAGTCATGTCAAGATGGTTAAGTATGTCATTTAAATTCGTGACTTAACCCGCTTACGTGTCATGTCAAGTTGGCTAAGTGTTGTCGTTTCAAGTTCATGAATTAGCCCTACAAATCGTGTTCAAGTTGGTTAAGTTGTCTTTTCATGTTCATGACTTAACCCTAATTGGCATTAATTAATTCGTTAATGCACCGAACCACTCACATTGGATCCTATTGTTCGTAGCCACTGGATTTGCCGGGCGGTTCCGGGAAGGTTTACGCTACGAACTCAACCCAACCTCGGGTTTCAAGCGCGATGTGACCAACTACCCACATTGGATCCTATTGTTTGTAGCAACTGGATTTGCTGGGCGGTTCCGGGCAGATTTACACTACAAACTCAACCCAACCTCGAGTTGGCCACTTTCTTGTTTTCTAAAGTCATGCCCATGTTCTTATCAACTTCGTGCTATTTTCATAGCACGTTCATATGTCAATTTCGTGCCCAACTAAGGCATGTTTCAGGTCAAGTTATGGAATTTTCAAGTCAAGTTTTTTGTGCCATATTTCATGTTCTACTTATGCCAAATTTCACGATTCATGATTATAATCAATTCAAGTTTTGCCTATTCTACCCAATCGTATCCCCAACGCATATAATCGTACTTCGTTCACAAGCATAAACAATTCAAGAGATAAAGGGGAATAACTCCAAACATGTGATAGGCATATGTGACAATTCATTTGCATAATAAACAGGCTATAACATATCTCATGGTTTCAATACTAGCATGATGATAACTTGGCATAGTAATGGTTCCAACTTAGTTTAACATGATGAATTCAACTTTACATGATAGGCATAATAACCCTTACGGCATAATAATAATTTTATTACAAACATGAAACATTAAAGGCATGGTAATTCTAATAGGCATAGTGGATTCCAATTTAGCATTTTTAACCTAATGATTCTCATCTAGCATTATAAACATAATGATTCCAACCTGGCAATTCCCAATTTGTCATTAACATGATAGGTATATTAACATCACGGGCATAGTTTCATTAATATCATAGACATGGTTTAATTAGCATCATAGGCATGGTTTAATCAACATAAAGATTTCAATAAACATAGTGATTCCATGGACATGTATTAGTGCAACTTGCCATACAATTAAGCCCAAGTGATTCATAACAACATCAAAATCGGGATTAGTTTAACTTGCAACATTAACATAGCAAGATTCCCAAATTATGATTCAAAGTTAAACAATATAAACATGGATTAATAATAGTTCCTAAATCCGGTTTCAATTCATAGCATGTCCATGTTATTTTAGCGTTTTTGCCTAAAAAGTGACATAGAACTTACAATATGAAGCAAGCAATCCAAATCAAAACTTTAAATCAAATAGCCCCAAATCCGTTGTCTAAAGCGTCGTAGTTGTTGTAGCTTCTAGTTGTAGCCTTCAAGAATCATCCTTCGTCTTCTTTAATTTTGTTCTTTGTATTTTTAATTTAGAGTTCTAGGTTTAATGGCGGCTGCATGAGGCTAAAATGAAATAGTATGATTTAGGTTAGGTCTTAGGGTCTTTTTATAGTGTTTAGGATTTGTTTTAGCCATAGGATAAAGCCTAGGATAGATCTGAGCCATCCAAAATCGTCCCAATCCCCCAAAACAAGACCCAGGAGCCAAAACAGGTGCACCAGAAAAACTGGTCCGACAGGGGGGTCGACCCCTGGGTCGACAGGGGTGTCGACCCATGAGTCGACATGGGTGTCGACCCATTTGGGGGGGGGGGTCGACACTAGTGTCGACCCCTGTGTCGACCCTGCCTGGGGCGGGATTTTTCCCGCCTACCCTGAATTCTGAAAATTTGAATCTGTTTTTTGAATTTGATTTTTTCGTGAAACTTTGCGAGGCCATATCTTGATCATACGGACTCCGATTTACGAAATTTCGGACTTTATTTCGCGTATTTTTCCAAGACGAACGCAATGGAACAGCCCGTTTCCCTTGACTCAAATTTTAACATTTAATTCTGCCCTGTTTTAAGTTATAACGTGTTGTTCAAAATACGGGTTGTTACATTCTCCCCACCTTAAAGGATTTCGTCCCCGAAATCTTCAAGTTAGGAAGAACGTATCCTACCATCCATCATCCATCTACTCAAAGCATCATCCACAGGCAGCCATTGTCCTTAAAAGATTTCTAATGCTGTATGAACATATGCTGAAAGTGTGTTTATATGTTCCTTATCTATTGCAAATGGTCAGGCCTGATTGATCCTTTCAAATGCAAAACATGTTTAGTGAAATGAATCCAATATGTATGCAAATTTTTTCCTATTATAATTCATAATTTCTGCATGAGTGCACAAACATTCAATTATATGCAACAACCAAATGATAGCACAACCAAGTTTCCAAAATAAACACTCATGCATATGCAACATGAAAATGTGACTGAGCCGATCTAGTGCCTAATGTGTATTCATGCATCCACGAGCAACCACTTGCGACCACTTGCAACCATTTTTCAATCATAACATGTTTCAATTACATGTTTACATCCAAAAAGATTCTACCTATGGTTCTCAAGATAGGATCGAGGAGATAAAAAGATAAAACAAAGCATCTAGAAAAAGAAGTTAAAGATGTACCCCCGGAAGGTCCGGTCTGCTTCTTAGGGCAGTCCTTGCTGATGTGTCCAGTCTCCCCCACAATGAAAACATTCACCTTGCTTTCTTTTCCTCTTTCTACAATCCTTGGCTATGTGCCCTTCCGTACCACAGAAATTGCATTTCCTTTTATCACGTGAGTTGTCGTTCTTGCCTCCTTTCTCGGAGTCTACCTTCTTATTCTGAGAATCGTTGGGCTTGACCTCTTTCTTGCCCTTCTTATCTTCCTCATACAGTAGGGCCATATCCACCAAGCTTTCAAAGGTCGCCCCCATGGGCACATGAGTCATGGCCAAACCATGTAGTGGCTCGTTCAAGCCTCGTGCAAAACGTAGCGCCTTTTTCTGAGGAGTGTTGACTAACTCCAATCCGAAGCGAGCAAGCTGATTGAAACAGTTCACGTATTCTTTAACTGTCATATTTCCTTGTTTAAGGGCCAGAAATCGTTCCATTTGGAGACTCTCCTCTGCCGATGACAAGAACTTAAGCTCAAATCTCCCTCTAAAGTCCGCCCAAGTCTCAATGGGCCTAGTAGCGTTGGTGACTTCCCACCAATAAGAAGCTTCCTCTTTCATGAGCCACGCCGCCAACTGTACTTTCCTATTGTCCTCTACCTCAAAGATAACAAAAAAGTCTTCGGTTTCCTTCAACCAATTCCGTGCCTCAACAAAAGTCTCAGTTCCTAGGAAATCCTTTCCGCCCATGGCCTTAAAGTCCTTGCATATCTTTGAAAAGGCGGTTTCTCGTGGAGGTTGAGGAGGATGAGGAGGAGGATTGGCTGGGCCTGTCACATTAGCCCGAGCCTCGAGGAAACGACGGAACCAAGTGGGTATATTGACACCCTCGGGAAGATTAAGATCGTCGGCCATGATAAGCTGAAAACGAAAAAGGAAAAGATTCAAACGAGGAAACAAAGATAGTGCTAATGGCTTTTTGGGGAATAGCCTTTTGAAACAAACCAACTTTTCTTGAAAAGTGCTTCTTTGTAAATGGTTTTTAAAAAAGAAATTCAAAAGGTTTTCAAAACTTTTGCCCAGTCTTGGTAACCTTCTGCTCTGATACCAAGTGTAACACCCCACCTCCGCCAGGGTCACTCACAAAGGGAATGCACTAGTTTTGGAGAGGTATTATCGAGATAACATCACAGAATTATCACAAGACATAACATAAATAAATAATTAAGTAAACAGCGGAAGAATTTATGAGCAAAACAGAACTTCTTTTCATTCCAAAATAAACCATGCCTTTTACAAACATTTCAAATAACTTCATTACAACTGTCTTGTAATAATAGCCAAAGAAGCAATAACTTAAAAACAGAAAAACAACTTATTCCCCAAGTGCAGTAAAATGAAGCAGCCATAGCAAACCGTACATGCTGAGCCAAAGCAAGTGATATCCAAGCTAAGAGCTAGTGTTTCCTCCCTGAGAACCTGGGGGGGGGGGACGAAAGAAAAAGAGGCGAAAGGAAAAGGGTCAGTCATAAAGACTGAGTAAGTCCTAGTGACTTTCAGTGTAAAAACGGTTAAAACAACCTATCATGTATAAACTGGAACTAAACTTAAGAATGGTGTCAAGGTGAACAAGATAGACTAAGGTGATCAGGATAAGTCAAGACAAGTCAAGTAAAACATCACATGTTCGAGATTCGTTGCATCGATTGTACTAGTATACTAAGCCCATATCACAAGTTAATCACGAAATAAATCCCACGGCCCAATATCATGAAATGACCCTGAAACGGGGTTTGACCCAAGTATGGGGTCCTATGGAGCGATTATCTAGTCGATCGGCTCCTTACAAGTTCTAGCTCATCAAGTGTCCGTGTCATACGGCTAATCACGAATGTAGTCACCTGTGCTGGGTCCACCTTCGGGTGTATCAGCCCTAGGGTGTCAACCCCTGACACGATTCAAGATGCATAGATAAATCTACGGATACCCAGTGCCTGCCCCAGAATACATGCACGACCGTAGTCCACCGAACCTACACTGGCATACCCCACTGCCGTCGTTCACCTCTTACAATCAGCCCACTAATCGTGCCCCACCCGGCCTAGCCCCAGGGTACCTTGATATATCTAGAGGGTTACTGCTGAAAAGGGTCGTGTCTAGGGTTTCGCCTAACAGATTAGGTCATGTAATTCGTGACCTAACCCGCCTAACCGATTAAGTCATGTAATTCGTGACTTAATCCTTTTCCAGTCTAGTCATGTCAAGATGGTTAAGTATGTCATTTAAATTCGTGACTTTACCCGCTTACGTGTCATGTCAAGTTGGCTAAGTGTTGTCGTTTCAAGTTCATGACTTAGCCCTACAAATCGTGTTCAAGTTGGTTAAGTTGTCTTTTCATGTTCATGACTTAACCCTAATTGGCATTAATTGATTCGTTAATGCACCGAACCACTCGCATTGGATCCTATTGTTCGTAGCCACTGGATTTGCCGGGCGGTTCCGGGCAGGTTTACGCTACGAACTCAACCCAACCTCGGGTTTCAAGCGCGATGTGACCAACTACCCACATTGGATCCTATTGTTTGTAGAAACTGGATTTGCCAGGCAGTTCCGGGCAGATTTACACTACAAACTCAACCCAATCTCGAGTTGGCCACTTTCTTGTTTTCTAAAGTCATGCCCATGTTCTTATCAACTTCGTGCTATTTTCATAGCATGTTCATATGTCAATTTCGTGCCCAGCTAAGGCATGTTTCAGGTCAAGTTATGGAATGTTCAAGTCAAGTTTTTCGTGCCATATTTCATGTTCTACTTATGCCAAATTTCACGATTTATGATTATAATCAATTCAAGTTTTGCCTATTCTACCCAATCGTATCCCCAACGCATATAATCGTACTTCGTTCACAAGCATAAACAATTCAAGAGATAAAGGGGAATAACACCAAACATGTGATAGGCATATGTGACAATTCATTTGCATAATAAACAGGCTATAACATATCTCATGGTTTCAATACTAGCATGATGATAACTTGGCATAGTAATGGTTCCAACTTAGTTTAACATGATGAATTCAACTTTACATCATAGGCATAAAAACCCTTGCGGCATAATAATAATTTTATTACAAACATGAAACATTAAAGGCATGGTAATTCTAATAGGCATAGTGGATTCCAATTTAGCATTTTTAACCTAATGATTCTCATCTAGCATTATAAACATAATGATTCCAACCTAGCAATTCCCAATTTGTCATTAACATGATAGGTATATTAACATCACGGGCATAGTTTCATTAATATCATAGACATGGTTTAATTAGCATCATAGGCATGGTTTAATCAACATAAAGATTTCAATAAACATAGTGATTGCATGGACATGTATTAGTGCAACTTGCCATACAATTAAGCCCACGTGATTCATAACAACATCAAAATCGTGATAAGTTTAACTTGCAACATTAACATAGCAAGATTCCCAAATTATGATTCAAAGTTAAACAATATAAACATGGATTAATAATAGTTCCTAAATCTGGTTTCAATTCATAGCATGTCCATGTTATTTTAGCGTTTTTGCCTAAGAAGTGACATAGAACTTACAATATGAAGCAAGCAATCCAAATCAAAACTTTAAATCAAATAGCCCCAAATCCGTTGTCTAAAGCGTCGTAGTTGTTGTAGATTCTAGTTGTAGCCTTCAAGAATCATCCTTCATCCTCTTTAATTTTGTTCTTTGTATTTTTAATTTAGAGTACTAGGTTTAATGGCGGCTGCATGAGGCTAAAATGAAATAGTATGATTTAGGTTAGGTCTTAGGGTCCTTTTATAGTGTTTAGGATTTGTTTTAGCCATAGGATAAACCCTAGGATAGATCTGAGCCATCCAAAATCGTCCCAAGCCCCCAAAACAAGACCCAGGAGCCAAAACAGGTGCACCAGAAAAACTGGTCCGACAGGGGGGTCGACCCCTGGGTCGACATGGGTGTCGACCCATGGGTGTCGACCCATTGGGGGTGGGGTCGACACTAGTGTCGACCCCTGTGTCGACCCTGCCTGGGGCGGGATTTTTCCCGCCTACCCTGAATTCCGAAAATTTGAATCTGTTTTTTGAATTTGAATTTTTCGTGAAACTTTGCGAGGCCATATCTTGATCATACGGACTCCGATTTACGAAATTTCGGACTCTATTTCACGTATTTTTCTGAGACGAACGCAATGGCACAACCCATTTCCCTTTACTCAGATTTTAATATTTAATTCTGCCCTGTTTTAAGTTATAACGTGTTGTTCAAAATTCGGGTTGTTACATAAAAGATGCAGATAAATTACAAGACAAACAAAAAAAGCAGCGGAAAATAAAGTCATTTTATAAACATTGTGGTCCAGTCAAGCTTTTACAATAGTTGTCTCAATCATACTTAAAAGTAATACATAGAACTTCTGTCTTGATTTAAAAACTTCCAAATATAAAAGAAGCATAAAAATAATAATGATAATCCCCAATAAAGCATGAACCAGCCATAGCAGTGGAAAAGAGAGTCCAAAGCAATACGTCGACTATCTTCGAGTTTGGAAAGAAAACTGAGCTAAGTGGTAACATTTCCTCCTTGTGAACCTGGAGGAGGGGGGGGGGGGACAGATGAAAAGAGGTGAAACAAAACTAGGTCGGACATAAGTCTGGTAATTCCAGTGACTTTCAACATATAAACTGGCAAAAGCATCACAACATGAATAAACTGAATATAAGACAATACCGTGAGAACAAGTATAACAAGATAACATACGATTAGTATAGATATGATAAGGCAAGATAAACCGAATGCGCTTCTACTCTCTCTGCTTCGCTATTACCTTGTTATTCTGATTTTATATATCTGCACCACCTAACTAGTGTCCTAACTAGTAATCTATATAAAATGATCATATTGTAATGTGATCCCAATCCCCGCAATTGTGGTAGCCTTCAGGTGTACATCTACCGTGAGGATTCCACCTCAATCTGCCTAATTGCCATGAACATGTTAGATGTACCCTTACTGCCCTATCGATATGCTCCTTACTTGTCATAATTTTTCCTTGTGTCTGCGTCAGTCGGCCCTCACTTGTGTGTAGATACCCTGTGCTGGTCCCACCATAAGGTGTATGAGTCCCTATGATTGCAACCCGACACGATTCAAGATGCACAGTGTATAATTTTCCCACTCCAGAGTACGTGCACGCCCGTAATCCGTCAGAACCTACATTGACGTACCCTTGTCGCTATTTTGACTGCTTATAATCAGCCCAGTAATCGTGCCCCACCTAGCCATGTTCTGGGTACCATTATACATCTATGTGGATTACTGCTGAAATGGGTCCCCGTTACTAGGGTTTCCTACTGGTTAAGTTTGTGGGCCTATATATACAAATATTACCCACCTACACGAGATGTAATAACCCTCCCACCAATTCAAGCATGTTTATTTAGTGGTTAAGTTTGTGGGCGTATATATATTAATATTACCCACCTGCATAAGATTTACTTAACCCTCCCACCGATTCAAGCATTTTATTTCATGGTTAAGTTTTGTAGGCCTATATGTACTAATATTATCCACCAACCCAATATGTACTTAACCCTCTTATTGATTCAAGCATGTTTATTTAATGGTTAAGTTTTGTGGGCCTATATTGTAATAACCGGGAAATACGAGCCAGTTTAAAATTTTTATTTTGGCAATTTTAGCGAATTTTGAATATTTAAAATAGATTATTTTAAATAAAAACGACGAGAAATTTAATTTGGTATCAGAGCTTTGGTTTACAGAGATTGAGAACCGCGACCAACCCCCCTGAAGACAGCCAACGTGGACCCCCCTCCAGCTTCTCGTCGAGCGTGCAGATCGAAGCCCTAGGGGCTGAGCCTATACGAGGGACGCCGGTTTGATGGAATTAGCAGGGCAAAGGTGATTGGTTTTATTTATAAATTCACATCGTTTTTAAATTTCAGTTTTTAATTAAGATAGCATTGAATTCAAATTTCAGTTCTTGATATGAATACCATTGGATTAATAAAAATGTGATTTTTATATTATAAAAATAATTAAAGATATGATTTTTATATTATAAAAATAATAAAAATATGATTTTTATCATATGTGAGATATAAGAATATAATTTTTATATATGTAGTGAATCAAAAATATGATTTTTACTTGTGTAGAGTTTTAAAAATATAATCTTTTATATTGTAGAAGTATAAAAATATACTTTTTATATAGGTGATATAGTAAAAATATCACCTTTATATATGTAGTGAAATAAAGGCGAAATCTTTATATTTGAAAAGGCGAAATCTTTATATTTGAAAAGGCGAAATCTTTATATTTGAAAAGGCGAAATCTCTATATAGTAGCAGTGTAAAAATAGAATTTTTATCTATATAGTAGCGAGGTAAAAATAGAATTTTATCCATATGGAGTGATTATAAAAATTCGATTTTTATATATTGAATAGCGAAGTAAAAATTCGATTTTTATATATTGAATAGCGAAGTAAAAATTCGATTTTTATATATCGAATAGCGAAGTAAAAATTCGATTTTTATATATTGAATAACGAAGTAAAAATTCGATTTTTATATATGTAGTGACTACGGGCAACGAAAGTGACAAAAGGCGAGAACGGCGAAGATGTTCTACATAAGAAGAGTCGAGATGATTGGATTAGCTAGTTGGTGAGAACTTCTCATTCTAAATTTCTTTTTCTAGTTATATATATATATATACTAGGATGCAGACGGTGCTTAGCAGCACCCGACACCCGTCACCCACAGACCATGGATGGCTTGTTTGTTTGATTGATGTGTTGTGGTAATTGTTTGTGATGTTGATGTGAAATAGATAATAAAATATATTCATAGGTTGAATAAAATAATTTGGTCGTTAAAAATATAATTTTTAACGTGAATGTGAATAAATAAATATTCATTTACAAACCAGACGGTTTGTTTATGTACACCTATTTGAAGGACATTGATTGGGACGATAAATATTACACATCGCCCAACTGCACAAATAAAAATCTGTGTTTGTTGATTTGAAACCCCACACGGGTATTGGGATAAAATACGACATACACTAATCCCATTAATTAGTTGTATGTCGATCGATTGATTGACAGGCTGTTATAAGCGTTAGATATCTATATTTAATGCTTATACGGTGTAGTGCACTTTGGATGATGGTTGATTATGTATCGTTGCTATTATATACATGTGTTGTATGAAATCCATATAATTAACTTTGTATGGTAATTGATTGGGCCTCATTCCAATTTAGAAAATAAAGAATATTATAAAATATAGGTTCATGTGTTGACCGTACTCATTCGTTGAGATTAGTCATGTGTTGAACGAAATATTTTAACAATAAAATTTACATCTTTATCATATATATAATTAGAAACTAACTTCTTTATAAAATAAAGGTTCATGTGTTGACAGTACTCATCCGTTGAGATTAGTCATGTGTTGAATGAAATATTTTAACAATAAAATTTAAATCTTTATCATATATAAAATTAGAAATTAACTGGAAAATAGATGAGATGAGTGGTCTCCTGGATATTGATCTGATGTTGGTTTCGGCTGTCGGGGTTAATATTTAGGGAATCGTTCTCTTACTAATTTACGGTTGGAGTCTGATTTGAAATCAAATGATAGATATCACAATTTTGTAAAATATATTGAATAACAAAAATAGTCACACGTGGACAGTACTCATTCGTTGAGATTAGTCATGTGTTGACAAAAATATAGATTCACGTATTGAATAGAATAAATATTCATTTGTTGAATAGAATAACAGAATTTTTGAAATATATAAAGCCGTGTTGATTAGAGATGCGCCATTTTGACGCGAACGATATTTATATCGATTATATTCGTTTTTATAATTGAATTGAATAGAAAACGAATTCGAATTGAATATAAAAGAAATTCGAATTGAATTGAATAGAAAACGAATTCGAATTGAATTGAATAGAAAACGTATTCGAATTGAATTGAATAGAAAACGAATTCGAATTGAATTGAATAAAAAATGAATTCAAATTTAATTGAATAGAAAACGAATTCGAATTGAATTGAATAGAAAACGAATTCGAATTGAATTGAATTGAATTGAATAGAAAACGAATTTGAATTGAATTGAATAGAAAACGAATTTGAATTGAATTGAATAGAAAACGAATTTGAAATAGAATTGAAATCGATTTGAATTTGAAATGAATGTTGGAATTGTTTTTGAAACAAGTTTGAAACGAATTATAAAATACATTTTAAAAGGAAATCGACGAAATATATATATAATATATATATATATTATATATATATATATATATATAATGGCCTGAATAGAACGCGCCGCGGCAGTTCGCGAATTTCGACCATTTATTTCGAATGGACATTACGGGAGATCCGACCGTCGGATTCTCCTAAAACTGGAACGGTTGGGTTCGTATCAAAAAGAGCTTTCTAACGAATATTAGAAATTTGAAATCTAACGGTTGGATTTGGAGATACGTCCAAATCAAATTTGGAAAAGGTCGCTGTAAGTGCACTTCGATGGCCGTAGATGGAAATCGACTGTATGGGCCTTGATAAAATTATTAAAAATAGTAATAATTTGTGTAAAATCATAAGAAATGATTTGGGAAAAATTGGATGAAAAACTCCATATTTGAAAAGATAAAAATAGATTTTTATCGAAATGAACTAGTTTTGAACTAAAATTAAAACCCATTTATTTTTAAATAAATAAATTGGATTTGAAATGGGTTGTAAATAGAATTGATTTATGGTTTTATCGTGAAGGGTGTTTTAAAGGACACTTGTTCTTTAACCCGATAATAAATAGAATGTGATTTGGGTTTGTCGTGAACTGTATTTTAAATGACATTAGTTCTTTAACCCAGTAAAGGGAGTTTTAATGAATCTGCAATTAGATTGAAATGTGAATTGATAATGAAAATTATTAAATTTGGAAAGTGAGCAAGAATGGAGTATCACCAGCCTTGCTCCAAAGCGATAATTAAATCTTTAATTAGATTTGAACGTGAAATGGTAATTAACTTTACCGATAACACCGTGGTGTTAGATATGGAGTATTACCAGTTTTGCTTCATGGGATGAATAGGTTGGGATTGGGAAATAAAATAAATAATTACTTCGGTGTGGTTCGTTAATCCCGACTAGTTTGGAAAACCATAACATGGCTTGAAATGACATCCAAAGGAAGATTAAAGAATAAATTTTAAAGAATTTATCTTTGATGAAATTAATGGGAACCTTTCCCTAAGAATTGAAATTTAGAAACTAGCTGTAGGTTAGTTAAGAAGAATGGTTTCCTGGGTATTGATCTGATGTTGGTTTCGGCCTTCGGGGTTAATATTTGAGGAATTGTTCTCTTGCTAATTTACGGTTAGTGACTAATGAATTGGAATGAGGCTTATGTTGTGTTTGTGTAACATTTGTTTATAATATACGTGGGTTGTTCGGAAAAGCTGGGTTTATTCCCATTCTGAATAACCAATTCGACGGTAAGTCGAAGATGAAGACGGTGGTTGAAGACCGGAAGTCTTTACATCGTTTGGGTGATTACTGATGATCTTGATTGGGCTGTACACCCAAGATGAGGGAATCAGTTGGTGGTCGTCCAGACGTACTTGGAGATCGATGGATATGCGAGGAAAGTGCCTTCGGTTTCGTTCAGACCCAGAACGAACTTGTAAATGGACTGTGTGTTTGACATTGGATTTTATTCTATGTTGATTGATCTCTATTAAATATACATCTATTTGGCGGCGGAGGATTTATTCTCTTGCTTAACACCCTTCTCTGAGACGTACGAGCTCAGAGGTTGTATATCGATGGACATCAATCGCATGGCATGAATTGCCTGTGTGGCACGCTAAGATGCAATGATCAAGGCTTTTGTTGAAAAGCAGAGTCTTGTAGTTGATGAGCAAAGCACGGCCTACGTGGCGTAGCTTTGTGTATAACGTGAATTCGCGAGCCTCACACCTCGGTATGAGTTAAAAACGGGATACAGACCGCTGGGAGGACACGATGTTTCTTTCTAGCTATGGTGGTGTCAGTGACCTACCAGCCCTGACATTTATATCTACTTTCCACCTTTGTGGTTGTTGGAATGCGAGGAGCCTCGATATTAGGTCTGATAGGACCGGGAAACGTGTGTTCAGGAATTGCCAATCCTCAACGTAAGAGAGGACCGACCCAACCGATCCAAGTGGCTGCCCAGAGTGTGTAGTCCTGAGCATTTGCTAGAGTGTCTCGAAGCGGAGAGGAGCTTTCCCCTTGCCTCGACTCATGACGGAAATCCAATTTCCAATACGTGTATTTCGGTTTTATTTGTAGAGCCTAGTATGGCGACATGATAGATGGTACCCATGCCGCCTAGGATTGATATTTATGATTGAAATTGTTTTGACACTATACACTTATAATAGTATCAAATGATTTGTTTTAAATGTACTAAGCATGTTTGGCTATTATAAGGGAAAACCCTATCCTCCGGCTTGCGTTGCATTGTGTGATGGGACCTGGGTCTTATAATAGCTTCATTTTTCGAAAAAGCATTGCGTTGTCTTTTCTATGCACTGGTATTCTTGGGAGGAAACCCGTTCCGTGTTATACGGCGTGGTCCCTTGAATTACTCTCTTTTAAAGTAAAGTTTAAATAACTGTTTTAGTTCTCACACCAGTCACATGACTGACCTGGAGTTTATTGTTTTAACCTAAACTCTGGGTGCCCCTATTTTCGACAAGGGCAGCTAGTAGTTTTGGTTTTGCAGATTTATATTCACAGGATCCTGATTTACAGCTGGAATGATATCCGGAAAGCTCTGTATCCGTATATCACCTTCAGTTGTGCTTTGTATTATTTTCCGCTGCTATGTAATTTGTTGTAATCTCTGGTATTTATCGAATGTAATTCATTCATCTATATTCTGTATATTCTCGTATTCTGATGGAATTGTTGTAATATACAATGAAACGTTCTTCCGTCTGCGTTCTATTTTGTCCTGTTCTCAAAGTATCCGCTCTTTCCTTCACGGGGAAGTTACGGGTTCTTACATATATTTAATAATATTACCCACCAACCCAATATGTACTTAACCCTCCTACACATTCAAGCATGTTTATTTAATGGTTAAGTTTTGTCCTTTCATGTTAACTTAACCCACCCATTCATCATGTCATGTTGGTTAAGTGTTTCTTATTAACTTAACCCTCCTTATTTATCGTGCTGGATTGGTTAAGTGTTTCTTGTCAACTTAACCCCATGTGTTTATCATGTTGTATTGGTTAAGTATCATCAATCAATTCAAGTTAACTTAACCCACCTTCTTGTCATGCTACTTTAGTTAAGTGTTTCCTTCTTGTGTTAACTTAACCCTACCACAAATCAAGTTATATTGGTTAATTGTTGCCCTCTTGTGTCAAATTAACCCTTCACATTCATCGTGTCATGTTGGTTAAGTGTTTCTTATTAACTTAACCCTCCTCACTTATCATGTTGGATTGGTTAAGTGTAGCCCTCTTGTTTTAACTTAACCTTACCACAAATCAAGTTATATTGGTAAAGTGTTTCTTATTAACTTAACCCTACCAATTTATCATGCTATACTGGTTAAGTGTTTCTTATTAACTTAACCCTAGTCATTCATCTTGTTATATTGGTTAAGTGTTTCTTGTTAACTTAACGCTACCCATTTATCATGCTATACTGGTTAAGTGCTTCCTATTAACTTAACCCTAGTCATTTCTTAGCATGTCTTTTTCATTAGCATTAATTTATTTATTAATGCACCAACCTCTCACATTAGATATGTGTTGTTGCGGTTACTGGATGTGTCGAGCGGTTCTGGGCAGTTTTACACCACAACTCAATCCAACATCGGGTTTTTCTTGGGCATAGGCATAATGCACTAACCTCTCACATTAGATAGGTATTGTTGTGGTTACTGGATGTGTCAGACAGTTCCGGGCAGTTTTACACCACAACTCAATCTAACCTCGGGTTATACATGTTCATCTTTATTTTACACATTTACCATATATACCCAAATCTAGATTTTACATGCTAATCACCAAATTCACCAAAACTAGTCATGTTCCAATTCCTAAGCTATGCCCAACAAATTTTCAATTTCAAGTTATTAATCAAAATTGGCTATACCCAATCTTCCCTAAATTTACAACAATAGTCAGGCTCCAAAATCGCAGTATACACTATGCTTGGCGTTCCAACTAACAGTTATGCCCAATCTAGATTTAACATTCTATTTTACAGCTTATGCCCAAAACTAGATTTTTCACACCAAATTACATACTTTGTCGTTCATGCCAATTCTAGGTTCAATATGTCAAATTACATCTTCCATATTTCATGTTAAATTACCCCAAATTGCATCTTAACAGTCATGCAATAATACAAGTTCCAAATTATGCCAAATAATGTAAATTTTATGTTATACCCAATTACCCCCGCATTCCTAATGCACGTATTTTGAGATCCAACTCAAGATTCATAAATTAAGCAAAGAAACAATATGGAACATCAGAGGCATAAGAAAAGGCATATGACGATAAGAACTATTGGTCTAATAAATTTGACATGCCAAATTGACAAGTTTTGCATTGAATACATTGCAGGCATATAGACATGATACGAATATCATCGTGAACCGTCACAGACATATAGGTTTGACAAGAGTTATATCATGAACTTAAACAGGATTACTATTCCGATAAACAACAAAGATAGATATGATTGGACCAATTCCATAATCAACAATGGTTCCCAAAGCTATATACAAGCACGGATTCAGTTGAAAGGATTACTTATATCAAGCATAAATCTAATGGATTAGATTTGAATAACATCACTGGCATAAATCTAATAGATTAGATTTGTTAAATCAGAAAGGATTTTCTCATAATCAAGTATAACTTAGATCCAGATTATTACATACCAAGAATTTCAATTAAGAATTCACATATGAAAGTAACTTGAACTTACAAAAAGAGAATGATTCTTGTAATTCTGGAATCTATTTTCTGAAACTGAAAAGCAATCCCTTGACGAAGGCTATCTAATCTTGATTTGATTCGTAGCTCCTAACTTGCTTTCTAGTTGAAGAATAAATGGTGGCTAGGCTAGGACGACCATGGACAGCTTGGTGTTTCCTTGGAATGAATTTGTGCGATTTAGGGTTGAGGACTAAGGTTGCTTTTATAAAGGTTTAAACTTATGTGAGCTGTTAGATCATCCTAGGAGCAATTACAGCCGTCCAGACTAGATAGAGTTATCCAGAATTACCACCTATGCCCTAGTGACTCAGCAGAAAGTCAGAAAAGACTCAACAACAGGTCAGAAAATCGTCACTGTTTGGATCTGGGCGTGGGGGTAGGTCGAACCCAGGTCGACCTGCATAGGGGAGGTCGACCCCCTGGTCGATCCTCTGGTCGTCCTGGCCTAAGGCGGGAAAAATTCCGCCCAGCCCGCTTCTTTGTTTTCGTTTGAATTTTGAATTGAAATCTAATTTGTTTTAATTTATTTGAATTCCTGAAACTTCTGAGGGCCATAACTTCCTCATACGAAGTCCGATTTATGAAAACTTGGACTCTATTCCAAGCAGAATTTTGAGGCATATGCAATGGCATAACCCATTTCCCTTGATTCTCATTTTAAAAATTAAACATTCTTTAATTTGTTAGTTTGATGTTCACAGAAAATACGGGGTGTTACATTCTCCCCTCCTTAAAGGATTTCGTCCGTGAAATCTTCAAGTTAGGAAGAACGTATATCCTACCATCCATCTACTCAACCATCAAACATAGGCATCCATTGTCCTTAAAAGGTTTCTAATGCCGTATGTACATATGCAGAGTGTGTGTATATGTTTCTTATCTAATGCAAAATCAGGCGGTCTACTGACCCAGTTGACCTCTTTAATGCGAATCATGAGAGTGTCATGCATCCAATATGTATGCGAATATCCCTAATCATGTAAATACTATATGTGGGCATATTCACTCATCCATTTGCAACATCCATATGATAACACACCAAGTTTCAATCCATATAAAAATACATTCATATCCATATGCAATATGAAAGTGACTGAGCTGATCTGGTGCCCAATGTGTGTGTATATGCATCCACGAGCATCCACTAGCAACCACTTGCAACCACTTGCAACCATCAATCATAACATGTTTCAAATACATGTTTACAACCATTGGATTCTACCTAAGGCTCGAAGACATGACCTATAGGATATATTTAAAAGATAAAGACAAGCATGCAAATAAACATTACAAAAAAAGTGGAATCAAGGATATACCCTCAAAAAGGGTATGATGCGCGTATCTAGTCTTCAGTTTTCTAAATCGCATCTTCTTGAGCTTTACTCCACTATCCCTTAACTAATTTAACTTCACGACTACGAAGCTTCTTGACTTCCATTTCCAAAACCCACTAGTAAAAATAGGGCCTCGATCACTTGTTATGCTAGAGGGTATCCAATGTAGTCGAATTGTCTTTCCAAGATAAACAGATGTTAACCATGATACCAAGTGTATATACTAAGATGATTTGAGGTCTCTCCTCTACTTAGCTTATCCATGATCATGTCACAAATCTGAGGGTCATAAGCTAAAGGTTGCTATGTACTTTTTACCTCTCTTAAGTTTAGTCTTACTTAGGGCGCCTGCCACAACCATTTATTTCTCACGCAAACCATCCTAGGCGAACTTGATATCCCTCAAATACAAGCCCCAAAGTCCTAAACCAACATCAGACAAGCATCCAAGGAATACCTCCTTCGAATTTGGAAAATCTATGTGAGATGATACTAGCAAAACAACCAAACAATTGAGCACTTAACCGACTCTGGCTATCCTCGCCAATCTTGCTCCAAAACTATCGTTGTTCGCATAACTGGCTTTGTATTTTCAACTAGATATATGCAGAAGTCTATCTCGAGTTTTAGGGGGAAAACCCCTAACCTAATCAAAAACATCTGCGTATTCATGCACTATTCTAACGGATCGCAAATCGTTGATAGATGCATCAAGTGATTCTCGGTAGCTAAGCCCAACTGATCCCCTCAGGATCGCACGAAATCTCGAGGGTATTCCCGAGGCAAGTAAAAAGTCTAACTATCCTCCTTTTGCAATTACTAGCTAACCAACCAATGCCTAGAATCAACCCGTAGCCCATGGAACCAAAAACATAAGCATTATACTTAAACTCAATCCTTAATATAGATATTCTCAAATCCTTACAAACCAAAGATAAATGAGCTGAACCACTAATTGGATTTGAGACAATAATGGGATCTTCTACTATACAAGTACTACGGTGCAGAGACTCAACTATGGAAGCAGATACAATCGAATGTGAAGCGCTAAAAAAAAAAGAGTACTAGCAGGAGGATCAAAAAGAAAAGCTAAACCTTTTTTTTCAACAGAAACTTTATTACCTCTCTCTCAAGTATGCTGGCGGTGAGAGCATGCACTTTCCCTCCTGAAAATCCTGTTCTTTGTTCTTGCCCTTGTCCTTAATTATATGACCCGTTATACCATAGTAAAGACACTTCCTCTTGTCTTAGGTTTTACTATTCTTTCCTCCCTTCTTGTCCTGTGATTCTTCCACTTACACCTCTTCCTTTTTGCCTCCTTTGTGAACCAAGTCCATATCCATGAGTTTCTCATACTTGGGTTGTGCTCCTTAACCAAACTCCCTCATTACGTTGACAAGTTTCTCGAAAGCTGCCTCCATCGCATGGAAAATCCTACAAAGCTCAAAAGAAAATTAGCCGTAGGTGAAATTACTGTGGTTATAGATGGAAGTTGGGCGCTTATTTTCCCTTTGACAAGTGTCGTAGTCACTTCAAGCCTGCGGAACCATGCCGCGGTGAGGTTACCTCCCAGAAAGCCAGGAGCCCCGGAGAATCAAGAAAAGAGGAAACAAGGATTCAAACAGAGCATCAAAAGAGAGTGCATATGGCTTTGGGGAATTTGCCTTTAAAGCAAAACTTTTCTTTTGAAAATGCTTCTTTTAAAACCGTTTTAAAAATAATTTTTCAAATTTTTTATCTGATCTGTTAACCTTCAGCTGTAATACCAAGTGAAACACCCCACCTCCGTTAAGGTCACTCACAAAGGGAGTGCCTTAACTTCGATGGAGCATTTTAGGTAAAAATGCACATAAATTACAAGACAGACAAATAAGCAACAGAAAATAAAATCATTTTATAAACAATGTGGTTCAGTCAAGCTTTTACAATAGTTGTCTCAGTCATACTTAAAAGTAATACATAGAACTTCTGTCTTGATTTAAAACCTTCCAAATATAAAAGAAGCATAAAAATAACAATGATATCTATTACTTAAATAGGAAAGGAGAAACCACCAAATTAATGGGTTGAGATCTGTCCTATATTGCCAAATTCTTATATAACACCATTTTCGTCTGTAACCGCTGCTGCTTTTATTTCATTTGAACTCCAACGCGTTTACTTTCTTTCCTCATTTTCACTCTTCCAATTTCAAAACCATAAATCAACAGATCCTTCTACCGCCGCTCTCTCCTTGCGTCCCAACTATTTGTACCCACTAATGTCCGTGTTCGTCGTCTCCGCCTATTTGTTCAGCCACAGACTTGGCCTGCTCGACAACTAAGGTTCTCTACGTCTACGGTCGGTAACTCTGCAATTTTTTCATTGAAATCCATTATTATGCAAATAATTGTTCGATTTGTTGTTACTTCCCTTATAGATCATGTTAGTTTTTTCCCCTTTTCCAAACTTAGTTTGTATTCAAATCGATTGGTAATTTCATATCTGCTCGATATTCCAATACCAAATATCGAACAATTTACATTTAACTATAAATTCAAATCAGTATAATGTATTAATTTTACATACAAGGTACTAACTGGTTGGCGTTATCTGTCCAATTTCTAATTGATCCTTTTTCGTTGGTTGCTTTTTGAACTTTTTTTAGGGCCAATGTTGCTTTAATAACGACTTCACTGAATTACCAAAATTGGAACGGAGGTGCCAAAAAAAATGACATTTTTTTATTACACGCTTCTTACTACTATCTTTTCTTTGTACGTATTACCAGTAAATATACAGTTGTGGAGATCTTTAGTTTCCCTATCAAGCTTGCAAATAATTTTTAATTGTCTAACTCAAATTAGTGATATTATGTTATTATAAATTTCCTTTTCCTGGTTATGAATCAATCTTTGGCTAAAAAGTTTGCACACGAACAATCGTTTAATAAAACTGCTAATAATGCTCATGATAGGAGCATTTTGGCAATGGTACAATAAAACAAGAAGTAATTTTATTGTATATACTGGGCTTCATCTTTATTTGCCTCTCATCTGCATTGTAAATTGTATACAATAAATTGACATATTATTAGTTTGTCTTTCTTTTTGTGCATTGACTTATAACGTTGACAGGAGTCACCAAATACATTTGGAAAAGTTGCTAAATAGTTCCCCATTAATTTTTTTTGGGGACTGACATGATTGTTACTATTTTAATCGGGATTGACTCAAACTATCTTATAAAATTTACTTATTTTGTGGATTATAATGAATGATTTTAATTAGTTGGACTCAAACCATGCTACTACATCTATGATCTTTATCTAAGGGATAGAAATATCATTCTTACACAAATGTTTATATGCTACTTTTTGTAACGCTATATTATCAGTATCATTCTTTTGTCCAAATTTTCTTAGAAAAATTCATTTACATTATTTGTTTGGAACTGCTAACCAAAATGGTCATCCGAGAAAAGCAGAATTGTGCATATAATTTTACACTTGCATATGATCATTAGTTTTCCTTTCCGATATTAGTGTCACTTATATTCTTTTTCTTCTTTCATTCTACTTTTCTTTCTTACAAATCTCTTCCAGTTTCTTTTATCCATTCTCTTCTATAACTCTTTGTTCCTACAAATCCTTTCCACTTTTTTATGTATTCTCTTCTGTAACTCTTTTTTTCTAATACCATCAAAAAATTAATTTCTTTTGGTTGCTTCTTTTCAAATCTTTGCCTATTTACTCATCTTTTAGGTTGTTTTCTCCCAAAATTGAATTTATGTCTTATTTCCTACTTATAAACATAAGCAATAAATTTTTGCATACAATTTTCTGTGTGAAAACCAGTGAATACATCTACTCATCTACTTAGCATTTTTTAAGGAAGGTAAAATGATAATTACCAAGCAAATTTTGCAACATTAGTCAGCCATAATTATCCATTTTCAATAATTATTTCATACTTACAATTGCTTCTGTCTGTATAATTATGTAATGATTCTTCTTGCTTTGGTATTCAAATAGAGTTCTCAGACATATGTTATCTTTGTAGCAGGTAGCAAACTGATCTAAGTTGCATCCTTGCATTGGTCTAGACTCTAGAGTTATCAGACATATATTATCTTTGCAGCAGGTAGCAAACTGATCTAAGTTGCATCCTTGCATTGGTCATAGGCGAACAAATTTTAAATTAAACATATTTAGATGCAAGAAACTTTTTGGTTACCATGTGTGCTAAAATGCAATAATTTGATTTCACTTTCTCCATATGAAGCTTTATTCATTATCAGGTAATTATCATTTATATTTTAAATTTTCCTACACTGTTTTGAATCATTTCCTAGAGCATCATTGGTTCTGCCTATATTCCAATATTGTAAACCATTTGCTAGACTCTCATGTAAATTATTTTCTTGATTTTTGATTTCACTCAACTGGATTATGATGCCATGTAAAATAATCCATTGTATCAGATTTCTTCCAAACATGGTGAACTTTCAAATTAACTAAGACCAGAGCGTATTTTTCATTTAACTTTTGGACTCCACATACATGGTAGTTTCTTTGTTTTTAATATACAGATATAGATTATAGAAGTATTTTAGAAGGGTTATAAAAAAAGTTGTCTTCTGATTGCTGCAATAAAGAATGTTTTCTAACCTTCTACTATTACTTCCTACTTCACGGTATAATATTGTATACTAGTGGTTGTGACTTCGTGTTTTATCATCATGCATGTATTACATTTACTTCTGTTCTTTTATGTTGTCATACAGCCGAACTTAATTTATTTTCTATTATGGCAGTTTATCAATTTTCCTATTTATTTATTTTTACTTTTGATATGAAAATTTTGGACATTTGATATGACAAAATTATTAATTCCTTATGAAACATATACTGTTTTTAGTCTTAAATCATAACCCAATATTACCAAATCCAAAGTTAGCTATAAATTTATTAGTTATCTTATTTGTGCTCTTTGGTTCAATTAACTGCTATTTTTGATTTTATGTAGAATACATGCTTCATGGTTGGAGACAAAATGTAAGCGACAATTATCTGACTTAAACTATAGTATTTCAACACAACATCAGTTGTAGTTCCGTAAAATAACGTATTTAATGTTTTTTAATTTAAATTATATACTTTTGTTTTTTTCCACTATAAAATTGTAGATGGTGTCTTTGAATTGAAGTTACACTAAATAAGCATACATGAAGTAGGAATTGCTTGAATGTGCTTTGTTAATTATAGTGGGTGATTGTGCTAGATTAGATGCGCTGTTGGACTCTACTATTTATAAGTGGATATCACACTAATATTTCTTATACATTAAAGCAAATAATACATAGTTATTACCATTGGCAGAGCAGTTTTCGTGATACTACGACTTTTGTGAACTGTCCTAAATTTGGCGTCGCTAAACTATTACATGAAATTGTCATAAAATATCCAAATGATGATTGTTATAGCATAATAGACCGTTTAAAATTTGGAATGTCATGTAGATTCGAAGATTCAACGATAAACAATAGAACGTGAACCTCACTGGATTGTGTACAGGTCCCTTCAAGGTATTGTTTTTATTACAAATTCACTTTTCATAAAAAAATTGAACTCTGAAAGATTAAAATAAACAATTTAAAGCAAGGTATCTTTTCACTTTAAAAGATGACCCGCTTTCTTTTCTTTATATTTATTCAGTTGCTTAAAACAGTCTAAATTATTTTACGTATTCTCTGCACTCACTGTTTATGCTTATCCCTTTTCCCTAAAGCATTCCGGTTAGTGAAGAACGAACAATCAATAAAGAGGTCTTTCAGATGGGATGCTCTTTTAATTTAGCTAATATCTTTACAATATGTTCTTCGAAGGGATTTTTATAACCGTGCATGGACACAAATAGTGAATTGGAGAGGTTATAAGATAATATTTATAACCGTTTGAGGTAATTATTGGTTAGTCATACATTCTTTGAGGATTAGGTTATTTTGAAAATTTATATTTTATTTCAATTTCGATTTTTGTTTTGAATAATAATTTAGTTTTCTGTCTTCATTAGCAAATTACATACATATATAAATAATAAATTAGAAATTTTGTTCATCCGCTGAAGTCAAAGATTTTGTTTTTGTCTTTAGTAGTGATGTAACAATATTTAAGCTAATTTATAATTTTAATTTATACGCTGCTGATTTGATATCTTTACAAATTTAGAGTGATGTGATTCCTTAACGTAACTAAGTTAGTACATTTTCTTCAGAAGAAGGTATAATATCATATTTCATTATGTATGGTTTTGTTTTATCTCATGCTCAAGCCTATTATTTTCTTTTATATCTGGTTATTGGCAACGGAGTTGTTACCAATGCAAAGTCGAAGTTATTCGGGATTGCATTTCTTCAGCATGCCTTAGATACAACTCTCATCTCCATGTTTTTTTTAGATTTATAATCGTATGCATATGTTTACATTCTCTAATATGATATTGTCCTGTTAGATACCATCGCATCTATTTCTCATCATGAAAGCCTAGAAAATCAAACCAATCTACCTCCATTTTTTAATGGAGTAAAAACTATTGTTCAATCTAGCGTATTATAACAACTTACGTTGTTTATTATTAGCACGTATGTTTCTATTGTTCTTCATTTTTCTTAAGGACTGAACACATGCCGCCTTCTACGACTAAATCTTTAATAAAGTTTATTACAAACTCTTTAATTAAAAATTATTTTACGTTTTGTGATAATCCACGTCTTTAACGTCCCCGAGATTACGGAAGCTTGCTATTAAATTTATTTTCTCCTTTTTTTATCTATGAATAATACTTTATTTGTTTCAAATGATATGAAATAAGATAGTATGCTATTTGGTTTATATTGGAAACATTTACACGACACTATTTAATTCGAAGTCAACAAAGCATGCTTATAAAGCATTTAAAATATATTTAGTAATATCCTTTTTCTATCAGTAGGGATTTTATTATATGAATCCAATATAAAACATGGAATTACACCCCCATAACCATTTTTGACAATCCTATGTTAGAACATTAGAAAAATCTAACAAACATTGAGAACAGATTTAAGATATGAAGACTTACCGATAATAATTAGGAGAAAATAAATCTTAAAGAGCCAGGTATATTTTTAGTCCTAAATTCACAAACAACCATAAGCTCCATGTGTGATTTCCTTTCACAATCATAGCATATCTGATTTATAACTGTTTATTTAACTATCAAGCAATTAAATTGTTGTTTTGGATTTTTTAGGGATTGCATGCTTCGTTGTTTGGGACAAAAAAATGTGAGCAACAAGGAGTTCTGGAAAAATAGGCTAAGTTGAGATCCATATTGATTCCCCAAACTGTAGTTATTTTCTTTTTATTTTAAAATCATTTTGATTGGGAAATTTTTCCATAAATCAATGATTTCTGTTTTAATATTCATATTATGGCTTTGATTGGAGGTTCTAACAGCATTATGATAGTTGTTAGGTTGTAAATTAGATAGTTCTACACAATTCTAGGTTTTGATTATTTTTTTAAACTAAAATTTTAATTTGTACGGTGAGTTAGTTTAATATAATCATTTGTATTTTTATCTTCAGAAGAAATTGTATCACACTCTATTATGTAAGTTTTTCTTATCTCATACTTAGTTTTTTGATTTCCTTATGTTTTGAAATTTAGGCTTGGCAACTTGTGCAAAGCTGAATTTCATTTTAATTACACTGATTCAGTCAACTTTCAATATAAGACACTTTTCCATCTTTTTGGATGGATGCATGCACGCAAATTTTACTGTTACATTTACATTCTAAAGTGATACAAACACATAAAAATACCATAACTTGCAGTACTCGTTATTAAGGCCCACTAAATTTATTGGATTTTGCTTTTATTTTATATTTTAATGGAGTACGATCATGTTGTTCTTTATTTTACATCATATACATGAATGAATCATGTGCTTTCTGCCAATTATTTGCTTTTTTAATGGAGTGGTTCCTCAGGAGGAAACTCATATTTTATTAATCACAACTGAAAGCCTGTACAGAAATTTGCTGCTAATTAGTTAGTGTTAGACCAAAAAGTGGTTCTAACACCCAAATTGACTGGAATTACAATAAAATGAGATCAAAAACAGAAAAAAGACACAGGATTTATAGTGGTTCGGTGTTAAAGAGCCTACATCCACTTTATATCACTTTGTTTGATGATGTAGATGAAAATACAATAAGATATTCACTCAATCTCCCTTACTTTTCATATACATTCACTCAATTATCTCTAAATATACTTTGAATGATGATTTGGATTGTTTGGGAATGCTGGAATTCGGTTTTCAAAGATGTTTGAACTCTCAGAGTGCCAAAAAGATCCTTTCAAACGACCCTTGGGGGTCTATTTATAGGTGCAAACTTCTCCAGAATTCAGTTCGGATCGGGTGCACGTGTCCTCCATTCCATGACTTTCGGGATCAGATGAGTTCTGGTGTTGCCAGCACATCAAGTAAGTGGCCATCGTGGGTAGAAGTGGTTGTAACCGCCCCGAATATCCAGGAGATCATGGAGTGAAGCAGTTGGAAACTTCTGGGATCGGATCGGGTTCTTCTAATGACATGGAGTTCAGATCAATGTATTCTATCCGACCCGGTCCGATCTGCATCAATTTTCAAACTCATCTATACTCTTGTTCCACTCTGTTCTGGTAACAACAATCCGATCCGATCCGACTCGTTTGGAAGTAGTATTCCTCAATATTTGATATTTTAGCTTTGTGTTGCCTCTGTTCCTACCCCTGTAATTCCGATCTGAACCGGATGCGTAACAGAGTGTCTTTCGTCTACTTGATCTTCTGACTTTTTGACTTTGTATAGCCTAGTTTACAAAGTAGGCTAACAGTTAGTATGATTATATAGGATAATCACTATAATGATCAAATAAGAGAAAAATGTGTGTAAAGAGAGCAAACTTATTATTACATTTTTATTGACTATATCTTGCAGCTGTTAAAACTAAATGAAAGCAGGATTTGGATAGTCATTCAAAGTAGCGATTATGGGAGAGATACTGCTGTTGAGAGGTCTTGAGAAAAGAGGATCTTACGCTGCGGTTGAGGAGATGAAATAGAAAGGAAATAGGCTGTAGCTTGCTCATGAGTCATGTTGAGTGCAAAGACAGTAGTGTGAAGCACAACAGTTGTGAAACAAGTTTGCGGCTACAACTGAGAAGCTATTCAGAGCTTCTACTCTCGCTGATGAGACGTCGAGTTCAATCGTAAACTCTATAACTAAGAAGCCATTTCAGTGCATGTGTGTGTCAGGCGTGATACTGCAGCTGAGAGATGGTGGGTTCTATAATATGGAAGTAGTTGAATGCTTCAACAAGTTGTGTTGTAGGCAGAGTTGTGACGTGCAGCTTGGAATGGGCATTGACCTGAGGGAGAACCAAAGGCTAAGAAAAACGTGAGCTGTAGCTGCACAGTCTCTGTTGAAATTGGGGTACTATCTTAAGACAGTAAGCTGGTATGATGTACTAATGAGAAACTACAGTAAAACTGTGCGATGATTTGCAGTATTAAGACTGATGTTGGTCTTTTAGTTAACATAACTGTCTGATTTGACCTGTAGAATGCTGCAGTGTGCAGATAAAGGAAAGCTCTTGGCTGTCAAAAGATGTTTTGTGGGCTGTCAGAGGTGAGAAGGAAAACGATGCTGGCCACAGATATATGGAGAAATGATGTCCATTAAAAAGAAGAAAACACTAAAAGCATGTATAGTGATATAAATTGATTTTTATTAGAAATTTATTAATTATAAATAATTTATATTCAATGATAATTTATTTGTTTTTAATCAAAAAAGAAAGTTAATATGTTTAGTTTACGGCCTTTTATATGTTCACCTTTGTATGAGCGTTTTATATGTGCTCTTACATTGATAAGTTCCTATTCATGCCTCATATCCCAAATTTTGACGAATAAATTCTTTAGTGCATATGTAACATATGTAACAAAAAACCAGATGCACAAGACCTACACTTTGATTAGTACTGTTTCCTTGGAGTGCAACCCTCTGGAAGTGGGGGAAAGGCATTTTAAGCCGAATGCGGGTTAAATTTGTGGGTCACTGTATAACAATTTACTGAGTTTGGGTTTGTTTGTAAATACTTACCTTATATAGGCTGGACATATTAGTTTTAGTTAGCAATAAAGTACAACGTATAAAGAATTTAGTTAAAAATAATTAAAAATCAAGGATGCTACGATAAGAGCATAATATTATATTTGATCACTTTGAAACCTCCCTTAATAGTTGAAACATTTTAGATTTAGAGAGTCACTCAGCTAATGCTCATTCAAAGTTAGTCTGGACAGTTGACAACTTTCAGTTCAATGTCCATAAAATTGTGAAGTTGACCTTTATTTAGTATATCATCAAAAAATGGTCGTGATGTATTTGAAGTCCCAATGCACATAAAGCTTAGCTAATAAAACCTAATATTATTTATGAGGACAAAAAAAAAAAAAAAAAACACACACACACACAATTTGAGTTACCCGACCCGTTTAGTATGTTTATCCGTTAATTTACAACTATTCCATCCAACATGGATTTTTTTCAACTTATTTCAGCAACTAAACTATATTACTTGACGATATAATGCCATCGACTTCATTTACGCAACATATAACTTATGTCGACTAATATTGAAAACACTCAAATAAATCATTACCTATCAATTCTATCACCGACTTCTTAATACACATTGGTACAACATGCGGATATTTTTTGTAAAACAATCTATGGCATATGACAATTTTTATTCTGATTTGCGATGGATTTGGCACAAATCTTTTGACGTATTATGATGGTTGGCGTTTACACTGTATCAGCTTTACTTTACTTGACTTTGATTTCATTCATGATCTTACAATTTATATATTATTTCCTAATTATTACTATTATTAATGCAACTGAATTCAAACGGACATAAAGTAAGAATTAGTTTCCTACGACACCATTTAGAAGCCTACATTATCCTTACCTTTGAATCTTTGATGGTGCCAAAGGGGAGGAAAAATAAACAACTTCAAACCTTAGAGAACTTAAGAATAACACCTTGATTAATTTTGGTTATGATATAAGCTTTATTATTATGTAAATAAGTTTATATATAAAGGGATTATGTTGCACTTTCATGTGTTCAATATTCAAGGATATCCCACTTTTATGTTAACTCGCATAATTTTCCGCTCATTAATGGTCAAGTTGTATGGAACTGATTTAATTTTTATTTACATCAGCATTAATTTCAATTTAACTTTTCTAATTATCATCTTCTACACGTAGTACGTGAAAACGAAGTCATGGAAATTAATGATAATTTAAGGAATAAAATACAAACACATAATAGATTTAAAAAATGATTAAAACAGTTCAAGCGTTGAAAAAAGAACCATATTATGAAATGGATTAATTGTCAAGAATAGTCTGAAGTTTAATGTGTCTTCGCATAATAATCCCAAATTTGGATTATTTCTGAATAATCCGAATTTTGGGGGGTGTCTTCCCATATTGATCCCGATGACCCCCTAACGTGTTATTTTAGGATTAATATGGGAATACACCCCTAAACTTTGGATTAATATGGAAAGAACCAAGTAAATGAGATCAATATGGGAAGACACCCCCCAAACTTTGGATTATTCAAAAATAATCCAAACTTCGGATTATTATAGGAAAACACGTTAAACTTTGGATTATTCTTGACAATTAATCCTCATGAAATTCATAACTTCCCGTGTGCGTAGCACGGGCTACTCAACTGTTCCCCTAATAAAGCATGAACCAACCATAGCATTGGAAGAGAGAGTCCAAAGCAATACATCGACTATCTTCGCGCTTGGAAAGAAAACTAAGCTAAGTGGAAATATTTCCTCCCTGTGAACCTTGGGGGGGGGGGGGGGGAGGACGGAAGAAATAAGGTGAAACAAAACTAGGTCAGACATAAGTCTAGTAAGTCCAGTGACTTTCAACATATAAACTGGAAAAAGCATCATGACATGAATAAACTGGATATAAGACAATACCGTGAGAACAAGGATAACATATGATTAGTATATATAAGATAAGGCAAGATAAACTGAATGCACTTCTACTGTTTCTCTACTTCGATACTACCTTGTTATTCTGATTTTTATATCTCTGCACCATCTAACTAGTGTTCCAACTAGTAATCTATGTAAAATGATCATATTGTAATGCGATCCCAATCCCCGCAATTGTGGTAGCCTTCAGGTGTAGATCTATCGTGAGGATTCCACCTCATTCTGCCTAATTGCCATGAACAAGTTGGATGTATCCTTACTACCCTATCGATCGGCACCTTACTCGTATTAATTTTTCCTTGTGTATGTGTCAATCGGCCCTCTCTTGCATGTAGATACCTTGTGCTGGCCCCACCAAAAGGTGTATCAGTCCCTATGATAGCAACTCGACACGATTCAAGATGCACAGTGTATAACTACTGGTACCCAGTGCCTGCTTTTTCCCACTTCGGAGTACGTGCACGCCTGTAATCCGTCGGAACCTACACTGACGTAACCCCTATCGCTATTTTGACCGCTTATAATCAGCCCCGTTATATTTCCCACCCCTGCTTAGTTTAGGGTACCATGATACATCTATGTGGGTTACTGCTAAAATGGATCCCTGTTACTAGGGTTTCCTACTGGTTAAGTTTTTGGGCCTATATATTCAAATATTACCCACCTACACGAGATGTACTTAACCCTGCCACCGATTCAAGCATGTTTATTTAATGGTTAAGTTTGTGGGCCTATATATACTAATATTATCCACCTACATGAGATGTACTTAACCCTCCCACCGATTCAAGCATGTTTATTTAATGGTTAAATTTTATGGGCTTATATTTACTAATATTACCCACTAACCCGATACGTACTTAACCCTCCTACTGATTCAAGCATGTTTATTTAATGGTTAAGTTTTGTGGGCCTATATTTACTAATATTACCCACCAACCCGATATGTACTTAACCCTCCTATACATTCAAGCATGTTTATTTAATGGTTAAGTTTTGTCCTTTCATGTTAGCCTAACCCACCCATTCATCATGTCATGTTAGTTAAGTGTTTCTTATTAACTTAACCCTCCTCACTTATCGTGTTAGATTGGTTAAGTGTTTCTTGTCAACTTAACCCCACGTGTTCATCATGTTGTATTGGTTAAGTGTCATCAATCAATTCAAGTTAACTTAACTCACCTACTTGTCATGCTACTTTGGTTAAGTGTAGCCTTCTTGTGTTAATTTAACCCTACCACAAATCAAGTTATATTGGTTAAGCGTTGCGCTCTCGTGTCAACTTAACCCTTCTCATTCATCGTGTCATGTTGGTTAAGTGTTCCTTGTTAACTTAACCCTCCTCACTTATCATGATGGATTGGTTAAGTGTTGCCCTCTTGTTTTAACCTAACCTTACCACAAATCAAGTTATGTTGTTTAAGTGTTTTTTATTAACTTAACCCTACCCGTTTATCATGCTATACTGGTTAAGTGTTTCCTATTAACTTAACCCTAGTCATTCATCTTGTTATATTGGTTAAGTGTTTCTTGTTAACTTAACCCTACCCATTTATCATGCTATACTGTTTAAGTGTTTCCTATTAACTTAACCCTAGTCATTTCTTAGCATGTCTTGTTCATTAGCATTAATTTATTTAATAATGAACCAACCTCTAACATTAGATATGTGTTGTTGCAGTTACTGGATGTGCCGGGCGGTTCCGGGCAGTTTTACACCACAACTCAATCTAACCTCTGGTTTTTCTTGGGCATGATGCACTAACCTCTCACATTAGATAGGTATTGTTGTGGTTACTGGATATGCCGGGCGGTTCCGGGCAGTTTTACACCACAACTCAATCTAACCGCGGGTTAGGCATGCTCATCTTTATTTTACACATTTACCATATATACCCAAATCTAGATTTTACATGCTAATTACCAAATTCACCCAAACTAGTCATGTTCCAATTCCCAAGTTATGCCCAAAAAAATTCCAATTTCAAGTTATTAATCAAAATTGGCTATACCCAATCTTCCCTAAATTTACAATAATAGTCATGCTCCAAAATCACAATACACATTATGCTTGGCGTTCAAACTGACAGTTATGCCCAATCTAGATTTAATATCCTATTTTACAGCTTGTGCGAAAAACTATATTTTTCACGCCAGATTACATACTTTGTCATTCATGCCAATTCTAGGTTCAATATGAAAAATTACATATTCCATAATTCATGTCAAATTACCCCAAATTGCATCTTAACGGTCATGCCATAATAGAAGTTACAAATTATGCCAAACAATGTAAATTTTATGTTATACCAAATTACCCCTGCATTCATAACGTACGTATTTTGAGATCCAACTCAAGATTCATAAAATAAGCGGAGAAACAATATGGAACATAAGAGGCATAAAAATTGGCAGATGACGATAAGAACTATTGGTCCAATAAATTTGATATGCCAAATTGACAAGTTTTGCATTGAATACATTGCAGGCATATAGATATGATATGAATATAATCGTGAACCGTCATAGACATATAGGTTTGACAAGAGTTATACCATGAACTTAAACAGGATTACGATTCCGATAAACAACAAGGATAGATATGATTGGACAATTTCCATAGTCAATAATGGTTCCCAAAGGCATATACAAACATAGATTCAATTGAAATGATTACTTACTTACATCAGGCATAAATCTAATGGATTAGATTTGAATAACATCGTAGGCATAAATCTAATAGATTAGATTTGATAACTCTGTAAGGATTTTCTCATAATCAAGTATAGCTTAGACCCAGATTATTACACGCCAAGAATTTGACTTAAGAATTCACATCTAAAAGTAACTTGAACTTCCAAAAAGAGCATGATTCTTGTATTTCTGGAATCTGTTTTCTGAAACTGAAAAGCAATCCCTTGACGAAGACTATCTAATTTTGATTTGATTCATAGCTCCTAACTTGCTTTCTAGTTGAAGAAGAAATGATGGCTAGGCTAGGACGATCATGGACTGCATGGTGGCTCCTTGGAATGAATTTGTGTGATTTAGAGTTGAGGACTAGGGTTGCTTTTATAGAGGTTTAAACTTATGTGAGCCGTTAGATCATCCTAGGAGCAATCACAACCGTCCAGACTAGATAGAGTTATCCAGAATTGCCCCCTATGCTCTTGTGACTCAGCAGCAAGTCAGAAAACACTAAGCAACAAGTCAGAAAATCGTCACTGTTTGGATCTGGGCAAGGGGGCAGGTCGACCCCGAGGTCGACCTGTATAGGGGAGGTCGACCCCCTGGTCGACCCTTTGGTCGACCTGGCCTGGGGCGGGAAAAATCCTGCCCGCTTCTTTGTTTTCGTTTGAAATTTGAATTTAAATCTAAGCTGTTTTAATCTATTTAAATTCCTGAAACTTCTGAGGGCCATAACTTCCTTATAAGCAGTCCGATTTACGAAAACTTAGACTCTATTCCAAGTAGAATTTCGAGTTGAACGCAATGGCGTAACCCGTTTCCCTTAATTCTGACTTTAAAATTAAGTATTCTTTAGTTTGTTATTTTGACGTTCATAGAAAATATGGGGTGATACAAATCCACTTAGGCAGTTTCTACCTAGGATTTAACAGAACAGCCCTTGCACTTTACTTCGTCTTCAATTATCATTAGCATATCTGATTCGTAACGCTTATGCCAATATTGAGTGGTTTCCTCGTAACGAACCGGAATTTCTGAACCAATTTAAATTTTTTATTTTAGCTATTTTAATGGATTTTGAACATTTAAAATGATTTATTTTAAATAATAACAACTAAAACTTTATTTAAATCGAAGTTAGAACGAATAAATTTATTTTAATTATAAAATGAGTTTAAAATGGTGCAGTAGTTTGAAAATTCGATTTTAAATTATAATTAGATATACAGAATTCAAAATAAATCGTATTTTAGTTAAACCAGAATATTAGAATCTATTTAATAATATCCCTAATAACCCGGAAATGCAAGCCAATTTAAAAATTTTATTTTGGCAATTTTAATGAATTTTGAACATATAAAATAGATTATTTTAAATAATATCGACAGAAATTTATTTTGAATATAATTAGAACATATATATTTATATATGTCGTCGTTAGAATATAAATAATTATATTTTATTATAAAAGGAATTGAAAATGGCGCGGTAGTTCGATAATTCGATTTCAAATTTCAATTGAATGTACCGGGTGCAAAACAAACCGAATTTTAGTGAAACCAAAAATAATTGGATCTATTTGAGGATATCTTTCCAACGAATCTGAAAAATCAAAGTTTCATAGCGGGGATCAAAAGATATGCCCAGTTGAAAATTCTGAATAGCTGCTATGGAATTCAGGCCCTTAAAAATGGAAATCTTACAAACGACCTCGGAATTCGACCAAACCACTTTTTTTGGATCCGGGATGTCAAGTTATTGCTAGGTTTCAAATTTCATAATTTTTTGAATCAATATGTGAGCGTGGCAAAGGAAAACGCGTTTGACCAGTTTCAGTTGATTTTAATCGACTGGAAAATGGCCATTTTTCTAACAGTCTCAGAATTCGTTGAAATTAGTTTTGTTAGGACCATATCGTTAATACGAAGCTAGAAAATATTATTTTGGGATTTATAGAGTAAGTATGTGACCCCAGTAAATTGAAATGCGCGTTCAAATTCAATATATAGAGTTATATGTTGATTTTAACAGAAACTGATCGAGACGGTCGAATCAGCCTATGATACATATCCCATTGTGTTCGGAATGGGGGTAATTAGCTAGGGACGACAGGCGGTGGGTTCGATTTCGAGTTCGAAAATAAAAGTTTCTTTTTGGGGGTTATAAAATAGAATAAATTAGTTAAATATAAACATTTCCCCATCCTCCCCCTTAGTCAATGGCACCCTCCCCCTTTGGATTTTCAAACCCGATTCATAGAAGAAAAAAAAGGGGAGGGAATCACGATTCCTAGCCGCCACCCCCCCAATCAACGCGCCACCGCCTCGATAAGAGGCGCACCACCTGCCGCCTCTTCTTTCTCTTCCCCCCCAAGCCGTCAGTCGCCCCACCGTACCCTCCTTCTCCCTCCAGTTCGAGAAAGCCGCCCCCCTAAACCCTTGAGCCACCAAAACCGCCACCGCCAGTCGTTCCACCGCCCGCCACCATAGCTCCGACCCCGCGCCACCCCCACTGCTCCGGCGAAACCTCTCTCCAATTCGATTTTCTTCCCTCCCGGCTTGCTGTAAGTTTTTATTTGTTAATTTTTCAATTTATTCTCAGTTTTAATGTATATAAAAATTTGATTTTTATTCATATAAATTTTGATTTTTATTCGTGTAAAGCTTTGATTTTTATAACATAAAGCTATGATTTTTATGAATATAAATGAGTGATTTTTAGTTTATAAAAAAAATTCGATTTTTCTATATGTGAATAGAGAAATAAAAATTGGATTTTTATTATATATATGTTGAAATAAAAATGTGATTTTTATAGTGATGGAATAGAAATTAAATCTTTATGTTTGAAAAGGCGAAATCTTTATATTTGAAAAGGCGAAATCTTTATATAAAGAATAGCGTGATAAAAATATAATCTTTATTATATGAACACCATTGTAAAAATAGAATTTTTATCTATATAGTAGCGGTGTAAAAATAGAAATTTTATCCATATGGAGTGATTATAAAAATATGATTTTTATATACATAGCAACAATATAAAAATTTGATTTTTATATATGTAGTGGCTACGGGCAACGAAAGTGATCAAAGGCGAGAACAGTGATGATTCCCTACATTGGAAGTGTCGTGGAGTTGGGATAGCTTTGGTGAGAACTTCTCACTCTAAATTTCTTTTTCTAGTTATATATATATATATATATATATATATATATATATATATATATATATAGACACTAGGATGCAGACGGTGCTTAGCAGCACCCGACACCCATCGTCCACAGACCATGGACGGCTTGTATGCTTGTTTGATGTGTGGTGAAATTTGTTTGTGTTGTTGATGTGAAATCGATAATAAAAGGTAGATGGTTGAAATAAATTAATTATAGTTAAAAATATAATTTTTAATGTGAAAGTGAATAAATAAATATTTATAAACAAATCGGCCGATTTGTTTATATACACTGATTTGACTGATATTGATTGGGTCGATAAATTTTACACATCGCCCAACTGCACAAATAAAAATCTGTGTTTGTTGATTTGAAACCCCACACAGGTGTTGGGATGATATTTGGCATACACTAATCCCAATTATTTAATTATATGTCGATCGATTGGTCGACAGACTGTGTAAGCATTAATTATTTATATTTGATGCTTATGCAGTTGTGTGGTGCATGTTGGATGATGGTTGATTGTTTATCGTTGCTATTATATACATGTGTTGTATGGAATCCATATAATTAACGTTATATGGTAATTGATTGGGCCTCATTCCAATCGGGAAAAATATTCATGTGTTGAAACTATTCATGTGTTGAGTAAAATATTTTAAATAATAAAATTTACATCTTTATCATATTTAAAATTAGAAACTACTTCAGGGTGGAGTCTGATTGAAAATCAAACGACAGATACCATAATTTTATAAACTATTTTACATAACAAAAATAGTCGTGTGTTGACAGTACTCATGTGTTGAGATTAGTCGTGTGTTGAAAGAAATATAGATTCATGTGTTAAATAGAATAAATATTCATTTGTTGAATAGAATAACGAATTTATTAAAATATATAAAGCCGTGTTGATTAGAGTTGCGCTATTTTGACGTGAACGATATTTATATCGATTATATTCGTTTTTATAATGAATATAGAAAAGGTAGTGATTTCGAAATATAACATTTAGAAAATATTATCATTTATATAGTAATGATATGAAATATTCAATTTTGATTTGAAATTGAATATAGAGTGGAAATGGTTTTGAAAACGAATTTAAAATGATTTATTAAATGCGTTTTAAAAAGGAAATCGACGAAATATATATAATATATTATATATAATGGCCTGAATAGAACGCGCCGCGCCGCGGCAGTTCGTGAATTTCGACCATTGACTTCGAATTGACGTTGCGGGAGATCCGACCGTCGGATTCTCCTAAAACCGGAACCGTTGGGTTCGTATCAAAAAGAGCTTTCCAATGAATATTAGAAATTTGAAATCTAACGGTTAGATTTGGAATTATGTCCAAATCAATTTCAGAAAAGGTCGCTGTAAGTGCAGTTCGATGGCCGTTGTTGGAAATCGACTGTACGGGCCTTGATAAAATTATTAAAAATATTAATAATTTGTGTAAAATCATAATATGTGAATTGGAAAGAACTGGGATGAAAAACTCCACATTTGAAACAATAAAAATAGATTTTTATCAAAATGAACTAGTTTTGAACTAGAATTAAAATCAATTTATTTTTGAAATAAATAAATTGAATTTGAAAGTGATTTTAAAAATAATCAATATTCCCAATACGTGAATTGGGCTGGAGTTGAATCGAAATTATCTTCGGAATATTTCGGTGTTGGATTTCGTGACTATACAGATATTGTTATAGGAATTTGAAAGATATATTTTATATCGTAATTTCCAATACGATATTTGTAGGTTTCAGGATTTGATACTGAATATAAGCCGGTATATTTTCTATTCAGAGCCTTGTGTTTAATATCAAATGTGATTTGGGTTTGTCGTGAATGGTGTCTTCATTAACACTGTTCTTAAGCCCAATAGAGAAAAAGATTAAATCTTTCTGTTTAGATTTAATGAAGTGTATCAATTAAATAATATTTAATTGGAATTGAATTTGAATTGGTTTTTGGGTTAATCGTGAGCGGTGTTTTGAACAACACCTGTTCTTTAACTCGATTTACAATAGAGTGTGATTTTGGGTTTATCGTGAATCATGTTTTAGGTGATATTGGTTCTTTAACCCAATTAAAGACAGGATATTGATTTTTGAAAAGATTAAAACTAAGTGGATTTTTAATGAATCTTTAATTAGATTGAAATGTGAATTGATAATTTAAATTATCAAATCTAAAAGATGATCGAGGATGGAGTACCACCAGTTTTGCTCCAAAGCAATAGTTAAATCTTTAATTAGATTTAAACGCGAAATGGTAATTAATTTTACCGATAACACCATGGTGTTAGGTACGGAGTATTTCCAGTTTTGTTCCAGGGGCTGAATAGATTGGGATTGGGAAATAAAACAAATAATTACTTCGGTGTGGTTCGCTAATCCCGACTAGTTTGAAATGATATCCAAAGGAAGATTAAAGAATAAATTTAGAAGAATTCATCTTTGATAAAATTAATGGGAACCTATTCCCTAAGAATGTGATTTTGTGAATAAAAGAATATTCTGAATTGGAATGAGGCGTTTGTTGTGTTTGTTTAACATTGGTTTATCATATACGTAGGTTGTTCAAAAAGGCCGGGTTTATACCCATTCTGAATAATCGATTCGACGAGATGTCGAAGATGAAGACGGTGGTTGAAGACTGGAAGTCTTCACATCGTTTGGGTGATTACTGATGATCTCGATTGGGCTGTACACCCAAGATGAGGGAAACAGTTGGTGATCGTAGGCGTACTTGGAGATGGATGGATATGCGAGGAAAGTGCCTCCGGTTTCGTTCAGACCCAGAATGAACTTGTAAATGGATTGTGTGTCTGACATTGGATTTTATTCTGTGTTGATTGATCTCTATTAAATATACATCTGTTTGGCGGCAGAGAATTTATTCTCTTGCTTAACGCCCTTCTCTGAGACGCACGAGCTCAGAGGTTGTATATCGATGGACATCAGTCGCATGGAGTGAATTGCCAGTGTGGCACGCGTAAGTTGCAATTGATCAAGGCTTCTTTTGAAAAGCAAAGTCTTGTGATTTATGATCAAAACACAGCCTGTGTGGCATAGCTTTGTATATAACGTGAATTCGCGAGCCTCACACCTCGGTATAAGTCAAAAACGGGAGAAGGACCCAAGGAGTGCACGACGTTTCTTTCTAGCTATGGTGGTGTCAATGACCTACCAGCCCTGGCATTTATATACTTTTCACCTATTTGGTTGTTGGATACGAGGCGCCTCGGATATAGGTCTGTAAGGACCGAGAAACGTGTGTTCAGGAATTGCCAATCCTCAAAAGTAAGAGAGGACCGGCCTTGGAGGATCCAGGGATTGCTGTGTGCGGTCTCGAGGCATTTGCTAGAGTGTCTCGAACAGAGAGGAGCTTGCCCCTTGTTTCGACTCATGATGGAATCCCATTTCCAATACGTGTGTTTCGATTTTATTTGTAGAGCCTAGTATGGCGACATAGTGGGATTGGGCACTCATGTCGTCTATGATTTATATTTATGATTGAAACTATTTTGACACAATACACTTATAATAGTATCAAATAATGTGTTTTTAACGTATCAAGTATGCTTTGGTTGTTATAAGGTAAAAACCCTATCCTCCGGCTTGCGTTGCATTGTGTGATGAGACCTGGGTCTTATAACAGCTTCATTTTTCTTTATTTAGCATTGCGCTATTTGTTTTATGCACTGGTATTCCTGGGAGGAAACCCGTTCCGTGTTTTACGGCGTGGTCCCTTGATTTACCGAACTTTAAAACCAATATTAATAACTGTTTTAGTTCTCACATCAGTCCCATGACTGACCTGGAGTTTATTGTTTTAACCTAAACTCTAGGTGCCCCTATTTTCCACATGGGCAGCTAGTAGTTTTGGTTTTTCAGATTTATATTCATAGGATCCTGATTTACAGCTGGAACGATGCTCGGAAAGCTCTGTATCCGTGCATTACTTCTAGTTGTGCTTTTGTATTATTTTCCGCTGCGATGTATTTAAATGTAATTTAAATCTTTGATATTCGTTGAATGTAATTTATTCATTTATACTCTGTATATTCTTGTATCTGATGGAATTGTTGTAATAATAATGAAATGTTCTTCCGTCTGAGCTCTTTTGTGTGTTGTTCTCAAAGTATCCGCTCTTTCCTGCATGGGGAAGTTACGGGTCCTTACAATATCTTTCTAATGAATAGGAAAAATTGAGATTTCACTTTATAAATTGTAAGTTATGTCCAGTTTAAAATATAAAATAGTCGCTATGAAATTTATATATATTTAAATATAATATATAGCCCATAAAAATAGCCATTTTGCAAATGACCTCCGTTTTTGATGAGACCACTTTTGTTGGATCCAGAATGTCAAATTATAGTCAGATTTCAAATTTCATAATGTTTGGAATTAATATGTGAGCGTGGTGAATTTAAATGTGTTTGGTACTTTTAGTTTGAATTTAATCAACTGAAAAATGGCCATTTTTCAAACGGTCTCCAAATTTGATGAAATTAGTTTTGTTAAGACCGTATCTTCAAAACATCACTAGATTTATTTTTCTGTATTTTTTGGAGTTAGAATATGGCCCCGATAAATTAAAATGTACGTTTAAATTTAAAATATATTGATTTATATTTTAATTTTGACAAAAAATAATTGAAAACAGTCGCATTGGCTTACGATATCCCATTACGTCCGAAATGGGGGTAATTTAGCTAGGGGCGATAGTCGTTGGGTTTGATTTGGAGTTCGAAGATTAAATGAGCAATTTACGAATTAAATATTATTAAAAATATTATATATATACAAAAAATAATCACCCTAAACCCTAAATTCACTCTCATCGTTTTGAGCTGCCACCAAAGGATCGAAGGCGGATATTTTTCGATTTTAATTCTTTAAAATCTTTCAATCCTCAAACTGGTTTTACAAACTTAAAACATGAAAATTAATCATCTAGGTGGGATCTATGCGTTCAACGGATAAGATCTTGTTTCATGTTGTTAATCGCTCAATTTTGGAGTTCGAATATGGTTCGTTCACATGAGATTTTGGGGAGCTGGGGTGCGACGAGTTGCAAGGGGTGGAAGTCGTAAAGAGGCGTCGGCGCGGCGGATGGCGAGCTGATGACTGATGTGAGTCTGGTGGTATACAAGAGGCACGAGTAAGGAGAGAGAATGACAAGCATGGGTTTGATTTTTCTATAGGAGGAATTGGGAAGAACAAGCCCTCAAACAAGGGATGAGGATTTTAAACATGGATTAAGAAAACTAATGGTAATTATAATTTAATTAACTATATTAGTATTGTTTAAGAATGTATTCAACTTGAAAAATTCATATTTTGACCGTACAATGTCAGAATTCAGCAAACCCAGGACCATTGGAATCGTATCGTCAAACACTACACAATGGAATTGACTAGAATGGAAATGAAGCTAGTTGGGATTTTTGATCAAATTAAATGCGCAGTTTAATTTGATTGAAATCATCGTTTATATAACAATTGTTATCCGATCAAAGTGAGAACTTCTCACTATAATTTTAGTGTAGTTATTTATTTTATAACTGCATATAAGAATTGCTAATGTAGATTTTTATCAGTTTTAATCATTATAAATTGTATACGGTGCCTGCTACCTAACCTCCCTGTCTTCTACAGACCATGGACGATTTAATTGACTGTATTGTGTTGAGATTGTGATGTGAAATGGAGTAAATAATATATATAAATGAGATGTGAATAATGTGTGTGTGTATATATATATGCGATGTGTATAGAATATATATATGCGATGTGAATAATATATATATATATATATGCGATGTGTATAAAATATATATATGCGATGAGAATAATATATATATATGAGATGTGAATAAAATATATGTATGAGATGATAATAATATATATATATATATGATGTGAATAAAATATATATATATATATGATATGTGAATAAAATATATATGCGTTGTATAAAATATATATGTGTTGTATAATTCATATATATGCATTGTATAAATTATATATATGCATTGTATAAATTATATATGAGATATATAAAATTGTCACGTAACGGAATAATTATTGGATTGTAAAAAATATATTTTTGAACATACATATGCACTGCATAAAATTGTCATGTAGTGGAATATTCAATTTTGATTTAAAATTGAAATGCAATTTGGAATCAGTTTTAAATGAATTTATAAACGATTTATAAACTATGTCTTAAATGGAAATCAACGACACATATATATATATATATATATATTATATTTATATGGCCTGAATATAACGCGCCATGCAGCGACCGTTCGCGAATTTCGACCAGTAACTTCGAATTGGCGTAACAGGAGATACGACCGTCGGATTCTCCTAAAACTAGAATATTGGGTTCGTATCAAAAAGATATTTCCAATCAATATAAAAGATTTAAATTTGAGTGGGTGGATTCCAAATTATGTCCAAATAAATTTTAGAAAATATCGCTACAAATGCAGTTCCGTGGCCGTTATTAAAAACCGACTGTAAGGGCCTTAATAAAATTATTAAAAATATGGAAAAATTGTGTAAAATCATAATTAATGATTTGGAAAGATTTTGGATGAAAAATTCCAGTTTTGAAAGGATATAAATATATCTTTATCTAAATGAACTAGTTAATAACTTGAACGATAATCCAATTATTTTTAGAAATAATAAATTGGACTTGTAAAGGGGTTTTAAAATAACCAGAATTTTCCAATGAATAAACTGGAATGGATTTGATTGGAAATAATCTTTGGAATATTTCAATATTGGATTCCGTGATTATATAAATATTGTTGAGGAATTTGAAAGATATATATATCATTATTCCCAATATGATATTTGTTAGTTTCAGAATTTTGATATTGAATATAAGTCGATATAATTTCTAGTTAGAGCCTTGTATTTAATATCAAATTAGATTATGGGTTTGTCATGAGTGGTGTCTTTATTAGCACTGTTCTTGTACTACCCCACACTTTTAGTGATAATTAAAAATATGCATATATGTACATATAATATGCATAGATATATTTAAAGGAAAAATTAAAAAATATAAGTGCATTGAAATGAAGGAAAATGAATTGCATGCAATATATATATATTAACTAAAAAGAAGTTAATATAAGAAGAAAAAAAAGTATGCAATACAATTGCGCATGTAATAATGTTAAAAAGGAAAAGGAAGTACATGCATGTAATTATGATAGAGAAAACAATTAATAAAGAGAAATGTTAATATAATTAATGTAAAAGGTAAAAAGGTGAATTAATAAAATTGCATGCAAAAATAAATGAAAAGGGGCATATGTGTATACATGTTATTTGAAATTCAAAACTTTGTAGGATGATAATACATGCACTAAAAATAATAGAAATGTGCAGATGCATGAACCTAAATAAAAATAATAAAAATGCGTAGATGCATGAACCTAAATAAGAATGAATTAATGTTATGCAAATAAAAGAAAAAGAATATAGAATGCAAACATGTCAATTATGCAATTAAAGCATGCATAGAAAAAAAAGGTTTAGAAAGAGGAACCAAGCAATTTAATGCGTTAAAAAGAAGTAACATATCAAGTGCATGAAACGGGAAAGCATTAACGCATTTAAATAAGAATATTAGAAATATATGCAACAAAGAAATAATGTCACATGGAAAGTTTAATGCATGGAAAGAAGTTGGAAAATAAACATAAATTGATTCAATTAAAGCAAGATAATGTCAAAAGAATTAATACAATTCATATTATATATAAAATAATGACACATGGAAGGTTGCATTAATGGAAAAGAAATGTAATTTGCGTATATTAAGGAGCGTTTAAGATTTTGTTTTTACAAAAAGAAAAGAAACCGCATATAGGAAGGTGTCAACACCATCAGTGTCCACGCGTGCGTATGGATGCAACGCACTTGGGTTAGTTTAGCCTACTCTACAACCTTTTTTTAGTGAGGTGAAGGGTTTAGATGGGTTCTATTTTAATCCTAAAGCCCTAATTCACCTACTACATCTATAAATAAACATCAAACCCAACCCTAATCTCATCTATCTCTTCAACCCCAACCTCCATGCTGTTAAATTGTCAACTAACCTAGCCTCTACCTTCAACACAAATTAAAGTATAGATTTTTAGAGACAAGCTCTTCATCAACAATCAATTAAGATGTTTAATCAACATCTAAGTGTTATAACAATGATTTATCTATTTTCTAATTCTGTCAAGGTGAGTGAGTTTAAATCATGCTTGTGATAATTGTATACATATCATTTAGCAATTCCCTAATTAAAATGTTACAACTTTTATTATTATGCATGTTCTTTATCTCTTCCCTTCCTCCTTCCCTTTATATTTTTATAGCCAAGCTACCTTCGAGCCTGGGCCAAATCTCGTAGAGATGAACGTACAAATGGTAATTTAGCAAATGTTGGGTTGATTTGGGCATAATTAATGTTAAAATTTGGGTATAACCTATAATTGAAGAATTGTAGCATAACTTATGGCAAAATTGGAAATTTGGGGAATTGTTATACAACTTATAAAATAAGTGAAATTAAGTGGGTTGGTAATTTGGCGCATAACAATAAATATTAACCTGGGACATTAGTGAAAATATGTGCAAATTAAATTGGAACAACTAAGTATGTTGGGATAATTGGGAAGTGCGTGGATTAATAATGGACATGAATATGCAAGACTGCAATTTGAGCGCAACCTAAGGTTTGGTAATTTGGGGCAAAACTGATAGGTTGGAATTTTGGAGCATAACTTCGATGAATATTAACAATTGGTAGAATTGGAATAATTTCACTTTATTGAATTTAATTAAATGTAAAAAGAAATGCAACATATATGGGGAATTAGGCATAACTATGATTGGAATTATGAATATAATTAGGGTGGTATTTATGTATATAAATCAGATTGGAATTATGAACATGAAATTGGGATTTTAAGTTGAATTGGGATTATGTGCATAATCTGTTGATTGGATTATAAGCATATATATGAATAAAGGGTTTATGGGTAATTGACATATATTATAATCCAAGATTTGAATTACGAGTATAAGTTATAATAAGAATTTATATGCCTAAGACACGAGGTTAGATTTGGTCTGCGGTAGAAGTCTGCCCGGAACCGCCCGGCATATCCAGCAACCGCAAACGGTAACCTAATGTGAGAGGTCTTAGGTGGAAATGACCCGTAATGGTGTCAAGACACGAGGTTAGATTTAGATGTGGTAGAAGTCTGCCCGAAACCGCCCGACATGTACCGCAACCGCAAACAACAATCTAATGTGAGAGGTATTGTGTGTTTACGGATATAATAAATAATAATGAACACTTAACCAAGATGACACATGTAGGATTGACATGGATATAATAAAAGGGGTTATGTGGGTAACATGGGTAGCGTGGTAATTTGTTAAATTGGAATACTTAACCTAATTAAATCTATAGTGGTGTTATGAACCAGACGAAGGGTTAAGTAAATTTGCTAAAGAAACAAGAAAGGTTAATTTAATCTTAATTAATGCCAAAATGGGGAATGATGATAATAACCTATTATGAATGAACTTGAATAAGAAATATAATAGGTAGGCTTGTCCTAGGGACAAGTGGGAATTATAACTTATGAAATAAGATAAGTTATAAGGAATGATAGGGAAAAATGAAATTATTCTCTTACCAATGTATCTGTGAATTAAGATGTGCTTAATTATAAGTTAACTAGAACATGTTATGGTAACCATAGGATGAAATAATGAATAGATTATGAGAATAACATGTTGTAGGCTTATTAATGAACTTAAATAGGTTAAGTTATAAATTGAATTAATAAGCAAGGGTAACTTGGTATACTTGAAAAGGAAGTCAACGTGAAGGAGAATAACCAAGTTAAGTGAGAAAACTCAAGACGTGGCGCAAGCGCGTGATTAATGGTTAGACGTAGGGTCTAATGACATATAAAACTGAGGCGCTTAGACCAATCCTGTAACGCCCCATATTTCCTGTGGATATTAAAGTAACGAATTAAAGAATACTTAATTTTAAATATAGGAATTAAGGGAAACGGGTTACGCCATGGCGTTCGTCTCGGAATTCTACTTGGGATAGAGTCCGAGTTTGCATAAATCGGACTTCGTATGAAGAAGTTATAAGCCTTAGAAGTTTGTATACGCCCAAGGAAGTATAAATATACATATAAAATAATTCAAGAAGTCAAAACAGGGTTCAAATCTCGAATTTGGTTCAAAGCAGGCAGAGCGGAAAATTTCCCGCTTAGGGGTGTCGACGCCCTCGGGGGAATCGACATATGTGTCGAACCCCCTATAGGGGTGTCGACATAGGTATGGACCCCCTAGGGGAGTTGACCTCTGTTGGCTGAGATCTGGCCGATGACGTGTTTCGCCACGTGTCGCTTTCTGATTCACTATGTGACGTGGTATTCTGCACTTGACGATTCTGATGACTTCTAGACTGATCTGAAGGCTCTAAATCTCCCTTTACACCTATAAAAAGACAACTAAACCTATTGTTTTCTCCACAGGAATTCATAGGCGTTTATATGCTGCTAAAACCTGAAGTGACCTAGCCTCCACCTTAATCAATCAAATTAGTGTTTTCAAGTTAACAATCAAAGTCTACATCAAAGGAATAGCTAATCAAATTCAGAAATCAGATCCTAGAATTCAAGACCGTTATGTAATTTGTTAGTTCATGTTACTTTCAGAAATAAAATTTAATTGTGATTCTGACATTGTAATAAATCTGGATTTGAGATTATGCCTATTTCTATCTGTCTTTCTATATCCATTGGGTCTATCTCATTGATATTATTATGTCCATTCTTTGTCTCTTCTTTCCTTCTTCCCTTTTTGTTTTTTATAGCCAGGCTACCACGAGCCTGAGCCAAAATCTCATAAGAGATGAACGTAAGTTGGGAAAAATTGGACATAATATATGATTTGGACATGGCCAGCGCTAAAATTGGGGAAAGTATTAAATTATGTATAATTGGGCATAACTGATTTGTAACGGATTTGAGAACATAACGCATGTTGTATTTAAAACATAAAGTGTATCAAAAATATGACTTGAGATTTGAGGCATAAAGTATATTGGACATATGACTTGGGCTTTGGGGCGTAAATTGAACTGTAAACATGTAAGGCATAGTACATGTTGTGGTTTAAGACCTAAAAATTGGGGCATATTATATAGGATAGTTTATGACTTGGAAGAAGGAGATTATTGTGTATAGTGATATATGGCTTAGGCATGAAAACCTATAGTAAGATAGGGATAACTGTTAAATGAGAACACGCCTAAATTAGGATTTTAGGGTAATTGGCATGCACTGTAATTAAAGGCTATAATTTGGCATAGTTTATACTGTAAAATCATGATTGGGGATTTTTGGAGAATATTTTGTATGGTGCAATATGACTAAACCTTAGGGCATGTGTTATATTGTGATTTTCGGGGCATGACTATTGTTGCAAATTTGAGAAAATTGGGTGTAACCTATTTTGAGTAATAACTTGAATTTGTATTTGGGGGGCATAACTTGCAATCAACTTTGTTAGGGTACAACTTGAGAATTGGAACATGACTAGTTTTGTGAATTTGGGATAATTAGCATATAAAATCTATACTTGGACATGTATGGTAAATATGCTAAAAGATAAACATGCCTAACCCGAGGTTAGATTGAGTTGCCGTGTAAAACTGCCCGGAACCGCTTGGCACATCCAGTAACCGCAACAACACAGATCAAATGTGGGAGGTTAGCGCATTTAGCCCAAAACCTGAGGATAGAATGAGTTTGCGGTAGAAGTCTGCCCGGAACCACCCGGCACATCCAGCAACCGCAAACAACCGTTCTATTGTGATTGGTTAGGGCATTACTAAATTCATTAATGCCAATAAACAGATATGCTAAGAATGGTAAGGTTAAGTAACATTTAGAACACTTAACCGTAATAACATGCTAATTAGACAAGAAGGTGGGATTAAGTAAATTTAGAACACTTAACCGTGATAACATGTTAACTAGACAAGTGAGCAAGGTTAAGTTAATCAGTACAACATGATGAATGAGTAGGGTTAAGTTAATAAGAAACACTTAACCAATATAACATGATGAATGGGGAGGGTTAAGTTAACACAAGAAGGCAACACTTAACCAATGTAACACGACAAGTGGGTGGGTTAAGTTATCTTGAATTGATTGATGACACTTAACCAATACAGCATGATGAACGCGTGGGGTTAAGTTAATAAGAAACACTTAACCAATGTAACTTGATGAACGAATGGTGTTAAGTTAATGGGAAATACTTAACAAATATAACATGATGAATGAATGAGGTTAAGTTAATAGGAAACACTTAACCAATCCAACATGATGGGTGAGAAGGGTTAATAAGAAACACTTAACCAACATGACATGATGAGTGGGTGGTTTAAGTTAACATGAATGGACAACACTTAACCAATATGACATAATGTGTGGGAGGGTTAAGTACATATCGGGTTGGTGGGTAATATTAGTAAATATAGGCCCACAAACTTAACCATCAAGTAAATATGTTTGAATCAGTGGGAGGGTTAAGTACATATCGGGTTGGTGGGTAATATTAGTAAATATAGGCCCACAAACTTAACCAGTAAGAAACTGAGACGACCCGATTTCCCGTTCTCACGGAAACAAGGTTATCTTTGGAATATAACACAGAAACATATAATAGCAGAACAGAATTAAATAAATACACCAGAATGAACAACAAAATATACTGGATAAAAATAATCATCAGAGTTACACAGTATACAGGATCTTACTTAGTACAAATACAGTTCAGCTATACATAAATGTCTACAGCGGAAATAAACAAAATATGTACAATAGGAGCTGAACAGCATAAAAAGAAATAAATGATAGAATCCATCTTCAGCTCCAGCTATCCAGAAGAGAACCAGCTAAACCTGAATACAAGGCTGCCCGTGTAGAAAAAGGGGCACCCGAGTTTGAGAGTGAAACAAACTACGAGTCAGTCATGGGACTGGTATGAGAAATCCACTCAACACATATATAATTGGCTAATCACAGGACCACGCCACTTTCGTGGAACGGGTTTACTCCATTGGATTGCCAGTGCTTTAAAACAAATCTTTCTTTTAAACATCGCTATGCTTTTTATAAAAATGAAGCCGTTATAAGACTCAGTTCCCATCACACAATGCAACGCAAACCGGAGGATAGAGTTTTTACCTTATAACGGCCAAAATATGCTTGATACGAATAAAACAAAGGCATTTGATATTATTGCTAGTGTATATATGTTTTGAAAACAATTTCAAATCATAACTATCAATCATAGACGGCATTAATGCCCCATACCACTATGTCGCCATATATAGGTATACAATCAAAACCGCACAATCACGTATTTGGAAATTGGATTTCCGTCATGAACCAAGGCAAAAGATAGTCCTTACCGAATTCGAGACGCTCTAGCCCGCCCCTCAGGAACAGCCGCAACTGCCCCCTGGATCGTCAGGGCCGGTCCACCGATGTGGATTATTATGCCTGAACAATACGTTTCCCCGCCCTTTGGGGCGTAAACGAGCCAACGAATGACTCCATCGGACCCGGATCGTCCGATCAAACCGAGGCGCCTCGCAACAGCAACAACCACATAGGTGAAAAGTATATAAATGTCAGGGCTGGTAGGTCACTGACACCACCCTAGCTAGAAAGAAACGCATGCCCTCCCTGAGGTCCTTCCTCCCGTTTTAGGTTCCTACCGGGGTGTGAGGCTCGCGAATTCACGTTACACACAAAGCTACGCCACACAGGCGGTGCTTTGATCATCACCACAAGACTTTGCTTTTCAACAGAAGCCCTGATCACTGCATCTTAGCATGCCACACAGAATAAATCCTATGTCAGACACACAGTCCATTTACAAGTCCGTTCTGGGTCTGAACGAAACCGGAGGCACTAAATACCTCGCAAACCCTTTGATCAACACGTACGTCTGAACGATCACCACTCATTATCCATATTTCGGGATGCCTCCCAATCAGGACCTCGGTTACCATCCAAACGAGGTGAAGATCTCCGGTCTTCGACCATCGTCTTCATCTTCGAATTTCAATCGTCGGTCGATTATTCGAAATGAGAATTAACTCGGCCTTTTCAAATAATTCACGTATATTCAGAATTTCAAATCGATTTATTTCAATGGTTAAATTATTCAACAACACCAATTGTGTTCTTTAATATAGTTTTCACACCAAACACATTCAACCATCAAACATCACATAAATCAAGCAAATTCAGTTTATTTCCATTCCATATCGCTTACGATATTTTATAACTATTTATCGCTATTTTTATTTATTTTAAAATAGCTAATATATTCAAAACGACGTTTCGGGCCATAACGTGGCCGTGGCGCTGTTTTTCTTCAGATTTGATTTACACATATCTGAAAATCTAACCGTTGGATCTTCACAAAATTTACATCATTAGAAATGTCTTTTCAAAACGAATCCAACGGTTCCAGTTTCGGGAAAATCCGACGGTCGGATCTCCCGGTACAATCGTTTGAAGTTTTGATTTCAAAATACGAACTGCAGCGTCGTTATTCGATTAAATATAATTTTATTTATATATATAAATAAATATAATCGTTTCTGGCGCTGTTTTTCTTCAGATTTGAATTAAACATTCCAGACAATCCAACCGTTGGATTTCTACAAGGTTGGTGCCGTTGGAAAGATTATTCCAAGGCGAACCCGACGGTTGAGGTTTCGGGAAAATCCAATGGTCGGATTTCCCGTACTAGTCGTTTGAAATTACGGTTTCGAAATACGAACTGCACGGCTTCGTTTCGTTTTAATTTTATTTATATTTATATAGTTATATAAATATAGTTCATTCAACGATTTCAATATCGTTTTAACTTCAAAAAATTTTCTAACTCCTTAAATTTTGGAAAAATTTCGCCATAACCTCCCCTGTACCGGGAGCGTCGGGAAATCGCAAATAGCGTCCCGGTCCTTCTAATCTCAAAAAGAAAAAAAAAGAGAAAAAGCCAAGCGGCTAGCCAATAGGCTCAAAATCATCACCCAAACAAATCAGTAAATGTGTACCTATTTGTCGGGCACAAAATTTTATTCCTCTTCTCTAGCCCCTTTGCTATAACCTGTTCAAAGAATATTGCATGTACATATATATACAGTTCATATCATTTTTCATTTTCTATTCAACTTCATATTTGATTTCTATTAGGTTTTAAAAACACCATTCATTCTAATGTTACATAAATAGGTGCAAATCATTTCATTAGCTAATTAATGAATATTTCAACTCATATATGTTTATTTTGAACAAGTGGCTATTTTCAACATTTCACATTTCAACGATTTATGCATACAATAAAAATGTGATTTTTATTGTAAAACGATTCATTTCAAAACACTATTTTTCTATATAGTTCACATAGTCGATAAAAGGTGATATTTATTATCAAACAGTTTATTTCAAAATATGAATACCATTCAACACATGAATTTCTAAACAACGAATGAATATCAATTCAACACATGAATGTTTTCAATAGTTTTTATATATCGATAAAAATGTGATTTTTATTATCGAACGATTTATTTCAAAATATGAATACCATTCAACACATGAATTTCTAAACAACGAATGAATATCAATTCAACACATGAATGTTTTCAATAGTTTTTAGATATAGATAAAAATGTGATTTTTATTATCTAACAGTTTATTTCAAAATATGAATACCATTCAACACATGAATTTCTAAACAACGAATGAATATCAATTCAACACACGAATGTTTTCAATAGTTTTTAGATATAGATAAAAATGTGATTTTTATTATCTAACAGTTTATTTCAAAATATGAATACCATTCAACACATGAATTTCTAAACAACGAATGAATATCAATTCAACACACGAATGTTTTCAATATAAGGAATAAATATAGTTTAAGCATATGAAAATAATTCAAACACACAAATATTATTCAAAATTTCGGCAGCATAACGGCAGGGTAGTTACACCGGCACCGTCCCTAGTACGGCTCCTCGCTCTACCTTAAAACCTCGCGGTTTTTGACAATGGGAATCATGCATCTAATTCGCACGCAGGCGGCATGTTTATATTTTTTTTCCATTTCCACAAACTAATCCTATGTGGTTTCAACCAAATATTTTCCAATCACAATTGGGTATTTTTCAACCACAATCAACCAATATCAATCACAAACAATCCCAAACAATCAATCAATTCCAACCAATAAATATCGTCCATGGTTTGTGGACGAGGGGCGTATATATATATATATATATATAGATATTTATATATAGCAGTTCATTTTCAACTCATATATGTTTATTTATAAAAAGAATTTGAAGAGTGAGAAATCCTCACCAATAGCTATCCACTCACACGATTGTTCCTTAATAGAAACTTCGCCTACTTCGCCTTGTTGTTGCTTTCGTTTCCCGTATTCTCTACATAAGTAAAAATCGAATTTTTACCATGCTATTCAATATATATAAAAATATGATTTTTACTTTTGCTTTCACATATAAAAAATATGATTTTTGCTTTCACATATAAAAATATGATTTTTGCTTTCACATATAAAAACATGATTTTTACCTTCGCTTTCACATATAAAAACATGTTTTCTATTTTTGCTTTCACATATAAAAATATGTTTTCTATTTTATAAGTCATTTTTAAAATCAGTTTTTATATTCTTTAAAATTTCTTTAAAATCAAATCAGTTTTTCTCTTTTTTTTTTTTTTTATAAATGCAGTTTTATTTTATTTATTTTTTATTTCAAAAACAGGTTTTTATACTTTTTATAAAATTCAGTTTAATACTTATTAAACAAATCACAGTATTTAAAATCAGAACTTAAAACAAAAATAAAATAAATAAATCAAATTAAAAAAAACTTACAGTGCTTCGAAGAAGGGGGGGGGATGCTGATGTCGGCGGCGGCACTTCTGGGGGGGGGAAATGAAGGCGTCGGAGGAGGTGGGCGTTCGCTGGTTCGAACGGTGGTGTCGCGACTGGATTCGACGGGGGGTGCTCGAGGTGGAGGCGGAGGCTGCGGGGAGGCGGTGAGTGGCTTCGAGATGGGGGGTGGCGGCGTGAGTTCGTCGGCGGCTCGAGGTTGGGGGGGGGGCGGCTCCGATTAGATTTAGGTTTTTGGTTTTTTTTTTTCTTTTTTTTTTTCTTCTGTTTCGAATTATAACTAACGGGGGGGGGCCAATCAGAAGGGAAAAAGGGGGAGAAAGAGTACCCTTTTTTTTTTTTTTTATTTAATTTAAATTTGCAAAAGGGTTGACTTTCATCCACGACCTCGAAACGGGGCCCACCGCCTGTCGCCCATAGCGTTTCACCCCCATTCCGAACACAATGGGATATGTATCGCAAGCTGGTTTGATCATTACAATCGGTTTCCTTTTGAATTTACATTTAAATCACTATATTGAATTTTAAACGCACATTTCAAATTACCGGGGTCACATACTAACTAGAAAAATTCCAGAAAAATATTTTCTAGTTTCGTATTGACGATTCGGTCCTAACAAAACTAGTTTCGTCGAATTCTGAGACCGTTTGAAAAATGGCCAATTTCCAGTCGATTAAATTCAATAGAAACTGGTCAAACGCGTTTTCTTTTGCCACGCTCACATATTGATTCGAAAAATTATGAAATTTGAAACCTAGCAATAACTTGACACTGCGGACCCAACAAAAGTGGTTTCGTCGAAATCCGAGGTCGTTTGCAAAATGTCCATTTTTAAGGGCCTGAATTCCATAGCGACTATTCAGAATTTTTAACTGGACATATCTTTTGATTCCCGCTATCAAATTCCGATTGGTTAGATTCGTTAGAAAGATATTACCAATAAGATCCTAATGTTTTTGGTCTCACTAAAATCCGGATTGTTTTGCACCCGGTATATTCAATTGAAGTTTGAAATCGAATTATCGAACTACCGCGCCATTTTCAATTCTATATATAATTATAATTAATTATATTCGTTTTCAAATGTCGATTCAAACTCAGTTTTCATCGTCATTAACTAAAATATTTATTTTAAATATTTAAAATCCATTATTTTAGCCAATTTAAAATTTTTAAATTGGTTCAGATTTTCTGGGTCGTTACAATCTCCCCCACTTAAAACTTTTCGTCCCCGAAAAGGAATAAAGTCGAAAGTGGTTTGATAATTCTACGATCACACAATACAACAACCAATTTGTTTTTAATATTCAGAGTATAGAATAAACAATGCACATCCATGGGAAGAAAATAGCAACAGAATAGAGAATTAAATGGTAATGCAAAGTAGGGTAAATGTACCTTGCACCGGAGTCAATCAGAGATATCTACTCGGCATCTAGGATAAGCTTTCTGAATGCTCTCCTCAGTTTCCCAAGTACAATCTCGCGGATCTCCACTCCATTGCACTTTGACTAAGTGAACCTTCTTGTTCCTCAGCTCTTTGGCTTCTTTGCCGATAATCTTTAGCGGCTCTCGCCTCACAGCTAATTCTGGAGTAATTTCTATGTCCTGCTGAGCTGCTTCTTCCACGATCAAGTCTGGATCATGAACGTGCTTTCGAAGTTGAGATATATGAAATACATCATGCACACCAGGCAACCAGTCAGGCAATTTGACCCTATAAGCGAGAGTTCCAATCCGTTCCAGAATAGGAAACGGACCAATAAATTTGGGTGCTAGCTTTCCAGTTTTACCGAACCTGATAACTCCTCTCATCGGCGATACTTTCAAATATACATAGTCGCCAACCTCAAAGGATATATCTCTTCTTCTTTTATCGGCATAGCTCTTTTGTCGGCTTTGAGCGGCGAGCAATCGTTTCTTAATAAAATCGACTTTGTCGGCCGCTTCTCGAATCATATCAGGACCCAACACAAGTCTATTTCCTGGTTCGACCCAGCAAGCAGGAGATCGGCAAGGTCTACCATACAATGCTTCGAATGGCGACATTGTCAGACTCACCTGGTAGCTGTTGTTATAAGAGAACTCAGCCAAATGTAGATTGTCTTCCCATGATCCACCGAAATCTATAACACAAGCCCGCAATAGATCTTCTAGAATGCGATTCACCCTCTCAGTCTGACCGTCTGTCTGAGGATGATAAGCGGTGCTCAAGTTTAACTTCGTTCCCAGCTCGACTTGAAATGCTTCCCAGAATTTACTAGTGAATATTGTATCTCTATCACTGACTATACTGAGCGGCACTCCATGCAGTCTAACTATTTCCCTGAAGTATATCTGCGCCAGACTCTGAGCAGTTCTGTTTGATTTGACAGGTATAAAATGGGCGGTCTTCGTGAAGCGATCTACGATCACCCAAATACTGTCATTTCCTTTTCTGGTTCTGGGCAAACCATCAATGAAATCCATGGAGATATGCTCCCACTTCCAACCAGGAACTTCCAGCGGTTGTAATAATCCAGCCAGTTTCTGTTGGTCGCTTTTAACTAGCTGGCAAGTAGGGCATCGACTAACATATATCGAAACGTCTCTTTTCATAGCCTTCCACCAGAAAGTTCTTTTGAGATCGTTATACATTTTGGCCACACCAGGATGGATACTCAGCTTGGACTTGTGACACTCGTCTAACACTTCCCTTTTTAACTCTGGGATGTCAGGAACACAAATCCTTCCTTTTAATCTCAAGGTCTCGTCGTTATCTATTTGAAAACACGAGGGTTCGCCTTTCTGAATCCTTTTGATCATATCTTTAATAAAGTTATCCTCCTTCTGAAGAATAGATATTTTGTCAATCAAGGAAGTCGTGATAATAAAGCTGGCGATCATTACATTCTTTCGACTCAGCGCATCGGCCACGACATTGGCTTTCCCTGGAGTATATATAATTTCAAAGTCATATGCTGCAAGAAACTCCAGCCAACGTTGCTGCCTCAAATTCAAGTCCTTCTGAGTGAACAGATACTTTAATGACTGATGATCTGTAAACAGTTCGAATCTCTCACCGAGAAGATAGTGTCTCCAGATTTTCAAAGAGAATATGATAGCCAATAACTCAAGATCATGAGTTACATAGTTTTTCTCGTGCGGCTTCAGTTGACGGCTAGCATAAGCAATTACTTGGCCTCTTTGCATTAACACTGCGCCAAGGCCTTCTCTAGAAGCATCAGTCCAGACTTTTAGATCCTGGTTGCCATCAATGATGGTTAACACTGGAGCTGTTGTTAATCTTAACTTTAGCTCTTCAAAAGCCTCCTCACTCTTTTCAGTCCATTTGAACTTAGAATGCTTCTTTGTAAGCTTCGTTAAGTGGCCAGATATCTTCGAAAAGTCTTTAACGAACTTCCGATAATAGCTAGCCAGTCCAAGAAAACTGCGAACTTCAGTGGGAGTACTGGGCTGTTTCCAATTTTGAATGGCTGTGATTTTGCTTGGATCCACAGCGATTCCATCTTTCGATACGACATGGCCCAGAAATTTCACTTCATCTTGCCAGAATATACATTTGGAAAACTTTGCTTTCAATACATTCCTTCTGAGGATTTCTAACACTTGTTCCAGATGCTTTTCATGTTCGGCCTTTGATTTAGAGAAGATTAGAATATCATCAATAAAAACCAGAACGAATTTATTCAAAACCCCTCTGAACACTCTATTCATCAGATCGACGAAATAAGCTGGAGCGTTACATAAGCCGAACGGCATTACTAACCACTCGTAGAATAAGTCGGGGCCTCTGAACGCTGTCATTGGAACACACTCTTCGGCAATTCGAAGTTGATGGAAACCTGTAGCTAGGTCCATTCGCGAAAATACTTGTGCTCCATTTAATCGATCCAACAAATCATCTATTCGCGGCAATGGATATTTGTTCTTTATGGTCTGCTTGTTCAAATCACGATAATCCACACATAGACGTAGAGTACCGTCAGATTTTGGGACAAACACCACTGCTGCACCCCAATCAGAGAAACTAGGCCTTATCAGACCTTTCCATACTAGTTGTCTTGTTTGATTGTCTAATTCCTCCTTCTCTTTCAAGGACATTCTTCGAATAGCGTGAACTACCGGCCTTGCATTCGGAATCAAAGCAATCTTGAAATCTATTTCTCTCTGCGGAGGTAAGCGAACAACTTCTTCGAACACATCCGCATAGTTCTTGACAACAGGAATGTCTTTGATGAGGTCAGGAATATTCTCTGTGACTTCAGGGATATTTTCTATTTGGGCTGGAGAAACATTCAAAGCTGCCCAGAAGTCCTTTCTATTAGCATTCTGACCTTCACAGGGAATGGTTATATAATCACCTGATTTAATCTTCGCCTTTACGACCCTCTCGGCGCATTTGACTTCAGCTTCATATTTGGTCAACCAGTCTAACCCCAAGATAAGATCAAACTCTTTGAAATTCATGACGACCGCGATGGTAGGAAACCGATAACGAGAGAAAGAAACCGGCACTCCACAAATCCAACTGAGATCAATGGAACCCCCAACTGGATTCTGGACAGTCATTGGTTCCTTGAGCTTCTTCAAATTCAAATCCAGTTTCTTAGCTGCATCTTTGGAAATGAAGCTTCGTGACGCGCCTGTGTCAAACAGTACTTTAACTGGGATGTCTTTGACAGTTAGCGTGCCTTCTAAAACATCTGGCCTTTCCTGAATAGCTGAGGGCTCAGAAGTTTCTGCCACTTCATTCACTTGAACTATCTCAGTCTTTTTCAACTGCCAGCAATCTTGCTTTACGTGACCAAACTGGTCGCATTGATTGCACCTTTGCTTTCCTTGAAAATCCTTCTTTGCTTTAGATCCACTCTTTCTTTGTTCGTTCCAAGATTTGCAACTTATCGCCAAATGTCCTTTTCTATTGCAGCTTGAGCACGTGGCGGTCATTATTCGTTCGTTCCCAGATTCAGCCCTTTTTCTCTTGGCACTGGGCCTCTTATTGACTTCAGACCTCGTACTGGTTTCAGGAATATCAGTTTCTGACCCTGTTTTGTCACTAGAACAGACTTCTTCTTCGTCGCGCAACATTCCTTTCTTATGGAGATCTTCGTACTGATAAGCCATATAAATCATTTCTGAGAAAGGAAGCTTCACATGCCCCAATACCTTATTCTGGTATTTCCTTTGAAGTCCGTGAATAAATCTCAGATTTTTCCTCTTCGGATTTTGAATTAGATGAGGAGCAAAGTGAGAAAGTTCATTAAATTTCTTATGATATTCGGGAATTGTCATGTCTCCTTGTATCAGATAAGAAAATTCGTCGCATAGTCGCTCTGTCGCTTCGGGAGGAGTAAATCTTTCTAAGAAAATCACTTTGAATCTGTCCCAGGTGATATCACCTTCTGGATTATCCTTAACAACAGAATCCCACCAGAACAAAGCTTCATCTTCCAGTGCCCAGGAGGCCAGTAATCTTTTCTGGTCATCCCTAAGCTTTAATGCTTCGAATATTTTCTCAACCGAACGAATCCAAGCTTGGGTTCTCATAATAGATTCTTCGCCCGAGAACGGCTTTCCACCCAGATTTCTATACTTCATGAATAGAGCTTCAATATCCGGGCTAGTATTACTTCTTCTGTTTCTGGCACTCATTTTCTAGTTCTTCTGCAAATAGCAGATCAAGTGTCAGGTCACAGAAAAGGTATTTTAAAATATAGAGACAAATACTTGAAGTGTAAATGTGTCTATCGAAGTGTATTCATTCTGCTTTACTCATACTAGGATATTGTTGATCCTATCTGTATTGAGTTACCCGTCCTAGAACACTACTGGTTCTATTTCTGACGAGTTCGTTCAAATGTTATATTCCAGAACTAAGCTTATCCAAAGCTCTGATACCACGTTGAGACGACCCGATTTCCCGTTCTCACGGAAACAAGGTTATCTTTGGAATATAACACAGAAACATATAATAGCAGAACAGAATTAAATAAATACACCAGAATGAACAACAAAATATACTGGATAAAAATAATCATCAGAGTTACACAGTATACAGGATCTTACTTAGTACAAATACAGTTCAGCTATACATAAATGTCTACAGCGGAAATAAACAAAATATGTACAATAGGAGCTGAACAGCATAAAAAGAAATAAATGATAGAATCCATCTTCAGCTCCAGCTATCCAGAAGAGAACCAGCTAAACCTGAATACAAGGCTGCCCGTGTAGAAAAAGGGGCACCCGAGTTTGAGAGTGAAACAAACTACGAGTCAGTCATGGGACTGGTATGAGAAATCCACTCAACACATATATAATTGGCTAATCACAGGACCACGCCACTTTCGTGGAACGGGTTTACTCCATTGGATTGCCAGTGCTTTAAAACAAATCTTTCTTTTAAACATCGCTATGCTTTTTATAAAAATGAAGCCGTTATAAGACTCAGTTCCCATCACACAATGCAACGCAAACCGGAGGATAGAGTTTTTACCTTATAACGGCCAAAATATGCTTGATACGAATAAAACAAAGGCATTTGATATTATTGCTAGTGTATATATGTTTTGAAAACAATTTCAAATCATAACTATCAATCATAGACGGCATTAATGCCCCATACCACTATGTCGCCATATATAGGTATACAATCAAAACCGCACAATCACGTATTTGGAAATTGGATTTCCGTCATGAACCAAGGCAAAAGATAGTCCTTACCGAATTCGAGACGCTCTAGCCCGCCCCTCAGGAACAGCCGCAACTGCCCCCTGGATCGTCAGGGCCGGTCCACCGATGTGGATTATTATGCCTGAACAATACGTTTCCCCGCCCTTTGGGGCGTAAACGAGCCAACGAATGACTCCATCGGACCCGGATCGTCCGATCAAACCGAGGCGCCTCGCAACAGCAACAACCACATAGGTGAAAAGTATATAAATGTCAGGGCTGGTAGGTCACTGACACCACCCTAGCTAGAAAGAAACGCATGCCCTCCCTGAGGTCCTTCCTCCCGTTTTAGGTTCCTACCGGGGTGTGAGGCTCGCGAATTCACGTTACACACAAAGCTACGCCACACAGGCGGTGCTTTGATCATCACCACAAGACTTTGCTTTTCAACAGAAGCCCTGATCACTGCATCTTAGCATGCCACACAGAATAAATCCTATGTCAGACACACAGTCCATTTACAAGTCCGTTCTGGGTCTGAACGAAACCGGAGGCACTAAATACCTCGCAAACCCTTTGATCAACACGTACGTCTGAACGATCACCACTCATTATCCATATTTCGGGATGCCTCCCAATCAGGACCTCGGTTACCATCCAAACGAGGTGAAGATCTCCGGTCTTCGACCATCGTCTTCATCTTCGAATTTCAATCGTCGGTCGATTATTCGAAATGAGAATTAACTCGGCCTTTTCAAATAATTCACGTATATTCAGAATTTCAAATCGATTTATTTCAATGGTTAAATTATTCAACAACACCAATTGTGTTCTTTAATATAGTTTTCACACCAAACACATTCAACCATCAAACATCACATAAATCAAGCAAATTCAGTTTATTTCCATTCCATATCGCTTACGATATTTTATAACTATTTATCGCTATTTTTATTTATTTTAAAATAGCTAATATATTCAAAACGACGTTTCGGGCCATAACGTGGCCGTGGCGCTGTTTTTCTTCAGATTTGATTTACACATATCTGAAAATCTAACCGTTGGATCTTCACAAAATTTACATCATTAGAAATGTCTTTTCAAAACGAATCCAACGGTTCCAGTTTCGGGAAAATCCGACGGTCGGATCTCCCGGTACAATCGTTTGAAGTTTTGATTTCAAAATACGAACTGCAGCGTCGTTATTCGATTAAATATAATTTTATTTATATATATAAATAAATATAATCGTTTCTGGCGCTGTTTTTCTTCAGATTTGAATTAAACATTCCAGACAATCCAACCGTTGGATTTCTACAAGGTTGGTGCCGTTGGAAAGATTATTCCAAGGCGAACCCGACGGTTGAGGTTTCGGGAAAATCCAATGGTCGGATTTCCCGTACTAGTCGTTTGAAATTACGGTTTCGAAATACGAACTGCACGGCTTCGTTTCGTTTTAATTTTATTTATATTTATATAGTTATATAAATATAGTTCATTCAACGATTTCAATATCGTTTTAACTTCAAAAAATTTTCTAACTCCTTAAATTTTGGAAAAATTTCGCCATAACCTCCCCTGTACCGGGAGCGTCGGGAAATCGCAAATAGCGTCCCGGTCCTTCTAATCTCAAAAAGAAAAAAAAAGAGAAAAAGCCAAGCGGCTAGCCAATAGGCTCAAAATCATCACCCAAACAAATCAGTAAATGTGTACCTATTTGTCGGGCACAAAATTTTATTCCTCTTCTCTAGCCCCTTTGCTATAACCTGTTCAAAGAATATTGCATGTACATATATATACAGTTCATATCATTTTTCATTTTCTATTCAACTTCATATTTGATTTCTATTAGGTTTTAAAAACACCATTCATTCTAATGTTACATAAATAGGTGCAAATCATTTCATTAGCTAATTAATGAATATTTCAACTCATATATGTTTATTTTGAACAAGTGGCTATTTTCAACATTTCACATTTCAACGATTTATGCATACAATAAAAATGTGATTTTTATTGTAAAACGATTCATTTCAAAACACTATTTTTCTATATAGTTCACATAGTCGATAAAAGGTGATATTTATTATCAAACAGTTTATTTCAAAATATGAATACCATTCAACACATGAATTTCTAAACAACGAATGAATATCAATTCAACACATGAATGTTTTCAATAGTTTTTATATATCGATAAAAATGTGATTTTTATTATCGAACGATTTATTTCAAAATATGAATACCATTCAACACATGAATTTCTAAACAACGAATGAATATCAATTCAACACATGAATGTTTTCAATAGTTTTTAGATATAGATAAAAATGTGATTTTTATTATCTAACAGTTTATTTCAAAATATGAATACCATTCAACACATGAATTTCTAAACAACGAATGAATATCAATTCAACACACGAATGTTTTCAATAGTTTTTAGATATAGATAAAAATGTGATTTTTATTATCTAACAGTTTATTTCAAAATATGAATACCATTCAACACATGAATTTCTAAACAACGAATGAATATCAATTCAACACACGAATGTTTTCAATATAAGGAATAAATATAGTTTAAGCATATGAAAATAATTCAAACACACAAATATTATTCAAAATTTCGGCAGCATAACGGCAGGGTAGTTACACCGGCACCGTCCCTAGTACGGCTCCTCGCTCTACCTTAAAACCTCGCGGTTTTTGACAATGGGAATCATGCATCTAATTCGCACGCAGGCGGCATGTTTATATTTTTTTTCCATTTCCACAAACTAATCCTATGTGGTTTCAACCAAATATTTTCCAATCACAATTGGGTATTTTTCAACCACAATCAACCAATATCAATCACAAACAATCCCAAACAATCAATCAATTCCAACCAATAAATATCGTCCATGGTTTGTGGACGAGGGGCGTATATATATATATATATATATAGATATTTATATATAGCAGTTCATTTTCAACTCATATATGTTTATTTATAAAAAGAATTTGAAGAGTGAGAAATCCTCACCAATAGCTATCCACTCACACGATTGTTCCTTAATAGAAACTTCGCCTACTTCGCCTTGTTGTTGCTTTCGTTTCCCGTATTCTCTACATAAGTAAAAATCGAATTTTTACCATGCTATTCAATATATATAAAAATATGATTTTTACTTTTGCTTTCACATATAAAAAATATGATTTTTGCTTTCACATATAAAAATATGATTTTTGCTTTCACATATAAAAACATGATTTTTACCTTCGCTTTCACATATAAAAACATGTTTTCTATTTTTGCTTTCACATATAAAAATATGTTTTCTATTTTATAAGTCATTTTTAAAATCAGTTTTTATATTCTTTAAAATTTCTTTAAAATCAAATCAGTTTTTCTCTTTTTTTTTTTTTTTATAAATGCAGTTTTATTTTATTTATTTTTTTATTTCAAAAACAGGTTTTTATACTTTTTATAAAATTCAGTTTAATACTTATTAAACAAATCACAGTATTTAAAATCAGAACTTAAAACAAAAATAAAATAAATAAATCAAATTAAAAAAAACTTACAGTGCTTCGAAGAAGGGGGGGGGATGCTGATGTCGGCGGCGGCACTTCTGGGGGGGGGAAATGAAGGCGTCGGAGGAGGTGGGCGTTCGCTGGTTCGAACGGTGGTGTCGCGACTGGATTCGACGGGGGGTGCTCGAGGTGGAGGCGGAGGCTGCGGGGAGGCGGTGAGTGGCTTCGAGATGGGGGGTGGCGGCGTGAGTTCGTCGGCGGCTCGAGGTTGGGGGGGGGGCGGCTCCGATTAGATTTAGGTTTTTGGTTTTTTTTTTTCTTTTTTTTTTTCTTCTGTTTCGAATTATAACTAACGGGGGGGGGCCAATCAGAAGGGAAAAAGGGGGAGAAAGAGTACCCTTTTTTTTTTTTTTTATTTAATTTAAATTTGCAAAAGGGTTGACTTTCATCCACGACCTCGAAACGGGGCCCACCGCCTGTCGCCCATAGCGTTTCACCCCCATTCCGAACACAATGGGATATGTATCGCAAGCTGGTTTGATCATTACAATCGGTTTCCTTTTGAATTTACATTTAAATCACTATATTGAATTTTAAACGCACATTTCAAATTACCGGGGTCACATACTAACTAGAAAAATTCCAGAAAAATATTTTCTAGTTTCGTATTGACGATTCGGTCCTAACAAAACTAGTTTCGTCGAATTCTGAGACCGTTTGAAAAATGGCCAATTTCCAGTCGATTAAATTCAATAGAAACTGGTCAAACGCGTTTTCTTTTGCCACGCTCACATATTGATTCGAAAAATTATGAAATTTGAAACCTAGCAATAACTTGACACTGCGGACCCAACAAAAGTGGTTTCGTCGAAATCCGAGGTCGTTTGCAAAATGTCCATTTTTAAGGGCCTGAATTCCATAGCGACTATTCAGAATTTTTAACTGGACATATCTTTTGATTCCCGCTATCAAATTCCGATTGGTTAGATTCGTTAGAAAGATATTACCAATAAGATCCTAATGTTTTTGGTCTCACTAAAATCCGGATTGTTTTGCACCCGGTATATTCAATTGAAGTTTGAAATCGAATTATCGAACTACCGCGCCATTTTCAATTCTATATATAATTATAATTAATTATATTCGTTTTCAAATGTCGATTCAAACTCAGTTTTCATCGTCATTAACTAAAATATTTATTTTAAATATTTAAAATCCATTATTTTAGCCAATTTAAAATTTTTAAATTGGTTCAGATTTTCTGGGTCGTTACAGAAACCCTAGTAACGGGGACCCATTTCAGTAGTAACCCACATAAATGTATCAAGGTACCCTGAAACTAGGCAGAGTGGGGCACGATTACTGGGCTGATTATAAGCGATCAAAATAGCGGCAGGGGGTACATCAGTGTAGGTCCCGACGAATTACGGGCATGCACGTACTCCGGAGTAGGAAAAAGCAGGCACTGGGAACCAGTAGTTATACACTGTGCATCTTGTATCGTGTCGGGTTGCTATCATAAGGATTGATACACCTTATGGTGGGACCAGCACAGGGTATCTACATGCAAGAGAGGGCCGATTGACATAGACACAAGGAAAATTAATACGAGTAAGGAGCCGATCGATAGGATAGTAAGGGTACATCTAACATCTTCATGGCAATTAGGCTGATTGAGGTAAGATCCTCATACTAGATGTACACTTGAAGGCTACCACAATTGCGGGGATTGGGATCACGTTGTAATATTATCATTTTGCACAGATTACTAGTTAGGACACTAGTTAGGCAGTGCAGATATATAGAGATCAGAATAACAAGGTAGTAGTGAAGAAGAGAAAGAGTAGAAGTGCATTCAGTTTATCTTGCCTTATCATTCCTTATGCTAATCTTAGGTTATCCTGTTATCCATGTTACCACGGTATTGTCTTATATTCAGTTTATTCATTTCATGATGCTTTTGCCTATTTACATGCTGAAAGTCACTGGACTTACCAGACTTATGTCTGACCCAGTTTGTTTCGCCTCTTTTCTTCCATCCCCCCCTCCCAGGTTCACAGGGAGGAAATATTACCTCTTAGCTCAGTTTTCTTTCCAAGCTCAAAGATGGTCGATGTATTGCTTTTGACTCTCTCTCTTCCACTGCTATGGCTGATTCATGCTTTATTGAGGAATATCATTGTTATTTTTATGCTTCTTTTATACTTGGAAGTTTTTGAATCAAGACAGAAGTTTTATGTATTACTTTTAAGTATGATTGAGACAATTGTTGAAAAAGCTTGACTGAACCACATTGTTTATAAAATGACTTTATTTTCCGCTGCTTTATCTTGTCTGTCTTGTAATTTATCTACATCTTTTACCTATAATTCTTCACTGGAGTTAAGGCATTCCATTTGTGTGTGACCTTAACGGAGGTGGGGCATTTCAAGTCCATACGTTAGAGGATGAATAACCATAATGGCTAGATCATCGGGGTGTCAAAAGACACAAAGAGGAGCACATGTCCATCTAGGTACTCTTGGTATTTCTCTGTGAGTGGCAGATGATCCGCCTGTACTCACAGAGGTTAGGTCTGCATAGGTGAACCAATGAGTATGCCTTGATTGCAATAATAAGGGGCAACCAAAAGACTAAGATGGACCAGCGTGATTCGGGGAAACCAGTTAGTGCCCTGTGATAGCAACTCATCATCTACCTACCATCTTCAGTAAGTACATAAAGAGGAAATGCGAAGAACTCCAAAAGACCATATACTTTGCTATCCAGTTATGGGTGATTTTGGCTAACAGGTTTGAAGGGCATAGGGGGCCAGGGTTAAGTTCTCATTCTTGGTATTTTTGGGTGCCTTTCATTAGTTGAGGGAGGGGTTTAAAGGGACCATAGCCACCGTAAAAGCAGACATTATCATTTGAAATCGGCAGATATCTGAAAGCTCCCGACCGAGTTCCGTGTTTTTTGAATAGCTCTGCCACAGGACTCAGGTGCACATATAGAGAACCTGTGCAATAGACATCGAGAACGATTGATGATACGTACGTGGGAAAGTCGATGTATACTCATGTCACTCTAGGTGGTGTATAATAAGACTAGAGGGCATTATTTGAGGATGGAACCTAATTCGATCGAATGGATCAAAGATGGAAGTCCGAACGCTTATGTAATGTAGAAGTAGTGGTTCTTTGTAGACGTAGCATTGTCATATATATAGAAATCCGCACAACATTCGGGCGTAGGATTAGCGACTGCTATATTCCTGCGATGATACGGTGGAAACCGTGCAAGTAGGGTACCATGGGGTTTACCTTATTTGGGGGTAGCTACATATACACTATATTAGGTTAATCTACTAGGGAGTAGATGGGTGCGACGTGTGTAAGCCTTGAATGCTAATAACACAGATAACCCAATAAATTAGAAAATGTAATTGAACTGTATATGTAGGATTATCCAGAAGTATAATTTAAATCCAGTCACATACGACTTATGTTCTGACCCCCCTCCTCAAAACATTCGCAGGTTAGGTTCATGACAAAGACTGTATAGCTGTAATAACCCGGAAATCCGAACCAATTTAAAATTTTTATTTTGGCAATTTTAATGAATTTTGAATATTTAAAATGAATTACTTTAAACAAAAACAACGAGAAATTTATTTTGAATAGAATTAGAATGTATATATTTATTTGAATCGTCATTAGAATATAAATATTTATTTATAATTATAAAGGGAATTGAAAATGGCGCGATAGTTCGAAAATTCGCTTTCAAATTTCAAATGAATGTACAAGATTCAAAATAAACCTGATTTTTACGAAACCAAAAATATTAGAATCTATTTGAAAATATCTTTCCACTGAATCTGAAAAATTGTAATTTCATAGCGGGAATAAAAAGTTATGCCCAGTTGAAATTTCAGAATAGTCGCTATGGAAAATATAGCCCTTAAAAATGGAAATTTTGCAAACGACCTCCGTTTTTTGACGAAACCACTTTTGTTGGATCCAGGATGTCAAATTATTGCTAGATTCCAAAATTCATAATTTTTGGGACTAACATGTGAGCGTGGCGAAGGAAAACGCGTTTTGACAGTTTCAGTTAATTTGGATTGACCAGAAAATGGCCATTTTTCTAACGGTCTTCAAATTTGACGAAATTAGTTTTGTTAGGACTGTATCGTCAATACGAAGCCAGAAATAATTTTTCTGGAATCTCTAGAGTCGGTATGTGGCCCCGGTAGATTGACATGTACATTTAAAATTGAATATATACTGAATTATATTTTAATTTTGATTAAAATTGATCGTAACAGTCGAACTGGCTTTTGAAACATATCCCATTATGTTCAGAATGGGGGTAATTAGCTAGGGGCATCAGTCGTTGGGCCACCTATAATTAAATATAATTAAATATATAAATTATATAATATCCTCTCCACCCCCCTTTCTCTGCCACGGTCAAAAGTTCGAAAAGAAAAAAAAACCTCGATGACGATGGAATCACGCTCCAGCCAATCGCTGCGTCGTGCCCCCATCCTCATCGCCACCTATCGTCGATCTTTTCCCCCATGCCTCACCGCTAGCCTTCCACCTCCCTCTCCGATTTGAAGAACCCCAACTCCCCCCAAAACCCTAGAAGTAGCCGACGCCGCTTACCGAAGGCACCCCAGAACTGTCACTGGCCAGTGCAGCCCCCCAGCCTTAGAACAACCTGCGCCGCTTTCCGCTCCCCACCTCCGACCAAATTTTGGCTAGGAACAATAAGCTTTTTTTTTACTTAGTTAAATTATATACATGTTTTTAAAAAAATCAGGTTTTTAGATGATATGCATTGTTTTTAAATTTAGTTTTTTTTAATATAACATAGATTATAAAATCAGTTATTGCAGAGATAGAAAAATAGATTTTTCTAAGATTTTTATAGATTAAAAGATTAGATTTTTACTGATTAAAAGATTAGATTTTTACTGATTAAAAGATTAGATTTTTATAGATTAAAAGACTAGATTTTTATATTATAGAGATAATAAGAATATGATTTTTATGTATGAAGTAATAGTTTTAAAATGTGTTTTTTAAATAATAAACTGCGTGATACAAATTGCAATGGTACTTTTTGAAAACAAATCTGAATTCAAACCGTTCAAAGAAATAAAAATGGCGGAGTGGAACCCAAAGGTGAGAACTCCTCACTGAATTTTCTTTATACAGTTATGTATTTTATAACTGCATATATAAACTGTTCCCTGTCGTTCACAGACCATGGACGACTTGTTTGGTTGTTTTGTTTAGTTGATTAGAGTATTTGGTTGAATTTGGTTTGGGAAATAATTAATGGAATTGATTAGATTGGTATGTGTATGGCGTGGGCCATTGTTAGACTGGGGATAAGGCTAGGCCTTATCTCGTTTCTAGTATCGTGCCGTTATGCCGTCGAAATTTTCTAAAATATATTAGAATAATAAAATTATTATTTTTATTGTGTAAATGAACCGAATGAATGTTTTATCGTTAAAAATATATTTTTTAACGTGTATGTGAATAAAATCAATATTTATTTACAAATCAGATGATTTGTTTATGTACACAGATTTGACTGATATTGATTGGGACGATAAATTTTACACATCACCCAACTCCACAAATAAAAACTGTGTTTGATTGTTTGAAACCCCACACGGGTATTGAGATGGAATTGGACATACACTAATCCCAATAATTAGCTGTATGTCGATCGATTGATTGACAGGCTGTTATAAGAATTAAATATTTATATTTGATGCTTATACAGTGAAGAATGCACTATGGATGATGGATGATTATTTATCACTGTTGTTGTGTACATGCCTTGTGTGAAATCCATATAATCATATTATGTGATAATTGACTGTGTCTAATTCCAGTTCAAAAGAAAAGAATATTTTAAAATAACACTTATTTTAAAATGACGAATATTTTCAAATAATATTCAGAAAAGATCAAAATCAAATTTTGATGTCCGATTTGGGATGGACACGATTATATTTAAATATATAAAGCCGTGCTGATTAGATTGACGTCATTTTGATGAGAACGATGTTTATATCGATTTTATTCATTTTTTTTAATGAATATCGAAAGGGAATTGATTTCAAAATCTAATGTTTTGAAAATATTATCATTTATATATCGATGATATGGAATATTCAATTTGGATTTGAAATTGAATACGAAGTTGAAATTGTTTTGAAACCGAATTGAAAACGATTTATAAAATACGTCTTAAATGTAAATCGACGAAATATATATTATATATATATATAATATAATGGCCTGAATAGAACGCGCCACGCTATGGCAGTTCGCGAATTTCGACCATTGACTTCGAACGGATATTACGGGAGATCCGACCGTCGGATTCTCCTAAAACTAGAATAATTGGGTTTGTATCGGAAAGAACTTTCTAATGGGTACAAGAAATTAGAAATATAATGGTTGGATTTGGAATTATGTCCAAATCAAATTTGGAAAAGGTCGTTGTAAGTGCAGTTCGATGGCCGTTTATGGAAATCGACGGTACAGGCCTTGATAAAATTATTAAAAATATCAATAATTAGTGTAAAATCATAAGAAATGATTTGGAAAGAATTGGGATGAAAAACTCCATATTTAAAAAGATAAAAATAGTTTTTATCGAAATAAACTAGTTTTGAACTAGAATCGTAATCCATTTATTTTTAAAATAAATAAATTTGATTTGAAATGGTTTTAAAAATAACCAGAATTTCCAATATATAAATTGGAATGGATTTGAATCGAAATTGTCTTCGGAGTATTTCGATATTAATTTCGTGATTATACAGATATTGTTATGGAAATTTGAAAGATAAATTTATATTGTTATTTCCAATACGATATTTGTCGGTCGTAGAATTTGATATTGAATATAAGCCGCTATATTTTCTATCCAGAGCCTTGTATTTAATATCAAATTGGAATTTGGGTTTGTTGTGAATGGTGTCTTCATTAACACTATTCTTAAAACCCAGTTGAGAAAAAGATTAAATCTTTTTATTTAGATTTAATGAAGTATACCGACTAAATAATATTTCATTGGAATTGAAATGCAATTGATTTTTGGGTTTAACGTGAACGATGTTTTAAATAACACTTGTTCTTTAACCCGATCGTAAATGGAATGTGAATTGGGCTTATCGTGAACTGTGTTTTAGCGACATTCGTTCTTTAACCCATTTACAGTGAAATGGGATTTGGAATTTATAAATCTTTTCTTAAGATTTAAAGGAGATTTTCCACAGTAAAGTTTTCCAATATAATAAAATAAATTAGAATGGAATGGAATTCGATTTGGTAATAATCGAAGTGAATTTATGAGCATGAGGACTGCTAACATATATGGAATTTAAAAGGCTTTGCCGTTATTCCATTTATATTATTAGTCGGATATGGAAGTTTATATCGATTATATATATTGATTAGTTTTCCATGAAGTTTCCATCGTTAACGGAATGTGATTTTGGGTTGTCGTGAATGGTATCTTTAATAATAATTTTCTTAGACCCAACGGAGTTAAGAAAATCAGAAACTAACAGGAGATTAGTTAAGTTGAATCGTTTCCTGGGTATTGATCTGATGTTGGTTTCGGCCTTCGGGGTTATTACTTAGGGAAGTGTTCACTTGCTAATTTATGATTAAAGGCTGAGGGAATAGAATGTGTAAGAACCCGTAACTTCCCCGTGAAGGAAGGAGCGGATACTTTGAGAACAACACACATCGGAACACAGACAGAAGAACATTTCATTGTTATTACAACAATTCCATCAGATACAAGAATATACAGAGTATATATGAATAAATTACATTCGATAAATATCAGAGATTACAATAAATTACACAGCAACGGTAAATAATACAAAATCACAACTGAAAATAATACACGGATACAGAGCTTTCCGAGCATCGTTCCAGCTGTAAATCAGGACCCTATGAATATAAATCTGCAAAACCAAAACTACTAGCTGCCCGTGTGGAAAATAGGGGCACCCAGAGTTTAGGTTAAAACAATAAACTCCAGGTCAGTCATGGGACTGGTGTGAGAACTAAAACAGTTATTAATCTTTATTTTTAAAGTTAGGTAAATCAAGGGACCACGCCGTATAACACGGAACGGGTTTCCTCCCAAGAATACCAGTGCGTAAAACAAACAGCGCAATGCTAAAATAAAGAAAAATGAAGCTGTTATAAGACCCAGGTCCCATCACACAATGCAACGCAAGCCGGAGGATAGGGTTTTCCCTTATAACAGCCAAAGCATGCTTGATACGTTTAAAACACATTATTTGATACTATTATAGGTGTATAGTGTCAAAACAATTTTCAATCATAAATATCAATCATAGGCGGCATGGGTACCATCTATCATGTCGCCATACTAGGCTCTACAAATAAAACCGAAACACACGTATTGGAAATTGGATTCCGTCATGAGCCGAGGCAAGGGGCAAGCTCCTCTCCGCGTTCGAGACACTCTAGCAAATGCCTCAGGACCCCACTATGATCCTTGGATCTTCAGGGCCGGTCCTCTCTTACTTCTGAGGATTAGTTATTCCTGAACACACGTTTCCCGGTCCTTACAGACCTATATCCGAGGCGCCTCATATCCAACAACCACACAGGTGAAAAGTATATAAATGTCAGGGATGGTAGGTCACTGACACCACCCTAGCTAGAAAGAAACGTCGTGATCTCCCTGCAGTCACTATCCCGTTTTTGACTCATACCGAGGTGTGAGGCTCGCGAATTCACGTTATACACAAAGCTACGCCACACAGGCCGTGCTTTGATCATCAACCACAAGACTTTGCTTTTCAACAGAAGCCTTGATCAATTGCCACTTAGCATGCCACATTGGCAATTCACTCCATGCGACTGATGTCCATCGATATACAACCTCTGAGCTCGTACGCCTTAGAGAAGGGCGTTAAGCAAGAGAATAAATTCTCCGCCGCCAAACAGATGTATATTTAATAGAGATCAATCAACACAGAATAAAATCCAGTGTCAGACACACAATCCATTTACAAGTTCGTTCTGGGTCTGAACGAAACCGGAGGCACTTTCCTCGCATATCCATCCATCTCCAAGTACGTCTGGACGATCACCAACTGATTCCCTCATCCTGGGTGTACAGCCCAATCAAGATCATCAGTAATCACCCAAACGATGTGAAGACTTCCGGTCTTAAACCACCGTCTTCATCTTCGACATCTCGTCGAATCGGTTATTCAGAATGGGTATAAACCCGGCCTTTCTGAATAACCCACGTATATAATAAACAAATGTTACACAAACACAATGAACGCCTCATTCCAATTCAGAATATTCTTTTATTCACAAAATCACATTCTTAGGGAAAGGTTCCCATTAATTTTATCAAAGATAAATTCTTCTAAATTTATTCTTTAATCTTCCTTTGGATATCATCTCAAACTAGTCGGGATTAACGAACCACACCGAAGTAATTATTTAGTTTATTTCCCAATCCCAACCTATATATCCCATGGAGCAAAACTGGTGATACTCCATATCTAACACCACGGTGTTATCGGTAAAATTAATTACCATTTCACGTTCAAATCTAATTAAAGATTTAACTATCGCTTTGGAGCAAAACTGGTGGTACTCCATTCTCGATCACCTTTCAGATTTGATAATTTAAATTATCAATTCACATTTTAATCTAATTAAAGATTCATTAAAACTCCACTTAGCTTTAATCTTTTCAAAAATCAATATCCTGCCTTTAACTGGGTTAAAGAACCAATGTCATCTAAAACACGATTCACGATAAACCCAAATCACATTTGATATTAAATACAAGGCTCTGAATAGAAAATATATCGACTTATATTCAATACCAAATTCTGAAACCAACAAATATCGTATTGGAAATAACGATATAAAATATATCTTTCAAATTCCCATAACAATATTTGTATAGTCACGAAATCCAACATCGAAATATCCCGAAGATAATTTCGATTCAGCTCCAGTCCAATCCACGTATTGGAAATATTGATTATTTTTAAAATCACTTTCAAATTCAATTTATTCACTTCACAAATAAATTGATTTTAATTCTAGTTCAAAACTAGTTCATTTTGACAAAAATCTATTTTTATCTTTTCAAATTTGGAGTTTTTCACCCCAGTTCTTCCCAATTCACATATTATGATTTTACACAAATTATGAATATTTTTAATAATTTTATCAAGGCCCGTGTAGTCGATTTCCAACAACGGCCATCGAACTGCACTTACAGCGACCTTTTTCGAATTTGATTTGGACATAACTCCAAATCCAACCGTTAGATTTTAAATTTCTAATATTCATTGGAAAGCTCTTTTCGATACGAACCCAACGGTTCCGGTTTTAGGAGAATCCGACGGTCGGATCTCCTGCAATGTTCGTTTGAAATAAATGGTCGAAATTCACGAACTGCCGCGGCGCGGCGCGTTCTATTCAGGCCATTATATATATAATATATATATATTATATATATTTCGTCGATTTCCTTTTAAAACGTATTTTATAAATCGTTTTAAATTCGTTTCAAAAACAATTTCAACTTCATCTTCAATTTCAAATCGATTTGATTTCAATTCAATTCGAGTTCATTTCAATTCAATTCAAATTCAAATTCAAATTCGTTTCAATTCAATTCAATTCGAATTTACCTTCTATTTGATTCAATTCGAATTCGTTTCAAATTGATTTCAATTCAATTTCAGTTCATTTTAAATTTCAATTTCAAAATATTCAATTTGAATTCATTTCTATTTTATTCGAATTCAAATTCGTTTCAATTCAATTCAATTCAATTTTAATTTACCTTCTATTTGATTCAATTCGAATTCGTTTCAAATTGATTTCAATTCAATTTCAGTTCATTTTAAATTTCAAAATATTCAATTTGAATATCACTTTTCAATATTCATTATACAACGAATAAAATCGATATAAATATCGTTCGCGTCAAAATAACGCATCTCTAATCAACACGGATTTATATTTATCCCATTCAACACATGAATCTATATTTCTTTCAACACACGACTAATCTCAACACATGAGTACTGTCAACACATCACTATTTTTGTTATGTAAAATATTTTATAAAACTAAGGTATCTATCGTTTGATTTTCAATTAGACTTCTACTGGGAAGTAGTTCTAATTTTAAATGTGATAAAGATGTAATTTATTTTATTTAAAATATTTTACTCAACACATGAATAGTTTCAACACAGGATCATCGTCAACACATGACTATTTTTATATTCAACACATGAATTTTCTTTTATAATATTCATTGTTTTCCCCATTGGAATGAGGCCCAATCAATCACCATATAATGTTGATTATATGGATTCCATACAACACATGTATATAATAGCATTGGAAAAATAATCAATCATCAACCAAAGTGCACTACACTGTATAAGCATCAAATATAGATATCTGACGCTTATAACAGCCTGTCAATCAATCGATCGACATATTTAATCAATCAGGATGAGTGAACTTCAAATTTCATCCCAACACCCGTGTGGGGTTTCAAACAATCAAACACAGATTTTATTTGTGTAGTTGGGCGATGTGTAAAATTTATCGTCCCAATCAATGTCCTTCAAATAGGTGTACATAAACAAACCGTCCGGTTTGTAAATGAATATTTTATTTTATTCACTTCCACGTTAAAAATTATATTTTTAACGTCAAAAATATTTATTTCAACACTTGAATTTCTATTCAGTTCATTTACACAATAAAAATGATATTTTTATTTTTCTAACATATTTTAGAAAATTTCGGCGGCATAACGGCGCGATACTAGAAACGGGACGAGGCCTAGCCTTATCCCCGGTCTAGTGAAGGCCCACGCCATTCACACATCAATCAAATCCATTCCATTTCACCAAACAATTCAATTCAAACCAATTAGACTAACCAACTACACAACCAAACAATTTAACAAGCAAGCCATCCATGGTCTGTGGATGACGGGTGTCGGGTGCTACTAAGCACCGTCTGCATCCTAGTGTATATATATATATATATATATAACTAGAATAAGAAATTTGAGTGAGAAGTTCTCACCGAAAGCTATCCAACTATCTTGACTCTTCTTTTATAGAAATCTTCTTCATTCTCGCCTTTTTATCATCTTCGTTGCCCGTAGTCACTACATATATAAAAATCACACATTTTTATATTTTGATGTCTTTAAAATAAAAATCACATTTTTATTCACTTTCAATTTAAAAATCCTATTTTTATAATCGCTTCCTACATTTAAAAATCGAATTTTTACTATGCTATTCAATATATAAAAAAAAATCGTATTTTTACTATGGTGTCATATAGATAAAAATTCCATTTCAAAAATATAGATTTCGCCTTTATAAAAATAAAGTTTTCGCCTTTATAAAAATAAAGTTTTCGCCTTTATAAAAATAAAGTTTTCGCCTTTATAAAAATAAAGTTTATATTTTTCTCGAAGTAAAAATCATATTTTTACTTCACTACTCATATCAAAATATCGTTTTTATTTTTGCTACCTATACAAAGATGTTATTTCTAATATTCCTACAATGCAAAGATCATATTTTTATCTTTCTTCAATATAAAAGATTATATTTTTACTACTTTAAAAATATAAAAATCATATTTTTAATCTTTCCTATATTATATAAAAAAACTATATCTTTACCCTACTGCTATAATAAAAATTATAGTTTTACCACATAAAAATCGTATATTTTTCAGTTTCTAAAAATCACATGTTTTATCATATAAAAATCCTCTCTTTTTATTATTAAAAATCATTTCTTCTTAATGCCATAATATATATAAAAATCGATTTTATTTTATGCTAAAAACAATTTCTAAATTCATAATAACACCTACATAATAAACAAATAAAACAAATACATAAAACTTACATTTTTAATGAAAGGAGGGGGGTGGTTTTGCTGTTGAACTTCGAAGGGGGGGGGGGGGGGTGGCTCAGAGTTGTCTCGCGAGGCCGGAGTTGCAGGCGAGGGGGTGGTCGGTCTGGCAGTGGGCGGGTGTTGGGGAAGAGAAGGAGGAGGGAGGCTAGGCGAGGTCAGAGAGGAGGGAGGGCGTTGCGCCGTCGACGGCGTCGGGTGGAGGGTTTGGGGAGGAGCGAATAGGGGTGCGCCAGACTTTTGGGGCAGAGGCGCCAGAGGCGCCTGAGGCGCGGCAGCCCAGGCGGCGGCCATCTCCCCCCCTTCCGTCATCGATCTTCTTCTGTTTTTTTTCGATTCTGAAATAATGATTTGGGGGGGGGGGGGGGCAGAGCGGGTTAATGGGGAGAGGTTTTCCTTTTTTTTTTTAATTAATTTTCAAAAAGCTGACTTTTACATACGACCTCGAAACGAGGCCCACCGCCTGTCGTCCATAGCATTTTACCCCCATTCCGAACACAATGGGATATGTATCGTAGGTTGATTTGATCGTTTCGACCAGTTTCCTTTGAATTTACATTTAAATCACTATATTGAATTTTAAACGTACATTTCAAATTACCGGGGTCACATATTAACTTTAAAAATTCTAGAAAAATATTTTCTAGCTTCGTATTGACGATACGGTCCTAACAAAACTAGTTTCGTCGAATTCTGAGGCCGTTGGAAAAATGGTCAATTTCCAGTCGATTAAAATCAACTAAAACCGGTCAAACGCGTTTTCCTTTGCCACGCTCACATATTGATTCGAAAAATTACGAAATTTGTAATCTAGCAATAACTTGACATCACGGACCCAACAAAAGTGGTTTCGTCAAAATCCGAGGTCATTTGCAAAATGTCCATTTTTATGGGCCTGAATTCCATAGCGACTATTCAAAATTTTCAACTGGACATATCTTTTGATTCCCGCTATGAAATTTTGATTTGTCAGATTCGTTGGAAAGATATTATCAATTAGATCCTAATGTTTTTGGTTTCACTAAAATCCGGATTGTTTTGCACCCGGTACATTCAATTGAAGTTTGAAATCGAATTATCGAACTACCGCGCCATTTACAATTCCTTTTATAATTATATATAAATATTTATATTCTAACGACGACGCGTATAATATATACGTCGAATTCTATTCAAAATAAATTTCTCGTCGATAATATTTAAAATAATCTATTTTAAATATTCAAAATTCACTAAAATTGCCAAAATAAAAATTTTAAACTGGCCCAGATTTTCCGGATTATTACAGAATGTGATTTTGGGTTTATCGTGAACCATGTTTTAAATGACATTGGTTCTTTAACCTAGTTAAAGATAGGATATGATTTCCTAATTTAAACAATCATTAATATTGATTTTTGGGAAGATTAAATCCAAGTGGAGTTTTAATGAATCTATAAATAGATTGAAAGGTGAATTTGATAACTAAAATTATCAAATTCAAGAAATGATCGAGAATGGAGTATCGCCAGTTTTGCTTCAAGCGATAGTTAAATCTTTAATTAGATTTGAATGTGAAATGGTAATTGAATTTGCCGATAACACCGCGGTGTTAGATATGAAGTATTGCCTGTTTTACTTCATGGGATGAATAGGTTGGGGTTGGGCAATCTAACAAATGATTACTTCGGTAAGGTTCGCTAATCCCGACTAGTTTGGATAAACCATAATTTGGTATGAATTGATATTCAAAGGAAGATTAAAGAATAAATTTAAAGAATTTATCTTTAATAAAATTAATGGGAACCTTTCCCAAAGTAAAAAAAATTTGAATAAAGGAATATTTTGGATTGGAATAAGGCGTATGTTGTGTTTTTATAACACTTGTTTATTGTATGAGCAAGTTATTCGGAAAGACCAGGTTTATCCCATTCTGAATTACTGATACGACGATAAGTCGAAGATGAAGACGGTGGTTGAAGACCGGAGGTTTTCACATCGTTTGGATGATTCCTGATGATCTTGATTGGGTCATACACCCAAGAGGAGGGAATAAGTGGTGATCGTCCAAACGTACTTGGAGATCGATGGATATGCGAGGAACAAGGTGCCTCCAGTTTCGTTCAGACCCAGAACGGACTTGTAAATGGACTGTGTGTCTGACATTGGATTTTTCCCTGCATTGATTGATCTCTATTAAATATACATCTTCCTGGTGAAGGGGAATTTATTCCCTTACTTCACCCTTCTCTGAGACGTATGGGATCAGAGGTTGTATATCGATAGGAATTAGTCGCATGGAGTGAATTTCCTGTGTGGCATGCTGAGATGAAAATGATCAAGGCTTTTGTAGAAAAGCATAGCCTTATGGTTGATGATCAAAGCATAGCTTTAATATAACGTCGCTTTGTGTATCGTTGATTCGCGAGCCTCACACCCCGGTGTGAACCAAAAATGGGAGAGGACGTCAGGGAGGGCATGTGTTTCCTTCTAGCTAGAAGTGGCGTCAGTGGTTTTACACGCCCTGATGAGTTTGACTTATGTGTTTGTAGGAGTGCTAGGCGCTTCAGTTATATCGGTCGATCCAGGACCAATGGAGTTATTCGTTGGCTCATTTACGCCCCATATGGCGGGGAAACACATGTTCAGGGTTTAAGTTTAATCCACTCTGTATGGACTGACCCTTAGGATCTAAGGTGCAGTTGCGGTTGTTCCTAAGGCTCGAGCTAGACAACCTCGAAGTGGTGAGGATGAACCCTTGCCTCGGTTCACAAATGGAAATCCAATTTCCAATACGTGACAATTGCGGTTTTGATTGTAGAGCCTAGTATTGGCGACATGATATATGGTACCCATGCCGTCTAGGATTAATACATTTATATTTGAATTTGTTTTAAACACTATGCACTTATAATAGTATCAAATGATTTGTTTTAACGTACCAAGCATGTTTGGCTATTATAAGGTAAAACCTTATCCCCCGGCTTGCATTGCATTGTGTGATAGGACCTGGGTCTTATAATAGCTTCATTTTCCAAAAAAAAAAGCATTGCGCTTTTTTGTTATATGCACTGGTATTCTTGGGAGGAAACCCGTTCCATGTTATACGGCGTGGTCCCTTGAATTACCAAATTTTAAAATAAAGTTTTAAGTAACTGGTTTAGTTCTTACACTAGTCACATGACTGACCTGGAGTTTATTGTTTTAACCTAAACTCTAGGTGTCCCTATTTTCCGCATGGGCAGCGAGTAGTTTTGGTTTTGCAGATTTATATTCATAGGATCCTGATTTACAGCTAATGCGATATTCGGAAAGCTCTATATCCGTGTATTACTTTTAGTTTTGTTTTGTATTGTTTTCCGCTGCTATGTATTTAAATGTAATTTAAATCTTTAATATTGATCAAATGTATATGATTTATTCATACTCTGTTATATTCTTGTATTCTGATGAAATTGTTCTAATAAGCAATGAAATGTTCTTCTGTTTGTGTTCTGATTCGTTTTCTCCTCCAAGCAATCCATCCTTTCTCCGCTCTTTGGAGATCGGGGAAGTTCGGGTCATTTCATTTTGGTATCAGAGCTCTGGTTTACTGAGCTCGAGAACAAGACATTTTAGAACCAAACAAAACAATTCATCAGAGATTGGATTAGTAATATCCAATAAGAATGACTCGTTAGAGATGGGATCAGTAGCGTCCTGGAATGAGTCGCAAGAGTGTTATTTTCAAAAATAAAATAGAAAAAAAAAATTTATTTTGAAAATTTAAACCATTTTATATGTATTTGAATATTATTTTTATATTGATTTTGGACAAATAAGTATATGAAGATCTTGGATATACGCCTAGCTAGCGTGTATTCGAAGTCTCAAATATACTAAATAGATATAGAAGCACACTCTAGTCGCCCGAAGATGACACTGATGATTGAGGTCTCATCATCAGTATTTGTGTTCGAGTTTCGAAAGTGGAATATCTATATATTTCTAATTGACTGGTGTGAGAACCAAAACTAGATAGGGTTTATTTGTTGTGATTTGGTACCAAAAACATGATTTTCTGTATATATATATATCAAAATTATGAATTTGAAATGTTAATCAACTAATTGATTGCTGATTGTGTTGTTTGATTACTGTTTTGATTAATTAAAATTTGGAACCATTAAGCCAAATAGTATCAAATGTTGGAATGAATTGAAAATTGTTTGGAAATGCATATATTTACATGTATATACATTGAACAGGTCATAGCAAGGTGGCTAGAGAAGAGGAATAAAATTGTTTGCCCGACAAATAGGTACATGTTTATTGTATTTCTTGGGTTTTTTGATGATTTTATGAGCCGATTGGCTAGTCGCTTGGCTGTTTCTTTTTCTTTTTGGATTGGAGAGGCCTGTATGGAAATTTCGGGATTTTTCCGGTGCTCCGATGCAGGGGAGGTTATGGCGAAAATTTTCGAAAATTTAGGGTGTTAGCCAAATTTTTGAAGAATTTGGAAAGTTCTTAGAAACTGGAAAATTGAAGAACTTAAGCCATAATGAAATGAATGAAAGTTCAGTTGGTTAGTTAAACAACTTTCAGCTTCGTTCCTTTTTGGGGATGAAAAGTTTAAAGTGGGGGAGATTGAAATAACCCGGAAATTCGAACCAATTAAATTTTTTATTTTGGCAATTTTTATGAATTTTGTATATTTAAAATGAATTATTTTAAATAAAAACGATGAGAAATTTATTTTGAATAGAATTAGAACGTGTATATTTATTTGAATCGTCGTTAGAATATAAATATTTATAATTATCAAAGGAATTGAAAATGGCGCGGTAGTTCAAAAATTCAATTTCAAATTTCAAATGAATGTACAGGATTTAAAATAAACCGGATTTTTACAAACAAAAAATATTAGAATCTATTTGAAAATATCTTCCCAACGAATCCAAAAAATTGAAATTTCATAGCGGGACTAAAAAGTTATGCCCAGTTGAAATTTCAGAATAGTCGCTATGGAAATTATAGCCCTTAAAAATGGAAATTTTGCAAACGACCTCCGTTTTCGACGAAACCACTTTTGTTGGATCCAGGATGTCAAATTATTGCTAGATTCCAAAATTCATAATTTTTGTGACTAATATGTGAGCGTGGCAAAGGAAAACGCCTTTTGACAGTTTCATGTAATTTGGATTGACCAGAAAATGACCGTTTTTCAAACGGTCTTCAAATTTAACGAAATTATTTTTGTTAGAACTGTATCGTCAGGACGAAGCTAGAAATAATTTTTCTAGAATTTTTAGAGTCAGTATGTAGGCCCCGGTAGATTGAAATCTACGTTTAAAATTGAATATATACTAAATTATATTTTAATTTTGATTAAAATTGATCGTAACAGTTGAAATGTCTTTTGAAACATATCCCATTAGGTTTGGAACATGGGTAATTAGCTAAGGGCGTTAGTTATTGGGCAACGGTTGGAATTCATATTAAAAAGTTGTTTTCTTTGAAAACTAAATATAATTAAATATTTATATTATATAATATACTCTCCACCCCCTCCTTTCTCTGCCACGGTCAAAAGTTCAAAAAAAAAAGACCTCAATGACGATGGAATCGCGCTCTAGCCAATCGCTTGCGTCGCGCCCCCATTCTCGCCGCCACCTACCGTCGATCTTCTCCCCCATGCCTCACCGCCAGCCTTCCACCTCCCTCTCCGATTTAAAGAACCCCAACTCCCCCCAAAACCCTAGAAGTAGCCGACGCCGCCTACTGAAGGCACCCTAGGACTGTCACTGGCCAGTGCAGCCCCCCTCCGCCTTAGAACCACCTGCGCCACTTTCCGCTCCCAACCTCCGACCAAATTTTGGCTAGGAACAATATTTTTTTTTTACTTAGTTAAATTATATAGATGTTTTAAAAAAAATCAGTTTTTTTATATAACATAGATTATAAAATCAGTTTTTATAGAGTTAGAAAAATAGATTTTTCCAAGATTTTTAAAGATTAAAAAATTAGATTTTTATAGATTAAAAGATTAGATTTTTATAGATTAAAAGACTAGATTTTTATAGATTAAAAGATTTGATTTTTATATTATAGAGATAATAAAAATATGATTTTTATGTATGAAGTAACAGTATAAAAATGTGTTTTTCAATAATAAACTTCGTGATACAGATTGCAATGGTACTGCCGGAAAACAAATCTAAATTCAAACCGTTCAGAGAAATAAAACTGGCAGAGTGGAACCCAAAGGTGAGAACTCCTCACTGAATTTTCTTTGTACAATTATTTATTTTATAACTACATATATGAACTATTCCCCGTCGTCCACAGACCATGGACGACTTGTTTGATTGTTTGGTTTAGTTGATTAGAGTATTTGGTTGAATTTGGTTTGGGAAATAATTAATGGAATTGATTAGATTGGTATGTGTATGGCGCGGGCCATTGTTAAACTAGGGATAAGGCTAGGCCTTATCCCGTTTCTAGTATCGTGCCGTTATGCCGTCAAAATTTTCTAAAATATATTAGAACAATAAAAATATTATTTTTATTGTGTAAATGAACCGAATGAATGTTTTATCGTTAAAAATATAATATTTAACGTGTATGTGAATAAAATAAATACTCATTTACAAATCAGACGATTTGTTTATGTACACTGATTTGACTGATATTAATTGGGACAGTAAATTTTACACATCGCCCAACTACACAAATAAAACCTGTGTTTGATTGTTTGAAACTCCACACGGTTATTAGGATGAAATTGGACATACAATAATCCCAAAAATTAGCTGTATGTCGATCGATTGATTGACAGGCGGTTATAAGCGTTAAATATTTATATTTGATGCTTATGCAGTGAAGAATGCACTCTGGATGATTATTTATGACTGCTGTTGTATACATGCGTTGTATGAAATCCATATAATCATATTATATGGTAACTGACTGTGTCTGACTCCAGTTCAAAGGAAAAGAATATTTTAAAATTACGATTATTTTAAAATGACGAAAATTTTCAAATAATATTCAGAAAATATCAAAATCAAATTTTGATGTCCAATTTGGGATGGACACGATTATATTTAAATATATAAAACCATGTTTATTAGATTGACGTATTGTGACGAGAACGATATTTATATCGATTTTATTCATTTTTATAATGAATATCGAAAAGGAATTGATTTCAAAATCTAATGTTTTGAAAATATTATCATTTATATATCGATGATATGGAATATTCAATTTTGATTTGAAATTGAATATGAAGTTGAAATCTTTTTGAAAACGAATTGATAACGATTTATAAAATACGTTTTAAATGGAAATCGACGAAATATATTATATGTATTATATATGTATATATATATATATATAATATAATGGCATGAATAGAACGCGCCGCGCCGCTGTAGTTGGCGAATTTCGACCATTGATTTCGAACGGACATTACAGGAGATCCGACCATCGGATTCTCCTTAAACAGGAACCATTGGGTTCGTATCGAAAAGATCTTTCTAACGGGTACAAGAAATTAAAAATCTAATGGTTGGATTTGGAATTATGTCCAAATCAAATTTGGAAAAGGTCGTTGTAAGTGCAGTTCGATGGCCGTTTATGGAAATCGACAGTACGGGCCTTGATAAAATTATTAAAAATTTCAATAATTAGTGTAAAATCATAAGAAATGATTTGGAAAGAATTGGGATGAAAAAATCCATATTTGAAAAGATAAAAATAGATTTTTGTCGAATTGAACTAGTTTTGAACTAGAATTATAATCCATTTATTTTTAAAATAAATAAATTGGATTTGAAATGGTTTTAAAAATAACCATACTTTCTAATATATAAATTGGAATCTATTTGAATCGAAATTGTCTTCGGAGTATTTTGATATTGAATTTCGTGATTATACAGATATTGTTATGGAAATTTGAGATATATATTTATATCGTTATTTCCAATACGATATTTGTTGGATGTAGAATTTGATATTGAATATAAGCCGATATGATTTCTATTCAGAGCCTTGTATTTAATATCAAATTGGAATTCGGGTTTGTCGTGAATGGTGTCTTCATTAACACTATTCCTGAAACCCAGTTGAGAAAAAGATTAAATCTTTTTATTTAGACTTAATGAAGTAAACCAATTAAATAATATTTAATTCAAATTGAATTGGAATTTATTTTTGGGTTTATTGTGAACGATGTTTTAAATAACACTTTTTCTTTAACCCGATTGTTAGTGGAATGTGAATTGGGCTTATCGTGAACTGTGTTCTAGCGACATTCGTTTTTTAACCCGATTTACAGTGAAATGGGATTTGGAATTTATAAATTGTTTGTTAAGATTAAAAGAAGATTTTCCAAAGTAAAGTTTTCCAATTTAATAAAATAAATTGGAATGGAATGGAATTCGATTTGGTAATAATCGAAGTGAATTTCTGTTGATGAGAACTGCTAACATATATGGAATTTAAAAGGCTTTGCCGTTATTCCATTTATATTATTAGTTGGATATGGAAGTTTATATCGATTATATATATCGATTTGTTTTCCATGAAGTTTCCATCGTTAATGGAATGTGATTTTGGGTTTTCGTGAATGGTATCTTTAATAATACTGTTCTTAGACCCAACGGAGTTAAGAAAATCAGAAACTAATTGGGGATTAGTTAAGTTGAATGGTTTCCTGGGTATTGATCTGATATTGGTTTCGGCCTTCGGGGTTATTACTTAGGGAAGTGTTCACTTGCTAATTTACGATTAAAGGCTGATGGAATAGAATGTGATTTTGGGTTTATCGTGAACCATGTTTTAAATGACATTGGTTCTTTAACCCAGTTAAAGACAGGATATGATTTCCTAATTTAAACAATCATTGATATTGATTTTTGGGAAGATTAAAACCAAGTGGAGTTTTAATGAATCTATAAATAGATTGAAGGGTGAATTTGATAACTAAAATTATCAAATTCAAGAAATGATTGAGATTGGAGTATTGCCAGTTTTACTTCAAGCAATATTTAAATCTTTAATTAGATTTGAATGTGAAATGGTAATTGAATTTGCCGATAACACCGCGGTGTTAAATATGAAGTATTACCAGTTTTACTTCATGGGATGAATAGGTTGGGGTTGGGAAATTTAACAAATGATTACTTCGGTAAGGTTCGCTTATCCCGACTAGTTTGGATAAACCATAATTTGGTTTGAATTGATATTCAAAGGAAGATTAAAGAATAAATTTAAAGAATTTATCTTTGATAAAATTAATGGGAACCTTTCCCAAAGTAAAAGAATATTTGAATAAAGGAATATTCTGGATTGGAATAAGGCGTATGTTGTGTTTTTATAACACTTGTTTATTGTATAAGAGAGTTATTCGGAAAGACCGGGTTTATCCCATTCTGAATAACTGATACGACGATAAGTCGAAGATGAAGACGGTGGTTGAAGACCGGAGGTCTTCACATCGTTTGGATGATTCCTGATGATCTTGATTGGGTCGTACCCCCAAGAGGATGTAATAAGTTGGTGATCGTCCAGACGTACTTGGAGATCGATGGATATGCAAGGAACAAGGTGCCTCCGGTTTCGTTCAGACCCAGAACAGACTTGTAAATGGACTGTGTGTCTGACATTGGATTTTTCCCTGCGTTGATTGATCTCTATTAAATATACATCTTCCTGGTGAAGGGGAATTTATTCCCTTAATTCACCCTTCTCTGATACGTACAGGATCAGAGGTTGTATATCGATAGGCATCCGTCGCATGGAGTGAATTTCCTGTATGGCATGCTGAGATGCAAATAACCAAGGCTTTTGTCGAAAAGCAGACCCTTGTGGTTGATGATCAAAGCATAGCTTTAATATAACGTCGCTTTGTGTAGTGTTAATTCGCGAGCCTCACACCCCGGTGTGAACCAAAAACGGGAGAGGACGACAGGGAGGGCATGTGTTTCCTTCTAGCTAGAAGTGGCATCAGTGGTTTTAGACGCCTTGACGAGTTTGACTTATGTGTTTGTTGGAATAAGATGCGCCTCAGTTATATCGGCCGATCCGGGATCGATGGAGTCATTCGTTGGCTCATTTACGCCCCATAGGGCGGGGAAACGCATGTTCATGGTTTAAGTTTAATCCACTCTGTGAGGACTGACCCTTAGGATCCAAGGTGCAGTTGCGACTGTTCCGAAGGCTCGGGCTAGACAGTCTCGAAGTGGTGAGGACGAACCCTTGCCTTGGTTCATAGATGGAAATCCAACTTCCAATACATGACAATTGTGGTTTTGATTGTAGAGCCTAGTATTGGCGGCATGATATATGGTACCCATGCCGTCTAGGATTAATACATTTATATTTGAAGTTGTTTTATACACTATGCACTTATAATAGTATCAAATGATTTGTTTTAACGTACCAAGCATGTTTGGCTATTATAAAGTAAAACCTTATCCCCCGGCTTGCATTGCATTATGTGATAGGACCTGGGTCTTATAATAGCTTCATTTTCCAAAAAAAAAAACATTGCGCTGTTTTGTTATATGCACTGGTATTCTTGGGAGGAAACCCATTCCGTGTTATACGCCGTGGTCCCTTGAATTACCAAATTTTAAAGTAAAGTTTTAAATAACTATTTTAGTTCTCACACCAGTCTCATGACTGACCTGGAGTTTATTGTTTTAACCTAAACTCTGGGTGTCCCTTTTTTCCGCATGGGCAGCTAGTAGTTTTTGTTTTGCAGATTCATATTCATAGGATCCTGATTTACAGCTAAAGCGATATTCGAAAAGATCAGTATCCATGTATTACTTTCAGTTGTGTTTTGTATTGTTTTCCGCTGCTATGTATTTAAATGTAATTTAAATCTCTGATATTGATCAAATGCATATGATTTATTCATACTCTATTATATTCTTGTATTCTGATGAAATTGTTCTAATAAGCAATGAATTGTTCTTCTGTTTGTGTTCTGATTCGTATTTTCCTCAAAGCAATCCGTCCTTTCTCTGCTCTTCGGAGATCGGGGAAGTTCGGGTCGTTTCAATAGCTTTGGATACTGGTTTATCAGTATTATTACTAAGGTAAAACTATGTTTCAATGACATTATATTTTATTCCTTCAGCTGTGAGATGTTTTCCGAACACTGACATGTTTCATGTCTCTGTCTTTTCTGCAGGATACCAGAGCAAACCAACTCGGGTTTCGATGGATTGAGATTTTTGAAAAAAAATCGGTCCATCAGAATCCGGGTTGATACATCAAGTATCAGAGCTCAGATTTAGGATTCCTTATTTAAATAATGAGTGAGCATATTTGTATTTTAAAATATAGGTATATATTATATATATATAAACCTAGATCCATATAGGAGCCCACTAAATAGAAAAAGGAAAATGTATTAGGAATATATACAGTTGAGAGAATTGACCTCGTGTGGGTGTCTAGGAAAGCCTAGGTAAGTCAGAAGCCCATTATGAGTCTAACCCTTGTTAACTTTTAAGAACTAGAAATTGTAAAAGTTTTGGCAAAAGAGTTTATGATGTTTTCAAGTTTTAATCTTAAAAGTATTTTTGATGTTTGAAAAAAAGAGAGGCCAAACCATGTTTTAAAATTAAGGGGGTAGGTAAGGGTTAGTGCCTAGAAAGAACGGAGAAATTTGGGGCTCTAAATTAAATAGGGAAGGTTATATTGGAATAGTAGAAAATTTCCGTAGAATGCATAGGCATTGTAAAGAATAGAATTGTTGCTCAAAAAAGAAAAAGTATAGGCTAGTAAAGCACAACAAGGACTAGTAGTGACTACTAGATAGTGAAGGGCATGTGAGCGTTGAGTGTTTGTGGTTGGACTTTTCATTAGTGAAATAGTCATTGATTCTTGGCCCTTAGTAGTAGCTGTGTAGGATGAAAAGGCTTATTTGAAAAGAATAAACTTAAATCCTTGGATTAAGTAAAATAAGCTAAGAAAGAAAAATAGCCTAACTAAAAAGAAAACAATAAATTCAGAGAAGCAACAAAACAAGAAGGGAAAAGAAAAGAAAAATAGAAGAAGTTTTCTTATGTAGTTATGCTTGGATAGGAAAATAGGAAACTTTGTATAGAGTAGTTACGTGAAATCCAAGTGCAATTAGAAAAACAACATAAAAGAAAAACGGAAGATGTAAAAATTTTCGTTTTATACCTTTTTGTGACATAAGAAATCGAATTTAGAAAATTAGATTTTTCCTATAATTCGAAATTTAAAGATGGTTGGTAGGATTTTGGATGCAACAATTGGATGAACTATGCTCTTATTCTGTAAGAGTGTGTGAAAATTTGGATGAAAAGTGTTTTGATTTTCAAAAATATTGCATTCATATACAACTACAAGTATATTTAGGATGTGAGCATCATGTTTTGAAAGAGTTTTTGAAAGTTTGCATACATATAGGTGGTACCAAATTAGGCATACATGCACTACTATGACGTATTTCACTTTGCACATGTGCACAATGTTTGCAAAAATTGGATGCACACATAATGGATGTATAATATGCGAGGGATCATTTGATTTTACCCTTACCAAATTTCGGGGACGAAATTTCTTAAGGGTGGAAGAATGTAACACCCCGAATTTTAAGTGATAATTAAAAATATGAATATATGTATATATTATATGCAAAGATATATTTAGAGGAAAATTTAAAAAAAAATATATAAGTCATTGGAATGAAGGAAAATGAATTACATGCAATATATATATATATACATACATATATATATATATTAAAAGAAGTTAATGCAAGAAAAAATATATGCAATACAATTGCGCATGTAATAATGTTAAAAAGGAAAAGGAAGTATATGCATGTAATTATGATAGAGAAAATAATTAATAAAGAGAAACGTTAATGTAATTAATGTAAATGGTAAAAAGGTGAATTAATAAAATTGCATGCAACAATAAATGAGAAGGGACATATGTGTATACATGTTATTCGAAATTCAAAATTTTGTAGGAAGATAATACATGCACTAAAAATAATAGAAATGTGTAAATACATGAACCTAAATAAAAATAATAGAAATGTGTAGATGCATGAACCTAAATAAAAACGAATTAATGTCATGCAAATAAAAGAAAATAATATGGAATGCAAACATGTCAATTATGCAATTAAAGCATGCATAGAAAAAAAAGGATTAAAAAGAGGAACCAAGCAATTTAATGCGTTAAAAAGAAGTAACATATCAAGTGCATGAAACCGGAAAACATTAACGCATTTAAATAATAATATTAGAAATATATGCAACAAAGAAATAATGTCACATGGGAAAGTTTAATGCATGGAAAGAAGTTGGAAAATAAACATAAAATTATTCAATTAAAGCAAGCTAATGTCAAAAGAATTAGTACAATTCATATTATATATAAAATAATGACACATAGAAGGATGCATTAATGGAAAAGAAACATACTTTGCATATATTAAGGAGCGTTTAAGATTTTGCTTGTACAAAAGAAAAGAAACCGCATATAGGAAGGTGTCAACACCATCAGTGTCCACGCGCGAGCATGGGTGCAACGCACCTGGGTTGGTTTAGCCTACTCTAGAACCTTCTTTTTTTAGCGAGGTGGAAGATTTAGATGGATTCTATTTTAATCCTAAGGCCTTAATTCACTTACTACAGCTATAAATAAACATCAAACCCAACCCTAATCTTATATATCTCTTTAACCATAGCCTCCATGCTGCTAAATTCTAAACTAACCTAGCCTCCACCTTCAACATAAGTTAAAGTAGGGATTTTTAGATACAAGTTCTTCATCAGGTTAATCAACATGAAAGTGTTACAACAATGATTTATCTCTTTTCTAATCCTGACAAGGTGAGTGGGTTTAAATTATTCTTGTGAATAATTGTATACATATTGTTTAGCAATTCCCCAATTAAAATGTTATAACTTTTATTATTATGCATGTTCTTTATCTCTTCCCTTCCTCCTTCCCTTTTTATTTTTAAAGCCATGCTACCTTCGAGCCTGGGCCAAATCTCGTAGAGATGAACGTACGAATGGTAATTTAGCAAATGTTGGGTTGATTTAGGCATAATTAATGTTAAATTTTCGGTATAACCTATAATTGAAGAATTCTAGCATAATTTATGACAAAATTGGAAATTTGGGAATTGTTGTACAACTTATAAAATACTTGAAATTAGGTGGGTTGGTAATTTGGCGCATAACTATAAATATTAATCTGGCACATTAGTGAAAATGTGTGCAAATTAAGTTGGAACAATTAAGTATGTTGGGATAATTGAGAAGTGCGTGGATTAATAATGGACATGAATAAGAAAGATTGTAATTTGAGTGCAACTTAAGGATGGGTAATTTAGGGCAAAACTGATAGGTTGGAATTTTGGAGCATAACTTCATTGAATATGAACAATTGGTAGAATTGGAATAATTTCACTTTATTGAAGTTAATTAAATGTAAGAAGATATGCGACATATATGGGGAATTAGGCATAACTATGCTTGGAATTATGAATATAATTAGGGTGGGATTTATGTATATAAATCAAATTGGAATTATGAACATGAAATTGGGATTATAAGTTGAATTGGGATTATAGGCATAATCTGTTGATAGGATTATAAGCATAAATGTGAATTGAGGGTTTATGGGTAATTGACATATATTATAATCGAATATTTGAATTATGAGTATAAGTTATAAAAGAACTTATATGCCTAAGACACGAGGTTAGATTTGGTCTACGTAGAAGTCTGCCCGGAACCGCCCGGCATATCCTGCAAACGGTAATCTAATGTGAGAGGTCTTAGGTGGAAATTGGACCCGTAATGGTGTCAAGACACGAGGTTAGATTTGGATGCGGTACAAGTCTGCCCGGAACCACCCGACATATCCAACAGCCGCAAATGACAATCTAATGTGAGAGGTCTTGTGTGTTTACGGACATAATAAATAATAATGAACACTTAATCAATACGACACATGTAGGGCTGACATGGATATAATAAAAGGGGTTAAGTGGGTAACATGGGCAACATGGTAATTTGTTAAATTGGAATACTTAACCTAATTAAATCTGTTGTGGTGTTACGAACCAGTAGAATTGAGTAGGTGTTAAGTAAATTTGCTAAAGAAATGAGAAAGGTTAAGTTAATCTTAATTAATGCCAAAATGGGGAATGATGATAATAACCTATTATGAATGAACTTGAATAAGAAAGATAATAGGTAGGCTTGTCCTAGGGACAAGTGGAAATTATAACTTATGAAATAAGATAAGTTATAAGGAATGATTGGGAAAAATGAAATTATTCTCTTACCAGTGTATCTATGAATTAAGATGTGCTTAATTATAAATTAAGTAGAACATGTTATGGTAACCATAGGATGGAATAATGGATAGATCATGAGAATAACATGTTATAGGCTTACTAATGAACTTAAATGGGTTAAGTTATAAATTGAATTAATAAGCAAGGTTAACTTGGTAAACTTGAAAAGGAAGTCAACGTGAAGGAGAATAACCAAGTTAAATGAGAAAACTCACGAGATAGTGCAAGCGCATGATTAATGGTTAGACGTAGAGTCCAATAGCATATAAAACTGAGGTGCTTGGACCATCCTTATGTTAGAGGATGAATAACCATAAGGGGTAGATAATCGGGGTGTCAAAAGACACAAAGAGGAGCGCATGTCCATCTAGATATTCTTGTAGGCTCCAACGGACTAGGTTAATAAGTACGTGGCTTCCGGGGACGTAGGGTACTCTTGGTATTCCTTTGTGAGTGGTAGATGATCCGTCTGTACTTATAGAGGTTAGGTCTGCGTAGGTGAACCAATGAGTATGCCTTGATTGCAATAATAAGGGGCAATCAAAAGTCTAAGATGGACCAGTGTGATTCGACGAGACCTGTTAGTGCCCTGTGATTCGTCGGCAAGAATAATTAATTATTAAAAGAAAAATTAGGTGAAACGTGCTGCGCCATTGCATTCATCTCGGAATTCTGCTTGAGATAAGAGTCCGAGTTTGTGTAAATCGGACTCCGTATGAAGAAGTTATGGAGTTCAGAAGATTTCAAGTTTAAACAGAAATTAAATTAAAATAATAATTAAAAGTTAGAACAGTTCGAAATTCAAAATTCGGTAAGAGCGGGCTGAGCAGGAAATTTCCCGCTCAGAGGTGTCGACCCCTTCCAAGGGGAGTCGACATAGGTGCCGACCCCCCTACAGGGGTGTCGACATAGGTGCCGACCCCCTGTAGGGAGTCGACCCCTCTTAAGATCCATTTCCAATGACGAATTTTTATAGCCTTAAGCTGAGGTGGCCTTCTCTGATTGGCCTGTTGACAAATTCTGAGGTATTAGAGCTTATTTGTCGTGCTATGGCTGGCTAGATGACACATCTCTTTGTTTTGATGGCTCTAATTTCTCCTAAACTAATCTAAAGACTTGAATTAATCCTATACATCTATATATACTTCTCTAAACCTAAACCCTAATTCATATCAATTCCTTATGACGCATCTATGTTGCTGAACTCTCAATTCTCTTAGCCGCCGGCTCTAAAACCTAAATCGTATTAGAAGTTCTTCATCAGCGATCAACTTTGAAGATTAATCAACATCAAATTAGAGTTTTTGCAACAACAACGATTCAATTATCTTTTCTAATCCTAGCATGTAAGTCCACGTTATTTTCAGATCTGAATACCAGATTGTAATCTTGATATGTAATAAAATGAATCAAAGTCAATGCCTGATTATAAGATAATCTTTTTAGATTTATCTCTATCTTTCTATTGAATCTACGATTTTACATGCCTAAGAAGTAATTATATCGATTCAATCATGCCTATCTTTGTTGAACGTCAGATATAAAATCCTTTTCGGTTCATGATGTTAGTCATATCCGATTTATATATCTACGAGGTTATTTCTATCAGTTTATTTCGGGTCTATCTTTGTTATACCTCAATTCTAACGAATTTGTAATCCTCTTAGATCCATAATGTTATATTTGACAGATCTATCATTATAATGCCTGTTTTTATGCCTACTCTCGTTTATGTTCCTTCTTTCTTCCCCTTTTATTTTATGAATCTAGATTACCCTAAAATCTAGACTAAATGTTATTATATGTGCGATTGGAATGTGGGGGTATTGGGGAATAACCTATTTGGTAATAGTGGAACATAATTTGTAACTTGTGATTTGGGGCATAATTGTTATTGTTGCAAACTTGGGGTAAATTTGAATATTAAATCTAGATTGGGCAGAAACTGTAAATTAGAATATTAAATCTTGATTGGGCATAACTATTGGGTTGCGACGCCAAGAATAATGTATATTGCGATTTTGGGGCATGGCTATTATTGCAAATCTGGGAAGATAGGGTGTAACCTATTTTGAGTAATAACTTGTAATTGAATTTGTTGGGCATAACTTGGTAATTGGAACATGACTATTTTTGTGAATTTTGGATAATTAGCATATAAAATCTAGACTTGGACATGTATGGTAAAAATGTAAACTAGCTAAAGATGAACGTGCCTAACCCGAGGTTAGATTGAGATACGGTGTAAGACTGCCCGAAACCGCTCGGCACATCCAACGACCGCAACAATATAGATCTAATGTGAGAGGTTAGCACATTAAGCCCCAAACCCAAGGTTAGAATGAGTTTGCGGTAGAAGTCAGCCCAGAACCGCCCGGCACATCCAACAACCGCAAACAATAGTTCTAATGTGAGAGGTTGAGGCATTAATGAATGAATTAATCTGATAAACGGACATGCTAAGAATGGTAGGGTTAAGTTAACACAAGAGGGCAACACTTAACCAATGTAAAATGACAAGTGGTAGGGTTAAGTAACACAAGAGGGCAACACTTAACCAATGTAACATGACAAGTGGTAGGGTTAAGTAACACAAGAGGGCAACACTTAACCAATGTAACATGACAAGTTGTAGGGTTAAGTAACACAAGAGAGAAACACTTAACCAATGAAACATGACAAGTGGTAGGGTTAAGTTAACACTTAGCCAATGAACGAGGGGTTAAGTAAAGGGGAAACACTTAACCAATATAAAATGATGAACGAATGGGGTTAAGCTTAGGCGAAACACTTAACCAATATAATATGATGAATGAACATAGTTAAGTTAATAGAAAATACTTAACCAATTACAACATGATGAATGAGAAGGGTTAAGTTAATAAGAAACACTTAACCAACATGACATGGCGTGTGGATGGGTAAAGTTAACTTGAATTGATGGATAACACTTAGCCAATTTGGGGGGTATACGAATAGACCCTAGGAACCCCTAGTAACGGGGACCCATTTCGGCAGTAACCCTCATAGATGTATCATGGTACCCTAAAACTAGGCAGGTGGGGCACGATTACCGGGCTAATTATAAACAACCAAAATAGCGGCAGGTGGTGTAGGAGTGTAGGTTCCGGCGGAGTATGGGCGTGCACGTACTCCGGAGTGGATAAAGCAAGCACTAGGCATCAATAGTATACACTATGCATCTAGAATTTGTGTCGGGTTGCTATCATAGGGATTTATACACCTTATGGTGGGACCAGCACATGGTATCTACATGCAAGAGAGGGCCGATTGACATAGACAAGGAAAATTAATACAAGTAGGGAGCCGATCGATAGAGTACTAAGTGTACATCTAACATCTTCATGGCAATTAGGCTGGTTGAGGTAAGATCCTTATTCTAGATGTACACCTCAAGGCTACAACAATTGCGGGGTTAGGATCACCTTGTTTTATAACACATGATACTAGATGGGACACTAGTAGGGAATACGAATCGTTCTATAAAAGACACTAGTTAGGATGCTAGTTGGGTGGTGCAGAGAAAATAGGAAATCAGAGAAAGAACTTAAGCGCATTCAGTGTATCTTACCTTGTCATATCTAATGATCATCATTTATTGTCTTGCTATGCTTATTATCATGGTTATGGTCTGGTATCCAGTTTATTCATGTCATGATGCTTTTACCTATTTACATGCTGAAAGTCACTGGACTTACCAGGCTTTATGTGACTATGTTTTATTCCGCTCTGTTTTCTTCCGCCCTCCAAAGATTCACATGGAAGGAATATTACCACTTATCTCAATTTTCTTTCCAAGCTCAAAGATAGACGATGTATTGCTTTGGACTCTCTTTTCCACTACTATGGCTGGCTCATGCTTTATTGGGCAATATCATTGTCATTTTATGCTTCTTTATTTTGTCAAACAAGACAGATGCTTTGTTGTAATGGGTAAGGGTGTTTTGGTGTTGGAAAACATTCTTTGTACAAGCTATTTTGCCAAGCTGCTGTTTTATCAATGAAGTAAGGTTTTATATATTTTCCGTTGTTTAAATTTTTGTCTATTTTGTAATTTATCTGTTCTATACACTTATGAAGCTCCCCTGAAGTTAATGAATTCCCTTTGTGAGTGACCTTAACGGAGGTGGGGTGTTACGCGTCCCAAGAATACCATTGCATATAACAAAACAACGCAATGCTTTTTGGAAAAATGAAGCTATTCTAAGTCTCAGATCCCATAACACAATCCATGCAAGTCGGAGGATAGAGTTTTACCTTATAATAGCCAAACATGCTTGGTACGTTTAAAAACAAATCATTTTGATACTATTATAAGTGCATAGTGTATAAAACAATTTCAAATATAAATGTATCAGTCATAGGCAGCATGGGTACCATCTATCATGTCTCCATACTAGGCTCTACAATCAAAACCGAATTGTCAAATTGGAAGTCGGATTTCCATCTGTGAACCAAGGCAAAGAGATCATCCTATGCTAATTCGAGACAATCTAGCCAACTATGTCTCAGGAATAGCCGCAAATGCACCTGGATCATCATGGCCGGTCCATATTTAAGTGGATTAAAATCCTTGAACATCCGTTTCCCTGCCCTATAGGGCGAAATGGTCAGTATGACGAACATATAATCCATCGGCCCCGTAGTGACCGATATAGCCGAGGCGCCGCGCTATCCATCATCCACATAAGTAAAAATGTCTGGGATCCATACCATGACACCACTCCTAGCTAGAAGGAAATGCATGTCCTCCACGAAGTCCTCTCCTGTAACGATCTTTTTAATGATTAATTTATGATATAATTTCAATTTTCTAAATATCAAGTGAATGTAATAGAGTCGAATACAACTATGTTTTAAAATATTATATATGTGTATTTGAATAAATATTTTGTTTTGATATGAATAACCTATTTAAAGATTTCATTTAAGATATTTATTTAATAAATATTTTTAAAATTGATAAATAATAATATTATTTAGTTTATAAAATATATTGATTCCATAAAGAATTGTTGAGTTTCTAAACCTCATTTTTATAGTTTATATTTGATAAATAAAATGAATAAGTATTTTGTAAATCTTAAGTGAAAATGTTGGTTACGAACATAAGTGTAATGGAGGTGTGGCTAAAAATCCAATTTAATAAATAAATAAATAGGTTCAATTTTATCTACATGCATTGGTTAAAATTTTATAAAAATAAACGGAAGCATATTTGTTCATATGCATGTAAATATTTTGCCATGTGGCTTGAATCAAAGTAATAGGTAAGATTTAATAAAAATATAAGAAAGCCTTCTCATTCACTCCAGCTCATTTTTCTCCCACGTCTGTTCTTGTTTCCTCCTTTACAATAAGTGAAAAAAATCATGCCTTCTTCAGTTAAAATCCAAATTTTCGAATCCATCAATTTTCAACCCAACTGATCAACACGAAAGTTGACTGTATCATCTTTTCAGATTTTTAGAGACCAATAGATCATAATTCCACCCACTATCAAGAGAGAGAACTCGAATTTACTAAAAAATTAAGAAATGGGTTCCAAATATTCAAAAATTCATATCTCTCAACCCAGGAGGAAATAGATCGTGCCTTCAATGCCATTGAGATCAGCGGAGAGTGTAGTATTTTTGGTGTAAGTTTGTTGCAATTCAATGCTGACGATTTTTATGGTCGAAAACTAGTTTTAGAGTTCGTCGAAGAATCATGCGATGATAGGCGTTTTGATGAGCGGAGTTGCGTTGAGGACGGAGAGAGCTTTCTTGTGATGAAATTTGGCGGTGTTCGGTGTGGGAATGAGGGGTGCAACGGGATGAGGCCGCGGGTTTCTATGGCTCCAGGTCTCGATTTTTTTGCATCGATTTATGGTATAAGCAACCAGAATTCAGGCGAGGAGGTTCGGTCTAATGAGAAATAGGAGAGAGAGTTATTGGCGGGTTCACATTGAATTATAGTGGAGGGTTGGGGTGTGCACTGTGCACGATGTATGCACGGTTGGCTACAGGGTGCGGAAAAAGGAAGAACGGAGGAGAAGAAAAAGATGAGGGAGCAGCCAGGCTTTGTTTGTGAGAAGGTTTTGAGGTCTTGGTTAATTCGGCTTTGGGCCGAATCTTTTTGGTATGTTTATTTTAATTAGTTTTAAAGTTTATATTAGTCTAACCTTTATACATTCATATCTCGCTCGATATAAATCCAATTGACTTGTTGTTAGATTCGTTAGAATCATATATGAAATTTGAACCCATTGACATATAAAATTGACAATGTTGATTAAATATTAATTTATGAAAATCCTTATATATATATATATATACAATGGTAAACATCAATATTAATTCAAACTGGATATAAATTACAGAAGATCACGAGCTGCTAATGGAAAGGGATTGAAAGCAGTGTGCATACCAGTAGCTGTGTTTATTCGTAAGGGACCCCGGCAGTAAAGTTTCGGAGCTTAAATGGTGAGAACATTTAATTTAATTATTTATTAAATTAGTAATTATTGAATAATTATAGTTAGATGAGATTAATTATAATTAGTTGTTGTTCGGATATGGATGTTATTGTGTGAATGGATGTGCATGCAAGTAGATGACACACCGAACACTGAAAAGCATTATCGACAGTAACGCTTGTGCACAACTGGATTGCTTGTTTATTGATGATGATTATTATGTATGATCATCTGACTTATATGGTTGATTTATTTTGTTTGCATGATGCACACACAACACCATGGTTGTGGAATTTTCAGATGACCGATTTAGATTTCCTTCCATATAAATAAAGATTGATTTTCAATTTTTTTTTTAAATATTGTTTATCTACTCAATTCGAAAAGAGATTTGGAATTTAAATATAATATTTTATAATATTATACCAGACCGTTCTAGGATGACAGAGAGGATGGTGTCTAAGCTTGGGTTTGGAAATATAGTTTCCAGCTCTCCCTAACTGGTCCGATGGACGGAACGGTTAATTCAAATATAATTTGAAATTCGAATTGAAATTGATTTAAACTTAGAAAACCAATTGGAATTAGAATAGAAAATTTTAATTTATTAGGATTTGCGAATTCCTATGGTTACAACTTATTTAGATTTAAATTAAGATTTGGAATTGAGGAATGACTTTGGAATAAACTTCGTTATCAATTTTGAAATTAAGTAGTTTTGAATTTAAATTCAATCCAAAGATATTTTAAGGAAATTTATTTAAATCGATTTATAACGTGCAACGGAGCGACAATTTTTAAATATCGATTTAAATTTTGAATAGTTATAATTTGATCGTTTGAAATCGATCTGACATGGAATAAGAAACACTGATTTTCAAATATTAATAATTTTTGAATAGAAAAGAAATTTTCGAGTTTCAACATAAAATTTTCAAGTTATGTTCAAAACAAATTTGGAAGAGGTCGCTATACGTGCAGTTTGGCAACCATAACGAAAATTCAAACAATTAGAGAGAATCCACGATAAATCTTACTTTATTAATTTAAAGTGATAAGAACTGAATTATTTGAATTTTTTAATTGATTTGGAATCTTTTTTTAATCAAATGGCTATTGCAGTGCTTGAATAACATTCAAACATTATTATCTAAATTTTAAAGATAAATGGGTTTTGAAATTATAATCGTAAACCATTATTTTAAATGGTTAAAAAGTTTTAAAATGGTTCGGAAGGATTTAAGTGATTGAACCTAGAATTGTTTATTTATTCTAAAAGTTAGAATTTAAAAAGGAAATGAGTTGGATGGACTTTATGACGGATATTTGATATGTAATTCCAAGGTTAAACAAATACTATTAGTAGCACTAGAAAAATATCTACACCAAAGCACTGATAGTGCTTGTTGAGTTGTGAATTTATATCAAATATAAGTCAAATTAACTCTAACAAACTTATGTTTGAATATAAATTGTTTGGATTATCGTTAATGGAATTCGATTCCAAATGAAGATTTGGTAAGCTTAAAAACTTAAGGAATCGATTGCTTAAGTTTCGAATGTAAGTATCGAAGGGTTATGTTGAAATAAAGGTTGGTAAATCTAATGTTTTATTTCAAAGAAGGGTTAAAAGGATAGCAGAATGTATGGAAAATCCAACTTTGACTTGTAAATGAATTGAATGATTGGAAGGAAAGTTGAATTGAAATCCTCTGTGGTCCATAACCATTGTTTTATGAATATGCTTATTACTTGGGAAGACCGGGATCAGATTTAATCCGAAAACCATTCCAAGTAATAATACGATGCATGAAGCAAAATTCAAGACTTGGAATCGATGAATGAAGATCGTGATTCTTCAAAATTGAACGGATTGCCTTCCGATTGGTTTCTTTACCGAATAGCTGCAGTAGAGAGATGCCCCTATTATCGGAGTGGTAGAAAGTCCGAACGTATTTGGAGGATATTCAGATTTTGTTCCGTTCAGACCCAAAATGGACTTGTATGGATGGTGTGAAACACCCCACCTCCGTTAAGGTCACTCACAAACTGAATGCCTTAACTTTGGTGGAGAATTTTAAGTAAAAGATGCAGGTAAATTACAAGACAAACAAATAAAGCAGCAGAAAATAAAGTCATTTTATAAACAACTTAATTCAGTCAAGCTTTAAAAACAATTATCTCAATCATACTTAAAAGTAATACATAGAAATTCTGTCTTGATTCAAAAACTTCTAGGTATAAAAGAAGCATAAAAATAACAATTGTAACGACCCGTATTTTTCGACCATTTGAATCTGAATATTTAAATTGGTTTTAAATATTTTATTCGGAATATTAACGATTTTTAATATCGAATTTTTGATTTAAAATGAAGTTCGAAAATTTTATATTTATATAAATAAAAAACGAGCTCGAAATGGCACTGCAGTTCGCAATATAGAGTTTTGAACTTTAACAGAATATACAGAGTCCGATATAAGTCGGATTTCTGTGAAACAAGAAACATTGAAACCGTATTGATGATAATTTTCATATAAAAGAGAAAAATCCAGATTTCGTATTATAAATAGTAAGTTATGGCCAAATCAAAATTTGAAATAGTCGCTATGGGAATCGTTATTTAAAATATAGGCCTTTAAAATGGTCATTTTGCAAACGGACTTTATTATCGATGAAATCAGTTTCATTGGGACTGTAACGTTAAATTTTTGTATGATATTGAATTGCGTGGCCAACCGATGCCGTATGTGACCACGGTAGCCGTAAACGCCCAATTATTTTCTATGGCGCATAATTAAATTTATTTAATTTAATAAACAGGTATTTGAGTGTAACTTGAACAGACGATCGAATTAGGCCATGAAACCAGTCCCGTTGAGTTCGTATCGTCGATTAGAGTCAGGATAGGCATATAGTTTGTTATTTTTAGAGACCGGCAAATTTGGTGTTCAAAATGGCATTTCGGTGCGGTAGAAAAATGGCGTACCGGGAAACAGTCTCAGAATGCGACGAAACTGGTGCCGTTAGGTTCGTAACAACAAATTATTGTAGGATTTCAAAGTTTCAAGTTGATTAGATTTATCTAGTGATCATGGAAAAATTAAACGCGGGTTTTTCGCTGGTTTTATAAAGGAATTTTTTTCAAACTATGTCGGAATTTGTCGAAACATGTCCCATTGAGTCCGGAATATTTTTCTATGCTAGGATTAGCATTTTTAATAGTAAACAAAAATCGTTTGTTGTTGTTTTACTGATTACTTCTGTACGAAGTTTCGCTAAAAAAATATTAATATTTTTACAACCCTACATCTATATATACACTCTTTGTTTCCCAGATCCTCATCAACACAATTTTTTTTCAAATGAAGCCGCCATTTTAGTAAAAACGCATGGAGGAAATACTCCAAACTTTCCTTCGATTTTCCCACTTGTAACAACCAGCAAATTTTGGACCAATTTAAAATTTTTATTTTAGAAAATTTTAATGAATTTTGAGGTTATCATTAATAATAATGGCTAGAATTTATTTTAATCGAAGTTAAAACGAATAAATTTAATATAAATATAAAAGGAGTTAGAAATGGCGCGGTAGTTTTAAAATTTGATTTTGAACTTTAACTAGATGTACAGGGTTCAAAATAAATCAGAATTGAGTAAAACAAGAAATATTTTAATCTGTTTAATCATATATTTCTAACAAATCTGAAAATTTGAAATTTCGTAGCGGTAATCAAAAGTTATGGCCAATTCAATTTTTAGAAAGGTCGCTGTAGAATTTATATATATATATATTATATATGGCCCGAAGGGCTACTTTTCACATACAAAGGAATTTCGACTCGGAACCACTTCCCTTGAGTCTGGAATGATGTTTCTGCATTTAAAAAGTATAAACACTTGTATATTTTGAGTTTCGGAAATTATTTGTTTAAAAATGTATTTTTAATATTAAATATATTAGCCCTTAAAAATAGTCATTTTTCAAACGACCTCCGTTTTCGACGAAACCACTTTTGTTGGAACCGGAATGTCAAATTATTGCTACGTTTCAATTTTTAGAATTTTTCGAGTCAATATGTGAGCGTGGCAAAAGAAAATGTGTTTTGACTATTTTAATTAAATTTAAACACCTTAAAAATAGCCATTTTTCAAACAGTCTCAGAATTCGACAAAATTAGTCTCGTTAGAACCGTATCGTCATAAGAAAGCTAAAAATATTTTTTTTGGAATTTTCTGAGGTCGTATGTGGCCCCGACATATTTAAATGTACGGTCAATATTTAATTAATTAATTTTTATTGGAATTTTAATTAAATTTTCTACAGATTTCGGAATTGGACCCCGAGACCTGTCCCATTGCGTTCAGAAGGCCTCAAAATGTTAAGATCGACAGTAAGCAAGCCCAATTCTGAGACAGTCCAGAAATCCACCTTTATAACACGTTTTTCAATGATTTTAATAAAAAATAAATAAAAAGAAAACCCTAACCCTAATTCTTTCAGCCGCCGCCTATGGCTTTCGAAGGCCAGAAAGCTACGAAATTCAAACATCAATTTCTCTCAATCCATCTAGTGAAAATCAACAAATTATATACCAAATCGAAGAGAATTTCGATGGCTTTCAATCCGTACGGTGATGATCGGGTTTAGTGGAGCGTGGCGGCCGGAATTTGGAGACAAAGGGGCGGCGGTCGGCGGCGAATTTCAGGTGATGGGGCCCACTGAGCATGGTGGCCTTTTGGGCGGTGGTGGCTCGCAAGCGGAGCTATGACGTGGCGGTGTTTGATCGGCGCCTGGGTGACCATATGGGGGTGCGACGTGGAGGATTGGAGGACCATACGGGTTCGGCGTGTCCTGGAGCAACGAGGAAGAAGAAGTATTAATTTAATATTATTTTATTTATTTAATATTTAATTTATGCAATCTTTAAAAATCATTATCCCTTTCATACGAGGGCTGATTGGCGAACCGTAAGTTGCGTTGGACTCATCTTTCAGAGATCTTCGCGATGGCGCAGACCAGAGATGAATCCGAGACAGTCGAATTTTCAGCAAAAATCAATGTGAGAATTCTGAATTTTATTATTTAATTAATTATAAATTATTTTTATTGCGTTAGAAATAATTGTATAATGATGTAAATTCAGATCTGAAATGTTCTGTGATTGATGAATTTTTGATTGTCGCTTGTGTGATGTTTTGTGGTTCATGTTATGCTAGATCCGCATTGAAACCTCATATATTGCTGGATTTTATTTGCGATTAGAAAAATAAATCTAAATTTAGATTTAAATCATATTTTTTTCAAATATAGTTATTCTAATTTATTTTAAAATATTATTTTTATTATTCTGAGATGAACAATAGGATTTGATCGGCAAATTATTATTTTTTATTTGTTTATATTACAATAGAAGTTGAAAGACAAATAAAATTTTTATTTTTGTTTATTTGTTTACTTTGCAACAGAAAATGAACAACAAATAAAACCTTATTTTTATTTGTTTACTTTGCAATAAGATTTGAACGACAAATAAAATATTATTTTTATTTGTTTATTTACAATAGAATATGAACAACAAATAGAATATATTTTTATTTGTTTCTATTACGACAGAATTTGGCTAACAAGTAAAATCCTATTTTTATTTGTTTACATTTAGAACACGGTTTATGAATTACAGTAAAAAAATTCCTCTTTCTGTTACCTGAAACATAAGAGGTTATAGAATTAGTATAACAATAAAATACTCAATTTTATTGTTGATATTAAAAACATATTTATAAAATAAAACTTTATTTACGTTGTATTTGTAAATTAAAGGTTATATTTGAAAACCACCTTTTTGTTCACATTTTTATGCAAATAAAAATACAAGTTTTGGAAATCATAATTTTGTTTACATTCTTATATGTAAATAAGAAATTATTTTCAGTAGTCACGTTTAGTTTGCAAATATATATATTAGAGACGAAATTTATTCTTTTATTTGCAATCACCAACATAGATATGTAACATATCACATTTTATACATTGAATCAAATAATAACATTTTTATGATTCGTGAATTAAAAATAACATTTTTGTTAAAACATAAGTATTGAAATAAAAGTAACATTTTCATTAGAATTTGATTTATGAAATAAAAATCACATTTTTATTAGGACCTGATTTTTGAAATAAAAATCACACTTTTATCAAAACTTGTTTATTGAATTGAAAATATCACTTTTTTCAAACTTTGATGATTGAAACGAAAGCAACATTTTTGTCAAACAAGATCATTGGAATAAAACTGTTCTTTTATTTGCATTCATAAATATACTTTAAAAATAGAGCTTGTTCTTTTATTCTGCATTCACTAATGCAAAAATACATAGAAAATAAAGTTTGTTCTTTTATTTGGAATCACCAATGCAAATATATATAGAAAATATAAATTATTCTTTATTTGCATTTACCAATGCAAATATATATTGAAACAAATTATTCTTTTTTTTCTGCATTCACCAATGCAAATACATATATTGTAAATAAAGTTTATTTCTTTATTTGCATTTATCAATGCAAATATGCATTGAAATTAAGGTCTATTCTTTTATTTGCATTCATCAATGCAAATATTCAATGAAACTAAAGTCTATCTTTTTATCTACCTTCACCAATACAAATATACACACTTTTACACATTGAATTGAATTTGTTAAAAAATGTACTTTGAAAATAAATTTTGTTCTCTTATTTACATTCACTAATGCAAATATACTTTGGAAATAAATGTTGTTCTTTTATTTGTATTCACAAATGCAAATATTCATTTAAAATAAATGTTAATCCTTTATTTACATTCACTAATGTAAATATAATTTGATAACAAAACTATTCTTTGTTTGTATTCATAAATGCAAATACTCATTTAAATAAATTTTTTTCTTTTATTTACATTCAATAATGTAAATAAACTTTGGAAATGAGGTTCTTTTTACATTCACTCAAATGTACTTTTAAATAAAAATAAAAAGTTACGTTTGTTATTTGCATTCCTTGTTGCAAATAAAACCTTAAAATAAAGTTCATCTTTGTTTGCAATCCATTAATGCAAACAAACTATCAGAATGAAAATTATATTCTTGATTTATAATTTTGATATGAATAAAGATTGTTTGAAATAAAGGATAGGATTTATAATTCTAAAATGAAAATTGCATTTTTGTTTGCATCCTCCAATGCAAATAAAACATGAATTAAATCTTTCATTTTACTTTCAAATTAAGGAATACCCTTTTTTTATTCACATTTTTAGATATAAATAAAGGATAGAATTTAAAAGTTACATTTTAATAACTAAAAATTCACATTTTTATCATTAAAGTAAAATAGACAAAAACACGTATTTTGTCTAAATTAAAAGAATGAAACAAAATATAGCACTGTAATATTATATTAGAATTGAAATACAAATTAATCACTATCGTAAATTTATATTAGTTAAAACCAATTATTCATTTTTGTTAATGTACATTAGTTAAAAACAACTATTCATTTTAGTCAATTTATACTTGTTAAAACAAATATTCACTTTTGTCAATTCACACTAGTTAAGACCAATTATTTACTTATGTCAATTTACATTTGTTGAAACCAATTATTTGTTTGTCATGGCTATATATATTGTGTATTACACTTCCATTCACAAGTTACCCGACTTGTTTATGTGATTGGGACGATAATTTTCACACATCGCCCAAGTGCACAAATTAGTTTATTATTTGTTTGATGGTTGAAACCCCACATGGGTGTTGGGATGAAAATTTACATACACTAATCCCAATATTCAGTTGTATGTTGATCGTTAGATCGACGGGCTGAGATGAGCGTTAATGTTTCATCTTAACGCTTATACAGTGGAAATTACACTTTGGATGTAGATGGATGATTTGATGATTATACTGTTATTATAATATATATGATGTGTGTGAAGTCTATATAATCCAAATTACATGGTAAATGTTTGAGTCGCATTTCGGTTCAGGTGTTCTTTTGAATAAGAATATTTTTACATTAGAAATCCTTTTTATATAAAGGATATTCTTTCATAAAAGAGAAAATATTGTTAATCAAGTATATGTTAAAACAAAGAATATTTGTAAAAGATAAAAATTTGTAATATAAAGAATATTTCTCATTAGAATCTTTTATATAAAGAATATTTTTAGTGATTATTTTAAATTGTGTTTTTCTAATAATTAATACTTAAAGGGAGATCTTTTAGTTAAGATTTCTAGAGTTTTCAAATATGAAATAAATGGAGATGTGAAGTGGATTTATCGTGGACGATGTTTTAAATGACATTTGTCCTTTAATCCAATTTACATTGAAATTATTATTTGGAATTTATAAATCTATTTTATAGAATTAAAGAGGCATTTTCTAAGAACCAAGTTTTTTCCAATTTAATATATAATTGGAATTAAGTGGAAATTCGATTGGTAATAATCGAAATGGGCTTATGTAAAAGAAGACCGATATTATATATGGAATTTAAGAGGCTTTGCCGTTATTCCATGTATATTGTTAGTCCGATACAGAAATTTATATCGATTATGTATTGATTTGATTTCTGTGCAATTCTATATTTTGGGAATTGATTTGAGGGTTTATCATGAATTGTGTTTTAAAGGACACTAGTTCTTTAACCTGTTTAAGACAAGATTTATTCCTTAAAATGAATGATCTTGTAATAATGATTTTGATATCAAATCAAAACTGGAGTTTTAATAAATCTTTTAAGAAAGATTTAAGATTTTATTTTCAGAGTTTATCTTTGATAAAATTAATGAGAATCTTCTAATATGAATATCTTATTAAAAGAATATTCTGAGTTGGAATGTGGCGAATGTGCGATTTTCCAATATTTGCTTTTTAATCACAAAATACGCGAGTTATTCAGATAGACCGGGTTTAACCCATTCTGAATAATCATCACGACGATCAAGAGTCGAAGATGAAGACGGTGATTGAAGACCAAAGGTTTTCACATCGTTGGGATGATGATGACTGGTACCTTGAATTGGGATTGGCCTTGCAAGGCAAGGTATTTAGTAATGATCATCCAAACGCATTTGGAGATCGACGGACACGTTGTTTCGCTCAGACCCAGAGCGGACTTGTAAATGGATTGCGTGTCAGACATTGTATTCCTTTCTACTGTATTTGTTGAATGCTAATGATTATATATTTCTGTTTGGTTGTGAAGAATTTATTCTTTACTTATCACCCTTCTCTAAGACGTATGAGCTTAGAGGTTATACATATATATTGGTAGATGATCAATAATATGGCAGGGTATGACAATGTGACATGCTAAGATGCAAAGGATCAAGGCTTTGTTGAAAAGCAGGCCTTGTGGTTGATGATCAAAGCACAGTCTCTTTAGGCATAGCTTTGTGTACATCGTGACTTCGTGAGCCTCACACACCGGTTGAGTTTAAAATGGGAGAAGGGAACGCAGGGAGTGCAAACGTTTCTTTCTAGCTAGAAGTGGTGTTGGGCTTTAACACGGCCTGACATTTGCTTATGTGGTTGATGGAAATTTTGCGAGGCCTCGGTTTATTCTTATCGGTCGCCCTCGGCTGATTTGTAGATCCAATAGGATCGGGAGCGTGTGTTCAGGCGTAACTAATCCACTAAAGTATTTGTGGACCTGTAACAACCCGGAAATGCGAGCCAGTTTAAATTTTTTATTTTGGCAATTTTAATGAAGTTTGAACATTTAAAATGAATTATTTTAAATAATATCAACGAGAAATTTATTTTGAATATAATTAGAACGTATATATTAATATATGTCGTCGTTAGAATATAATAATTATATATAATTATAAAAGGAATTGAAAGTGGCGTGGTAGTTCGATAATTCGATTTCAAATTTCAATTGAACATACCGGGTGCAAAATAAACCGGATTTTAGCGAAACCAAAAATAATAGAATCTAATTGAGAATATCTTTCCAACGAACCCGAAAAATTGAGATTTCATAGTGGGAATCAAAAGATATGTCCAGTTGAAAATTCTGAATAGTCGCTATGGAATTCAGGCCCTTAAAAATAGCCATTTTGCAAACGACCTCGGATTTCGACGAAACCACTTTTGTTGGATTCGTGATGTCAAATTATTGCAAGATTCCAAATTTCATAATTTTTCGAATCAATATGTGAGCGTGACAAAGGAAAACGTGTTTGACTAGTTTTAGTTGATTTTAATCGACTAGAAAATGGCCATTTTTCAAACTGTCACAGAATTCGACAAAATTAGTTTTGTTAGGACCGTATTGTCAATACGAAGTTAGAAAATATTTTTCGGGGATTTTTCAAGTTAGTATGTGACCCCAGTAAATTGAAATGCGCGTTCAAATTCAATATATAGATTTATATTTTGATTTTGACGAAAACTGATCGAAACGATCGAATCAGCCTACGTGGCATATCCCATTGTGTTCAGAATGGGGGTAATACGATAGGGATGACAGTCGTTCAGTTCGAATCGGGGTTAGGATGAAAAGTCAACTACAAAGTAGAAAATAATATTAATTTATTATATTTATTTTATTAAACTCCCTCACCTTTTCCCTTATCTCTCTCCTCCCCCTTCAGTATTCAAATAAAAAAAAAGAAAAAACCGCTGAGCCCTAGAACGCGCCGCCCTCTTCCTCGATCCAGGCGACCGCCGGCGCTTGCTTCCCCCCTCCTTCTCCGATCTGCCTCCTCCTCCCCTGTCCTCTCCCGCTTCGTTCTCCTTCCCCCTTCCTTCGAGACCCGCGACCTTTCTCCCCCCTCCCCCCGATCCGAACAATGCCGCCGCCTAGGGCAGGCGCACCCCCTCGCGCGAGACCACCTCTTCCTGAAGCTTCCCCGCGCCAGCAGCCGCCAAGCACCCCCTCTAGTCAGCCAACACAGCACAGGAGCCCCCCCTTTCCTTCTTCTTCGCTCGACGGTGAGTTTCTACTTTATTTTCATTTGTTTTGGTGATTTAAAAATATGAAAATTTAATAATTATGTTCTAGTTTTAAAATTTGAAATTTATTTATATATTATTGTTTTAAAAATCTAAAATCAATATATATATATATATATATATATAGTATTGATTTAAAAAGGTAATATTTAAATGGAAGAACTTTGTTTTAAAAAATGTTGATTTTTGAAAATAAATAACATAGGGAGAAAAATGAGATTTTTATTCTTATGGAAGCAAAGTTAAAATATGATCTTTATATATAAAAGCATAGAATTGAAGATGCGATTTTTATACGAATGAAATGGTTTTAAAGATGAGATTTTTAATTAGAGAATAAAGCTAGGATTTTTATTTTTAAAAGAAATAACATATTTTTAACGATATAAAGAAGTGATTTTTAATCTATGAAAGACGATATTTTTTTATAATGAAAGGCGTGATTTTCATATAATGTAGAAGTTAAAAATATGATTTTTATATTATAGAGATTATAAAAATACGATCTTTATATTATATAGATAGTAAAGGCGAAATCTTTATATTTGAAAAGGCAAAATCTTTTTATAGAGAATAGCGTAATAAAAATATAATCTTTATTATATGAACAGCGATGTAAAAATAGAATTTTTAGCTATATAGTAGCGATGTAAAAATAGAATTTTTATCTATATAGTAGCGATGTAAAAATAGAATTTTTATTTATATAGTAGCGATGTAAAAATAGAATTTTTATCTATATAGTAGCGGTGTAAAAATAATTTTCTTATCCATATGGAGTGATTATAAAAATATGATTTTTATATACATAGAAACAATATAAAAATATGATTTTTATATATGTAGTGGCTACGGACAAAGAAAGTGACAAAAGGCGAGAACAGCGATGACTTCTACACGAGAAGAGTCGAGGCGTTTGGGATAGCTTTGGTGAGAACTTCTCACTTTAAATATCTTTTTCTAGTTATAAATATATATACTAGGATGCAGACGGTGCTTAGCAGCACCCGACACCCGTCATCCACATACCATGGATGGCTTGTATGTTTGTTTGATGTGTTGTGAAATTTGTTTGTGATGTTGATGTGAAATAGATTCATGTGTTGAAATAAATTAATTATCGTTAAAAATATAATTTTTAACGTGAATGTGAATAAATAAATATTTATAAACAAATCGACTGATTTGTTTATATACACTGATTTGACTGATATTGATTGGGTCGATAAATTTTACACATCGCCCAACTGCACAAATAAAAATCTGTGTTTGTTGATTTGAAACCCCACACGGGTGTTGGGATGATATTTGGGTACACTAATCCCAATTATTTAATTGTATGTCGATCGATTGGTCGACAGACTGTGTAAGCGTTGATTATTTATATTTGATGCTTATGCAGTTGTGTGGTGCACCTTGGATGATGGTTGATTGTTTATCATTGCTATTATATACATGTGGTGTATGGAATCCATATAATTAACATTATATGGTGATTGATTAGGCCTCATTCCAATCGGGAAAATAATGAATATTATAAAAGAAAATTCAAGTGTTAAATATAAAAATAGTCAGGTGTTGACGATGTTCATGTGTTGAAACTATTTATGTGTTAAGTAAAATATTTTAATAATAAAGTTTACATCTTTATCATATTTGAAATTAGAATCCACTTTACGGTTGGGATTTGATTAAAAATCCAACGATAGATACCAAAATTTTATAAAATATTTTACATAACAAAAATAGTTGTGTGTTGACTGTACTCATGTGTTGAGATTGGTCGTGTGTTGGAAGAAATATAGATTCATGTGTTGAATATAATAAATATTCATTTGTTGAATAGAATAACGAATTTATTGAAATATATATATAAAGCCGTATTGATTAGAGTTGCGCCATTTTGACGTGAGCGATATTTATATCGATTATATTCGTTTTTATAATGAATATAGAAAAGAAGTGATTTCAAAATATAACGTTTTGAAAATATTATCATTTATATAGTAATGATATGGAATATTCAATTTTGATTAGAAATTTAATATAGAGTTGAAATGGTTTTGAAAACGAATATAAAACGATTTATAAAATACGTTTTAAAAGGAAATCGATGAAATATATATAATATATATATATTATATATATAGTGGCCTGAATAGGATGCGCCGCGCCGCGGCAGTTCGTGAATTTCGACCATTGACTTCGAATTGACGTTGCGGGAGATTCGACCGTCGGATTCTCCTAAAACCAGATCCGTTGGGTTCATATCGAAAAGAGCTTTCCAATGAATATTAGAAATTTGAAATCTAACAGTTGGATTTGGAATTATATCCAAATCAATTTCAGAAAAGGTCGCTCTAAGTGCAGTTCGATGGCCGTTGTTGGAAATTGACTGTACGGGCCTTGATAAAATTATTAAAAATATCAATAATTTGTGTAAAATCATAATATGTGAATTGGAAAGAACTGGGATGAAAAATTCTACATTTGTAAGGATAAAAAAATATTTTTCTCGAAATGAACTAGTTTTGAACTAGAATTAAAATCAATTTATTTTTGAAATAAATAAATTGAATTTGAAAGTGATTTTAAAAATAATCAATATCCCCAATACGTGAATTGGACTGGAGTTGAATCGAAATTATCTTCGGAATATTTCGATGTCGGATTTCGTGACTATACAGATATTGTTATGGGAATTTGAAAGATATATTTTATATCGTTATTTCCAATACGATATTTGTTGGTTTCAGGATTTGATATTGAATATAAGCTGGTATATTTTCTATTCAGAGCCTTGTACTTAATATCAAATGTGATGTGGGTTTGTCGTGAATGGTGTCTTCATTAACGCTATTCTTAAACCCAATAGAGAAAAAGATTAAATCTTTCTATTTAGATTTAATGAAGCGTATCAATTAAATAATATTTAATTGGAATTGAATTTGAATTGAATTTGAATTGGTTTTTGGGTTTATCGTGAGCGGTGTTTTGAATAACACCTGTTCTTTAACCCGATTAACAATAGATTGTGATTTTGGGTTTATCGTGAATCGTGTTTTAAATGACATTGGTTCTTTAACCCAGTTAAAGACAGGATATTGATTTTTGTGAAGATTAAAACTAAGTGGGGTTTTAATGAATCTTTAATTAGATTGAAATGTGAATTGATAATTTAAATTATCAAATCTGAAAGGTGATCAAGAATGGAGTACCACCAGTTTTGCTCCAAAACGATAGTTAAGTCTTTAATTAGGTTTGAACGTGAAATGGTAATTAATTTTACCGATAGCACTGTGGTGTTAGATATGGAGTATTACCAGTTTTTCTCCATGGGATAAATAGGTTAGGATTGGGAAATAAAATAAATAATTAGTTTGGTGTGGTTCGCTAATCCCGACTAGTTTGAAATGATATCCAAAGGAAGATTAAGGAATAAATTTAGAAAAATTTATCTTGGATAAAATTAATGGGAACCTTTCCCTAAGAATGTGATTTTGTGAATAAAAGAATATTCTGAATTGGAATGAGGCGTTTGTTGTGTTTGTGTAACATTTGTTTATCATATATGTGGGTTATTCAGAAAGGCCGGGGTTATACCCATTCTGAATAACCGATTTGACGAGATGTCGAAGATTAATACGGTGGTCGAAGACCGGAAGTCTTCACATCGTTTGGGTGATTACTGATGATCTTGATTGGTCTGTACACCTAAGATGAGGGAATCAGTTGGTGATCGTCCAGACGTACTTGGAGATGGATGGATATGCGAGGAAAGTGCCTCCGGTTTCGTTCAGACCCAGAACGAACTTGTAAATGGATCGTGTGTCTGCCATTGGATTTTATTCTGTGTTGATTGATCTCTATTAAGTATACATCTGTTTGGCGGGAGAGAATTTATTCTCTTGCTTAACGCCCTTCTCTGAGACGTACGAGCTTAGAGGTTGTATATCGATGGACATCAGTCGCATGGCATGAATTGCCAGTGTGGCACGCGTAAGTGGCAATTGATCAAGGCTTCTGTTGAAAAGCAAAGTCTTGTGGTTGATGATCAAAGCACGGCCTGTGTGGCGTAGTTTTGTGTATAACGTGAATTCGCGAGCCTCACACCTCGGTATGAGTCAAAAACGGGATACGGACCCAAGGAGTGCACGATGTTTCTTTCTAGCTATGGTGGTGTCAGTGACCTACCAGCCCCGACATTTATATACTTTTCACCTGTGTGGTTGTTGGATACGAGGCGCCTCCGATATAGGTCTGTAAGGACCGGGAAACGTGTGTTCAGGAATTGCCAATCCTCAAAAGTAAGAGAGGACCGGCCCAGCCGATTCCAAGGATAAAAGTGGGGTCCTGAGACATTTGCTAGGGTGTCTCGAATGGAGAGGAGCTTGCCCTTGCCTCAACTCATGACGGAAATCCAATTTCCAATACGTGATATTGCGGTTTTAATTGTAGAACTAGTATGGCGACATGATAGATGGTACCCATGCCGCCTATGATTGAATTGTTTTGACACTGTACACTTATTATAGTATCAAGTGATTTTTTTAAACGTACCAAGAATGTTTGGCTATTATAAGGGAAAACCCTATCCTCCGGCTTGCGTTGCATTGTGTGATGGGACCTGGGTCTTATAATTGCTTCATTTTTCCAAAGAGCATTGCGCTGTTTTGTTATATGCACTAGTATTCTTGGGAAGAAACCCGTTCCGTGTTAAACAGCGTAGTCCCTTGAATTACTCTCTTTGGAAGTAAAGTTTTAAATAACTGTTTTAGTTCTCACACCAGTCCCATGACTGACCTGGAGTTTATTGTTTTAACCTAAACTCTGGGTGCCCTTATTTTCGACACGGGTAGCTAGTAGTTTTGGTTTTGCAGATTTATATTCACAGGATCCTGATTTACAACTGGAACAATGCTCAGAAAGCTCTGTATCCGTGCATTACTTCTAGTTGTGCTTTTGTATTGTTTTCCGCTGCGGTGTATTTAAATGTAATTTAAATCTCTGATATTTGTTGAATGTAATTTATTCATTTATACTCTGTATATTCTTGTATCTGATGGAATTGTTGTAATAACAATGAAATGTTCTTCCGTCTGCGTTTTATTTTGTGTCCTGTTCTCAAAGTATCCTCTCTTTCCTTCACGGGAAGTTACGGGTCCTTACAGTTGGTATCAGAGCTATAGTTTACAGAGCTCGAGAACAAGACACATTAGAACCATACGAAAGAATTCATCAGATATTGGATTAGTAATATCCAATTGGAATGACTCGATAGAGATAGGATCAGTAGCATCCTAGAACGAGTGTGAAGAGTATATTTTTCAAATGAAAACAATTTTGTTTTGAAATTTAAACCATTTTATTTGTATTTGAATATTTATTTATTTTGAATTTGGACAATCGAGTATATAAAGATTTCGCGTATACGCGTCATGAACGTATAGTCGAAGTTTTAATATACTGGATAGATATAGAATCATATTCTAGACACCCGGGGATAATTCTGATGATGTGGCCACATCATCAGTATTTATTTTCGTGGTTTGAAGGTGTTATATCTATATATTTCCATCGACTGGTGTGAGAACCTAAACTATATAGGATATTTGTTGTGAATTGGCATCAAAAACATGATTTTCTGTATATGTATCAAAATTATGAATTTGAAATGTTAAATTCACTAATTGATTGAGGGTTGTGTTGTTTGTTTATTTGTTTGATAATTTTTGAACCATTTACGCCTAATAGAATCAAATATTGTATTTTATTAAAAATTGGTCGCATTTGCTTGCATATACAAGTACTTACATTGAACAAGTCATAGCAAGGAGGCTAGAGCAGAAGAATAAAATTGTTTGCCCGACAAATAGGTACATGTTTACAATAATTTACTGTTTTGTTTGGGTGATGATTATTTTATGAGCCGATTGGCTTTTTCTTTTTGAGATCAAAGGGCCTGTATGGCAATTTCGGGATTTTCCCAATGCTCCCGGTGCAGGGGAGGTTATGGCGAAATTTTTCGAAAATTTAGGGTGTTAGCCAAATTTTTGAAAAAATTGAAAAGTTCTTAGAAACTGAAAAGTTGAAGAACTTAAGCCGTAAAGAAAACAAAGGAAGTTGAGTTGATTTTTTAAAACAACTTTCGGCTTCGTTCCTTTTCGGGGACGAAAAGTTTTAAGTGGGGGAGATTGTAACAACCCGAAAATGCGAGCCAGTTTAAAATTTTTATTTTGGCAATTTTAATGAAGTTTGAACATTTAAAATGAATTATTTTAAATAATTTTGAGGAGAAATTTATTTTGAATATAATTAGAACGTATATATTTATATTCGTCGTCGTTAGAATATAATAATTATAAAAGGAATTGAAAATGGCGCGGTAGTTCGATAATTCGATTTCAAATTTCAATTGAACATACCGGGCGCAAAATAAACCGGATTTTAGCGAAACCAAAAATAATAGAATCTAATTGAGAATATCTTTCCAACGAACCCGAAAAATTGACATTTCATAGCGGGAATCAAAAGATATGTCCAGTTGAAAATTCTGAATAGTCGCTATGGAATTCAGGCCCTTAAAAATAGCCATTTTGCAAACGACCTCAGATTTCGACGAAACCACTTTTGTTGGATTCGTGATGTCAAATTATTGCTAAATTCAAAATTTCATAATTTTTCGAATCAATATGTGAGCGTGACAAAGGAAAATGCGTTTGACCAGTTTTAGTTGATTTTAATCGACTGGAAAATTGCCATTTTTCAAACGGTCACAGAATTCGATGAAACTAGCTTTGTTAGGACCATATCGTCAATACGAAGATAGAAAATATTTTTCGGGAAATTTTGGAGTTAGTATGTGACCCCAGTAAATTGAAATGCGCGTTCAAATTCAATATATAGATTTATATTTTGATTTTGACAAAAACTGATCGAAACGATTGAATCAGCCTACGTGCCATATCCCATTGTGTTCAGAATGCGGGTAATACGATGGGGACGACAGTCATTAGGTTCGAATCAGGGTTAGGATGAAATGTCAACTACAAAGGAGAAAATTATATTAATTTATTATATTTATTTTATAAAACTCCCTCACCTTTTCCCTTATCTCTCTCCTCCCCCTTCAGTATTCAAATCAAAAAAAAAACCGCTGAGCCCTATAACGCGCCGCCCTCTGCCTCGATCCAGGCGACCGCCGATGCTCGCTTTTCCCCTCCTTCTCCGATCTGCCTCCTCCTCCCCTGTCCTCTCCCGCTTCGTTCTCCTTCCCCCTTCCTTCGAGACCCGCGACCTCCCCCCCCCCCCCCCCCAGATCCGAACAACGCCGCCGCCTAGGGCAAGCGCACCCCCTCACGCGAGACCACCTCTGTCTGAAGCTTCCCCGCGCCAGCAGCCGCCAAGCACCCCCTCTAGTCGGCCAGCACAGCACAGGAGCCCCCCTTTCGTTCTTCTTCGCTCGACAGTGAGTTTCTACTTTATTTTCATTTGTTTAGGTGATTTAAAAATCTGAAAATTCAATAATTATGTTCTAGTTTTAAAATTTGAAATTTATTTATATATTATTGTTTTAAAAATCTAAAATCAATATATATATATATATATATATATATATATAGAATTGATTTAAAAAGGTAATATTTAAATGGAAGAACTTTGTTTTTAAAAATGTTGTTTTTTGAAAATAAATAACATTAGGAAACAAAAATGAGATTTTTATTCTTATGGAAGCAAAGTTAAAATATGATCTTTATATATAAAAGCATAGAATTGAAGATGCGATTTTTATACGAATGAAATGGTTTTAAAGATGAGATTTTTAATTAGAGAATAAAGCTAGGATTTTTATTTTTAAAAGAAAGAACAGATTTTTAACGATATAAAGAAGTGATTTTTATTCTATGAAAGACGATATTTTTATATAATGAAAGGCGTGATTTTCATATAACGTAGAAGTTAAAAATATGATTTTTATATTATAGAGATTATAAAAATACGATCTTTATATTATATAGATAGTAAAGGCGAAATCTTTATATTTGAAAAGGCGAAATCTTTATATTTGAAAAGGCGAAATCTTTATATAGAGAATAGCGTGATAAAAATAAAATCTTTATTATATGAACAGCGATGTAAAAGTAGAATTTTTAGCCATATAGTAGCGATGTAAAAATAGAATTTTTATCTATATAGCAGCGATGTAAAAATAGAATTTTTATCCATATAGTAGCGATGTAAAAATAGAATTTTTATCTATATAGTAGCGATGTAAAAATAAATTTTTTATCTATATAGTAGCGATGTAAAAATAGAATTTTTATCTATGTAGTAGCGGTGTAAAAATAGAATTTTTATCCATATGGAGTGATTATAAAAATATGATTTTTATATACATAGCAACAATATAAAAATATGATTTTTATATATGTAGTGGCTACGGACAAAGAAAGTGACAAAAGGCGAGAACATCGATGACTTCTACACGAGAAGAGTCGAGGCGTTTGGGATAGCTTTGGTGAGAACTTCTCACATTAAATTTCTTTTTCTAGTTATAAATATATATATATATATATATATATATATATATATATATATATATATATTAGGATGTAGACGGTGCTTAGCAGCACCCGACACCCGTCATCCACAGACCATGGATGGCTTGTATGTTTGTTTGATGTGCTGTGAAATTTGTTTGTGATGTTGATGTGAAATAGATTCATGTGTTGAAATAAATTAATTATCGTTAAAAATATATTTTTTAACGTGAATGTGAACAAATAAATATTCATAAACAAATCGACCGATTTGTTTATATACACTGATTTGACTGATATTGATTGGGTCGATAAATTTTACACATCGCCCAACTACACAAATAAAAATCTGTGTTTGTTGATTCGAAACCCCACACGGATGTTGGGATGATATTTGGGTACACTAATCCCAATTATTTAATTGTATGTCGATCGATTGGTCGACAGACTGTGTAAGCGTTGATTATTTATATTTGATGCTTATGCAGTTGTTTGGTGCACCTTGGATGATGGTTGATTGTTTATCATTGCTATTATATACATGTGGTGTATGGAATCCATATAATTAACATTATATGGTGATTGATTGGGCCTCATTCCAATCGGGAAAATAATGAATATTATAAAAGAAAATTCATGTGTTGAATATAAAAATAGTCAGGTGTTGACGATGTTCATGTGTTGAAACTATTTATGTGTTGAGTAAAATATTTTAATAATAAAATTTACATCTTTATCATATTTTAAATTAGAATTCACTTTACGGTTGGGATTTGATTAAAAATCAAATGATAGATACCAAAATTTTATAAAATATTTTACATAACAAAAATAGTTGTGTGTTGACAGTACTCATGTGTTGAGATTGGTCGTGTGTTGAAAGAAATATAGATTCATGTGTTGAATAGAATAAATATTCATTTGTTGAATAGAATAACGAATTTATTGAAATATATATATAAAGCCGTGTTGATTAGAGTTGCGCCATTTTGACGTGAACGGTATTTACATCGATTATATTCGTTTTTATAATGAATATAGAAAAGAAGTGATTTCAAAATATAATGTTTTGAAAATATTATCATTTATATAGTAATGATATGAAATATTCAGTTTTGATTAGAATTTGAATATAGAGTTGAAATGGTTTTGAAAACGAATTTAAAACGATTTATAAAATACGTTTTAAAAGGAAATCGATGAAATATATATAATATATATATATTATATATAATGGCCTGAATAGAACACGCCGCGCCGCGGCAGTTCGTGAATTTCGACCATTGACTTTGAATTGACGTTGCGGGAGATCCGACCGTCGGATTCTCCTAAAACCGGAACCATTGGGTTCATATCGAAAAGAGCTTTCCAATGAATATTAGAAATTTGAAATCTAATGGTTGGATTTGGAATTATGTCCAAATCAATTTCAGAAAAGGTCGCTGTAAGTGTAGTTCGATGGCCGTTGTTGGAAATCGACTGTACGGGCCTTGATAAAATTATTAAAAATATCAGTAATTTGTGTAAAATCATAATATGTGAATTGGAAAGAACTGGGATGAAAAATTCTACATTTGAAAGGATAAAAATATATTTTTGTCGAAATGAACTAGTTTTGAACTAGAATTAAAATCAATTTATTTTTGAAATAAATAAATTGAATTTGAAAGTGATTTTATAAAAAATCAATATCCCCAATACGTGAATTGGACTGGAGTTGAATCGAAATTATCTTCAGAATATTTCGATGTCGGATTTCGTGACTATAAAGATATTGTTATGGGAATTTGAAAGATATATTTTATATCGTTATTTCCAATACGATATTTGTTGGTTTCAGGATTTGATATTTAATATAAGCTGGTATATTTTCTATTCAAAGCCTTGTACTTAATATCAAATGTGATATGGGTTTGTCTGAATGGTGTCTTCATTAACACTGTTCTTAAACCCAATAGAGAAAAAGATTAAATCTTTCTATTTAGATTTAATGAAGCGTATCAATTAAATAATATTTAATTGGAATTGAATTTGAATTGGTTTTTGGGTTTATCGTGAGCGGTGTTTTGAATAACACCTGTTCTTTAACCCGATTAACAATAGAATGTGATTTTGGGTTTATCGTGAATCGTGTTTTAAATGACATTGGTTCTTTATCCCAGTTGAAGACAGGATATTGATTTTTTTGAAGATTAAAACTAAGTGGAGTTTTAATGAATCTTTAATTAGATTGAAATGTGAATTGATAATTTAAATTATCAAATCTGAAAGGTGATCGAGAATGGAGTACCACCAGTTTTGCTCCAAAGCGATAGTTAAATCTTTAATTAGGTTTGAATGTGAAATGGTAATTAATTTTACCGATACCACCGTGGTGTTAGATATGGAGTTTTACCAGTTTTGCTCCATGGGATAAATAGGTTGGGATTGGGAAATAAAATAAATAATTACTTCGGCGTGGTTCGCTAATCCCGACTAGTTTGAAATGATATCCAAAGGAAGATTAAGGAATAAATTTAGAAAAATTTATCTTGGATAAAATTAATGGGAACCTTTCCCTAAGAATGTGATTTTGTGAATAAAAGAATATTCTGAATTGGAATGAGGCGTTTGTTGTTGTTGTGTAACATTTGTTTATCATATACGTGGGTTATTCAGAAAGGTCGGGGTTATACCGATTCGACAAGATTTCGAAGATGAAGACGGTGGACGAAGACCGGAAGTCTTTACATCGTTTGGGTGATTACTGATGATCTTGATTGGGCTGTACACCTAAGATGAGGGAATCAGTTGGTGATCGTCCAGACGTACTTGGAGATGGATGGATATGCGAGGAAAGTGCCTCCGGTTTCGTTCAGACCCAGAACGAACTTGTAAATGGATCGTGTGTCTGACATTGGATTTTATTCTGTATTGATTGATCTATATTAAATATACATCTATTTGGCGGCAGAGAATTTATTCTCTTGCTTAACGCCCTTCTCTGAGACGTACGAGCTCAGAGGTTGTATATCGATGGACATCAGTCGCATGGCATGAATTGCCAGTGTGGCACGCGTAAGTGGCAACTGATCAAGGCTTCTGTTGAAAAGCAAAGTCTTGTGGTTGATGACCAAAGCACAGCCTGTGTGGCGTAGCTTTGTGTATAACGTGAATTCGCGAGCCTCACACCTCGGTTTGAGTCAAAAACGGGATACGGACCCAAGGAGTGCACGACGTTTCTTTCTAGCTATGGTGGTGTCAGTGACCTACCAGCCCTGACATTTATATACTTTTCACCTGTGTGGTTGTTGGATACGAGGCGCCTCAGATATAGGTCTGTAAGCACCGGGAAACGTGTGTTCAGGAATTGCCAATCCTCAAAAGTAAGAGAGGACCGGCCCAGCCGATTCCAAGGATCAAAGTGGGGTCCTGAGACATTTGCTAGAGTGTCTCGAACGGAGAGGAGTTTGTCCCTTGCCTCGACTCATGACGGAAATCTAATTTCCAATACGTGATATTGCGGTTTTAATTGTAGAACTAGTATGGCGACATGATAGATGATTCCCATGCCGCCTATGATTGATATTTATGATTGAATTGTTTTGACACTATACACTTATTATAGTATAAAGTGATTTGTTTTAAACGTACCAAGCATGTTTGGCTATTATAAGGGAAAACCCTATACTACGGCTTGCGTTGCATTTTGTGATGGGACCTGGGTCTTATAATAGCTTCATTTTTCCAAAGAGCATTGCTCTGTTTTGTTATATGCACTCGTATTATTGGGAGGAAACCCGTTCCGTGTTATATGGCGTGGTCTCTTGAATTACTCTCTTTTAAAGTAAAGTTTTAAATGACTGTTTTAGTTCTCACACCTGTCCCATGACTGACCTGGAGTTTATTGTTTTAAGCTAAACTCTGGGTGCCCTTATTTTCGACATGGGCAGCTAGTAGTTTTGGTTTTGCAGATTTATATTCACAGGATCCTGATTTACAGCTGGAACGATGCTCGGAAAGCTCTGTATCCGTGCATTACTTCTAGTTGTGCGTTTGTATTATTTTCCGCTGCGATGTATTTAAGTGTAATTTAAATCTCTGATATTTGTTGAATGTAATTTATTCATTTATACTCCGTATATTCTTGTATCCGATGGAATTATTGTAATAACAATGAAATGTTCTTCCGTCTGCGTTCTATTTTGTGTCCTGTTCTCAAAGTATCCGCTCTTTCCTTCACCGGGAAGTTACGGGTCCTTACAGGACCGTCCCTGTTGTATCCAAGGGTTCGCCAACGGCCGAATCCTGAGACATTGCTAGAGTGTCTCGACTCGCTCAGGAGCTCCTCCCTAGCCTTAACTCATGATGGAAACCCAATTTCCAATACGCCCTTGCGGTTTTGATTGTATAACTATTATGGCAACATAGTAGATGGTAGCTATGCCGTCTAGGATTGATATTATATTTGAATGTTTTCAGTATATATATATACACGCTAATGATATCGTTTTTACGTATCAAGCATCTTTGACCATTATAAGGTAAAACCCTATCCTCTAGTGTGCGTTGCATTGTGTGATGGGACCTGGGTCTTATAATGGTTTCATTTTTCTAAAAAGCATTGCGATATTTGACGATTTACTTTATTTATGCACTGGCAATCCAATGGAGTAAACCCGTTCTGCGTTAGCGGCGTGGTCCTGTGATTAGCCTACTTATTAGATAGTTAAGTTAAGAATTCTCACACCAGTCCCACGACTGACCTGTAGTTTGTTTCACTTTGCAAACTCGGGTGCGCTCTTTCCACATAGGCAGTCGAGTAGCTTTTTGCAGATATACTTTAAGCAGGATCCTGGATTGAAGCCTGAAGCTGGGTCCAGAATATTGATGGCCTTCCGCTGAGATTAGTTCCGCTGCAATGTATTTAATTTATTGTAAATGTATCTTCCACCGTATTATTTATCGATGTACTCTGATATATTCTGTACTCTGATGTAACATTTATTATTGATGTTATAAAAGTCTGTGTTGTTGTTCTGATGTTTTGTATGCCCAAAGTTAACGTACACGGGTTTTGAACGGTCTTGGTCGATCTTGCGATCAATTGGGGTCGGGCAAAATCCGGGTCGTTACAGCTGGTATCAGAGCTCAGGCTAGCTTAAATCTTTGGGGTACAACTCGTTAGAACTGAACAACAAACTGATCATAGGTTGGATTAGTAATATCCAATAAGAATAATCATTAGAGACAGGATCAGCAGTATCCTAGAATAAGAATACCTATTAGAGATGGGGTTAGCAGCGCCCTAGAATGAGTCAGAGTGAAAAATTTATAATTAACGTACTTGTTATTATATATATAGTTCGATTTTAGAAAATATGATTTTGAATATATAAAAGTTATATATTTTTAAAATTTTAATCAACTAATTGATTGATGATTGTGTTGTGTGAATATGAGTTCAACTAATAAAATAATTAAACAATTAAAGAATGAAAATTAAATTAGTTAAATAAACAACTTTAGCTTCATTTCCTTTTCGAGGACGAAAAGATTTTAAGTGGGGGAGATTGTAATAACCCGCAAATTTTGGACCAATTTAAAATTTTTATTTTAGAAAATTTTAATGAATTTTGAGGTTATCATTAATAATAATGGCTAGAATTTATTTTAATCGAAGTTAAAATGAATAAATTTAATTTAAATATAAAAGGAGTTAGAAATGGTGCGGTAGTTTTAAAATTTGATTTTGAACTTTAACTAGATGTACAGGATTCAAAATAAATCAGAATTGAGTGAAACAAGAAATATTTTGTGACGACCTTAAACCCCGTACTGACTGCGGCAAGGGTAATCTTTGGAATATAACACATAAACAGATAACAGCAGAACAGAATTAAATAAATACATCAGATAATGAACAAATAATACACTGGATAAACGTAATCATTAGAGTTACACAGTATACAGGATCTTACTTAGTACAAATACAGTTCAGCTATACATAAATGTCTATAGCGGAAACAAACAAAATATGTACAATAGGAGCTGAACAACATAAAAAGAGATAAATGATAGAATCCATCTTCAGCTCCAACTATCCAGATAAAGCCAGCTAAAACCTGAATACAAGGCTGCCCATGTAGAAAAAGGGGCACCCGAGTTTGAAAGTGAAACAAACTACGAGTCAGTCATGGGACTGGTATGAGAAATCTACTTAACACCTTTAAAATATGGCTAATCACAGGACCACGCCACTTTCGTGGAACGGGTTTACCCCATTGGATTGCCAGTGCTTTAATACAAATCATTCTTTGAAACATTGCAATGCTTTTTATAAAAAATGAAGCCATTATAAGACTCAGTTCCCATCACACAATGCAACGCAAACCGGAGGATAGAGTTTTACCTTATAATGGCCAAAATATGCTTGATACGAATATATCAAAAGCATTTGATATTATTACTAGTGTTTATATGTTTCAAAAATAATTTCAAATCATAACTATCAATCATAGACGACATGAGCGTCCCATGCCACTATGTCGCCAAATATAGGTATACAATCAAAACCGCACAGTCACGTATTTGGGAATTGTATTTCCGTCATGACCCAAGGCAAAAGATATTCCTTACCGAATTCGAGACACTCTAGCCCGTGTCTCAGGATCAGATCTCGAGTAACCCTAGGAGCGACAGGGCCGGTCCACCGATGTGGATTAAAATTCCTGAACACTGCGTTTCCCCGCCCTATGGGGCGTCAATGAGCCAACGAATGACTCCATCGGTCCCGGATCGACCGATATAACCGAGGCGCCTCGCAATCCATAATCCACATAAGTAAAATGTCATGCCGTGTAAAAACACTAACACAACTCCTAGCTAGAATGTAACGACCCGGAAAATCTGAACCAATTTAAAATTTTTAAATTGGCTAAAATAATGGATTTTAAATATTTAAAATAAATATTTAAAATAATAGCAATGAAAAGTGAGTTTGAATCGATGTTTGAAAACGAATATAATTAATTTGAATTATAAACAAGGCCTGAAATGGCGTGACAGTTTCAAAATTTGAATTCAAACTTTGACTGACTGTACCGGGTGCAAAACAAAATGGATTTAAGTGAAACCAAAAATATTTAAATCTGTTAGTGAATACCATTCTAACGAATCTGAAAAATCGAAGTTTCATAGCGGAAAGCAAAAGTTATGGCCAAATGAATTTTCAGAAAAGTCGCTATAGAAATTATATAGCCCGTGAAAATGGCCATTTTGCATACGACCTCGGAATTCTACGAAACAACTTTTGTTGGATCCGGGGTGTGAATTTATTGCTAGGTTTCAAATTTCATAATTTTTGAAGCTAGTATGTGAGCGTGGCAAAGGAAAATGTGTTTTGGTCGATTTCTATTAAATTAGATCGACCAGAAATGGGCTATTTTTCAAACGGTCTCAGAATTCGACGAAACTAGTTTTGTTGCGACCATATCTTCAAAACATAGCTAGATTTATTTTTCAGGAATTTTTCGAATAAGTTTGTGGCCCTGACAAATTGAAATGTACGTTCAAATCGAATATTGAATGTTATATATTTTAAATTGAACGAAAACTGACTAAAACAGTCGAATGAGCCTACGAAACATATCCCATTGTGTTCGGAATGGGGGTAAAACGCTAGGGACGACAGTCGTTGGGTTTAGATTGGTGGTCGTGTCAGAAAACCCCTTTTAAAACCCACCGGTCTATCAGATTTTTTATAAAAAAAAAGGAAAAACCTTTTTTCTCTCTCCCCGACTCGACCTGGCGCACGACGGAAATTGATCTTCACCTTCTCTCCTCGTTTTCTTTTGATCCGCTCAATGAAATCCAACACCACCGTTATGGTTTTTGTAGTACTTCTCATGATCTTCAAATCCATATATGTAGTGGATTTTTTCGTGCAGAATTGAAGGAGAATTTGAGCTCGAAAGTCGAGCCCTTCATCTCGCTGCCGCCGTCAACCAGGGCCACCGAAGTGGGCCCCGCTCCAGGCGCCAGTGCGCCTCTCTCCCCTCTTCCTCGCTGCGAACGCCGATCGTCGATCCGCTTCACCGTTTGATCGAAAAGATCAAACCTAGTTTTGAAGAATTCAGAGAGGTAACAGCTGATTTTCTTTGAACTGATTTTAACACCTTTAAACCGTTGCAAACTTTGAAAAATCATATCTTTTTCGTTTCCTGACGAAATTCGATGAAACATGAAACATCGTGACCGTGTGGACGTCTTCTACATTCTAGAAGTGACCGCATATTTTTCTGAGCCTTCTGCTATTTTTGGTGGAATGGAACCCAATGTGAGATTTCTATTTTATAAACGATATGGAAAACGACGATGTATAAATTATATAGTCGATGTATGGGTTATATAAGCGTGGTACACCTCATGTATAAGCGTTGTATAAGTTGTACGTTCGATGTATAAGTTATATATGCGTTGTAAAAATTATATATGTGTTGAAATAGAAGTGAAATGTGTATATATACATACATACATATATATATATATATATATATATATATACACACACACGCCCCTCGTACACAAACCATGGACGATATTTATTGGTTGTGATTGTTGTGGAAATTGATTGATAGCGAATGGTTGATTGAAATTGTTTGTGGTTGAAATTGATTGATTGTGGTTGAAAAATACCCGTTTGTGGTTGAGAAATATTTGGTTGAAACCACATAGGATTAGTTTGTGGAAATGAAAAAATTATACATGCCGCCCGCGTGCAAACTAGATGCATGAATCCCCATTGTCAAAAATCGCGAGGTTTTAAGGTAGAGCGAGGAGCCATACTAGGGACGGTCCCGGTTTTAACTACCCTGCCATTATGCTGCCGAAATTTTGAATAATATTCATGTGTAAGAATTATTTTCATTTTTTGAAACTATATTTATTCGTTGAATAGAAAACCTTCATGTGTTGAATTGTAATTCATTCATTGAATTGAAATTCATGTGTTGAATGGTATTCGTGTTTTAATTATAAAAATCACATTTTTATCTATATATACAAACTATAGAAAACCTTCATGTGTTGAATCGAAATTCATTCGTTGAATTGAAATTCATGTGTTGAATTGTATTTGTGTTTTAAATATAAAAATCACATTTTTATCTATATATATAAACTATAGAAAACCTTCATGTGTTGAATCGAAATTCATTCGTTGAATTGAAATTCATGTATTGAATGGTATTCGTGTTTTAAATATAAAAATCACCTTTTTATCTATATATACAAACTATAGAAAACCTTCATGTGTTGAATCAAAATTCATTCGTTGAATTGAAATTCATGTGTTGAATGGTATTCATATTTTGAAAGAAATTGTTTTATAATAAAAATCCCATTTTTATCATCAATATGAAATATATAAAATAATTTTGTTTTGAAATAAATTGTTTTATAATAAAAATCCTATATTTATCACCTATATTAACTATATAAAATAGTTGAGTTTTGAAATAAATTGTTTTACATTAAGAATCACATTTTTATTATATACATGAATTGTTAAAAATAGTGAAGTGTTGAAATAGAAGGCAAATAGATAAAAATATCATTTTTATCAAATGTATGAACAGAATATAGTTTTTGAAATCGAAGAATCGATATATATATATATATATATATATATATATATATATATATATATAAAATTGAAATATATCGAATAACGAAGCTGCAGTTCGTATTTTGAAACCGTGATTTCAAACGATTATTGCGGGAGATCCGACCATCGGATTTTCCCGAAACCGCAACCGTTGGGTTCGCTTTGGAAATATCTTTCCAACGGCACCAACTTTGTAAAAATCCAACGGTTGGATTGTCTGGAATGTTTAATTCAAATCTAAAGAAAAACATTGCCAGAATCGATTATATATATATATATATATATATATATATATATAATCGAATAACGACGCTGTAGTTCGTATTTTGAAATCGAAACTTCAAACGATTGTACCGGGAGATCCGACCGTCAGATTTTCCCAAAACTGGAACCGGTGGATTCGTTTTGAAAAGATCTTTCTAATGATGTAAATTTTGTGAAGATCCAACGGTTAGATTTTCAGATATGTGTAAATCAAATCTGAAGAAAAATAGCGCCACGACCGCGTTATGGCCTGAAGCATCGTTTTGAATAAATAGGCTATTTTAAAATAAATAAAAATAGCGATAAATCATTATAAAATATTATAAACGATATGGATGTGGAATTCAGAAACTAACTGAAGGTTGGCTAAGTCGAATGGTTTCTTGGGTATTGATCTGATGTTGGTTTCGGCCTTCGGGGTTAATATTTGGGAAATCGTTCTCTTACTGATCGACGGTTAGTGACTAATGAATTGAAATGATGCGTAGTAGTGTTTGTGTAGCACTTATTAATTATATATGCGAGTTGCTCAGAAAGACCGGGTTTATCCCATTCGGAATAACTGAATCAACGATAGGAAATCGAAGATGAAGACGGTGGTCGAAGACCGGAGATCTTCACCTCGTTTGGATGGTAACCGAGGTCCTGATTGGGAGGCATCCCGAAATATGGATAATGAGTGGTGATCGTCCCTACGTACATGGTGGTCGATGGGTTTGCGAGGTATATAGAGCATCCGGTTTCGTTCAGACCCAGAATGGACTTGCAAATGGACAATGTGTCTGACATTGGAATTTATTCTGTTTGATTGATAGCCATCAGTTGCACGGTGTGAATTGCCTGTGTGGCATGCTAAGATGCAGTGATCAGGGCTTCTGTTGAAAAGCAAAGTCTTGTGGTGATGGTCAAAGCACCGCCTGTGTGGCGTAGCTTTATGTATAACGTGAAATCGCGAGCCTCACACCCCTGTATGAACCGGAAACAGAAGAGGACCTCCGGGAGGACATGCGTTTCTTTCTAGCTAGAAGTGGCGTCAGTGGTTTTACACGCCCTGATAAGATTGACTTATGTGGTTATTGTTGTTGCGAGGCGCCTCGGTTATATCGGTCGATTCGGGACTGATGGAGTCATTTGTTGGCTCATTTACACCCCAAAGGGTGGGGAAACGTATTGTTCAGGCACTATAATCCACTCCGTGTGGACCGCCCCTGTCCCTCCAAGGGGCAGTTGCGGCTGTTCCAGAGGCTCGGGCTAGAGAGTCTCGAAGTCGGTAAGGACTATCTTTTGCCTTGGTTCATGACAGAAATCCAATTTCCAAATACGTGACAGTGCGGTTTTGATTGTATACCTATATATGGCGACATAGTGGTATGGGGCATTAATGCCGTCTATGATTGATAGTTATGATTTGAAATTGTTTTTGAAACATATAAACACTAGTAATAATATCAAATGCTTTTGTTTTATTCGTATCAATCATATTTTGGCCATTATAAGGTAAAACTCTATCCTCCGGTTTGCGTTGCATTGTGTGATGGGAACTGAGTCTTATAATGACTTCATTTTTATAAAAAGCATTGCAATGTGTAAAAACCCGTAACTTCCCCGTGAAGGAAAGCGCGGATAGTTCGAGAACAACACACAAAAGAACGCAGACGGAAGAACATTTCATTGTATATTACAACAATTCCATCAGAATACAAGAATATACAGAGTATGAATGAATATTACACAGAAATATCAGAGATTTAAATTACATTTAAATACGTAGCAGCGGAAAATAATACAATACACAACTATAAGAGATATACGGATACAAAGCTTTCCGGATATCGTTCCAGCTGTAAACCAGGATCCTGTGAATATAAATCTACAAAACCAAAACTACTAGCTGCCCGTGTCAAAATAAGGGCACCCAGAGTTCTGGTTTTGCAGATTTATATTCACAGGATCCTGGTTTACAGCTGGAACGATATCCGGAAAGCTTTGTATCCGTATATCTCTTCTAGTTGTGTATTGTATTATTTTCCGCTGCTACGTATTTAAATGTAATTTAAATCTCTGATATTTCTGTGTAATATTCATTCTTACTCTGTATATTCTTGTATTCTGATGGAATTGTTGTAATATACAATGAAATGTTCTTCCGTCTGCGTTCTTTTGTGTGTTGTTCTCGAACTATCCGCGCTTTCCATCACAGGGAAGTTACGGGTTTTTACAGTTGGTATCAGAGCTTTGGTTTACAAAGCTCATAGAACAAGGCACATTAGAACCATACGAAAGAATTCATCAGATATTGGATTAGTAATATCCAATGGGAATGACTCGTTAGAGATGGGATCAGTAGTATCCTAGAACGAGTGTGAAGGGTATATTTTTAAATTGAAAAAAATTTTGTTTTAAAAATTTAAATCAATTATTCGTATTTGATTATATATTTTATATTGAATTGGGACAATCCAATATATAACGATTTTGCATATATGTCTTGCAAACGTGTATTCGAAGTTTTAATGTATTGGATAGTTATAGAATCACACTCTAGTGCCTGCGGATAATTCTGGTGACGGGGCACCATCGCCAGTATTTATTTTCGAGTTTCAAAAGTGAGATTTCTATATATTTCCAATTGACTGGTGTGAGAACCGAAACTAGATAGGGCTTATTGTTGTGATTTGACATCAAAAATGTGATTTTTGACTATGTATCAAAGTTATGAATTTCAAAAGCTAATCAACTAATTGATTGATGGTTGTGTTGTTGATTATTGGTTGATTAATTAAAATTTGTACCATATAGCCAAATTGAATCAAACAGTGAATTGTATTGAAAATTGGTCGCATTTGCTTGCATATACATGGACTAACATTGAACAGGTCATAGCAAGGAGGCTAGAGCAGAGAAATAAAATTGTTTGCCCAAAAAATAGGTACATGTTTATCATAATTTACTGTTTTGTTTGGGTGATGATGATTTTATGAGCCGATTGGCTAGTCGCTTGGCTTTTTCTTTATCTTTTTGAGATCAGAAGGCCTGTATGGCAATTTCGGAATTTTCCCGTGCTCCCGGTGCAGGGAGGTTATGACGAAATTTTTCAGAAATTTAGGGTGTTAGCCAAATTTTTGAAAAATTTGAAAAGTTCTTAGAAACTGAAAAGTTGAAGAACTTAAGCCGTATTGAAAATAATGAAAGTTGAGTTGATTAGTTAAACAACTTTCGGCTTCGTTCCTTTTCGGGGACGAAAAGTTTTAAGTGGGGGAGATTGTAATAACCCGGAAATCTGAGCCAATTTAAATTTTTTATTTTGGCAATTTTATTGAATTTTGATTATTTAAAATGAATTATTTTAAACAATAACGACGAGAAATTTATTTTGAATAGAATTCGAATGTATATATTATACAGATCGTCGTTAGAATATAAATAATTATATATATATATATATATATAAAAAAAAAAAAGGAATTGAAAATGGCGCGGTAGTTCGATAATTCGATTTCAAAATTCAAATGAACATACCGGGTGCAAAACAAACCGGATTTTAGTAAAACCAAAAATATTTGAATTTAATCGAGGATATCTTTCCAACAAATCCGAAAAATCAAAATTTCATAGCGAGAATCAAAAGATATGTCCAGTTGAAATTTCAGAATAGTCGCTATGGAATTCAGGCCCTTAAAAATGGGAATTTTGCAAACGACATCGGATTTCGACGAAACCACTTTTGTTGGATCCGGGATGTAAATTTATTGCTAGGTTTCAAATTTCACAATTTTCGAATCAATATGTGAGCGTGGCAAAGGAAAACGCGTTTGACCAGTTTTAGTTGATTTTATTCGACTGGAAAATGACCATTTTTCAAACGGTCTCAGAATTCAACGAAATTAGTTTTATTAGGACCGTATCGTCAATACGAAGCTAGAAAATATTTTTCGGGAATTTTTAGAGTTAGTATGTGACCCAAGTAAATTGAAATGTACGTTTAAAATTGAATATAAAGAGTTATATTTGAATTTTAACGAAAACTGATCGAAACGATCGAATTAGCCTACAATACATATCCCATTGTGTTCGGAATAGGGGTAATTAGTTATGGACGATAGGCGGTGGGCCTCGTTTAGAGGTCGAATGAAAAAGTCAACTTTTTGAAAAGAAAAAATATATAATAACCCCACCCTTCACTTTCTCTCTCCCCTCCTCGTTTATCTATTCGATTTCAAAAGAAAGAAAAAAAGAGTAAAAGGGGGAGAACCGCTTGTCGCTGCCCCCCTTCGTCGATGGCGCCACCGCCGAGGCGCACTCCACCACCGCGCTCCCTAGGTTCCCCCCTCTCCGTTCTCCTCAAACTCGAAACACCCCCATCGCGAACCCTAAAACCGCACCCCCTGGCCCCACCCAGCGCCGCCGCGCCTGGCGTGCCTTCACCCGCCACCAGACCTACCGTCTGCACCACCCCCTCCGTCCCACGCCACCCAGTCGGCCCCCACACCCCCTTCGATCCACTAAAATCCAAATAACCCCATTCTTCGTCGCTCCCCATCGCTCGAGACAGCGCGCCGACAACCCACGACTGCGACACCGCCATCTTCCACCTTCGATTAGGCTGGTGAGCTTTTATTTAGTTATGTTTTTAAAATTTCGATTTTTAATTGTAAGATCATAAATAAAAAAAATTCGATTTTTATATATTGAATACCAAAGTAAAAATTCGATTTTTATATATTGAATAGCAAAGTAAAAATACGATTTTTATATATTGAATAGCAAAGTAAAAATGTGATTTTTATAGTGATGATATAAAAATTCAATCTTTGTATATGAAGTAGAAATATAAAAATACAATTTTCATATAGAATGAAGCGATAAAAAATATAATTTTTATTTGAACAGCGTGAAAAGAACTACATAGGAATTTCAAGCAGATTCAGCAGTTCGAAAGCAAAGCACGGCGAAGTGGAACCCTCTGTGAGAACTTCTCACCTTTTAATTTAATTTTCTAGTTAAAATATATACTAGGATGCAGACGGTGTTTAGTAGCACCCGACACCCGTCGTCCACAGATCATGGACGGCTTGTATGCTTGTTTGTTTGATTTTGATGTGTAGTTGATTGTGTAATGTGATGTGAAATGAAATAAAATATTTTATAGTGGAAAATATTTTATAGTTAAAAATATAATTTTTAATGTGTATATGAAATGAATATTTATAAACAAATCGACGAGTTGTTTATATACACACATTTGACCGATATTGATTGGGACGATAAATTTTACACATCGCCCAACTGCACAAATAAAATCTGTGTTTGATTGTTTGAAAACCCCACACGGGTATTGGGGTGATATATGACATACACTAATCCCAATAGTTAGTTGTATGTCGATCGATTGATTGACAGACTGTTATAAGCGTTAAATATTTATATTCGATGCTTATACATTGTAGAATGCACTTTGGGTGATGGTTGATTATTCATCGTTGTTATTGTATACATGTGTTGCAGAAAATCCAGGGCCTCATTCCAGTTTTGAAGAAGAAAATATTTGAATAGAAATATTTGAAAAAGAAATATTTGAAATAGAATATTTGAAAATAGAAATATATGAAGCCGTGTTGATTAGATTGACGCCATTTTGACGTGAACGATATTTATATCGATTTTATTCATTTTATAATGAATATCGAAAGTGATTTCAAAATCTGATATTTTGAAAAGAATTGAAATTCGAATTAAATTGAATAGAAATGAATTCGAATTGAATGGAAATGAATTCGAATTGAAATTGAATCGAATTGAAATTGAATAGAAATGAAATTGAATAGAAATGAAATTGAATAGAATTGAAATTGAATAGAAATGAATTCGAATTGAAATTGAATTGAATTGAAAACGAACTGAAATTGAATTCAAAATCGATTTGAATTGAAATCAATTTGAAATGAATTTAAAACGAATTTGTAAGGGAAAATTCAATTTTGATTTGAATTTGAAAAAGAAGTTGAAATCGTTTTGAAAATGAATTTAAAACAATTTATATAATACGTTTTAAAAGGAAATCGACGAAGTATATATTATATATATAATATAATGTCCTGAATAGAACGCGCCGCGTCGCGGTAGTTCGCGAATTTCGACCATTGACTTCGAATGGATATTGCGGGAGATCTAACCGTCGGATTCTCCTAAAACCGGAACCGTTGGGTTCGTCTCGAAAAGAGCTTTCTAACGAATATTAGAAATTAGAAATCTAACGGTTGGATTTGGAACTATGTCCAAATCAAATTTGGAAAAGGTCGCTATAAGTGCAGTTCGATGGCCGTTGATGGATATCGACTGTACGGGCCTTGGTAAAATTATTAAAAATAGTAATAATTTGTGTAAAATCATAAGAAATGATTTGGGAAGAATTGGGATGAAAAACTCCATATTTGAAAAGATAAAAATAGATTTTTTATCTAAATGAACTAGTTTTGAACTAGAATTATGATTCTATTTATTTTTAAATAAATAAATTGAATTTGAAAAGGGTTTTAAAAGTAACCAGAATTTCCAATAACTGAATTGGAATGGATTTGAATCGAAATTGTCTTTGGAATATTTCGATGTTGGATTTCGTGATGAAACAGATATTGTTATGGGAATTTGAAAGATATATTTATATCGTTATTTCCAATATGATATTTGTTAGTCGTAGAATTTGATATTGAATATGAGCCGATATATTTTCTATTCAGAGCCTTGTATTTAATATCAAATGTGATTTGGGTTTGTCGTGAATGGTGTCTTCACTAACACTGTTCTTAAGCCCAGTTAAGAAAAGATTAAAACTTTTTATTTAGATTTAATGAAGTGTACCAATTAAATAATATTTAATTGGAATTGAATTGATATTGATTTTTGGGTTTATCGTGAAAAGTGTTTTAAATAACACCTGTTCTTTAACCCGATAATTAATAGAATGTGATTTTGGGTTGTCGTGAATGGTATCTTCAATAATACTGTTCTTAGACCCAATAGAGTTAAGAAAATCAGAAACTAACTGGAGGTTAGTCAAGTTGAATGGTTTCCTGTGTATTGATCTGATGTTGGTTTCGGCCTTCGGGGTTAATACTTAGGGAATTGCTCGCTTGCTAATTTACGGTTAGGGACTGATTGAAATGTGATGTGATTTTGGGGTTTATCGTGAACCGTGTTTTAAATGACACTGATTCTTTAACCCAGGCACAGATTAAAACTAAGTGGAGTGTTAATGAATCTTTTATTAGATTGAAAAGATCGAGATTGGAGTATCACCAGTTTTACTCCAGGCGATAGTTAAATCTTTAATTAGATTTGAACGTGAAATGGTAATTGAATTTACCGATAACACCGTGGTGTTAGATATGAAGTATTACTAGTTTTACTTCATGGGATGAATAGGTTGGGGTTGGGAAATTAAAACAAATGATTACTTCGGTAAGGTTCGTTAATCCCGACTAGTTTGAATTGATATTCAAAGGAAGATTAAAGAATAAATTTAAAGGATTTATCTTTGATAAAGTTAATGGGAACCTTTCCCTAAGAATGTGAAATTTAGAAAATAACTATAGGTTAGCTAAGCAGAACAGTTTCCTGGGTATTGATCTGATGTTGGTTTCGGCCTTCGGGGTTAATATTTGGGGAATTATTCTCTTGTTAATTTACGGTTAGTGATCGATGAATTGGAATGAGGCATATGTTGTTTTTGTGTAACACTTGTTTAGTATATACGCGAGTTATTCGGAAAGACCGGGTTTATCCCATTCTGAATAACTGATTCGACGATTAGTCAAAGATGAAGACGATGGTCGAAGACCGGAGGTCTTCACGTCGTTTGGGTGATTACTGACGATCTTGATTGGGATGTACACCCAAGAAGATGGAAACAGTTGGTGATCGTCCAGACGTACTTGGAGATCGATGGATATGCGGGGTACTAGGTTCCCCCGGTTTCGTTCAGACCCAGAACGGACTTCTAAATGGACTGTGTGTCTGACATTGGATTTCAGTCTGTGTGATTGATTTCTATTAAATATATATCTGTTTGGTGGCGGAGAATTTATTCTCTTGCTTAATGCCCTTCTCTGAGACGTACGAGCTCAGGGATTATATATTGATGGATATCCATCGCATGGAATGAATTGCCTGTGTGGCATGCCTAAGTGGCAAATGGATCAAGGCTTCTGTTGAAAAGCAAAGTCTTATGGTTGATGATCAAAGCGCGACTTGTGTGGCGTAGGTTTGTATAACGTTGATTCGCGAGCCTCACACCCCGGTGTGAACCAAAACGGGAGAGGACGTCAAGGAGGGCATGCGTTTCTTTCTAGCTAGAAGTGGCGTCAGTGGTTTTACACGCCCTGACGAGTTTGACTTATGTGGTTGTTGTTGTTGTTGCGAGGCGCCTCGGTTTGATCGGATGATCTGGGTCCGATGGAGTCATTCGTTAGCTCATTTACACCCCATAGGGCGGGGAAACGCATGTTCAGGGTTTAAGTTTAATCCACATCGGTAGACTGGCCCTGAGGATCCAAGTCTTGACTAAGTACTTGCCTGAGGCTCGGGCTAGACAGTCTTGAATTCGGTTGAGGACTATCTTTTGCCTCGGTTCACAGACGGAAATCCAATTTCCAAATACGTGACATTTGCGGTTTTATTTGTAGAGCCTGGTATGGCGACATAGTGGGATGGGGCACTTATGCCGTCTATGATTGATACTTATGATTTGAAATTGTTTTATACACTATGCACTTATAATAGCATCAAATGATTTGTTTTAAACGTATCAAGCATTCTTGGCTATTATAAGGTAAAAACCCTATCCTCCGTCTTGCGTTGCATTGTGTGATGGGAACTGGGTCTTATATTAGCTTCATTTTTCTTTATTTAGCATTGCGCTGTTTGTTTTATGCACTGGTATTCTTGGGAGGAAACCCGTTCCGTGTTATACGGCGTGGTCCCATGATTTACCTAACTTTAAAATAAAGATTAATAACTGTTTTAGTTCTCACACCAGTCCCATGACTGACCTGGAGTTTATTGTTTTAACCTAAACTCTTGGTGCCCTTATTTTAACACGGGCAGCTAGTAGTTTTGGTTTTGCAGATTTATATTCACAGGATCCTGGTTTACAGCTGGAACGATATACAGAAAGCTTTGTATCCGTAAATCTCTTATAGTTGTGTATTGTATTATTTTCCGCTGCTATGTATTTAAATGTAATTTAAATCTCTGATATTTCTATGTAATATTCATTCATACTCTGTATATTCTTGTATTCTGATGGAATTGTAGTAATATACAATGAAATGTTCTTCCGTCTGCGTTGTTTTGTGTGTTGTTCTCGAACTATCCGCGCTTTCCTTCACAGGGAAGTTACGGGTTTTTACACGATGTTTAAAAGAATGATTTGTTTTAAAGCACTGGCAATCCAATGGAGTAAACCCGTTCCACGAAAGTGGCGTGGTCCTGTGATTAGCCATATTTTAAATGTGTTGAGTAGATTTCTCATACCAGTTCCATGACTGACTCGTAGTTTGTTTAACTTTCAAATTCGGGTGCCCCTTTTTCTACACGGGCAGCCTTGTACTCAGGTTTTAGCTGGCTTTCTCTGGATAGCTGGAGCTGAAGATGGATTCTATCATTTATCTCTTTTTATGCTGTTCATCTCCTATTGTACATTATGTTTGTTTTCCGCTGTAGACATTTATGTATAGCTGAAATGTATTTTTACTAAGTATGATCCTGTATACTATGTAACTCCGATGTTTACATTTATCAAGTATATTCTATTGTTCATTATTTGGTGTATTTATTTATTTCTGCTCTACTGTTATCTGTTTATGTGTTATATTCCAAGGATTACCCTTTCCACCATTAGTACGGGGTTTGGGGTCGTCTCATAGAAGGAAACGCATGCCCTCCCTGAGGTCCTTTTCCTGTTTCTGGTTCATACCGGGGTGTGTGGCTCGCGAATTCACGTTATGCACAAATCTACGCCACACAGGCGGTGCTTTGATCATCAGTCATAAGACTTGGCTTTTCAACAGAAGCCCTGATCACTGCATCTTAGCATGCCACACCAGCAATTCACACCATGCAACTGATGGTTACCAATAGCACAGATTGAATTCCATTGTCAGACACACAGTCCATTTGCAAGTCCGTTCTGGGTCTGAACGAAACCGGAGGCACTAAATACCTCGCATATCCACCGATCTCCACGTACGTCTGGACGATCACCACTCATTATCCATATTTCGGGATGCCTCCCACTAAGGACATCAGTTACCATCCAAACGAGGTTAAGATCGGTCTTCAACCCCCGTCTTCATCTTCGACTTCTTATCGTCGATTCAGTTATTCAGAATGGGATAAACCCGGTCTTTCTAAGCAACTCGCGTATATAATAAACAAGTGCAACACAAACATACATACGCATCATTTCAATTCATTAGTCACTAACCATCAATCAGTAAGAGAACAATTTCCCATATATTAACCCCGAAGGCCGAAACCAACATCAGATCAACACCCAGGAAACCATTCGACTTAGCCAACCTTCAGTTAGTTTCTAAATTTCACATCCATATCATTTATAATATTTTATAATGATTTATCACGGTTTTTATTTATTTTAAAATAGCCAATTTATTCAAAACGACGCTTCGAGCCATAACGCGGCCGTAGCGCTATTTTTCTTCAGATTTGATTTACACATATATGAAAATCGAACCGTTGGACCTTCACAAAATTTACATTATTAGAAAGATCTTTTCAAAACGAATCCAACGGTTCCAGTTTCGAGAAAATCTGACAGTCGGATCTCCCGGTATAATCGTTTGAAGTTTCGATTTCAAAATTCGAACTGCAGCGTCGTTATTCGATTATATATAATTATATATATATATATATATATATATATATATATATAAATATAATCGATTCTGGCGCTGTTTTTCTTCAGATTTGAATTAAACATTCCAGACAATCCAACCGTTGGATTTTTACAAAGTTGGTGTCGTTGGAAAGATATTTCCAAAGCGAACCCAATGGTTGCGGTTTCGGGAAAATCCGACGGTCGGATCTCCCGGTATAATCGTTTGAAATCACAGTTTCAAAATACGAACTACAGCTTCGTTATTCGATATATTTCAATTGTATATATATATATATATATATATATATATATCGATTCTTCGATTTCAAAACTATATGATTTTCATACATTTGATAAAAATGATATTTTTATCTAACTATCTTCTATTTCAACACTTCACAATTTTTAACAATTCATGTATATAATAAAAATGTGATTTTTAATGTAAAACAACTTATTTCTAAACATAACTATTTTATATAGTTCATATAGATGATAAAAATATGATTTTTTTTTATAAAACAATTTCTTTCTAAACACGTCTATTTTATATAGTTCATATAGATGATAAAAATAACATTTTTATTATAAAATAATTTCTTTCAAAATATGAACACCATTCAACACGTGAATTTCAATTCAACTAATGAATTTCGATTCAACACATGAAGGGTTTCTATATTTTGTATATATAGATAAAAAGGTGATTTTTATATTTAAAACACGAATACCATTCAACACATGAATTTCAATTCAACGAATGAATTTCTATTCAACACATGAAGGTTTTCTATTCAATGAATAAATATAGTTTCAACAAATGAAAATAATTCTAACACATGAATATTATTCAAAATTTCGGCAGCATAACGGCAGGGTAGTTAAAACCGTGACCGTCCCTAGTACGGCTCCTCGCTCTACCTTAAAGCCTTGCAGCTTTTGACAATGGGGAATCATGCTTCTAGTTCGCACACACGTATATTTTTTTTTATTTCCACAAACTAATCCTATATGGATTCAACCAAATATTTCTCAGCCACAAACGGGTATTTTTCAACCACAAACAATTTCAATCAACCATTCGCTATCAATCAATTTTCACACCAATCACAACCAATAAATACCGTCCATGGTTTATGGACGAGGGGCGTATATATATATATATATATATATATATATATATATATATATATATATATAGCATTTCACTTCTATTTCAACACATATATAATTTTTACAATGCATATACAACTTATACATTTAACGTACAACTTATACAACGCTTATACAAGAGGTGTACAACGCTTATATAAATTATACATCGACTATATAATTTATACATCGTCGTTTTCCATATCGTTCATAAATTAGAAATCTCACATTGGGTTCCATTCCACCAAAAATAGCAGAAGGCTCAGAAAAATATGCGGTCTCTTCTAGAATGTAGAAGACGTCCACACGAGTCCACTGTCTCTTGTTTCACTGAATTTCATCAAGAAACGAAAAAGATATGATTTTTACAATGAAATCAAAAACCGTAGCGCTTTAAAGTGCTATAGAATAGTTGAAATAAAAATTAGCGGTACCTTTTTCGATTTGTTCAAAACTAGGTTTTGATCCTACGCCAAATCCGTTCAACTTGAAGACGATCCACCAGGACCACGTGGAAGAGCTTGGAGTGGCGCTCCATTCAAGGGTAGCGCAATGGAGCTCGATCGCTTGTCGGAGAAGCACGGCGGTGCGATTCGCGGCGACTTTGACGACCTCGTTCTCGCGATTCACCAGACGAGCGGGGGTGCCACGACCATGGATGTGAAGCTTGAGGGGAGCTTTTCAAAAACCCCAACTAGGTCGAAGGCTATCAGTGCGTGTAGGAGGAGAAAACCAGGTGGAAAGCTTCGAAGGTCATCCGCCGTGCGATTTGGGGGTTTCGGAAGTGAATACGGGGAGAGAGAAAACCGTATGGGCCAATGAGATTTTTCCATTTATTTATATATTTTTAAATTTCGAAAATACCCCCTTTCACACACGAACCCCAATCCAAACCCAACAACTATCGTCCCTGGCGTTTTACCCCCATTCCGAACTCAATGGGATATGTTTTGAAGGCCCATTCGACTGTTTCAGTCAGTTTTCCTTCAATTTAAAATATATAACATTCAATATTCGATTTGAACGTACATTTCAATTTGCCAGGGCCACAAACTGATTCGTAAAATTCCAGAAAAATAAATCTAGCTATGTTTTGACGATACGGTTCCAACAAAACTAGTTTCATCGAATTCTGAGACCTTTTGAAAAATGGCCCTTTTCTGGTCGATCCAATTTAATAGAAATCGACCAAACACATTTTCCTTTGCCACACTCAAATATTAACTTCAAAAATTATGAAATTTGAAACCTAGCAATAGTTTAACATCCCGGATCCAACAAAAGTGGTTTCGTCGAATTCCGAGGTCGTTTGCAAAATGGCCATTTTCACGGGGTATATAAATTTCATTGCAACTTTTCTGAAAATTCATTTGGCATAACTTCTGCTTTCCGCTATGAAACTTCGATTTTTCAGATTAGTTAGAAAGGTATTCACTAACAGATTTAAATATTTTTGGTTTCACTCAAATTCGTTTTGCTTTGCACCCGGTACAGTCAGTCAAAGTTTGAATTCAAATTTTGAAACTACCGCGACATTTCAGGCCTTGTTTATAATTCGAATTAATTATATTTATTTTCAAACATCGATTCAAACTTACTTTTCATCGTTATAATTTAAAATATTTATTTTAAATATTTAAAATCCACTAAAATAGCCAATTTAAAAATTTTAAATTGGTTCAGATTTTCCGGGTCGTTAAAATCTCCCCCACTTAAAATTTTTCGTCCCCGCAAAGGAAAAAAATCGAAAGTGGTTTGATTAATCAACTCTACGTTCAATCTGGCTTCTATTCTCCAACTTTTCAGTTTTTGAGAATTTTCAAATTCTTCAAAAATTTGGCTAACACCCGGAATTTTCGAAAAATTTCGCCATAACCTCCTTTGTACGGGGAGGGGTTTGGAAATTTATTGGGCCGTATTAGGTACCCAATAAATCCTAATAAGCATACACATATTTATAGTGATATATTCTGGTGTTTACAGGGGAGCGTGCATAGATAATAACTCCAGAGAACAAATTCTCGTCAATCAAAGCCTGAGGGAGTGTGTATTTTTAATTGCTCCAGAGGTTAAATCCTCATCACCTCGTCCCATGTGGGAAATAAATAATCCATGTGCCGTATCTAATAACTAGAGAGACGTGATTATTGTCAACTCCAGACCCGTGTGGGGTTTTTACTAATCTGGCAATTTATCGTTACAATTTAAATAGTCCATAACAGTCATCAGTTCAACATGTAAAATATAGTCATCACCATACAAGCCTCTCGCTCGTATGGTAAATCTTCCACCTCGTCACACAAGCTCCAAATGCTTATGTGGTATATGGTGAAGTATGCCTATCTTCAAGAAGTATGCCATGTAATGTAGTTCAAAATTAATTGTTACTATCCTATGGCGACGTTTATTATTACACACAGAACAACCAGCACTCCGCATCCAATGGCATTCACAGGAGTTGATATAATAATATAATTGTGCATCCAAATCATTAAGGTTTACCTATTTGTCAGGCACGCAAATAAAATCTTTACTCAACAGCTAGTCCATTTACCTGTTCAAACATATATAATGCACATGTATATATTTCTATCTATTTTCTAATCAGTTCAATGTGTGAGTTAATCGAATAAAGTCTACCATTCATTCTAGTATTGATTAAATTAACTATTTTTTCAATAATTTAATTAATCAAATCTATTATCACACAACACAAACAACAATCAATTTGTTTTTAACTTTTCAAAAATCATACAAATTAATTCATACACTCTTTTTAAATTCATTTAGACTATAGAATTAAAAGTTTACGTCCATGAAAGGAAAATAACAACAAAGTAGAGAACTAATTGGTAATGCAAAGTATGGTAATTGTACCTTGCACCGGAGTCAATCAGAGATATCCACTCGGCATCTAGGATAGGATTTCTGAATGCTGTCCTCGGTTTCCCAAGTACAATCTCGTGAATCTCCACTCCATTGCACTTTGACTAAGTGAACCTTCTTGTTCCTCGGCTCTTTGGCTTCTTTGCAGATAATCTTTAGCGGCTCTCTTCTCACAGCCAATTCTGGGGTAATTTCAATATCCTATTGAGCTGCTTCTTCCACGATCAAGTCTGGATCATGAACGTGCTTTCGAAGTTGAGATATGTGAAATACATCATGCACTCCAGGCAACCAATCAGGTAGTTTAACCCTATAAGCAAGCGTTCCGATCCGTTCAAGAATAGGAAATGGACCAATGAATTTGGGCGCCAACTTCCCAGTTTTACCCAACCGGATAACTCCTCTCATCGGCGATACTTTCAAATATACTTAGTCGCCAACCGCAAATGATATATCTCTTCTTCTCCTATCGGCATAACTCTTTTATCGGCTTTGAGCGGCACGTAATTGTTTCTTAACGAAATCGACTTTGTCGGCAGCTTCTCGGATCATATCAGGCCCTAAAACAAGTCTATTACTGGGTTCGACCCAACAAGCAGGAGATCGGCACGGTCTACCATACAGTGCTTCGAATGGCGACATTGTCAGACTTGCCTGGTAGCTGTTATTATATGAGAATTCAGCCAAATGCAGATGGTCTTCCCACGATCCACCGAAATCTAGAAAACAAGCCCGCAATAGATCTTCTAAAATATGATTCACCCTCTCAGTCTGACCATCTGTCTGAGGATGATAGGCGGTGCTCAAGTTCAACTTTGTTCCCAACTCTACTTGAAATGCCTCCCAGAATTTGCTAGTGAATATTGGATCTCTATCACTCACTATACTGATCGGCACTCCGTGTAGTCTAAAAATTTCCTTGAAGTATATCTGCGCCAGACTCTGAGCAGTTCTGTTTGATCTGACAGGTATGAAATGGGCGGTCTTCGTGAAGCGATCTACGATCACCCAAATACTGTCATTTCCTTTTCTGGTTCTGGGCAAACCATCAATGAAGTCCATGAAAATATGTTCCCACTTCCAGCCTGGAACGTCTAGCGGTTGTAACAATCCAGCCAGTTTCTGTTGGTCGCTTTTGACTAGCTGGCAAGTAGGGCATCGACTAACATATATCGGGATGTCTCTTTTTAACGACTTCCACCAGAATGTTCGCTTGATATCGTTATACATTTTACTCACACCCGGATGGATAATGAGCTTAGATTTGTGGCATTCATCAAGCACATCTCTTCTGAGTTCAGGAATTTCTGGAACACAAATTCGTCCTTGTAACCTCAGAATCCCTTCGCTGTCGAGCTGGAAATCCGAAGCATTGCCTTCACGAATTCGCTGACTCATTCCTTTAATAAATTGGTCATCTTTTTGGAGAGCCGATATCTTGTCAATCAAAGAAGTCGCAATGATAAAACTGGCGATCATAAAATTCTTTCTACTTAACGCATCGGCCACGACATTGGCTTTCCCTGGAGTGTACATAATTTCAAAATTGTATGCTGCGAGGAACTCTAACCAACGTTGCTGCCTCAGATTCAAGTCTTTCTGGGTGAACAGATACTTTAACGACTGATGGTCTATAAACAGTTCGAATTTCTCACCCAGAAGATAGTGTCTCCAGATTTTCAAAGCGAATACGATTGCCAACAACTCAAGATCATGAGTGACGTAGTTTTTCTCGTGTGGCTTCAATTGACGGCTAGCATAAGCAATCACTTGACCTCTTTGCATTAACACTGTGCCAAGGCCTTCCTTAGAAGCATCTGTCCAGACTTTTAAATCCTGATTGCCGTCAATAATGGTTAACACTGGAGCAGTCGTTAATCTTAACTTTAGCTCTTCAAAAGCCTCTTCACATTCTGGAGTCCATTTGAATTTTGAGTGCTTCTTTGTAAGCTTCGTTAAGTGACCAGATATCTTCGAAAAGTTTTTAACGAACTTTCGGTAATAACTAGCCAATCCGAGAAAACTGCGGACTTCTGTAGGAGTACTGAGTTGTTTCCAATTTTGAATAGCGGTGATTTTACTTGGATCCATAGCAATTCCTTCTTTTGATACGACATGGCCCAGAAATTTCACTTCATCTTGCCAGAATATGCATTTGGACAGTTTGGCTTTCAATACATTCCGTCTCAGAATTTCTAGAACCTGTTCCAGAAGCTTTTCATGTTCGACCTTTGATTTAGAGAAGACTAGAATATCGTCAATAAAAACCAGAACAAATTTATTCAGGACTCCTCTGAACACTCTATTCATCAAATCGACGAAGTATGCTGGAGCGTTACATAAGTCGAACAGCATTACTAACCACTCATAGAATAAGTCTAGACCTCTGAATGTTGTCATAGGAACACACTCTTCGGCAATTCGAAGTTGATGGAAGCCTGTAGCTAGGTCCATCCTTGAAAATACTTGTGCTCCATTCAGACGATCCAATAAATCATCGATTCGCGGCAATGGATATTTATTCTTTATTGTCTGCTTGTTCAAATCACGATAATCCACACATAACCGTAGAGTACCGTCAGATTTTGGGACAAACACCACCGCTGCACCCCAATCAGAGAAACTAGGCCTGATCAGACCCTTCCATACGAGCTGTCGTGTTTGATTGTCTAATTCCTCTTTCTCTTTCAAGGACATTCTTCGAATAGCGTGAACTACTGGCCTTGCATTCGAAATTAAAGTAATTTTGAAATCAAATTCTCTTTGCGGAGGTAAGCAAACAACTTCTTCGAACACATCCGCATAGTTCTTGACGACAGGAATATCTTTTACTAGGTCGGGATCTCTGTGACTTCAGGGATATTTTCAATTTGAGCAGGAGAAACATCTAGAGCTGACCAAAAGTCTTTTCTATTGGAATTCAGACCTTCGCATGGTATGGTTATATAATTCCCTGATTGTGCCTTCGCCTTAACAACTCTCTCGGCGCATCTAACCTCTACTTCATATTTGGTTAGCCAATCTAATCTCAGAATAAGATTGAATTCAGTAAAATTCATGACGATAGAGATAGTAGAGAATTTATAGCAGGAAAAAGAGACAGGTACTGCACAAACCCAACTGAGATCGATGGAACCCACGACCGGATTTTGGACAGTCATTGGTTCTTTGAGCTTCTTCAAATTCAAATCCAGTTTCTTAACCGCATTCTTTGCGATAAAGCTTCGCGACGCGCCTGTATCAAACAATACTTTAATTGGAATATTTTTGACATTAAGCGTGCCTTCCAAAACATCAGCCCTTTCTTGACTGGCTGAGGGCTCAGAAGCTTCTGCTATTTCATTTATATGCACTGTTTCAGATTCCCTGAATAGTGGGCAGGCCTTTGAAAGATGACCCAACAGATGGCATTGTCTGCACTTTCTATTCTCTTGAAATCCCTTCTTGGATTGAAGCCCACCTTTTAATCGCTTCTTCAAGGGTCCGCGGTTTATCGCCAAATGCCCTGGCTTCTTACAGTTACTGCATATGGCAGTCGTTACTTGTCCTTTCTCAGATTCAGGCCTTTTCCGATTTGCTTTGGGCTTCTTGCTGACCTTAGGACTATCATTCACAGACTACGCTTTGTTACAAGAACTGGCTTCCTCTTCGTCCCGCAACATACCTTTCTTATGGAGAACTTCATACTGATAAGCCATGTATATCATTTCTGAAAAAGTAAGATTCACATTCCTCATCACACTATTATGATATCTCCTTTGCAGGCCATGAGTAAATCTTAGATTCTTCCTCTTTGGATCTTGAATCAGATGAGGAGCAAAGTGAGAAAGTTCGTTGAATTTCTTATGATATTCTGGAATGGTCATATCTCCTTGTATCAAATAAGAGAATTCATCACATAATCGCTCAGTCACTTCAGGATGAGTAAATCTTTCTAGGAAAATCTCTTTGAATCTATCCCAGGTGATATCACCTTTTGGATTATCCTTGATGATTGTTTCCCACCAGATTAAAGGTTCTTCTTTGAGCGCCCAAGATGCCACTAATCTTTTCTGGTCATCTATCAGTTGGAAACACTCAAATATTCTTTCTGCAGAGCTCACCCAAGCTTGAGTTTGGATAATAGATTCATTGCCCGAGAATTGTGCTCTACCCAGATTTCGATATCTCTTAAATAGAGCATCTAGATCTGGTTCTGCATTTCTTATATTTCTGACACTCATTTTCTAGTACTTCTGCAAACAGCAGATCAAGTGTCAGGTCACAGAAAAGATATTTCAAAACATAGAAACATATACTTCAAATGTAAATGTGTCTAGTGGGGTGTATTTCATTCTGCTTTACTCATACTAGGATATTACTGATCCTATCTGTAATGAGTTACCCGTCCTAGAACGCTAGTGGTTCTATTTCCGACGAGTTCGTTAATATGTTATATTCCAGCACTAAGCTTAACCAAAGCTCTTATACCACGTCATGATGACCCCAAACCCCGTACGGACGGCGGCAAGGGTAATCTTTGGAATATAACACATAAACAGATAACAGCAGAACATAATTAAATAAATACACCAGATAGTGAACGAATAATACACTAGATAAACTAATCATCAGAGTTACACAGTATACAGGATCTTACTTAGTATAAATACAGTTCAGCTATACATAGATGTCTACAGCGGAAACAAACAAAATATGTACAATAGGAGCTGAACAACATAAAAAGAGATAAATAATAGAATCCATCTTCAGCTCCAGCTATCCGGATAAAGCCAGCTAAAACCTGAATACAAGGCTGCCCATGTAGAAAAAGGGGCACCCGAGTTTGAAAGTGAAACAAACTACGAGTCAGTCATGAGACTGGTATGAGAAATCTACTTAACACCTTTAAAATATGGCTAATCACAGGACCACACCACTTTCGTGGAACGGGTTTACTCCATCGGATCGCCAGTGCTTTAAAACAAATCATTCTTTGAAACATCGCAATGCTTTTTATAAAAAATGAAGCCATTATAAGACTTAGTTCCCATCACACAATGCAACGCAAACCGGAGGATAGAGTTTTACCTTATAATGGCCAAAATATGCTTGATACGAATAAAACAAAAGCATTTGATATTATTACTAGTGTTTATACGTTTCAAAAACAATTTCAAATCATAACTATCAATCATAGACGACATGAGCGTCCCATGCCACTATGTCGCCAAATATAGGTATACAATCAAAATCGCACAGTCACGTATTTGGGAATTGGATTTCCGTTATGAACCAAGGAAAAAGATAGTCCTTACCGAATTCAAGACGCTCTAGCCCGTGTCTCAGGATCAGAGCTCGAGTGACCCTAGGAGCGACAGGGTCGGTCCACCGATGTGGATTAAAATTCCTAGACACGGTGTTTCCCTGCCCTATGAGGCGTCAATGAGCCAACAAATGACTCCATTGGTCCCGGATCGATCGATATAACCGAGGCGCCTCACAATCCATCATCCACATAAGTAAAATGTCAGGCCGTGTAAAAACACTGACACAACTCCTAGCTAGAAGGAAACGCATGCCCTCCCTGAGGTCCTTTTCCCGTTTCTGGTTCATACCGGGGTGTGAGGCTCGCGAATTCACGTTATACACAAAGCTACGCCACATAGGCGGTGCTTTGATCATCAGTCACAAGACTTTGCTTTTCAACGGAAACCCTGATCACTGCATCTTAGCATGCCACACCAGCAATACACGCCATGCAACTGATGGTTACCGATCGCACAGAATGAATTCCAATGTCAGACAAACAGTCCATTTGCAAGTCAGTTCTAGGTCTGAACGAAACCGGAGGCACTAAATACCTTGCATATCCATCGATCTCCACGTACATCTGGACGATCACCACTCATTATCCATATTTCGAGATGCCTCCCAATCAGGACAACAGTTACCATCCAAACGAGGTGAAGATCGGTCTTCAACCCCCGTCTTCATCTTCGACTTCTTATCGTCGATTCAGTTATTCAGAATGGGATAAACCCGGTCTTTCTGAGCAACTCTCATATATAATAAACAAGTGCAACACAAACATACATACGCATCATTTCAATTCATTAGTCATTAACCGTCAATCAGTAAGAGAACGATTTCCAAAATATTAACCCCGAAGGCCGAATCCAACATCAGATCAACACCCAGGAAACCATTTGACTTACCAACCTTCAGTTAGTTTCTAAATTTCACATCCATATCGTTTATAATATTTTATAACGATTAATCACTATTTTTATTTATTTTAAAATAGCCAATTTATTCAAAACGACGCTTCGGGCCATAACGCGGCCGTAGCGCTGTTTTTCTTCAGATTTGATTTACACATATCTGAAAATTGAACCATTGGATCTTCACAAAATTTACATTATTAGAAAGATCTTTTCAAAACGAATCCAATGGTTCCAGTTTTGGGAAAATCCGACGGTTGGATCTCCCGGTATAATCGTTTGAAGTTTCGATTTCAAAATTCGAACTGCAGCGTCGTTATTCGATTATATATAATTATATATATATAAACGATTCTGGCGCTGTTTTTCTTCAGATTTGAATTAAACATTCCAGACAATCCAACCGTTGGATTTGTACAAAGTTGGTGCTGTTGGAAAGATATTTCCAAAGCGAACCCAACGGTTGCGGATTCGGGAAAATCCAATGGTCGGATCTCCCGGTATAATCGTTTGTAATCACAGTTTCAAAATACGAACTGCAGCTTCGTTATTCGATATATTTCAAGTCTATATATATATATATATATATATATATATATATCGATTCTTCGATTTCAAAACTATATGATTTTCATACATTTGATAAAAATGATATTTTTATCTAACTATCTTCTATTTTAACACTTCACTATTTTTAACAATTCATGTATATAATAAAAATGTGATTTTTAATGTAAAACAATTTATTTCTAAACACGACTATTTTATATAGTTCATATAGATGATAAAAATATGATTTTTATTATAAAACAATTTCTTTTTAAACACAACTATTTTATATAGTTCATATAGATGATAAAGATATGATTTTCATTATAAAACAATTTCTTTCAAAATATGAACACAATTCAACACATGAATTTCAATTCAACGAATGAATTTCGATTCAGCACATGAAGGTTTTCTATAGTTTGTATATATAGATAAAAAGGTGATTTTTATATTTAAAACACGAATACCATTCAACACATGAATTTCAATTCAACGAATGAATTTCTATTCAACACATGAAGGTTTTCTATTCAACGAATAAATATAGTTTCAACAAATGAAAATAATTCTAACACATGAATATTATTCAAAATTTCGGCAGCATAACGGCAGGGTAGTTAAAACCGGGACCGTCCCAAGTACGGCTCCTCGCTCTACCTTAAAGCCTCGCAGCTTTTGACAATAGGGAATCATGCATCTAGTTCGCACGCAGGCGGCATGTATATTTTTTTTCATTTCCATAAAATAATCCTATGTGGTTTCAACCAAATATTTCTCAACCACAAACGGGTATTTTTCAACCAGAATCAATCAATTCCAACCACAAACAATTTCAATCAACCATTCGCTATCAATCAATTTTCACACCAATCACAACCAATTAATATCGTCCATGGTTTGTGGACGAGGGGCGTGTATATATATATATAGCATTTCACTTCTATTTCAACACATATATTATTTTTACAACGCATATACAACTTATACATCGAACGTACAACTTATACAATGCTTATATAACTCATACATCGACCATATAATTTATACATCGTCGTTTTCCATATCGTTTATAAATTAGAAATCTCACATTGGGTTCCACTCCACCAAAAATAGCAGAAGGCTCAGAAAAATATGCGGTCTCTTCTAGAATGTAGAAGACGTCCACACGAATCCACTGTCTCTTGTTTCACTGAATTTCATCAAGAAACGAAAAAGATATGATTTTTACAATGAAATCAAAAACCGTAGCGCTTTAAAGTGCTATAGAATAGTTGAAACAAAAATCAACCGTACCTTTTCGATTTGTTCAAATCTAGGTTTTGATCCTACTCCAAATCCGTTCAACTTGAAGACGATCCACCAGCACCACGTGGAAGAGATTGGAGTGGCGCTCCGTTCAAGGGTAGCGCGGTGGAGCTCGATCGCCGGTCGGAGGAGCACGGCGGCGCGATTCGCGGCGACTTTGAGGACCTCGTTCTCGCGATTCACCAGACGAGAGGGGGTGCCACGACCATGGATTTGAAGCTTGAGGGGAGCTCTTCAAAAACCCCAACTAGTTCGAAGGCTATCGGTGCGTGTAGGAGGAGAAAACGAGGGGGAAAGCTTCGAAGGTCAGCCGCCGTGCGTTTTGGGGGTTTCAGAAGTGAATACGGGGAGTGTAACGACCACGGGATTTTCGACTCCGAAAATCAACACAAAACCCAGCGTCGACTGTTCAGACATCGAAAATACCGTATCATTAATAGAAGAAATTAGAGGGTGAGATAGAAAAGATAGAACTAATAGAATAGAAGAAGAAGAACACAACTGAGCATAATCAAAGTAAACACGAATCTCACAACGGAACGAATAAAATATATTATATAACATAACTTTTGAAATACAAATCAGTAACTTTATATACATACCATCATCAGAGCACAACAGTCATTTCTGGAACAGTTATAAACACCTGTTTCCAGATACAAACAAGGTCCACAGCGGAATATATGATAGCCTATAGCTAACCGGTGAAGCCTCCTGCTTCCAGCTCCTTCAAAAAAATCTGTGAAATCCCGACTACTTGACTGCCCGTACAAATTTGGGCACCCAAGAGTTTAGGGAAAACAAAACAAAATAAACTCTGGGTCAGTCATGGGACTGGTGTGAGTAAACTCCAACCACTTGGTTAACTTTAAAAATCCTTTCAAAAGAAAAGGTAATAGTAAGACCAGCTCACACATAAACACGGACGGTTTTTACCTTACTATAACCCAAAACACTTTGATACGAAAATCTAGTGATATTATAATAATGTCTACATCAAGTAAATAACCAAATAGCAGAACGCTTGCATCTCACGCTCCACATACATAGTATAAAATCAAAAACCGCATGGCGCTTATTGGAGATTGGATTTCCAACATGACAAGGTATGGAACCACCTTCCGCTAGTGTATCTGTTGAGAGGAATACACTGGGTTCAACAAGAACATCTTGTAACCCGGCCCACACATGACCGACCACTCATTTCTCTTGAGTGTATCGAATGTATATCACCAACGGTTGGGATCAGCAACCGCCTCCCGACTGGGACAACATCGAATAGAATAAGAAATTAAATGAACCTCTAGATAGGTGATTATACATCCTAATGGGTGCGACCCACATAGCCACGCTGCCTGCCCGATTTTTGTCCTTTCCCGGTTGTTGAGGCCTGAGGCTACGAATACTTACCATTCATTGATAGCACAATCACTTTGAATGCCACATTGTCAGATCCGTTAATCACTAGTTGAGTTTGCACAAATATTCTGGATGTTATGCTAAGGGAATAATCCGTTGCAACCATATATATTTATACAGACCAACCCATTTGATCATTGGAAATACTCTGTCAGACATTCGTCCATATACGTTCGTTTTGGGACTGAACGAAACCGAAGGCACAATTTCTATTACTAGAAAAAACCCTTGCACTTTACTCCGTCTTCGATTATCTTCATATAATCTAATTCGCAACGCTACTGTCAATACGGAGTGGTTCTCGGATAATAATCCAATCGGTCTCTCCATATTGACAACGATGGTAAAAACTTCGATAGTCTGTGATTTAACTATCGAATAAAAACAAGTGTTCATCCAAACATATCAAACAAATCACTGGGCTCTTTAATTAATATTTCATTAATTAAATCTCTTCTCCATTTCCTTATCAATATTTGTTAACCAAATATTTTCAATAACCATATTGGCCCTTTACGCTATTTGGAAAGCATTTCCCAATATCAACTTCTTTTATTTTCTATATATTAGAAAATATCTCTATTTGCAATTGGAAACAATTCCAATCACTTATCTCTATCCCGACTATTTTAATTATACTCAGGAAATATTTACTTGTTATATTTCCAAAATTCCATCACTTGGGTTTAAAACGAATGTTGTGTAAAACATTGTTACAACAACCCAAAATATTTTATTCAACTAACTCTTTTTTTCAAATACTTCTCTTCGAGACTGGATCTTGCTGTTTATCCATTAAAAATGAAATCAATCAAGTTGGGGTAAAATTACCTCTCAGACCTTAACCGAAAAACATCCTCAACTTCAAAACGGCAAAATCACTTACCTCGAATAAACACACTATACAATCCAATTGTTCATTTTTTTTTTAAAACATGTATAAAGTTCGCTTTCTATTTCTAATTTATAGATTTCCCTTTTTGTTTACAATATTCGATTTTTTATATTCACTTACCTATCGAATTCTATACGTCGATACAATGATTTCTAACTATCAAAATATCTTAAAAATATTCTAACTCCTTAAATTTCCGGAAAATTTCGCCATAACCTCCCCTGTATCGGGAGCATCGGGAAATTTCAAATAGCTTCCCGGTATCTTCCTCAATCAAAAGAAAAAGGAAAAGCCAAGCGGCTTGCCGATACGGCGCATAAAATCTCATATATGAATTAAACATGTACCTTTTTGTTGGGCACACAAATTAAAATCTTCATATACTTCATCATGTATCTGTCTAACACATGTTCACCTGTTTTCAATTCAATTCAACACTATCTAATCGTTTGAATTCAGTTCCGCCCATTTATTCTTTAAATCGGCCATTTTGCCTATTTTACTCCTTTGTTTTAACATGGCATTTTCAAACAAAATATTTAACTTGCTCATAACCAAATTTCATTTCAATTTCATTTTATTTCCCTTTTTGACTTCAAATATAAATTTCCAAATCAAATTCCCTTATTCAAAGTCCTATATCAATTCAAAATCCCATTAACTAATTATTATTCAAATTAGTTAATTCTATTCAATAAATCAAAAATCTGATTCCTGTTTCAAAAATCAACTCATTACTTCACTTGAGTACAGATATATTTCACCTCTAAAAACCTGGGATTTTCTTAAATAAAATGCGGATTTTATTTTCTTAAAATCCTTCTATAAAATTAAATAAACCGTTATGGTTTTTAAATGGTTTTGGCGCTGCTCTTTTAAAAATTTGATTTTGACATATCTCAAAATTTATATGACGAAATCCAGATTTTTCTCCTCCATAAGAAAACTGTTATCAAATTGGTCCTGACGTTTCTTGTTTCAAAGAATTTCGACTTCAATTGAGTTCTGTATATCCAATTGAAGTTCGAACCGCCAATTTACGAACTGCAGCACTGCGGCGAGTTCGTTTTAATTATATTTATATATATAGAAACTTTTAAATTTCGTTAAAATGAATCCAACTCCATTTTAACTCTATTTGAATTTCTTGATTCAAATTCAAATCTCGCTTTTATTTGAATTCTATATTCAAATTCCAATTCCTTTCTTATTTGAATTCTATGTTCAAATTCTATTTCCTTTTCTATTATTCAAATTCTATTTAAATTCTCTTAGTCAAATTCCATTTGGATTCTCTTATTCCAAATTCTATATTCAAATTTCATATGAACTTTCTTTATTCAAATCTATTTGACTTCCTTTGAATTCAAATTCTATTTCAATTCCTTTGACTCAAATCTATTTCAATTCCTTTGAATTCAAATCCCATATTTAAATTCCTTTTGAATTCAAATCCTATATTTAAATTCCTTTTGAATTTCTATAGTCAAATTCTCTTTCAATTATATTTGAATTCAAATTTCATTGCAATTCTATTTTTGAAATTCTATTTTCACAGTCTATTTCAATTTCTCTTTTGAAAATTCTATTTTGAAATTCTATTTCAATTTTCTATTTGGAAATTCTATTTCAAATTCTCTATATTCAAACTCCATTTGAAAGTTCTATATTCAAATCCACTTTAGATTTTCTATTTGAATTCTATATTCAAAATCTATATTCAAATGTTACTTCAAATTCCCTTATTTAAATTCTATTTGAATCCTCTTTTCAAATCTCTATAGTTAACTTCATTGAATTCTATTTTCAAGTCTCTATAGTTAACTCCATTTGAATTTTCTTTATTCAATTTCTTTAAACAAGTCTCGACTTCAATTCCTTTTTGAAATCAATATCTCTATTTTCCTTTTGAAGATAGATTTCCCATTCCAATTTCACACTTGTATTTCTATTTCTGAATTACCAAATGATAATTCTTTTCACTTCATTTATAACTTCGTTATAAAAGAACTATTTATAAACTTCGTTATAAAAGAACTATTTATAAACTTCGTTTATAAAGGAACTACTTGTTTTATTTTTCAAAAAAAAAAACAAGTTTATATTTTTATTCCATTAAAAATTCAAATTCTATTTAAAAATAGAATTTTCCCTTTTAAATCTCAAATATCCTTCCACGATATTTTAAATAAATTAACACTCAGCCCAGTGATATTTAAAACAATCAAATCACCCAATTTTCAATCATTTTATTTTTAACACATCATATATGAATATATGAAATCAGCAAACAGATGATATATTTTTGAGGAATCCAGTTGGATCCCTCCAACCTGTTTTCCTGCATCCACAGATGTTAGCACATAAATAATACCCATTCTGCTTCGTGGAAGAATATCGTGGTATAGAAGGTCATCCACTAATCATAGCGTGGGGCGTATAGGGTAATCATCCGCTATGAAACTGCGGGCATCCGCTAATGAGACTGCGGGAATCCAACCAATCAATCAACCCAATATATATACAATAGCCTAAATAACTAATATATATAAACAAGCAGAAAAATCCAAACAGGCAACAACAATTATTTTTACGAAGTAAAAATAATTATAAATAAAAGGTGAGTGAGATTTACTCACCGTGAATTTCTTTGCTGAATATCTTGTTGAATTCCAAATTGTTGCGGCTACGAACTTCTCGAGTTATCTCAAATAAATTTTATTTCCACCTATGATTAATCAAATCCCTATCCATCAATTTGAACTATTTAAATAAATTACCTTAGACGAATTAACTAATTATAATTAAATTAAACATTTCTAATCAATTTATTATTTATTCTATGAAGTTTTAAATCTCAAAAATAAAAGAAAATTACCTTAATTTCCAATATTTCATCAGTCCAACTATTTCTGATCATCTCTCAACAGCAGTATAGCACCACCACTCCCCGACCATTTATGTTTCATTAAAATCACGGTTCGAACTTCCTCCTTTCTGGGCTGTAACCTTGGAACTGTCGCGATTCAACTCCAATGATCGGAGATTGCCGAACCCATCTCAGGTGCTTTCCCTCACCTCGATTTGTTCCCTCAACCACTGCGACAACAAAACACCCAAGAAACAGAACATCGACAACCCTTTTTGACCTTACCGCACCAACCCACACTCGCCTTTGACCTCAAAGTTCATCGTAGAAGACTAAACCCCAAAATCAAAAGCCTTAAAAGAATTGCGAACTTCAACCCTCACTTGCAGTTGTTCAACCTCAACCACCAGTAATCGATCACCCTAATTCCTATGAAATCGAAGTGAAACTCCAACCGCGAACTCGATGATTCCGAACAAAACGTAGGTCGACTCCCTTTTTTCTTCCGAGGGGTTTGATTTTAAAATTAAATAAAGAGGAGCGATATTGAAGCTTTTGATTTTAGAAGAAAGCCATTTGTTTTTCTCCGAAGTGTTCGATTTCGATCTATATAAATCGATTTCTTTTTAAATGAGCGACATTGGTCAGAAAGAGTAATGAGCGAAATGAAATAGAAAGGGGAATGAAACACGGCTTCTATTTTATTTGTTGAAGAAAATTTTGATATCAAAGAGGAGAGATTTTCTTTTGAAGCTTACGGTTTTACTGAGAAATGAAATGGGAATAAGAATGGGGTAGCCGCGTATATAAAGAAGAAGACTTAAGCATTAGGGAGAGAGGCGTACATTATAGGTATAGGTAAGTACATGTAAAATTAATTTGATTAGAAATTTAATTTGATGTGATTTGATTTCGTATTTAATTTGATTAGATTTAAAGAGATTTTTATTTCTTTTTAGATAGATATCGATTTGATTTTCGATTCGACTTCGTTCTTATCCGATATAAATATCTCGGGGCCCGTTAATTTAAACCACGAACAACAATTTTAGTGTATCGACCATCGTTATAATGTTATAACGCTATTTTGAATTCAACGAAATAGATTATACAATTTAATTTGAACGTATATAAAATAACCATATTAAATTGATAAAATATAATTAAAATTCAGAACTAAACACTTCCTCGATAATAATTTATTATTATTATCGATGATATTCTCATAGAATTTATATTTATCATCTGAATTGTTTTGATTCAGTTTTTTTTTTAAATTTCGAAATTAATTATATATCATTTTCATATTATGCTAATTCAATATTCTTGAAATTAAACTGTAATCGATTATTAAATCGATAAATAAATGTAAATATCCATTTATACTATCAACTCATATTTAAAACAATATTAAATATTTAAAATAAACTATTCAAAAATCCGGGTCGTTACAGGGAGAGAGAAAATCGTATGGGCCAATGAGATTTTTCCATTTATTTATATATTTTTAAATTTCGAAAATACCCCCTTTCACACACGAACCCCAATCCAAACCCAACGACTATCGTCCCAAGCGTTTTACCCCCATTCCGAACTCAATGTGAAACGTTTCGAAGGCCCGTTCGACTGTTTCAGTCAGTTTTCCTTCAATTTAAAATATATAACATTCAATATTCGGTTTGAACGTACATTTCAATTTTCCAGGGCCACAAACTAATTCGAAAAATTCCAGAAAAATAAATCTAGCTATGTTTTGACGATACGGTCCCAACAAAACTAGTTTCGTCGAATTCTGAGACCGTTTGAAAAATGCCCTTTTTCTGGTCGATCCAATTTAATAGAAATCGACAAAATACATTTTCCTTTGACACGCTCACATATTAACTTCAAAAATTATGAAATTTGAAACCTAGCAATAGTTTAACATCCCGGATCCAACAAAAGTGGTTTCGTCGAATCCGAGGTCGTTTGCAAAATGGCCATTTTCACGGGCTATATAAATTCCATAGCGACCTTTTCGAAAATTCGTTTGGCCATAACCTTTTCTTTCCGCTATGAAACTTCGATTTTTCAGATTTGTTAGAAAGGTATTCGCTAACAGATTTAATTATTTTTGGTTTCACTCAAATCCGTTTGGTTTTGCACCCGGTACAGTCAGTCAAAGTTTGAATTCAAATTTTGAAACTACCGCGCCATTTCAGGCCTTGTTTATAGTTAGAATTAATTATATTTATTTTCAAACGTCGATTCAAACTTACTTTTCATCGTTATTGTTTAAAATATTTATTTTAAATATTTAAAATCCACTAAAATAGCCAATTTAAAAATTTTAAATTGGTTCAGGTTTTCCGGGTCGTTACATATTTAAATCTGTTTAATCATATCTTTCTAACAAATCTGAAAATTGGAAATTTCATAGCGGGAATCAAAAGTTATGGCCAATTCAATTTTTAGAAAGGTCGCTGTAGAATTTATATATATATATATATATATATATATATATATATATTATATATGGCCCGAAGGGCTACTTTTCAGCTACGAAGGAATTTCGACTAAGAACCACATCCATTGAGTTTGGAATGATGTTTCTGCATTTAAAAAGTATAAACACTTATTTATTTTGAGTTTCGGAAATTATTTGTTATTTTTAATATTAAATATATTGGCCCGTAAAAATAGTCATTTTTCAAACGACCTCCGTTTTCGACGAAACCACTTTTGTTAGAACCGGAATGTCAAATTATTGCTAGGTTTCAATTTTCAGAATTTTTCGAGTTAATATGTGAGCGTGGCAAAAGAAAATGTGTTTTGACTATTTTAGTTAAATTTAAACACCTTAAAAATAGCCATTTTTCAAACAGTCTCAGAATTCGACGAAATTAGTCTCGTTAGAACCGTATCGTCATAAGAAAGCTAAAAATATTTTTTTTTTTGGAATTTTCTAAGGTCGTATGTGGCCCCGGCATATTTAAATGTACGATCAATATTTAATTAATTAATTTTTAATGGAATTTTAAATAAAATTTCTACAGATTTCGGAATTGGATCCCGAGACTTATCCCATTGCGTTCAGAAGGCCTCAAAACGTTAAGGTCGACAGTAAGCAAGCCCAATTCTGAGACAGTCCAGAAATCCACCTTTATAACACGTTTTTCAATGATTTTAATAAAAAAAAATTTAAAAGAAAACCCTAACCCTAATTCTTTCAGCCGCCGCCTATGGCTTACGAAGGCCAGAAAGCTTCGAAATTCAAACATCAATTTCTCTCAGTCCATTCAGTGAAAATCAACAAATTATATACCAAATCGAAGAGAATTTCGAGGGCTTTCAATCCGTACGGTGATGATCGGGTTTAGTGGAACGTGGCGGCCGGAATTTGGGGACAAAGGGGTGGCGGTCGGGGGCGAATTTCAGGCGATGGGGCCCACCGAGCATGTGGCCTTCTGGGCGGTGGTGGCTCGCGGGCGGAGCTACGAAGTGGCAGTGTTTGATCGGCGCCTGGGTGACCATAGGGGGGTGCGACTTGGAGGATTGGAGGACCATACGGGTTCGGCGTGTCCTGGAGCAACGAGGAAGAAGTATTAATTTAATATTATTTTATTTATTTAATATTTAATTTATGCAATCTTTAAAAATCAATATCTCTTTCATACTAGGGTTGATTGACGAACCGTAAGTTGCGTTGGACTCGTCTTTCAGAGATCTTCGCGACGGCGCAGACCAGATCTGAATCCGAGACAGTCGAATTTTTAGCAAAAATCAATATGAGAATTCTGAATTTTATTATTTAATTAATTATAAATTATTTTTATTGTGTTAGAAATAATTGTATAATGATGTAAATTCAGATCTGAAATGTTCTGTGATTGATGAATTGTTGATTGTTGCTTGTGTGATGTTTTGTGGTTCATGTTATGCTAGATCCGCATTGAAACCTCATATATTGTTGGATTTTATTTGCAGTTAGAAAAATAAATCTAAATTTAGATTTAAATCATATTTTATTCAGATATAGTTATTCTAATTTATTTTAAAATATTATTTTTATTATTCTGAGATGAACAATAGGATTTGATCGGCAAATAATTTTTTTTATTTGTTTATATTACAATAGAATTTAAAAGACAAATAAAATTTTTATTTTTGTTTATTTGTTTACTTTGCAGCAGAAAATGAACAACAAATAAAACCTTATTTTTATTTGTTTACTTTGCAATAAGATTTGAACGACAAATAAAATTAATCACTATCGTAAATTTATATTAGTTAAAACCAATTATTCATTTTTGTTAATGTACATTAGTTAAAAACAACTATTCATTTTAGTCAATTTATACTTGTTAAAACAAATATTCACTTTTGTCAATTCACACTAGTTAAGACCAATTATTTACTTATGTCAATTTACATTTGTTGAAACCAATTATTTGTTTGTCATGGCTATATATATTGTGTATTACACTTCCATTACAAGTTACCCGACTTGTTTATGAGATTGGGATGATAATTTTCACACATCGCCCAAGTGCACAAATTAGTTTATTATTTGTTTGATGGTTGAAACCCCACATGGGTGTTGGGATGAAAATTTACATACACTAATCCCAATATTCAGTTGTATGTTGATCGTTAGATCGACGGGCGGCGATGAGCGTTAATGTTTCATCTTAACGCTTACACAGTGGAAATTACACTTTGGATGTAGATGGATGATTTGATGATTATACTGTTATTATAATATATATGATGCGTGTGAAATCCATATAATCCAAATTATATGGTAAATGTTTGAGTCGCATTTCGGTTCAGGTGTTCTTTTAAATAAGAATATTTTTACATTAGAAATCCTTTTTATATAAAGGATTCTTTCATAAAAGAGAAAATATTGTTAATCAAGTATATGTTCAAACAAAGAATATTTGTAAAAGATAAAAATTTGTAATATGAAGAATACTTCTCATTAGAATCTTTTATATAAGGAATATTTTTAGTGATTATTTTAAATTGTGTTTTTATAATAATTAATACTTAAAGGGAGATCTTTTAGTTAAGATTTCTAGAGTTTGCAAATATGAAATAAATGGAGATGTGAAGTGGATTTATCATGGACGATGTTTTACATGACATTTGTCCTTTAATCCAATTTACATTGAAATTATTATTTGGAATTTATAAATCTATTTTATAGATTTAAAGAGGCATTTTCTAAGAACCAAGTTTTTTCCAATTTAATATATAAGTGGAATTAAGTGGAAGTTAGATTGGTAATAATCGAATTGGGCTTCTGTAAAAGAAAACCGATATTATATATGGAATTTGAGAGGCTTTGCCGTTATTCCATGTATATTGTTTGTTCGATACAGAAATTTATATCGATTATGTATTGATTTGATTTCTGTGGAATTCCATATTTTGGGAATTGATTTGAGGGTTTATCGTGAACTGTGTTTTAAAGGACACTAGTTCTTTAACCTGTTTAAGACAAGATTTATTCCTTAAAATAAATGATCTTGTAATAATGATTTTGATATCAAATCAAAACTGGAGTTTTAATAAATCTTTTAAGAAAGATTTAAGATTTTATTTCCGAGTTTATCTTTGATAAAATTAATGAGAATCTTCTAATATGAATATCTTATTAAAAGAATATTCTGAGTTGGAATGTGGCAAATGTGTGATTTTCCAATATTTGCTTTTTAATCATAAAATACGCGAGTTATTCAGAAAGACCGGGTTTAACCCATTCTGAATAATCATCACGACGATCCAGAGTCGAAGATGAATACGGTGATTGAAGACCGAAGGTTTTCACATCGTTGGACTGATGATAACTGGTATCTTGAATTGGGATTGGCCTTCCAAGGCAAGGTATTTAGTAATGATCATCCAAACGCATTTGGAGATCGACGGACACGTTGTTTCGCTCAGACCCAGAGCGGACTTGTAAATGGATTGCGTGTCTGACATTATATTCCTTTCTACTGTATTTCTTGAACGCTACTGATTATATATTTCTGTTTGGTGGTGAAGAATTTATTCTTTACTTAACACCCTTCTCTAATGAGACGACCCGAACTTCCCCATGAAGGAAAGCGCGGATAGAATTGAGGACAAGACAAAATAGAACGCAAACGGAAGAACATTTCATTGTTATTACAACAATTCCATCAGATACAAGAATATACAGAGTATAAATGATTAAATTACATTCGACAAATATCAGAGATTACAATAAATTACATAGCAGCGGAAAAATATACAAAACACAACTAGAAGTGATACACGGATACAGAGCTTTCCGAGCATCGTTCCAGCTGTAAATCAGGACCCTATGAATATAAATCTGCAAAACCAAAACTACTAGCTGCCCGTGCGGAAAATAGGGGCACCCAGAGTTTAGGTTAAAACAATAAACTCCAGGTCAGTCATGGGACTGGTGTGAGAACTGAAACAGTTATTAATCTTTATTTTAAAGTTAGGTGAATCAAGGGACCATGCCATATAACACGGAACGGGTTTCCTCCCAAGAATACCAGTGCATAAAACAAACAGCGCAATGCTAAATAAAGAAAAATGAAGCTGTTATAAGACCCAGGTCCCATCACACAATGCAACGCAAGCCGGAGGATAGGGTTTTTACCTTATAACAGCCAAAGCATGCTTGATACGTTTAAAACACATTATTTGATACTATAATAAGTGTATAGTGTCAAAACATTTCAATCATAAATATAAATCATAGACGGCATGAGTGCCCCATCCCACTATGTCGCCATACTAGGCTCTACAAATAAAGCCGAAATACACGTATTGGAAATTGGATTCCGTCATGAGCCGAGGCAAGGGGCAAGCTCCTCTCCGCGTTCGAGACACTCTAGCAAATGCCTCAGGACCCCACTATGATCCTTTGGAACCTCCAAGGCCGGTCCTCTCTTACTTTTGAGGATTAGTTATTCCTGAACACACGTTTCCCGGTCCTTACAGACCTATATCCGAGGCGCCTCATATCCAAAAACCACACAGGTGAAAAGTATATAAATATCAGGGCTGGTAGGTCACTGACACCACCCTAGCTAGAAAGAAACGTCGTGCACTCCTTGGGTCCGTATCCCGTTTTTGACTCATACCGAGGTGTGAGGCTCGCGAATTCACGTTATACACAAAGCTATGCCACACAGGCCGTGCTTTGATCATCAACCACAAGACTTTGCTTTTCAACAGAAGCCTTGATCAATTGCCACATACGCCTGCCACATTGGCAATTTACTCCATGCGACTGATGTCCATCGATATACAACCTCTGAGCTCGTTCGTCTCAGAGAAGGGCGTTAAGCAAGAGAATAAATTCTCCGCCGCCAAACAGATGTATATTTAATAGAGATCAATCAACACAGAATAAAATCCAATGTCAGACACACAATCCATTTACAAGTTCGTTCTGGGTCTGAACGAAACCGGAGGCACTTTCCTCGCATATCCATCCATCTCCAAGTACGTCTGGAAGATCACCAACTGATTCCCTCATCCTGGGTATACAACCCAATCAAGATCATCAGTAATCACCCAAACGATGTGAAGACTTCCGATCTTCAACCACCGTCTTCATCTTCGACATCTCGTCGAATCGGTTATTCAGAATGGGTATAACCCGGCCTTTCTGAATAACCCACGTATATAATTAACAAATGTTACACAAATACAATGAACGCCTCATTCCAATTCAGAATATTCTTTTATTCACAAAATCACATTCTTAGGGAAATGTTCCCATTAATTTTATCAAAGATAAATTCTTCTAAATTTATCCTATAATCTTCCTTTGGATATCATTTCAAACTAGTCGGGATTAGCGAACCACACCGAAGTAATTATTTGTTTTATTTCCCAATCCCAACCTATATATCCCATGGAGCAAAACTGGTGATACTCCATATCTAACACCACGGTGTTATCGGTAAAATTAATTACCATTTCACGTTCAAATCTAATTAAAGATTTAACTATCGCTTTGGAGCAAAACTGGTGATACTCCACTCTCGATCAATTTTCAGATTTGATAATTTAAATTATCAATTCACATTTTAATCTAATTAAAGATTCATTAAAACTCCACTTAGTTTTAATCTTTTCAGAAATCGATAACTTGCCTTTAATTGGGTTAAAGAACCAATGTTATCTAAAACACGATTCACGATAAACCCAAATCACATTTGATATTAAATACAAGGCTCTGAATAGAAAATATACCGGCTTATATTCAATATCAAATTCTGAAACCAACAAATATCGTATTGGAAATAACGATATAAAATATATCTTTCAAATTCCCATAACAATATCTGTATGGTCACGAAATCCAACATCGAAATATTCCGAAGATAATTTCGATTCAACTCCAGTCCAATTCACGTATTGGAAATATTGATTATTTTCAAAATCACTTTCAAATTCAATTTATTTATTTCAAAAATAAATTGATTTTAATTCTAGTTCAAAACTAGTTCATTTCGATAGAAATCTATTTTTACCTATTCAAATGTGGAATTTTCCAGCCCAATTCTTTCCAATTCACATATTATAATTTTACACAAATTATAGATATTTTTAATAATTTTATCAAGGCCCGTACAGTCGATTTCCAACAACGGCCATCGAACTGCACTTACAGCGACCTTTTTCGAATTTGATTTGGACACAATTCCAAATCCAACCGTTAGATTTCAAATTTCTAACATTTATTGGAAAGCTCTTTTCGATACGAACCCAACGGTTCCGGTTTTAGGAGAATCCGACGGTCGGATCTCCCGCAACGTCCGTTTGAAATAAATGGTCGAAATTCACGAACTGTCGCGGCGCGACGCGTTCTATTCAGGCCATTATATTATATATATATAATATATTTCGTCGATTTCTATTTAAAACGAATTATATGAATAGTTTTAAATTCGTTTCAAAATCTATTTCAACTTCCATTTCAATTCAAAGCAAAATTGAATTCTTCTTTATAAATTCGTTTTAAAATTCATTTCTATTCAATTCAAATTTCAATTCAATTTGAATTCGTTTTCAATTCAATTCATTTCGAAATCGTTTTCAATTCAATTCATTTCGAAATCGTTTTCAATTCAATTCATTTCGAAATCGTTTTCAATTCAATTCATTTCGAAATCGTTTTCAATTCAATTCATTTCGAAATCGTTTTCAATTCAATTCATTTCGAAATCGTTTTCAATTCAATTCATTTCGAAATCGTTTTCAATTCAATTCATTTCGAAATCGTTTTCAATTCAATTCATTCCGAAATCGTTTTCAATTCAATTCATTTCGAAATCGTTTTCAATTCAATTCATATCGAAATCGTTTTCAATTCAATTCATATAAATATCGTTTTCAATTCAATTCATATAAATATCATTCACGTCAAAATAACGCATCTCTAATCAACACGGCTTTATATTTCACTAATTCGTCATTCTATTCAACAAATGAATATTTGTTCTATTCAACACATGAATTTATATTTCTTTCAACACACAACTAATCTCAACACATGAGTACTGTCAACACCTCACTATTTTTGTTATGTAAAATATTTTATAAAACTATGGTATCTATCGTTTGATTTTAATTAGAGTCCACCGTGAAGTAGATTCTAATTGTAAATATGATAAAGATGTAATTTATTTTATTTAAAATATTTCACTCAACACATGAATAGTTTCAACCCATAATCATCGTCAACACATGACTATTTTTATATTCAACACATGAATTTTCTTTTATAGTATTCATTATTTTCCCGATTGGAATGAGGCCCAATCAATCACCATATAATGTTAATTATATAGATTTTCATACATCACACGTATATAATAGCATTGAAATATAATCAACTATCAACCAAAGTGCACTACACTGTATAATCATCAAATATAGATGTCCAACACTTATAACAGCCTGTCAATCAATCGATCGACATATTTAATCAATCAGGATGAGTGAACTTCAAATTTCATCCCAACACCCGTGTGGGGTTTCAAATAATCAAACACAGATTTTATTTGTGCAGTTGGGCGATGTGTAAAATTTATCGACCCAATCAATGTCAGTCAAATCAGTGTATATAAACAAATCGGCCGATTTGTTTATAAATATTTATTTATTCACATTCACGTTGAAATTTATATTTTTAACGATAAAATATTTTATTTTAACACATGAATTTCTATTCAGTTCATTTACACAATAAAAATGATATTTCTATTTTTCTAACATATTTTAGAAAATTTCGGCGGCATAACGGCACGATACTAGAAACGGGACGAGGTCTAGCCTTATCCCCGGTCTAGTGAAGGCCCACGCCATTCACACATCAATCAAATCCATTCCATTTCACCAAACAATTCAATTCAAACCAATTAATCTAACCAACTACACAACCAAACAAACAAGTCCATGGTCTGTGGACGATTGTGCCGGGTGCTACTAAGCACCGTCTGCATCCTAGTATATATATATATATATATATATATATAACTAGAAAAGAAATTGAAAGGTGAGAAATTCTCACCTAAAGCTATCTAATACCACGACTCTTCCATTATAGAAATCTTCTTCGTCATCTTCGTTGCCCGTAGTCACTATATACACAAAAATCACATTTTTATTTGTTCGTTTTCAATTTAAAATCATATTTTTATAATCACTTCATATATTTAAAAATCGAATTTTTACTATGCTATTCAACATATAAAAATCGAATTTTTACTTCGATGTTCAATATATAAAAATCTGATTTTTCCTTCGACTTTCAATATATAAAAATCTAATTTTAACTATTTTAAAAATCATATCTTTTCTATTTTAAAAATCATATCTTTTCTATTTTAAAAATCATATCTTTTCTATTGACAATATAAAAGATTATATTTTTATTACTTTACAACATAAATAAAAACCAGTTTTTAAAGTAAATAAAATTCCGTTTTTAAACAAAATAAAATTCAGATTTTAAATAAAATAAAATTCAGTTTTTTTTTTGCTTTTTATATAAAATAAAAATAACATAAATAAATTAAAAAAACTTACAGGGGGGGCGGTTCCTGTCGGTTTCAAGGTTTTCGGGTTTGTGGTTCGGGGCTCGCGCTAAGGGAGGAGAGGCGATGGGGCTAGGGTCGCGGCGCTGGTGCAGGGGAGGTGGAGGGGCTCGAAGGCGGCGGCGATCTGGTAGAGAGGGGGTGGCGACTGGAGGTTTGTGGAGGGAGCGGGTTCTGGCGATTTGGAGGGAGAGTGGGGGCGATGGCGGCACAACAACTGGAGGAGGAGGTGGCGCGAACGTCGAGGCGGCGGTGGGAGGGCGTGGCGGCGATGGTAATCGCCTGGAGCACAGGCGACGGGGTTTTTTTTTTTTTTGGTCAACGGTTGAATGAAAACGAGAAGGGGGGGTTATATGAAAAATATATATATATATATATTTAATTATTTAATTACTTTCAAAAAAACAACTTTTATTTTCGACCTCAAAACGAGACCCACCGCCTGTCGTCCATAGCGTTTCACCCCCATTCCGAGCACAATGGGATATGTATCGCAAGCCAATTCGACTGTTTGAATCAGTTTCCGTTGAATTTAAAATATAAATCAGTATATTGAATTTTAAACGTACATTTCAAATTACCGGGGTCACATACTAACTAGAAAAATTCCAGAAAAATATTTTCTAGCTTCGTATTGACGATACAGTCCTAATAAAACTAGTTTCGTCGAATTCTGAGACCGTTGGAAAAATGGACAATTTCCAGTTGATTAAAATCAACTGAAACTGGTCAAACGCGTTTTCCTTTGCCACGCTCACATATTGATTCGAAAAATTATGAAATTTGAAACCTAGCAATAATTTAACATCACGGATCTAACAAAAGTGGTTTCGTCGAAATCCGAGGTCATTTGCAAAAAGTCAATTTTTAAGGGCCCGAATTCCATAGCGACTATTCAGAATTTTCAACTGGACATATCTTTTGATTCCCGCTATGAAATTTCGATTTGTCGGATTCGTTGGAAAGATATTACCAATTAGATCCTAAGGTTTTTGGTTTCACTAAAATCCGGATTGTTTTGCACCCGGTACATTCAATTGAAGTTTGAAATCGAATTATCGAACTACCGCGCCATTTTCAATTCTATTTATAATTATATATAATTATTTATATTCTATCGACGACGTATATAAATATATACGTCGAATTCTATTAAAAATAAATTTCTCGTTGATTTTATTTAAAATAATCTATTTTAAATATTCAAAATTCGCTAAAATTGCCAAAATAAAAATTTCAAACTGGCTCGCATTTTACGGGTTGTTACAATCTCCTCCACTTAAAACTTTTCATCCCCGAAAAGGAACAAAGTCAAAAGTGGTTTGATTATTAAGCTCTACATTCGATCTGGCTTCCATTCTCCAACTTTTCAGTTTCTGAGAATTTCCAAAATTTCAAAAATTTGGCTAACACCCTAAATTTTCGAAAAAATTCGCCATAACCTCCCCTGCACCGGGAGCATCGGGGAATTTCAAATAGCTTCCCCGGTCCTTCAGATCTCAAAAAGAAAAAGAAAAAGCCAAGCGGCTAGCCAATAGGCTCACAAAATCATCATCACCCAAACAAAATAGTAAATTATGTAGTAAACATGAACCTATTTGTCGGGCAAACAAATTTTATTCTTCGGCTCTAGCCTCCTTGCTATGACCTGTTCAAGGTAAGTATATGTATATGCAAGCAAATGCAACCAATTTTCAATACAATTCAATATTTGATTATATTAGGCTTAATGGTTAAAAATTAGCAAACAAATAAACAAACAACACAAACATCAGTCAATTAGTGAATAAACGTTGCAAATTCATTATTTTGATATATATAAAGAAATCATGTTTTTGATGCCAATTCACAACAATGTGTTCTAGCTATATAAGTTTTGGTTCTCACACCAGTCTAATGGAAATATATAGATATCACACCTTCGAAACACGAATATAAATACTGATGATGTGGCCACATCACCAGAATTATCCCCGGGTGTCTAGAATGTGACTCTATATCTATCCAGTATATTAAAACTTCGACTATACGTTCATGACGCGTATACGCGAAATCTTTATATACTCGATTGTCCATATTCAAAATAAATAAATATTCAAATACGTATAAAGAGATTTAAATTTTAAAACAAAATTGTTTTCATTTGAAAAATATACTATTCACACTCGTTCTAGGATACTACTGATCCTATCTCTAACGAGTCATTCTAATTGGATATTGCTAATCCAATATCTGATGAATTCTTTCGTATGGTTCTAATGTGTCTTGTTCTCGACCTCTGTAAACCAAAGCTCTGATACCAAAATGAGACGACCCGAACTTCCCCGTGAAGGAAAGCGCGGATAGAATTGAGGACAAGACAAAATAGAACGCAAACGGAAGAACATTTCATTGTTATTACAACAATTCCATCAGATACAAGAATATACAGAGTATAAATGATTAAATTACATTCGACAAATATCAGAGATTACAATAAATTACATAGCAGCGGAAAAATATACAAAACACAACTAGAAGTGATACACGGATACAGAGCTTTCCGAGCATCGTTCCAGCTGTAAATCAGGACCCTGTGAATATAAATCTGCAAAACCAAAACTACTAGCTGCCCGTGCGGAAAATAGGGGCACCCAGAGTTTAGGTTAAAACAATAAACTCCAGGTCAGTCATGGGACTGGTGTGAGAACTGAAACAGTTATTAATCTTTATTTTAAAGTTAGGTGAATCAAGGGACCACGCCATATAACACGGAACGGGTTTCCTCCCAAGAATACCAGTGCATAAAACAAACAGCGCAATGCTAAATAAAGAAAAATGAAGCTGTTATAAGACCCAGGTCCCATCACACAATGCAACGCAAGCCGGAGGATAGGGTTTTTACCTTATAACAGCCAAAGCATGCTTGATACGTTTAAAACACATTATTTGATACTATAATAAGTGTATAGTGTCAAAACATTTCAATCATAAATATAAATCATAGACGGCATGAGTGCCCCATCCCACTATGTCGCCATACTAGGCTCTACAAATAAAGCCGAAATACACGTATTGGAAATTGGATTCCGTCATGAGCCGAGGCAAGGGGCAAGCTCCTCTCCGCGTTCGAGACACTCTAGCAAATGCCTCAGGACCCCACTATGATCCTTTGGAACCTCCAAGGCCGGTCCTCTCTTACTTTTGAGGATTAGTTATTCCTGAACACACGTTTCCCGGTCCTTACAGACCTATATCCGAGGCGCCTCATATCCAACAACCACACAGGTGAAAAGTATATAAATGTCAGGGCTGGTAGGTCACTGACACCACCCTAGCTAGAAAGAAACGTCGTGCACTCCTTGGGTCCGTATCCCGTTTTTGACTCATACCGAGGTGTGAGGCTCGCGAATTCACGATATACACAAAACTATGCCACACAGGCCGTGCTTTAATCATCAACCACAAGACTTTGCTTTTCAACAGAAGCCTTGATCAATTGCCACTTACGCGTGCCACATTGGCAATTCACTCCATGCGACTGATGTCCATCGATATACAACCTCTGAGCTCGTACGTCTCAGAGAAGGGCGTTAAGCAAGAGAATAAATTCTCCGCCGCCAAACAGATGTATATTTAATAGAGATCAATCAACACAGAATAAAATCCAATGTCAGACACACAATCCATTTACAAGTTCGTTCTGGGTCTGAACGAAACCGGAGGCACTTTCCTCGCATATCCATCCATCTCCAAGTACGTCTGGAAGATCACCAACTGATTCCCTCATCCTGGGTGTACAGCCCAATCAAGATCATCAGTAATCACCCAAACGATGTGAAGACTTCCGGTCTTCAACCACCGTCTTCATCTTCGACATCTCGTCGAATCGGTTATTCAGAATGGGTATAACCCGGCCTTTCTGAATAACCCACGTATATAATTAACAAATGTTACACAAACACAATGAACGCCTCATTCCAATTCAGAATATTCTTTTATTCACAAAATCACATTCTTAGGGAAATGTTCCCATTAATTTTATCAAAGATAAATTCTTCTAAATTTATCCTATAATCTTCCTTTGGATATCATTTCAAACTAGTCGGGATTAGCGAACCACACCGAAGTAATTATTTGTTTTATTTCCCAATCCCAACCTATATATCCCATGGAGCAAAACTGGTGATACTCCATATCTAACACCACGGTGTTATCGGTAAAATTAATTACCATTTCACGTTCAAATCTAATTAAAGATTTAACTATGGCTTTGGAGCAAAACTGGTGATACTCCACTCTCGATCACTTTTCAGATTTGATAATTTAAATTATCGATTCACATTTTAATCTAATTAAAGATTCATTAAAAATCCACTTAGTTTTAATCTTTTCAGAAATCGATATCTTGCCTTTAACTGGGTTAAAGAACCATTGTTATCTAAAACACGATTCACGATAAACCCAAATCACATTTGATATTAAATACAAGGCTCTGAATAGAAAATATACTGGCTTATATTCAATATCAAATTCTGAAACCAACAAATATCGTATTGGAAATAACGATATAAAATATATCTTTCAAATTCCCATAACAATATCTGTATGGTCACGAAATCCAACATCAAAATATTCTGAAGATAATTTCGATTCAACTCCAGTCCAATTCACGTATTGTAAATATTGATTATTTTCAAAATCACTTTCAAATTCAATTTATTTATTTCAAAAATAAATTGATTTTAATTCTAGTTCAAAACTAGTTCATTTCGATAGAAATCTATTTTTACCTATTCAAATGTGGAATTTTCCAGCCCAATTCTTTCCAATTCACATATTATAATTTTACACAAATTATAGATATTTTTAATAATTTTATCAAGGCCCGTACAGTCGATTTCCAATAACGGCCATCGAACTGCACTTACAGCGACCTTTTTCGAATTTGATTTGGACACAATTCCAAATCAAACCGTTAGATTTCAAATTTCTAACATTTATTGGAAAGCTCTTTTCGATACGAACCCAACGGTTCCGGTTTTAGGAGAATCCGACGGTCGGATCTCCCGCAACGTCCGTTTGAAATAAATGGTCGAAATTCACGAACTGTCGCGGCGCGGCGCGTTCTATTCAGGCCATTATATTATATATATAATATATATAATATATATTTCGTCGATTTATATTTAAAACGAATTATATGAATAGTTTTAAATTCGTTTCAAAATCTATATCAACTTCCATTTCAATTCAAAGCAAAATTGAATTCTTCTTTATAAATTCGTTTTAAAATTCATTTCTATTCAATTCAATTTGAATTCGTTTTCAATTCAATTCATTTCGAAATCGTTTTCAATTCAATTCATTTCGAAATCGTTTTCAATTCAATTCATTTCGAAATCGTTTTCAATTCAATTCATTTCGAAATCGTTTTCAATTCATTTCGAAATCGTTTTCAATTCAATTCATTTCGAAATCGTTTTCAATTCAATTCATTTCGAAATCGTTTTCAATTCAATTCATTCCGAAATCGTTTTCAATTCAATTCATTTCGAAATCGTTTTCAATTCAATTCATATCGAAATTGTTTTCAATTCAATTCATATAAATATCGTTTTCAATTCAATTCATATAAATATCGTTCACGTCAAAATAACGTATCTCTAATCAACACGGCTTTATATTTCACTAATTCGTCATTCTATTCAACAAATGAATATTTGTTCTATTCAACACATGAATTTATATTTCTTTCAACACACGACTAATCTCAACACATGAGTACTGTCAACACCTCACTATTTTTGTTATGTAAAATATTTTATAAAACTATGGTATCTATCGTTTGATTTTAATTAGACTCCACCGTGAAGTAGATTCTAATTGTAAATATGATAAAGATGTAATTTATTTTATTTAAATTTTTTCACTTAACACATGAATAGTTTCAACCCATAATCATCGTCAACACATGACTATTTTTATATTCAACACATGAATTTTCTTTTATAGTATTCATTATTTTCCCGATTGGAATGAGGCCCAATCAATCACCATATAATGTTAATTATATAGATTTTCATACATCACACGTATATAATAGCATTGAAAAATAATCAACTATCAACCAAAGTGCACTACACTGTATAAGCATCAAATATAGATGTCCAACGCTTATAACAGCATGTCAATCAATCGATCGACATATTTAATCAATTAGGATGAGTGAACTTCAAATTTCATCCCAACACCCGTGTGGGGTTTCAAACAATCAAACACAGATTTTATTTGTGCAGTTGGGCGATGTGTAAAATTTATCGACCCAATCAATGTCAGTCAAATCAGTGTATATAAACAAATCGGCCGATTTGTTTATAAATATTTATTTATTCACATTCACGTTGAAATTTATATTTTTGACGATAAAATATTTTATTTTAACACATGAATTTCTATTCAGTTCATTTACACAATAAAAATGATATTTCTATTTTTCTAACATATTTTAGAAAATTTCGGCGGCATAACGGCACGATACTAGAAACGGGACGAGGTCTAGCCTTATCCCCGGTCTAGTGAAGGCCCACGCCATTCACACATCAATCAAATCCATTCCATTTCACCAAACAATTCAATTCAAACCAATTAATCTAACCAACTACACAACCAAACAAACAAGTCCATGGTCTGTGGACGATTGTGTCGGGTGCTACTAAGCACCGTCTGCATCCTAGTATATATATATATATAACTAGAAAAGAAATTGAAAGGTGAGAAATTCTCACCTAAAGCTATCTAATACCACGACTCTTCCATTATAGAAATCTTCTTCGTCATCTTCGTTGCCCGTAGTCACTATATAAACAAAAATCACATTTTTATTTGTTCGTTTTCAATTTAAAATCATATTTTTATAATCACTTCATATATTTAAAAATCGAATTTTTACTATGCTATTCAACATATAAAAATCGAATTTTTACTTCGATGTTCAATATATAAAAATCTGATTTTTCCTTCGACTTTCAATATATAAAAATCTGATTTTTACTATTATAAAAATCATATCTTTTCTATTTTAAAAATCTTATCTTTTCTATTTTAAAAATCATATCTTTTCTATTTTAAAAATCATATCTTTTCTATTTTAAAAATCATATCTTTTCTATTGACAATATAAAAGATTATATTTTTATTACTTTACAACATAAATAAAAACTAGTTTTTAAAGTAAATAAAATTCCGTTTTTAAACAAAATAAAATTCAGATTTTAAATAAAATAAAATTCAGTTTTTTTTTGCTTTTTATATAAAATAAAAATAACATAAATAAATTAAAAAAACTTACGCGGGGGGGGGGGGGGGGGGGGGCGGTTCCTGTCGGTTTCAAGGTTTTTGGGTTTGTGGTTCGGGGCTCGCGCTAAGGGAGGAGAGGCGATGGGGCTGGGGTCGCGGCGCTGGTGCAGGGGAGGCGGAGGGGCTCGAAGGTGGCGGCGATCTGGTAGAGGGGGGGGTGGCGACTGGAGGTTTGTGGAGGGAGCGGGTTCTGGCGATTTGGAGGGAGAGTGGGGGCGATGGCGGCACAGCAACTGGAGGAGGAGGTGGCGCGAACGTCGAGGCGGCGGTGGGAGGGCGCGGCGGCGATGGTAATCGCCTGGAGCACAGGCGACGGGTTTTTTTTTTTTTTGGTCAACGGTTGAATGAAAACGAGAAGGGGGGGTTATATGAAAAATATATATATATTTAATTATTTAATTACTTTCAAAAAAGCAACTTTTATTTTCGACCTCAAAACGAGACCCACCGCCTGTCGTCCATAGCGTTTCAACCCCATTCCGAACACAATGGGATATGTATCGCAAGCCAATTCGACTGTTTGAATCAGTTTCCGTTGAATTTAAAATATAAATCAGTATATTGAATTTTAAACGTACATTTCAAATTACCGGGGTCACATACTAACTAGAAAAATTCCAGAAAAATATTTTCTAGCTTCGTATTGATGATACAGTCCTAATAAAACTAGTTTCGTCGAATTCTGAGACCGTTGGAAAAATGGCCAATTTCCAGTTGATTAAAATCAACTGAAACTGGTCAAACGCGTTTTCCTTTTCCACGCTCACATATTGATTAGAAAAATTATGAAATTTGAAACCTAGCAATAATTTAACATCACAGATCTAACAAAAGTGGTTTCGTCGAAATCCTAGGTCATTTGCAAAAAGTCAATTTTTAAGGGCCCGAATTCCATAGCGACTATTCAGAATTTTCAACTGGACATATCTTTTGATTCCCGCTATGAAATTTCGATTTGTCGGATTCGTTGGAAAGATATTACCAATTAGCTCCTAAGGTTTTTGGTTTCACTAAAATCCGGATTGTTTTGCACCCGGTACATTCAATTGAAGTTTGAAATCGAATTATCGAACTACCGCGCCATTTTCAATTCTATTTATAATTATATATAATTATTTATATTCTATCGACGACGTATATAAATATATACGTCGAATTCTATTAAAAATAAATTTCTCGTCGATTTTATTTAAAATAATCTATTTTAAATATTCAAAATTCGCTAAAATTGCCAAAATAAAAATTCAAACTGGCTCGCATTTTACGGGTTGTTACATCTAAGACGTATGAGCTAAGAGGTAATATATATTGGTAGATGATCAATAATATGGTAGGGTCTGACAATGTGACATGCTAAGATGCAAATGATCAAGGCTTTGTTGAAAAGCAGGCCTTATGGTTGATGATCAAAGTATAGTCTCTTTAGGCATAGCTTTGTGTATATCGTGACTTCGCGAGCCTCACACACTGGTTGAGTTTAAAACGGGAGAAGGGAACGCAAGGAGTGCACACGTTTCTTTCTAGCTATAAGTGGTGTTGGGCTTTAACACGGCCCGACATTTGCTTATGTGGTTGATGGAATTTTTGCAAGGCCTCGGTTTATTCTTATCGGTCGCCCTCGGCTGATTTGTAGATCCAATAGGATCGGGGAGCGTGTGTTTAGGCATAACTAATCCACTAAAGTATTTGTGGACCGGCCCTGCTGTATCTAGGGGTTCGCTAGCGTCTGAATCCTGAGACATTGCTACAGTGTCTCAAATCGGTCAGGAGCTCCTCCCTAGCCTTGACTCATGATGGAAACCCAATTTCCAATACGCCCTTGAGGTTTTGATTGTATAACTAGTATGGCGACATAGTAGATGGTAGCTATGCCGTCTAGGATTGATATTATATTTGAATGTTTTAAATATATATATATATATATATATATATATATATATATATATATATACAAACTAATGATATCGTTTTTACGTATCAAGCATCTTTGACCATTATAAGGTAAAACCCTATCCTCTGGTGTATGTTGCATTGTGTGATGGGACCTGGGTCTTATAATGGTTTCATTTTTCTAAAAAGCATTGCGATATTTGATGATTTACTTTATTTATGCACTGGTAATCCAATGGAGTAAACCCATTCCGCGTTAGCGGCGTGGTCCTGTGATTAGCCTACTTATTAGATAGTTAAGTTAAGAATTCTCACACCAGTCCCATGACTGACCTGTAGTTTGTTTCACTTTGCAAACTCGGGTGCCTTCTTTCCACACGGGCAGTTGAGTAGCTTTTTGCAGATATACTTTAAGCAGGATCCTGGATTGAAGCCTGAAGTTGGGTCCAGAATATTGATGGCCTTCCGCTGAGATTAGTTCCACTGCAATGTATTTAATTTATTATAAATGTATCTTCCGCCGTATTATTTATCGATGTACCCTGATATATTCTGTACTCTGATGTAACATTTATTATTGATGTTATAAGAGTCTGTGTTGTTGTTCTGATGTTTTGTATGCCCAAAGTTAACGTACACGGGTTTTGAACGGCCTTGATCGATCTTGCGATCGACTGGGGTCGGGAAAAATCTGGGTCGTTACACCACTAATCTGTTTACTTTTACCCAAAGCCTTCAATTACAAAAACGTAAAGCGCGATGAGGACTTGACGGTGAACGGTGATGATGAGCCATTTATTGTCGCGGAGGCTGTGATCTTATCGTATGTTCCTGTTGGGTTTTTGGGTCTTTCGGTCGAACGACATCACCAAGGAGGGTGATATTCACGACAAAGGAGGCTAGGGCTAAGGTGGGGTATCAAGCATAGTTGACCAGCCTCAAGCTGATGTATGGTGGTGCGGTGATCAAGAATAAGGGACGAGAGTGGGTTTAGGATGTTTGAACTTAGTGGTAATGAATTCGTGACATTTTATCTCATTTTGGGGTTCTCGTGGAGCCTGCGTTTCAGGCGATGACTTAGACGGAGGCGGGTGATCGTCGGGGGTCAGCTCAGGTTGGTGGAAAATGCCGATGAACAGGAGAAGACGCGATAAATTGTTCTGGCAGTGGGATTCAAATGGAGAAGCAAACTAAGAAGCATGAGGAGGAAAGCGACGGATTACAGTAATCAAGAAAGAAATTAAACTTAATTTATTATAATTAAAAACATTATTAATTAACCTACGTTATTTTTCCCAGATAGAAAATATTAGTGGAAGGCCTAACTGTCAACGAGCTAGTGAAGGGAATGATGCGGCCTAGTACTTTGCAAATCAGGAGGTTAACAAATGAAATTAGTTTACCATATTTAATCAAGGAATTTAAGTGTTAAATTATGCCATTAACTTAAATCATGAAATTTGTTGCAGGCACTTTGGTCTTGCTGAGAACGCTAGGAATAGGACAGAAGAACATATGCTTTTTAACAAATGTAATTAGTGGACATTTAAAAACTTTTTTAAATTAATAAGTTAAGTATCGGGCTATTTAAAATAAAAACCAAAGTAATTAGCATCTTAATCCCTAGGTATTAGCGTTTTAACCCAAATTAGGAGTTAAAATTACTTATTATAACTACAGTAAGTGGTAGCTAAAGATGGCAGGAATTGAGTTAAAGGGTTCGAACCATTTTATTTTAATCTGCACTTAATTTAATTAAAATGGGTTAAGAGAATTAGTTAGATTAAATTACATGAACTTTAAGTGTTAATAACTTGTTATTGTATTAACAGAATCGCGTTGGAATAGCGTTGGCAAGATCTACATTGTAGAACGGAACTGGACGTGTTTGGAATTAACTGGAAATTTCAGTTAAATTAAATGACTATTTAATTTAACTGAAACGAGCCGATTAAACAACAGTATCAAACCAAGGTGAGTTAAACTCACTCGGTTATTCCCATATATATTTTATATAAATTGGGTTTTTATTTTGTGTGTTCTGTTTGCCAATGGTTGACTGTCTGCTAGTTATATATTTATTTGTTGATTTAGCTGATGAAATTAAACTGTGTTTAATTTCAGTGAAATTCCAACTCATTATTTTAACGATTGGTTCCAATAAAGGTAACTTACCTTGTTGGTTACGTTTATAAAATAAACGTGCTAAAATTGTTGAATTGTTTGAATTGCTTGTGAACTGGTTGATGTTAAATGGTCGTCATTTATTTCATTTAAATGAAATTGAAATGATCTGATTTGAGATAACCATTATGATTTCATGGAAGAACTGGTTGGAGGGACCCAACCGGATCCCTCAAATATATTATTTATTTTCATATTATCATATATGAACTGTCAGGATTGGGTAATTGATTTAGTTAGTAATCATTGAACGAAAATTCAACTTGTGTTTTGTTAAAACCAATGGGTAGTATTGGTTGAGTATTGGGCAGCATATGGCCGATAAAATCATTTGCTTTATTATATTGGTTTACTGTCAGGTGAATCGATAGAACTGAAATATGAAATTTATTTTATAAATGGATATAGATTTTGAAATATATTATTTTGAATAAAAGTTTTTTTAAAAGAAAATAAATATTTATCATTTATGATTTAAATTTATAAATAATTATCAATTAGTTTTATATGAGAATCTCTAATGTTAATCAGAATTATAAATAAGTGAATAGGAATTAATCTAAAGAGTTAAATTTGGATAATTGTTTTATTAAGAAACAAATTAAATTGAATTATTAAAATTAATTATGTTAGTAATTAATATAAAAGGGAAAATGAATTGAAATCGGTAAATGAACTAACTGTAATAACCCGAAAATCTGGGCCAGTTTAAAATTTTTATTTTGGCAATTTTAGCGAAGTTTGAACATTTAAAATGAATTATTTTAAATAAAATCGACGTGAAATTTATTTTGAATATATTTAGAACGTATATATTATATACGTCGTCGTTAGAATATAAATAATTATATATAATTATAAATAGAATTGAAAATGGCGCGGTAGTTCGATAATTTGATTTCAAACTTCAATTGAATGTACCGGGTGCAAAACCATCCGGATTTTAGTGAAACCAAAAATAATAGGATCTAAATAAGAATATCTTTCCAACGAATCCGAAAGATCAAAATTTCATAGCGGGAATCAAAAGATATGCCCAGTTGAAAATTCTGAATAGTCGCTATGGAATTTGGGCCCTTAAAAATTGACTTTTTGCAAACGACCTCGGATTTCGACGAAACCACTTTTGTTGGGTCCGCAGTGTCAAATTATTGCTAGATTCCAAGTTTCATAATTTTTCGAATCAATAGGTGAGCGTGGCAAAGGAAAACGTGTTTAGACCATTTCAGTTGATTTTAATCGACTGGAAAATGGCCATTTTTCCAACGGTCTCAGAATTCGACGAAACTAGTTTTGTTAGGACCGTATCGTCAATACGAAGCTAGAAAATATTTTTCTGGAATTTTTCGAGTTAGTATGTGACCCCGGTAATTTGAAATGTACGTTTAAAATTCAATATAGTGATTTAAATGTAAATTTAACGGAAACTGATTCAAACAGCCGAATCAGCCTACGATACATATCCCATTGTGTTCGGAATGGGGGTAAAACGCTATGGACGACAGGCTATGGGCCTCGTTTTGAGGTCGAAAATAAAAGTTGTTTTTTGGTGAAAAAATTAAATAATAAATTAAATAATATAAATTTTATAAAAGCCCCTCCCCCCTTATTCTTCCCGATTCAGTTATAAATAGAAAAAAAAGGAAAGAAACGAAGGGAGGGAGGCGCTCCGTCCAGCAGCACCGCCGCGACCCCCCTGGCGCGCCGCCACTAGGGCGTGGCCCCCTCTTCCTCCACCTCCCCTTCTCCTCCTCGCCGAACCCGCGTCGAACCCACCCAAACCCGAACCCTAAACACCCAATTCGAACACCGCACCCCTCCACCCTCTGACCCATCGCCCACCGAGCTCCACCACCTCCTGACGAGGCTCCTGCGCCACCGTGAGCCGCGAAGCCCGCCTTCGAGCCACCCGAAGCCCTCTCCGACGAAGGTGAACCCCCCCCCCGTGCAGTCGAACACTGTGAGCCCCTTTTCCTTTTTATTTTTATTTCGTTTTGTTTAATTAATTTTAGCAAATAAAAATACAATCTTTTATATTATAGAGTATTAAAAATATGATCTTTACCATGTAGAAGATGTAAAAATATAATTTTTACATGATAGACGTATTAAAGGCGAGATCTTTATTTTTAAAAAGTGAAAAGACGATATTTTAATAATAGAAAAGGCGAAAACTTTATTTTTATAAAGGCGAAAACTTTATTTTTATAAAGGCGAAAACTTTATTTTTATAAATGAAAAGATTAGATTTTTTTAAGGAAGAAAGACGATATTTTTAAATGGAGAAAGGTGAGATTTTTACATATGTAATGGACTAAAAATATGACTTTTACATAGTAGGAACTATAAAAATGTAATTTTTATGAGATAGGAAAATATCATCTTTGTATATGTAGCGAAATAAAAATCTGATTTTTATTTTATATACGTTGAAATAAAGTGGGGATTTTTATAAAGGTGAAAATCTATATTTTTGTAAAGATGAAGTCTTTATATTTAAAAAGGCGAAATCTTTATAGTTGAAAAGGCGTGATTTTTATATATTGAACATCGTAGTAAAAATATGATTTTTATATATTGAACATCGTAGAAAAAAAATTCGATTTTTAATATATGAAGTGATTATAAAAATATGACTTTTAAATTGAAAGTGAATAAATAAAAATGAGATTTTTTTTATTTTAAAGACATCAGTATATAAAAATGTGATTTTTTTACATATGTAGTGACTACGGGCAACGAAGATGACAAAGATGCGATAACGATGAAGATTTCTATAAAAGAAGGGTCAAGATGGTTGGATAGCTTTCGGTGAGAACTTCTCACTCTCAACTTCTTTTTCTAGTTATATTTATATATACTAGGATGCAGACGGTGCTTAGTAGCACCCGACACAATCGTCCACAGACCATGGACTTGTTTGTTTGGTTGCATAGATTAGTTAGATGATTTGATTTGAAATTGAATTGTTTGATGAATTGAATGGATTTGATTGATGTGTGAATGGCGTGGGCCTTCACTAGACCGGGGATAAGGCTAGGCCTCGTCCCATTTCTAGTATCGTGCCGTTATGCCGCCGAAATTTTCTAAAATATGTTAGGAAAATAAAAATATCATTTTATTGAATAAATGAACTGAATAGAAATTCATGTGTTAAAATAAAATGTTTTATCGTTAAAAATATAATTTTTAACGTGAAAGTGGATAAATGAATATTTATAAACAAATCGGCCGATTTGTTTATATACACTGATTTGACTGATATCGATTGGGTCGATAAATTTTACACGTCGCCCAACTGCACAAATAAAATCTGTGTTTGATTGTTTGAAACCCCACACGGGTGTTGGGATGAAATTTGAAGTTCACTCATCCTGATTTATTAAATATGTCGATCGGTCGATTGACAGGCTGTTATAAGCGTCAGATATCTATATTTGATGCTTATACAGTGTGGTGCACTTTGGTTGATGGTTGATTATTTTTCAATGCTATTATATACGTGTGATGTATGAAACTCCATATAATTAACATTATATGGTGATTGATTGGGCCTCATTCCAATCGGGAAAATAAGGAATATTACAAAAGAAAATTCATGTGTTGAATATAAAAATAGTCATGTGTTGACGATGATCATGTGTTGAAATTATTCATGTGTTGAGTAAAATATTTTAAATAAAATAAATTACATCTTTATCATATTTACAATTAGAATCTACTTCACGGTGGAGTCTAATTAAAATCAAACGATAGATACCATAGTTTTATAAAATATTTTACATAACAACAATAATGATGTGTTGACAGCACTCATGTGTTGAGATTAGTCGTGTGTTGAAAGAAATATAGATTCATGTGTTGAATGGGATAAATATTCATTTGTTGAATAGAATAAAGAAGTTGTGAAAAATATAAAGCCGTGTTGATTAGTTTTGCGCCATTTTGACGTGAACGATATTTATATCGATTTTATTCAAATTGAAATGAATATTATAGCAAATTCGAATTGAAAAGAAAACGAATTTAAATTGAATATAAAAGGACTTCGAATGGAATTGAATATAAAACAAATTCAAGTTGAATTGAAAACGAACTGAAATTTAATTGAATTCGAATCGAAATTAAATTGAAATCAAGTTGAATTTAAACGAATTTGAATTGAAATGAATTTGAATTCGAATTAAATAAAATGGAAATGAATTCGAGTTGAATTGAAATCCAATCGATTTGAAATTGAATGTAGAAGTTGAATTGTTTTAGAAACGAATTTAAAACGATTTATAAAATTCGTTTTAAATAGAAATCGACGAAATATATATTATATATATTATATTATATATATAATGGTCTGAATAGAACACGCCGCGCCGCGGCAGTTCGTGAATTTCGACCATTTATTTCAAACGGACATTGCGGGAGATCCGACCGTCGGATTCTCCTAAAACCGGAACCGTTGGGTTCGTATCGAAAAGAGCTTTCCAATGAATATTAGAAATCTGAAATCCAACGGTTAGATTTGGAATTATATCCAAATCAATTTTAGAAAAGGTCGCTGTAAGTGCAGTTCGATGGCCGTTGTTGGAAATCGACTGTACGGGCCTTGATAAAATTATTAAAAATATCTATAATTGGTGTAAAATCATAATATATGATTTGGGAAAAATTGGGCTGGAAAATTCCACATTTGAAAGGATAAAAATGGATTTTGTCGAAATGAACTAGTTTTGAACTAGAATTAAAATCAATTTATTTTTGAAATAAATAAATTGAATTTGAAAGTGATTTTAAAAATAATCAATATTCCCAATAGGTGAAGTGAAAGTGGAGTTGAATCGAAATTATCTTCGGAATATTTCGATGTTGGATTTCGTGACCACACAGATATGGTTTTGGGAATTTGAAAGATATATTATATATCGTTATTTCCAATACGATATATGTTGGTTTCAGAATTTGATATTGAATATAAGCCGATATATTTTCTATTCAGAGCCTTGTATTTAATATCAAATATGATTTGGTTTGTCGTGAATCGTGTTTTAGATGACATTGGTTCTTTAACCCAGTTAAAGGCATGATGTTGATTTATTTGAAACGATTAAAACTAAGTGGAGTTTTAATGAATCTTTAATTAGATTAAAATGTGAATTGATAATTTAAAGTATCAAATCTGAAAGGTGATCGAGAATGGAGTACCACCAGTTTTGCTCCAAAGCGATAGTTAAATCTTTAATTAGATTTGAACGTGAAATGGTAATTAATTTTACCGATAACACCGTGGTGTTAGATGTGGAGTGTTGCCCGTTTTCTCCATGGGATATATAGGTTGGGATTGGGAAATAAAATAAATAATTACTTCGGTGTGGTTCGCTAATCCCGACTAGTTTGAAATGATATCCAAAGGAAGATTATAGAATAAATTTAGAAGAATTTATCTTGGATAAAATTAATGGGAACATTTCCCTAAGAATGTGATTTTGTGAATAAAAGAATATTCTGAATTGGAATGAGGCGTTCGTTGTGTTTGTGTAACGTTTGTTTATCATATACGTGGGTTATTCAGGAAGGCCGGGTTATACCCATTCTGAATAACCGATTCGACGAGATGTCGAAGATGAAGACGGTGGTTGAAGACCGGAAGTCTTCACATCGTTTGGGTGATTACTGATGATCTTGATTGGGCTGTACACCCAGGATGAGGGAATCAGTTGGTGATCGTCCAGACGTACCTGGAGATGGATGGATATGCGAGGAAAGTGCCTCCGGTTTCGTTTAGACCCAGAACGAACTTGTAAATGGATTGTGTGTCTAACACTGGATTTTATTCTGTGTTGATTGATCTCTATTAAATATACATCTGTTTGGCGGCGGAGAATTTATTCTCTTGCTTAACGCCCTTCTCGGAGACGTACGAGCTCAGAGGTTGTATATCGATGGACATCAGTCGCATGGATTGAATTGCCAGTGTGGCATGCGTAAGTGGCAATTGATCAAGGCTTCTGTTGAAAAGCAAAGTCTTGTGGTTGATGATCAAAGCACGGCCTGTGTGGCGTAGCTTTGTGTATAACCTGAATTCGCGAGCCTCACACCTCGGTATGAGTCAAAAACGGGAGACGGACCGCTGGGAGAGCACGACGTTTCTTTCTAGCTAGGGTGGTGTCAGTGACCTACCAGTCCTGACATTTATATACTTTTCACCTGTGTGGTTGTTGGAATGCGATGCGCCTCGGATATAGGTCTGTAAGGACCGGGAAACGTGTGTTCAGGAATAACTAATCCTCAAAAGTAAGAGAGGACCGGCCCAGCCGATTCCAAGGATCAAAGTGGGGTCCTGGGACATTTGCTAGAGTGTCTCGAACGCGGAGAGGAGCTTGCCCCTTGCCTCGACTCATGACGGAAATCCAATTTCCAATACGTGTATTGCGGTTTTAATTGTAGAACTAGTATGGCGACATGATAGATGGTACCCATGCCGCCTATGATTGACATTTATGATTTGAATTGTTTTGACACTATACACTTATTATAGTATCAAATAATGTAATTTAAACGTATCAAGCATGCTTTGGCTGTTATAAGGGAAAACCCTATCCTCCGGCTTGCGTTGCATTGTGTGATGGGACCTGGGTCTTATAACAGCTTCATTTTTCTTTATTTAGCATTGCACTGTTTGTTCTATGCACTGGTATTCTTGGGAGGAAACCCGTTCCGTGTTATACGGCGTGGTCCCTTGATTTACCTAACTTTAAAACCAATATTAATAACTATTTTAGTTCTCACACCAGTCACATGACTGACCTGGAGTTTATTGTTTTAACCTAAACTCTGGGTGCCCCTATTTTCCGCACGGGCAGCTAGTAGTTTTGGTTTTGCAGATTTATATTCACAGGGTCCTGATTTACAGCTGGAACGATGCTCGGAAAGCTCTGTATCCGTGTATCACTTCTAGTTGTGATTTTGTATTATTTTTCCGCTGCTTTGTAATTTATTGTAATCTCTGATATTTGTCGAATGTAATTTATTCATTTATACTCTGTATATTCTTGTAATCTGATGCATTGTTGTAATATACAATGAAATGTTCTTCTGTTTGCGTTCTATTTTGTCTTGTCTTCAATTCTATCGGTGCTTTCCTTCACGGGGAAGTTCGGGTCGTCTCAGTTTGGTATCAGAGCTTTGGTTTACAGAGCTCGAGAACAAGACACATTAGAACCATACGAAAGAATTCATCAGATATTGGATTAGTAATATCCAATTAGAACGACTCGTTAGAGATAGGATCAGTAGTATCCTAGAACGAGTGTGAAGAGTATATTTTTCAAATGAAAACAATTTTGTTTTGAAAATTTAAATCATTTTATACGTATTTGAATATTTATTTATTTTGAATATGGACAATCGAGTATATATAGATTTCGCGTATACGCGTCATGAACGTATAGTCGAAGTTTTAATATATTGGATAGATATAGAGTCACATTCTAGACACCCGGGGATAATTCTGGTGATGTGGCCACATCATCAGTATTTATATTCGTGTTTCGAAGGTGTGACTTCTATATATTTCCATTAAACTGGTGTGAGAACCAAAACTTATATAGCTAGATTTATTGTTGTGAATTGGCATCAAAACAAGATTTTTGTATATATATCAAAATTATGAATTTGAAACTCTAATTCACTAATTGATTGATGTTTGTGTTGTTTGTTTATTTGTTTGATAATTTTGAACCATTATGCCTAATAGAATCACATATTGACTTATATTGATAATTGGATGTGTTTTCTTGCATATACATATACTTACATTGAACAGGTCATAGCAAGGAGGCTAGAGCCGAAGAATAAAATTTGTTTGCCCGACAAATAGGTACATGTTTACTACATAATTTACTGTTTTGTTTGGGTGATGATGATTTTATGAGCCTATTGGCTAGCCGCTTGGCTTTTTCTTTTTCTTTTTGAGATTAGAAGGACCGGGGAAGCTATTTGAAATTCCTCGATGCTCCCGGTGCAGGGGAGGTTATGGCGAAATTTTTCGAAAATTTAGGGTGTTAGCCAAATTTTTGAAATTTTTTGAAAATTTTCAGAAACTGAAAATTTGGAAAATGGAAGCCAGATCGAGTGTAGAGCTTAATAATCAAACCACTTTCGACTTTGTTCCTTTTCGGGGACGAAAAGTTTTAAGTGGGGGAGATTGTAATAACCCGAAAATCTGGGCCAGTTTAAAATTTTTATTTTGGCAATTTTAGCGAAGTTTGAACATTTAAAATGAATTATTTTAAATAAAATCGACGTGAAATTTATTTTGAATATATTTAGAACGTATATATTATATACGTCGTCATTAGAATATAAATAATTATATATAATTATAAATAGAATTGAAAATGGCGTGGTAGTTCGATAATTTAATTTCAAACTTCAATTGAATGTACCGGGTGCAAAACCATCCGGATTTTAGTGAAACCAAAAATAATAGGACCTAAATGAGAATATCTTTCCAACGAATCCGAAAGATCAAAATTTCATAGCGGGAATCAAAAGATATGCCCAGTTGAAAATTCTGAATAGTCGCTATGGAATTTGGGCCCTTAAAAATTGACTTTTTGCAAACGACCTCGGATTTCGACGAAACCACTTTTGTTGGGTCCGCAGTGTCAAATTATTGCTAGATTCCAAATTTCATAATTTTTCGAATCAATAGGTGAGCGTGGCAAAGGAAAACGTGTTTAGACCATTTTAGTTGATTTTAATCGACTGGAAAATGGCCATTTTTCCAACGGTCTCAGAATTCGACGAAACTAGTTTTGTTAGGACCGTATCGTCAATACGAAGCTAGAAAATATTTTTCTGGAATTTTTCGAGTTAGTATGTGACCCCGGTAATTTGAAATGTACGTTTAAAATTCAATATAGTGATTTAAATGTAAATTTAACGGAAACTGATTCAAACAGCCGAATCAGCCTACGATACATATCCCATTGTGTTCGGAATGGGGGTAAAACGCTATGGACGACAGGTGGTGGGCCTCGTTTTGAGGTCGAAAATAAAAGTTGCTTTTTGGTGAAAAAATTAAATAATAAATTAAATAATATAAATTTTATAAAAGCCCCTCCCCCCTTATTCTTCCCGATTCAGTTATAAATAGAAAAAAAAGGAAAGAAACGAAGGGAGGGAGGCGCTCCTCCCAGCAGCAACGCCGCGACCCCCTGGCGCGCCGCCACTAGGGCGTGGCCCCCTCTTCCTCCACCTCCCCTTCTCCTCCTCGCCGAACCCGCGTCGAACCCACCCAAACCCGAACCCTAAACCCCCAATTCGAACACCGCACCCCTCCACCCTCTGACCCATCGCCCACCGAGCTCCACCACCGCCTGACGAGGCTCCTGCGCCACCGTGAGCCGCGAAGCCCGCCTTCGAGTCACCCGAAGCCCCCTCCGACGAAGGTGAAACCCCCCCTCTGCAGTCGAACACTGTGAGCCCCTTTTCCTTTTTATTTTTATTTCGTTTTGTTTAATTAATTTTAGCAAATAAAAATACAATCTTTTATATTATAGAGTATTAAAAATATGATCTTTACCATGTAGAAGATGTAAAAATATAATTTTTACATGATAGACGTATTAAAGGCGAGATCTTTATTTTTAATAAGTGAAAAGACGATATTTTAATAATAGAAAAGGCGAAAACTTTATTTTTATAAAGGCGAAAACTTTATTTTTATAAAGGCGAAAACTTTATTTTTATAAATGAAAAGATTAGATTTTTTAAGGAAGAAAGACGATATTTTTAAATGGAGAAAGGTGAGATTTTTACATATGTAATGGACTAAAAATATGACTTTTACATAGTAGGAACTATAAAAATGTAATTTTTATGAGATAGGAAAATATCATCTTTGTATATGTAGCGAAATAAAAATCTGATTTTTATTTTATATACGTTGAAATAAAGTGGGGATTTTTATAAAGGTGAAAATCTATATTTTTGTAAAGATGAAGTCTTTATATTTAAAACGGCGAAATCTTTATAGTTGAAAAGGCGTGATTTTTATATATTGAACATCGTAGTAAAAATATGATTTTTATATATTGAACATCGTAGAAAAAAAATTCGATTTTTAATATATGAAGTGATTATAAAAATATGACTTTTAAATTGAAAGTGAATAAATAAAAATGAGATTTTTTTTATTTTAAAGACATCAGTATATAAAAATGTGATTTTTTTACATATGTAGTGACTACGGGCAACGAAGATGACAAAGATGCGATAACGATGAAGATTTCTATAAAAGAAGGGTCAAGATGGTTGGATAGCTTTCGGTGAGAAATTCTCACTCTCAACTTCTTTTTCTAGCTATATTTATATATACTAGGATGCAGACGGTGCTTAGTAGCACCCGACACAATCGTCCACAGACCATGGACTTGTTTGTTTGGTTGCATAGATTAGTTAGATGATTTGATTTGAAATTGAATTGTTTGATGAATTGAATGGATTTGATTGATGTGTGAATGGCGTGGGCCTTCACTAGACCGGGGATAAGGCTACGCCTCGTCCCATTTCTAGTATCGTGCCGTTATGCCGCCGAAATTTTCTAAAATATGTTAGGAAAATAAAAATATCATTTTATTGAATAAATGAACTGAATAGAAATTCATGTGTTAAAATAAAATGTTTTATCGTTAAAAATATAATTTTTAACGTGAAAGTGGATAAATGAATATTTATAAACAAATCGGCCGATTTGTTTATATACACTGATTTGACTGATATCGATTGGGTCGATAAATTTTACACGTCGCCCAACTGCACAAATAAAATCTGTGTTTGATTGTTTGAAACCCCACACGGGTGTTGGGATGAAATTTGAAGTTCACTCATCCTGATTTATTAAATATGTCGATCGGTCGATTGACAGGCTGTTATAAGCGTCAGATATCTATATTTGATGCTTATACAGTGTGGTGCACTTTGGTTGATGGTTGATTATTTTTCAATGCTATTATATACGTGTGATGTATGAAAATCCATATAATTAACATTATATGGTGATTGATTGGGCCTCATTCCAATCGGGAAAATAAGGAATATTACAAAAGATAATTCATGTGTTGAATATAAAAATAGTCATGTGTTGACGATGATCATGTGTTGAAACTATTCATGTGTTGAGTAAAATATTTTAAATAAAATAAATTACATCTTTATCATATTTACAATTAGAATCTACTTCACGGTGGAGTCTAATTAAAATCAAACGATAGATACCATAGTTTTATAAAATATTTTACATAACAACAATAATGATGTGTTGACAGCACTCATGTGCTGAGATTAGTCGTGTGTTGAAAGAAATATAGATTCATGTGTTGAATGGGATAAATATTCATTTGTTGAATAGAATAAAGAAGTTGTGAAAAATATAAAGCTGTGTTGATTAGTTTTGCGCCATTTTGATGTGAACGATATTTATATCGATTTTATTCAAATTGAAATGAATATTATAGCAAATTCGAATTGAAAATAAAACGAATTTAAATTGAATATAAAAGGACTTCGAATGGAATTGAATATAAAACAAATTCAAGTTGAATTGAAAACGAACTGAAATTTAATTGAATTCGAATCGAAATTAAATTGAAATCAAGTTGAATTTAAACGAATTTGAATTGAAATGAATTTGAATTCGAATTAAATAAAATGGAAATGAATTCGAGTTGAATTGAAATCCAATCGATTTGAAATTGAATGTAGAAGTTGAATTGTTTTAGAAACGAATTTAAAACGATTTATAAAATTCGTTTTAAATAGAAATCGACGAAATATATATTATATATATTATATTATATATATAATGGCCTGAATAGAACGCGCCGCGCCGCGGCAGTTCGTGAATTTCGACCATTTATTTCAAACGGACAATGCGGGAGATCCGACCGTCGGATTCTCCTAAAACTGGAACCGTTGGGTTCGTATCGAAAAGAGCTTTCCAATGAATATTAGAAATCTGAAATCCAACGGTTAGATTTGGAATTATATCCAAATCAATTTCAGAAAAGGTCGCTGTAAGTGCAGTTCGATGGCCGTTGTTGGAAATCGACTGTACGGGCCTTGATAAAATTATTAAAAATATCTATAATTGGTGTAAAATCATAATATATGATTTGGGAAAAATTGGGCTGGAAAATTCCACATTTGAAAGGATAAAAATGGATTTTGTCGAAATGAACTAGTTTTGAACTAGAATTAAAATCAATTTATTTTTGAAATAAATAAATTGAATTTGAAAGTGATTTTAAAAATAATCAATATTCCCAATAGGTGAAGTGAAAGTGGAGTTGAATCGAAATTATCTTCGGAATATTTCGATGTTGGATTTCGTGACCACACAGATATGGTTTTGGGAATTTGATAGATATATTATATATCGTTATTTCCAATACGATATATGTTGGTTTCAGAATTTGATATTGAATATAAGCCGATATATTTTCTATTCAGAGCCTTGTATTTAATATCAAATATGATTTGGTTTGTCGTGAATCGTGTTTTAGATGACATTGGTTCTTTAACCCAGTTAAAGGCATGATGTTGATTTATTTGAAACGATTAAAACTAAGTGGAGTTTTAATGAATCTTTAATTAGATTAAAATGTGAATTGATAATTTAAAGTATCAAATCTGAAAGGTGATCGAGAATGGAGTACCACCAGTTTTGCTTCAAAGCGATAGTTAAATCTTTAATTAGATTTGAACGTGAAATGGTAATTAATTTTACCGATAACACCGTGGTGTTAGATGTGGAGTGTTGCCAGTTTTCTCCATGGGATATATAGGTTGGGATTGGGAAATAAAATAAATAATTACTTCGGTGTGGTTCGCTAATCCCGACTAGTTTGAAATGATATCCAAAGGAAGATTATAGAATAAATTTAGAAGAATTTATCTTGGATAAAATTAATGGGAACATTTCCCTAAGAATGTGATTTTGTGAATAAAAGAATATTCTGAATTGGAATGAGGCGTTCGTTGTGTTTGTGTAACATTTGTTTATCATATACGTGGGTTATTCAGGAAGGCCGGGTTATACCCATTCTGAATAACCGATTCGACGAGATTTCAAAGATGAAGACGGTGGTTGAAGACCGGAAGTCTTCACATCGTTTGGGTGATTACTGATGATCTTGATTGGGCTGTACACCCAGGATGAGGGAATCAGTTGGTGATCGTCCAGACGTACCTCGAGATGGATGGATATGCGAGGAAAGTGCCTCCGGTTTCGTTCAGACCCAGAACGAACTTGTAAATGGATTGTGTGTCTGACACTGGATTTTATTCTGTGTTGATTGATCTCTATTAAATATACATCTGTTTGGCGGCGGAGAATTTATTCTCTTGCTTAACGCCCTTCTCGGAGACGTACGAGCTCAGAGGTTGTATATCGATGGACATTAGTCGCATGGAGTGAATTGCCAGTGTGGCATGCGTAAGTGGCAATTGATCAAGGCTTCTGTTGAAAAGCAAAGTCTTGTGGTTGATGATCAAAGCACGGCCTGTGTGGCGTAGCTTTGTGTATAACGTGAATTCGCGAGCCTCACACCTCGGTATGAGTCAAAAACGGGAGACGGACCGCTGGGAGAGCACGACGTTTCTTTCTAGCTAGGGTGGTGTCAGTGACCTACCAGCCCTGACATTTATATACTTTTCACCTGTGTGGTTGTTGGAATGCGAGGCGCCTCGGATATAGGTCTGTAAGGACCGGGAAACGTGTGTTCAAGAATAGCTAATCCTCAAAAGTAAGAGAGGACCGGCCCAGCCGATTCCAAGGATCAAAGTGGGGTCCTGGGACATTTGCTAGAGTGTCTCGAACGCGGAGAGGAGCTTGCCCCTTGCCTCGACTCATGACGGAAATCCAATTTCCAATACGTGTATTGCGGTTTTAATTGTAGAACTAGTATGGCGACATGATAGATGGTACCCATGCCGCCTATGATTGATATTTATGATTTGAATTGTTTTGACACTATACACTTATTATAGTATCAAATAATGTAATTTAAACGTATCAAGCATGCTTTGGCTGTTATAAGGGAAAACCCTATCCTCCGGCTTGCGTTGCATTGTGTGATGGGACCTGGGTCTTATAACAGCTTCATTTTTCTTTATTTAGCATTGCGCTGTTTGTTCTATGCACTGGTATTCTTGGGAGGAAACCCGTTCCGTGTTATACGGCGTGGTCCCTTGATTTACCTAACTTTAAAACCAATATTAATAACTGTTTTAGTTCTCACACTAGTCACATGACTGACCTGGAGTTTATTGTCTTAACCTAAACTCTGGGTGCCCCTATTTTCCGCACGGGCAGCTAGTAGTTTTGGTTTTGCAGATTTATATTCACAGGGTCCTGATTTACAGCTGGAACGATGCTCGGAAAGCTCTGTATCCGTGTATCACTTCTAGTTGTGATTTTGAATTATTTTTCCGCTGCTTTGTAATTTATTGTAATCTCTGATATTTGTCGAATGTAATTTATTCATTTATACTCTATATATTCTTGTAATCTGATGCATTGTTGTAATATACAATGAAATGTTCTTCTGTTTGCGTTCTATTTTGTCTTGTCCACAATTCTATCTGTGCTTTCCTTCACGGGGAAGTTCGGGTCATCTCACTAACTGTGTTTTGAATGGAAAAAATAGACCGTTTTAAATGGGAATTGGTTATTTAATTAATTTGCGTTGAATCAATCGAATAGAATAGTGAATGAATATGGTTTAATTTTATTGAAGTTTTAAAAATGGGAATTACTATTTACTTTAGTAAATAAAGGAATTAACTGCTTTACAGTGTTAATGATTAAAAGTAAATGATTATCCCGATTAATAGTAATTTGGGAAATTAGTTTTAATTGAATTAATGTAAAAAAAGTATCGAGGTTAAAATGAAATCCAATTGTGAAAGGAGTTATGAATGGGTTTTATATTTAAAACCCGAATTTTTATAACAAAGTTATAAAGAGAATTTCAAGCAAAGACGATAACTTAAATTTAAATGCTACTTAGTTATTGGATTAAATTAGAGGAGATTAAGATAAAGGGTTTATAATAAGCCATAGTTTATAAAAGAGGTGAGGTGGTAAAGCGATAATTTTAAATTAACGTTACTTGAAAATGATTCAAGTAAAAAAAGGGAAAATTTAAATAAGATTTCCAAAGTGGGAAAGGTTCGAATAGATTTGAAAGGAGATTGGTAAAAGTAAATTTGAGTAAAGAAGCTGGTAGTAGGATTGTATAACCAAATCCAATTTATAATGGAATTTGTTTTAAGACCGGAATAGAATATTGGTTTGATTACAACTTGTATTTATCTGAGGATAAGAATGTTGTTGATCAAGGTCTGAGAGGTAATTAAGTTAATCCAACTTGAACAACATCAGGATTATCTGAAGATGATATTAGTTGGTAATCGTAAAAGAAGATGTGATAGTTTATTATTTCCATTAGAGAAATAATAATGCGATGTTTGGTGAAAATTTGGAAAATATACGAAGTAAAGGAAATTAGTTAGAAAGAAATGTAAGGTTGAGTTTTTATTTTATACAAATACATACTTTTTATTGTTCCAAGAATAGAATAAAAGATATTTCTTAACATTGATTACGTATAATAAGTTAAGTGGACTGCCCATGTAAAGAATAATGTAGCAAATGTTTTTAAAGGAGAATTAAGTTGAAATTTAATATGATTATAAGTTATTTCACTAAGTATTAATATGAAATGGTTTTTGAGAATGTTAGTTTATTAAGTAAGAATTCAAATATCGTATTTTTAAATATAAAAAAAGTTAGAAGTTTTAATTAAACAGAAGTGAATCTGTTTGTTTTAATTAAAAGGCCAAGTGATGCTGAATACTGGATTAGTGAACTCATTGGATTGTCATGATTGAATCACTGTATATTTTGATAGTTAAATCACCGACTATCAAATCTGTCTAATACGATTGTTAGTACGGAAAGACCAGGGTCGAATTTATATTCGAAAACCGTTCCGACCAAAGAATATGTGAAGATATCAAAAGATGATCGAGATGGAGCACTGAAGACTGTGGATTTTCATAAACGGTACCTAGCAAGTAGAGATAAGCTGTGATTCTGTCGTGGTTGGAATCTACGGGTTAGAAGGACTTCCCGCTACTGATCCATGCGGTGATTCCTATATTGGATGCAGTAGGGGAATACCTTCGGTTCATCCTATTCCTGGATGACTTATATGGACGGATGTATGACATAGTATTTCCAAAAGGATCACATACGTTGATTTCTTCAAACGTGCTACAGTTGTTGGTGGAGAATTTTCGTTCTCTTAGCTTAGCTACTAGATTATTTTTGGGGACGTCAATTTGTGATATCCAATGGATATGACTATGTGGCATTCAAAGTGAATGACGACCTGATGTTCAAAAGTAAATTCTGGCCTCAAGCCTCACCAACCGGGAAATGACAAAAATCGGGCAGGCAGCATGGCTATGTGGGCCGCTCCCATTAGGGTGTATAATCACCTATCTAGAGAAATTTCATTTGCTTCTTTAATCTATTTCGATGCTCTCCATTTTTGGGAAACGATGGGTAGCTCCCTACCGCTGGTGATATACATTCGATACACTCAAGCGAAATGAGTGGTCGGTCATGTGTGGGCCGGGTTGCAAGACATTCTTGTTGAACCCAGTGTATTCGCCTCTAGAGATACACTACCGGTAGGTGGTCCCATACCTTGTCATAGTCGGAATCCAATCTCCAATAAGCGCCCGCGGTTTTGAGTGTATACTATATATGTCGAGCATGAGATGCAAGCATTACACTAGATTGATATCTACTTGTATTGAGACATTATAATAATATCAGAAAAGATATTGATTTCAAAAATGTTTTGGGTTATCGTAAGGTAAAAACCATCCGTATTTATGTGTGGATTTGGTCTTATGATTATCTTTTTATTTCGAAAGGATTTTAACATTAAAATCAACTTGGATGATCTCCCTTGATACTGTGCGTGTTTATCTCACTCTGGTTCACCAGACTGACCCCGTGTTTTGTAAATGCTCGGGTTAGCCCGGGTGTACAGGTTCAGGTTATCGAATGCTGTGAAGTCCAGGGACGAGTTGAAGATGTTTAGACGTATGATATTATATGGCTTCTATTCCCCTGTGTGTTGTATATGGGAACATGTGATTATAACTGTCCCATTATGTGATGTACTCTGATATTGTAAGTATTTTTAAAGCTCTCAATAAAGATTTATTTCTGTATTATATTTTGTGCCGCTGCGATGTGAGACTCTGTGTTGTGTTGTTTCTTCTTCTTCTTCTATTCTAATATTTCTTTCTTTCTTATCCCACCCTCTAAATTCTTTCTAATAACGTTCCAGCGTTTTCGGTGTTTGGTAGGTCGGCATGAGTTACGATAAAGGTATTTATGTCGATTTTCGAGGCCGAAAATCCTAGGGCATTACAGTGGTATCAAAGCTATTGGTTTAGTTATAACCTTGGCTCTGTGGTGTAACTCGATAGAGATAGGGTTTAGTAATACCCTAGATCGAGATTTAGTGTATATATATGAGAGCGTGTTTGTAAATTTTACATTCAAATGTTTTGTATTGTGTCTTTTGATCGGTTCAAGTGTTGAGAAGCACTAAACTGGCAATGGATATATAATTGTTTTGGAAAGAGGGTAATTGAAATAATTTTACCAAAAACATATTTTTGAATAGAAAAGAAACAATTTTCTCAATTTATTGAGGTACTAATGTGTTTGATTGATTTGAATGGAATTCAAATCGGGTTGGAAATTTGAATTGAAACTTAACTTGGTTAAGTGTAGTTAAATTAATAATGATATTGAAATTGGAATAATTAAATAAAACAGAGTTGGAAATTAGAAATTAAATGTATGAAAACTATAATCATATATGTGAAACCAAAATAAAATATTAATATTGGGTGTAAATCCCATTGATTTGGTTTGATTAGGTTGTGTATTGGTGGTTGATTGTAAATTATTTGTTAGTGGATGGTAATTTATTTGAATGGGAATAATTCAAAATTTAATTGAGCTAAATGAATTATAAAATAAAGAATAATTTCTAGTATATTTAAACTGAAATTAAACTACATAGGAAATGGGAATTTATGATTTAATATTTGATAATGAATTGATACTATCTACTTGATTTGGAATTGGTGCAGTTATACCTGTTGATTAGAGAAATATTACTTAAGAATTTCGTATATTTATTACTGATATGTGAATTGAGTTAAGTACAGGTGCCAGATGGCTTAACAGATTGATATTGGTTGAGTAAATCGCATATATGTTGAGCAATTATGCTCAATAGCACTCGTAAAAGGTACGCCTACGCGAAAATATGAAATTTTGGGTTTGATCTTTGTTTTCCGACCGTGTGGGTCGAAGTATATATATTATTTGTTCCTGCGATGTCGCAGATGTCACTCCGTGTAGGGGAGACTCTACCGAATTTTTCCAGGAATTTAATGCGTTAGAATTTTTTTGATATTTTGGAAAATATTTATATACGGTATTGAAATGGTTATTGATGTAAAATAAATTGGATTTGGAAATTAATAGAATTTGTAACATTTTACTACCTAATTTCGAGGAAGAAATTATTTTAAGGGGGAAAGAATGTAACGACCCTTGTTTTTCGACCATTTAAATCTGAATATTTAAACTGGTTTTAAATATTTTATTCGGAATATTAATGAATTTTAATATCGAATTTGTGATTTAAAACGAAGTTTGAAAATTTTATATTTATATAAATAGAAAACGAGCTCGAAATGGCGCTGTAGTTCGCAATATGGAGTTTTGAACTTCAACTGAATATAAAGAGTCCGATATAAGTTGGATTTCTGTGAAACAAGAAATATTGAAACCCTATTGATGATAATTTTCATACGAAAGAGAAAAATCCAGATTTCGTATTATAAATAGTAAGTTATGGCCAAATCAAAATTTGAAATAGTTGCTATGGGAATCGTTATTTAAAATATCGGCCTTTAAAATGGTCATTTTGCAAACGGAATTTGTTTTCTATGAAATTAGTTTCAGTTAAATTTTTGTACGGTATTGAATTGCGTGGCAAACCGATGCCGTATGTGACCACGGTAGCCGTAAACGCCCAATTATTTTTTATGGCATGTAATTAAATTTATTTAATTTAATAAACAGGTATTTGAGTGTAACTTGAACAGACGATCGAATTAGGCCACTAAACCAGTCCCTTTGAGTTCGTATCGTCGATTACAGTCAGGATAGGTATATAGTTTGTTATTTTTAGAGACCAGTAAATTTGGTGTTCAGAATCGCATTTCGGTGCGGCAGAAAAATGGCATACTGGGAAACAGTCTCAGAATGCAACGAAACTGGTGCCGTTGGGCTCTAACAACAATTTATTGTAGGATTTCAAAGTTATAAGTTGATTAGATTTATCTAGTGATCATGGAAAAATTAAACGCGTGTTTTTCGCTTGTTTTATAAAGGAATTTTTTTTCAAACGATGTCGAAATTTGACGAAACTTATCCCATTGAGTCCGGAATATTTTTCTATGCTAGGATTAGCATTTTTATCAGTAAACAGAAATTGTTTGTGGTTGTTTTACTTATTGCTTCAGTGCGAAATTTCGCTAAAAAATATATTAATATTTTTACAACCCTACATCTATATATACACTCTTTGTTTCCCAAACCCTCGTCAACACAATTTCTTTGGTCAACTGAAGCCGCCATTATAGTAAAAACGAACGGAGGAAATACTCCAAACTTTCCTTTGATTTTCCCACGGATCTGTTTACTTTTACCCAAAGCCTTCAATTACAAAAATGTACAGCACGACGAGGACTTGACGGTGAACGGTGATGATGAGCCATAGATTTTCGTGGAGGCTGGGATCTTATCGGAAGTTCCTATTGGGTTTTTGGGTCTTTCGGTCGAACGACATCACCAGGAAGGGTGATATTCGCGACGAAGGTGGCTAGGGCTAAGGTTGGGCGTTTGGCACAGTTGACTGGCCTCAAGCTGATGTTTGGTGATACGGTGATCAAGAATAAGGGACGAGAGTGGGTTTAGGATGTTTGAACTTAGTGGTAATGAAATCATGACTTTTTATCTCATTTTGGGGTTCTGGTGGAGCCTGCGTTTCAGGCGATGACTTAGACGGAGGCGGGTGATCGCCGAGGGTTAGTTCAGGTTGGTGGAAAATGCTGATGAACAGAAGAAGACGCGATAAATTGTTCTGGCAGTGGGATTCAAATGGAGAAGCAAACTGGGAAGCACGAGGAGGAAAGCGACAGATTACAGTAATTAAGAAAGAAATTAAACTTAATTTAGTATAATTAAAAGCATTATTAATTAACCTACGTTTGTTTTTCCAAGATGGAAAATATTAGTGGAAGTCCTAACTGTTAACGAGCTAGAGAAGGGAATAATGTGGCCCAGTACTTTTCAAATCAGGAGGTTAACAAACGAAATTAGTTTACCATATTTAATCAAGGAATTTAAGTGTTAACTTATGCCATTAACTTAAATCATGAAATTTGTTGCAGGCACTTTGGTCTTGCTGAGAACGCCTGGAATAGGACAGAAGAACATATGCTTATTAAAAAATGCAATTAGTGGACATTTAAAACCTTTGTTGAATTAATTAGTTAAGTATCGGTCTATTTAAAATAACAACCAAAGTAATTAGCATCTTAAACCCTATGTATTAGCGTCATAACCCTAATTAGGAGTTAAAATTACTTATTATGACTACAGTAAGTGGTAGCTAAAGATGGCAGGAATTGAGTTAAAGTGATCGAACCATTTTATTTTAATCTGCACTTTATTTAATTAAAATGGGTTAAGGGAATTAGTTAGATTAAATTATATGAACTTTAAGTATTAATAACTTGTTATTGTATTAATAGAATCGCGTTGGCAGGATCTACATTGTAGAACGGAACTGGACGTGTTTGGAATTAACTGGAAATTTCAGTTAAATTAAATGACTATTTAAATTAACTGAAACGAGCCGATTTAACAATGGTATCAAACCAAGGTGAGTTAAACTCACCCAATTATTCCCATTTATATTTTATATAAATTGGTTTTTTATTTTATGTGTTCTATTTGCCAATGGTTAACTGTCTGCTAGTTATATATTTATTTGTTGATTTAGCTGATGAAATTAAACTGTGTTTAGTTTCAGTGAAATTCTAACTCGTTATTTTAACGATTGGTTCAAATAAAGGTAACTTGCCTTGTTGGTCACGTTTATAAAATAAACATGCTAAAATTGTTGAATTGTTTGAATTGAATGTGAATTGGTTGATGTTAAATGGTCGTCATTTATTTCAGTTAAATGAAATTGAAATGATCTGATTTGAGATAACCATTATGATTTCAAGGAAGAACAGGTTGGAGGGACCCAACCGGATCCCTCAAATATATTATTTATTTTCATATTATCATATATGAACTGCCAGGATTGGGTAATTGATTTAGTTAGTAATCATTGAATGAAAATTCAACCTATGTTTAGTTAAAACCAATGGGCAGTATTGGTTGAGTATTGGGCAGCATATGGCCGATAAAATCAATTGCTTTATTATATTGGTTTACTGTCAGGTGAATCGATAGAACTGAAATATGAAATTTATTTTATAGATGGATATAGATTTTGAAATATATTATTTTGAATAAAAAGTTTGTTTAAAAGAAAATAAATATTTATCATTTATGATTTAAATTTATAATTAATTATCAATTAGTTTTATATGAGAATCTTTGATGTTAATCAGATTTATAAATAAGTGAATAGGAATTAATCTAAAGAGTTAAATTTGGATAATTGTTTTTTTAAGAAACAAATTAAATTGAATTATTTTAATTAATTATGTTAGTAATTAATTTAAAAGGGAAAATGAATTGAAATCGGTAAATGAAGTAACTGTGTTTTGAATAGACTAAATTGACCGTTTTAAATGGGAACTGATTATTTAATTAATTTGTGTTGAATCAATCGAATAGAATAGGGAATGAATATGGTTTAATTTTATTGAAGTTTTAAAAATGGGAATTACTATTTACTTTAGTTAATAAAGGAATTAACTACTTTACAGTGTTAATGATTAAAAGTAAATGATTATCCTGATTAATAGTAATTTGGGAAATTAGTTTTAATTGAATTAATGTAAAAAAAGTATCGAGGTTAAAATGAAATCCAATTGTGAAAGGAGTTATGAACGGGTTTTATATTTAAAACCCGAATTTTTATAACAAAGTTATAAAGAGAATTTCAAGCAAAGACGATAACTTAAATTTAAATGCTACTTAGTTATTGGATTAAATTAGAGGAGATTAAGATAAAGGGTTATAATAATCCAGAGTTTACAAAAGTGGTGAGGTGGTAAAGCGATAATTTTAAATTAACGTTATTTGAAAATGAGATTAAGTAAAAAAAGAGAAAATTTAAATAAGATTTCCAAAGTGGGAAAGGGTCGAATAGATTTGAAAGGAGATTGGTAAAAGTAAATTTGAGTAAAGAAGTGGGTCGTAGGATTGTACAACCAAATCCAACTTATAATGGAATTTGTTTTAAGAGTGGAATAGAAAATTGGTTTAATTACAACTTGTATTTATCTGATGATAAGAACGTTGTTGATCAAGGTTTGAGAGGTAATTAAAATACCCCAACTTGAACAACATCAGGATTATCTGAAGATGATATTAGTTGGTAATCGTTAAAGAAGTTGTGATAGTTTATTTTTTCTATTACAGAAATAACAATGCGATGTTTGGTGAAAATTTGGAAAATATACGAAGTAAAGTAAATTAGTAAGAAAGAAATGCAAGGTTGAGTTTTTATTTTATACAAATACATATTTTTTATTGTTCCAAGAATAGAATAAAAGATATTTCTTAACATTGATTATGTATAATAAGTTAAGTGGACTTCCCCAGTTTAAATAATAAAGAATAATGTAACAAATGTTTTGGAAGGAGAATTAAGTGGAAATTTAATATGATTATAAGTTATTTCACTAAGTATTAATATGAAATGGTTTTTGAGAATGTTAGTATATTTAGTAAGAATTCAAATATCGTACTTTTAAATATAAAATCAGTTAGAAGTTTTAATTAAACAGAAGTGAATCCGTTTGTTTTAATTAAAAGGCCAAGTGATGCTGAATACTAGATTAGTGAACTCATTGGATTGTCATGATTAAATCACTGTATATTTTGATAGTTAAATCACCGACTGTCAAATCTGTCCAATATGATTGTTGGTACGGAAAGACCGGGGTCGAATTTATATTCGAAAACCATTCCGACCAACGATTACGTGAAGATATCAAAAGATGATCGAGATGGAGCACTGAAGACTGTGGATTTTCATAAACAGAAGAATCACTAATATTCTCTACCTGGCAAGCAGAGATAAGCTATGATTCTGTCCTAGTTGGAATCTATGGGTTGCAAGGACTTCTCGCTACTGATCCATGGAGTGATTCCTATATTGGATGTAGTAGGGGAATACCTTCGGTTCATCCTATTCCTGGATGACTTGTATGGATGTCTGACATAGTATTTCCAAAAGGATCACGTACATTGATTTCTTCAAACGTGCTATATTTGTTGGCGGAGAATTGCCGTTCTCTTAGCTTAGCTGCTAGAGTATTTTTGTGGACGTCAATTAGTGATATCCAATGGATCTGACGATGTGGCATTCAAAGTGAATGATGACCAGATATTCAAAAGTAAATTCTGGCCCCAAGCCTCACCAACCGGGAAATGACAAAAATCGGGCAGGCAGCATGGCTATGTGGGTCGCTCCCATTAGGGTATATAATCACCTATCTAGAGAAATTTCATTTTCTTCTGTAATCTATTTCGATGTTGTCCCTTATCGGGAAACAGTCGGTGATATACATTCGATACACTCAAGCGAAATGAGTGGTCGGTCATGTATGGGCTGGGTTGCAAGACGTTCTTGTTGAACCCAGTGTATTTGCCTTTAGAGATACACTATCGGCAAGTGGTCCCATACCTTGTCATAGTCGGAATCCAATCTCCAATAAGCGCCCACAGTTTTGATTGTATACTATATATATAGAGTATGAGATGCAAGCGTTCCACTAGATTGATATCTACTTGTATTTAGACATTATTATAATATTAGAAAAGATATTTATTTCAAAGATGTTTTAGGTTAACGTAAGGTAAAAACCGTTCGTATTTATGTGTGGATTTGGTCTTACGATTATCTTTTTCTTTTGAAAGGATTTTAACTTTAAAATCAAGTTGGGTGATCTCCCTTGATACTGTGCGAGTTTATCTCACTCTGGTTCACTAGACTGACCCGATGTTTTGTAAATGGTCGGGTTAGCCCGAGGTGTATAGGTTTAGGTTATCGAATGCTGTGAAGTCCAGAGACAAGCTGAAGATGTTCAGACATATGATATTATATAGCTACTATTCCGTTGTGTGTTGTATATGGGAACAGGTGATTATAGTTGTCCCATTGTGTAATGTCCTGCATTTTTATCAGTTTGTATTTGGAATATTTAAATCAGTTTAAATATTGAATTCGTAATATAGATGGATTTATATATTAATTCAAATGAAGTTGAATGTATAAAAATACATATTAAATATAATCGAGCCGTAATATCACGGCTGTTCGTAATTTAACGTTCTGAACTTCAACTGAGTGTACAGGACTCGTTTTAAATTGAATTTCTTCGAAACAAGAAACGTTAGAATCTGTTGAACTATATTATTTCTAATGGAAGTGAACAACCAAGATTTCGCGTTATTGATAGCGAGTTATATCCAAATCAAATTTTCAAATAGTCGATGTGGAATCATTTATCGGCCGTAACGGTTTATTTGATATAACTAGATACCGGTTGCAAATCTGGACAAGATTCTACTGGGGCATAGTGATAATGTAATTTTTAGAATTTTACGGTAATTTTTAATTAATTAAATACGCAACTTTTTATTTGGAGTATTATGCACCCTATATCAATATTTTGGAGTTTCAAAATATGAGTTAACCTACCGATATTATTATATTTTTAGGACCGGGGCACCTCGCTAGTCACAACCATATTTTTATTTCTGTCCGTTGACAACTAGTAAATAAACAGAACTCTTTAGACAGGTACCGATAAGCGTTAACACACACAAGCATATGTCTTCACCTAAATACGGATTCATGCGGGTCACATAGGCCTACATAAGAATGGTTTCTACAAACTTATTTCCATCTCTGCACGTAGCTTTTTGAGTAAACTGGTTGTATAGGGACATGCGAGACTAAACAAAACGACACTGCCAATTAATTAAGGTGCAAAATTTAAGTTGCACACAATACCTACTCAAAGCTATCACATACCCTATACATTAAGGGACATGCAAACCATGCTTGTGCTTTCAAATCCAAATTAATGAAACCACATGCTATAGAGAGGAGCAGACCTACCCTGTGTCATGAAAAATCACCCATCCGCGCAGACTAATGACAATACACTGCTTGCTACCTACCGTAATTCTTTTCAATTGCTATAGACAGTTCACGCCCAGCTACTCCATTCAAATCAATTTGATAGACAATAAGCTACAGACCTCAAAGCTACCCTATAACCTAACACTTAGTGGCCATGTAATCGTTAGCTATAAATACGCTGCTTCCATTTCTTTTTGTGGATAGGAAAACGAAAGCCTTGCTCTCTCTTTTCTTCTCTTAAAATCATGCTCAGGAAGAAAAAAAAAACCAAAAAACAAATAGTAATCACGGTCCTGGCCATTAGCTGAAAACGGAAGCATGCATGTTCGAAGTGGAGTGCTGCTATAGTATGATCTTTTAGTTTCATACAAGTATGGAGGTGCATGGTTTGAAGGGGGCTTGCGGATGTTTAAACTAGCAAGGAGGATGGTGAGGTCTGGCGCGAGGGTTGCATGGTCATGGCATGCTGAAGGGAAGGGCCAGAACATGGAGCAGCTTTGTTCAAAAGAAAAATAAGAAGACAAGGGGAGAACACTCAGTAGGAGTTTCCGAGTTTTTGCATGGAGTAAATGAATGACGCAGCTTTTTCTGGCATGCACTGGAGCTCGCAACTTGGCAGGGGCCATCGTCGGCCATGGCCAGAAGAGGATGACGTGAGCATCAAAAAGGGACGTGGTGGAGTGTTTAAATACTGGCATTTTACTTGTTCATGATGAGACAAAGGAAGTATGGGTTTCTGAGTATACCGCTATGGTGAAAGTTTAAAAGGGGCGGCAGCACCTTGCTGAAAGGGAAGCAAAGCAACATGGGGTTGAAGTGTGTACATATTGCACACGTAAGCCAAAAGGAAAATGATGCAAGGGTCTTTGTTCGTGGGTGTTCAGGGGAGTTCAAAGGAGGGGATTACGTTTTGTTTTTAAATAGTTTTTGTTTCAAGTTTTGTGGTACGTTAAGGAGAAATGGTGGCGGATCATGTTAGTTTCAGTTCAACCAAGGTGTGGGAGAAGGGACAGTCAGCTGGGTAGTTTGGTGATGAAATGCGGGTTTGGGTACGTGAATTATTGGGCTGGGTTGTACAATGATGAGCCCAAAATGATAAAATAAAATAATAAAAGAAGATGACGCAAGGATTCAGTGCTGTATGGTGGATAGAATGCACGAAGGGAGAGAGTTACTGTTAATGAATGGGCGAATTTGTTTTAGTATTGAGTCGAGCTATATGCCCAAAATAAAATAAAAGAGAAGGGTGACGTTACAACGGTATGAAACAAAGATCGCTACGGGTTTGTAAAGTAAAGGTAGCGCAAGTGAGTTGGTCGAGGAGAAGATGCAAGAAATTGAATTGCGAACGAAACACGATGTAACATCCTGATCTACTTTGTGGAGCTGAATTCGCGGAAAAAAACAGAGCTACGATGATATCGTGATAAGATCAATTGACGCAAATCGTTATTTAACGGTTAACACGCCAAGGTGAGTAAATTCACTGACTCTGATCTATTTTAAAATATATTTTTATTGGTTGAATGCTATGTGGTGGTCATTTCGGTAGTTTATAATTAAATTGATTGAAAAAAAAAAATCGTTGCATATGTACACATCATTTGGTTGGATACTGATTCCATCGGTTAAATATTTCCTAGTCTGGAATCAGTGATAATTGTTTGACTAACATCTGTGGATCAGGAAACCGGTTGGAGGAATCCAACCAGATTCCTCGATATTTATATATACTATTTGTTTGTTTTATATATGCACTGTTTGAACCGAGTTGAATGAAAATTTAACATTTGTTTTGATTTAATAAATAAATGATATCGATCTAGAAAGTGGCAACAGTCGACCATAAACACATCGTTTTGTAAGAAGTGATTGGCCGTTAGGCAAATCAACGAAGTTAATTATAAAAATTATATTTTTATAATTAAAGCGAAGTTTAAATTATAATAGAAATTCTATTATAAACCAGTATTAAGTTTGTATTGAGATGTTTTATTGAATTGGGTATAATAAGACGAATAAGAAGTAAATTTCCAAAAAGACAAGGAACATGATCGATTTTTGATAAGAGAAGTTTAAAGAGAAATGTTTAAGGAAGATGGAGTGGAGTGTTAATGACCAATGTAAATAAATTTAAACAACCGAGTTTTCAAATAAGGATATGGCGTCATAAAATCATATTTAAGAGATGTCAAGATTTTCGTAACAAAAAGAGATGTCAAGATTTTTGTAACAGAAAGAGATATCAAGATTTTTGTAATGGAGAAAGATGTCAAGATTTTTGTAACGGAAAGAGGTGTCGGGATTAGTATAAAGAGGAATGTGGCAGCATATTGCAAGTCTTAGAACTATAGCAATAAAATAACGCTGTTGACTGGGCTTAAGCGTGACTGTTATGTCGAGATTAGTTAAAAGGGAATATTACGCATATGACAAGTTTTTAAATTAAAACGATAAATTAGCGTTGTTGATCAAGCTTAAGCGTGATTTTAGATATAGCATTACTCCCTAAGAGATAAAGAACGTGAAAATGATAAAAATGTTTTAAACATTAATAACGTATATCTTTTGGGATATGGGAAGTAGAAATTAATATAAAGGGGCCAGTGATTGTTGATGCTTAGCTGTAAATTTGAATGGATGTTCTTTTTTACTTCAATAGTTAAATAACCGACTGTCGAAGTGTTTTGACCATCGTTGTCAATACGGAGAGACCGGTTGGATATATTATCTGAAACCACTCCGTATGAGCATAAATGCTGCGAATTAGATTATGCTGAAACCAATTGAAGACGAATTGGAATGCAAGGGTCGTCCTGTTTCAGAATGGTGTTTTCTGTTTGTCCAGTCCTAGGACAACTTGTATGGATGAATGTCTGACTGAGTATTCCTAACGGTCACATAAGACGATCTTTTCAAGATATTACGTATGGTGGCGGAGAAATTCGTTTCTCTTAGCTTTTATACCCATAATATTTTTGGGAAGATCAGCTAGTGATTTGATGGGTTTGACGATGTGGCATTCAAAGTGTATGGTGGCCAGATGTTCTAAAAGATAGGCGTAGCCTCAAGCCTCACAACCGGGAAATGACAAAAATCGGGAAGGCAGCATGGCTATGTGGGTCGCTCCCATTAGGGTGTATAATCACCTATCTAGAGAAATTCCTTTTGTTTCTTACTCTATCGATTCTGCCTATTCGGGAACGGTGGTTTGAGTCCAACCGTTGGTGATATACATTCGATACACTCAAGCGAAATGAGTGGTCGGTCATGTGTGGGCCGGGTTGCAAGACGTTCTTGTTGAACCCAGGTGTATTCGCCTCTAGAGATACATCATCGGCAGGTGGTCCCATACCTTGTCATAGTTGGAATCCAATCACCAATAAGCACTCTATGGTTTTTGATTTTATACTATGTATGTAGAGCGTGAGATGCAAGCGTTCTGCTATTTGGTTATTTATTCGATTAGACATTATTATAATATTACTGGATTTTGATATCAAAATGTTTTGGGTTATAGTAAGGTAAAATCCGTCCATGTTTATGTGTGGGCTGGTCTTACTATTATCTTTCCTTTTAAAAGGATTTCAAAGTTAAACCGTATGGTTGGAATTACTCACACCAGTCCCATGACTGACCCAGAGTTTATTTTGTTTGTTTTACCCTAAACTCTTGGGTGCCCAAATTTGTATGGGCAGTCAAGTGTTTCAGGCTTTACAGATACACTTGAAGGAGCTCGAAGCAGGTGGCTCCACTGATCGTTTTTTAGAATTATTTCCGCTGTATCAAATGTTATGTTGTACTCTGGTAATGGTATGTATATACAATACAGTTTTGTATTTCAAAGTTATGTTATATAATACATTTCATTCGTTCCGCTGTGAGATTCGTGTTTACTCTGATTCTGCTCAGTTGTGTTCTTCTTCTTCTTCTATTCTATTAGTTCTATCCTATCTTTCTCATCCACTCATTTCTTTCTATTAATGATCCGTATTTCCATGCCATTTGGGTTGGACTTGTATTGTATTTGGTCGGCTCAAAGGGCTCGAATTTGCGGGTCGTTACACATTGTATGATGTACTCTGATATTGTAAGTATTTTTAAAGCTCTCAATAAAGACTTATCTCTGTGTTATATTTTATGCTGCTGCGATGTGAGACTCTGTGTTGTGTTGTTTCTTCTTCTTCTTCTATTCTAATATTCCTTACTTATTTCACCCACTAAATTCTTTCAAATAACGTTCCAGCGTTTTTGGTGTTTGGATGGTCGACATGAGTTACGGTAAAGGTATTTATGTCGATTTTCGGGGCCGAAAATCCTTGGGTCGTTACAACAATGATATTCCCTAATAAAGCGTGAACCAGCCATAACAGTGGAAGAGAGAGTCTGGAGCAATACATCGACTATCTTCAAGCTTCGAAAGATAACAGAGCTAAGTGATAGCATCTCCTCCCTGTGAACCTGAGCGGGGGGGGGGGGGGGGGATGGAAGAAAAGAGGAACAAAACTAGGTCAGACATGAGTCTGGTAAGTCCAGTGACTTTCAACATATAAATAGGCAAAAGCATCAAGACATGAATAAACAGAATATATGACAATACCGTGATAATAGGGATAACAAGATAACATAGGGTAAGCATAAGGTATGATAAGGCAAGATAAACTGAATGCACTTTTACTATTTCTCTGATTCACTGCTACTTTGTTATTCTGATTTCTATATCTATCTCTACACCACCTAACTAGTGTCCCACTATTAATCTATATAAAATGATAATGTGATCCCAATCCCCGCAATTGTGGTAGCCTTCAGGTGTACATCTGTTATGAGGATTCCACCTCAATCTGCCTAATTGCCATGAGTGTGTTAGATGTACCCTTACTACCCTATCGATCGGTTCCCTTACTTGTATTCATGTTCCATGTATCTGTGTCAATCGGCCCTCTCTTGCGTGTAGATACCCTGTGTTGGTCCCACCATAATGTGTATCAATCCTTATGATAGAGACCCGACATGATTCAAGATGCACAGTGTATAACTACTGGTACTCAGAGCCTGCTTTTTCCCACTCTGGAGTACGTGCACACCCGTAAACCGTCGGAACCTACACTGACGTACCCCTTGCCGCTGTTTTGACCGCTTATAATCAGCCCAGTAATCGTGCCTACCCTGCCTAGTTTCAGGGTACCATGATACATCTATGTGGGTAACTGCTGAAATGGGTCCCCATTACAAGGGTTTCCTATTTGTTATGTTTGTGGGCCTATATATACAAATATTACCCACCTACACGAGATGTACTTAACCCTCCCACCGATTCTAGCATGTTTATTTAGCAGTTAAGTTTTGTGGGCCTATATGTACTAAAATTGCCCACCTACACGAGATGTACTTAACCCTCCCATCGATTGAAGCATATTTATTTAACGGTTTAGTTTTGTGGGCCTACATGTACTAATATTACCCACCAACCCGATATGTACTTAACCCTCCCACACATTATGTCATATTGGTTAAGTGTTGTCCATTCATTTTAACTTAATCCACCCATTCATCGTGTCATGTTGGTTAAGTGTTTCTTGTTAACTTAACCCTCCTCACTTATCATGTTAGATTGGTTAAGTGTTTCCTATTAAATTAACCCCGTTCGTTCATCAAGTTATATTGGTCAAGTGTTTCTTGTTACTTAACCCCACGTGTTCGTCTTGTTGTATTGTTAAGTGTCATCAGTCAATTCAAGTTAACTTAACCCACCTACTCATCATGTCATGTTACTTTGGTTAAGTGTCGCCTTTTCGTGTTAACTTAACCCTACCACAAATCAAGTTATATTGGTTGATTGTTAAATTAACCCTTTCCATTTATCATGCTATACCGGTTAAGTGTTTCCTATTAACTTAGCCCTAATCATCCATCTTGTCATATTGGTTAAGTGTTTCTCATTACTTAACCCTCGCCATCCATGTTATATTTGTTAAATGTTCCTATGAACTTAACCCTACGCATTCATCTTGTTCATTAGCATTAATTGATTTATTAATGCACCAACCTCTCACATTAGATATGTGTTGTTGTGGTTACTGGATGTGCCGGGCGGTTCCGGGCAGTTTTACACCACAACTCAATGTAACCTCGGGTTTTTCTTAGGCATGATGCACTAACCTCACACATTAGATAGGTGTTGTTGTTGGTTACTGGATGTGCCAGGCGGTTCTGGGTAGTTTTACACCCCAACTCAATATAACCTCGGGTTAGGCATGTTCATTTTTAAACTACACATTTACCCTCTATACCCAAATCTAGATTTTACATGCTAATTACCAAATTCACCAAAACTAGTCATGTTACATTTTACACCCAATCTAGATTTAATGCTCAAGTTACCCCAAATTCGCAACAATAACAATTTTGCCCAAAATTTGATTTATATGCCAACTTCGTACTTTGTCGTTTATGCCAATTCTAGGTTCAATATGTCAAATTACATATTCCATAATTCATATCAAATTACCCCATATTGCATCATAATAGTTATTCCATATTACATGTTCCAAATTATGCCAAATAATGTCAATTTCATGTTATACCCAATTTCCCCCGCATTCATAACGTACGTATTTCGAGATTCAACTCAGGATTCATAATATAAGGGGAGAAGCAAGATGGAACATCGTAAGTATAGGCATAGTCATATGATGATAAGAACTGTTGGTCCAATAAACTTGATGTACTAAAAAAACATGTTTTGCAAGGAATACATCGCAAGCATATATATATATATATACATATATATATATATATATGATAAGAATTATATCATGAATTTAAAATGGGATTACAATTCTGATACACAACAAGGATAGATATGATTGGACTAGTTTCATAGTTAAAAATGATTCCCAAAGATATATATACTCAAGCACAGATTTTAATGAAAGGATAGCTTACATCAAGCATATTCTCATGTCAATTTTATTACATGTCACAATTAGATTTATGTGTTCTAATCTAAAAATTAACTGACTTACAAAACAAAGGCAAATCTTGTTTTCATGCCTAAGCCATACATCACTATACACCCTAATCTTCTTCTTCCAAATCATAACTATCATAAATACATACATACATACATACATACATACATATATATATATATGCCCCAATTTTAGATCTTAAACCACAACATGTACTATGCTTTATATTTACAGTTCAGTTTATGCCCTAAATCCCAAGTCATATGTCCAATACTTTATGTCTCAAGTCATATGTCCAATTTTATGCCTCAAATCTCAAGTCATATGTCTAATACTTTATGCCTCAAATCCCAAGTCATATGTTCAATACACTTTATGTTTTGAATACAACATGTGTTATGTCCTCAAATCAGTTACAACTCAATTATACCCAATTATACACAATTTAATTCTTTTCCCAATTTTTGGTGCTAGTCATGTCAAAATCATATATTATGCCCAATTTTATTTCCAACGTACGTTCATCTCTTATGAGATTTGGCTCAGGCTCGTAGTAGCCTGGCTATAAAACAAAAAGGGAAGAAGGAAAGAAGAGAAAAAGAATGGACATAATATTATCAATGAGATAGATCCAAAGGATATAGAAAGATAGATAGAAATAGGCATAATCTCAGATCCAGATTTATTACAATGTCAGAATCGCAATTAACTTTTATTTCTGAAAGTAACGTGAACTTATAAATTACAGAACGGTCTTGAATTCTGGGATCTGTATTATAAAACTGATTAGCTCTCCCTTGAAGTAGAATATTTGTTCTTCTAATTTAGATTTGATTTGATTCTTAGAAATAGTTGTTGAAGTCGTTGAATTAGCCTTTTAATCTCTACTTGAATTCTTACTTGATTCTACGAAGGGCATGAGCAGCATAACCCTGTCTTTAATTTATTTGATATGATTAGGGTAAAGTATAGGCAAAATGAAGTTATGTCGAGAAAACTATAGCCTTAGGGGTGTTTATATAGCATAGGGATCAACGAATCTGGTCAGAACGGGCGTCCATATGCATAAAAATGAATATGTCCTCGGATCTGGAAATAAGGGGGAGGTCGACCCCCTGGTCGATCTGTCTGATCCCCAGGTCGACCACCTGGTCAACCTGGGTCCTGGGTGGGAAATTTCCCGCCCAGCCCGAGTGTGTAATTTGAATTTCGAATTTCAAACCGGAGCTGTTTTATTAAAACCCCTGAAACTTTTGAAGGTCATAACTTCTTCAGACATAGTCCAATTTACGCAAACTTGGACTCTATCTCAAGCAGAATTCCGAGATGAACGCAATGGCGTAACCCGTTTCCATTAATTCTTCTCTTAAAAGTTAAGTATAATTTAATTTGTTCCTTTAATGTTCACAGAAAATACGGGGTGTTACATTCTCCCATCCTTAAAGGATTTCGTCCCCGAAATCTTCAAGTTAGGAAGAACGTATATCCTAACATCCAACATCCATCTACTCAATCATTCAATCATAGGCATCCATTGTCCTTAAAAGGTTTCTAATGCCATATGAACATATGCAGAGTGTGTGTATATGTCTCTTATCTAATGGAAAATCAGGCGGTCTACTGATCCAGTTGACCTCCTTAATGCGAATCATGAGAGTGTCATGCGTCCAACATGGACGCAAATATTCCTAATCATATAAATACTATATGTGTGCATATTCACTCATCCATATGCAACATCCATATGATAACACATCAAGTTTCAATCCATATACAAATACATTCATATGCATATGCAATATGAAAGTGACTGAGCCGATATAGTGCCTAATGTGTATATATGCATCCACGAGCAACCACTTGCGTCCACCAAACATAACATGTCTCAAACACATGTTTACATCCATTGGCTTCTACCTAAGGATAGAAGGCATGACCAAGAGGATACACCTAAAAAGATATAAACAAGTATGCATAAAATTCCTAGAAAAATAGATCAAGGATATACCCTCGAAAAGGTTATGATGAGTGTATCCAGTCTTCAGTCTTCTAATTCGCATCTTCCCGAGCTTCTGTTACGGCCCGCAAATCCATACTATTTATGTTGACTAATAACACCATACGTCCAACCGAAACTGCACAGAAATACGAATCATTATTAGAATGAAGTTAGATGATAAGAAATAGAAAGAAATATTAGAATAGAAGAAAACAAAGAAGACAAATCTCACAGTGGAACGAATAAAATATATTAAATAACATAACTTTTGAAGTACAAATCAGTAACTGTATATACATACCATAGAGCACAACAGTTATTCCTAGAACGGTTATAAACACCTATTTCCAGATACAACATAGTACACAGCGGAAATATGATAGTCTATAGCTAACTGGTGAAGCCTCCTGCTTCAAACTCCTCCAAGTTAATCTATAAAATCCCGACTACTTGACTGTCCATACAAATTTGGGCATCCAAGAGTTTAGGGAAAAAAACTCTGGGTCAATCATGGGACTGGTGTGAGTAAACTCCAACCATTTATTTAACTTTAAAAATCCTTCCGAAAGAAAGGATAATAGTAAGACCAGCCCACCCATAAACATGGATGATTTTTACCATACTATAACCCAAAATACTTTGATACGAAAATCCAGTGATATTATAATAATGTCTACAGCAAATAAATAGAATCTAGCGGAACGCTTGCATCTCCCGCTACATATATAATATAAAATCAAAAACTGCATGGCACTTATTGGAGATCGGATCTCCAACATGACAAGGTATGGAACCACCTTCCGATAGTGTATCTCTAGAGAGGAATACACTGGGTTCAACAAGAACATCTTGCAACCCGGCCCACACATGACCGACCACTCATTTCGCTTAAGTGTATGGAATGTATATCACCAACGGTTGGGATCAGCAACCGTTTCCCGAAAAGGGACAACATCGAGTAGATTAAAGAATGAAATGAATATCTCTAGATAGGTGATTATACACCATAATGGGAGCGACCCAAATAGCCATGCTGCCTGCCCGATTTTTGTCATTTCCCGGTTGTTCAGGCCTGAAGCTATGCTTACTTATCATTTATTGATAGCATAATCACTTTGAATGCTACATTGTCAGATCCGCTAATCATTAATTGATTTGCACAAATATATTTTGGATATTATGCTAAGGGAATAAATCCGTTGGCACCATATATATTTATACATACCAATATATTCGATCATTGGAAATACTCTGTTAGACATTCATCCATTTACGTTTGTTCTGGGATTGAATGAAACCGAAGGCACAGTTTCTATTAATAGACAAAGTCCTTGCACTCTACTCCGTCTTTGATTATCTTCAAATAATCTGATTCGCAACGCAACTGCAAATACGAAGTGGTTCTTTGGATAATAATCCAACCGGTCTCTCCATACTGACAACGATATTGGCAAATACTTCGATAGTCGGTTATTTAACTATTGAAGAAAAACAAATGAACAGTCATCCATAACATCAATCAATCACTGGGCCTATTAATTAATATTTCATTAATTAATTCACTTCTTCATTTCCCTATCAATATTCATTAACCAAATCTTTTTAGTGATCTTGTTGGACTCCGCTATTTGGAAAAAACATTTCCCTATATCACCTACTTTTAGTTTCTATACTTAGAAAATATATTCTATTTGCATTTGAAAACAATTTCAATCACTTATCTTTCCCGACTACTTTAATTATTGTGACGATCCCAAAACCCCGTGACACGGTGTTAAGGATAATCATTGGAATATAACACATAAATCATCATTAGCAGATCACAGATAATAGCATAAACAGAAAATAGAATAATTTACACACATATGACAGCGGAATCATATAGATATCATCACATCAGAGAGCGCAGTACAGGATACAACTTAGTGTATAATGATACATAATCAGTCACCATCGCCTGAGGCGGAATCATACATAAAGAGTACACAAAAGGAATATCAGTCTACATCGCCAGTGGCGGAATCATAATATAGATACAATAATGGCGGAGAAAATCCAAGTCAGCACGGTGTAGTCAAGCCTCGCCATGAGCCAAAAGGTGCGTCAGAAACCTGTAACTAGGCTGCCCGTGTGAAAATGAGGGCACCCGAGTTTGCAAGGTGAAACAAACTACGAGTTAGTCATGGGACTGGTATGAGAAGTCTACTCAATTCATTAACAACAATAATAAGGCAAATCAAAGGACCACGCCACTTTCGCAGAACGGGTTTACTCCAATGAGTGCTAGTGCATGAAATAAAGTAAATGATTAAATCAACGCAATGCTTTTTATAAAATGAAGCCATTATAAGACTCAGGTCCCATCACACAATGCAACGCAAGCCGGAGGATAGAGTTTTTACCTTATAATGGCCAAAGATGCTTCATACGAATAAAACAAAAGTGCTTGATATTATTACTAGTGCATATATGTTTCAAAAGCGATTTCAATCATAAATATCAATCATAGGCGGCATAAATGACCCATACCACTATGTCGCCATACTAGTAATACAATCACAACCGCATATTTCGTATTGGAAATTGGATTCCTTCATGAGTCGATGCAAGGGGCAAGCTGCTCTCCGTTCGAGACACTCTAGCAAATGTCTCGGGACTGCACACAGCAATCCCCTGGATCCTCCAAGGCCGGTCCTCTCTTACTTTTGAGGATTGGCAATTCCTGAACACACGTTTCCCGGTCCTTACAGACCTATAATCGAGGCACCTCGTATTCCAACAACCACACAGGTGAAAAACAGATATAAATGTCAGGGCTGGGAGGTCACTGACACCACCATAGCTAGAAAGAAACGTCATGCACTCCTTGGGTCCTTCTCCCGTTTTTAACTCATACCGAGGTGTGAGGCTCGCGAATTCACGTTATACACAAAGCTACGTCACACAGACCATGCTTTGATCATCAACCACAAGACTTTGCTTTGCAACAGAAACCTTGAGCATATGCCACTTAGGCGTGCCACACAGGCAATCCACTCCATGCGACTGATTTCTGTCAATACATAACCTCTGAGCTCGTACGTCTCAGAGAAGGGCGTTAAGAAAGAGAATAAATTCTCTGCCGCCAAACAGATATATATTTAACAGAGATCAATCAACACAGAACAAAATCCAATGTCAGACACACAGTCCATTTACAAGTCCGTTCTGGGTCTGAACGAAACCGGAGGCACCAATTCCTCGCATATCCGTACAATCAACAATATGTTTGGACGGCTACTACTTCAATTCCTTCATGGTAGCTACTCTAATCACGAGTATCAGTAGCGCCCATCCATCCAATGTGGAGATCGTCGGTCTTCAACCGTCTTCGACTCTTCGACTTCTCAACGTCGATCGATTATTTGAAATGAGATAGACTCGGCCTTTTCAAATAACCCACGTATATTTAGATTTTCAAATCTATCAATCACATGGTTGGACTATTCAACAATCACATTTCAGTTATTTAGGTATAATTTTTATGTCAAATACATTCAACCATCACATATCAAGCAAACACAACAAAATTGGTTTATTTCCACTCTATATCGTCAATAGTATTTTATAACGATATATCGCCATTTTTATTCAATTTAAAACGGCCATATTTAATTAAACGACGTTTCAGGTCGTGTCGATGCACTGGCGCTGCTTTTCACTAATTTTGTTTTACACATATATGAAAATCTAACCGTTGGATCTTCACAAATTTTACATCATTAGGAAGGTCATTTCAAAACGAACCCAACGGTTTCAGTTTTGGGAAAATCCGACGGTCGGATCTTCCACACCAACCATTTGAAGTTACGATTTCAATTTACGAACTGCAGCGTCGTTATTCGATTTAATTTAATTATATTTATATATATATAAATATAATCGTTTCTGGCGCTGTTTTTCTTCAGTTTTGAATTAAACATTCTAGACAATCCAACCATCGGATCTTCACAAAATTGGTGCCGTTGGAAAGATATTTCCAAGGCGAACCCAACGGTTGAGGTTTCGGGAAAATCCAATGGTCGGATCTTCTGCACTAGTCGTTTGAAATCACGGTTTCAAAACACGAACTGCGCGGCCACGTTTCATTTTAATTCTATTTATATTTATATAAATATAGTTCATTCAAAAATTCCAATATCGTGTCCACTTCAATTATTTTACTAACGCCTTTAATTTTTGGAAAATTTCGCCATAACCTCCTTTGTACGGGAGGGTCTGGGAAAATTCCCAAATAGCCACACGGGCGTCTCATATCAAAAAGAGAAAGAAAAAGCCAAGCGGCTAGACAACAGGCTCATAAAATCATCACCCAAACAAAGCGGTAAATGTGTACCTATTTGTCGGGCACAAAATTCTATTTCTCTTCTCTAGCCCCTTTTGCTTTAACCTGTTCAATAGATATGCATGTACATATATACAATTTCTAACATTTATCATTTTCCATTCAATTGCATAATTGCCTTGCTTTCTTTTAAAAACACCATTCATTCTAATATCGCATGCATAGGCTAAAATCATATCATTAGCTAGTTAATGTATATTTCAACTCATGCACGTTTATTTGAACAAGTGGCTATTTTTAACACTTCACATTTCAAAGATGATAATTTTGGCGAACTAAAATAGATTTCAACACATGACTATTTTATTTAATTCCCATACATGTTAAAAATAATATTTCTATCACAAATATTTATTTCAACGTCCGCATATCTTTAGCATATCACACATATGATAAAAATTGATATTTTTATCATTTATAATATTTATTCAACAAATAGACGTTTCAACACTTCATAGTTTCAATAAAAATGTAATTTTTTTTATTGTTCGATCTTTTTATTCAACACATGAATATTTCCACTACACACACTTCCCAACAAATGAGCATTTCCACACATGGACATTTTATTTATGTTCTTCATATTAGAAAGATGAAATTTTGATTGTTGAAACTATTTATATAAGGCGAATATTTTGCATACTTCATATATATATATAAAATGTGATTTTTATTGATTAAACACTTCATTCATTCACGGATGAATTTTATTTTCCCACAACACTTTTCAACACATGAATATTTCCACACGTGGACATAGTTTTAATATATGGCTTTAATTTCAATGCATGTAAAATAATTTCAACATATGAAAATAATTCTAACACACAAAGATTATTCAAAATTTCGGCAGCATAACGGCAGGGTAGTTAAAACCGGCACCGTCCCTAGTACGGCTCCTCGCTCTACCTTAAAACCTCACGGTTTTTGACAATGGGGATTCATGCATCTAATTCGCACTTAGGCGGCATGTTTATTTTTATTTCCACAAATATTTCCAATTCATTTCAATCACCAATGGGTATTTTTCAACCACCACCAAACAATATCAACCACAAACAATTATTCAACCATTCGTATTTTTCACCCAATATTTCACACCAATTCACCACAATAAATATCGTCCATGGTTTGTGGACGAGGGGAGTATATATATATATATAATATGTATATATTTGCTATATTTCACTAGCATTTTAACCCATATATCAATTATTCTATGCATGTAAAAATCCATACTTCGCTTATATAGCTTACACTACGCATGTACATGAGGTATACAACACGTATGTAATTTATATTTCGCTTATATAAATTATACACGACATTTTCTATTCAATTTCACGTTAATTTAGATTTCTCACCTTGGTTTTCTGAGCGCTAAAAATCGATACGATGTCAGAAAAATCCGCAGCTTCTTCTATTGGGTAGAGAGCTTCCTTGCGGTCTCAATGTTTCTTGTTTCATCGAATTTCGTCAACACACCAAAAAGATATGATTTTTCAAAGTGTAAAGATCAAAGAAAAACGCACTTTCACGAGCTTCAAAACTAGGTTTACAATTTTCGAGAAATCCGTGGCACGTGGGGACGATCAGGGAGTTGGACGTGGAAGAGGGGAGAGAGGGCTTTAAATCGGTGGTGGTTTGGTGGCGTTCGGTGGTCGGTGGCGTTCAGGGCGGCGGCAGGAAGCGTTCGACTTTCTGGCGTCGATGCAGGCGGAGGAGGCGACGAGGGGGGTGGCGGTTGGGTCGGATTTGAAGAGGAGGCTGGGGCGCGTCGGATGGTGGCGGCGGCGAAGGCTATAGGTGGCGGTAGCGGCGGCGGCGGAGGAGAGAAGGTGGTGAACGCGTTTCGCCGTTGATCGGGGGGGGGGGGGGGTTTAAATTTATGAAAGGAAAAATATGATTGGCCGAGACTATATTAAATTTTTAAATAGTGTTTTCTTAAACGAACTCCTTTTTAAACCCAACGTCTGTCGCCCCTAGCTAAATAGCCCATTCCGGACACAATGGGATATGTTTCGTAGGCCCATTCGATTGTTACAGTCAGTTATTTTTCAAATTAAAGTATAAAACATTTAATTTTTAACTCTGAACGCACATTTCAATTTGCCAGGGCCACAAACTGATTCGAAAAATTCCAGAAAAAATAAATCTAGCTATGTTTTGACGCTACGGTCCCAACAAAACTAGTTTCGTCGAATTCTGAGGTCGTTTGAAAAATGGCCATTTTCTGGTCGATCCAATTTAACAAAAATCGACCAAACGCATTTTCTTTTGCCACGCTCACCTACTAGCTTCAAAAATTATGAAATTTGAAACCTAGCAATGGTTTGACATCCCAGACCCAACAAAAGTGGTTTCGTCGAATTCCGAGGTCGTATGCAAAATATCAATTTTCCAGGGCTATATTCTATATACCGACTCTTCTGAAAATTCATTCGGCCATAACTTTTGATTCCCGTTATGAAACTTCGATTTTACAGATTCGTTAGAAAGGTATTGACTAACAGATTTAAATATTTTTGGTTTCCCTAAAATCCGTTATATTTTCCACCCTGCACAGTCAGTCAAAGTTTGAATTCAAATTTTCAACTGACTCACCATTCTTAACTTACTATTTTATTGAAATATTCCATTTCAATTGTTCAAATTCCTTTGAAATAATCAATTTAAAAATTTTAAATTGGCTCGTATTTTCCGGGTTATTACAATCTCCCCTACTTAAAACTTTTCGTCCTCGAAAAGGAAACAACAGTAAAGTAGGAAATAAAATGTAAATGCAAAGTATTGTAAAGGTACCTTGCACCGGAGTTAGTCAGAGATATCCACTCTGAATTTGGGATAAGCTTGCTTAATGCTTTCCTCAGTTTCCCAAGTACAGTCTCTAGGATCACTGCTCCACTGCACTTTAACTAAATGAACCTTTTTGCTTCTGAGTTCTCTAGTTTCTTTGCCAACAATTTTTAATGGCTCTCTTTTGAGTGCTAATTCTGGAGTTATCTCCACATCCTGTTGCGCTGCTTCTTCTACAACAAGATCCGGATCATGCACATGTCTCCTAAGTTGAGATACGTGAAATACATTGTGCACTCCAGGCAACCAATCTAGTAATTGAACCCTATAAGCAAGAGTTCCAATTCACTCAAGTATAGGAAAGGGACCAATAAATCTCGGTGCCAACTTCCCAGTCTTTCCAAATCTGATTACTCCTCTCATCGGAGAAACCTTTAAATAAACATGATCACCAACAGCAAATGTCAAATCTCTCCTTCTAGAGTCTGCATAACTTTTCTGTTGGCTTTGGGCGGTTTTCAATCGCTTCATGATGAAATCCACTTTATCCGATGCTTCCCTAATCATATCGGGTCCTAGTATAAGTCTGTTGCCAGGTTCTACCCAACATGCTGGAGATCTGCAGGGTCTGCCATATAACGCTTCAAATGGTGACATTCTCAAACTTGCTTGATAGCTATTGTTATATGAGAACTCTGCCAAATGCAAATGATCTTCCCATGTCCCACTAAAATCGATTATACAAGCCCGCAATAAATCTTCCAGAATTCTATTCACCCACTCAGTTTGGCCATCTGTTTGTGGGTGATAAGCGGTGCTCATATTCAGTTTCGTCCCCAATTCTGTCTGGAAAGCCTCCCAGAATTTGCTAGTAAATAGGGGATCTCTATCACTGACTATGCTGATGGGAATTCCATGCAGCTTAACAATTTCTTTGAAATATATCTGCACTAGACTTTGGGCAGTTCTATTGGATCTGACAGGAATAAAATGGGCAGTCTTCGTGAAGCGATCTACGATTACCCAAATGCTGTCATTACCTTTCTTGGTTCGCGGCAAACCATCTATGAAATCCATGGAAATCTGTTCCCATTTCCAGCCTGGGACTTCCAACGGTTGCAACAATCCAGCTAGCTTCTGTTGGTCGCTCTTGACCAATTGACAAGTAGGGCACCTTCTAACATACAAAGAAATATCTCTTTTCATTGCCTTCCACCAGAAAGTGCGTTTGATATCGTTGTACATTTTACTCACCCCAGGATGGATGCAAAATTTGGATTTATGGCATTCATCCAGCACTTCTCTTTTAAGCTCGGGAATGTCGGGAACACATATTCTTCTATTCAGCCTCAGAACTCCCTCACTATCCACTTGGAAACTGGAGCCTTCGCCCCTTTGAATCCTTTTTACCATCTCTTTCACAAAATTGTCACTTTTCTGAAGAACAGATATCCTATCAATCAACCCAGGTGTAATTATAAGATTGGCAATGATTGCGGTTTTCCTACTAAGTGCATCCGCTACTACATTAGCTTTTCCCGGCGTATACAGGATATCAAGATCATACACCGCAAGAAATTCTAGCCAACGCTGTTGTCTCAGATTCAGATCTTTCTGGGTATATAAGTACTTCAACGATTGATGATCTGTATACAGTATAAATTTCTCGCCCAATAAGTAATGTCTCCAGATTTTCAAGGCAAATACGATGGCTAGCAACTCAAGATCATGAGTCACATAATTCTTCTCATGCGGTTTCAATTGGCGGCTTGCATAAGCGACTACTTGGCCTCTCTGCATTAACACTGCACCAAGACCTCTAATAGAAGCATCTGTCCAAACCGTTAAATCCTGATTGCCATCAATAATTGTTAACACTGGAGCGGTGGTCAGCTTCGATTTCAATTCCTGGAAAGCTTCTTCACAGTCGGAAGTCCACTTAAACTTCTCATGTTTTTTTGTGAGCTTCGTTAACGGACCGGATATCTTCGAAAAATCCTTAACGAACTTTCGATAATAACTAGCCAACCCCATAAAACTTCTAACTTCTGTGGGAGTAGTGGGTTGTTTCCAGTCTTGAATCGCTGTTATTTTGCTTGGGTCAACAGAAATTCCTTTCTCTGACACAACATGGCCAATAAATTTAACTTCTTCTTCCCAGAAGACACATTTGGAGAATTTGGCTTTGAAGACGTTCTTCCTTAGAATCTCCAATACTTGTTCTAAGTGTTTTTCATGCTCGGGTTTTGATTTGGAGTAAATTAAAATATCATCGATGAATACGAGGACAAATTTATTCAGAACTCCCCTGAACACTCTATTCATTAGATCGACAAAGTATGCTGGAGCGTTGCATAGGCCAAACGGCATTACTAACCATTCATAAAATATGTCTGGACCTCTGAAAGCGGTCAAAGGAACACACTCTTCTGCTATTCTCAATTGATGAAAACCTGTAGCTAGGTCCATTCGGGAAAATACTTTCGCCCCATTCAATTGGTCTAGCAAATCATCAATGCGGGGTAGTGGATATTTATTTTTAAGCGTCTGTTTGTTGAGGTCTCGGTAATCAACACATAATCTAAGAGTACCGTCTGACTTCGGGACAAACACGACAGCTGCACCCCAATTAGAAAAACTCGGTCTGATTAGACCTTTCCACAACAGTTGACGAGTCTGATCGCCTAATTCTTCTTTTTCCTTCGGAGTCATTCTACGAATTGGATGCACCACTGGTATGGCATTGGGAATTAGATCGATTCGGAATTCTATTTCTCTTTGCGGAGGTAAGTTTTCAACTTCTTCAAACACATCCGCAAAGTTTCTGACAATCGGAATCTTTTCTATGGAAGTGGGAATAAGTTCTAATGCTGACCAAAATTCTTCTCTATTCGGATTCGAACCATGACAGGGAATATATATATATGTCCAAGCTCCGTTCGGATTTTAACAATTCTTTCCGCACACTTCACTTCGGCTTCATATTTCGTTAACCAGTCCAGCCCGAGAATAATATCGAATTCGGGAAAATCCATAACGATTAAATCAAAAGGAAATTTGTAGAAAGAATAGGAGATTGGCACTCTACAATATAAACCGAGAGTAACAGGACCCCCTATCGGGTTATGAACTTCAACCGATTCTTTAAGCTTTCGTTGTTTTAACCTTAATTTGTGCACTGTGTTTTTAGCAATAAAACTACGCGATGCACCTGTGTCAAACAATACAGAAATAGGAATATTTTTAATTGTAAGGGTACCTCCCAAAACATCGGGTTTACCTGCTCCGTCGGAAGCAGCTGGCGGGCTAGACCCGTCATAGACATGGGCTACAGTAGCTTTCTTCAACAAAGGACAGTCTTTGACCAGATGATTGGTCTTTCGACAATTGAAGCACGAGCGAGGGTTCTGAGAGCCTTGGCTCGAGCCTTGAGAGTTTGTTTTCTGTTTCTTCGGAGCTGTGCAGACGTTTGAGTAGTGCCCCGGCTTACCACAGTTAAAGCAACTTCCTCTTGGCGTCTTGCCAGTCTGAGGTTTGGAAGATGCTGCTTGGCTTGACTCGCCCTGATTTACAACTGGCTTGCGCTTGTTTCCTGCTTGGCTTCTAGCGCGATCCTGATCCAGATGCCTTTGATCAAGGTCTTCATAGTTGCATGTCATTTCCACCAGCTCGTTGAAATCCAGCTTGACATGGGCCATGGCTCTATCATGATATTGTCGTCTTAGTCCAAAGATAAACCTCTTATTTTTGGATTTCGCAGTGGCAACGAGCTTAGGAGCATAGGGCGACAGCATTGTAAACTTGTTCAGATAATCTTGCACGGAAAGATCCCCTTGCTGGAGATTGGCGAAGTCATCGTGCATTTTTTCTAGAGCTTGTTCTGGGACATATTTCTCCTTGAAAAGTTCTTTAAATCCATCCCATGTTCTTCCAACTTCTCTATTCCCGGCGGTAAGAGATTCCCACCATAATTCGGCTTGTTCCTGCATAAGCCAGGCGCCCATAATAGCTTTGTCTTCGTCTTCTAGCCTTAGGCCTTCAAGAATTTTCTCGCATGTTTTGAGCCATGCAAGAGCCTCTATTACGGTGCCAGTTCCCGAGAAGGTCTTGCCTCCTAAGTTCTTATATCTCTTAGCTACACGGTCGAGCTCGAAGTATTGAGCTGCCGGAGTTGTATCAAAGGTCCTTCTTGAGCTGGGATTTCTCCCCCACCTCGGCCTCGGCCGGCACGGCCTCCTCTAGCGGCGGCTGCTCTGGTAGCCATTTGTCAAATTCTGTATAAGCAACGAAAAAAAAATCAGCTAACAGAAATGATAGTCTATTGCATAATTAAGCAGAAAACTTTACGGAAAGATAACGAGGGACTGATCAATTGTTTTTGCTAATCTGCTCAGCTCATTCTAGGACTTTACCAGTCCTATCTCTAATGAGCGACTCGCCTTAGAATACTACTGATTCTATTTTGACGAAGTGTTTAATGTGTTAGACTCCAGAACTAAGGTTAACCAAAGCTCTGATACCAGCTGTGACGATCCCAAAACCCCGTGACACGGTGTTAAGGATAATCATTGGAATATAACACATAAATCATCATTAGCAGATCACAGATAATAGCATAAACAGAAAATAGAATAATTTACACACATATGACAGCGGAATCATATAGATATCATCATATCAGGGAGCACAGTACAGGATACAACTTAGTGTATAATGATACATAATCAGTCACCATCGCCTGAGGCGGAATCATACATAAAGAGTACACAAAAGGAATATCAGTCTACATCGCCAGTGGCGGAATCATAATATAGATACAATAATTGCGGAGAAAATCCAAGTCAGCACGGTGTAGTCAAGCCTCGCCATGAGCCAAAAGGTGCATCAGAAACCTGTAACTAGGCTGCCCGTGTGAAAATGAGGGCACCCGGGTTTGCAAGGTGAAACAAACTACGAGTCAGTCATGGGACTGGTATGAGAAGTTTACTCAATTCATTAACAACAATAATAAGGCAAATCAAAGGACCACGCCACTTTCGCGGAACGGGTTTACTCCAATGAGTGCTAGTGCATGAAATAAAGTAAATGATTAAATCAACGCAATGCTTTTTATAAAATGAAGCCATTATAAGACTCAGGTCCCATCACACAATGCAACGCAAGCCGGAGGATAGAGTTTTTACCTTATATGGCCAAAGATGCTTCATACGAATAAAACAAAAGTGCTTGATATTATTACTAGTGCATATATGTTTCAAAAGCGATTTCAATCATAAATATCAATCATAGGCGGCATAAATGACCCATACCACTATGTCGCCATACTAGTAATACAATCACAACCGCATATTTCATATTGGAAATTGGATTCCTTCATGAGTCGAGGCAAGGGGCAAGCTCCTCTCCGTTCGAGACACTCTAGCAAATTTCTCGGGACCGCACACAGCAATCCCCTGGATCCTCCAAGGTCGGTCCTCTCTTACTTTTGAGGATTGGCAATTCCTGAACACACGTTTCCCGGTCCTTACAGACCTATAATCGAGGCGCCTCGTATTCCAACAACCACACAGGTGAAAAGCAGATATAAATGTCAGGGCTGGGAGGTCACTGACACCACCATAGCTAGAAAGAAACGTCATGCACTCCTTGGGTCCTTCTCCCGTTTTTGACTCATACCGGGGTGTGAGGCTCGTGAATTCACGTTATACACAAAGCTACGTCACACAGACCATGCTTTGATCATCAACCACAAGACTTTGCTTTGCAACAGAAGCCTTGATCATATGCCACTTAGGCGTGCCACACAGGCAATCCACTCCATGCGACTGATTTCTGTCAATACATAACCTCTGAGCTCGTACGTCTCAAAGAAGGGCGTTAAGCAAGAGAATAAATTCTCCGCCGCCAAACAGATATATATTTAACAGAGATCAATCAACATAGAACAAAATCCAATGTCAGACACACAGTCCACTTACAAGTCCGTTCTGGGTCTGAACGAAACCGGAGGCACCAATTCCTCGCAATCCGTACAATCAACAATATGTTTGGACGGCTACTACTTCAATTCCTTCATGGTAGCTACTCCAATCACGAGTATCAGTAGCGCCCATCCATCCAATGTGGAGATCGTCGGTCTTCAACCGTCTTCGACTCTTCGACTTCTCAACGTCGATCGATTATTGGAAATGAGATAGACTCGGCCTTTTCAAATAACCCACGTATATTTAGATTTTCAAATCTATCAATCACATGGTTGGACTATTCAACAATCACATTTCAGTTATTTAGTTATAATTTTTATGTCAAATACATTCAACCATCACATATCAAGCAAACACAACAAAATTGGTTTATTTCCACTCTATATCGTCAATAGTATTTTATAACGATATATCGCCATTTTTATTCAATTTAAAACGGCCATATTTAATTAAACGACGTTTCAGGTCGTGTCGATGCACTGGCGCTGCTTTTCACTAATTTTGTTTTACACATATATGAAAATCTAACCGTTGGATCTTCACAAATTTTACATCATTAGGAAGGTCATTTCAAAACGAACCCAACGGTTTCAGTTTTGGGAAAATCCGACGGTCGGATCTTCCACACCAACCATTTGAAGTTACGATTTCAATTTACGAACTGCAGCATCGTTATTCGATTTAATTTAATTATATTTATATATATATAAATATAATCGTTTCTGGCGCTGTTTTTCTTCAGTTTTGAATTAAACATTCTAGACAATCCAACCATCGGATCTTCACAAAATTGGTGCCGTTGGAAAGATATTTCCAAGGCGAACCCAACGGTTGAGGTTTCGGGAAAATCCAATGGTCGGATCTTCTGCACTAGTCATTTGAAATCACGGTTTCAAAACACGAACTGCGCGGCCACGTTTCGTTTTAATTCTATTTATATTTATATATTTATATAAATATAGTTCATTCAAAAATTCCAATATCGTGTCCACTTCAATTATTTTACTAACGCCTTTAATTTTTGGAAAATTTCGCCATAACCTCCTTTGTACGGGAGGGTCTGGGAAAATTCCCAAATAGCCACACGGGCGTCTCATATCAAAAAGAAAAAGAAAAAGCCAAGCGGCTAGCCAACAGGCTCATAAAATCATCACCCAAACAAAGCGGTAAATGTGTACCTATTTGTCGGGCACAAAATTCTATTTCTCTTCTCTAGCCCCTTTTGCTTTAACTTGTTCAATAGATATGCATGTACATATATACAATTTCTAACATTTATCATTTTCCATTCAATTGCATATTTGCCTTGCTTTCTTTTAAAAACACCATTCATTCTAATATCGCATGCATAGGCTAAAATCATATCATTAGCTAGTTAATGTATATTTCAACTCATGCACGTTTATTTGAACAAGTGGCTATTTTTAACACTTCACATTTCAAAGATGATAATTTTGGCGAACTAAAATAGATTTCAACACATGACTATTTTATTTAATTCCCATACATGTTAAAAATAATATTTCTATCACAAATATTTATTTCAACGTCCGCATATCTTTAGCATATCACACATATGATAAAAATTGATATTTTTATCATTTATAATATTTATTCAACAAATAGACGTTTCAACACTTCATAGTTTCAATAAAAATGTAATTTTTTTTATTGTTCGATCTTTTTATTCAACACATGAATATTTCCACTACACACACTTCCCAACAAATGAGCATTTCCACACATGGACATTTTATTTATGTTGTTCATATTAGAAAGATGAAATTTTGATTGTTGAAACTATTTATATAAGGCGAATATTTTGCATACTTCATATATATATAAAAAATGTGATTTTTATTGATTAAACACTTCATTCATTCACGGATGAATTTTATTTTCACACAACACTTTTCAACACATGAATATTTCAACACGTGGACATAGTTTTAATATATGGCTTTAATTTCAATGCATGTAAAATAATTTCAACATATGAAAATAATTCTAACACACAAAGATTATTCAAAATTTCGGCAGCATAACGGCAGGGTAGTTAAAACCGGCACCGTCCCTAGTACGGCTCCTCGCTCTACCTTAAAACCTCGCGGTTTTTGACAATGGGGATTCATGCATCTAATTCGCACGCAGGCGACATGTTTATTTTTATTTCCACAAATATTTCCAATTCATTTCAATCACCAATGGGTATTTTTCAACCACAACCAAACAATATCAACCACAAACAATTATTCAACCATTCGTATTTTTCACCCAATATTTCACACCAATTCACCACAATAAATATCGCCCCCATGGTTTGTGGACGAGGGGAGTATATATATATAATATGTATATATTTGCTATATTTCACTAGCATTTCAACCCATATATCAATTATTCTATGCATGTAAAAATTCATACTTCGCTTATATAGCTTACACTACGCATGTACATGAGGTATACAACACGTATGTAATTTATATTTCGCTTATATAAATTATACACGACATTTTCTATTCAATTTCACGTTAATTTAGATTTCTCACCTTGGTTTTCTGAGCGCTAAAAATCGATACGATGTCAGAAAAATCCGCAACTTCTTCTATTGGGTAGAGAGCTTCCTTGCGGTCTCAATGTTTCCTGTTTCATCGAATTTCGTCAACACACCAAAAAGATATGATTTTTCAAAGTGTAAAGATCAAAGAAAAACGCACTTTCACGAGCTTCAAAACTTGGTTTACAATTTTCGAGAAATCCGTGGCACGTGGTGTAACACCCCGTGAATTCTATAACTGTGAAATTTACAAATTAAAGTATAATTAATTTTAAATCAAAGAACTAAGGGAAACGGGATACGCCATTTCGTTCGTCTCGGAAAAATACGCGAAATAGATTCCGAGTTTTCGAAAAACGGATATCGTATGAAGAAGTTATGGACGAACGAATTTGGGCGAAAAACCGGAGAAGGGTCAGAATGCACTGGCGCACTTGGGAAGTGCGCCAGAACAAAAATGAACTGGCGCACTTGTGAAGTGCGCCAGTACATTTTTGACCTGGCGCACCTGCCAAGTACGCCCAGGTCAAAAATGACCTGCTGGCCAGGTCTGGTCTAGCCCTGGCTGGCCAGGTCTGTGTTTGGCCGATTTTCAGAAGCTTGCTTTGTCATTAGGGCTAGGTGGCAGGCTCTAATTGGTCGCTCTTTCGAATGAATGGCTACGATCAATCCAAGCAACATCAATGGTCCTAATCAGTTCATAAACCTTATAAAAATGACCCTAGACTCACCCTAATCTATTCATTCAAAAATAAGAACAAAGCCGTCATGTTGCTGAGGAACGACTAAGAGTAGCCACCAATTGGAGAGAGGATTAGGAGGCAAATTCTAAAGCATAAAGCAACCTAAACAAATCAAATCAACAAGGAATCGCATCTCCAAATCCCTAAATTGGAGAATTCGCCACACCATTGTAAGTAGAGTATTATTTTGGTATGAACAAATAACTGTGTTGGTTTGTATACTTGATTTGTGGTGATAAAGTAATCCATATTTGTGCGTTACTATGATTCTTATCGATTTGGAATATTGTATACGTTTGGATATTCTCGAATTATGTTATTCATTATAAAAAACTACATGTTTGCGGTAGTTTTATGCAAGTATACGTTTGGAATATTCGCAAATTATGTAATCCATGTTGAAGCTACATGTATGTAGTTGATTAATTGAAAATTCATGCAAGTTTGGGGTTTTGCTACTATGCCATCATAATGTATATTTTTGTACAAAAATCATTTTGTACGTAATTGGAACAAATTTGGGTTATTATAGTTCATATGAAACTATGTTGAAATTTTGGCACCATGATCTATGTATTAAGCCATGCTTTTGTACTAGAAAACCTATTTGCAAACTTATGAATATGACTAGGCTATGATTGATATTTTGCATAATTGAAATCCATGTTAGGTCTATATTGTTAACAAGAATTATATGATGACATATGTGGTACATAGCTAGGTTAGATTCAAAATCCCTTTTGCAAGTTTGCATGACTAAAGTAAAAATCATGATTTCATGTTAGAAATATTTATGCCATGGTTATGTGAATAGATTTAAAATCATGATTAAGTTGAACTATACTTTTGTGTTAGTAACAAAAGTAAGCACCTTTGTAAACATGTAGTAATCTTATGAACATGATTTGCTTATGTTTGATATTATGCCTAAATAAAATATAGGTTTATGTTGTAGTTAAGCCTATAGTGATATTCTTAACTTAACTATAAGTTTACATGGTTTGATTCATGTCACCTATGCTTTATGACCAAAGTATAGGTTACCACTATGCAAGTACACCAGTTTCTATTTTGTAGTTCCAACGTCACGTTGCAAGTTCATGCGTTCACATTCCCCTTTTTTGTGTATGTAATCACGCTTTAAGCCTCCCCTTTTCGCATGGCTAGGTTGGGCTTAAAAAGGCTAAGCCCAACATATATATAATAAACAGACGTGTTAAACGGGGGAAAATAACGTTGGGTTAAATTTATTAATAAATGAAAATATAAAGTAGAAGGGCCCAAATTCAAGTATGGGTTGGGCCCATGATTGGTGTAACCTTTACACCATTAACTTAATAATGGGCCGCAAATATTTACATATAAGAAAATAAAGAAGAAAGTAAAAATATGTAAATGTAGAACATACGATGTGTTTAACCCGAGGTTGGATTGAGTTGTGATGTAAACCTGCCCGGAACCGCCCGGCTGTCCAGTAGTCACAACAATACCTATCCAATGTGGGAGGTTAAACATGGAGCCCAATAAGGACCTGAGGTTAGACTGAGTTGTGGCGTAAGACTGCCCGGAACCAACCGGCAACAGGCAGCCACAACAATACCTGTCTAATGTGAGAGGTCAAGGCTTTAATAAGACAATTAAGGCTGAGTCAGGATTGTTAGGATTAAGTGAACTAAAGACTTAATCAAAATGGAACATGCTAAACTAAACGGACTGGTGGGGGTTAGGTTAGAAAACACTTAACCAACTTAGCATGTTGGCTAGAGATAGAAAACCTAGTAACGGGGGACCCTTTTCAGCAGTAACCCTAGAAGGTGTATCATGATACCCTGAAACTAGGCAGGGTGGGGCACGATTACTGGGCTGATTGTAAGAGGTCAAATCGACGGCGGTGGTGTAGCAGTGTAGGTTCTAACGGGGTGCGGGCATGCACACACTCCGGCGCAGAAAAATAAAGCACTGGGCACCAGTAGCATACCTGTGCATTCTAAGGTTGTGTCGGGCCGCTGCCATGGGACTTGATACACCCCATGGTGGGACCAGCATAGGTAACTACAACATCGGGGGCCGTAAGACACATGTAACTATGCGAGTAGGAGCCGATCATCATAGAATGGATCACTTTACCCTGATTATGGGGTGCCAGTTGGGAACTAGTTTATATGGGTTCAGAGATTAATATGGGGTACGATAGTATATTCGACCCTAGACAACTTAACCAAGTTTATAGTGCTTTCCCCATTTCTTGTTTATACTTATCATACCCAGTTCTTTATTCATAGACAGAATAGTCCTAGACTTACTCAGGCTTTATGTCTGACTCTACTTTTCTTTCGTCTTCTTTTCTTCCGTCCCCCCCCCCCCCAGGTCCATAGGGAGGGAACACTGCAGCTTGACCAGCCCTAACATCCAGCTTGAAGAGGAGAAATGTATTGCTTGGACCTTTTCGTTTTGAACTATGGCTTTGGACAACCACTATGGGGCTTTTGCAGTTTATCTATGTTTTCTTTATGCTTCTTTAAATGATGTAATCAAGACAGATTATGAAAGTGTTATGTTATGTTTTTGGAAAGGATGTAAGACAATCATGGTGATGTTGTTATAACACGTATTTGCTTTCATGAAATAAAAGTTGCTGTTTTTCCGCTGTTTACAAATATGTGTTCTTATATCTGTCTTGTATATCTATGATTTATACTTATAAACCTCCACCAAAATTAGGGCATTCCCTTTGAGAGTGACCCTAACGGAGGTGGGGTGTTTCACGTGGGGACGATCAGGGAGTTGGACGTGGAAGAGGGGAGAGAGGGCTTTAAATCGGTGGTGGTTTGGTGGCGTTCGGTGGTCGGTGGCGTTCAGGGCGGCGGCAGGAAGCGTTTGACTTTCTGGCGTCGATGCAGGCGGAGGAGGCGACGAGTGGGGCGGCGGTTGGGTCGGATTTGAAGAGGAGGCTGGGGCGCGTCGGATGGTGGCGGCGGCGAAGGCTATAGGTGGCGGTAGCGGCTGCGGCGGAGGAGAGAAGGTGGTGAACGCGTTTCGCCGTTGATCGGGGGGGTTTCTTTTTTTTTTTTTTTTTAAATTTATGAAAGGAAAAATATGATTGGCCGAGACTATATTAAATTTTTAAATAGTGTTTTCTTAAACGAACTCCTTTTTAAACCCAACGTCTGTCGCCCCTAGCTAAATACCCCCATTCCGGACACAATGGGATATGTTTCGTAGGCCCATTCGACTGTTACAGTCAGTTATTTTTCAAATTAAAGTATAAAACATTTAATTTTTAACTCTGAACGCACATTTCAATTTTCCAGGGCCACAAACTGATTCGAAAAATTCCAGAAAAATAAATCTAGCTATGTTTTGACGCTACGGTCCCAACAAAACTAGTTTCGTCGAATTCTGAGGTCGTTTGAAAAATGGCCATTTTCTGGTCGATCCAATTTAACAGAAATCGACCAAACACATTTTCTTTTGCCACGCTCACCTACTAGCTTCAAAAATTATGAAATTTGAAACCTAGCTATAGTTTGACATCCCAGACCCAACAAAAGTGGTTTCGTCGAATTCCGAGGTCGTATGCAAAATATCAATTTTCCAGGGCTATATTCTATATACCGACTCTTCTGAAAATTCATTCGGCCATAACTTTTGATTCCCGTTATGAAACTTCGATTTTCCAGATTCATTAGAAAGGTATTGACTAACAGATTTAAATATTTTTGGTTTCCCTAAAATCCGTTATATTTTCCACCCTGCACAGTCAGTCAAAGTTTGAATTCAAATTTTCAACTGACTCACCATTCTTAACTTACAATTTTATTGAAATATTCCATTTCAATTGTTCAAATTCCTTCGAAATAATCAATTTAAAAATTTTAAATTGGCTCGTATTTTCCGGGTTATTACAATTATACTCAGGAAATATTTACTTTTATATTTCCAAAATTTCATCACTTGGGTTAAAAGGAATGCTGCGTCAAACATCGTTACAACAACCCAAAATATTTTATTCAATTAACTCTTATTCAAACACTTCTCTTCGAGACTGGATCTTGCTATTTATCAATTAAAAATGAAATCGATCAAGTTGGGGTATAAATACCTCTCATGTAACAACCTGGAAATGCGAACCAGTTTAAAATTTTTATTTTGGCAATTTTAGTGAATTTGGATTATTTAAAATGGACTATTTTAAATAATAACAACGAGAAATTTATTTTGAATAGAAATAGAACGTATATATTTATATACGTCGTCGTTAGAATATAAATATTTTATTTTAATTATATAACGAGCCTGAAATGACGCTGTAGTTCGAAAATTCGATTTCAAACTTCAAATGAATGTACCGGGTGCAAAATAAACCGGATTTTAGCGAAATCAAAAATGATAGAATCTAATTGAGAATATCTTTCTAACGAATCCGAAAAATCAAAATTTCATAGCGGGGATAAAAAGTTATGTCCAGTTAAAAATTCAGAATAGTCGCTATGGAATTCTGGCCCTTAAAAATAGCCATTTTGCAAACGACCTCGGATTTCGACGAAACCACTTTTGTTGGATCTGTGATGTCAAGTTATTGCTATATTCCAATTTTGATAATTTTTCGAATCAATATGTGAGCATGGCAATGGAAAACGCGTTTGACCAGTTTTAGTTGATTTTAATCGACTGAAAATGGCCATTTTTCAAACGGTCTCAGAATTTGACGAAACTAGTTTTATTAGGACCGCATCGTCAATACGAAGCAAGAAAATAATTTTCGGAAATTTTTAGAGCTAGTATGTGGCATCGGTAAATTGAAATGCACGTTCAAATTTAATATATAGAGTTGCATGTTGATTTTGATGAAAACTAATCGAAACGGTCAAATCAACTTGCGATGCATATCCCAATGTGTTCGAAATGGGGGTAATTAGCTGGGGACAACAGGCAGTGGGGTTCGTTTCAAATTCGAAATAAAAAGTTACTTTTTGGTGGAAATTAAAATAATAAAAATATATATTTATATTCTCCTAACCTAGGTCAACTCCTTTATCCACTGATCCCCCCTTTATCGTTCATTTAAAATCAAAAAAAAAAGCAAAAAGAAAAAGGGAGGAGCCGACGCCCAGCTCCACCGCGCCGCCCGTCGCCTCCATCCCTATCCACGCCGGACCACCACCGCACCCCCTCTCCGCCTCGCGCTCCTCTCCTCCACCCTCTCTCCACCGCAATCCCCCAATCCCCCAAAGCCCTCAACAGCCATCGTGGAACCCCCCCCCCCCTTGACCCACCACCTGACCTCCGCTCCACAACCCCTACCACCGCCAGGACCGCCAGCGACCTCCACTCCACCTCCGATGCAGCGAAACAGCGCCCCTTCCTACAATTTGACTGTAAGCTTTTTATATTTATTTTATTTAGTTGTTTATTTAAAATAATTAGTTTAAATTAATTAAATTTAGTTTTTAAAGTTCAGATCTTTGTAGATCAATATGGAATTGTTTTCTTTAGATAAAAATTCGATTTTTAATTTTATAGAAAAGATTAAGAAATGATTTTTATAATGAAATAGCGAAAAGATTATATCTTTGAAGTAGGAAAGATATGATTTTTATATTATAAAAATAATAAAGATATGATTTTTATATTATAGGAATAATAAAAATATGATTTTTATATTTTAGAAAGAATAAAAATAGGATTTTTATATAATAGAGAATATAAAAATATCATCTTTATATATGTAATGAAGTAAAAATTTGATCTTTATATTTGTAGCGATAGGATAAAAATACGTTTTTTACATATAAAGTGACGATATAAAATTGTGATTTTTATCATATATGTATCAAAGTAAAAAAAATATTTTTTATCGTTTGAATGGCAATGTAAAAATGTGATTTTTATATATGTAGTGGCTACGGACAATGAAAGTTACAAAAGACGAGCACGATGAAGATTTCTACAAAGTAGAGTCGTGGCGTTTGGTTTATCTAGTCGGTGAGAACTCCTCACTTTAAATCTTGTTTCTAGTTATAAATATATACTAGGATGCAGACGGTGCTTAGCAGCACCCGACACCCGTCGTCCACAGACCATATACGGCTTGTTTGTTTAGTTGGTTGTTTGGTGATTGATTTATTTGTTTGGTTAATTTATTTAATTGAATTTTTTTGGGATGTGAAATGAGATTGATTCAATTGGTATGTGTATGGCGTGGGCCATTATTAGACCGGGGATAAGGCTAGGCCTTGTCCCGTTTCTAGTATCGTGTCGTTATGCCGCCGAAATTTTCTAAAATAAGTTAGAAAAATAAAAATATCATTTTATTGAATAAATGAACTGAGTAGAAATTCATGTGTTGAAATAGAAGAGTTTATCATTAAAAATATAATTTTTAACGTGAATGTGAATAAATAAATATTCATTTATATACCAGATGGTTTGTTTATGTACACTGATTTGACCGATATTGATTGGGATGATAAATTTTACACATCGCCCAACTGCACAAATAATATTCAGTATTTGTGGATTGAAACCTCACATGGGTGTTGGGATGATATTTGTGTACACAGATCCCAATTATTTAGTTGTATGTCGATCGATTGGTCGACAGACTGTGTAAGCGTTAATTATTTATATTTAATGCTTATGCAGTTGTATGGTGCACTTTGGATGATGGTCGATTATTTATCATTGCTATTGTATACATGTGTTGTATGAAATCCATATAATTAACATTATATGGTAATTGATTGGGCCGCATTCCAATCGGGAAAATAAAGGAATATTTTAACAATAAAATTTACATCTTTATCATATATAAAATTAGAAACTAACTGGAAAATAAATAAGATGAGTGGTTTCCTGGGTGTTGATCTGATGTTGGTTTCGGCCTTCTGGGTTAATGCTTAGGGTACGGTTGGAGTCTGATCAAGAATCAAATGATAGATACCATAATTTTATAAAATATATTGAATAACAAAAATAGTCATGTGTTGACAGTACTCATGTGTTGAGATTAGTTATGTGATGAAAGGAATATAGATTCATGTGTTGAAAAGAATAAATATTCATTTGATGAATAGAATAACGAAGTTATTAAAATATACAAAGCCGTGTTGATTAGTGATGCGCCATTTGAACGCGAGAGATATTTATATCGATAATATTCATTTTTATAACGAATATATAAAAGTAGTGATTTCAACATATAACGTTTTGAAAATATTATCATTTGCATATCGATGATGTGGAGTATTCAATTTTGATTCGAAATTGAATATGAAGTTGAAATCATTTCGAAAACGAATTTAAAACGATTTATAAAATACGTTTTAAAAGGAAATCGAAGAAATATATAATATATATATAATGGCCTGAATAGATCGCGCCGCGCTGCGGTAGTTCGTGAATATCGACCATTGAATTCGATTGAACAGTATGGGAGATCCGACAGTCGGATTCTCCTAAAACCGGAACCGTTGGGTTTGTATCGAAAAGGGGTTTCTAAGAATATTTGAAATTTGAAATCTAACGGTTGGATTTGGAATTATATCCAAATCAAATTTGGAAAGGGTCGCGGTAAGTGCAGTTCGGTGGCCGTTATTGAAAATCGACTGTACGGGCCTTGATAAAATTATCAAAAATATCAATAATTTGTGTAAAATCATAAGAAATGATTTATGAAGAACTGGGATGAAAAATCCCACATTTGTAAAGATAAAAATAGATTTTTATCGAAATGAACTAGTTTTGAACTAAAATTAAAACCCAATTATTTTTAAGCAAATAAATTGGATTTGAAATGGGTTTTAAATAACCAGAATTTCAAATATATTTAATTGGAATTGAATTAGAATTGATTTGTGGGTTTATCGTGAATGGTGTTTTAAATAACACTTGTTCTTTAACCCGATGATAAATAGAATGTGATTTGGGTTTATCGTGAACTGTGTTTTAAATGACATTAGTTCTTTAACCCAGTAAAAGGAGTTTTATTGAGTCTGTAATTGGATTAAAATGTGAATTGATAATTTAAATCGTCAAATTTCGAAAGTGATCGAGAATGGTGTATTACCAGTTTTGCTCCCAAGCGATAGTTAAATCTTTAATTAGATTTGAACGTGGAATGGTAATTAATTTTACCAATAACACCGTGGTGTTAGATATGGAGTATTACCAGTTTTGCTTCATGGGATGAATAGGGTGAGATTGGGAAATAAAATAAATAATTACTTCGGTGTGGTTCGCTAATCCCGACTAGTTTGGAAAACCTTAACATGGTTTGAAATGATATCCAAAGGAAGATTAAAGAATAAATTTAGAAGAATTTATCTTTGATAAAATTAATGGGAACCTTTCCCTAAGAATGTGAAATTTGGAAACTAACTGTAGGTTAGCTAAAGAGGATGGTTTCCTAGGTATTGATCTGATGTTGGTTTCAGCCTTCGGGGTTAATATTTGGGGAATTGTTCTCTCGCTAATTTACGGTTAGTGACTGATGAATTGGAATGAGGCGTATGTTGTGTTTGTATGACATTTTATTATTATATACGCGGGTTATTCGGAAAGGCCGGGTTTATACCCATTCTGAATAACCGATTTGGCGATAAGCCGAAGATGAAGACGGTGATTGAAGACCGGAAGTCTTCACATCGTTTGGGTGATTACTGATGATCTTGATTGGGCTGTACACCCAAGATGAGGGAATCAGTTGGTGATCGTCCAGACGTACTTGGAGATCGATGGATATGCGAGGAAAGTGCCTCCGGTTTCGTTCAGACCCAAAACGAACTTGTAAATGGACTGTGTGTCTGACATTGGATTTTATTCTATGTTGATTGATCTCTATTAAATATACATCTGTTTGGCAGCGGAGAATTTATTCTCTTGCTTAACGCCCTTCTCTAAGACGTATGAGCTCAGAGGTTGTATATCGATGGACATTAGTCGCATGGCATGAATTGCCAGTGTGGCATGCCTAAGCGGCAAATGATTAAGGCTTCTGTTGAAAAGCAAAGTCATGTGGTTGATGATCAAAGCACGGCCTACGTGGCATAGCTTTGTGTATAGCGTGGATTCGCGAGCTCACAACTCGGTATGAGTTAAAAACGGGATAAGGACTGCAGGGAGAGCACGGCGTTTCTTTCTAGTTAGAGGTAGTGTTAGTGCTTTATCTGGCTGACATTTATATTATTTTTACCTATGTGGTTGTTGGAATGAGGCGCCTCGATTTTAAATTTGTTAGGACCGAGAAACGTGTGTTCAGGAATACTAATCCACTAACGTAAGTATGGACCGGCCCCGAAGCATCCAAGGGTTACCCAGAGTGTGTAGTCCTGAGGCATTTGCTAGAGTGTCTCGAAGCAGAGAGGAGCTTGCCCCTTGCTCGTCTCATGACGAAAATCTAATTTCCAATACGAGATATTTCGGTTTTATTTGTAGAGCCTAGTATGGCGACATAGTGGTATGGGGCACTTATGCCGCCTAGGAATGATATTTATGATTGAAATTGTTTTGACACTATACACTTATAATAGTGTCAAATGATTTGTTTCAAACGTACCAAGCATGTTTGGCTGTTATAAGGTAAAAATCCTATCCTCCGGCTTGCGTTGCATTGTGTGATGGGACCTGGGTCATATAATAGCTTCATTTTTCTTTACTTAGCATTGCGCTGTTTGTTTTATGCACTGGTATTCTTGGGAGGGAACCCGTTCCGTGTTATACGGCGTGGTCCCTTGATTTACCGAACTTTAAAAACCAATATTAATAACTGTTTTAGTTCTCACACCAGTCACATGACTGACCTGGAGTTTATTGTTTTAACCTAAACTCTGGGTGCCCCTATTTTCGACACGGGCAGCTAGTAGTTTTGGTTTTGCAGATTTATAATCACAGGATCCTGATTTACAACTGGAACGATGCTCTGAAAGCTCTGTATCCGTGTATTACTTCTAGTTGTGTATTGTATTATTTTTCCTCTGTAGTACTGTGTTTAAATCTCTGATATTCTTTCTTGTAAAATATTTATTCATACTCTGTATATTCTTGTATTCTGATGAAATTGTTGTAAATAACAATGAAATGGTCTTCTGTTTGTGTTCTGATCTATCTTGTTTTCAATTCAGTCCGGGCTTTCCTTACCGGGGAAGTACGGGTCGCTACATTTTGGTATCAGAGATTTGGTTTACAGAGCTCGAGAACAAGAAACATTAGAACCAAACGAAAGAATTCATCAGATATTGGATTAGTAATATCCAATTAGAATTACTCGTTAGAGATTGGATCGGTAGTATTCTAGAACGAGTGTGAAGAGTATATTTTTAAAATAAAACAAACTTTGTTTTGAAAATTTAAAATCAAGTATACGTATTTGAATATTTTATTTGTATTGAATTTGGACAATCCAATATATAAAGATTTTGCATATACGCGTCATGAACGTATATTCGAAGTTTTAATATACTGGATAGATATAGAATCACACTCTAGTTGCCCGGGGATGATTCTGATAATGTTGCAGCGTTATCAGTATTTATTTTCGGATATCGAAGGTGTGATATCTATATATTTCCATTAGACTGGTGTGAGAACCCAAAATTAGATAGATTTATTGTTGTGAATTGGCATCAAAAACATGATTTTTTTGTATATATATCAAAGTTATGAATTTGAAATGATAATTCACTAAGTGATTGCTGATTGTGTTGTTTGATTATTGTTTGATTAATTAAATGTTGAAACTTTAGCCTAATTGAACCAGATAGTGAGTGTATTGAAAATTAGTCACATTTGCTTGCATATACATGTACTTACATTGAACAGGTCATAGCAAGGAGGCTAGAGTAGAAGAATAAGATTGTTTGCCCGACAAATAGGTACATGTTTACCATAATTTTCTGTTTTGTCTGGGAGATGATGATTTTATGAGCCGATTGGCTTTTTCTTTTTCTTTTGAGTTGAAGAAGGCCATGGGGGCTATATGAAATATCCCGAATTCCCCGGTGCAGGGGAGGTTATGGCAAAAAAAATCGCAAATTTAGGGTGTTAGCTAAATTTTTGAAAATTTTGAAAAGTTCCTATAAACTGAAAAGTTGAAGAACTTAAGCCGTAAATAAAATAATGAAAGTTGAGTTGATTTGTGAAGCAACTTTCAGCTTCGTTCCTTTTCGAGGACGAAAAGTTTTAAGTAGGGGAGATTGTAACAACCCAGAAATGCGAACCAGTTGAAAATTTGGATAAATTGACAGGAATAATCCGAAGTTTGACGTGTCTTCCCATATTAATCCGAAATTTGGATTATTTTTAATTAATCCCAAGTTTGGGGGGGTCCATTCCCATATTGATCCCGATGACTTATTAACTTGTTGTAGCTGGTTATCAAACTTAATTTTGTCTTACCCAAACTAGTTTCTCACTCCAGAAAAATTGTTTGGTAAAGACGAATTTAAGTTTGATAACAGGCTACAACAAGTTAATAAGTCATCGGGATCAATATGGGATGGGACCCCCTAAACTTGGGATTATTTAAAAATAATCCAAACTTCGGATTAATATTGGAAGACACGTAAAACTTCGGATTATTCCTGTCAATTAATCCTTAAAATTTTTATTTTGGCAATTTTAGCGAATTTTGATTATTTAAAACGAATTATTTTAAATAATAACGAAGAGAAATTTATTTTGAATAGAAATAGAATGTATATATTTATATACGTTGTCGTTAGAATATAAATATTTTATTTTAATTACATAACGAGCCTGAAATGGTGCGGTAGTTCGAAAATTCGATTTCAAACTTCAAATGAATGTACTGGGTGCAAAATAAACAGGATTTTAGCGAAACCAAAAATAATAGAATCTAATTGAGAATATCTTTCTAACGAATCCGAAAAATCAAAATTTCATAGCGGGGATAAAAAGTTATGTCCTGTTAAAAATTCAGAATAGCCGCTATGGAATTCTGGCCCTTAAAAATAGCTATTTTGCAAACGACCTCGGATTTCGATGAAACCACCTTGTTGGATCCGTGATGTCAAGTTATTTGTAGATTCCAATTTTCATAATTTTTTGAATCAATATGTGAGCGTGGCGAAGGAAAACGCGTTTGACTAGTTTTAGTTGATTTTAATCGATTGGAAAATGGCTATTTTTCAAACGGTCTCAGAATTCGACGAAACTAGTTTTATTAGGACCGCATCGTCAATACGAAGCTAGAAAATATTTTTCGGAAATTTTTAGAGCTAGTATGTGGCCTCGGTAAATTGAAATGCGCGTTCAAATTCAATATATAGAGTTATATGTTGATTTTGACAAAAACTAATCGAAACGATTGAATCAGCTTGAGATGCATATCCCATTGTGTTCGGAATGAGGGTAATTAGCTAGGGATGACAGGCGGTGGGTTTCATTTTGAATTCGAAATAAAATGTTACTTTTTGGTGGAAATTAAAATATATATTTATATTCCCCTAACCTAGGTCAACTCCTTTATGCACTGAGCCCCCCCCTTTATCGTTCATTTAAAATCAAAAAAAAAAAGAGAAAAGAAAAAGGGAGGAGCCGACGCCCAGCTCCACTGCGCAGCCCGTCGCCTCCATCCCCATCCTCGCTGGACCACCACCGCGCCCCCCTCTCCGCCCCGCGCTCCTCTCCTCCACCCTCTCTCCACCGCAATCCCCCAATTCCCCAAAGAGCTCAACAACCATCGTGGGACCCCCCTGAAGCCACCACCTGACCGCCGCTCCACAACCCCTGCCACCGCTAAGACCGCCAACGACGCCCCCTCCGATGCAGCGAAACAGCCCCCCTTTCTAAATTTGACTATAAGCTTTTTATATTTATTTTATTTAGTTGTTTATTTAAAATAATTAGTTTAAATTAATTAAAATCGGTTTTTAAAGTTCAGATCTTTGTAGATCAATATGGAATTGTTTTCTTTAGATAAAAGTTCGATTTTTAATTTTATAGAAGAGCTTAAGAAATGATTTTTTTATAATGAAATTGCGAAAAGACTATATCTTTGAAGTAGGTAAAATATGATTTTTATATTATAAAAATAACAAAGATATGATTTTTATATTGTAGGAATAATAAAAATATGATTTTTATATTTTAGAAAGAATAAAAATTGGATTTTTATATAATAGAGAATATAAAAATATCATCTTTTTATATGTAATGAAGTAAAAATTTGATCTCTATATTTGTAGCGATAAGATAAAAATATGATTTTTACATATGAAGTGACGATATAAAATTGTGATTTTTATCATATATGTATCGAAGTAAAAAATATAATTTGAATCGTTTGAATGGCAATGTAAAAATGTGATTTTTATATATGTAGTGGCTACGGACAATGAAACTGACAAAAGGCGAGCACGACGAAGATTTCTACAAAGAAGAGTCGTGGCGTCTGGTTTAGCTAGTCGGTGAGAACTCCTCACTTTAAATCTTGTTTTCTAGTTATAAATATATACTAGGATGCAGACGGTGCTTAGCAGCACCCGACACTCGTCGTCCACAGACCATGGACGACTTGTTTGTTTAGTTGGTTGTTTGGTGATTGATTTATTTGTTTGGTTGATTTATTTGGTTGAATTTGTTTAGGACGTGAAATGGGATTGATTCAATTGGTATGTGTATGGCGTGGGCCATTATTAGACCGGGGATAAGGCTAGGCCTTTTCCCGTTTCTAGTATTGTGCCGTTATGCCGCCGAAATTTTCTAAAATAAGTTAGAAAAATAAAAATATCATTTTATTGAATAAATGAACTGAGTTGAAATTCATGTGTTGAAATAGAAGAATTTATCGTTAAAAATATAATTTTTAACGTGAATGTGAATAAATAAATATTCATTTACAAACCGGACGGTTTGTTTATGTGCACTGATTTGACCGATATTGATTGGGATGATAAATTTTACACGTCGCCCAACTGCACAAATAATATTCAGTGTTTGTGGATTGAAACCCCACACAGGTGTTGGGATGATATTTGGTGTACACAGATCCCAATTATTTAGTTGTACGTCGATCGATTTGTCGACAGACTGTGTAAGTGTTAATTATTTATATTTAATGCTTATGCAGTTGTGTGGTGCACTTTGGATGATGGTCGATTATTTATCATTGATATTGTATACATGTGTTGTATGGAATCCATATAATTAACATTATATGGTAATCGATTGGGCCTCATTCCAATCGGGAAAATAAAGAAATATTTTAACAATAAAATTTACAACTTTATCATATATAAAATTAGAAACTAACTAGAAAATAGATAAGATGAGTGGTTTCCTGGGTATTGATCTGATGTTGGTTTCGACCTTCAGGGTTAATGCTTAGGGAATCATTCTCTTACTAATTTACGGTTGGAGTCTGATCAAGAATCAAACGATAGATACCATAATTTTATAAAATATATTGAATAACAAAAATAGTCGTGTGTTGGCAGTACTCATGTGTTGAGATTAGTCATGTGTTGAAAGGAATATAGATTCATGTGTTGAACAGAATAAATATTCATTTGATGAATAGAATAACGAATTTATTAAAATATATAAAGCCGTGTTGATTAGTGATGCGCCATTTGAACGTGAGCGATATTTATATCGATTATATTCGTTTTTATAACGAATATAGAAAAGAAGTGATTTCAAAATATAACGTTTTGAAAATATTATCATTTGCATATCGATGATGTGGAATATTCAATTTTGATTCGAAATTGAATATGAAGTTGAAATGTAACACCCCACCTCCATTAAGGTCACTCGCAAAGGGAATGCCTTAACTTCAGTGGAGCGTTTTAAGTGAATATAGAACAGAAGATCACAACAAGACAGATATAAAGCAGTACTTGAAAATTTAAAACTTTATTTATTGTAGCAGAAGGTAAATATGTTTGGTTACATCATCAAAAACCATAAACCAAAGTCAAGTACATAATATCCATCTTGATAAAACAAAGCACATAATCCCACTACTACAAATAGCCATAAAGAAAATGATAGGCTGAACTTTACTTCGGCAATCCAAATCCAAGTGCTCCCAAAGTGATCCCAATCAAACTCCACTTGTACTAGTCCCACCCTTAGAACTTGGGGGGGGGGGGGAAGGAAGAAAATAGGTGGAAACAAAGGGGGTCAGACATAAAGTCTGGCGAGTGCGATAACTCTAACAACACAATGATTAAAGCAATATGATAAGATATAAGCTGGAGAATAAGGTAATGACTGTGTGAACCACATGGGTATGGCAAGGCAATCAAGAGAAACAGAGATAACGTTAAGGATAATCACTATACTCTACCGTACTGTACTATACTGTACTGTACTAATACTAATTGCACCCCTACTAGTCACTCTTGAAATTTGATCCCTCTTGGTTAAATAGAACGATGATAGCTTCGTGTACTACTAGATGTACCCATTATCCTCCATGTTTGACCGTATATCTCTAGTTGCTATCATAGGTACCCAGCGTGTACCTATCCCCACTAGATGTACCCCTTCAATAAGTAATAATTGTAATTCTATGTACTCCTAGCTGACGTCATAGGTGCCGCCTGCTCCTATCTCCACTAGGTGTACCCCTTAATAATTATTAATAATGGTGGTAGCTTCGTGTACCCCTAGCTGACTACATAGGTGCCGTCTGCTCCTATCTCCACTAGGTGTACCCACTACCCTGCCCCATTCGATTGGCTCCCTAACTCGTATATACCCGTGCTGGACCCACAGTGGGGTGTATCACACCCCAAAGTGGCAACCCGATACCACTAATAATGCACGGCTTATACCAACAAGATGCAACAACGTCTTACATACCATCCCGGACCCATGCACGCACGTGACCCCGTTGGACTTGCGTTGCCACCGCTAATCCGATTTGGCCTCTAACAATAAGACCCAGTAGGCGTGTCCCGTCCTCGGCTTGGGTCGAGCTCACAAAGATACTTAATGGGCTACTGGACTGAAAAGGGCCCCCATTACTTGACACAAGCTATCCACCTAAGCTTGGTCCCCTATAATACATCCAACTTAACCCACTTCTTATTCATGTTTCAATTTCATGTTTTAAATTTGGTTAAGGGTTTCCATTAGTAATTCCACATGCCACCCACTTAACCCCTATGTCCCACTTACATGTTTTACCTTGGTTAAGTGTTACTAATCGTATTTCCTCATGCCACCCATGGCACCCACTAGATTCCACAGGCCACCCAAGGCACCCACTTAACCTCCTCATGTCCCACTACATGTTTATCTGGTTAAGTGTTTCTTAATTCATTAAGACCGTAACCCCATAAAGACCTCTCACATTAGACTGGCATTTGTGGAAGCTGGATTTGCCGGGCGGGTCCGGGCAGTCTTGCACCACAAAAGAGCCTAACCTCGTATCTTTACAATTGTTACGTATTTAGTTTATGCCTAAGACCTCTCACATTAGACTGGCATTTGTGGCAGCTGGATTTGCCGGGCGGGTCCGGGCAGTCTTACACCACAAAAGAGCCTAACCTCATGTCTTAGACGATTAATTACCCCTAATTAATCATTCCCCAATTTGAATTACTTTCCCTATTCAAATTATCAATCAATTCCAAATTTAACGATGTCCATAATTGACTCAATTATGTCCATCCATTTATGGTATGTAAAATCATACCAATTTTCACCACAATTATGTTTTATGCCTGTTAAGGCATTTATGCTCATCTATTTATGGTATATAAATTATACCAATTTCATTACTAATTAATTTTATTCCTTAAAATTAATTACATGCCTTTTTAGGCCATTACATGCCAAATTCACAATATGTGTGTATCCACTATTATCCCCATCGTACCCCCGTCATTCGTTCGCTTATCATGACATATACATATTAGACTAGCAAATGTCTAATACTAAAAAAAAAAAGGGAATAAACGTCACAAAGTGACATACACACAATAATAGATCTAATCTGCATCTAACTTGCAATTAAGAATTACAACATACTTGCATTGTCTTCGTATTATCAAGGATCCAAAAATCATAGATCTAAAGGTATGAGCTTGCATGTATGAACATAGTTTTACACCCAACTAGCCTAGGTAATTATCACAAACTTACATAAACTGTGTATGTCGTCAATCTAAACTAAAGGTGTCATCTTGCATAACTATGGATCCAATAAAGGTGTTAACTTGAGTAAACTATGGATCCACATAAAGGTGTAAACTTGCATAACTAGGCATGTCATAGATTCAACATAAAAATGTCAACTTGAATATGGATCTAAACTTTAAAGGTGTGAACTTGTATATATATGAATCCAATTATCACATAAACTTGCATATGATCATAATACCTATACGAACTAGCATATGTTCCACATCCATATTCGCATAAAAAAACTGATGTTATCAACCTAGGTGGTTGGATTATAAAAAAGAATTCATTGACACAAGTTAACATCATGAATTACTGGCATATATTTTAGATCCAAACTTACATAACATCATATAACTCGCATACATCTTGCGTGATCCTATTAACTTGCATAACAACATATGTATAACTTGCATAATCATATTAACTTGCATAACATCATATAGGAAACATGCATAATCATATTAACTTGCATAACATCATATAGGAAACTTGCATAATCATATTAACTTGCATAACATCATATATAAAACAAACATCATACATGAAACTTGCATAACATCATACATGAAACTTGCATAACATCATATGTGAAACTTGCATAACATCAAACATGAAACTTGCATAACATCATATATGAAACTTGCATAACATCATATATGAAACTTGCATAACATCATATGTGAAACTTGCATAACATCATAAATGAAACTTGCATAACATCATATATATATATATATGAATCAAGTTAACATACATGATTAAACATATGAATTAGATTCACAACCACAACTTATAATCCAACGTATGTCACATCATAATTAATTTAGCAATTATTTTGTTAAGGTGATCGAACTCACTACTCAAAAGTGGTCTTGAGTTCTGAATTCTGATTTCTGGAGTTGTATTAGCTCTCCTTTGAAGAAGATTCATTGTTAGGGTTGAATAAAACTGATTTGATTTGCTATTCTTCCTCTTTAATTTGGTGGCGGCTACTCTAGTGTTCAAGACAACAGCATGATGGACATAGTTTCAGTTTTAATTCTGATATACGGTTTGAGGTTATGGGTCTTTTTATAGAGCTTTGAATTAGTTTAAGCCGTCGGATCGCTCTAGGATCCATTTAGGCCTTAGAAACCAAGAATGATGTCAACAGACCAACCAGAAATCGCCACCTAAGCCCTAAAACATAAAATTTCGTCATAGACCATTTAGGGCCGACGGGACCAATTCCAAACCTCCTGAGTCGACTCTGGGGTCGACCCAGCACTCGGGTCGACCCATAAAATAGGTCGTTTTGGTGTTTTGCCTTCCCGCTTCCGCTGTTTTGAATTTTTTTCTTAAATTTTAGGTTGAATTTTATTTTATTTTTATGTATTTCTATCTTCCTAATTAACCATTTTCACACTAAACTACTTTTTGAACCGCGTTCACACTAATTAGCTTTTTAGCCATTCCCCTAGAACAAAAATATGGCGTTGGCGGGGATCGAACTCTCTACCTCTTGTATGCAAGTCACATGTTCCAACCAAATGAGCTACTAAGTCTTTTGCTTACAAACCTTAGAACAATACTAAACATTTATTCTTTAATTTAGTTAATTCGATTATTCAAAAATCCGGGGTGTTACATTCTCCCCTCCTTAAAGGATTTCGCCCCCGAAATCTCCAAGTTAAGGAGAATGCATATCCTAACATCCAAACAACCATCTACTCAACCATCAAACACAGGCATTCATTGTCCTTATAGAATTTCTAATGTTGTATGAACATATGCAAAAAGTGCGTGTATATGTTCCTTATCTAATGCAAAATCAGGCGGTCTACTGTTTCAGTTGACCTCCTTAATGCAAACCATGATAGTGCCATGAGTCCACTATGTATGCGAAAGAACCCTATCGATACATATTATTTCTACATGTGTGCACAACCATTCACCAAAATGCAACATCCATTTGATAGCACAACCATTGTACATCCATTTGCTTAAATATATGCACACACATTTATATGCAATATGCAATATGAAGTGACTGAGCCGATCTAGTGCCTAAAGTGTGTGTATATGCATCCACGAGCAACCACTAACAAACACTTGCATCCATCATACATAACATGTCTCAAACACATGTTTCAATCATAGGACTACCCTATCTAAAGGTCAAAGGTACTAACGAGAGGACATACTAAAGGTAAGACAAGTATAAGGTAAGCGATAAAGGAGAAACTAAAAGACATACCCTCGAAAAGAAAAGGGTATAATGAACGCATCTTCTATTCCGTCTCCCAAGTAGCGTTGCTCTCATTATCTCCCCATTGCACTTTGACTAGTTTGACCCCTCGATTCCTCAACTTCTTAACCTCCGACCCAAGAATGCACGTAGGAGCTCGCCGAATCGTCGCATCACGCTCTATCTCCACCTCTCGAAGCAAGCTCGGCTCTACCACTTCTACGGTCTCGTGCAAGCACTTCCTCAAATGTGACACATGGAATACATCATGTACGCCACTAAGTCTCTCGGGCAACTCCACTCTATACGCCATCTGCCCAATCCTCTCCTTAATAGGAAACGGCCCTACGAACCTTGGTGCTAACTTCCCAATAAACCCAAAGCGAACAACATTCTGTAATGGAGACACCTTGATAAATACCATGTCCCCAATATCAATCTCAAGGTCTATCCTCCTCTTGTTTGCATAAGATTTCTGCCTATCTTGCGTCGCCTTCATCCTCCTTCGAATCAAATCGATCTTTTCCGAAATCTCTCTAATCATATCGGGCTCAAGCAAGATCTTATCCGTAGATTCCCACCAACATGTAGGTGAACGACAAGGCCTTCCTCAAGCTCTCATCCCATGATACACAAAGTCTATCGTCCCTACGCAACCAACCCTTATCATCTAGGGTATACCTACTAAGGTGGCTTGATGACTCCCCTCTTATGAGCTTCTCTACTAACTCCATCAACTGTGGGTCATCACGCTGTGCCTCTCCAACCCGTCCCAAAAGCGTAGGTATGACCTCAAGGACGCTAGTAAACTGGGTACAAAATCAATAGATGATATAAAGTCAAAGGTAGAGATAAACTCTAAGCTACGTCGCTCGACAAACAAAGGACTCAATGTCAACTTTTTCCTACTCAAGGCATCCGCCACAATGTTACCCTTGTCAGGGGTATATGCTATCTCCAAATCGTAGGATGCCAAGAACTCCATCCACCTTTGTTGCCTCAGGTTTAGATCTTTCTGAGAGAACAAGTACTTAAGCGACTTATGGTCTGCAAGCAACTCAAACTTCTCACCAAGAAAATATTGACGCTAAGACTTGAGCGCAAAAACTATGGCAGCCAATTCTGAGTCATGGGTAGGGTAATTCTTCTCGTGGACTTTAGACTGTCTTCCACCATAACATATCACCCTTCCTTAGAGAACACATGCCCTAAAATCCTCACTTCTTTCCTCCAAAAATGGTATTTTGGAGAACTTAGCTTTAAGCTGGTGCGGTTGTAGGGTCCCTAAGCTTTCCCTAAGATGTAGGGCATGCTCTTCTCTGCTTCTAGAGAAAACCAGGATATTATCCCATGCAAAATCGTCACAACTATCCATCCCTCACACAAACCATCCTAGTCGAACTCGACATCCCCCAAGTGCAAGCCCAAAGGCCTAAACCAATATCAGACAAACACCCAAGGGGTACCTCCTTCGACTTTAGACGACCTACGTGAGATGATACTAGTAAGACGACCGACCAATTGAGCATTTGACCGACTCTGGCTGTCCTTGCCAGTCTTTCTCCAAAACCACCGCTGATCACATAACTGCCTTTGCTTAATCTACTAAGCATATACAAAAACTTATTTCGCGCCTCTGGGTAAACCCCGCACTTTATCAAAGACGTCTCCATACTCATGGACCACATAAACAGACTCCTAATCATCGTTGGATGCGTCAGAAGATTCTAGGCAGCTAAGCATCACTGAACCCCTAGGGTCACAAGAAATATGAGGGTCTTTCCATAATGAATCAATAGTCTAACTACCCTCCTTTCACAATCTAGGATGGCACCCCGCTTGGCTAGCCAATCCACCCCTAGAATCAAACTATAGCCCATGAAACCAAGGACAAAGGCATTGCATTCAAATCCAACGCCCAAGATAGACACTCTCAAATCCCGACAAACCGTTGAAGGATTAGCCGAACCACCAACAGGATTTGAGACTAGGATGGGATCCTTAACTAGACTAGTATTTAGGTGCAGTGTTTCAACTAACGAAGCAGATACTAACGAGTATGAAGCGCCAGAATCAAACAAAGTTCAAACAGGATGATAAAGAAAACCAAATTTCAACCTAGATGGTCCTACCCCATCAGGTATACCAGCCGTGAGGGAATACAACTACCCTCCAGAAGATCCTGTACTTTGTCCTTGCCCCTTTGGACAAATCCTAAGGTGCCCTATTTCTCCAAAACAACCAGCCTTCTTCTTCTTCACATTCTCCATTCATGACCTCCCACCAAGATGAGGTTTCATCCTTTGTTAACCAAACAGCTATTTGAACCTTCCTCCCATCATCTATCTTAAAGGTACCAACAAGCCCTCCACTTCCTTGGACTAACTTCTAGCCCGACAAACGTCTAAGTCCCTTGAAGTGGTTTTCCGTCCTTCGTACGAAAGTCCTTATTTATCTTAAAAAAGCATCTATACGCGGAGGGGGGGACTCAAAAATAGAAAGAGGAACAGATTCAAAACGGAGAATCGAAGGAAGGATATATGGCTCTTGGGGATTATGTTCTTAAAATAAACCATTATTTCAAAAATACTCATCTACAAACATATTTTTTTGAAAGTATTCTTTATAAAAATGCTTTTGAAAAATAGTTTTTCAAAATATCTTATCTGTTTTGGTAACCTTCAGCTCTGATATCACGTGTAACACCCCACCTCCATTAAGGTCACTCAAAAGGGAATGCCTTAACTTCAGTGGAGCGTTTTAAGTGAATATAGAACAGAAAATCACAACAAGACAGATATAAAGCAGTACTTGAAAATTTAAAACTTTATTTATTGCAGCAGGAGGTAAATATGTTTGGTCACATCATCAAAAACCACAAACTGAAGTCAAGTACATAATATCCATCTTGATAAAACAAAGCACATAATCCCACTACAACAAATAGCCATAAAGAAAATGATAGGTTGAACTTTACTTCGGCAGTCCAAATCCAAGTGCTCCCAAAGAGATCCCAATCAAGCTCCACTAGTACTAGTCCCACCCTTAGAACTTGGGGGGGGGGGGAGGAAGGAAAAAGGTGGAAACAAAGGGGGTCAGACATAAAGTTTGGCGAGTGCGATAACTCTAACAACATAATTATTAAAGCAATACGATAAGATATAAGTTGGAGAATAAGGTAATGACTGTGTGAACCACATGGGTATGGCAAGGCAATCAAGAGAAACAGAGATAACGTTAATGGCGCTTCCTAAACAATATAGGATAATTACTATACTCTACCATACTGTACTGTACTAACACTAACTGCACCCCTACTAGTCACTCTAGAAATTTGATCCCTCTTGGCTAAATAGAACGATGATAGCTTCGTGTACTACTAGATGTACCCACTATCCTCCATGTTTGACTGTATATCTCTAGTTGCTATCATAGGTACCCAGCGTGTACCTATCCCCACTAGATGTACCCCTTCAATAAGTAATAATGGTAATTCTATGTACTCCTAGCTGACGTCATAGGTGCCGCCTGCTCCTATCTCCACTAGGTTTACCCCCTTAATAATTATTAATAATAGTGGTAGCTTCGTGTACCCCTAGCTGACTACATAGTTGCCATCTGTTCCTATCTCCACTAGGTGTACCCACTACCCTGCCCCATTCGATCGGCTCCCTAACTCGTAGATACCCGTGCTGGCCCCACAGTGGGGTGTATTACTCCCCAAAGTGGCAACCCGATACCACTTATAATGCACGACTTATACCTACACGATGCAACAACGTCTTACCTACCAGCCCGGACCCACACAGGCACGTGACCCCGTTGGATTTGTGTTGCCACCGCTAATCCGATTTGGCCTCTAACAATCAGACCTAGTAGGCGTGTCCCGTCCTCGACTTGGGTCGAGCTCACAAAGATACTTAATGGGCTACTGGACTGAAAAGGGCCCCCATTACTTGACACAAGCTATCCACCAAAGCTTGGTCCCTTCTAATACATCCCACTTAACCCACTTCTTATTCATGTTTCAATTACATGTTTTAAATTTGGTTAAGGTTTTCCATTAGTAATTCCACAGGCCACCCAAGGCACCCACTTAACCCCTATGTCCCACTTACATTTTTTACCTTGGTTAAGTGTTACTAATCGTATTTCCTCATGCCACCCATGGCACCCACTAGATTCCACATGCCACCCAAGGCACCCACTTAACCCCCTCATGTCCCACTACATGTTTATCTGGTTAAGTGTTTCCTAATTCATTAAGATCGTAACCTCATAAAGACCTCTCACATTAGACTGGCATTTGTGGCCGCTGGTTTTGCCGGGCGGGTCCGGGCAGTCTTACACCACAAAAGAGCCTAACATCGTGTCTTTACAATTGTTATGTATTAAGTTTATGCCTAAGACCTCTCACATTAGACTGACATTTGTGGCAGCTGGATTTGCCGGGCAGGTCCGGGCAGTCTTACACCACAAAAGAGCCTAACCTCGTGTCTTAGAGGATTAATTACCCTTAATTAATCATTCCCCAATTTGAATTACTTTCCTATTCAAATTATCAATCAATTCCAAATTTAACGATGTCCATAATTGACTCAATTATGTCCATCCATTTATGTTATGTAAAATCATACCAATTTTCACCATAATTATATTTTATGCCTTTTAAGCCATTTATGCTCATCTATTTATGGTATATAAATTATACCAATTTCATTACTAATTAATTTTATTCCTTAAAATTAGTTACATGCCTTTTTAGGCCATTACATGCCAAATTCACAATATGTGTGTATCCACTATTATCCCCATCGTACCCCCGTCATTCGTTCGCTTATCATGACATATACATATTAGACTAACAAATGGTCTAATACTAAAAGAAAAGGGAATAAACTTCACAAAGTCACATATACACAATAATAGATCTAATTTGCATCTAACTTCCAATTAAGAATTACAACATACTTGCATAGTCTTTATATTATCAAGGATCCAAAAATCATAGATCTAAAGGTGTGAGCTTGCATGTATGAACATAGTTTTACACCCAACTAGCCTAGGTAATTATCACAAACTTACATAAACTGTGTATGTCGTCAACTTAAACATAAAGGTGTCATCTTGGATAATTATGGATCCAATAAAGGTGTTAACTTGGATAAACTATGGATCCACATAAAGGTGTAAACTTGCATAACTAGGCATGTCATAGATTCAACATAAAAATGTCAACTTGAATATGGATCTAAACTTTAAAGGTGTGAACTTGTATATATATGAATCCAATTATCACTTAAACTTGCATATGAACATAATACCTATACGAACTAGCATATGTTCCCCATCCATATTCGCATAAAAAAACTGATGTTATAAACCTAGGTGGTTGGATTATAAAAAGGGATTCATTGACACAAGTTAAAATCATGAATTACTGGCATATATTTTAGATCCAAACTTACATAACATCATATAACTCGCATACAACTTGCGTGATCCTATTAACTTGCATAACAGCATATGTACAACTTGCATAATCATATTAACTTGCATAACATCAAATATGAAACTTGCATAATCATATTAACTTGCATAACATCATATATAAAACTTGCATAACATCATATGTGAAACTTGCATAACATCATATATGAAACTTGCATAACATCATATGTGAAACTTGCATAACATCATACATGAAACTTGCATAACATCATATATGAAACTTGCATAACATCATATATAAAACTTGCATAACATCATATGTGAACTTGCATAACATCATACATGAAACTTGCATAACATCATATATATATATATATGAATCAAGTTAACTTACATGATTAAACATATGAATTAGATTCACAACCACAACTTATAATCCAACGTATATCACATCATAATTAATTTAGCAATTATTTTGTTAAGGTGATCGAACTCACTACTCAAAAGCGGTCTTGATTTCTGAATTCTGATTTCTGGAGTTGTATTAGCTCTCCTTTGAAGAAGATTCATTGTTAGGGTTGAATAAAACTGATTTGATTTGTTGTTCTTCCTCTTTAATTTGGTGGTGGCTGCTCTAGGGTTCAAGACAACAACATGACAGCCATAGTTTCAGTTTTAATTCTGATATACGGTTTGAGTCTATGGGTCTTTTTATAGAGCTTTGAATTAATTTAAGCTGTCGGATCACTCTAGGATCCATCTAGGCCTTAGAAACCAAGAAATGATGTCAATAGACCAACCAGAAATCGCCACCTAAGCCCTAAAACATAAAATTTCGTCATAGACCAATTAGGGCCGGCGGGACCAATTCCAAACCTCCTGAGTCGACCCTGGGGTCGACCCAGCGGGTCTTGGGTTGACCCATAAAATAGGTCGGTTTGGTGTTTTGCCTCCCCACTTCCGCTGTTTTGAATTTTTTTCTTAAATTTTAGGTTGAATTTTATTTTATTTATATATATATATATTTCTATCTTCCTAATTAACCATTTTCACACTAAACTACTTTTTGAACCGCGTTCACACTAAGCCGCTTTTTAGCCATTCCCCTAAAACAAAAATATGGCGTTGGCGAGGATCAAACTCTGTACCTCTTGTATGCAAGTCACACGTTCCAACCAAATAAGCTACTAAGTCTTTTGCTTACAAACCTTAGAACAATACTAAACATTTGTTCTTTAATTTAGTTAATTCGATTATTCAAAAATCCAGGGTGTTACATGAAATCATTTCGAAAACGAATTTAAAACGACTTGAAAAATATGTTTTAAAAGGAAATCGATGAAATATATATATATATATATATATATATATATATTATATATATAATGGCCTGAATAGAACGCGCTGAGCTGCGGTAGTTCGTGAATTTCGACCATTGACTTCGAATTAACAGTACGGGAGATCCGACCGTCGGATTCTCCTAAAACCGGAACCGTTAGGTTCGTATCAAAAAGAGCTTTCTAACAATATTAGAAATTTGAAATCTAACAGTTGGATTTGGAATTATGTCCAAATCAAATTTGGAAAGGGTCGCGGTAAGTGCAGATCGATGGCCGTTATTGAAAATCGACTGTACGAGCCTTGATAAAATTATCAAAAATATTAATAATTTGTGTAAAATCATAAGAAATGATTTATGAAGAACTAGGATGAAAAATACCACATTTGTAAAGATAAAATTAGATTTTTATCGAAATGAACTAGTTTTGGACTAAAATAAAAACCCAATTATTTTTAAGTAAATAAATTGGATTTGAAATGGGTTTTAAATAACCAGAATTTCTAATATATTTAATTAGAATTGATTTGTGGGTTTATCGTGAATGGTGTTTTAAATAACACTTGTTCTTTAACTCGATGATAAATATAATGTGATTTGGGTTTATCATGAACTGTGTTTTAAATGACATTAGTTCTTTAACCCAGCAAAAGGAGTTTTATTGAGACTGTAATTAGATTAAAACGTGAATTGATAATTTAAATCATCAAATTTGGAAAGTGATCGAGAATGGAGTATTACCAGTTTTGCTCCCAAGCGATAGTTAAATCTTTAATTGGATTTGAACATGGAATGGTAATTAATTTTACCGATAACACCGTGGTGTTAGATATGGAGTATTACTAGTTTTGCTTCATGGGATGAATAGGGTGGGATTGGGAAATAAAATAAATAATTACTTCGGTGTGGTTCGCTAATCCTGACTAGTTTGGAAAACCTTATCATGGTTTGAAATAATATCCAAAGGAAGATTAAAGAATAAATTTAGAAGAATTTATCTTTGATAAAATTAATGGGAACCTTTCCCTAAGAATGTGAAATTTAGAAACTAACTATAGGTTGGCTAATAAGGATGGTTTCCTGGGTATTGATCTGATGTTGGTTTCGGCCTTTGGGGTTAATATTTGGGGAATTGTTCTCTTGCTAATTTACGGTTAGTGACTGATGAATTGGAATGAGGCGTTTGTTGTGTTTGTATGACATTTGTTTATTATATACACGGGTTATTCGGAAAGGTCGGGCTTATACCCATTCTTAATAACCGATTCGGCGATAAGTCGAAGATGAAGATAGTGGTTGAAGACCAGAAGTCTTCACATCGTTTGGGTGATTACTGATGATCTTGATTGGGCTGTACACCCAAGATGAGGGAATCAGTTGGTGATCGTCCAGACGTACTTGGAGATCGATGGATATGCGAGGAAAGTGCCTCCGGTTTCGTTCAGACCCGGAACGAACTTGTAAATGGACTGTGTGTCTGACATTGGATTCTATTCTGTGTTGATTGATCTCTATTAAATATACATCTGTTTGGTGGCGGAGAATTTATTCTCTTGCTTAACGCCCTTTTCTGAGACGTACGAGCTCAGAGATTGTATATCGATGGACATCAGTCGCATGGCATGAATTGCCAGTATGGCATGCCTAAGTGGCAAATGATCAAGGCTTCTGTTGAAAAGCAAAGTCTTGTGGTTGATGATCAAAGCACGGCCTACATGGCATAGCTTTGTGTATAGCGTGGATTCGCGAGCCTCACACCTTGGTATGAGTTAAAAACGGGATAAGGACTGCAGGGAGAGCACGACGTTTCTTTCTAGCTAGAGGTAGTGTCAGTGCTTAAACTGGCTGACATTTATATAATTTTTACCTATGTGGTTGTTGGAATGAGGCGCCTCGATTTTAGGTCTATTAGGACCGGGAAACATGTGTTCAGGAATACTAATCCACTAACGTAAGTGTGGACCGGCCCTGAAGCATCCAAGGGTTACCCAGAGTGTGTAGTCCTGAGGCATTTGCTAGAGTGTCTCGAAGCGGAGAGGAGCTTGCCCCTTGCCTCGACTCATGACGAAAATCCAATTTCCAATACGAGATATTTCGGTTTTATCTGTAGAGCCTAGTATGGCGACATAGTGGTATGGGGCACTTACGCCACCGAGGATTGATATTTATGATTGAAATTGTTTTGACACTATACACTTATAATAGTATCAAATGATTTGTTTTAAACATACCAAGCATGTTTGGCTATTATAAGGTAAAAACCTTATCCTCCGGCTTGCGTTGCATTGTGTGATGGGACCTGGTTCTTATAATAGCTTCATTTTTCTTTTCTTAGCATTGCGCTGTTTGTTTTATGCACTGGTATTCTTGGGAGGAAATTCGTTCTGTGTTATACGGCGTGGTCCCTTGATTTACCGAACTTTAAAAACCAATATTAATAACTGTTTTAATTCTCACACCAGTCACAAGACTGACCTGGAGATTATTGTTTTAACCTGAACTCACGGTGCCCCTATTTTCGACACGGGCAGCTAGTAGTTTTGGTTTTGCAGATTATATTCATAGGATCCTGATTTACAACTGGAACGATGCTCGGAAAGCTCTGTATCCGTGTATTACTTCTAGTTGTTTATTGTATTATTTTTCCACTACAGTACTATATTTAAATCTCTGATATTCTTTGTTGTAAAATATTTATTCATACTTTGTGTATTCTTGTATTCTGATGAAATTTTTGTAAATAACAATGAAATGTTCTTCTATTTGCGTTCTGATCTGTCTTGTTTTCAATTCAATTCGGGCTTTCCTTACCGGGGAAGTACGGGTCGCTACATCTCAGACCTTGAATGGAAACATCCTTAACTTCAAAACGGACAAAACCACTTACCTCGAATAATCAACGTTATAAAAATCAATTATTCATTTTAAACCCGTAACGTTTTTTCTTCTTACTCTACCAAGTTTAATTATAGATTACCCTTTTTGTTTATAATGTTAAATTTTTAAGTTTGTTTCTTTATCGAATTCTATATATATCGATACATTGATTTTTAACTATCAATTTTTCTTAAAAATATTCTAACTCCCAAAATTTCCGGAAAATTTCGCCATAACCTCCTTTGTACCGGGTGCATCGGGAAAATTCCCAAACCCCCACACAGGCCTCTCCAATCAAAAAGAAAAAGAAAAAGCAAAGAGGCTTGCCGATATGGTGCATAAAACCTCATATGGAATTTAAACGTGTACCATTTTGTCGGGCACATAAATTAAAATCTTCATATACTTCATCCTAAACCTGCTCAGCCTATATTCACCTATTTTCCAATTTATCCCAACTCAATCCGGTCATTCCTAACTCAATTTGCTAATTTATTCTTTAATTAGCTATTTTGCTAAATCCCTTTATTTTGAACATATCATGTTCAAATATATTTTAATTAACTTATAAACAAGTAGAATTTCATTTCTAGCTTGAGTTTCAAGATTGGATTTCAAATATGAATCCACAAAACCAATTTACTTATCCAACGCCAATTTCGATTCAAAACTCGATTAACTATTTATTCTTCAAAAGTAGTTAAATCTGTTTAATAACTAAAAATCTGATTTTTGTTTCAAAAATCATTTCACTTACTTCACTGGAGTTCATATTTATTTTATATCTCCAGTCTGGATTTTTCTAATGGCAATTCGGATTTTATTTCTTTAAAATCCTTTTATTTATTTAAATAAACTGTTATGGTTTTTAAATGATTTCGGCGCTGCTTTTATGAAACGGCGCTGCTTTTATGAAAATTTGATTTTGACGTAACCCAATATCTATCAGACAAAATCCCGTTTTTTCTCTTCCATTAGAAAACTATTATTCAACTCGTCCTGACAATTCTTGTTTCAAAGTATTCTGACTTTAATTGAGTTCTATATATCCAATTGAAGTTCAAAACGCCAATTTACGAACTACCGCGCTGCGGCGAGTTCGTTTTAATTATATTTATACATATAAACGTTTTAAACTTCATTTAAAATAAATTCAACTCTATTCTAATATATTTTAATATATATTAACCCAATTTTCCCAACTCAGCTTATGAATTCTGATTATCTCTACTTGCCCATTTTTCGTTTCTCGGTTATAAATTTATTTATAACTCGATCTGCTATATTCATTTCCAATTCCGTTAGGAACATATTACTTTATAAAATCCGATGAAATCAAATTCCAAATATAATTTCTTAGACTAATCTCAATTCATTTTTATATTCCGAATATCGAAATAAAACCCATCGTTCCCTTTCTGAAATGATTACCTATTCACGGATTGATTCATTTTTGAACTTAAATTTCCAAATTATCAAATGATAATTTTTCCTTAATTTATAAACGTTATTTATAAATTTAACTTCCTTGTTTTATAAAAACAAGTTTCCATTTCGATTCCATTTCAAATTCTATTTTCATATTCATACTTGAATTTAAATATTTAAATTATCTTTTGATAATTAATTCATTATATTTATAAACACCATTTTATAAATTTCCTTGTTTCATATATTTGAACAAGTCTATTTCAAAATCTATTTAAAAACTGGAATCTTATTTTGGAAATTTCTTATAATAACTTATATATATAACACCCAATTTATTTCATATTCAATTTAACTTCTATTTAAATAAATTTGAATTAATCAAATTCAAATCATAATCCTTACGGATTTATTTTAGTTCAATTTATATTCTGAACATCAGAATAAATTCCATCGTTTATTTCTTTAAAACGATTTCCCCATTTCTATTTTTAAATTCACATTTGAATTTAAATATTCGAATTATCCAATGATAATTTTTCCACTTCATTTATAAACCCCGTTTATAAATTCATTTCACTTTTCTGCATTATTAATTTATAAACCACGTTTATAAATTCATTCCAAATCCCTCATTAGCGATTTATAAACAACGTTTATAAATTCCAATACTTGTTTTATATTCTAAACAAGCTAATATTTTTATAGCCCATTCAAAATTCAAATTCTATTTTTTTTTAAAAGAAATAGATTTCCCCATTTAAACCTCAAATATCCTTTTTATGATATTTTTATAAATTACCATTTAGGTCCAATGATATTTTAAACACTCAAAAACAACCAATTAAAATTGACAGGTTTTCTAACACATCATATATGATAATATATATGAAAAACAAACAATAATATTTTTGAGGAATCCAGTTGGATCCATCCAACCTGTTTTCTTGCATCCAGAGTCGTTAGCCAACATAAATAATACCCATCCTGCTTCGAGGCAGGATATCGCGGTATGAAGGTCATCCACTATATATATTGTTGGGCGCATAGGGAAATCATCCGCTAATGGTACTGCGGGCATCTGCTAATGAGACTGCGGGAATATCCGACCACCAATATATATATATATATATATATATATATATATATATATAATAGCAACCCCCAAGCCTAAATAACTAATATATTTAAGATGCACAAAAACATTGAATGCAACCAAACAAGCAACAAACAATTATTTTTAACTGATAAAAATAATTTTAAATAAAAGGTGAGTGAGATTTACTCACTGTGATTTGCCGAAATATCCCATTTAATTCCATGTTTGACGTCTAAGTATCGTCTTGACCGATTTATTTATTACCTAAAATTATTAGGTTTTAAATTATTAATTAACCATTTATTAACAAATGAATGAATAAATCTCCTATATATTTTAAAATTGGAAAACAACGAATACCTTACTTGCCTTAATCTTTCTTCCCTCTCTAGAATTCTGGTCGACATTTTCCTTTCTCCTTCCCAAATGAACATCATCGCTGGTTGCAACAATCAGCTTTCCCATCCCGTACCCCTCCTCTTCACATCATTGATTTTTATTTTTATTTTTGGAAATTGTGACCATTGAAGAACTTCTCGAAGCCTTCTACTACCCACGACTCCACCAGTACAACGTCGAGCCCTTTCTCCCTGCTACAGTGAACTCGCGAGTTCCTCAATTTCTATATTCAATGCTACCCGACATTGCGATGTTCGAGTTCGAACTCCAAAACCTTGTCGCGCGCTGCTCCTCACTACCATGTATTCGAAACAAAGCTCGCAGTCGCGCACCCCTTTCCATTTGATTCCCCGACACAGCAAATTGCCATTGAAGACCCGAACCTCCAAATCGATGATAGTCCTAATACTACCGAACCCTAGCTGAATGATTTCCGTCGCTCGTGCATCCCTTCCTCAGTGTCGGATTCGAATTCTTTTTTTTTATTTTACTTTAACTTTCTGAAGGTTTTGATTTGGGTTTAAAGAAGAGGAGGAAGCGACTTTGATTGAAGAAAGGGAGAAAATCTGATTTCACCCAACAGAAGTGGACCGGTTATACGTTTAAAGCTTTGATTTTCTCCTTTTAAAGCTCAGATCAATTTATTTTTCAAAGGAGCAAACTAATATAAACCAAGGGAAGAAGATGTCCCGATATTTATAGATGGTGAATACTTAAGCACTACGGAATGTGTGGTACAGTATATTTAATGTGATTTGAGTTTGATTTAACCTTGATTTGATTTAAAAAGATTTTTATTCTTTTTAAATAGATTCTGATTTAGTGTAACACCCCACCTCCGTTAAGGACACTCACAAAGGAAATGCCTTAACTTTGGTGGAGCATTTTAGTAAACAGAACAAAAAATTTCAAGACAGATAAACAATACTTGAAAAATTATTACTTTATTTCAGCGGAAAACAGAAATCAGTATAGTTACATCTTTACCAAAAACTCAAATACATAAATATCAGTCTTGTTCAGAAAGTCAACAGAGTGCAAAACTTTAAAATCATAATCCCCACAGAAGATGCCATAAGAAGTTAAGCCATACTTTACGCACTTCAAGCAGAAGAAATCCGGATCAAGCTAAAGTATTCCCTCCTTGTAAAACCTAGGGGAAACGGAAGAAAAAGAGGCGAAAACAAGCAAGGTCAGACAAAAATTCCGGCAAGTCCAGTGACTTTCAGCATATGAACAGATAATAATAATTATGACATGAAAACAAGCTGGATAAGAGATAACAGTAACAAGAGCAGCAGATGTACTTAGGTTAAACAGAAGAAACAAAATAATATTACTTTTTATTTCTCTGCACTAATACTAGTATAACAGGATTAGGGTTATCCTAATGTCTAAACTAAACAGAAATGGGAACAGAATAATTTCCACAGAAGAGAATGCTAGTAATGGGCCTTTACCGCCCCAACAGAAGGTACAGAAACATAATGCTAATAATGGGCCTTTACCACCCGAACAAAAGGTACATAAACAAAAACAGATTAATCCCTATGGAAACAGAATGTAGAATTAGGTGTACACTAGTAAATGGGCCTTTACCACCCCAACAGACGGTACCACGCAGAAACAGACAGGTGTTACCACCCAACAGAAACAGACGGTACCAACAGACAGAACTAAGTGTACCCTAAAACCCTACCCCAAGCGATCGGCTCCCTAATACATAAATACCCTGTGCCAGCCCCACAAAAGGGTGTATCACTCCCCAAAGTGGCAACCTTTAAATGACGCAGACCTATTTACAGATGTCACGACGTCTTATATCCTTAGAGGCAGACCGGGTTCCATGCACGCACATGACCCGGTTGGAGCGCACCATCAACACCCCTCGCCATTATCAGAATGAACCGCTTATAATTAGTTTAGTAAGCGTGCCCGGACCCTACCTACTGTTGGGTCAAAGTTTTGATACCAGAAAGGGTTACTGACTAAATTGGGTCCCAAACAACAGACGACACAAGTAATTTCCCTCCTAACCTTGTGTCCCCAGACTAACAGATTTCAAATTAACTTGTTTACAAGTTCAGACATACAGAGTTCAGATCAACTAGTTCACAGATCAGACAAGTTTTTAGACTAACGGATCAGATATACGGATTTAACAGATTTACAGATTTGTCTAACTTTGTAATTGGGCCTACAGATTCACGAAACGGGTTTATTAAATTCATTAGTCCAATTGGTTCAACCCTATCCACCGAACACGTTTTAGACATCATATTTATCTTAAATTTGTATTATTTAAAAATTAATGCACAGACCTCTCACATTAGAGTGACAGTTTGCGGCCACTGGTTAGGCCAGTTGGTTCCGGGCAGATTTCTGCTGTAAACTGAGTCTAACCTCGGGTTTCAAGCACGTTATGACTAACTTCTCACATTAGAACCTATTGTTTGCGGCCACTGGATGTGCCGGGCGGTTCCGGGTAGGATTACGCTGCAAACTCATTCTAACCTCGAGTTAGCCATGTTTCATGTTTAGCCAATGCATTCATTCACAGACTATGCTAATATCAGACTAATCATGCTAATTTAACAAATTAACATCTGTACAAGTTACAGCAGATTATTCGAGATTCTATTAACAAGTTTTGCTCAATTTTAAATCGAGCCTACAGATTTACATCAAATTTCAGCATTTCAGTTCCAATAGATTACGCCATTCAACAGATTAAACAGATAACAGATCTTGTAGATTAGGCGATTTAGCAGATTTAGCAGATAAGGCAATTTAACCTAATTAGCAGATAAGGCAATATAACTGAACTAGCAGATTAGGCAATATAACAGATTTAATCATTCCTTAAAGTTTCATAGACATATCCTGCCTAATTATAAATTTGGCCTAAGTTTGCATGCCTAAATAGTTGTCATGATTCACAATATGATCATATCCCTACGTTTGCATTGAATTTACATGGCACAGATTATGGTCATAATTTACCATATAACACATGTCCCAAATTTAGTTAAACTTGCCTAGTACGAAAGATTCACATATAAATTATACCAAATGTAGCCATCAATTTCATTGCATGTCATATATTCAAAAATCTCTCACTTAGGTGTTATTCACATTTAATAGTTATCAAATCTTAATATAGATCTTCACACCTAAGTCATATTCTCTTTTTATCTCAAGTCATGAATCGTTATATAAAAATATACCCAACAATCTAGAACTTTAAATGTAACAGCCCGCATTTTACGTATCGGAAGATCGTAAAATATTTTTATTTTATTCCCTGAGGGTTGGATCATTCTCATCTTTTGATATGTTGCTTATGGGGATGTGTGACATGTCCGTAATTTTTACCGATTTTGTTTGTGACCGTTTTGCCCCTATCAGTCTTGTACTGGGCATAACTTTTGAATCAGGTCGAATTAGAGGGTGAGACCTATGCCATTGGAAAGGAAATGATGATTCCCTTTCCGTAGAGTGGTTACATTAAGGATTTGGTTCAGCGGTTTGGGAGAAATCGCTGTTTTAAGGTTTTTCAGTTGGCTGTTCAGGTTTTGGAAGGCTAATGGGCTGATTTGGAGAAGGCCCATTAGAGGGTAGGTGGAGACTATAAATAGGGGGTAAGGGATATGGAGAAAGGTTGGCATTTTCCATTCTCTTATGGGGAGGCTTTGATCTCCTTCTTCCTCTAACACCTTTCCACCATTAAAATTCCAAATCCAAGGGGGAAATCGAAGATCTATACCATTCGAGGCTAGATCAACATCGTTTCAAGGGCGAATTCATCGGATTAAAGAGTTTGATTCGAAGTGTTCGCTGTCCGGATTGCGTTTTCATTGCTTTTGCTTAGATTTGGATAATTGGTGAGTGATTTACATCTCTCATTCGGATTCATGCAAGTATATGGGTTTTAGGATGTCAATTTCATCATTTCCATGTTATTTTCCTTAGATCCACACCATGCTAAGTCCATTTTATATATGAATCACCTTAGGATCTGATCTAGATAATTTAAATGGTTAATTTTATGACTTTTCTCAAGATTATGTAAGTTAGATCCGTTTTTATGTTCATATGATTCACTTATCATGTTTTGGGAAATTTATGTGTTTTGATGGAAATTGTTAGATTGATGATATTGTTGGTTGCATAATATGTTTGTGATTGCATTTGGATGAATCGGATAAGCCGGTTTCATCGGATTAGTCGTTTGGCGAAGTTTTGGTCGAAATCGAAGTCGAAATGGAGCTGTGCAGGGTTCTGGTCGGTTTTTCCCTGATCGGGTCGGTCTGATGGCTCTGGTCGGTCCAGAAGGATTTGGGCTGAGGCGGTCGGTCGTTTTATAGCTTGGGAAGCAAGACAGGAAGCTGGTCGTTCTGGAGTAGGCTAGTCGGTTTTAAGCTGGTCGTTCTGGAGCAGGCTAGTCGGTTTTAAGCTGGTCGTTCTGGAGCAGGCTAGTCAGTTTTAAGTTGGTCGTTCTGGAGCAGGCTGGTCGGTTTTAAGTTGGTCGTTCTGGAGCAGGCTGGTCGGTTTTAACAGGGTCTTGGAGCTGGTCGGTCTGATCGGTCCAGAAGGTTGAGAAGAGAATCTGGTCGACTCAGGAGGGTTCTGGTCGGTCCAGAAGGAGCAGAGGGGGGTCTGATTGGTCTAGAAGTACCAAAGGGGGTCTGGTCGGTTCAGAATGGGTCTGGTCGGCATTTCTAGTGGAAATTTCTGATCGGGCACTTCTAGTGATGACGTAACTTCGAGGTGATTCAAGTAGGAAGGCTCGAAGTGGTGAATGTGTTCGTTGATCAAGGTGGAACAACGAATGCAGTGACAGCTCAAAGGTCGTGAGTTGGTGGATAATGGCTGCTCGAGAAGGTTGCTTGAGCTATGAAACATCGTCAAGGTTGGACGATTAGAGATGCGAAGGCCGAGAAGTCATCGTTGTCGTAAGTTCTAGCAGGCTCAAAGCAGGGGTACGATGGGTATCGTTGAAAGGCCCAAAAGACCGGTTGTTGGTCGAGTACCCTGGGTCTTTCTGGTTGGGGAAAGGCCTAGTGTCAAGGTTGGACATTGCCAAGGTTGGGCATATGGAGTTCATGCTAGAACTGGGGTTATCATTAGCCCTTGACATATGGCAAGGTTGGCCGTCATACGACAATGATTGTTTCGAAGCAGGATTGGCGGTGATAGCCAGAGTCGGTTATGGATGATTGTTTGTTCTGTTTGTACTATCTCACATAGATTATCCAAAGTCGAGGGAGATGTTCTTTGAGTGCTTAAGTGATATTGGTTTAGGCCTCTGGCGAGGGTACTTGAGGAATGTTAAACTCGATTAGGGTTGTCTGTGTGAGACTTATATAATCTGGATGTTATGTGTGTTCTCTATGATTGAATGGGTGTTCTGGTTTCTATGGATGAATGGTTAAAATGCTTGGTGTAAAGGCTATCACTGTCCGATGTGGGGAAGATAAGGTTGAGTTCTTCTCTGGTGATGTGGGTAGATAAGTTGTTCATTTACCCATTCTCATATGCTTTCTTGTTGAAGTTTGTTAGCTGTATTATCGCTCACTAAGACTATTGTCTGACTCAAGGTTTTATGTCTCCTCTTATTACCTTGGGCTGTTCATCCGGTTGTTGATGGGCAGACTAAGTAGCATGTTACAGGTAATGGAGCTTAATGATACGAGGAAGCTGAGCGATGACGAGCAGGAGGCTGGCGTACCAGTTTTATTATATCTAGTATTTCTGTTTCCGCTGTTTGAGTTGCTTGAGAGTTGTAGTGAGGCCTTATGTACAAACTTGGATATCAGTTGGATAATCTTTCTGGATGTTGAAAGGGTTTCAAAAGTTTGCTATATGATACCTCATTACTATCACCTGTTGTATATGTTCTATTATATTTTATCCTTGCGCTGTGAGTTCTACGACAGGTTTCGATGTGTTCACTTACTATGATGATCGTCCATAGCAGCCTGGCATGCCTTTTAGCGCATTATTCCTCTTGTTTAGTGCAGGGGTTATGGGCGGTCGTCACATTTGGTATCAGAGCTCTGGTCAACGATTTTGGCCAAAGTTCAAAGACGTAATTGCGTATGAGGGACGTATTTGTAGATTTCAGTTGGATGTTACTATATGTATATTAACATATATAGTAGTAGCGGTTGTATTCTTTTAGCAGTTTTCTTGGAATTGGCTAACTATTCTAAATTTCAGATTTAGAATGAGTAGACGACAATCAAGGCACGCTGCTAGGAGAGCTAATACTGGAGGGGGAAATGGTGGTGAGCCAGATTACCCGGCCATGTTTGAAGCCATGGCAGAAGCAATTATGCGAGGGGTACCCGCTCCAGTGGCGGCCACGGTAGATGTAGGGGTGCGAGTTCCTAGGGTAGATTTTGCAAAGATGTGCAAGGACTTTACATCTCCAGGAGGGAAACCATTCAAGGGAACTGAGCCAGCTGAAGAGGTTCAGAGGTGGATGGATTCATGTGTTTGAATCTTTGGAGACTTGGGTATTGAGGATGCAATGAAGAGAAAGCTTGCATCAAGGCAGCTGCAGAGCAAGGCCATGGAATGGTGGAATTCTGTTATACTCGAGACTCCGGAAGAGGAGATTTCATGGGAGCAATTCCAAGCTAAGTTTGAAGCAAAGTTTATCTCCACTGCTCAAAAGTCCGTTCTCTTCAAGAAGTTCGTAGAGTTAAGCAGAATGGCAGATCAGTTCTTGACTACATTTCTGATTTTGAGGCTTTGTCTAGATATGCTCGTTCATACATTGATACACCCTATCAGAAGAACGAGAAGTTTGTCTTGGGTTTGGATGCTCATATTGGAAAGCCGCTTGTGGACCACCTTGATGATTCATTTGAAAAGATTGTGGAAAAGGCTATTCGTCACGAGAGCTTGTTTCCCAAGGAAGCAAATGTTGTTGCTACAACCAAGGAGGCTCAAAAACCATAGCAGGGTGGTAATAATAAAAAGAGGAAGCAGCAATAACAGAAAGGAAAGGATGGCCAAAAGAAACCCAAGAATGAGGTGGTTTGTTTTAACTGCCAACAGAAGGGTCATTATTCAAATGAGTGCAAGAATCCCAAAGCTGAGAAGAAGTGCTTCAAGTGTGGAAAGCCTGGGCATGAGAGGAAAGATTGTCCAGAATCAGCTAAGGGCAAGCAGATTGTGAAGGCATATGCTTTGGACGCTGTGCCATCTTCTTCAAGAGCTCCTACTGCGGAAGAGAAGGGAAAGGGTGTCGTGGTGCAAGGTACTTTTTCCGTTAATGGTGTTTCAGTTCGAGTTTTGTAAGATACTGGAGCATCACATTCATTCATCTGCAATGAGCTTGTTTGTCGCTTGGGTTTGGAACCCGAGATTTGTGATAGGCCATTAATCGTGACAAATCCAGTTGGGGTTCGTCCAGTTTGTGCATGATTTGTCGTGGTCTAGTATTATCGAGTCATGGTTGCTCTTTTATGTGTGATTGCTTTGTTCTTAACTTCGCTGGGTATGGGATCATCTTGGGCATGGATTGGCTCAAGAGATACGCGGCAAGGGTGAATTGCGAGAAGCTAGAGGTGAGGGTCGGGGATGTGGAAGGGCGAAAGGTGTTGATTAGATGTAAGCGCGAAGACGGGGTCTTCGTGAGTTATCTATATTCGCTTGGGATTCCACAGGAAGACCTATCATCAATGCTGATCGCTAATGAGTATGTGGATGTCTTTGACGAGGTCAAAGGGTTGCCGCCGCATCGTGAGATCGAGTTTAGGATCGATTTGGTCGAAGGTGCTAGACCAATTGTTATGCCCCTTAGGCAGATGGCGCCTAGGGAACAGCGAGAGTTAGAGGTGCAAGTTCGTGACCTTTTGGGTAAAGGATTCATTCGGAGGAGTGTTTCCGAGTGGGGTGCACCAGTCGTGTTTGCAACTAAGGCAGATGGCTCGTTAAGGTTGTGTGTGGACTATCGTGAGCTGAACAAGGTGACTAAGAAGAACAAGTATCCGTTGCCAAGGATTGATGACTTGTTCGATCAGCTTCACGAATCCAAAGTGTTTTCTCAGATGGATCTGGCAACGGGATTTCACCAGTTGAGAGTGGCTAAGGATAGTGTGCCAAAGACTGCTTTTAGGACACCATCCGGGTTCTTCGAGTGGTTGGTGATGCCATTCGGATTGACTAACGCGCCAGCGTATTTTGTGGATCTTATGAATAGAGTGTTCAGAGATCAGTTGAATAAGTTTGTGCTTGTGTTCGTGGATGATATACTGGCTTACTCCAGAAATGTGGAAGAACATAAGACGCATTTGAGAGTTGTGTTAGAGATCTTGCGAAAGCATCAGCTTAAGGCTAAGTTCTCAAAGTGTCACTTTTGGAAAGATGAAGTGAGGTTCTTGGGTCATGTTGTTTCTGGGAAAGGTATAGCGGTTGACCCCGCTAAAGTGGCAGCAATCCAGGACTGGGATAGACCAAAGAATGCGACGGATATTCAAAGTTTCCTTAGGTTGGCTGGTTATTACCGAAGGTTTATCAAGGATTTCTCCAAGATAGCTGCACCATTAACAGGATTGACGAAGAAGAACCAAGTGTTCACATTGGATGCAAAGTGTGAACAAGCGTTCGAAATCTTGAAGGAGAGATTGACGAGTGCACCTGTGTTGACCATTCCAGGTGGGAATGAAGAGATGGTGGTGTATACTGATGCATGTGGTACTGGACTTGGAGCAGTGCTCATGCAGAAGGATAAAGTTGTGGCCTATGCGAGTCGACAGCTAAAGCCGCATGAGAAGAACTATCCAACTCATGATTTGGAGTTGGCAGCGATTGTGTTTGCTCTGAAGATGTGGAGACATTACCTGTTGGGAGTACGATTCGAGTTGTTTACGGATCACAAGTCGTTGAAGTATCTTTTCTCCCAAAAGGATTTGAATCTTCGGCAGCAACGATGTTTAGAGTTTCTGGCATCGTATGATTTTGGTATAGCCTATACTCCTGGCAAAGGCAATGCAGTTGCAGATGCATTGAGTCAAAGACACGCAAGTTTGGGAGCGATGTTTTCGGAATGGAAGGGCCTCGAGTACTTGGCAAGGTTCGATTTCAGGCCAAGGTGTGAGTTGGAACCTGAAATGTTGGCAAGCTTGTCGATAAGACCTACTCTTATCGAAAGGATTGGCGAGAGCCAAAGGAAAGATGCGAAGCTTGTCGAATTCATTCAGAAACTGGAACCGGAGACGGTTAGTTGTTCCTGATATCGACGGATTGAGGGATGAGGTTCTGAGAGAATGTCATCACTCGAAGCTAACGATTCATCCTGGTGGTAATAAAATGTATCAGGACATGAAGAGAGCCTACTACTGGGAAGGGATGAAAAGAGATATTGGAAAATTCATTTCCAAGTGTATGAACTGTCAGTTGGTGAAAGCTGAACAGAAGAAGCCGAGTGGTTTACTTCAGCCATTAGAAGTTCCTACATGGAAGTGGGTGCAGATATCGATGGATTTTATCGATGGACTACCTAGAATTGGGCAGGAAATGAAGGGATTTGGGTCATTGTGGATCGTTTGACCAAAAGTGCGAGATTTATTCCTGTCAAGTCAACTAGGACAGCATCAAAATTGGCTGAGCTTTATGTGAAATGGATAGTTCGATTCCATGGTGTCCCAAAGAGTATAGTAAGTGACCGGGATCCATTGTTCACGAGTGGATTTTGGAAAAGTTTGCAAGAAGCTTTGGGAACCGAGTTGTGCTTAAGTACGGCATACCATCCCCAAACTGATGGTCAGACCGAGAGAGTCAACCGAGTTTTAGAAGATCTCCTGAGGGCTTGTGTGTTAGACTTCGGAGGATCTTGGGAGGACCATCTACATTTAGTCGAATTTGCATATAATAATAGCTACCAGTCGAGTATTGGGATGGCACCATATGAGGCGTTGTATGGAAGGCCGTGCAATTCTCCAGCTTGTTGGTTAGAAACTGGAGATAAGTTGATACTTGGGCCTGAGATGATAAGAGAAACCTCGGATTGTATCGAGATAATTCGGCAACGAATGAAGGCGGCCCAAGATCGTCAGAAAAGTTACGCCGATAAGCGTCGTAAGGATTTGGAATTCGATGAAGGCGATATGGTTTTCGTGAAGATTTCACCGTTGAAACATATGGTTCGATTCGGAAGTAAAGGGAAGTTGGCTCCTAGGTTTATTGGACCGTTTCCGATAGTCGAGCGAATAGGAAAGCTCGCATATAGATTAGAGTTACCCGAGAAGATGTCGAGTGTGCATAATGTTTTCCATGTGTCATTTCTACGGAAGTTTGTGCATGGCTCGAATGTGGTGGTATCTCCAGAACAATATGAAGACTTGGAAGTAGAGACCGCAGTTGCGAAACCTCGTAAGCCACTTCGTGTTGTGGGGAATGATATGAAATAGCTTAGGAGGAAGACGGTTAAGCTAGTCAAGGTACAATGGAGTGAAGATGGCGACGATTGTACATGGGAGACGGAAGAGAGCATGAAGACGACTCATCCAGAATTTTTCATTGGTAGGACCCTTTGATTGTATCATCGTTATATCGTTGTATCTTGTTGTTATATGATAGAATTCCGCGTGCTAGGATAAGGCTATGGATGTATGGCTTGATGGTTGCTAGTTTGGATGATAGGATTGGCTTCTCATGGATGATAGGCATGCGGAATTGTTGTGGTTGCTTGTGTTTGCTTGGAATTTCGGGGGCGAAATTCTTAAGGGGGGGGGGGGGGAGAATGTAACAGCCCGCATTTTACGTATCGGAAGATCGTAAAATATTTTTATTTTATTCCCTGAGGGTTGGATCATTCTCATCTTTTGATATGTTGCTTATGGAGATGTGTGACATGTCCGTAATTTTTACCGATTTTGTTTGTGACCGTTTTGCCCCTATCAGTCTTGTACTGGGCATAACTTTTGAATCAGGTCGAATCAGAGGGTGAGACCTATGCCATTGGAAAGGAAATGATGATTCCCTTTCCGTAGAGTGGTTACATTAAGGATTTGGTTCAGCGGTTTGGGAGAAATCGCTGTTTTAAGGTTTTTCAGTTGGCTGTTCAGGTTTTGGAAGGCTAATGGGCTGATTTGGAGAAGGCCCATTAGAGGGTAGGTGGAGACTATAAATAGGGGGTAAGGGATATGGAGAAAGGTTGGCATTTTCCATTCTCTTATGGGGAGGCTTTGATCTCCTTCTTCCTCTAACACCTTTCCACCATTAAAATTCCAAATCCAAGGGGGAAATCGAAGATCTATACCATTCGAGGCTAGATCAACATCGTTTCAAGGGCGAATTCATCGGATTAAAGGGTTTGATTCGAAGTGTTCGCTGTCCGGATTGCGTTTTCACTGCTTTTGCTTAGATTTGGATAATTGGTGAGTGATTTACATCTCTCATTCGGATTCATGCAAGTATATGGGTTTTAGGATGTTAATTTCATCATTTCCATGTTATTTTCCTTAGATCCACACCATGCTAAGTCCATTTTATATATGAATCACCTTAGGATCTGATCTAGATAATTTAAATGGTTAATTTTATGACTTTTCTCAAAATTATGTAAGTTAGATCCGTTTTTATGTTCATATGATTCACTTATCATGTTTTGGGAAATTTATGTGCTTTGATGGAAATTGTTAGATTGATGATATTGTTGGTTGCATAATATGTTTGTGATTGCATTTGGATGAATCGGATAAGCCGGTTTCATCGGATTAGTCGTTTGGCGAAGTTTTGGTCGAAATCGAAGTCGAAATGGAGCTGTGCAGGGTTCTGGTCGGTTTTTCCCTGATCGGGTCGGTCTGATGGCTCTGGTCGGTCCAAAAGGATCTGGGCTGAGGCGGTCGGTCGTTTTATAGCTCGGGGAGCAAGATAGGAAGCTGGTCGTTCTGGAGCAGGCTAGTCGGTTTTAAGCTGGTCGTTCTGGAGCAGGCTAGTCGGTTTTAAGCTGGTCGTTCTGGAGCAGGCTGGTCGGTTTTAAGTTGGTCGTTCTGGAGCAGGCTGGTCGGTTTTAACAGGGTCTTGGAGCTGGTCGGTCTGATCGGTCCAGAAGGTTGAGAAGAGAATCTGGTCGACTCAGGAGGGTTCTGGTCGGTCCAGAAGGAGCAGAGGGGGGTCTGATCAGTCCAGAAGTACCAAAGGGGGTCTGGTCGGTTCAGAATGGGTCTGGTCGGCATTTCTAGTGGAAATTTCTGATCGGGCACTTCTAGTGATGACGTAACTTCGAGGTGGTTCAAGTAGGAAGGCTCGAAGTGGTGAATGTGTTCGTTGATCAAGGTGGAACAACGAATGCGGTGACAGCTCAAAGGTCATGAGTTGGTGGATAATGGCTGCTCGAGAAGGTTGCTTGAGCTATGAAACATCGTCAAGGTTGGACGATTAGAGATGCGAAGGCCGAGAAGTCATCGTTGTCGTAAGTTCTAGCAGGCTCAAAGCAGGGGTACGATGGGTATCGTTGAAAGGCCCAAAAGACCGATTGTTCGTCGAGTACCCTGGGTCTTTCTGGTTGGGGAAAGGCCTAGTGTCAAGGTTGGACATTGCCAAGGTTGGGCATATGGAGTTCATGCTAGAACTGGGGTTATCATTAGCCCTTGACATATGGCAAGGTTGGCCGTCATACGACAATGATGGTTTCGAAGCAGGATTGGCGGTGATAGCCAGAGTCGGTTATGGATGATTGTTTGTTCTGTTTGTACTATCTCACATAGATTATCCAAAGTCGAGGGAGATGTTCTTTGAGTGCTTAAGTGATATTGGTTTAGGCCTCTGGCGAGGGTACTTGAGGAATGTTAAACTCGATTAGGGTTGTCTGTGTGAGACTTATATAATCTGGATGTTATGTGTGTTCTCTATGATTGAATGGGTGTTCTGGTTTCTATGGATGAATGGTTAAAATGCTTGGTGTAAAGGCTATCACTGTCCGATGTGGGGAAGATAAGGTTGAGTTCTTCTCTGGTGATGTGGGTAGATAAGTTGTTCATTTACCCATTCTCATATGCTTTCTTGTTGAAGTTTGTTAGCTGTATTATCGCTCACTAAGACTATTGTCTGACTCAAGGTTTTATGTCTCCTCTTATTACCTTGGGCTGTTCATCCGGTTGTGGATGGGCAGACTAAATAGAAGGTTACAGGTAATGGAGCTTAGTGATACGAGGAAGCTGAGCGATGACGAGCAGGAGGCTGGCGTACCAGTTTTATTCTATCTAGTATTTCTATTTCCGCTGTTTGAGTTGCTTGAGAGTTGTAGTGAGGCCTTATGTACAAACTTGGATATCAGTTGGATAATCTTTCTGGATGTTGAAAGGGTTTCAAAAGTTTGTTATATGATACCTCATTACTATCACCTGTTGTATATGTTCTATTATATTTTATCCTTGCGCTGTGAGTTCTACGACAGGTTTCGATGTGTTCACTTACTATGATGATCGTCCATAGCAGCCTGGCACGCCTTTCAGCGCATTATTCCTCTTGTTTAGTGCAGGGGTTATGGGCGGTCGTCGCATTAAATTATAACAGATCTTAATTCAAATTATGCGTTATGTCCAATGTCTCAAGTCACATGTTAACACACAATGGTTCCTCTTCTTCTAATTCACGGAATATGCATAGATCTAAATCAAGTTTACAACATCAGTCAAAGATTAGCCATGTCCAATTATGCCATCATTCATTATTTGTCCCAAAGTTTAGCGTTCGTGCGTTAATTCTCTTATGAGATGTGGCGTAGGCTCGTGGTAGCTGGCTATCGAACAGAAAGAAGAAAGAGATACAGAATAATATATATCAAAACAGAACGTACACAACCTCAAATTCAGATTTACAATCATGTCACAATTATAATTAAAGTTTATATCGGAAAATAACTGTACTTGCCTTTCATGGTTTAAAAAAGGATAATAAACTATTGTTGATGCAGAAATGCTGAATTACTCCTCTTTAATTGTTGTTGTAGATCTAAACTTTGATTTGAGATTTGATTTAGCTTTTAATTCTAATGAGGTTGGAAGAAGATGCATCAGTCCAAGTTTTGATTCCAGCAGAGTAACGGCGCCATTATTTTATTTAATAAGAACAGAGGCAGAGTATAGGAATGAAATTGTGCAGCATAAGGTTAGAGAGGAGTGGTGTAAAGAAATTGGGGGCTAGGGGGGCTGTTTATATAGGATTAAGCGGACGAATCTAGACGGAAATCGAGACCAGATACATTAGAATGAATAAGGTTCAAAAACTGGGTTTTGGGAGCAGGTCGACCCCCAGGTCGACACTATGGTCGACCTGGCCCCTGGGAGGTCGACACAGTGGTCGACTGCCAGGTCGACCTGGTCCATGGGCAGGAATTTTCTCGCCCATCCTGTTCTGGGATTTTGAATTTGAATTTGAATTTTCAAGATGTTTTCAATTTTCAAAATCTCTGAAACTTCGGAGGGCCATATCTCCCTCATACGGACTCCGTTTCTCGAAAACTCGGACTCGTTTCCAAGCAGAATTTCGAGATGAACGTAATGGAGCAACCCGTTTCCCTTGATTCTTATTTTTAAAATCAATTATTCTCTGATTTGTTACTTATACGTTTACAGAAAATACGGGGTGTTACATTCTCCCCTCCTTAATGGATTTCGTCCCCAAAATCTTCAAGTTAAGAAGAATGTGTCCTACCATCCAGTCATACATCTACTCAACCATCATCCACAAGCATCCATTGTCCTTAGACAACTTCTAATGTCGTATGAACATATGCAAAAGTGTGTGTATATGTTCCTTATCTAATGCAAAGATAAGGCGGTCCACTGATTCAGTTGACCTCCTTAATGCGTATTATGTCAGTGCCATGAGTCCAACATGTATGCAATTTTCCTATTTGATCCATATCATTCTTATATGAGTGACTACCATTCATTCATATTCAACACCCATGTGATGAGTCAATCATTTTGCATCCGCAAAAATTGAAAATGCTCACACATCCATATGCAGTATGAGAGTGTTTTCGAGCCGATCTAGTGCGTAGTGTGTGTATATGCATCTACGAGCAGCCACTAGCAACCACTTGCATCCACTTGCAACCATCAAACATAACATGTCTCAAACACATGTTTACACCCAATGGCTTTGTAACAACCCTGATTTTTGGGGCCAATTTAAAATTTATTTTAAGTGATTTTAATGAGTTTTGATATTTAAATAATATATTTTAAATAATAATGATCACAAATTTGATTCAAATCGAAGATAGAATGAATAATTTAATTTTAATTAACAAAAGAGTTAGAAATAGCGCGATAGTTTGAAAAGTCAAACTTGAACTTTGACTAACCATACAGGATGCAAAATTTAAGGGATTTTAGTGAAACCAAAAATATTAGAATCTATTTACAAATATCTTTCCAACGAATCCGAAAAATTGAAATTTCATAGCAGGAATCAAAAGTTATGCCCAAATTAAAATTTAGAAAGGTCGCTAGGTAATTTGCATTGGTCAAAAATGCTACTTTTTGCATATAAAGGAATTTGAACTCGAAACCACTTCCATTGAGTTTAGAATGATGTTTCTACATTGAAAAACAGTAAACACTTATATATTTTGAGTTTCGGGATTTATTTGTTTAAAAATGTATTTTAATATTAAATATACTGGCCTTAAAAATAGTCATTTTTCAAACGACCTCGGTTTTCGACGAAACCACTTTTATCGGAACCGGAATGTCAAATTATTGCTAGATTTCAATTTTCAGAATTTTTCGAATTAATATGTGAGCGTGGGAAAAGAAAATGTGTTTTGACTATTTCAGTTAAATTTAAACGGCTTAAAAATAGCCATTTTTCAAATAGTCTCAGAATTCGACGAAAATAAATTTTTTGGGTTCGTATCATCAAAAAAAAGCTGAAAATTATTTTTCGGTAATTTTTAGAATTAATATATAATTATAATTGATTTTTTAGTGTAAACGGACAATTTTTGACTTTAAAAATTCATTAAAAATTCATACGAGCTCAGAATTGAACGAAATTAATTTTTCTAGGTCCGCAGCGTCAAAACATAGCTATATATATTTTTCGAGAATTTTTGAAGTTAATTTGTGGCCTCGGTGAATTTTCATGTACGGTCAATATTTAATTAATTAATTTTTAATAAGATTTTAAATAAAAAACGCTACAGGCATCAGAATTTGGGCCCGAGACATATCCTATCACGTTCAGAAGGCGTCAAAACATTAAGATAGGCAGTAAGCATGCCTAATTCTGAGTTCGGGCCAAAACGAACCGTTATTGGATAATTAGATAATAACCTAATTAAATAATAATATAAATAAGAAGCATTGTACGAGCTTCTTCCTCCATCGTTCTTCAGCCGCACGCACGCTCAAAACAAGAAACCCATGGCCGAAATTTCCCTCTCCAAATTCTCCCAATCCACAAAGAATTAGCTTAGGCCGTAGTTAAACTTTTTGAAGCTCTTCTCACTCTCTTTAATCTCCAACAAGTTTCATCCCTTTTCATCGACCGTAGGCGAAGAACGAGCACCGCCAACCCGCGGCCTTTGCACCCAAACCGCGCCTCCTCCTTGCAGCCGCTCCATCCCATCTTCCCGATGAAGATAGCCCTCTCGTAGCTCTCCAATCTCCCGCAAACCGTTCGTAAAACCGTCGACTACAGCTCCCGAAATCCGCATTTGAAGATTTGAACAATTCTGAAAATTAAGGTATAATTATTTCAGATTTTGTCACGCTTATTTCCGTTACTATGTTAGTTGTTAAAGGCTGAATTTTGATTTTTCATATGAATTTGAATTGGAATCATTTCAGATCCGAAATCGTTTTGAATTCAAACACAAGATCTGATCAAAGTTGACAATTCATTTCAGATCCGTCCTAGGTGAGAATTTATTTTTAATTTAATATTAATTAATTTAATTATTATTCTTTTGTTGTTTAATGTTGAATGGTGAAAATGAATCGTTATGCGATGGATGTTATTCTATGTTGTGAATTCAATTTGTGTTTAAATGATGTGATATTAGATCTGAGTTTGAAGCGCTAGATCTGAATTGATGATGTGATATTTATCGTTTGTGATGGAATTGGATATGAAAACGTTGGACAGAAAATTAAAGATGATTATTTTAGGATGATTAATAAAAAGATCATCTTTTTATATTGAAAATTAGAAGATGGAAATTTTATGTTGATAGATAAGAAGACAATCTTTTTATATTGAAAACAAAAAGATGAAATTTTGACGATGAAAATAAAGAGACGATCTTTTTATATTTTAAAATAAAGAAGATAATATTTTTACATTGTAAAATAGAAAAGTTAATATTTTTTACATTGTAAAATAGAAAAGATCATATTTTTACGTCGTAAAATAGTAAAGTTAATATATTATAAATATAAAAAGATGATATTTTTGCATTGTACATAAAAAGAAGGTGTTTTTTACATTGTATGAAATAAAATATATTTTATTATGGAATTTATGAATGAATTCCCACGGCATGAAATAAACAACATTTTTATACACAATTTATGAATGAACTTTCATCACATGAAATAATTAACATTTTTATATGTATTTATGAGTGAATTCACACCGTATGAATAAAATTACATTTTTATACGTAATTTAAATGTGAATTTACTTTGCATAACAAAAGTTACATTTTTATATGTAATTTATATATGAAGTTACACCGTATGACAAAAATTGCATTTTTCTATGTAATTAAAATTGAAATTTGCATTGCATGATTAAAATTACATTTTTCTATGTAATTTAGAAATGAATGATAACGGTAGAATGAAAATTACATTTTTACATGGAATTAAAATGAGAAATTTACACTATCGGATAAAAATTACATTTTTAGATGTAATTTAAATATGAATTTATGTCGTATGATAGGAACTACATTTTTCCTATGTAATTAAGATATGAATTTCCATCGTATGATAAAAATTACATTTTCTATGTAATTTAAATTGATTTTGTGCCGCATGAGAAAAATTTCATCTTTCTATATAATTTAGATGTGAATTAGAACGATAAAATAAAAAAAATGACATTTTCCTATGTAATTTATATATGAGTTATTAGGGTATGATAAAGATTACATTTTTCAATGAAATTAGAATATGAATTTGTATTGTATTATAACAATTACATTTCTTTATGTGATTGGGACTTGAATCTATAATGTAAAATCAAAATTACATTTTTTTATAATGTAATAAAGAGGTAAGATTCACATTGAAATTAAAAAAAATTACATTTTATATGTAATTAGAAAAGAGGACTGGCATTGTAAATTAAAGATTTCATTTTATATGAAATTAGAAATAGGGATTTGCGAGGAAAATTAAAAATTACATTTTTTTATGTAATTTTGGATGAGATTTACATCGTAGAATAAAATTTACATTTTTATATGTAATTAGAATTTGAGAATTCACATGATATAGAAAATTACATTTTTTATGTAATTAAAAGACGTGAAAACTTACATCGTATGGAAAAATTACATTTTAATGTAATTAGGAAGGAGATTTAGTCATAGAATCAAATTTGTCTTTTTAATATAAATTTATAGGATAAAGATTGGAACAGTTATGAAAATTACATTTTTAGTGATTTAAAAAGTTAAAATTTTTCACTGTATTATTAATTACATTTATGATGTAAATAAAAAGGAAATTTTGCAATGTAACTGAAAAATAGAAATTTTACATTACAATGTTGATTATAATATTCAGTGTAGTAAAGAAAGAGAAATTTTACGATAAAAGAAATAAAGGGAATGCCATATAAATTTATATCTCAAGAAAGTTATATTTTATTTCGACATTGGGATTAAATGACCTGCTCATAATCATCAATTGTTAGCATAATTTAAATTGGTTAAATCCATTAACCAATTATTTATTTGTATATCTATATGAATTGTGTTGGCTGAAAACCCCACACGGGTATTGGGATGATATTTGACTGACACAAATCCCAATGTTAAATGGTATGTCTATCGTTAGATCGACAGGCTGCGTTAAGCGTTATTATTTAATTTTAATGCTTACACAGTGAAATTTACACACTAGATGTAAATGGATGACTTGATGAATATATTGTTATTGAAATATATATGATGCGTGTGAAATCCATATAATCCAAATTATATGGTGAATAATTGAGTCGCACTCCGATTCAGGTGTTCTTTTAAGAAGAATATTTGTACATTAAAAATCTTTTTATATAAAGAATATTTTTAATAATTATTTTAAAAATATGTTTTCTTTATAATGAATTAACATTTAAAGAGAAATCTTTTAATTAAGATTATTAGATTTTGAAATTATATTTAGTGATATGAAATAAATTGAGATGTGAAGTGGATTTATCGTGGACGATGTTTTTAAATGACATTTGTCCTTTAATCCAATTTACATTGAAATTATTATTTGGAATTTATAAATCTAGTTTATAGATTTTAAAAAGGGCATTTTCTAAAAATCAAGTTTTCCAATGTAATATATATAAAATTGGAATTAAGTGGAAATTCGATTGGTAATAATCGAAATAGGCTTCTGTAATAGAAGACCGATATTATATATGGAATTTAAGAGGCTTTGCCACTATTCCATTTATACTGTTAGTCCGATACAGAAATTTATACTATTATGTATTGATTTGATTTCTGTGGAGTTCCATAATTTGAAAATTGATTTGCGGGTTTTATCGTGAACTATGTTTTAAAGGACACTAGTTCTTTAACCCGTTTAAGACAAGATTTATTTATTAAAATAAATAACCTTGTAATAATGACTTTTGATATCAAATTAAAAATTGGATTTTTAATAAATCTTTTAAGAAAGATTTAAAATTTATTTTCATAGTTTATCCTTGATAAAATTTATGAGAACCTTTTAATATGAGTATTCTATTTAAAAGAATATTCGGGGTTGGAATGCGGCGTAATGTGTGATTTTCCAATATTTGATTTTTAATCACAAATTACGCGAGATATTCAGAAAGACCGGGTTTAACCCATTCTGAATAATCATCACGACGACCAAGAGTCGAAGATGAAGACGGTGGTAGAAGACCGAAGGTTTTCACATCATTGGGATGATGATGACTGTTATCTTGAATTGGGACTGGACACCCCAAGGCAAGGTATTTGGTAATGATCGTCCAAACGTATTTGGAAATCGACGGACATGTTGTTTCGCTCAGACCCAGAGCGGACTTGTAAATGGATTGTGTGTCTGACATTGTATTTTTTTTTACAGTATTTGTTGAACACTACTGATTATATTTTTCTGTTTGGTGGTAAAGAATTTATTCTTCATTTAACACCCTTCTCTAAGACGTATGAGCTTAGAGGTTATATATATATTGGTAGATGATCAACGATATCGTAGTGTCTGACAATGTGGCATGCTAAGATGCAATTGATCAAGGCTTTGTTGAAAAGCATGCCTTGTGGTAGATGATCAAAGCATAGTCTATTTAGGCATAGCTTTGTGTATATCGTGACTTCGCGAGCCTCACACACCGGCGGAGTCTAAAACGGGAGAAGGGAACGCAGGGAGAGCAGCACGTTTCTTTCTAGCTAGAGTGGTGTCAGTGACCTACCAGCCCTGACATTTTACTTATGTGGATGATGGAATGAGGCGCCTCGGATAGGTCCTATAGGACCGGGAAACGTGTGTTCAGGAATTGCCAATCCACGAAGCTGTATGTGTGGACCGGCCCTGCAGCTTTCCAAGGGTTCACTGCGGGGGATCCTGAGACATTAGCTAGAGTGTCTCGAATCAGTAAGGAGCTCCTCCCTAGCCTTGACTCATGTTGGAAACCCAATTTCCAATACGCCCCATGCGGTTTTGATTGTATTACTAGTATGGAGGCATAACATATGGTACCTATGCTTCCTAGGATTGATACATTTACTTTGAAATGTTTTGAAAATATATATACACTAATAATAATATCGTTTTATCGTATTAAGCATCTTTTGACCATTATAAGGTAAAACCCTATCCTCCGGTTTGCGTTGCATTGTGTTATGGGAACTGGGTCTTATGATGGTTTCATTTTTCTAAAAAGCATTGCGTTGTTTTGGCGATTCACTTTAATCTATGCACGGCAATCCATTGGAATAAAACCCGTTCCGCGTTAGCGGCGTGGTCCTTGGATTTGCCTTATTACTATTAGTTAAATTAGTTAAGAATTCTCACACCAGTCCTACGACTGACCCGTTGTTTGTTTCCACCTTTTTGCAAACTCGGGTGCCCTCTTTCCACACGGGCAGTCGAGCAGTTGTATACAGGTTTATCTCTTTAGCAGGATCCTGGATTGAAGCTTAAAGCTGTGTCCAGAACATTGGAAGTCTTCCGCTGTATCTATTTTATTGTTTCCGCTGCAATGTATTAAATATATTGTACTTTATCTTTCGCTGAAATTTTATTTCGATGTGCTCTGATATATTTTGTACTCTGAAGTTATATTACCATGATGTAATAAAAGTCTGCTGTTATTGTTCTGATGTTGTTGTATTCCCAAAGTTAACATATGCGGATTTTGAACGGTCTTGGTCGATTTTGCGATCGATTAAGGTCGGGCAAAATCCGTGTCGTTACATGTGGTATCAGAGCTTTGGTTAGCTCAAATATTTGGGATACAACTCGTTAGAACTGAACAAAAGACTCATCAGAGATTGGATTAGTAATATCCAATAAGAATACTCATTAGAGATAGGATCACCAGTATCCTAGAATGAGAAACTCATTAGATATGGGGTTAGTAATGCCCTAGAATGTGTTCATATAATCGGAATTTAGAAAATATGATTTTTAAATATATATAAATTATATATTTTTGAAAATTTAATCAACTAATTGTTGGATGATTGTGTTGTCTGAATATTAATTCAACCTATGAAATTATTAAACAATAAATAAAAGAATGGAATATTTAATTAGGTAAATAAACGAATTTTAGCTCATTTCCTTTTCGAGGACGAAAAGTTTTTAAGTGGGGGAGACTCTAACAACCCTGATTTTTGGGGCCAATTTAAAATTTATTTTAAGTGATTTTAATGAGTTTTGATATTTAAATAATCTATTTTAAATAATAATGATCACAAATTTGATTCAAATCGAAGATAGAATGAATAATTTAATTTTAATTAACAAAAGAGTTAGAAATAGCGCGGTAGTTTGAAAAGTCAAACTTGAACTTTGACTGACCATACAGGATGCAAAATTTAAGGGATTTTAGTGAAACCAAAAATATTAGAATCTATTTAAAAATATATTTCCAACGAATCCGAAATTTTGAAATTTCATAGCAGGAATCAAAAGTTATGCCCAAATTAAAATTTAGAAAGGTCGCTAGGTAATTTGCATCGGTCAAAATTGCTACTTTTTGCATATAAAGGAATTTGAACTCGAAACCACTTCCATTGAGTTCAGAATGATGTTTCTACATTGAAAAACAGTAAACACTTATATATTTTGAGTTTCGGGATTTATTTGTTTAAAAATGTATTTTAATATTAAATATACTGGCCTTAAAAAAAGTCATTTTTCAAACTACCTCGGTTTTCGACGAAACCACTTTTGTCGGAACCGGAATGTCAAATTATTGCTAGATTTCAATTTTCAGAATTTTTCAAATTAATATGTAAGCGTGGGAAAAGATAATGTGTTTTGACTATTTCAGTTAAATTTAAACGCCTTAAAAATAGCCATTTTTCAAACAGTCTCAGAATTCGACGAAAATAATTTTTTTGGGTTCATATCGTCAGAAAAAAGCAAAAAATGATTTTTCAGTAATTTTTAGAATTAATATATAATTATAATTGATTTTTTAGTGTAAACGGACAATTTTTGACTTTAAAAATTCATTAAAAATTCATACGAGCTCAGAATTGAACGAAATTAATTTTTCTAGGTCCGCAGCGTCAAAACGTAGCTAAATATATTTTCGAGAATTTTTGAAGTTAATTTGTGGCCTCGGTGAATTTTCATGTACGGTCAATATTTAATTAATAATTTTTAATAGGATTTTAAATAAAAAAAACGCTACAGGCATCAGAATTTGGGCCCGAGACATAGCCCATCGCGTTAAGAAGGCGTCAAAACGTTAAGATAGACAGTAAGCATGCCTAATTCTGAGTTCGGGCCAAAACGGACCTTTATTGGATAATTAGATAATAACCTAATTAAATAATAATATAAATAAGAAGCATTGTACGGGCTTCTTCCTCCATCGTTCTTCAGCCGCACGCATGCTCAAAACAAGAAACCCATGGCCGAAATTTCCCTCTCCAAATTCTCCCAATCCACAAAGAATTAGCTTAGGCCGTAGTTAAACTTTTTGAAGCTCTTCTCACTCTCTTTAATCTCCAACAAGTTTCATCCCTTTTCATCGACCGTAGGCGAAGAACGAGCACCGCCAACCCGTGGCCTTTGCATCCAAACCGCGCCTCCTCCTTGCAGCCGCACCTTCCCATCTTCCCGGTGAAGATAGCCCTCTCGTAGCTCTCCAATCTCCCGCAAACCGTTCGTAAAACCGTCGACTACAGCTCCCGAAATCCGCATTTGAAGATTTGAACAATTCTGAAAATTAAGGTATAATTATTTCAGATTTTGTCACGCTTATTTCCGTTACTGTGTCAGTTATTAAAGGCTGAATTTTGATTTTTCATATGAATTTGAATTGGAATCATTTCAGATCCGAAATCGTTTTGAATTCAAACATAAGATCTGATCAAAGTTGACAATTCATTTCAGATCCGGCCTAGGTGAGAATTTATTTTTAATTTAATATTAATTAATTTGATTATTATTCTTTTGTTGTTTAATGTTGAATGATGAAAATGAATCGTTATGCGATAGATGTTATTCTATGTTGTGAATTCAATTTGTGTTTAGATGATGTGATATTAGATCTGAGTTTGAAGCGCTAGATCTGAATTGATGATGTGATATTTATCGTTTGTGATGGAATTGGATATGAAAACGTTGGACAAAAAATTAAAGATGACAATTTTAGGATGATTAATAAAAAGATCATCTTTTTATATTGAAAATTAGAAGATGGAAATTTTATGTTGATAGATAAGAAGACAATCTTTTTATATTGAAAACAAAAAGATGAAATTTTGACGATGAAAATAAAGAGACGATCTTTTTATATTTTAAAATAAAGAAGATAATATTTTTACATTGTAAAATAGAAAAGTTAATATTTTTTACATTGTAAAATAGAAAAGATCATATTTTTACGTCGTAAAATAGTAAAGTTAATATATTATAAATATAAAAAGATGATATTTTTGCATTGTACATAAAAAGAAGGTGTTTTTACATTGTATGAAATAAAATATATTTTATTATGGAATTTATGAATGAATTCCCACAGCATGAAATAAACAACATTTTTATACATAATTTATGAATGAACTTTCATCACATGAAATAATCAACATTTTTATATGTATTTATGAGTGAATTCACACCGTATGAATAAAATTACATTTTTATACGTAATTTAAATGTGAATTTACTTTGCATAACAAAAATTGCAGTTTTATATGTAATTTATATATGAAGTTACACCGTATGACAAAAATTGCATTTTTCTATGTAATTAAAATTGAAATTTGCATTGCATGATTAAAATTACATTTTTCTATGTAATTTAGAAATGAATGATAACGGTAGAATGAAAATTACATTTTTACATGGAATTAAAATGAGAAATTTACACTGTAGGATAAAAATTACATTTTTAGATGTAATTTAAATATGAATTTATGTCGTATGATAGGAACTACATTTTTCCTTTGTAATTAAGATATGAATTTCCATCGTATGATAAAAATTACATTTTCTATGTAATTTAAATTGATTTTGTGCTGCATGAGAAAAATTTCATCTTTCTATATAATTTAGATGTGAATTAGAACGGTAAAATAAAAAAATGACATTTTTCTATGTAATTTATATATGAGTTATAACGGTATGATAAAGATTACATTTTTCAATGAAATTAGAATATGAATTTGTATTGTATTATAACAATTACATTTCTTTATGTGATTGGGACTTGAATCTATAATGTAAAATCAAAATTACATTTTTTATAATGTAATAAAGAGGTAAGATTCACATTGAAATTAAAAAAAATTACATTTTATATATAATTAGAAAAGAGGACTGGCATTGTAAATTAAAGATTTCATTTTTATATGAAATTAGAAATAGGGATTTGCGAGGAAAATTAAAAATTACATTTTTTATGTAATTTGGGATGAGATTTACATCGTAGAATAAAATTTACATTTTTATATGTAATTAGAATTTGAGAATTCACATGATATAGAAAATTACATTTTTATGTAATTAAAAGACGTGAAAACTTACATCGTATGGAAAAATTACATTTTAATGTAATTAGGAAGGAGAGTTAGTCATAGAATCAAATTTATCTTTTTAATATAAATTTATAGGATAAAGATTGGAACGGTTATGAAAATTACATTTTTAGTGATTTAAAAAGTTAAAATTTTTTGCTGTATTATTAATTACATTTATGATGTAAATAAAAAGGAAATTTTGCAATGTAACTGAAAGATAGAAATTTTACATTACAATGTTGATTATAATATTCAGTGTAGTAAAGAAAGAGAAATTTTACGATAAAAGAAATAAAGGGAATGCCATATAAATTTATATCTCAAGAAAGTTATATTTTATTTCGACATTGGGATTAAATAACCTGCTCATAATCATCAATTGTTAGCTTAATTTAAATTGGTTAAATCCATTAACCAATTATTTATTTGTATATCTATATGAAGTTTGTTGGCTGAAAACCCCACACGGGTATTGGGATGATATTTGACTGACACAAATCCAAATGTTAAATGGTATGTCTATCGTTAGATCGACAGGCTGCGTTAAGCGTTATTATTTAATTTTAACGCTTACACAGTGAAATTTACACACATGATGTAAATGGATGACTTGATGAATACATTGTTATTGAAATATATATGATGCGTGTGAAATCCATATAATCCAAATTATATGGTGAATGATTGAGTCGCACTCCGATTCAGGTGTTCTTTTAAGAAGAATATTTGTACATTAAAAATCTTTTTATATAAAGAATATTTTTAATAATTATTTTAAAAATATGTTTTCTTTATAATGAATTAACATTTAAAAGAGAAATCTTTTAATTAAGATTATTAGATTTTGAAATTATATTTAGTGATATGAAATAAATTGAGATGTGAAGTGGATTTATCGTGGACGATGTTTTTAAATGACATTTGTTCTTTAATCCAATTTACATTGAAATTATTATTTGGAATTTATAAATCTAGTTTATAGATTTTAAAAAGGGCATTTTCTAAAAATCAAGTTTTCCAATGTAATATATATAAAATTGGAATTAAGTGGAAATTCGATTGGTAATAATCGAAATAGGCTTCTGTAATAGAAGACCGATATTATATATGGAATTTAAGAGGCTTTGCCACTATCCCATTTATACTGTTAGTCCGATACAGAAATTTATAGCGATTATGTATTGATTTGATTTCTGTGGAGTTCCATAATTTGAAAATTGATTTGCGGGTTTTATCATGAACTGTGTTTTAAAGGACACTAGTTCTTTAACCCGTTTAAGACAAGATTTATTTCTTTAAATAAATAACCTTGTAATAATGACTTTTGATATCAAATTAAAAATTGGAGTTTTAATAAATCTTTTAAGAAAGATTTAAAATTTATTTTCATAGTTTATCCTTGATAAAATTTATGAGAACCTTTTAATATGAGTATTCTATTTAAAAGAATATTCGGGGTTGGAATGCGGCGTAATGCATGATTTTCCAATATTTGATTTTTAATCACAAATTACGCGAGATATTCAGAAAGACCGGGTTTAACCCATTCTGAATAATCATCACGACGACCAAGAGTCGAAGATGAAGACGGTGGTAGAAGACCGAAGGTTTTCACATCATTGGGATGATGATGACTGGTATCTTGAATTGGGACTGGACACCCCAAGGCAAGGTATTTGGTAATGATCGTCCAAACGTATTTGGAAATCGACGGACACGTTGTTTCGCTCAGACCCAGAGTGGACTTGTAAATGGATTGTGTGTCTGACATTATATTTTTTTCTACTGTATTTGTTGAACACTACTGATATATATTTCTGTTTTGTGGTAAAGAATTTATTCTTCACTTAACACCCTTCTCTAAGACGTATGAGCTTAGAGGTTATATATATATTGGTAGATGATCAACGATATCGTAGGGTCTGACAATGTGGCATGCTAAGATGTAATTGATCAAGGCTTTGTTGAAAAGCAGGCCTTGTGGTAGATGATCAAAGCATAGTCTATTTAGGCATAGCTTTGTGTATATCGTGACTTCGCGAGCCTCACACCCCGGCAGAGTCTAAAACGGGAGAAGGGAACGCAGGGAGAGCAGCACGTTTCTTTCTAGCTAGAGTGGTGTCAGTGACCTACCAGCCCTGACATTTTACTTATGTGGATGATGGAATGAGGCGCCTCGGATAGGTCCTATAGGACCGGGAAATGTGTGTTCAGGAATTGCCAATCCACGAAGCTGTTTGTGTGGACCGGCCCTGCAGCTTTCCAAGGGTTCACTCCGGGGGATCCTGAGACATTAGCTAGAGTTTCTCAAATCGGTAAGGAGCTCCTCCCTAGCCTTAACTCATGTTGGAAACCCAATTTCCAATACGCCCCATGCGGTTTTGATTGTATTACTAGTATGGAGGCATAGCATATGGTACCTATGCTTCCTAGGATTGATACATTTACTTTGAAATGTTTTGAAAATATATATACACTAATAATATCGTTTTATCGTATTAAGCATATTTTGACCATTATAAGGTAAAACCCTATCCTCCGGTTTGCGTTGCATTGTGTGATGGGAACTCGGTCTTATGATGGTTTCATTTTTCTAAAAAGCATTGCGTTGTTTTGGCGATTCACTTTAATCTGTACACGGCAATCCATTGGAATAAAACCCGTTCCGCGTTAGCGGCGTGGTCCTTGGATTTGCCTTATTACTATTAGTTAAATTAGTTAAGAATTCTCACACCATTCCTACGACTGACCCGTTGTTTGTTTCCACCTTTTTGCAAACTCGGGTGCCCTCTTTCCACACGGGCAGTCGAGCAGTTGTCTACAGGTTTATCTCTTTAGCAGGATCCTGGATTGAAGCTTAAAGCTGTGTCCAGAACATTGGAAGTCTTCCGCTGTATCTATTTTATTGTTTCCGCTGCAATGTATTAAATATATTGTACTTTATCTTTCGCTGAAATTTTATTTCGATGTGCTCTGATATATTTTGTACTCTGATGTTATATTACCATGATGTAATAAAAGTCTGCTGTTATTGTTCTGATGTTGTTGTATTCCCAAAGTTAACGTATGCGGATTTTGAACGGTCTTGGTCGATTTTGCAATCGATTAAGGTCGGGCAAAATCCGTGTCGTTACATGTGGTATCAGAGCTTTGGTTAGCTCAAATCTTTGGGATACAACTCGTTAGAACTGAACAAAAGACTCATCAGAGATTGGATTAGTAATATCCAATAAGAATACTCAATAGAGATAGGATCACCAGTATCCTTGTAACGACAAAGAATTTCGCTCGATCTGAATCGATCGTTAAACCGATAAAGACCGTTCGAAACCCCTGATCGTTTTTAGAACAAGACAAATTGGAACGCAGACGGAAGAACATTTCATTGTTATTACAACAATTCCATCAGATACAAGAATATACAGAGTAAAAATGAATAAATTACATTTGACAAATATCAGAGATTACAATAAATTACATAGCAGCGTAAAATATACAAAACACAACTGAAAGTGATACACGGATACAGAGCTTTCTGAGCATCGTTCCAGCTGTAAACCAGGTTCCTGTGAATATAAATCTGCAAAACCAAAACTACTAGCTGCCCGTGCGGAAAATAGGGGCACCCAGGGTTTAGGTTAAAACAATAAACTCCAGGTCAGTCATGTGACTAGTGTGAGAACTAAAACAGTTATTAATATTGGATTTAAAGTTAGGTAAATCAAGGGACCACGCCGTATAACACGGAACGGGTTTCCTCCCAAGAATACCAGTGCATAGAACAAACAACGCAATGCTTTTTCGAAAAATGAAGCTATTATAAGACCCAGGTCCCATCACACAATGCAACGCAAGCCGGAGGATAGGGTTTTCCCTTATAATAGCCAAACATGCTTGATACGTTTAAAACAAATCATTTGATACTATAATAAGTGTATAGTGTCAAAACATTTTCAATCATAAATATCAATCATAGACGGCATGGGTACCATATATCATGTCGCCATACTAGTTCTACAATTAAAACCGCAATACACGTATTGGAAATCGGATTTCCGTCATGAGTCGAGGCAAGGGGCAAGCTCCTCTCCGCATTCGAGACACTCTAGCAAATGCCTCAGGACCCCACTATGATCCTTGGAATCGGCTGGGCCGGTCCTCTCTTACTTTTGAGGATTGGCAATTCCTGAACACACGTTTCTCGGTCCTTACAGACCTATATCCGAGGCGCCTCGTATCCAACAACCACACAGGTGAAAAGTATATAAATGTCAGGGCTGGTAGGTCACTGACACCACCCTAGCTAGAAAGAAACGTCGTGCTCTCCCAGCGGTCCGTCTCCCGTTTTTGACTCATACCGAGGTGTGAGGCTCGCGAATTCACGTTATACACAAAGCTATGCCACACCGGCCGTTCTTTGATCATCAACCACAAGACTTTGCTTTTCAACAAAAGCCCTGATCAATTGCCACTTATGCGTGCCACATTGGCAATTCACTCCATGCGACTGATGTCCATCGATATACAACCTCTGAGCTCGTACGTCTCAGAGAAGAGCGTTAAGCAAGAGAATAAATTCTCCGCCGCCAAACAGATGTATATTTAATAGAGATCAATCAACACAGAATAAAATCCAATGTCAGACACACAATCCATTTACTAGTTCGTTCTGGGTCTGAACGAAACCGGAGGCACTTTCCTCGCATATCCATCCATCTCCAGGTACGTCTGGACGATCACCAACTGATTCCCTCATCCTGGGTTTACAGCCCAATCAAGATCATCAGTAATCACCCAAACGATGTGAAGACTTCCGGTCTTCAACCACCGTCTTCATCTTCGACATCTCGTCGAATCGGTTATTCAGAATGGGTATAACCCGGCCTTCCTGAATAACCCACGTATATGATAAAAAATGTTACACAAACACAACGAACGCCTCATTCCAATTCAGAATATTCTTTTATTCACAAAAACACATTCTTAGGGAAATGTTCCCATTAATTTTATCCAAGATAAATTCTTCTAAATTTATTCTATAATCTTCCTTTGGATATCATTTCAAACTAGTCGGGATTAGCGAACCACACCGAAGTAATTATTTATTTTATTTCCCAATCCCAACCTATATATCCCATGGAGAAAACTGGCAACACTCCACATCTAACACCACGGTGTTATCGGTAAAATTAATTACCATTTCACGTTCAAATCTAATTAAAGATTTAACTATCGCTTTGGAGCAAAACTGGTGGTACTCCATTCTCGATCACCTTTCAGATTTGATAATTTAAATTATCAATTCACATTTTTAATCTAATTAAAGATTCATTAAAACTCCACTTAGTTTTAATCTTTTCAAAAATCAACATCTTGCCTTTAACTGGGTTAAAGAACCAATGTCATCTAAAACACGATGCACGATAAACCCAAATCACATTTGATATTAAATACAAGGCTCTGAATAGAAAATATACCGGCTTATATTCAATATCAAATTCTGAAACCAACGAATATCGTATTGGAAATAACGATATAAAATATATCTTTCAAATTCCCATAACAATATCTGTATAGTCACGAAATCCAACGTCGAAATATTCCGAAGATAATTTTGATTCAACTCCAGTCCAATTCACGTATTGGGAATATTGATTATTTTTAAAATCACTTTCAAATTCAATTTATTTATTTCAAAAATAAATTGATTTTAATTCTAGTTCACAACTGGTTCATTTCGATAAAAAATCTATTTTTATCATTTCAAATGTGGAATTCTTCATCCCAGTTCTTTCCAATTCACATATTATGATTTTACACAAATTATCAATATTTTTAATAATTTTATCAAGGCCCGTACAGTCGATTTCCATCAACGGTTATCGAACTGCACTTACAGCGACCATTTTCAAATTTGATTTGGACATAATTCCAAATCCAACCGTTATATTTCAAATTTCTAATATTCATTGGAAAGCTCTTTTCGATACGAACCCAACGGTTCCGGTTTTAGGAGAATCCGACGGTCGGATCTCCCGCAACGTCAATTCGAAGTCAATGGTCGAAATTCACGAACTGCCGCGGAGCGGCGCGTTCTATTCAGGCCATTTTATGTATAATATATATATTATATATATTTCGTCAATTTCCTTTTAAAACGTATTTTATAAATCGTTTTAACTTCGTTTCAAAACCATTTCAACACTATTTCAATTTCTAATCAAAACTGAATATTTTATATCATTATTATATAAATGATAATATTTTCAAAACGTTATATTTTGAAATCACTTCTTTTCTATATTTATTATAAAAACGAATATAATCGATATAAATATCGTTCACGTCAAAATAGCGCAACTCTAATCAACACGGCTTTATATATTTCAATAAATCCGTTATTCTATTCAACAAATGAATATTTATTCCATTCAACACATGAATCTATATTTCTTCCAACACCTGACTAATCTCAACACATGAGTACTGTCAACACATCACTATTTTTGTTATGTAAAATATTTTATAAAACTATGGTATCTATCGTTTGATTTTCAATTAGACTTCAACCGTAAAGTAGTTCTAATTTTAAATATGATAAAGATGTGAATTTTATTATTAAAATATTTTACTCAACACATGAACATCGTCAACACATGACTATTTTTATATTCAACACATGAATTTTCTTTTATAATATTCCTTTTTTTCCCGATTGGAATGAGGCCCAATCAATCACCATATAATGTTTATTATATGGATTCCATAAAACACATGTATATAATAGCATTGAAAAATAATCAACCATCAACCAAAGTGCACTACACTGTATAAGCATCGAATATAGATATCTAACGCTTATAACAGCCTGTCAATCAATCGATCGACATATTTAATCAATCAGGATGAGTGAACTTCAAATTTCATCCCAACACCCGTGTGGGGTTTCAAACAATCAAACACAGATTTTATTTGTGCAGTTGGGCGATGTGTAAAATTTATCGTCCCAATCAATGTCCTTCAAATAGGTGTACATAAACAAACCGTCCGGTTTGTAAATGAATATTTTATTTATTCACATTCACGTTAAAAATTATATTTTTAACGATAAAATATTCTATATCAACACATGAATTTCTATTCAGTTCATTTACACAATAAAAATGATATTTTTATTTTCTAACATATTTTGAGAAATTTCGGCGGCATAACGGCACGATACTAGAAACGGGACGAGGCCTAGCCTTATCCATGGTCTAGTGAAGGCCCACGCCATTCACACATCAATCAATTCCATTTCATTTCACCAAACAATTCAATTCAAACCAAATAATCTAACCAACTACACAACCAAACAATTTTACAAACAAGTCATCCATGGTCTGTGGATGATGGGTTTCGGGTGCTGCTAAGCACCGTCTGCATCCTAGTATATATATATATATAACTAGAATAAGAGGCTTAGAGTGAGAAGTTCTCACCGATAGCTATCCAATACCACGACTCTTCATTGATAGAAATCTTCTCCATTCTCGCATTTTGTCGCTTTCGTTGTCTGCTTTCACTACATATGTAAAAATCGAATTTTCACTTCGCTATTCAATATATAAAAATCGAATTTTTACTTTGCTATTCAATATATAAAAATCATATTTTTACTATGCTATTCAATATATAAAAATCATATTTTTACTATGCTATTCAATATATAAAAATCGAATTTTCAAAAATAAAGTTTTCGCCTTTCTAAAATATAGTTTTCATCATTATAAAAATCATCACTTTATTTCAACGTATATAAAATAAAAATCAGATTTTTATTTTGCTACATATACAAAGATGATATTTTTAATATTCCTATCATGTAAAAATTGTATTTTTAATACTTTAAAAATATAAAAATCATATTTTTAATCCTTTGTAATTTAAATTAAAAATCATATTCTTATAAATAAAAAGTCCCACCTTTTTGTAAACAAAATCAAAATTTGTTTTACACTAATAGCATAGGAAAAATTATGAATAAAAACTCACCTTCTCATGTAAAAATCAAATTTTGCTGATGGAGGACGGGCCATTGCCGGAGGAGGGCGCTGAAATGGTGGCACCGGACCTGCAAGTGGCGGTTGTCCATCAGGGCGGTGGGTGGGTGTGCTCAGGGCGTCGGCTAAGGGTGGCACGTGGGGTCTGCGTCGCGGTTGACTGGAGGAAAGGGTGGGGGAACCTCGGGTCTCGCGCTCACGACTGGAGGGGGTTTTTGGGGACTGGGGAGCTAACGGAGGGAGGCGGAGCGACTAAGGGGAGAGGAAATCGATGGCGAGGGACGATGGGTGGCGGCGGTGGTCATCGGCGATGGGAGCTGGAGGATCGATCTCCTTTTTCCCTTCTTTTTTTTTATTTTGAAAAACTGAATTGAAAATATCGGGGGGGGGGGGGGGCAACGTGATTTAAGGGGAGAGATTTAATTTATAATTCATTTAATTATTTTAATTGCAAAAAGTTGACTTTTCCATACGACCTCTAAACGAGGTCCACTGCCTGTTGTCCATAGCGTATTACCCCCATTCCGAACACAATGGGACATGTTTCGTAGGTTGATTCGATCGTTTGAATCAGTTTCCGTTGAATTTACATTTAAATCACGATATTGAATTTTAAACGTACATTTCAAATTACCGGGGTCACATACTGTCTCTAAAAATTCCAGAAAAATATTTTCTAGCTTCGTATTGACGATACGGTCCTAACAAAACAAATTTCGTCGAATTCTGAGACCGTTAGAAAAATGGCCAATTTCCAATCGATTAAAATCAACTGAAACTGGTCAAACGCGTTTTCTTTTGCCACGCTCTCATATAGATTCGAAAAATTATGAAATTTGAAACCTAGCAATAATTTGACATCACGGACCCAACAAAAGTGGTTTCGTCGAAATCCGAGGTCGTTTGCAAAATGTCTATTTTTAAGGGCCTGAATTCCATAGCGACTATTCAGAATTTTCAACTGGACATATCTTTTGATTCCCGCTATGAAATTTCGATTTTTTGGATTCGTTGGAAAGATATTATCAATTAGATCCTAATGCTTTTGGTTTCACTAAAATCCGGATTGTTTTGCACCCGGTACATTCAATAGAAGTTTGAAATCGAATTATCGAACTACCACGCCATTTTCAATTCTATTTATAATTATATATAAATATTTATTTTCTAACGACGACGCGTATAATATATACGTTCTAAATATATTCGAAATAAATTCTTCGTTGATTTTATTTAAAATAATCTATTTTAAATATTCAAAATTCGCTAAAATTGCCAAAATAAAAATTTTAAACTGGTCCAGATTTTCCGGGTTATTACAATCCTAGAATGAGAAACTCATTAGAGATGGGGTTAGTAATGCCCTAGAATGTGTTCAGAGTGGAAAGATTATAACTAACGTATTAGTAAATATATATATAATCGAAATTTAGAAAATATGATTTTTAAATATATATAAATTATATATTTTTGAAAATTTAATCAACTAATTGTTGGATGATTGTGTTGTGTGAATATTAATTCAACCTATGTAACTATTAAACAATAAATAAAAGAATGGAAAATTTAATTAGGTAAATAAACGAATTTTAGCTCATTTCCTTTTCGAGGACGAAAAGTTTTTAAGTAGGGGAGACTGTAACAACCCTGATTTTTGGGGCCAATTTAAAATTTATTTTAAGTGATTTTAATGAGTTTTGATATTTAAATAATCTATTTTAAATAATAATGATCACAAATTTGATTCAAATCGAAGATAGAATGAATAATTTAATTTTAATTAACAAAAGAGTTAGAAATAGCGCGGTAGTTTGAAAAGTCAAACTTGAACTTTGACTGACCATACAGGATGCAAAATTTAAGGGATTTTAGTGAAACCAAAAATATTAGAATCTATTTAAAAATATCTTTCCAATGAATCCGAAAAATTGAAATTTCATAACAGGAATCAAAAGATATGCCCAAATTAAAATTTAGAAAGGTCGCTAGGTAATTTGCATTGGTCAAAAATGCTACTTTTTGCATATAAAGGAATTTGAACTCGAAACCACTTCCATTGAGTTCAGAATGATGTTTCTACATTGAGAAGCAGTAAACACTTATATATTTTGAGTTTCGGGATTTATTTGTTTAAAAATGTATTTTAATATTAAATATACTGGCCTTAAAAATAGTCATTTTTCAAACGACCTCGGTTTTCGACGAAACCACTTTTGCCGGAACCGGAATGTCAAATTATTGCTAGATTTCAATTTTCAGAATTTTTCGAATTAATATGTGAGCGTGGGAAAAGAAAATTTGTTTTGACTATTTCAGTTAAATTTAAACGCCTTAAAAACAGCCATTTTTCAAACAGTCTCAGAATTCGACGAAAATAATTTTGTTGGGTTCGTATCGTCAAAAAAAAGCAAAAAATGATTTTTCGGTAATTTTTAGAATTAATATATAATTATAATTGATTTTTTATTGTAAACGGACAATTTTTGACTTTAAAAATTCATTAAAAATTCATACGAGCTCAGAATTGAACGAAATTAATTTTTCTAGGTCCGCAGCGTCAAAACATAGCTAAATATATTTTTCGGGAATTTTTGAAGTTAATTTGTGGCCTCGGTGAATTTTCATGTACGGTCAATATTTAATTAATTAATTTTTAATAGGATTTTAAATAAAAAACGCTACAGGCATCAGAATTTGGGTCCGAGACATAGCCCATCGCGTTCAGAAGGCGTCAAAACGTTAAGATAGACAGTAAGCATGCCTAGTTCTGAGTTCGGGCCAAAACGGACCTTTATTGGATAATTAGATAATAACCTAATTAAATAATAATATAAATAAGAAGCATTGTACGGGCTTCTTCCTCCATCGTTCTTCAGCCGCACGCATGCTCAAAACAAGAAACCCATGGCCGAAATTTCCCTCTCCAAATTCTCCCAATCCACAAAGAATTAGCTTAGGCCGTAGTTAAACTTTTTGAAGCTCTTCTCACTCTCTTTAATCTCCAATAAGTTTCATCCCGTTTCATCGACCGTAGGCGAAGAACGAGCACCGCCAACCCGCGGCCTTTGCATCCAAACCGCGCCTCCTCCTTGCAGCCGCACCTTCCCATCTTCCCGGTGAAGATAGCCCTCTCGTAGCTCTCCAATCTCCCGCAAACCGTTCATAAAACCGTCGACTACAGCTCCCGAAATCCGCATTTGAAGATTTGAACAATTCTGAAAATTAAGGTATAATTATTTCAGATTTTGTCACGCTTATTTCCGTTACTGTGTCAGTTGTTAAAGGCTGAATTTTGATTTTTCATATGAATTTGAATTGGAATCATTTCAGATCCGAAATCGTTTTGAATTCAAACACAAGATCTGATCAAAGTTGACAATTCATTTCAGATCCGGCCTAGGTGAGAATTTATTTTTAATTTAATATTAATTAATTTAATTATTATTCTTTTGTTGTTTAATGTTGAATGGTGAAAATGAATCGTTATGCGATGGATGTTATTCTATGTTGTGAATTCAATTTGTGTTTAGATGATGTGATATTAGATCTGAGTTTGAAGCGCTAGATCTAAATTGATGATGTGATATTTATCGTTTGTGATGGAATTGGATATGAAAACGTTGGATAGAAAATTAAAGATGACAATTTTAGGATGATTAATAAAAAGATCATCTTTTTATATTGAAAATTAGAAGATGGAAATTTTATGTTGATAGATAAGAAGACAATCTTTTTATATTGAAAACAAAAAGATGAAATTTTGACGATGAAAATAAAGAGACGATCTTTTTATATTTTAAAATAAAGAAGATAATATTTTTACATTGTAAAATAGAAAAGTTAATATTTTTTACATTGTAAAATAGAAAAGATCATATTTTTACGTCGTAAAATAGTAAAGTTAATATATTATAAATATAAAAAGATGATATTTTTGCATTGTACATAAAAAGAAGGTGTTTTTACATTGTATGAAATAAAATATATTTTATTATGGAATTTATGAATGAATTCCCACAGCATGAAATAAACAACATTTTTATACATAATTTATGAATGAACTTTCATCACATGAAATAATTAACATTTTTATATGTATTTATGAGTGAATTCACACCGTATGAATAAAATTACATTTTTATACGTAATTTAAATGTGAATTTACTTTGCATAACAAAAGTTACATTTTTATATGTAATTTTTATATGAAGTTACACCGTATGACAAAAATTGCATTTTTCTATGTAATTAAAACTGAAATTTGCATTGCATGATTAAAATTACATTTTTCTATGTAATTTAGAAATGAATGATAACGGTAGAATGAAAATAACATTTTTACATGGAATTAAAATGAGAAATTTACACTGTAGGATAAAAATTACATTTTTAGATGTAATTTAAATATGAATTTATGTCGTATGATAGGAACTACATTTTTCCTATGTAATTAAGATATGAATTTCCATCGTATGATAAAAATTACATTTTCTATGTAATTTAAATTGATTTTGTGCCGCATGAGAAAAATTTCATCTTTCTATATAATTTAGATGTGAATTAGAATGGTAAAATAAAAAAAATGACATTTTTCTATATAATTTATATATGAGTTATAACGGTATGATAAAGATTACATTTTTCCAATGAAATTAGAATATGAATTTGTATTGTATTATAACAATTACATTTCTTTATGTGATTGGGACTTGAATCTATAATGTAAAATCAAAATTACATTTTTTTATAATGTAATAAAGACGAAAGATTCACATTGAAATTAAAAAAAAAATTACATTTTATATATAATTAGAAAAGAGGACTGGCATTGTAAATTAAAGATTTCATTTTTATATGAAATTAGAAATAGGGATTTGCGAGGAAAATTAAAAATTACATTTTTTTGTGTAATTTGGGATGAGATTTACATCGTATAATAAAATTTACATTTTTATATGTAATTAGAATTTGAGAATTCACATGATATAGAAAATTACATTTTTATGTAATTAAAAGACGTGAAAACTTACATCATATGGAAAAATTACATTTTAATGTAATTAGGAAGGAGAGTTAGTCATAGAATCAAATTTATCTTTTTAATATAAATTTATAGGATAAAGATTGGAACGGTTATGAAAATTACATTTTTAATGATTTAAAAAGTTAAAATTTTTCACTGTATTATTAATTACATTTATGATGTAAATAAAAAGGAAATTTTGCAATGTAACTGAAAGATAGAAATTTTATATTACAATGTTTATTATAATATTCAGTGTAGTAAAGAAAGAGAAATTTTACGATAAAAGAAATAAAGGGAATGCCATATAAATTTATATCTCAAGAAAGCTATATTTTATTTCGACATTGGGATTAAATAACCTGCTCATAATCATCAATTGTTAGCATAATTTAAATTGGTTAATTCCATTAACCAATTATTTATTTGTATATCTATATGAAGTGTGTTGGCTGAAAACCCCACACGGGTATTGGGATGATATTTGACTGACACAGATCCCAATGTTAAATGGTATGTCTATCGTTAGATCGACAGGCTGCGTTAAGCGTTATTATTTAATTTTAACGCTTACACAGTGAAATTTACACACTTGATGTAAATGGATGACTTGATGAATATATTGTTATTGAAATATATATGATGCGTGTGAAATCCATATAATCCAAATTATATGGTGAATGATTGAGTCACACTCCAATTCAGGTGTTCTTTTAAGAAGAATATTTGTACATTAAAAATCTTTTTATATAAAGAATATTTTTAATAATTATTTTAAAAATATGTTTTCTTTATAATGAATTAACATTTAAAGAGAAATCTTTTAATTAAGATTATTAGATTTTGAAATTATATTTAGTGATATGAAATAAATTGAGATGTGAGGTGGATTTATCGTGGACGATGTTTTTAAATGACATTTGTCCTTTAATCCAATTTACATTGAAATTATTATTTGGAATTTATAAATCTAGTTTATAGATTTTAAAAAGGGAATTTTCTAAAAATCAAGTTTTCCAATGTAATATATATAAAATTGGAATTAAGTGGAAATTCGATTGGTAATAATCGAAATAGGCTTCTGTAATAGAAGACCGATATTATATATGGAATTTAAGAGGCTTTGCCACTATCCCATTTATACTGTTAGTCCGATACAGAAATTAATAGCGATTATGTATTGATTTGATTTTTGTGGAGTTCCATAATTTGAAAATTGATTTGCGGGTTTTATCGTGAACTGTGTTTTAAAGGACACTAATTCTTTAACCCGTTTAAGACAAGATTTATTTCTTAAAATAAATAACCTTGTAATAATGACTTTTGATATCAAATTAAAAATTGGAATTTTAATAAATCTTTTAAGAAAGATTTAAAATTTATTTTCATAGTTTATCCTTGATAAAATTTATGAGAACCTTTTAATATGAGTATTCTATTTAAAAGAATATTCGGGGTTGGAATGCGGCGTAATGCGTGATTTTCCAATATTTGATTTTTAATCACAAATTACGCGAGATATTCAGAAGGACCGGGTTTAACCCATTCTGAATAATCATCACGACGACCAAGAGTCGAAGATGAAGATGGTGGTAGATGACCGAAGGTTTTCACATCGTTGGGATGATGACGACTGGTATCTTGAATTGGGACTGGACACCCCAAGGCAAGGTATTTGGTAATGATCGTCCAAACGTATTTGGAAATCGACGGACACGTTGTTTCGCTCAAACCCAGAGCGGACTTGTAAATGGATTGTGTGTCTGACATTGTATTCTTTTCTACTGTATTTGTTGAACACTACCGATTATATATTTCTGTTTGGTGGTAAAGAATTTATTCTTCACTTAACACCCTTCTCTAAGACGTATGAGCTTAGAGGTTATATATATATTGGTAGATGATCAACGATATCGTAGGGTCTGACAATGTGGCATGCTAAGATGCAATTGATCAAGGCTTTGTTGAAAAGCCGGCCTTGTGGTAGATGATCAAAGCATAGTCTATTTAGGCATAGCTTTGTGTATATCGTGACTTCGCGAGCCTCACACACCGGTGGAGTCTAAAATGGGAGAAGGGAACGCAGGGAGAGCAACACGTTTCTTTCTAGCTAGAGTGGTGTCAGTGACCTACCATCCCTGACATTTTACTTATGTGGATGATGGAATGAGGCGCCTCGGATAGGTCCTATAGGACCGGGAAACGTGTGTTCAGGAATTGCCAATCCACGAAGCTGTATGTGTGGACCGGCCCTGCAGCTTTCCAAGGGTTCACTGCGGGGAATCCTGAGACATTAGCTAGAGTGTCTCGAATCGGTAAGGAGCTCCTCCCTAGCCTTGACTCATGTTGGAAACCCAATTTCCAATACGCCCCATGTGGTTTTGATTGTATTACTAGTATGGAGTCATAGCATATGGTACCTATGCTTCCTAGGATTGATACATTTACTTTGAAATGTTTTGAAAATATATATACACTAATAATAATATCGTTTTATCGTATTAAGCATCTTTTGACCATTATAAGGTAAAACCCTATCCTCCGGTTTGCGTTGCGTTATGTGATGGGAACTGGGTCTTATGATGGTTTCATTTTTCTAAAAAGCATTGCGTTGTTTTGGCGATTCACTTTAATCTATGCACGGCAATCAATTGGAATAAAACCCGTTCCGCGTTAGCGGCGTGGTCCTTAGATTTGCCTTATTACTATTAGTTAAATTAGTTAAGATTTCTCACACCTGTCCTACGACTGACCCGTTGTTTGTTTCCACCTTTTTGCAAACTCGGGTGCCCTCTTTCCACACGGGCAGTCGAGCAGTTGTATACTGGTTTATCTCTTTAGCAGGATCCTGGATTGAAGCTTAAAGCTGTGTCCAGAACATTGGAAGTCTTCCGCTGTATCTATTTTATTGTTTCCGCTGCAATGTATTAAATATATTGTACTTTATCTTTCGCTGAAATTTTATTTCGATGTGCTCTGATATATTCTATACTCTGATGTTATATTACCATGATGTAATAAAAGTCTGTTGTTATTGTTCTGATGTTGTTGTATTCCCAAAGTTAACGTATGCGGATTTTGAACGGTCTTGGTCGATTTTGCGATCGATTAAGGTCGGGCAAAATTCGTGTCGTTATATGCTTCTACCTAGAGTTCGAAGATTCGATCGATAGGATACAGTCGAATGAGGGGAGCGAGTACAGATAAAACAAAAACTTGGTTCCCATTAGACATTGGTTGATAGAATAATTCCCCTAAGTATCAACCCCGAAGACCGAAATCAACATCAGATTGACACCCAGAGGACTACCCTCTTTAGATAGTGTCAAAACTGGAAATCTTAACATTATCAAAAATATTCAGATATTTACAGATTACTGGTATAGATCAGATTACCGACTAATTCTTAGGAAACTAAGCATGATAAAAAACTCAGAATGTATGCGTCATAGTCAACTTAACGCTCAACACAGATACCCAACTTACCACACTTAGATGAGTCGTAACCCTTATGGGTCTGAGTCTACAACGGAATCAGAAACAATACTAGTATTCAAGTGCAGAGTGTCGATTATAGAATCGAAATGCCAGCATCAGAAAAGAGTTTTAACTCAAAAACCAGATAAAGAAATTAGACCTCCTACAGAAAGTTTCCTTATTTCTATCCTATCCACTAGCCTCGAGAGTGTTCGCCTGCCCTCAAGAAGTTGGTCCTGCCCTCTGCCCTTGCCCTCGTTTCTTCGGACAGTCCCTAGTGAAGTGTCCTATCACACCACAGTTGAAGCAAGTGCCCTTTCTTTTTGTGCAATCCTTGTTCATATGAGTCGAGCTTCCACAAGTAAAACATTTTTTCTCCTTCTTATCATCAGATTTCTCATCCTTCTTTTGTGTTTCCTTTTTGGGCCATGCTTTCTTGTTCTGTGGTTCTTCCTTCTTAGCCTCTTTCTTGCCCTTGTCTTCCTCGTGTAGTAGTTCCATGTCCACCAATCTCTCATAAGTCTCTCCCATGGGTACATGGGTCATGGCTAGGCTGTGCAATGGCTCGTTCAATCCTTTAACAAAGCGGAGAGCCTTTTTATGATGGGTGTTGACTAAATCTAGTCCGAACCTAGCCAGTTGGTTGAACTGGTTGACGTATTCCTTGACCGTCATACTTCCTTGCTTAAGGGATAAGAACTTTTCCAGTTGTAGACTTCGTTCAGCTTGCGAGAGGAATTTTGTCTCAAACCTCATTCTGAAATCCATCCATGTGTTAACCGGCCTCTCGGCGTTAGTGACTTCCCACCAATAGGAAGCTTCGTCCTTAAGCAACCATACCGCCAATTGTACCTTCTGCCTATCGTCCACCTCGAAGATAACGAATAGATCCTCAGATTCTTTGAGCCAGTTCCTCGCTTCTACGAATGATTCAGTTTCCTTGAAATACTTTCCACCCATGGCCCTAAAATCTTTACAGATCTTTGAAAAAGCAATTGCACGAGGAGGGGGCGGAGGAGGAGGAATCGCTGCAGCTGGAGGAGGAATATCTGCTGGGCCTGCATCGTTGGCCCTAGCCTCTAAGTACCTCCTGAACCAGCCAGGTATTGGCACGCCCTCTAGAAAGTTAAGATTCCCAGACATGCTGGAATGAAAGAAAAAGATTTAAAACGGAGAAATGAAAAGATAGATATATGGCTCTCGGGGATTATGTTTTTTTCTTTAAAATAAACTTTATTTTTGAAAATACCACCTTTCAAAACCTTTTGAAAAATAGTTTTCAGAAACTTTTATCTAATCTGGTAACCTTCAGCTCTGATACCAAGTGTAACACCCCACCTCCGTTAAGGACACTCACAAAGGGAATGCCTTAACTTTGGTGGAGCATTTTAGTAAACAGAACAGAAAATTTCAAGATAGATAAACAATACTTGAAAAATTATAACTTTATTACAGCGGAAAGCAGAAATCAGTATGGTTACATCTTTACCGAAAACTCAAGTACATAAATATCAGTCTTGTTCAGAAAGTCATCAGAGTACAAAACTTTAAATTCATAATCCCCACAGAAGATGCCATAAGAAGTTAAGCCATACTTTACGCACTTCAAGCAGAAGAAATCCGGATCAAGCTAAAGTATACCCTCCTTGGAAAACCTAGGGGGGAAACGGAAGAAAAAGGAGCGAAAACAAGCAAGGTCAGACATAAAGTCTGGCAAGTCCAGTGACTTTCAGCATATGAACATATAATAATAATTATGACATGAAAACAAGCTGGATAAGAGATAACAGTAACAGGAGCAGCAGATGTACTTAGGTTAAACAAAAGAAACAGAATAATATTACTTTTCATTTCTCTGCACTAATACTAGTATAACAGGATTAGGGTTATCCTAATGTCTAAACTAAACAGAAATGTGAATAGAATAATTTCCACAGAAGAGAATGCTAGTAATGGGCCTTTACCGCCCCAACAGAAGGTACAGAAACAGAACGCTAATAATGGGCCTTTACCACCCTAACAGAAGGTACAGAAACAGAAACAAATTAATCCCTATGGAAACAGAATGTAGAATTAGGTGTACACTAGTAAATGGGCCTTTACTACCCCAACAGACGGTACTACGTAGAAACAGACAGGTGTTACCACCCAACAGAAATAGACGGTACCAACAAACAGAACTAAGTGTACCCTAAAACCCTTCCACAAGCGATCGGCTCCCTAATACATAAATACCTTGTGCCAGCCCCACAAAAGGGTGTATCACTCCCCAAAGTGGCAACCTTTAAATGACTCAGACCTATTTACAGATGTCATGGCATCTTATATCCTCATAGGCAGACCGGGATCCATGCACGCACATGACCCGGTTGGAACGCACCATTAATACTCCTCGCCATTATCAGAATGAACCGCTTATAATTAGTTCAGTAAGCGTGCCCGGACCCTACCTACTGTTGGGTCAAAGTTTTGATACCAGACAGGGTTACTGACTAATATGGGTCCCAAATAACAGAAGACACAAGTAATTTCCCTCCTAACCTTGTGTCCCCAGACTAACAGATTTCAGATTAACTTGTTTACAAGTTCAGACATACAGAGTATAGATCAACTAGTTCACAGATCAGACAAGTTTTCAGACTAACGGATCAGATATACGGATTTAACAGATTTACAGATTTGTCTAACTTTGTAATTGGGCCTACAGATTCACGAAACGGGTTTGTTAAATTCATTAGTCCAATTGGTTCAACCCTATCCACCCAACATGTTTTAGACATCATATTTATCTTAGATTTGTATTAATTAAAAATTAATGCGCAAACCTCTCATATTAGACTGACAATTTGCGGCCACCGGTTATGCCGATTGGTTCCGGGCAGATTTCTGCCGCAAACTGAGTCTAACCTCGGGTTTCAAGCACGTTATGACTAACTTCTCACATTAGAACCTATTGTTTGCGGCTACTGGATATGCCGGGCAGTTCCGGGCAGGATTACGCCGCAAACTCATTCTGACCTCGAGTTAGCCATGTTTCATGTTTAGCCAATGCATTCATTCACAGACTATGCTAATATCAGACTAATCATGCTAATTTAACAAATTAACTTCTGTACAAGTTACAGCAGATTATTTGAGATTCTATTAACAAATTTTGCTCAATTTTAAATCGAGCCTACAGATTTACATACTTCAAATTTCAGCATTTCAGTTCCAACAAATTACGCCATTCAACAGATTAAACAGATAACAGATCTTACAGATTAGGCGATTCAGCAGATTTAGCAGATTAAGTAGATAAGGCAATTTAACCTAATTAGCAGATTAGGCAGTATAACAGAACTAGCAGACTAGGCAATATAACAGATTTAATCATTCCTTAAAGTTTCATAGACATATCTTGCCTAATTATAAATTTGGCCTAAGTTTGCATGCCTAAATAGTTGTTGTAACACCCCGAAAATTCTATAACTGTGAAATTAACAAATTAAAGTATAATTAATTTGAAATCAAAGAACCAAGGGAAACGGGATACGCCATTACGTTCGTCTCGAAAAAATACGCGAAATAGAGTCCGAGTTTTCGAAAAACGGAGTCCGTATGAAGAAGATATGGCCTTCGGAAGTTTTGAATTAAATTTAAAATTCAAACAGAATAAAATAATTAAAAATCGGGCCCAGTGGGCCAGGGCGGATAAACACCCGCCTAGGCCACCCAGGTCGACTGGGCTGTCGACCTGGGCTACCCATGTCGACAGGGCTGTCGACAGCCCTGTCGACAGGGGTGTCGACCTGGTCGAGCCCAGTCAACCTGGCTGGCCAGGTCTGTGTTTGGTCGAATTTTTGTGGTCTGCTTTGTCACTAGGGCTAGGTGGCAAGTTCTAATTGGTCTCTCTATCTAATGAATGGCTATGATCAATCCAAGCAACATCAAGGGTCCTAATCAGTTCCTAACCTCTATATAAACAACCCTAGACTAAACCCTAATCTATTCATTCAAATTAAGAACATAGCCGCCATGTTGCTGAGGAACGACTAAAAGTAGCCGCCGACTAGAGAGAGAATTAGAAAGAAAGTTCTAAAGCCTAAAGCAATTCAAGCAACCTAAAGCCAATCAATTCAACAAAGGAATCATATCTCTTAATTAGAGAATTCGCCGCAACCATTGTAAGTAGAGTATTACTTTGGTATGAATAAACAACTGTATTGATTTGTATGCTTGAATTGGGATAATAAAGTAATTCATATTTGTGCAAAATTATGTTATTCATTATAAAGAACTACATGCGGTAGTTCTATGCAAGTATACGTTTGGAATATTGCGCAAATTATGTAATCTATGTTGAAGCTACATGTATGTAGTTGATTGAAATTCATGCAAGTTTGGGGCTTTGTTGTTATGCCATCATGATGTATATTTTTGTGCATAAATCATTTTGCAAGTAATTGAAACAAGTTTGGTTGTTATAGTTCATATGGAACTATGTTGGAATTTTGACACCATAATCCATGTATTAAGTCATGCTTTTGCAAAACTTATGAATATGGTTAGGCTATGAATGATATTTGGCATAATTGAAATCTATGATTAAGTCTATCTTGTTTAAAAGAATTATATGATGACATATGTGAGACATGGCTAGGTTAGACTCAAAAATCCCTTTTGCGAGTTTAAAGCAAACACCATGATTAGGAATATTTATGCATAAGTATATTTATACTATCGTTGTATGATTAGACTTAAACCATAATTAAGTTGATCTATGTTTTTGTGTTAGTAACAAAGTATCCCCTTTGTAAACATGTAGAAACCTTATGAACATGACTTGTTTATGTTTATGCTAAAAGTATTTATGCCATGCTTATGTTTGACATTATGCTATGCTTATGCTAGAAATATTTATGACATGCTTATGTTTGACATTATGCCTAAATAAGAATATAGGTTCATGTTGTAGTTAAACCTATGCAAGTTCACATGCTTTGATTCATGTCACCTATGTTACCACTATGCAAGTACACCAATTTCTATTTTGTATTTCCAACGTCATATGCAAGTTCATGCGCTCACCTTCCCCTCTTTGTGTATGTAATCACGCTTTAAGCCTCCCCTTTTCGCATGGCTAAATTGGGCTTTAAAAGGCTAAGCCCAATATATATATATATAAACGGACGTGTAAAACGGGGGAAAATAACATTGGGTTAAAATTAATTAATGAATGAAAATATAAAATAGAAGGGCCCAAATTCAAGTATGGGTTGGGCCCATGATTGGTGTAACCTTTACACCATTAACTTAATAATGGGCCGCAAATATTTACATATAAGAAATAAAGAAGAATGACAAAATATGTAAATATAGAAAATACGATGTGTTTAACCCGAGGTTGGATTGAGTTGTGATGTAAACCTGCCCGGAACCGCCCGGCTGTCCAGTAGTCACAACAATACCTATCCAATGTGGGAGGTTAAACATGGAGCCCAATAAGGACCCGAGGTTAGACTGAGTTGTGGCGTAAGACTGCCCGGAACCAACCGGCAACAGGCAGCCACAACAATACCTGTCTAATGTGAGAGGTCAGGGCCTTAATAAGACAATTAAGGCTGAGTCAGGATTGTTAGGATTAAGTGAACTAAAGACTTAATCAAAATGGAACATGCTAAACTAAACGGACTGATGGGGTTAGGTTAGGAAACACTTAACCAACTTAGCTTGTTGGCTAGAGATAGAAAACCTAGTAACGGGGGACCCTTTTCAGCAGTAACCCTAGAAGGTGTATCAGGATACCCTGAAACTAGGCAGGGTGGGGCACGATTACTGGGCTGATTGTAAGAGGTCAAAGCGACGGCGGTGGTGTAGCAGTGTAGGTTCTAACGGAGTGTGGGCGTGCACACACTCCGGCGCAGAAAAATAAGGCACTGGACACCAGTAGCATACCTGTGCACTCTAAGGTTGTGTCGGGTTGCCACTATGGGACTTGATACACCCCATGGTGGGACCAGCATAGGTAACTACAGACATCGGGGGCCGTAAGACACATGTAACTATGCGAGTAGGAGCCGATCATCATAGAATGGATCACATCACCCTGATTTTGGGGTGCCAGTTGGAAACTAGTTTATATGGGTTCAGAGATCAACATGGGGTACGATAGTATATTCGACCCTAGACAACTTAACCAAGTTTATAGTGCATGCCCACTTCTTGTTTATACTTATCATACCCAGTTCTTTATTCATAGACAAAATAGTACTAGACTTACTCAGGCTTTATGTCTGACTCTACTTTTCTTTCGTCTTCTTTTCTTCCGTTCCCCCCCAGGTCCTCAGGGAGGGAACACAGCAGCTTGACCAACCTCAACATCCAGCTTGAAGAAGAGAAATGTATTGCTTGGACTTTCCTGTTTTGAACTATGGCTTTGGACAATCCACTATGGGGGCTTTGGCAGTTTATCTATGTTTATTTATGCTTCTTTAAATAATGTACTCAAGACAGATTATGAAAGTGTTATGTTATGTTTTTGGAAAGGATGTTGTTGTAACACGTATTTGACTTTATGAAATAAAATTTGTTGTTCTTCCGCTGTTTACAAATATGTGTTCTTATATCTGTCTTGTATATCTGTGACTTGTACTTATAAACCTCCACCAAAATTAGGGCATTCCCTTTGAGAGTGACCCTAACGGAGGTGGGGTGTTTCACTTGGTATCAGAGCATAGGTTTACCAGATAAGATAAAAAGTTTTGAAAAATTATTTTCAAAAAGGAAATTTAAAGAAGCATTTTTAAAAGAAAAATATTATTTTATTTTAAAAAGGCAAAGTCCACTCCCCAAAGCCGTAGGTACTATCTCTTATCCTTCGTTTTGAATCTATCCTTTTTGTTTCAGCATGTCCCAAGAACTTAACTTGCCTGAAGGGGTACCAATACCTGGTTGGTTTAGACGGTTCTTAGAAGCAAGGGCCACTCAGCCAGGTCCTACCATTCCTCCTCCCCCAGCTGAAGGAAATCATCCAGCTGCAGCGGCACCTTTTCCTCCACCTCCTCCACGGGGAAACACATTCGCTAAGATATGTAAAGATTTTAAAGCTATGGGAGGAAGGGATTTCCATGGAACTGAGTCCTTCGTGGCAGCTAGAAATTGGCTGAAAGAAACGGAGGACCTATTCATCATCTTTGAGGTAGAGGATAGACAAAAAGTACAGTTGGCAGTATGGCTATTGAAGGGCGAGGCTTCCTACTGGTGGGAAGTCACTAATGCTGAAAGACCAGTGGAGACATGGGAGGACTTTAGGGCAAGGTTTGAGACCAAATTTCTCTCAGATGCGGAAAGAAGTTTGCAGTTGGAAAAATTCTTATTTCTTAAGCAAGGAGACAAGACTGTCAGAGAGTATGTGAATCAGTTCGATGAGCTGGCTAGGTTTGGACTTGACCTAGTCAACACCCCGCACAAGAAGGCTCTCCGTTTCGTCAAAGGGTTAAATGAGCCATTACACAGTTTGGCCATGACCCATATACCCATGGGGGCCACGTATGAAAGATTGGTGCAAATGGCATTGCTGAATGAAGAGGATAAGGGCAAGAAGAAAGAGGGTTTGTAGCCCAAGAAGACAGACTTTAAGAAGGGCGGGAAAGGCAACAAAGAGAAGAGGAAGTGCAATTTCTATGGCAAAGTGGGGCACTTAGTAAAGGATTGCCGGAAAAAGAAGGCCAAGGAGAATGGTGGGTGCTTTTCATGCGGTCAGACAGGCCACAGGGCTAAGGACTGCCCAAAGAAACGAGGACAGGGGCAGGGCGCTGGATCCACCCTAGGGGCACAGGTTCATGTGCTAGAAGCGCCACCATTGCAACAGCGAGGTATAAATACTTCTGTAGAAAGCGTAATTTATCTTTATGATCACCCCGTTCGCACTTTATTTGATTCCGGCGCATCACACTCCTTTATCTCGTCTTCCTTAGTAGAATCTCTGCACCTAAAAACTAGTATGGTAGAGGACCCCTTAATTGTTTCAAACCCAATTGGGGGCCCAGCTCATTTGTCTATGATCTGTTTGGATTTGAAAATTTCTGTTCTAATTGTTGAATTTCAATGTAGTGCCTTTGTTTTGGGCTTTTCGGGGTATGGTTTGATTTTCGGTATGGATTGGCTATCCAGTAATGGGGCCATCCTTGATTGTGAGAAAAGGGTTGTTAGGCTCCTAACCCAGCTCGGTAATACTTTGGAAATTTCTTGTAATCCCTCGTATGCGGTTATGCTCAGTTATCTTGAATCGCTAGATGCCTCTGTTGAAAATTTGCAATCAGTTAGAGTGGTCCGGGAATATCCGGATGTCTTCGAAGAGGTGAAGGGCTTGCCTCCGAAGCGGGAAATAGACTTCCGCATATATCTTGTAGATAATGCAAAGCCCGTTGCGTTGCCCGTTAGACATATGCCTCCACGAGAAAGGAAAGAGCTCAGTAAACAGATTAAAGAGCTTCTAGAAAAGGGGTTCATTAGGAGGAGCATTTCAGAATGGGGCGCTCCAGTGGTGTTCGCTACAAAGGCGGATGGTTCACTCCGTCTATGTGTTGACTGTAGGGAGCTCAACAAGCTAACGAAAAAGAATAGGCACCCTCTCCCTAGAATCGACGATTTATTTGACCAGCTTGTAGGAGCGTCTGTTTTCTCCCAACTCGATTTAGCAACCGGTTTTCATCAGCTAAGGGTGGCTGAAGATAGCATCGATAAAACGACGTTCAGAACCCCAGACGGTTTCTTTGAATGGCTTGTCATGCCTTTCGGCTTGACAAATGCACCTGCTTACTTCGTGGACCTGATGAGTAGGGTATTTAGAGATTTCCTCAACAAATTCGTAGTGGTCTTCGTAGATGATATCCTTATCTTCTCAAAGAGTGAAGAGGAACATGCTCAGCACCTAAGGGCAATCATGGAAACTTTGCGAGTCCATCAACTAAAAGCCAAATTCTCCAAATGCCACTTTTGGAGAGAAGAGGTGAGGTTCCTTGGGCACATAGTATCCAAGCAAGGGTTAGCAGTGGACCCTGCTAAGGTAGTGGCGGTACAGGACTGGAAGACACCAAGGAATGCAACTGAGGTCCGAAGCTTTCTAGGACTAGCAGGTTTCTGTCAAAAATTCATAAGGGATTTTGCGAAAATCTCAGCTCCGCTCACGAAGTTGACATTTGTTTATTTTCAAGAGATAATTCATCTATGTGGAATACCTTCTAGTAAGTGAACAAGATCCAAGATTCACTAGTGAATTTTGGAGAGCTTGCATGGAACCATGAGTACGCAGTTAGGCTTGAGCCAAGTATACTAGAAGGAGAATAAGTGAAAGAGGAACGAGAAATAGGTTCCAACTCATATTTTGGAAACAAGAATTAAGAAGCTACGAAATTGTGAAGTTAAAGACGGACAAAGCATAATGGAGTTAAGCTCAAGAAATGCGGCTTAGAAGATTGAAGGCTAGATTCGTGCATCGTATCTCTTCTTAAGAGTATATCCTTGATCCCTCTCTTCCTGTAAAGCTCACTTGCATGCTATCTTTTGTGTATATCCTCTCGGTCCTATTCTTAATCCAATTTCTATTGCAAACCCCATAGGGAGTATGACTCATCTGTTAGTAACACATGTTGGGGCTCGAGGGTGTTCGTTGATTTTACTAAAGTTTTTGGGCTTTATAGGATACGGGTTGGTCTTAGGAAGGGACTCCCTTGTGACCTAAAAGGAGTCCATCATGCTTAGTTTCCTAGAATCATATATGGTGGTTGGGTTGAGTAATTCTTTGGGTGTCAGTCTGATGTTGATTTCGGTCTTCGGGGCTGATGCTTAGAGAGTTCTTCTCCTAATCAATATATATGTGGCATAGATTTCCAGTTTCGACATTGCCTAATGGGCACAAAGTTTTTACTTGCTTCTATCATTCGACTATACCTTTAGGTAGGACCATTCCCTATCATTGAGAAAATTTGGAAAATGGCCTATAGATTAGAGCTACCCGAGAAGTTGGCCGAAGTCTACAACGTTTTTCACGTTTCACATCTCCGAAAATGTCTGCATAAGTCTGCTGAAGTGGTAGAGCCAAATATCCTCGAAGAGGCCGAAGTGGAACGCGAAGCAACCATAAGGAAGGTTCCAACCCGCATATTAGGAACGGAAATGAAGAAACTACGCAACCGCGAAGTCAAGCTCGTCAAAGTCCAGTGGAGCGACGCCGAGGGAGACGCGACTTGGGAAACTGAATCTAGAATCTGTACAGCCTACCCTTTTTTGTTCGAGGGTACATCCTTGATCTTTCTTTCTCCTTAAGTTGCGCTTTTATCTATCTTTTTAGGTATATTTCCTCGACCATATCTTTTAGGTAGAAACCCTTTGGATGGAAACATGTAGTTGAAACATGTTATGGATGATGGTTGCAAGTGGTTGCAAGTGATTTCTAGTGGTTGCTCGTGGTTGCATATACACACACAATCTAGGTTTTAGATCGGCTCAGTCACTTCATATTGCATATGCATATATGTTTGCATTCGTATATGGTTGAACTTTAATGTGTTGTCATATGGATGTTGCATTTGTATTGAATGATTGTGCACTCATGTAGAATCAAGAATAGGAAAATTTGCATACATGATGGATTCATGGCACTTACATAATTCGCATTAAGGAGGTCAACTGAATCAGTAGACCGCCTGATTTTGCATTAGATAAGTACATGAACACACACACTTCGCATATGATCATGAAGCATTAGAAGTCTTTTAAGGACAATCGATGCTCGTGTTTGATGGATGAGTAAATGGATGATTGGATGTTAGGATATACATTCCTCCTAACTTGAAGATTTCGGGGACGAAATCCTTTTAAGTGGGGGAGAATGTAACACCCCGAAAATTCTATAACTGTGAAATTAACAAATTAAAGTATAATTAATTTGAAATCAAAGAACCAAGGGAAACGGGATACGCCATTGCGTTCGTCTCGAAAAAATACGCGAAATAGAGTCCGAGTTTTCGAAAAATGGAGTCCGTATGAAGAAGATATGGCCTTCGGAAGTTTTGAATTAAATTTAAAATTCAAACAGAATAAAATAATTAAAAATCTGGCCCAGTGGGCCAGGGCGGATAAACACCCGCCTAGGCCACCCAGGTCGACTGGGCTGTCGACCTGGGCTACCCATGTCGACAGGGCTGTCGACAGCCCTGTCGACAGGGGTGTCGACCTGGTCGAGCCCAGTCAACCTGGCTGGCCAGGTCTGTGTTTGGTCGAATTTTTGTGGTCTGCTTTGTCACTAGGGCTAGGTGGCAAGTTCTAATTGGTCTCTCTATCTAATGAATGGCTATGATCAATCCAAGCAACATCAAGGGTCCTAATCAGTTCCTAACCTCTATATAAACAACCCTAGACTAAACCCTAATCTATTCATTCAAATTAAGAACATAGCCGCCATGTTGCTGAGGAACGACTAAGAGTAGCCGCCGACTAGAGAGAGAATTAGAAAGAAAGTTCTAAAGCCTAAAGCAATTCAAGCAACCTAAAGCCAATCAATTCAACAAAGGAATCATATCTCTTAATTAGAGAATTCGCCGCAACCATTGTAAGTAGAGTATTACTTTGGTATGAATAAACAACTGTATTGATTTGTATGCTTGAATTGGGATAATAAAGTAATTCATATTTGTGCAAAATTATGTTATTCATTATAAAGAACTACATGCGGTAGTTCTATGCAAGTATACGTTTGGAATATTGCGCAAATTATGTAATCTATGTTGAAGCTACATGTATGTAGTTGATTGAAATTCATGCAAGTTTGGGGCTTTGTTGTTATGCCATCATGATGTATATTTTTGTGCATAAATCATTTTGCAAGTAATTGAAACAAGTTTGGTTGTTATAGTTCATATGGAACTATGTTGGAATTTTGACACCATAATCCATGTATTAAGTCATGCTTTTGCAAAACTTATGAATATGGTTAGGCTATGAATGATATTTGGCATAATTGAAATCTATGATTAAGTCTATCTTGTTTAAAAGAATTATATGATGACATATGTGAGACATGGCTAGGTTAGACTCAAAAATCCCTTTTGCGAGTTTAAAGCAAACACCATGATTAGGAATATTTATGCATAAGTATATTTATACTATCGTTGTATGATTAGACTTAAACCATAATTAAGTTGATCTATGTTTTTGTGTTAGTAACAAAGTATCCCCTTTGTAAACATGTAGAAACCTTATGAACATGACTTGTTTATGTTTATGCTAAAAGTATTTATGCCATGCTTATGTTTGACATTATGCTATGCTTATGCTAGAAATATTTATGACATGCTTATGTTTGACATTATGCCTAAATAAGAATATAGGTTCATGTTGTAGTTAAACCTATGCAAGTTCACATGCTTTGATTCATGTCACCTATGTTACCACTATGCAAGTACACCAATTTCTATTTTGTATTTCCAACGTCATATGCAAGTTCATGCGCTCACCTTCCCCTCTTTGTGTATGTAATCACGCTTTAAGCCTCCCCTTTTCGCATGGCTAAATTGGGCTTTAAAAGGCTAAGCCCAATATATATATATATATAAACGGACGTGTAAAACGGGGGAAAATAACGTTGGGTTAAAATTAATTAATGAATGAAAATATAAAATAGAAGGGCCCAAATTCAAGTATGGGTTGGGCCCATGATTGGTGTAACCTTTACACCATTAACTTAATAATGGGCCGCAAATATTTACATATAAGAAATAAAGAAGAATGACAAAATATGTAAATATAGAAAATACGATGTGTTTAACCCGAGGTTGGATTGAGTTGTGATGTAAACCTGCCCGGAACCGCCCGGCTGTCCAGTAGTCACAACAATACCTATCCAATGTGGGAGGTTAAACATGGAGCCCAATAAGGACCCGAGGTTAGACTGAGTTGTGGCGTAAGACTGCCCGGAACCAACCGGCAACAGGCAGCCACAACAATACCTGTCTAATGTGAGTGGTCAGGGCCTTAATAAGACAATTAAGGCTGAGTCAGGATTGTTAGGATTAAGTGAACTAAAGACTTAATCAAAATGGAACATGCTAAACTAAACGGACTGATGGGGTTAGGTTAGGAAACACTTAACCAACTTAGCATGTTGGCTAGAGATAGAAAACCTAGTAACGGGGGACCCTTTTCAGCAGTAACCCTAGAAGGTGTATCAGGATACCCTGAAACTAGGCAGGGTGGGGCACGATTACTGGGCTGATTGTAAGAGGTCAAAGCGACGGCGGTGGTGTTGCAGTGTAGGTTCTAACGGAGTGCGGGGGTGCACACACTCCGGCGCAGAAAAATAAGGCACTGGACACCAGTAGCATACCTGTGCACTCTAAGGTTGTGTCGGGTTGCCACTATGGGACTTGATACACCCCATGGTGGGACCAGCATAGGTAACTACAGACATCGGGGGCCGTAAGACACATGTAACTATGCGAGTAGGAGCCGATCATCATAGAATGGATCACATCACCCTGATTTTGGGGTGCCAGTTGGAAACTAGTTTATATGGGTTCAGAGATCAACATGGGGTACGATAGTATATTCGACCCTAGACAACTTAACCAAGTTTATAGTGCATGCCCACTTCTTGTTTATACTTATCATACCCAGTTCTTTATTCATAGACAAAATAGTACTAGACTTACTCAGGCTTTATGTCTGACTCTACTTTTCTTTCGTCTTCTTTTCTTCCGTTCCCCCCCAGGTCCTCAGGGAGGGAACACAGCAGCTTGACCAACCTCAACATCCAGCTTGAAGAAGAGAAATGTATTGCTTGGACTTTCCTGTTTTGAACTATGGCTTTGGACAATCCACTATGGGGGCTTTGGCAGTTTATCTATGTTTATTTATGCTTCTTTAAATAATGTACTCAAGACAGATTATGAAAGTGTTATGTTATGTTTTTGGAAAGGATGTTGTTGTAACACGTATTTGACTTTATGAAATAAAATTTGTTGTTCTTCCGCTGTTTACAAATATGTGTTCTTATATCTGTCTTGTATATCTGTGACTTGTACTTATAAACCTCCACCAAAATTAGGGCATTCCCTTTGAGAGTGACCCTAATGGAGGTGGGGTGTTTCAGTTGTCATGATTCACAATATGATCATATACCCCACGTTTGCATTGAATTTACATGGCACATATTATGGTCATAATTTACCATATAACACATGTCCCAAATTTAGTTAAACTTGCCTAGTACAAAAGATTCACATATAAATTATACCAAATATAGCCATCGATTTCAATGCATGTCATATATTCAAAAATCTCCCACTTAGGTGTTATTCACATTTAAAATTTATCAAATCTTAATATAGATCTTAACACCTAAGTCATATTCTCTTTTTATCTCAAGTCATGAATCGTTATATAAAAATATACCCAACAATCTAGAACTTTAAATTATAACAGATCTTAATTCAAAATATGCGTTATGTCCAATGTCTCAAGTCACATGTTAACATACAATGGTTCCTTTTCTTCCAATTCACAGAATATGCATAGATCTAAATCTAGTTTACAACATCAGTCACAGATTAGCCCTGTCCAATTATGCCATCATTCATTATTTGTCCCAAAGTTTAGCGTTCGTGCGTTAATCTCTTATGAGATGTGGCGCAGGCTCGTGGTAGCCTGGCTATCGAACAGAAAGAAGAAAGAGATACCGAATAATATATATCAGAACAGAACGTACACAACCTCAAATTCAGATTTATAATCATGTCACAATTATAATTAAAGTTTATATCGGAAAATAACTGTACTTGCCTTTCGTGGTTTTAAGAAAGGATAATAAACTGTTGTTGATGCAGAAATGCTGAATTACTCCTCTTCAATTGTTGTTGTAGCTCTAAACTTTGATTTGAGATTTGATTTAGCTTTTAAATCTAATCAGTTTGGAAGAAAATGCATCAGTCCAAGTTTTGATTCCAGCAGAGTAACGGTGCCATTATTTTATTTAATAAGAACAGAGGCAGAGTATAGGAATGAAATTGTGCAGCATAAGGTTAGAGAGGAATGGTGTAAAGAAAATGGGGCTAGGGGGCTATTTATATAGGATTAGGCGAACGAACCTATACGGAAAACGAGACCAGATACATCGGAATGAACCAGGTTCAAAAACTGGGTTTCGGGAGCAGGTCGACCCTAGGTCGACACTATGGTCACCTGGCCCTTGGGAGGTCGACACTATGGTCGACCCCCAGGTCGACCTAGTCCATGGGCGGGAATTTTCCCGCCTAGCCTGTTCTGGGATTTTGAATTTGAATTTGAATTTGAATTTTCGAGCTGTTTCAATTCTGAAAATCTTTGAAACTTCGGAGGGCCATATCTCCCTCATACGGACTCCATTTCTCGAAAACTCGGACTCGTTTCCAAGCAGAATTTCGAGACGAACGCAATGGCGCAACCCGTTTCACTTGATTCTTATTTTAAAAATTAATTATTCTCTGATTTGTTACTTATACGTTTAAAGAAAATACGGGGTGTTACATTTGATTTTGATCTTATCCACAAATCAAAAATCTCGGGGTCCATAGCCTGAAATCACGAACCGCTATTTTAATGTACCGGTCGATGTTTCAATAGTATAACGTTGTTCTGAACTGAACAGAATATACTATGAAATTTAATTTACATATTTATACCATATTAGATCAATATAAAATAAATTTTAATTCGAAAACCGTTAATTTTCAGATAATAAATTATTTATTATTATCGTTTATATTCAAATACTATTTCTCTAAATCGTTGGAATTAATCTGACTTAGTTATAAATTTCAAATTGAATTATTTTAGATTTTCGTATTTACGATATTTATTCGAAATAAATTGTATATCGATTATTAAATCGATAGCTCAATATAAAATTCATTTATATTATCAATTCAATATTTAAAACAATATTAATTATTTAAAATAAACTGTTCGAAAATCCGGGTTGTTACATTCTTCCCTCCTTAAAATAATTTCGTCCCCGAAATTGCAAAGGTAAGAAAAATGCTACGAACCTACGTACTTTTCAAAACATACTTATGCTAAAACTCAACTCTTTATATATCAACAACTTTTATTCTATCAAAACATTTGGTTTTTCATTCATTTGGTACCCCATATATGTTTGCATTCATTTAGTCTGAATGATTTACAATCAATTCATATTCCATTCCAATTTGATTTTGATCAATTTATCCACTCGACCCATTTAACTTGCTTAAGTTAAATTTAAATTCCAAATTCAAATTCCTAGGTTTTTACTTCAAATCACTTCTGAAATCACATAAATATATACATATATTTATAACCATTTCAAATTCAAAACAATTGAATTTTCAAACCAACTTGTTTTATTTTCAACAAATTTCCGTTCAAAACATTTCTAAGATAGCAATTCATCAAGTAGAAACTCGAAAATGAACACTGATGATGCTGCAGTCATCATCAGAATTATTTTCCAGCCACTGAAGTGAGTTCAGTGCTTTATCACTTTCAAAATCCATCTAAAATGATTTTTATTCAAAAATTCTTCTAAACAAAGCTATATTACTTTAATGTACTTCAGAAAATATTTTTCGACTATCCTAGGATTTTAAAATCTTAATTCTAATTCAAATTCTGAATCCAATTTTAATTCATCTCATTTGTATATCTTATTCATATACAAATTACATTTGGTTATAAATAACTATCTCAATTTTATAATCCTCATTTCATTATAACGATAATAATCAAAACATCCATCTATTAAAATAATTCCTGAAAATTATTCCTTCTATATCAAAATATAGTTTTGGGTTAAATTATTCATTTACCAACTTTAAAACAATACTGTGTTAAATTTCTCTGTTCAAGTGTTTAGAAATTCCTATCGACTTCATGGCGTCCCACGATTCGATCAGAACTCATAATCCACTCAACAAACTAGCCAACACAATATTAAACAATTTTTATATCAATTAACAAATATGATCTCTCGTATATATATACACTCAACTCATTCTAAGGTATTACTGACCCTATCTCTAATGAGCACAACTCCACCAAAGCCTAGGTATTCGCTCAACCTGGCTCTGATACCAACTGTAATGGCCTGCAAATCCGTACTATCTGAGTTGACTAATAACACCATACGTCAAACCCAAATTGCACAGAAATACGAATCATTATTAGAAAGAAGTTAAAGGATGAGAAATAGAAAGAAAGAAATATTAGAATAGAAGAAAACAAAGAAGACAAACTCACAGCGGAGCGAATAAAATATATTAAATAACATAACTTTTGAAATACAAATCAGTAACTGTATATACGTACCATCATCAGAGCACAACAGTTATTCCTGTAATAGTTATAAACACCTGTTTCCAAATACAACATAGTACACAACAGAAATATGTTAGTCTATAGCTAACTGGTGAAGCCTCCTGCTTCAAACTCCTCCAAGTGAATATGTAAAATCCCGACTATTTGACTGCCCGTACAAATTTGGGCACCCAAGAGTTTAGGGAAAAACAAACAAAATAAACTCTGGGTCAGTCATGGGATTGGTGTGAGTAAACTCCAACCATTTGTTTAACTTTAAAAATCCTTTTGAAAGGAAGGATAATAGTAAGACCAGCCCAAACATAAACATGGATGATTTTTACCTTACTAAAACCCAAAATATTTCGATACAAAAATCCAGTGATATTATAATAATGTCTACAGCAAATAAATAGAATCTAGCAGAACGCTTGCATCTCCCGCTCCATATATAATATAAAATCAAAAACCGCATGGCACTTATTGGAGACTGGATTTCCAACATGACAAGGTATGGAACCACCTTCAGATAGTTTATCTCTAGAGAGGAATACACTGCGTTCAACAAGAACATCTTGCAACCCGGCCCTCACATGACCGACCACTCATTTCGCTTGAGTGGATCGAATGTACATCACCAACGGTTGGGATACAGCAACCATTTCCCGAAAAAGGACAACATCGAGTAGATTAAAGAGTGAAATGAATATCTCTAGATAGGTGATTATACACACTAATGGGAGCGACCCACATAGCCATGCTGCCTGCCCGATTTTTGTCATTTCCCGGTTGTTGAGGCCTGAAGCGATGCTTACTTATCATTTATTGATAGCACAATCACTTTGAATGCCACATTGTCAGATCCGCTAATCATTAATTGCTTTGCATAAATATATTCTGGATATTATGCTAAGGGAATAAATTCGTTGCCACCATATATATTTATACATACCAACATATTCGATCATTGGAAATACTCTGTTAGACATTCATCCATTTACGTTCATTCTGGGACTAAACGAAACTGAAGGCACAGTTTCTATTAATAGAAAAAGTCCTTGCACTCTACTCCATCTTCGATTATCTTCATATAATCTGATTCACAACGCTACTACAAATACGGAGTGGTTCTTTGGATAATAATCCAACTGGTCTCTCCATATTGACAGCGATATTGGCAAATACTTCGATAGTCGGTTATTTAACTATCGAAGAAAAACAAACAAACATTCATCCTTAACATCAATCAATCACTGGGCCTGTTAATTAATATTTCATTAATTAATTCACTTCTTCATTTCCCTATCAATATTCATTAACCAAATCTTTTTAGTGATCGTGTTGGACTCCGCTGATTGGAAAAAACATTTCCCTATATCACCTTCTTTTATTTTCTATACTTAGAAAATATATTCTATTTGCAATTGAAAACAATTTCAATCACTTATCTTTCCCGACTACTTTAATTATACTCAGGAAATATTTACTTTTATATTTCCAAAATTTCATCACTTGGGTTAAAACGAATGCTGTGTAAAACATCGTTACAACAACCCAAAATATTTTGTTCAACTAACTCTTATTCAAACACTTCTCTTAGAGACTGGACCTTGCTATTTATCAATTAAAAATGAAATCGATCATGTTGGGGTATAACTACCTCTCAGACCTTGAATGAATACATCCTTAACTTCAAAACGGACAAAACCAGTTACCTCGAATAATCAACGTTATAAAAATCAATTATTCATTTTAAACCCATAGCGTTTCTTTTTTCTTACTCTACCAAGTTTAATTATAGATTTCCCTTTTTATTTATAATGTTATATTTTTAAGTTTGTTTCCTTATCGAATTCTATATATATATATATATATATATATATATATATATATATATATATATATATATATATCGATACATTGATTTTTAACTATCAATTTTTCTTAAAAATATTCTAACTCCTAAAATTTCCGGAAAAATTCGCCATAACCTCCTTTGTACCGAGAGCATATGCAAAATCCCCAAACCACCACACAGGCCTCTTCAATCAAAAAGAAAAAAGAAAAAAGCCAAGCGGCTTGCCGATACGGCGCATAAAACCTCATATGGAATTTAAACGTGTACCTTTTTGTTGGGCACATAAATTAAAATCTTCATATACTTCGTCCCAAACCTGCTCAACCTATATTCATCTGTTTTCCAATTTATCCCAACTCAACCCGGTCATTCGTAACTCAATTTGCTAATATTTTCTTTAATTAGCTATTTTGCCAAATCCCTTTATTTTGAACATATCACGTTCAAATATATTTTAATTAACTTATAAACAAGTAGAATTTCATTTCTAGCTTGAGTTTCAAAATTCGATTTCGAATATGGATCCACAAAACCAATTTACTTATCCAACGCCAATTTCGATTCAAAACTCGATTAACTATTTATTCTTCAAAATTAGTTAAATCTATTTAATAACTAAAAATCTGTATTTTGTTTCAAAAATCATTTCACTTACTTCACTGGAGTTCATATTTATTTTATATCTCAAGTCTGGATTTTTCTAATGGCAATTCTGATTTTATTTCTTTAAAATCCTTTTATTTATTTAAGTAAACCGTTATGGTTTTTAAATGATTTCGGCGCTGCTTTTCTGAAAATTTGATTTTGACATAACTCAAAATCTATCAGATGAAATCCCGATTTTTCTCTTCCACTAGAAAATTATTATTCAACCGGTCCCGACGATTCTTGTTTCAAACAATTCTGACTTTAATTGAGTTCTATATATCCAATTGAAGTTCGAAACGCCAATTTACGAACTACCGCGGTGCAGCGAGTTCGTTTTAATTATATTTATATATATAAACGTTTTAAGCTTCGTTTAAAATAAATTCAACTCCATTTTAATATATTTTAATATATATTAACCCAATTGTCCCAACTCAGCTTAAAAATTCTGATTATCTCTACTTGCCCATTTTCCATTTCTCGGTTATAAATTTATTTGTAACTCAATCTGTTATATTCTTTTCCAATTCCATTAGGAATAAATTACTTTATAAAATCTGATGTAATCAAATTCCAAATATAATTTCTTAAACTAATCTCAATTCATTTTTATAGTTCGAATATCGAAATAAAACCCGTCGTTCCCTTTCTGAAATGATTTCCTATTCACGGATAGATTCATATTTGAACTTAGATTTCTAAATTATCAAATGATAATTTATTTTCCTCAATTTATAAATGTTGTTTATAAATTTAACTTCCTTGTTTTATAAAAACAAGTTTCCATTTTGATTCCATTTCAAATTATATTTTCAAATTCGTACTTGAATTTAAATATTCAAATTATTTTTTGATAATTAATTCATTATGTCTATAAACACCATTTTATAAATTTCCTTGTTTCATATATTTAAACAAGTCTATTTCAAAATCTATTTAAAAACTAAAACCTTATTTTTGAAATTTCTTATAATAACTTATATATATAACACCCAATTTATTCATATTCAATTTAACTTCTATTTAAATAAATTCGAATTAATCAAATTCAAATCATAAATCCTTACGGATTTATTTTAGTTCAATTTGTATTCTGAACATCAGAATAAATTCCATCGTTTATTTTTTAAAACGATTTCCCCATTTCTATTTTTAAATTCACATTTGAATTTAAATATTTGAATTATCCAATGATAATTTTTCCACTTCATTTATAAACCCCGTTTATAAATTCATTTCACTTTTCGGCATTACTAATTTATAAACCACGTTTTTAAATTCATTTCAAATCCCGCATTAGCGATTTATATAAATTTCAATACTTGTTTTATATTTTAAACAAGTTAATATTTTTATAGCCCATTCAAAATTCAAATTCTATTTAAAAAAAATAGATTTCCCCTTTTAAACCTCAAATATCCTTTTTACGATATTTTTATAAATTACCATTTAGGTCCAATGATATTTTAAACACTCAAAAACAACCAATTAAAATTGACAGGTTTCTAACACATCATATATGATTATATATATGAAAAACAAATAATATTATTTCTGAGGCATCCAGTTGGATCCCTCCAACCTGTTTTCTTGCATCCATAGACGTTAGCCAACATAAATAATACCCATCCTGCTTCGAGGCAGGATATCGTGGTATGAAATTCATTCACTATATATATTGTGGGGCGCATAGGGAAATCATCCGCTAATGATACGGCATGCATCCGCTAATGAGACCGCGGGGATATCCAACAACCAATATATGTATATATATAATAGCAACCACCAAGCCTAAATAATTAATATATTTAAGATGCACAAAAATATTGAATGCAACCAAACAAGCAACAAAAAATTATTTTTAACTGATAAAAATAATTTTAAATGAAAGGTGAGTGAGATTTACTCACCGTGATTTGCCGAAATATCCCGTTTAATTCCATGTTTCACGTCTAAGTATCGTCTTGCCTGAATTTATTTATTACCTAAAATTATTAGGTTTTAAATTATTAATTAACCATTTATTAACAAATGAATAAATAAATTTCCTATATATTTTAAAATTGGAAAACAACGAATACCTTACTTGCCTTAATCTTTCTTCCCTCTCTAGAATTCTGGCCGACATTTACCCTTCTCCTTCCCAAATGAACATCATCGCTAGTTGCAACAATCAGCTTTCCCATCCCTTACCCCTCCTCTTCACATCATTGATTTTTTTATTTTTGGAAATTGTGACTATTGAAGAACTTCTCGAAGCCTGCTATTACTCCACGACTCCACCAGTACAACGTCGAGCCCCTTCTCCCTGCTACAGTGAACTCGCGAGTTCCTCAATTTCTGTATTCAATGCTACCCAACATCGCGATGTTCGAGTTCGAACTCCAAAATCTTGTCGCGTGCTGCTCCCCACTGCTATGTATTCGAAACCAAGCTCGCAGTCGCGCACCCCTTTCCACTTGAATCCCCGACACAACAGATTGCCATCGAAGACCCGAACCTCTAAATCGATGATAGCCCTAACACTCCCGAACCCTAGCTGAATGATTTCCATCGCTCGCGCATTCCTTCCTCAGTGTCGGATTCGATTTCTTTTTTTATTTTACTTTAACTTTCTAAAGTTTTTGATTTGGGTTTAAAGAAGAGGAGGAAGCGACTTTGATTAGAGAAATTGAGAAAATCTGATTTCACCAAACAGAAATGGACCGGTTATACGTCAAAAGATTTGATTATCTCCTTTTAAAGCTTAGATCAATTTATTTTTCAGAGGAGCGAACTAATAAAAACCAAGTGAAGAAGATGTCGCGATATTTATAGATGGTGAATACTTAAGCACTGCGGAATGTGTGGTACAGTATATTTAATGCGATTTGAGTTTGATTTAACCTCGATTTGATTTAAAAAGATTTTTATTCTTTTTAAACAGATTCTGATTTGATTTCGATCTTATCCACAAATCAAAAATCACGGGGTCCATAGCCTTAAATCACGAACCGCTATTTTAATGTATCGGCCTATGTTTCAATAGTATAACGTTGTTCTGAACTGAATAGAATATGCTATGAAAATTAATTTACACGTTTATACCATATTAAATTAATATAAAATACATTTTAATTCGAAAACCATTAATTCTCAAATAATAAATTATTTATTATTATCGTTTATATTCAAATACTATTTCTCTAAATCGTTTGAATCAATCTGACTTAGTTATAAATTTCATATTGAATTATTTTAGATTTTCGTATTTACGATATTTATTCAAAATAAATCGTATATCGATTATTAAATCGATAACTCAATATAAAATTCAGTTATATTATCAATTCAATATTTAAAACCATATTAAATATATAAAATAAACTATTTGAAAATCCGGGTCGTCACAGCTTCACTCCACTATACCTTAACTAATTTATCTTCACGATTGCGAAGCTTCTTGACCTCCATTTCCAGAACCCACCAGTAAAGATAGGAGCTCGATCACTTACTATGCTAGAGGGTATCCAATGTAGTCGAACTATCTTTCCAAGATAAGCAGATGTTATCCTTGATACCAAGTGTATATACTAAGATGATTAGAGGTCTCTCCTCTACTTAGCTTATTCATCATGTCACAAATCTGAGGGTCTAAAGGTTGCTATGTACTTTTTACCTCTCTTAAAGTTAGTCTTACTTAGTGCGCCTGTCACAACCATTTGTTTATCACGCAAACCATTCTAGTCGAACTCGACATCCCTCAAGTACAAGCCCCAAAGGCCTAAACCAATATCAGACAAACAACCAAGGAATACCTCCTCCAAATTGGGATGATTTATGTGAGATGATACTAGCAAAACAACCAAACAATTGAGCCTTAACCAACTCTGGCTATCCTTGCCAATCTTGCTCCAAAACTATCGTTGATCGCATAATTGGCTTTGTATTGTCAACTAGATATATATGGAAGTCTACCTCACGTTTTAGGGGACAAACCCCTAACATTAATAAAAAAGATCTGCGTACTCATGGACTACTCCAACAGATCAAAAATCTTCGATAAATACATAAAGTGATTCTAGGTTGCTAAGACAAACTGATCCCTTAGGATCGCACGAAATTTCGAGGGTATTCCCGAGGCAAGTCGAAAGTCTAACTACCCTCCTTTCACAATTACTAGCTAATCAATCCATGCCTAGAATCAACCTATAGCCCATGAAACCAAAAACATTAGTATTTCAAATCCTTACGAACCAAAGATAAATGAGCCGAGCAACAAATTGGATTTGAGACAATAATGGGATCTTCTACTATACAAGTACTAAGGTATGGAAGCAGATATAAACGAATGTGAAGCGCTAAAATCAAAAAGAGTACTAATAGGATGATCAAGAAGAAAAACGAAACTTTTTCAATAGAAACCTTACTACCTCTCTCGCAGGTACGCTAACGCTGAGAGCATGCACTTGCCCTCCCGAAAATCCTGTCTTTTGTTCTTGCCCTTGTCCTTATATGACCCGTTATACCATAATAAAGTCACTTCCTCTTGTTTTAGGCTTTACTATTCTTTCCTCTTACACCTCTTTCTTTTTACCTCTTTTGTGAACCAAGTCCATATCCATGAGTTCCTCATCCTTGGGTTATGCTCCTTAGCAAAACTCCCTCAGTCTCATCTTTACTATCCTTGTGCAACACGTTGACAAGTCTCTCAAAAGATGTCTCCATTGCATGGAAAATCCTACAAAGCTTGAAAGAAAATTAGCCTGTAATAACCCGGAAATCCGAGCCAATTTAAAAATTTTATTTTGGCAATTTTAGCGAATTTCGATTATTTAAAATGAATTATTTTAAATAATAACGACGAGAAATTCATTTTCAACAAGATTTGAACGTATATATTTATATAGATCGTCGTTAGAATATAAATATTTATTTTAAATTATAAAATGAATTGAAAATGGCACGGTAGTTTGAAAATTCGATTTCAAAATTCAAATGAATGCACTGGGTGCAAAATAAACCAAATTTTAGTGAAACCAAAAATATTTGAATCTAATTGAGAATATCTTTCCAACGAATCCAAAAAATCAAGATTTCATAGCAGGGATAAAAAGTTATGTCCAGTTGAAAATTCAGAATAGTCGCTATGGAATTCTGGCCCTTAAAAATAGCCATTTTGCAAACGACCTTCGTTTTCGATGAAACCACTTTTGTTGGATCTGTAATGTCAAATTATTGCTATGTTTCAAAATTCGTAATTTTTTGAATCAATATGTGAGCATGGCAAAGGAAAACGCGCTTAACCAGCTTAAGTTGAATTTAATCGACTGGAAAATGGCCATTTTTCAAACAGTCTCAGAATTTGATGAAATTAGTTTTGTTAGGACCATATCATCAATACGAAGCTAGAAATATTTTTTCGAGAATTTTTAGGGTCCGTATGTGACCCCAGTAATTGAAATGTGCGTTCAAATTCAAATATAGAGTTATATTCTGATTTTGACGAAAACTAATCGTAACAATCGAATCAGCCTGTGATACCTATTCCATTGTGTTCAGAATGGGGGTAATTAGCTATGGATGACAGTCGGTGGGTTCGATTTTGAGGTCGAAATTAAAAGTTGCTTTTTGAAATTAAATAATTAAATAAATAAAAACTCTTCCCCCTTTCTCTCCTTATACCTCTCAGCCCCCTCCCCTGTTCGTTTAAAAAATATAAAAAAAAAGTTAAAGGAAGGGGCGACAGGGGGAGGGGGGAGGGGGAGGGGAACCCGCCGCTGTCACCCATCGCCCCCCAAGTGGCGCGCCCATCATCGAAGACCCCCTCCTCCTCTCGCACATCCCCTCCACCTCGTCTCGCTCCAGCGCTTCTCCCTCCTCTTCCTTCCTCCGTTCTTCTTAAACCTCTCCCTCCTCCTTAGCTATAGACGCAGCCCCCCAAGCCCGAATTGAAGAAGAGCGCCTCCCCCAGCCTTTGCAGCTGCCGCCAGTGAAGGCCCCACCGCTGGTCAGCCTCACCTAGCACCGATGCCCCCCTCAGCACAACCACGAACCCTCCTTCCCCTTTGAATGTGAGTTTTTTTTCCTTTTCTGATTTTGTTTTTTTTATATTAACATAGTTAAATCAGTTTTTAATTTATATAAAGCACTGCTTAAAAGCTTGATTTTTACTTTATATAAAATTGGATTTTTATTTTAGAGAAAGCTTTGATATTTAATGGAGAGCAAAAATACGATTTTTATTCATATGAAATGCGAAATCTTTATATTTAAAAAGGAGAAATCTTTATATAGTTGAAATGGTGAAGTAAAAATGAGATTTTTATATATGAAGACATAAGGAGAATATAATTTTTATATGATGTAGAGATTAAAAATATGATTTTTTATATCATAGGAAGAATAAAAATATGATTTTTATTCATGTAGAGTAATAAAAATAAATTTTTTATTATATTAATAACAAGATAAAAATATAATTTTTATCATGGAAGTAGCGATGTAAAGGAGTAATTTTTATATAGAGAATGGCGAGGGAAAAATATAATCTTTATTATATGAACGCCGGTATAAAATTAGAATTTTTATCTATATAGTAGCGGTGTAAAAATAGAATTTTTATCTATATAGTAGCGGTGTAAAAATAGAATTTTTATCCATATAGCGTAGTTATAAAAATGTGATTTTTATATACATAACAACAATATAAAAATGTGATTTTTGTATATGTAGCGGCTACAGACAATGAAATTGAGAAAAGGCGAGCACGATGAGGATTTCTACATATGAAGAGTCATGGTGTTTGGTTTAGCTAGTCGGTGAGAACTTCTCATTTTTAATCTTGTTTTCTAGTTAAAAATATATACTAGGATGCAGACGGTGCTTAGCAGCACCCGACACCCATCGTCCACAGACCATGGACGACTTGTATGCTTGTTTGATGTGTTGTGAAGTTTGCTTGTGATGTTGATGTGAAATGGATAATAAAACGTTCATGTGTTGAAATAAATTAATTATCGTTAAAAATATAATTTTAATGTGAACGTGAATAAATAGATATTCATTTACAAACCGGACGGTTTGTTTATGTACACCTATTTGAAGGATATTGATTGGGACGATAAATTTTACACGTCGCCCAACTGCACAAATAATGTTCAGTGTTTGTGGATTGAAACCCCACACGGGTGTTGGGATGATATTTGGCGTACACTAATCCCAATTGTTCAGTGGTATGTCGATCGTTTAATTGACAGACTGTATGATCGTTAATTAGTTATATTTAATGCTTATGCAGTTGTGTGGTGCACTTTGGATGATGGTTGATTATTTATCGTTGCTATTATATACATGTGTTGCATGGAATCCGTATAATTAACATTATATGGTAATTGATTGGGCCTCATTCCAATTGGGAAAATAAAGAATATTATAAAATAAAGATTCATGTGTTGAATAGAATAAACAGTCATGTGTTAACGATGCTCATGTGTTGAGAATATTCATGTGTTGAAAATATCCATGTGTTGAATAGAATAAATATTCATTTGTTGAATAGAATAACGAAGTGATTGAAATATATAAAGCCGTGCTGATTAGAGATACGTCATTTTGACGCGAATGATATTTATATCGATTATTTTCGTTTTTATAATAATTATAGAAAAAGAAGTGATTTCAAAATATAACGATTTGAAAATATTATCATTTGTATATCGATGATGTGGAATATTCAATTTTGATTCGAAATTGAATATGAAGTTGAAATTGTTTTGAAAACGAATTTAAAACGATTTATAAAATTTGTTTTGAATTGAAATCGACGAAATATATATATTATATATATTAAATGGCCTGAATAGAACGTGCCGCGCCGCGTCAGTTCGCAAATTTCGACCATTGACTTCGAATTGACGTTGCGGGAGATCCGACCGTCGAATTCTCCTAAAACAGGAACCATTAGGTTCGTATCGAAAAGAGCTTTCCAATGAATATTAGAAATTTGAAATCTAATGGTTGGATTTGGAATTATGTCCAAATCAAATTTGGAAAAGATCACTATAAGTGTAGTTCGATGGCCGTTGATGGAAATCGATTGTACGGGCCCTGATAAAATTATTAAAAATATCAATAATTTATGTAAAATGGTAAGAAATGATTTGTGAAGAATTGGGATGAAAAATTCCAAATTTGAAAAGATAAGAATAGTTTTTTATCAAAATGATCTAGTTTTGAACTAGAATTATAATCCCATGTATTTTTAAAATAAATAAACTAGAATTATAATCCAATATTTTCGAATAAATAAATTGGATTTGAAGTGGTTTTGAAAATAATCAGAATTCCAATACGTCAATTGGAATGGATTTGAATCGAAATTATCATCGGAATATTTCGATGTAGGATTTCGTGATTATACAGATATGGTTATGGAAATTTGAAAGATATAATTTATATCGTTATTTCCAATACGATATTTGTTGGCTTCAGAATTTGAAATCAGAGCCTTTTATTTAATATCAAATGGGATTTTGGGTTCGTCGTGAATGGTGTCTTAAATAGCACTGTTCTTGAACCCAGTTTAGAAAAGAATAAATCTTTTAATTAAGATTTAGTGAAATTGTTCAGTTAATTGGTATTTAATTGGAATTGAATTTAAGTTGGTTTTTGGGTTTATCATGAGTGGTGCTTTGAATAACACATGTTCTTTAACCTGATTAACAATGGAAAGTGATTTTGGGTTTATCGTGAACCGTGTTTTAGATGACGTTGGTTCTTTAACCGAGTTAAAGACAGGATGTTGATTTTTGGGAAGATTAAAACTAAGTGGGGTTTTAATGAATCTTTAATTAGATTGAAAAGATCGAGAATGGAGTATCACCAGTTCTTGTTGCAGTCGTGATGGGGGGGTTCTCGCTTCGTGGTTTGGTGACGAAAGGGAGACTCTTACCCCTACATGTCCCTTGCGGGGGTTGGTTAGGCAGTGGTTGGGAGGCTCGAGAGGGTCGCCGTAAAACAAGTGTACTGGGGGTCCATGTGGGAGCTATGGTGGGTATTACCTGCTACTTGGGGAATGAACGGATGGTTGGAAAGCCTACCGGAATTCATTGGCTATTTCACATTTGGTATCAGAGCTCTGGTTTACAGAGCTCGAGAACAAGACACGCTAGAACCATACGAAAGAATTCATCAGAGATTGGATTAGTAATGTCCAATAAGAATAACTCGTTAGAGATGGGATCAGTAGTGTCCTAGAACGAGTGTAAAGAGTATTAAAAATGAAAACAAATTTTGTTTTGAAAGTCAAATTCAAGTATACGTATTTGAATATTTTATTTATATTGAATTTGGACAATCGAGTACATAAAGATTTTGCATATACGCGTCATGAACGTATATTCGAAGTTTTAATATACTGGATAAATATAGAATCACACTATAGTCGCCCGGACATGGTCCTGATAATGAATTATACCATCACCAGTATTTATTTTCGAGTGATGAAGGTGTGATATCTATATATTTCCATCAGACTGGTGTGAGAACCAAAACTTACATAGGATTATTTGTTGTGATTTGGCATCAAAAATATGATTTTTGACTATGTATTAAAGTTATGTGTTTGAAATTCTAATCCACTAATTGATTGATGGTTGTGTTGTTTATTTATTTGTTTGATATTTTGAACCATTATGCCAAATTGAATCAAATATTGAACTGCATTGAAAATTGTTTGAAAATGCATGCATATACATGTACTTACATTGATTAGGTCATAGCAAGGAGGCTAGAGCAGAAGAATAAAATTGTTTGTCCGACAAATAGGTACATGTTTACAAATTTATTAGGTTTGGATGATTTTATGAGCCGATTATCTGTTTCTTTTTCTTTTTGGATTGATGAGGGCCATGGGAGGCTATATGAAATATCCCAAAGTCCCCAGTGCAAGGGAGGTTATGGCGAAATTTTTTGAAAATTTAGGGTGTTAGCCAAATTTTTGAAAAATTTGAAAAGTTCTTAGAAACTAAAAATTTGAAGAACTTAAGCCGTAATGAAAATAATGGAAGTTGAGTTGATTAGTTAAACAACTTTCATCTTCGTTCCTTTACGAGGACGAAAATTTTTAAGTGGGGGAGATTGTAATAACCCGGAAATCCAAGCCAATTTAAAATTTTTATTTTGGCAATTTTAGCCAATTTTGATTATTTAAAATGAATTATTTTAAATAATAACGACAAGAAATTCATTTCGAATAAGATTCCAATGTATATATTTATATAGATCGTCGTTAGAATATAAATATTTATTTTAAATTATAAAAGGAATTGAAAATGGCGCGGTAGCTTGAAAATTCGATTTCAAAATTCAAATGAACGTACCGGGTGCAAAATAAACCGGATTTTAGTGAAACCAAAAATATTTGAATCTAACTGAGAATATCTTTCCAACGAATACGAAAAATCAAAATTTCATGGCGAGGATAAAAAGTTATGTCCTGTTGAAAATTCAGAATAGTCGCTATGGAATTCCGGCCCTTAAAAATAGCCATTTTGCAAACCACCTCGGTTTTCGACGAAACCACTTTTATTGGATCCGTGATGTCAAATTATTGCTATGTTTCAAAATTCGTAATTTTTCGAATTAATATGTGAGCGTGGCAAAGGAAAACGCGTTTGACTAGTTTCAGTTGAATTTAATCAACTGGAAAATGGCCATTTTTCAAACGGTCTCAGAATTTGACGAAATTAGTTTTGTTAGGACCGTATCGTCAATACGAAGCTAGGAATAATTTTTCGAGAATTTTTAGGGTCCGTATGTGACCCCAGTAAATTGAAATGTGCGTTCAAATTCAAAATATAGAGTTATTATTTTGATTTTGACGAAAACTGATCGTAACGATCGAATAAGCCTGCGATAGCTATTCCATTGTGTTCAGAATAAGGGTAATTATCTATGGACGACAGTCGGTGGGTTCGATTTTGAGGTCGAAATTAAAAGTTGCTTTTTGAAATTAAATAATTAAATAAATAAAAAATAAAAACTCTTCTCCCTTTCTCTCCTTATACCTCTCAGCCCCCCTCCGTTCATTTAAAAAATAAAAAATAAAAAAAGAGAAAGGAAGGGGAGACGGAGGGGGAAACCCACCGCTGTCACCCATCGTGGACCCCCCAGTTGGCGCGCCCACCACCGAAGACCCCCTCCTCCTCTCGCACCTCCCCTCCACCTCCTCTTGCACCTCCCCTCCACCTCCTCTCGCTCCAGGCTTCTCCCTCCTCTTCCTTCCTCCGTTCTTCTTAAACCCCTCCCTCCTCCTCAGCTACGGACGCAGCCCCCCAAGCCCGAATAGAAGTAGAGCGCCGCCCTTAGCCTTTGCAGCTGCCGCTAGTAAAGGCCCCACCGTCGGTCAGCCTTGCCGAGCGCCGATGCCCCCCTCAGCACAACCACGAACCCTCCTTCCCCTTTGATCGTGAGTTTTTTTCCTTTTCTGATTTTGTTTTTTTATATTAACATAGTTAAATCAGTTTTTAATTTATATAAAGCACTGCTTAAAAGCTTGATTTTTACTTTATATAAAATTGGATTTTTATTTTAGGGAAAGCTTTGATTTTTAATAGAGAGTAAAAATACGATTTTTATTCGTATGAAGGGCGAAATCTTTATATTTAAAAAGGCGAAATCTTTATATAGTTGAAATGGTGAAGTAAAAATGAGATTTTAATATATGAAGACATAAGGAGAATATAATTTTTATATGATGTAGATATTAAAAATATGATTTTTTATATCATAGGAAGAATAAAAATATGATTTTTATTCATGTAGAATAATAAAAATAAATTTTTTATTGTATTACTAGTAAGATAAAAATATAATTTTTATCATGGAAGTAGCGATGTAAAGGGGTAATTTTTATATAGAGAATGGCGAGGGAAAAATATAATCTTTATTATATGAACACCAGTATAAAAATAGAATTTTTATCTATATAGTAGCGGTGTAAAAATAGAATTTTTATCTGTATAGTAGTGGTTTAAAAGTAGAATTTTTATCCATATAGCGTAGTTATAAAAATGTAATTTTTATATACATAACAACAATATAAAAATGTGATTTTTGTATATGTAGCGGCTACGGACAATGAAATTGATAGAAGGCGAACACGATGAAGATTTCTACATATGAAGAGTTGTGGTGTTTGGTTTAGCTAGTCGGTGAGAACTTCTCACTTTAAATCTAGTTTTCTAGGTAAAAATATATACTAGGATGCAGACGGTGCTTAGCAGCACCCGACACCCGTCGTCCACAGACCATGGACGACTTGTATGCTTGTTAGATGTGTTGTGAAGTTTGTTTGTGATGTTGATGTGAAATGGATAATAAAACGTTCATGTGTTGAAATAAATTAATTATCGTTAAAAATATAATTTTAACGTGAACGTGAATAAATAAATATTCATTTACAAACCGGACGGTTTGTTTATGTACACCTATTTGAAGTATATTGATTGGGACGATAAATTTTACACGTCGCCCAACCGCACAAATAATATTCAATGTTTATGGATTGAAACCCCACACGGGTGTTGGGATGATATTTGGCATACACTAATCCCAATTGTTTAGTGGTATGTCGATCTTTTGATTGGCGTACTGTATGAGCGTTTATTATTTATATTTAATGCTTATGCAGTTGTGTGGTGCACTTTGGATGATGGTTGATTATTTATCGTTGCTATTATATACATGTGTTGTATGGAATCCATATAATTAACATTATATGGTAATTGGTTGGGCCTCATTCCAATTGAGAAAATAAAGAATATTATAAAATAAAGATTCATGTGTTGAATAGAATAAACAGTCATGTGTTGACGATGCTCATGTATTGAGAATATTCATGTGTTGAAAATATTCATGTGTTGAATATAATAAATATTCATTTGTTGAATAGAATAACGAAGTGATTGAAATATATAAAGCGTGTTGATTAGAGATGCGCCATTTTGACGCGAGCGATATTTAGATCGATTATATTCGTTTTTATAATAATTATAGAAAAAGAAGTGATTTCAAAATATAACGTTTAGAAAATATTATAATTTGTATATCGATGATGTGGAATATTCAATTTTGCTTCGAAATTGAATATGGAGTTAAAATTGTTTTGAAAACGAATTTAAAACGATTTATAAAATACGTTTTGAATTGAAACCGATGAAATATATATAATATATATATATATATATATATATTATATATATTAAATGGTCTGAATAGAACGCGCCGCGCCGCAGCAGTTCGCGAATTTCGACCATTGATTTCAAATTGACGTTGTGCGAGATCCGACCATCGGATTCTCCTGAAACCGGAATCCTTGGGTTCGTATCGAAAGAGCTTTCCAATGAATATTAGAAATTTGAAATCTAACGGTTGAATTTGGAATTATGTCCAAATCAAATTTGGAAAAGGTCGCTGTTAGTGCAGTTCGATGGCCGTTGATGGAAATCGACTGTACAGGCCTTGATAAAATTATTAAAAATATCAATAATTTGTGTAAAGTCATAAGAAATGATTTGTAAAGAATTGGGATGAAAAATTCCAAATTTGAAAAGATAAGAATAGATTTTTATCAAAATGATCTAGTTTTGAACTAGAATTATAATCCCATGTATTTTTAAAATAAATAAACTAGAATTATAATCTAATATTTTTGAATAAATAAATTGAATTTGAAGTGGTTTTGAAAATAATCAGAATTCCAATACGTGAATTGGAATGGATTTGAATCGAAATTATCTTCATAATGTTTCGATGTTGGATTTCTTGATTATACAGATATGGTTGTGGAAATTTGAAAGATATAATTTATATCATTATTTCCAATACGATATTTGTTGGTTTTAGAATTTGATATTGAATATAAGCCGGTATATTTTCTATTCAGAGCCTTGTATTTAATATCAAATGGGATTTTGGGTTCCTCGTGAATGGTGTCTTAAATAACACTGTTCTTTAATCCAGTTTAGCAAAGAATAAATCTTTTAGTTAAGATTTAGTGAAATTGTTCAGTTAATTGGTATTTAATTGGAATTGAATTTAAATTGGTTTTTGGGTTTATCATGAGCGGTGTTTTGAATAACACCTGTTCTTTAACCCGATTAACAATGGAAAGTGATTTTGGGTTTATCGTGAACCGTGTTTTAGATGATGTTGGTTCTTTAACCAAGTTAAAGACAGGATGTTGATTTTTGGGAATATTAAAACTAAGTGGGGTTTTAATGAATCTTTAATTTAGATTGAAAAGATCAAGAATGGAGTATCACCAGTTTTGCTCCAAAGCAATAATTAAATCTTTGACTAGATTTGAACGTGAAATGGTAATTAATATTTACCGATAACACCGTGGTGTTAGATATGGAGTATTACCAGTTTTGCTCCATGGGATGAATAGGTTGGGATTGGGAAATAAAATAAATAATTACTTCGGTGTGGTTCTCTAATCCCGACTAGTTTGGAAAACCTTAACATGGTTTGAAATGACATCCAAAGGAAGATTAAAGAATAAATTTAGAAGAATTTATCTTTGATCAAATTAATGGGAACCTTTCCCAAAGTATGTGAAAATTTGAATAAAAGAATATTCTGAATTGGAATGAGGTGTATGTTGTGTTTGTGTGACACTTGTTTATTATATACGCGAGTTATTCAGAAAGACCGGGTTTATCCCATTCTAAATAACTGATTCGACGTGGTGTCGAGGATGAAGATGGTGGTTGAAGACCGGAGGTCTTCACATCATTTGGGTGATTACTGATGATCATGATTGGGCTGTACACCCAAGAGGAGGGAATCAGTTGGTGATCGTCCAGACGTACTTGGAGATCGATGGATATGCGAGGTACAAGGTGCCTCCGGTTTCATTCAGACCCAGACCGAACTTGTAAATGGAGTGTGTGTCTGACATTGGATTTTATTCTTTGTGATTGTTTTCTATTAAATATATATTTGTTTTGTGGCGGAGAATTTATTCTCTTTCTTAACGTCCTTCTCTGAGACCTACGAGCTCAGGGGTTATATATTGATGGATATCAATCGCATGGAGTGAAATGCCTGTGTGGCATGCCTAAGTGGAAAATGATCAAGGCTTCTATTGAAAAGGAAAGTCTTGTGGTTGATGATCAAAGCATGGCCTGTTTGGCATAGCTTTGTGTAAAACGTTGATTCGCGAGCCTCACACCCCGGTTGTGAACCAAAAACGAGAGAGGACATCAGGGAGGTCATGCGTTTCCTTCTAGTTAGGGTGGTGTTAGTGACCTACCAACCCTGACATTTATATTATTTTCACCTGTGTGGTTGTTGTTGCGAGGTGCCGCGGATATATCGGTGACTGTGTGGAGCCGACGGAGTCATTTTGCTCATTTACGGCCCAAAGGGCGGGGAAACGTAGTGTTCAGGCATAATAATCCACATCGGTGGACCGGCCCTGACGATCCAAGGCTTGTCTACGGGTTTGCCTGAGACTCGGGCTAGAAAGTCTCGAATTCGTTAGTGGACGATCCCTTGCCTCGGTTCACAAATGGAAATCCGGCTTCCAATACATGACTTTGCGGTTTTATTTGTAGAGCCTAGTCTGGCGACATAGTGGTATGGGGCACTTATGCCGTCTATGATTGATACTTATGATTTGAAATTGTTTTGACACTATACACTTATAGTAATAATAAAAGATGAAATTTAGCGTATGAAGCATTCTTTGGCTATTATAAGGTAAAAACCCTATCCTCCGGCTTGCGTTGCATTGTGTGATGGGACCTGGGTCTTATAGTAGCTTCATTTTTCTTTATTTAGCATTGCGTTGTTGTCTTATGCACTGGTATTCTTGGAAGGAATCTCGTTCCGTGTTATACGGCATGGTCCCTTGATTTACCTAACTTTAAAATAAAGATTAATAACTGTTTTAGTTCTCACACCAGTCACATGACTGACCTGGAGTTTATTGTTTTAACCTAAACTCTGGGTGACCTTATTTTGACACGGGCAGCTAGTAGTTTTTGTTTTGAAGATTTATATTCACAGGATCCTGATTTATAGCTGGAACGATACTCAGAAAGCTCTGTATCCATGTATTACTTTCAGTTGTGTTTTGTATTATTTTTCCACTACAGCGATGTATTTAAATGTAATTTAAATCTGGGATATTCTCTGTGTAATATTTTTTTTATACTCTGTTTATTCTGGTATTCTGATGAATTGTTGTAGTTAACAATGAAATGTTCTTCTGTTTGCATTCTGATTTGTCCTGTTCTCAAAACAATTAGGGGTTTCAAACGGTCTTGGTCGGTCTAGCGATCGATTCAGATCGAGCGAAGTTCCTTTTCGTTACGAAGCCGTAGGTGAAACTACAGCGGCTATAGATTGAAGTTGGGCACTTCTTCGCCCTTTCACAGGTGTCGTAGTCTCATCAAGCCTACGAAACCATGCGGCGATGAGGTTACCTCCCAGAAATCCAAGAGCCCCGGAGACTCAGGAAAGAAGGAAACAAGGATTCAAACAGAGGATCAAAAAGATAGTGCATATGGATTTAGGGAATATGCCTTTAAAACAAAACCTTTCTTTTAAAAATGCTTCTTTTAAAATCATTTTGAAAAAATATTTTCAAATCTTTTATCTGATCCGATAACCTTCAACTCTGATACCAAGTGAAACACCCCACCTCCATTAAGGTCACTCACAAAGGGAATGCCTTAACTTTAGTGGAGCATTTTAGGTAAAAGATGAAGATAAATTACAAGATAGACAAATAAAGAAGCAGAAAATAAAGTCATTTTATAAATATGTTAATTCAGTCAAGCTTTTACAGCAATTGTCTCAATCATACTTAAAAGTTATACAAAGAAATTATGTCTTGGTTCAAAAACTTCAAGTATAAAAGAATCATAAAAATAACAATGATATTCCCCAATAAAGCGTGAACCAGCCATAACAGTGGAAGAGAGAGTCCAAAGCAATACATCGACTATCTTTGAGCTTGGAAAGAAAACTGAGCTAAGTGATAACATTTACTCCCTATGAACCTGGGAGGGTGGGGGAACGGAAGAAAAGAGGCGAAACAAAATTAGGTCAGACATGAGTCTGGTAAGTCCACCGCCTTTCAGCATATAAACAAGTAAAAGCATCATGACATGAATAAATTGAATGTAAGACAATACCGTGATAACAGGGATAACAAGATAACATAGGATAAGCATAAGGTATGATAAGGCAAGATAAACTGAATGCGCTTCTACTCTATCTCTGCTTCGCTACAACTTTGTTATTCTGATTTCTATATCTATCTCCGCACTACCTAACTTGTGTCCCAACTAGTAATCTGTATAAAATGATAACGTGATCCCAATACCTGCAATTGTTGTAGCCTTCAGGTGTACATCTATTATATGGATTCCACCTCAATTTGCCTAATTGTCATGAATGTGTTAGATGTACCCTTACTACCCTATCGATCGGCTCCCTTACTTCTATTCATGTTCCATGTGTTTGGGTCAATCGGCCCTCTCTTGTGTAGATACATTGTGTTGGTCCCACCATAAGGTGTATCAATCTTTATGATAGCGACCCGACACGATTCAAGATGGACAGCGTATAATTACTGGTACTTAGTGCCTGTTTTTTCCCACTTCGAAGTACGTGCACTCCCGTAAACCGTCGGAACCTACACTGACGTACCCCCTTCCGTTGCTTTGACCACTTATAATCAGCCCAGTAATCGTGTCCCACACTGCCTAGTTTCAGGGTACCATGATACATCTATGTGGGTTACTGCTGAAATGGGTCCCCGTTACTAGGGTTTCCTATTGGTTAAGTTTGTGGGCCTATATATATACAAATATACCAACCTACACGAGATGTACTTAACCCTCCCACCGATTCTAGCATGTTTATTTAATGGTTAAGTTTTGTGGGCCTATATGTACTAATATTACCCACCTACACGATATGTACTTAACCCTCCCATCGATTCAAGCATATTTATTTAACGGTTAAGTTTTGTGGGCCTATATGTACTAATATAACCCACCAAACCGATATATACTTAACCCTCCTGCACATTATGTCATATTGGTTAAGTGTTGTCCATTCATGTTAACTTAACCCACGCATTCATCGTGTCATGTTGGTTAAGTGTTTCTTATTAACTTAACCTTCTCACTTATCATGTTGGATTGGTTAAGTGTGTCACGTCCAGAACTTCCCCGTGAAGGAAAGCACGGATCGAGTTGAGAACAACATGCATCGGAACACAAACAGAAGAACATTTCATTTCTTATTACAACAATTTCATCAGAATACAAGGATGTACAGAGTATGAATCAATATTATACATCAGAAAAATATCAGAGATTTTAAATTACATTTAAATACATCGCCGCGAAAAACAATACAAAGCACAACTGAAAACAGAAACACGGATACAGAGCTTTCCGAATATCGCCTCAGATGTAAACCAGGATCCTATGAATATGAATCTGCAAAATCAAAATTACTAGCTGCCCGTGCGGAAATAGGGGCACCCAGAGTTTAGGTTAAAACAATAAACTCCAAGTCAGTCATATGACGGTGTGAGAACTAAAACAGTTATTAATCTTTATTTTAAAGTTAGATAAATCTAGGAACCGCACCGTATAACACGGGACGGGTTTCCTCCCAAGGATACTAGTGAATAAAACAACAGCGCAATGCTAAATAAAGAACAATGAAGCTACTATAAGACTCAGGTCCCATCACACAATGCAATGCAAGCCGGAGGATAGAGTTTTTACCTTACAATAGTCGAAAATGCTTGGTACGTGAAATTTCATCTTTTATTATTACTCTAAGTGTATAGTGTCAAAACAATTTCAATCATAAGTATTAATCATAGACGGCATAAGTGCCCCATACCACTATGTTGCCATATATAGGATTACAACTAAAACCGAAATGTCACGTATTGGAAGTTGAATTTCCATCTGTGAACCAAGGCAAGGGATTGTCCTTACCGCATCGAGATGCTCTAGCCCACCCCTTAGGTCAGAGCTCGAGTGACCTTTGGATCGTCAGGGCCGGTCCACTCGATGTGGATTAAACTTAAACCCTGGACAATGCGTTTCCCCGCCCTACGGGGCATCAATGAGCCAAATGACTCCATCGGTCCCGTATCAACCGATATAACCAAAGCGCCTCACTATCCATCATCCACATAAGTAAAATGCCCGGGCGTGTAAAACTCAAAACACCACTCCTAGCTAGAAGGAAACGCATGCCCTCCCTGAGGTCCTTCTCCGTTTCTGGTTCACACCGGGGTGTGAGGCTCGTGAATTAATGCTACACAAAGCTACGCTTTATCAAAGCCGTGCTTTGAACATCAACCACAAGACTCTTGTTTTCAACAGAAGCCTTGATCATTTGCATCTCAGCATGCCACACAAGCGATTCGCGCTATGCAACCGATGTAAATCAATCACACAGAGTGAAATCCGATGTCAGACACACATCCATTTACAAGTCCGTTTTAGATCTGAACGAAACCGGAGGAACCTTATTCCTCGCATATCCATCAATCTCTAAGTACGTCTGGACGATCACCAACTTATTCCCTCCTCTTTGGTGTACAGACCAATCAAGATCATCAGTAATTATCCAAACGATGTGAAGACCTCCAGTCTTCTGCCACCGTCTTCATCTTCGACTTATCGTCGATTCAATTATTCAGAATGGGTATAAACCCGTCCTTTCCGAATAACTCACATATATAATAAACAAGTGTTATAAAACATAACATACGCCTCATTCCAATCCAGAGTATTCCTTTATTAAATATTCTTATATTTTGGGAAAGGTTCCCATTAATTTTATCAAAGATAAATTCTTTAAATTTATTCTTTAATCTTCTTTTGAATATCAATTCAAACCAAATTATGGTTTATCCAAACTAGTCGGGATTAGCGAACCTTACCGAAGTAATCATTTGTTAAATTTCCCAACCCCAACCTATCCATCCCATGAAGTTAAACTGGTAATACTTCATATCTTACACCACGATGTTATCGGTAAATTCAATTACCATTTCACGTTCAAATCTAATTAAAGATTTTACTATCGTCTAGAGTGAAACTGGTGATACTCCATTCTCGATCATTTCTTGAATTTGATAACTTTAGTTATCAAATTCACTTTTCAATCTAATTATAGATTCATTAAAACTCTAATTCAGTTTTAATTTCAAAATACTTAATGATTATTCAAATCCAAGAAATAAATCCTGTCTTTAACTGTGTTAAAGAACTAATGTCATTCAAAACACAGCTTACGATAAAACCAAAATCACATTCCATTAACAATGGAATTTTCACGGAAAACAGATCAATATATATATATATAATCGATATAAACTTCCATATCCGATTGATAATATAAATGGAATAATGGCAAAGCCTTTTAAATTCCATATATAGTAGCAGTCTTCCTCCATAGAAATTCACTTCGATTATTACCAAATCGAATTCCATTCCATTCCACTTTATTTTATTAAATTGGAAAACTTTACTATGAAAAATGTCCCTTAAATCTTATCAAAAAGATTTATAAATTTCAAATCCTATTTCACTGTAAATCGGGTTAAAGAACGAATGTCGTTAAAACATAGTTCACAACAAACCCCATTCACATTGGTTAAAGAACAAGTGTTATTTAAAACACCGTTCATAATAAACCAAAAAATCAATTCCAATTCAATTCCAATTAAATATTATTTAATTCGTATACTTCATTAAATCTAAATAAAAAGATTTAATCTTTTTCTCAACTGGGTTTAAGAACAGTGTTAATGAAGACACCATTCACGACAAACCCGAATCCCATTTGATATTAAGTATAAGGTTCTGAATAGAAAATATATTGGCTTTTATTCAATATCAAATTCTACGGCCAACAAATATCGTATTGGAAGTAACGATATAAATATATCTTTCAAATTTTCATAAAAATATCTGTATAATCGGGAAATCCACATCGTAATATTCCGAAGACAATTTCGATTCAAATCCATTCCAATTTATATATTGGAAATTCAGGTTATTTTTAAAACCATTTCAAATCCAATTTATTTATTTTAGAAATAAATGGATTATAATTCTAGTTCAAAGCTAGTTCATTTCGATAAAAATCTATTTTTATCTTTTCAAATATGGAATTTTTATCCTAGTTCTTTCCAAATCATTTCTTATGATTTTATACTAATTATTGATATTTTTTATAATTTTATCAAGGCCCGTACAGTCGATTTCCATAAACGGCCATCGAACTACACTTACAATGACCTTTTCCAAATTTGATTTGGAGATAATTCCAAATCCAACCGTTAGATTTCAAATCTCTAATATTCATAAGAAAGCTCTTTTCGATACAAACCCAACGGTTCCGGTTTTAGGAGAATCCGACGATCGGATCTCCCGTAATGTCCATTCGAAGTCAATGGTCGAAATTCCCGAACTGCCGCAGAGCGGCGCATTCTATTCAGGCTATTATATTATTTATATAATATATATTTCATCGATTTCCATTTAAAACGTATTTTATAAATCATTTTAAATTCGTTTTAAAAAACGATTCCAACTTTCTATTCAATTTCTAATCAAAATTGAATATTCCATATCATCGATATATAAATGATAATATTTTCAAAACATTGGATTTTGAAATCATTTCCTTTTTTGATATTCATTACAAAAACGAATAAAATCGATGTAAATATCGTTCACGTCAAAATGGCGTTAATCTACCCAACACGGCTTTATATGTTTAAATTTATTCGTGTCCATCCCAAATCAGACATCAAAATTTGATTTTGATCTTTTATTGAATATTATTTGAAAATATTCGTTATTTTAAAATAATCGTTATTTTTAAAATATTCATTCTTTCTGAACTGGAATCAAACACAGTCAATTACCATATAATGTGATTTATACGGATTTCATAAACATATGTACAAAACTACAATCAAACACTTTCAACCATCATCCAAAGTGCATTCTACACAGCATAAGCATCAAATATAAACATTCAACGCTTATACAACCTGTCAACCAATCGATTGACATACAACTAATTTTTGGGAGTAGTGTATGTCCAATATCATCCAAATACCCGTAAGGGGTTTTCAAACAACAAACACATATTTTATTTTTGCAGTTGGGCGATGTGTAAAATTTATCGTCCCAATCAATATGAGTCAAATCAGTGTACATAACAAATCATCAGATTTGTAAATGAATATTTATTCTATTAACATCAACGTTAAAAATTATATTTTTAACGATAAAATATTTTATACGGTTCATTTACACAATAAAAATGATATTTTTATTGTTCTAACATATTTTAGAAAATTTCGACGGCATAACGGCGCGATACTAGAAACGGGATAAGGCCTAGCCTTGTCCCCAGTCTAATAATGGCCTGCGCCATACACATACCAATCTAATCAATTCCATTTCATTTCCCAAACCAAATTCAACCAAACAATCCAATCAACCAAACAAAACAATCACATAAGTCATCCATGGTCTGTGGACGACGGGGAACAGTTCATATATGCAGTTATAAAATAACTGTATAAATAAATTCAGTGAGAGAGTTCTCACCTTTGGGATCCAATGCGATCCTTTCCCGCTGTTCATAGTAAAAATCGCATTTTTATTATCGCTACATGTACATAAAAATCATATTTTTATTTCCACTTCATATATATAAAAATCGAATTCTTATCGCTACTTCATATATATAAAAATCGGATTTTTATCGCTTCTTCATATATATATAAATCAAATTTTTATCGCTACTTCATATATATAAAAATTATATTTTACTCCCCCCATTTTCTATATGAAAATCGCATTTTTATATATAAAGATCGTATTTTTATATCTCTACTACATATGTAAAAATCACTCCTTGATACTGCTACTTCCATGATAAAAATTATATTTTTATCGAATTTAAAGTTATTCCATAACATGACTATTTTATTAACAGTGTACCTAGGCTAAAAATCATATTTTTACCTTTCTATTACATATATAAAAATCGTATTTTTATAACTCTAGCTTCATAATAAAAATCATATTTTTATTATATAAGTTCATGTATAAAAATTGCATCTTTATGTTATATAAAGATATAATCTTTTTCTATGTAAATAAAAATCGTACCTTTATGTAGAGAAGAATCATATCTTTATGTAGAGAAGAATCGTATCTTTATATTAATATTCATAAAGTAAAAAATCCTATTTTTACTTATCTAATCAAAAATATTTCCTTTTTGCGATAGAATTATATTTTTATACAACTAAAAATATATTCTTTTATATGACAAAAATCATATCTTGGAAAAATAAAAAAATCATAACTTTACAAACACTAAAAACCAGATTTTTATAAACGAATAAAAATTATAAAAACTCACCGCCTTAATCGGAGGAAGGGGGATTTCTCAACGTCAGAAGGGTGGTGGAGGGCGCCGGAGGTGCTCATGCGGGGGTATGGCCTTGCGGTGGTCAGCAGTAGGCGTTGGTCGGCCGTCAGCGGCGGTTTTGGGCGAGGTAGGGCTTGGGCGCGGTTTTTGATAGAGAAGGGGAGAGGCGCTGGAGGGGAAGAGGGTCCGTTGGAGTTCGGCGCGGTGGCGGTAGGTCCAGCCTGAAGGCGCAGGCGACGGGAGAAAAGGGGGGGTGCGACATCGAGGTTTCATTTTTTATCTGAGCATTGACTTCAAATGGTGAGAGAGAGAAAGTAATAGGTGGAGGATTTTATATATATTTATTATATTTTTATAATTAATTATTTTTCAGAAAGTAACTTTAAATTTCAATCTTTAAATGGGACCCAACGACTGTCGCCGCTAGCTAATTACCCCCATTCTGAACACAATGGGATACGTCCCGCAAGCTGATTCAACTGTTTGGATTAGTAATTTGAACACACATTTCAATTTACCGGAGCCACATACAAACTCTAAAAATTCCCAAAAAATTATTTCTAACTTCGTATTGATGATACAGTCCTATCAAAACTAAGTTCATCAAATTCTGAGATAGTTTGAAAAATGGCCATTTTCTGGTCGATCGAAATTGACTAAAACTGTCAAACCACGTTTTACTTTGTCACGCTCACATATTAATCCCGAAAATTATGAATTTTGGAATCTAGTAATTACCTGACATCCTGGATCCAACAAAAGAGGTTTCATCGAAAAAGAAGGTCGTTTGCAAAATTTTCATTTTTAAGGGCCAAAATTCCATAGCGATTTTTCTAAATTTTCAATTGGACATAACTTTTTATCCCCGCTATGAAATTTCAAATTTTCGGATTCATTGGAAATATATTTTCGAATAGATTCAAATATTTATGGTTTCGCTAAAATCCGTTTTATTTTGAATCCTGTACATTCATTTGAAATTTGAAATTGAATTTTTAAACTCCCGCTCCATTTTCAATTCCTTTTATAATTAAAAATAAATATATTCTAATGACGATTCAAATAAATATATGCGCTCTAATTCTATTCAAAATAAATTTCTTGTCATTATTATTTAAAATAAATCATTTTAAATATCCAAAATTCAATAAAATTGCCAAAATAAAATTTTTAAATTAGCTCGGATTTTCCGGGTTATTACAATGTGTTTCCTTTTAACTTAACCCCGTTCGTTCAACAAGTTATATTGGTCAAGTGTTTCTTGTTACTTAACCCAACGTGTTCGTCTTGTTGTATTTGTTAAGTGTCATCAGTCAATTCAAGTTAACTTAACCCACCTACTCATCATGTCATGTTACTTTGGTTAAGTGTCGCCTTCTTGTGTTAACTTAACCCTACCACAAATCAAGTTATATCGGTTAAGTGTTAACTTAACCCTTTCCATTTACCATGTTATACCGGTTAAGCGTTTCCTATTAACTTAACCTTAGTCATCCCATCTTGTCATATTGGTTAAGTGTTTCTCATTACTTAACCCTAGTCATCCATGTTATATTGGTTAAGTGTTCCTGTGAACTTAACCCTACTCATTCATCATGTTCGTTAGCATTATTTGATTTATTAATGCACCAACCTCTCACATTAGATATGTGTTGTTGCGGTTACTGGATGTGTCGGATGGTTCCGAGCAGTTTTACACCACAACTCAATCTAACCTCAGGTTTTTCTTGGGCATGATGCACTAACCTCTCACATTAGATAGGTGTTGTTGTGGTTACTGGATGTGCCGGGCGGTTCCGGGCAATTTAACACCACAACTCAATCTAACCTCGGGTTAGGCATGTTCATCTTTAATCTAAACATTTACCCTATATACCCAAATCTAGATTTTACATGCTAATTACCAAATTCACCAAAACTAATCATGTTACATTTTACACCCAATCTAGATTTAATGCTCAAGTTACCTTAAATTCACAACGATAACAATTTTGCCTAAAACTAGATTTATATGCCAACTTCATACTTTGTCGTTCATGCCAATTCTATGTTCAATATGTCAAATTACATATTCCATTATTCATGTCAAATTACCCCAAATTGCATCTTAATAGTTATTCCATATTACATGTTCCAAATTATGCTAAATAATGTCAATTTCATGTTATTCCCAATTTCCCCCGCATTCATAACGTACGTATTTCAAGATTCAACTCAGAATTCATAATATAAGGGGAGAAGCAAGATGGAACATCGTAAGGATAGGCATAGTCATATGATGATAAGACCTACTGGTCGAATAAACTTGATGTACTAAAAAGACAAGTTTTGCAGGGAATACATCGCCGGCATATAAATATGATAAGAATTATATCATGAATTTAAAAAGGGATTACAATTCCGACATACAACAAGGATAGATATGATTGGACCAGTTTCATAGTCAAAAATGATTCCCAAAGATATACATACTCAAGCATAGATTTCAATGAAAGGATAGCTTACGTCAGGCATATTCTCATATCCATTTTATTACATGACACAATTAGATTTAGGTGTTCAAATCTAAAAAGTAACTGACTTACAAAACAAAGGCAAATCTTGTTTTCATGCCTAAGTCATACATCATTATACACCCTAATCTTCTTCTTCCAAATCATAAACTATCATATATATATGCCCCAATTTTAGATCTTAAACCACAACATGTATTATGCCTTATATTTATAGTTCAACTTACGCCCCAAATCCCAAGTCATATGTCCAATACTTTATGTCTCAAATCTCAAGTCATATGTCCAATACTTTATGCCTCAAATCCCAAGTCATATGTTCGATACATTTTATGTTTTGAATACAACATGTTTTATTTCCTCAAATCAATTACAACTCAATTATGCCCAATTATACACAATTTAATACTTTTCCCAATTTTTGGCGCTAGTCATGTCCACATCATATATTATGCCCAATTTTATTTCTAATGTACGTTCATCTCTTATGAGATTTGGCTCAGGCTCGCAGTAGCCTAGCTATAAAACAAAAAGGGAAGAAGGAAAGAAGAGACAAAGAATGGACATAAGAGATAGATCCAAAGGATATAGAAAGACATATAGAAATAGGCATAATCTCATATCCAGATTTAGTACAATGTCAGAATCACAATTAACTTTTATTTCTGAAAGTAACGTGAACTTAAAAATTACAGAACGGTCTTGAATTCTGGGATCTGTATTCTGAAACTGAATAGCTCTCCCTTGAAGTAGACTATTTGTTCTTCTAATTTAGATTTGATTTGATTCATAGAAATAGTTGTTGAAGTCGTTGAATTAGCCTTTTAATCTCAACTTGAATTCTAACTTGATTCTACGAAGGACTTGAGCAGCATAACCCCGTCTTTAATTTATTTGATATAAATTAGGGTAGAGTATAGGAAAAATGAAGTTGTGTTGAGAAAACTATAGCCTTAGGGGTGTTTATATAGCATAGGGATCAACGAATCTGGTTAGAACGGGCATCCAGATGCAGAAAAATTAATATGTCCTCGGATCTGGAAATAGGGGGGAGGTCGACCCCCAGGTCAACCCCTTATCGACTTGTTTGACCCAGGTCGACCCCTAGGTCAACCCCGTGGTCGACCTGGGTCCTGGGCGGTAAATTTCCCGCCCAGCCCGGGTGTGTGATTTGAATTTCGAATTTCAAACCTGAGCTGTTTTATTTAAACCGCTGAAATTTCTGAAGGTCATAACTTCTTCATACGTAGTCCGATTTATACAAACTCGAAATCTATCTCAAGCAGAATTCCGAGACGAACGCAATGGCGCAAACCATTTTCCTTAATTCTTCTCTTAAAAATTAAGTATACTTTAATTTGTTACTTTAATGTTCATAGAAAATACGGGGTGTTACATGATGTGTCTGACATTGTAATTGACGGCATAACACTGATTTTCGTTGATATGTATCTGGTTTGTGACGTATGAGCTCAAAGTGGTTATGTATGGATGGAAATCAGTGGTCATGTTGTGAATGGACAACATGACATACTTAAGATATGACATGAGCTTTTACGATGAAGGCATTGCTTCTCTAGGCATGCTTTGTATATAACGTGACAACGACAAACCTCACACCCCGGATGATGAGAAATTGGTGGTTAGGTTGTGTGTATATATATGAATTGATGATGACATCTGCAATAGTGGGAAACAACTTATGACTTATGGAATAAGGTATGTTCGGGGGGTCGTGTCCGGTCGAAAACGGTTGATATACCTCGCGATTTGTATTTGCATCCGCGTCTGGATGTAAAACCCGTGATTACATTTCATTTGTTTTCCGATTGATCTTTCGTGCTAGGAATCATCAAGTTGGAAAACCCAAATCTCCAATACATACCATACGGTTTTCGTTTGTATATATATGGCGACATAATATTATGGGTATTATGTCATCTAGGGTTTATACATTTATTTTCGAAATAGTTTTCCACACTATATTATAGTATTGAAAGAGGATCTTACATAAGAAAGCATGTCTGGTTATCATAAGATAAAACTCGCCCATTTGGTGTGCGCTTGCATTGTGTGATGTGGGACGAGCTTATGATAGCTTCATTTTCAAAAGTCATTGCGTATTTATATGCACGAGCATTCACATGGAGTAAACCCGTTCTGCGTTAGCGGCATGGTCCGGTGAATTTCCCAACTTTAAAATGAATCCTAAAAACAACTATTTTATGTTCTCACACCAGTCCCATGACTGACCCAGAGTTTATTGTTCCTTCCTAAACTCTGGGTGCCCATTAATTTTCACACGAGCAGCCAGTAGTTTAGTTTTGCGGTTTAGTTCGTCGGAGCAAGGTTCGGAGCACTTTCTGAGTTGAAGTTGAAATCTAGAGTTGAAGCTTCTGCTGCGTTTTGTTCTTCCGTTAAGAGTATATTTATATGCTTTCTTCCGCTGTGTATATATGTGTAACTCTTATATTCCATGTAACTCTGATGTAATTTTGAATTATGCTTTAAAGGTTCTGTTATTTTATTCAATGTATGTATGTACCCATAACAATTCGTCTGTGTACGATTTAAGTTGGTTTAATTACCGACGAGAATTGGGGGAAAAGGCAGGTCGTTATAGTTGGTATGAGAGCTTTGGTTATACAAAGTTGTGGGGTACGACATATTTTGAACAAAAGGTAGGACTCATCAGAGTTATAACATCTCATTAGAGATAGGGTTAGAAATGCCCTAGAATGAGATTTTGGAATATTATGTCGAGAGAGCGTATTTTGAAATCTGCATATAAATTATTTTGCAACTAGGTAATCATTTTGAAATAACTATTATTTTGTAATATAGTTGAAGATAAGGGTTTGAGTACTGTATTCGACATCAATAGTCGACTATCGAGTACATAAGGATTTTGAATATACGTCTGATCAACGTATATACGAAGTCCAGTATATACTAGATAGATCTAGAATCACGCTCTAGTTACTTGGAAATAAATTCTAGGATGAGCGCGACATCGCTGATATTTATTTTCAAGTTTCGAAAGTGGGATGACTATATAATTCTGATTTAAGCGTCAAGGAATATTTAAAACCATTTAACTCTGTGTTGTAATGAATAAATCTTAATAACATGGTTTGGAAATATAATATAGGAATTTAATTTGGGAAAAGCAAAAACTAGAAGTTTGAAAAAAAAACTGAGATTAGCTAAAATACTTCAAACTTTGAACCCTAAAACTTGAGGGTGATAAATAATAGGTACTTGAATGATTTAAAGATATATTTAAGGGTAAATCTCACTTAAGAATTTAGTAATGAATTGTTGAACTGCACGTAAGAAAGGTAATTTACCCATATCCCAAATTAACAAGAATAATTGACCAAATTATAACGAACATTTAAATATGAATTTTGGAATATAATAAGTTGTAATCAGAAAAGATATCATACTTATCGATGAATGTTAAATTAGTTGATATAAGCAACAGTTCTAAATCGATACCTGGTATAAAGTGTAAATAATGATATGAGAGGAAAATATTTTGCTTGAAATATATTTTTGCAAAGCAAATCCTTAAGAAATTTAAAAGGTAATTTTTGACTTAAGTTGGAATTTGTGTAAAAAGTTGATTTTAAATATAACTAGCAACTTAAGTGGGGTAGGAAACTACCCTTTCCTATTGAAGCGATATGAGTAAGTCAGCTGGAAATTTATTTAACAAACAATCGCTTAGGAAGCAAAGGAAATATTAAATAAAGTTTACCTTAATTGAATTGTCCATAATCGTATTATTAGGTGCACTCGGTTTTCCATCTTGATCTACGCTAGTTCCTTTTTTGAACCAATTGTTCTTGAAGAGCATCATTCATACCTTTTGTCCTATGAACATAGTCAAGTGATTTGATTCGAACCCTTATTCCGATACCGAACTTTTATCCATAACTTGACGCGCATGCAATTTGATTTGTCAAACAAAGCCAAATCTTAAATTCAAATTAGAAATGGTGATCTATTCTAGTCTTGTCTCAATAAATAAACGTTGAGTGGTTATTGAAAGGTTTGAAATAATGGGTATAACTTATGTAAGGAGTTTGGTTTTATAAATATTAGTTGATCTTGAAATTTTCCTCAAAAGTGTAATAACCCGGAAATCTGAGCTAATTTAAAATTCTTATTTTGGCAATTCAGATGAATTTTGAACATTTAATATGAATTATTTTAAATAATAACGACGAGAAATTTAAAATGAATAGAAATAGAATGTATATATTTATATAGATCGTCGTTTGAATATAAATATTTATTTTAAATTATAAAAGGAATTGAAAATGACGCAGTAGTTTGAAAATTCGATTTCAAAGTTCAAATGAATGTACAGGATTCAAAATAAACCGGATTTTAGTGAAACAAAAAATATTAGAATCTATTTGAGAATATCATTCCAATGAATCTGATAAATCAAAATTTCATAGCGGGAATAAAAAGATATGTCCAGTTTAAAATTCAGAATAGTCGCCGTGGAATTCTGGCCCTAAAAGTGGAAAATTTTCAAACGACCTCGGTTTTCAACGAAACCACTTTTGTTGGATCCGGGATGTCTAGTTATTGCTAGGTTTCAAATTTCATAATTTTTGAAAGCAATATGTGAGCGTGGCGAAAGAAAACGTGTTTTGATAGTTTTTGTCAATTTCAATTGACCGGAAAATGGCCATTTTTCAAACGGTCTCAGAATTTGACGAAACTAGTTTTGTTAGAACCGTATCGTCAATACGAAGCTAGAAAATATTTTTTGGGAATTTTTAGAGTCTGTATGTGGTCCCAGCAAATTAAAATATTCGTTTGAATTTAAATTATATAGAATTATATTTTAATTTTGATAAAAACTGTTCGAAATGATAAAATTGTCTTACGAAGTATATCACATTGCATTCAGAACGGGTGTATTTAGCTAGGGGCGACAGTCGTTGGACATGGTTTAGAGTTCGTATGCAAAAATACATTTCTGGGATTAAAATAATATTAAAATATATTAATATAAATCGGGCCAACCCTAGTTCTCTCCTTCATAATTTCTGAGCCGCCACCCTCATAAATACTGACGGTCAAAACACTCCACTTTTCAAATCCAAATAACTCCCAATCCGTTCATTGAAATTCGAAGGTTTCAACGGGGAAATGGAAGAGCGATTCTCGATCTTCAAAAGGATAAGGGTTCGATTGCCAATGGTGAGGTATCGAGGCCGGATTTCCTTTCTGATTGCACGTCGTTCGATGCGGATTTCTGCGCTGTTGGTGGGTCCGAGTTCAATGCTCCTCTAGGCGCTGGAAGTTGGTGCGATGGCCATTGTCAAGGCAGCAACTGATGTGGGTGCTGGTGCCATAATTTGCATCCGACGGGGGAGGTTTTCAGACGAGTGTTTAGGTTCCTGAAGCGATCGATGGGAACGAAGGGTAATTAGCCTAATGACAGTGGTTAAGGGTAATTAGTTTATAGTTATTTTAAATTAATTATTTAATTATCAAATGGAATAACTATCATATCTTTTACATACGAGGTTCAAATCCGACGAAACAAATTGCGTTGGAATCATGGCGAAGAACACTACGCAATGGAATTGACCGGGATAAATTCTGAAGTAACTGGAAATTTTGATTAAATTAAACGCCTTTGTTTAATTTAATTAAAATCATCGTATTCAACAATCAGAAACCAATCAAGGTGAGAACTCCTCACTTTTATTTCTATGTCTAGTTTGAAATATATACTAGGATGCAGACGGTGCACAGCAGCACCTGAAACCCGTCGTCCAAATACCATGAATGACTTATTTGAATGATTTTTGTGTAGTGAAATTTGATATTGTCATGTGTTGAAATGTGTTAAAATAAAATATATGTTCATGTGTTGAAATGAAATATATATTCATGTGTTGAAATAAAATATATATACATGTGTTGAAATGAAATATATGTTCATGTGTTGAAATGAAATATATATTCATGTACTGAAATGAAATATATATTCATGTGTTGAAATAAAATATGTATTCATGTGTTGAAATAAAATATATATTCATGTGTTGAAATGAAATATATATTCATGTATTGAAATGAAATATATATTCACGTATTGAAATAAAATATATATTAACGTGTTGAAATAAAAAATATATATTCATGTGTTGAAAAAAAAAATTATTCATGTGTTGAAAAAAAAATTATATTCATGTGTTTAAATAAAATATATATTCATGTGTTGAAATAAAATTTATATTCATGTGTTTAAATAAAATATATATTCATGGGTTGAAGTAAAATAAATGTTCATTTACGAATCGAAGGATTTGTTTACGTACACAGAATTGACTGATATTGATTGGGATGATAAATTTTACACATCACCCAACTGCACAAATAAAAATATGTGTTTATTGATTTGAAACCCCACACGGGTATTGTAACACCCCGTATTTTTTTAATATAACTAAAAAAGAAATAAAATATATGAAAATTATGCTTATGATAGGTAAATAATGGTGATGCATAAGGAGAATTAATTAATACATGGAAGAGAAGAAAAATTAGTTCTATAACGGCGTATGTAACGGAAAAGATAGTAAAATAAGGATAACTAATTCAAGAATCAGGAATTAGGTAAAATGGACATCACCGTTGCGTTCCTCTCGGAAAAATACGCGAAATAGAGTCCGAATTTGCATAAAACGGATACCGTATGAAGAAGATATGGACGAACGCAGTTAGGCAGAAAAACCGAAAACAGGCCAGAATACACTGGCGCACTTGTGAAGTGCGCCAGTACAGAAATACACTGGCGCACCGGCCAAGTGCGCCCATACAAATACAGCACCGAATTCTGGAGTGTTCTAAGGTGACGTGTCTTCTTTTGAGTGGCTAGATGATGTGTATTCGAGCTGTGCGATTCTGATGACTTCTGGACTGATCTGAAGGCTCTAAATCACCCTGTTCTCCTATAAAAACACTCTAAGACCTAACCTAACTCATACAAATCATTCTTACACCTAAATGCTGCAGAAATCCCTCATGATCATGGCCGCCACCTCTAATAAACTTCCTAAGCTTTCATACACAATCCAATTCAAAGAACAAGGCTTCTACAATGATTCAAGACAATAAATCAACAACGCCGCGACATTTTTACAACAAATTCAGTTCGTAATTCATTTGCCATGCTATGTAAGTTCTAGTTATTTTCAGATTAAATCATTTAAATATAATATGGGCATGTAATGAAGTGAAATTAGATTTAAGTATGTTTATCGATCTATTTTTGTAGCTTCTTGAATCTTGAGATTTGAGACTTATCTATCTTTATTCTCATGCCAAGTTTATGATCTATTCAGCAGTTTTCTTGATTCGTAATGATGTTATCATCAAGTTGTAATCTTTATGCCTATCATGACGATTTATGCTGTTTCCTTTCTGATCTTGCTCTTATTGCAACTTCTACCTCCCCCTATTTATTTTCTTTTGATGAACCTTGGTCAATTTCGGACCTAGGCCTAAAACGCAATTTGCGTACGATTGAATACGGGGAAATATTGGGTTAATACCTAATTGGATATATGTGTTTGGTGGAATTTATGGCATAACATAAAAATCGGATATTTGGATATTACTACCATTAACATGAAATTGGAAATTTGGGTATTGTCAATATAATTGAAATTGCAAGTTCGGGCATACATGAATTGGCATGTAAATTAAATCACGAGTTTGGGACTATGTAGTTTAAATCAAAAGATTGGGCTTATGTTAATTGGGCATATGTAGAATTGGGAATTTGAACATGAAATCAATTGTAAATTTGATAATTGGCATAAACATGTATTATGAACTTGGCAACTGACATGTACTGTAATTAAAAGATTATAGCTTGGGATAACTACATCATGAATCATGATTTGGGTTTATTGGGTATGAAACTTGATACATGTAATTTTGGCTAGCACTTGATATGGTAAAATGGCATAAAATTTGAATACATGTAAACGACATAAATTGAACATATGTAAATTTGGTACGAATTGGGCATATGTAAAATTTACATGTAATCTAGAACTTGGGCATATGTTAATTATGTAAAATTTGGAGTTGAAACATATATGATAATTTAGGACTTAGTAGAGGTTTAATATGAACGTGCCTAAGTTGGGTTTTGGGTAATTGGCGTGTATTGTAAATAAAAGGCTATAACTTGGCATAACCTTATAGTGAATTATGGTAATAGTTTGGGAATACGTTTTGGGGCAAAAATGTGAATCATTAACATTTCTATATGTTAAACACATGAACTGATATTGGGGTTTTTGGGTGGAATGCGACCATTAATGAACCTTTGACACGAGGTTAGACTCAGTTTGTGGTGTAAATCTGCCCGGAACCGCCCGACAAATCCAGTAGCCACAAAGTGTCAGTCTAATGTGAGAGGTCGAAGGCCAAATTGTAGGCGTAACGGTTTATGACACGAGGTTAGACCCAGTTTGTGGTGTAAATCTGCCCGGAACCGCCCGGCAAATCCTGTGGCCACAAAATGCCCGATCTAATGTGAGAGGTCATGATTCGTTCGTCCTAATGAATGAATTAAGGAATACTAACCATAATAAGACGTGGGTATAGTTAGAGGGTTAGGTGGGATGACATGGAAATTTGTCATATAAATGTGGATCTAACCAGTATGAGTTAAGAACATGTAAACTTATAAGTGCAGGCTCAACCAACATAACTGTTGATCAGACCAATGTGTGGGTTAAGTAAGATGACTAGACTAATGACACTTAACCAATATGATATGAATGGGTGGGTTAAGTAATATGATTATGTTAATCTGGACACTTAACCAATTTAATAAGTTGACTACGGGAGTGGGTAAGGTTAAGCAATGTTTAACCATTATAACATGATTAAACTGGACTAGAGAGTGAGGTTAAGTTAATGAGAACACTTAACTAATACAATGGGTTAATTAGACAAGTGGTTGCGGTTAAGTAGTAACAATCAACCAACATAACAGGACAAGCGGGTGGGTTAAGTTAACTTGAATAAGTTGATAACACTTAACCATTATAATATGACTAGTGGATGGGGTTATGTTAACATGCACTTAACCAATCTGATGTGATGCGTAGTAGGGTTAAGTAACACATGGGGTTAAGTTAACAAGAAAATTCTTAACCAATGTAACCAGATAGACGAATGGGGTTAAGTTAATAAACCACACTTAGCCAATCAAACATAATAAGCGAGAAAGGTTAAGTTAACTAAGGTAAACACTTAACCATGGTAACATAACGAGTAGAAGGGTTAAGTACATATCGGGTTGGTGGGTAATATTATTAAATATAGGCCTACATACACTTAACCATTAAATACACATGCTTGAATCAGTAGCGGGGTTAAGTACACATCAGGGTTGGTGGGTAATATCAGAGAGTATAGGCCCACAGATTTAACCATTAGAAAAACCTAGTAACGGGGACCCATTTCAGCAGTAACCCACATTAGGTATCAACGGAACCCTGAGCTAGGCAGGGTGGGGCACGATTACTGGGCTGACTATAAGAGGTCAAATTAGCGGCGGTTGGTGCAGCAGTGCAGGTTCTAATGGAGTGTGGGCGTGCACACACTTCGGCACAGAAAATTTAGCCACTGGGCATCAGTAGGTATAAAGCTGTGCATCTTGATTGTGTCAGGGTTGCCACCATGGGACTTGATACACCCCATGGTCGGACCAGCACAGGTATCTACAAGTAGGGGGCCGCGTGACACAAACGAGAACTAGGACAAGTAGGGAGCCGATCGATAAGGTAGTAAGGGTGCATCAAATATATATACATGGCCATTGGGGTGATCGAGGTGGAATCCTCAAAATCGATGTACACCTGAAGGCTACCATAATTGCGGGGATTGGGATCACGTTGTAATTATTATATAACACGGGCTACTTGTTGGGACACTAGTAGGGGGTACGGATCCTTGTTACACAGGACACTAGTTGGGATACTAGTAGGAGTACATATCATTCCATGTAAGACACTTATGAGGATGCTAGTTAGGTGGTGCAGAGCAAATAGACATCGTTTTAATGGTAAAGCTTAGAAACCTTGCGATGTTATTCGTGATAGAAACCATGCGGTGGGGTACTTGATGGGAATTATGGGATGTTATACTTGTTTCATCGTGCCCGAAGTTAATCTTGTTACCTTAGTTTATCTTGTTATCATAGTTTATCTTGTTATCTTAGTTTATCTTGCCTACCTTGTCATCATGCTTATGTTTACTTTCAGTTTATTCATGCCATGTTATCTTTACTCATTTTTATGCTGAAAGTCACTAGGACTTACTCAGTCTTTATGACTGACCCGTTTTTTTTCGCCTCTTTTTCTTTCGTTCCCCCCCCCAGGTTCACAGGGTGGGAATACAACTTAGTTCGGATCTTACCAAGCTCCAAGGCTCTTTCATGTATGGCTTGGATTTCTCTTGGCTATGGCTTGCTTTGCTTTACTGGGGAATACTGCAGTTTGTTTTTATGCTTCTTTATTTTTGAGCAAGACAGATATTTTAACTATGAAATTGGGTATTGGAAGTTGATGGGCTTTTCTTGTAAACATTTATATTTAATAAATGATTTGAAGTACTTCCACTTTATTTTCCGCTATTTTATATATGTCTGTCTTGTAATATTTCTGTTCCAGTACCCATAATACTCCATTGAAGTTAAGGCATTCCCCTTTGTGAGTGACCTTAATAGATGTGGGGTGTTACATTTGGTATCAGGGCAGAAGGTTACCAGACTGGGAAAAAGTTTTCAAAAACCTTCTGAAATTATTTTCAAAACATTTACAAAGAAGCAAATTTTCAAGATTTTTTTTTTTGATTAAAAGGCATATTCCCCAAAGCCATATGCACTATCTTTTGATTCTCTCTTGAAATCTCTTCTCTCTCTTTTCACCATAGTTTCGTAGGCATCCGACACAGGTCGGAGGGCAAAGGAGTGCCCAACCTCCATCTGTAGCCGCAGTAGTTCCATCTGCGTCTAATCTTATTTCAAGTTAGGTAGAGTTGCCGTGCGTTGGAGGTAGCTTCGAGAGACGTGTCAACAAACTATACGAGGACATTAAGAACAAGAAACTAGTTGTTATAGCTTAATCCACGAAGGAGGAAAAAGGTGAGAGAAAAGAGACCAAAGTGAAAGAATAGTAAAAACCCATGACAAGAGAGAGTATCTTTAGTGAGAAGGGACATGTAGTTAAGTATTATAGGACAAGGGCAAGGGACAAGATCGTCGAGAGGACAATTGAATGCTCTCACTACTAGCGTACCTAAGAGAGTGGTAACGTTTCTGTTAAAGGTTTAGCTTTTATTTTCTATCATCCCACTAGAACTTTGTTTTTGTACATCGCATCCTTTTAATTCTGCTTCGAAAGTTGAGTCTCTGCACCTTAGTACTAGCATGGTAGAGGATCCAATTTTTGTCTCAAATCTTGTTGGGGAATCGGCTCATTTATTTATGACTTTTTAGGATTTGAGAATGTCTATGCTAAGTGTTGAGTTTAGAAGGAATGCTCATGTTTTTGGTGAGCTATGGGTTGATTCTAGGGATGAAGTGGTTATCCAATAAGGGTGCCATTCTCGGTTTCGAGAGGAGGGTAGTTAGACTTTTGACTTGCCTCGGTAATACCCTCGAAGTCGCGTGTAACCTTTAGGGTTCTATTATGATTAGTTACCTAGAATCTCTTGATATATTAGTTGATCCGCTCGAGTAGTGTTCGCCACTAAGGCTGATGGGTCATTTTGCTTATGCATGAGTTATAGAGAGTCACCTAAGTAAGTACATTGGGCAACATGGTCGACATTTGTTTATTTCCGAGAGATAATTCATCTATGTGAAATACTTTCTAGTAAATTTTGGAGAGCTTGTGTGAAACCATGAGTACGGAGTTATGTTTGAGCCAAGTATACTAGAAAAAGTATAAGTGAAATTGGAATGAGAGGCGACAGTGAAATGAGTTCCAACTCATATTTTGGAAATAAGAATTAAGAAGCTACGAAATTGTGAAGTTAAATACGGTCAAAGCACAATGGAGTTAAGCTCAAGGAAACGCAGCTTAAAAAGTTGAAGACTAGATACGCGCATCATATCTCTTTTTAAGAGTATATCCTTGATCCCTCTTTTCCTGTAGAGCTTACTTGCATGCTATCTTTTAAGTATATCCTCTCGGTCCCATTCTCAATCCAATTTCTGTTGCGAACCCCATAGGGAGTATGACTCATCTATTAGTAACACATGTTGGGGCTTGAGGGTGTTCGTTGGGTTGACTAAACTTTTTGGGTTTTATAGGATACGGGTTGGTCTTAGGAAGGGATTTCCTTGTGACCTAATAGGAGTCCATCATGCTTAGTTTCCTAGAATCATATATATTGGTTGGGATGAGTAATTCTTTGGGTGTCGGTCTGATGTTGATTTCGGTCTTCGGGGCTGATGCTTAGAGCGTTCTTCTCCTAATCAATATATATGTGGCATAGGTTTCCAGTTTTGACATTGCCTAATGGGCACAAAGTTTTTACTTGCTTCTATCATTCGACTATATCTTTAGGTAGGAATAATTGGGTGTAAACATGTGTTTGAGACATGTTATGATTGATGGTTGCAAGTGGTTGCAAGTGGTTGCTAGTGGTTGCTTGTGGATGCATATACACGCACATTAGGCACTAGATCGGCTCAGTCCCCTTTCATATTGCATATGCATGCGTGTTTACACTTGTTTATGGATCAAATTGAACGTGTTATCATGTGGATGTTGCATATGGATGGATGTTTGTGCACACATATAGTGTTTACGTGACTAGGATTATTTGCATACATGTGGATTCATGGCACTTAACATATTTTGCATTAGAAAGATCAATCAGGCCTGATCATTTGCATTAGACAAGGAGCATATACACACACTTCTTGCATATGATCATACAACATTAGAAATCTCTTAAGGACAATGAATGCCTGTGATTGATGAATGAGTAGATGGATGATGGATGGTAGGACACATTCTTCTTAACTTGAAGATTTCAGGGACGAAATCCTCTAAGGAGGGGAGAATGTAAGACCCCATATTTTTTTTAATATAACTAAAAATGAAATAAAATATATGAAAATTATGCTTATGATAGGTAAATAATGGTGATGCATAAGGAGAATTAATTAATACATGGAAGAGAAAAAAAATTGGTTCGATAACGGCGTATGTAACGGAAAAGATAGTAAAATAAGGATAACTAATTCAAAAATCAGCAATTAGGTAAAATGGACATCACCATTGCGTTCCTCTCGAAAAAATACGCGAAATAGAGTCCGAATTTGCGTAAAACGGATACCGTAGGAAGAAGATATGGACGAATGCAGTTAGGCAGAAAAACCGAAAACATGCCAGAATACACTGGCGCACTTGTGAAGTGCGCCAGTACAAAAATACACTGGCGCACCTGCCAAGTGCGCCCATACAATTCCAGCACCGAATTCTGGAGTGTTCTAAGGTGAAGTGTCTTCTTTTGAGTGGCTAGATGATGTGTATTCGAGCTGTGCGATTCTGATGACTTCTGGACTGATCTGAAGGCTCTAAATCACCCTATTCTCCTATAAAAACACCCTAAGACCTAACCTAACTCATACAAATCATTCTTACACCAAAATGCTGCATAAATCACTCTTGATCATGGCCGCCACCTCTAATAAACTTCCTAAGCTTTCATACACAATCCAATTCAAAGAACAAGGCTTCTACAATGATTCAAGACAATAAATCAACAACGCCGCGACATTTTTACAACAAATTCAGTTCGTAATTCATTTGGCATGCTCTGTAAGTTCTAGTTATTTTCAGATTAAAATATTTAAATATAATATGGGCATGTAATGAAGTGAAATTGGATTTAAGTATGTTTATCGATCTATTTTTGTTGCTTCTTGAATCTTGAGATTTGAGACTTATCTATCTTTATTCTCATGCCAAGTTTATGATCTATTCAGCAGTTTTCTTGATTCGTAATGATGTTATCATCAAGTTGTAATCTTTATGCCTATCATGACGATTTATGCTGTTTCCTTTCTGATCTTGCTCTTATTGCAACTTCTACCTCCCCCTATTTATTTTCTTTTGATGAACCTTGGTCAATTTCGGACCTAGGCCTAAAACGCGATTTGCGTACGATTGAATACGGGGAAATATTGGGTTAATACCTAATTGGATATATGTTTTATGTGGAATTGATGGCATAACATAAAAATCGGATATTTGGATATTACTACCATTAACATGAAATTGGAAATTTGGGTATTGTCAATATAATTGAAATTGCAAGTTTGGGCATACATGAATTGGCATGTAAATTAAATCACGAGTTTGGGACTATGTAGTTTAAATCAAAAGATTGGGCTTATGTTAATTGGGCATATGTAGAATTGGGAATTTGAACATGAAAGCAATTGTAAATTTGATAATTTGCATAAACATGTATTATGAACTTGGCAACTGACATATACTGTAATTAAAAGATTATAGTTTGGGATAACTACATCATGAATCATGATTTGGGTTTATTGGGTATGAAACTTGATACATGTAATTTTGGTTAGAACTTGATATGGTAAAATGGCATAAAATTTGAATACATGTAAAACGACATAAATTGAACATATGTAAATTTGGTACGAATTGGGCATATGTAAAATTTACATGTAATCTAGAACTTGGGCATATGTTAATTATGTAAAATTTGGAGTTGAAACATATATGATAATTTAGGACTTAGTAGAGGTTTAATATGAACGCGCCTAAGTTGGGTTTTGGGTAATTGGCGTGTATTGTAAATAAAAGGCTATAACTTGGCATAACCTTATAGTGAATTATGGTAATAGTTTGGGAATACGTTTTGGGGCAAAAACGTGAATCATTAACATTTCTATATGTTAAACTCATGAACTGATATTGGGTTTTTTGGGTGGAATGCGACCATTAATGAACCTTTGACACGAGGTTAGACTCAATTTGTGGTGTAAATCTGCCCGGAACCGCCCGGCAAATCCAGTAGCCACAAAGTGTCAGTCTAATGTGAGAGGTCGAAGGCCGAATTGTAGGCGTAACGGTTTATGACACGAGGTTAGATCCAGTTTGTGGTGTAAATCTGCCCGGAACCGCCCGACAAATCCAGTGGCCACAAAATGCCCGGTCTAATGTGAGAGGTCATGATTCGTTCGTCATAATGAATGAATTAAGGAATACTAACCATAATAAGACGTGGGTATAGTTAGAGGGTTAGGTGGGATGACATGGAAATTTGTAATATAAATGTGGATCTAACCAGTATGAGTTAAGAACATGTAAACTTATAAGTGCAGGCTCAACCAACATAACTGTTGATCAGACCAATGTGTGGGTTAAGTAATATGACTAGACTAATGACACTTAACCAATATGATATGAGTGGGTGGGTTAAGTAATATGATTAGGTTAATCTAGACACTTAACCAATTTAATAAGTTAACTATGGGAGTGGGTAAGGTTAAGCAAATGTTTAACCATTATAACATGATTAAACCGAACTAGAGAGTGAGGTTAAGTTAATGAGAACACTTAACTAATACAATGGGTTAATTAGACAAGTGGTTGCGGTTAAGTAGTAACACTCAACCAACATAACAGGACAAGCGGGTGGGTTAAGTTAACTTGAATAAGTTGATAACACTTAACCATTATAATATGACTAGTGGATGGGGTTAAGTTAACATGCACTTAACCAATCTGATGTGATGCGTAGTAGGGTTAAGTAACACATGGGGTCAAGTTAACAAGAAAATTCTTAACCAATGTAACCAGATAGACGAACGGGGTTAAGTTAATAAACCACACTTAACCAATCAAACATAATAAGCGAGAAAGGTTAAGTTAACTAAGGTAAACACTTAACCATGGTAACATAACGAGTAGAAGGGTTAAGTACATATCGGGTTGGTGGGTAATATTAGTAAATATAGGCCCACATACACTTAACCATTAAATACACATGCTTGAATCAATAACGGGGTTAAGTACACATCAGGGTTGGTGGGTAATATCAGAGATTATAGGCCCACAGACTTAACCATTAGAAAAACCTAGTAACGGGGACCCATTTCAGTAGTAACCCACATTAGGTATCAACGGAACCCCGAGCTAGGCAGGGTGGGGCACGATTACTGGGCCGACTATAAGAGGTCAAATTAGCGGCGGTTGGTGCAGCAGTGCAGGTTCTAACGGAGTGTGGGCGTGCACACACTTCGACGCAGAAAATTTAGCAACTGGGCATCAATAGGTATAAAGCTGTGCATCTTGATTGTGTCAGGGTTGCCACCATGGGACTTGATACACCCCATGGTGGGACCAGCACATGTATCTACAAGTAGGGGGCCGCGTGACACAAACGAGAACTAGGTCAAGTGGGGAGCCGATCGATAAGGTAGTAAGGGTGCATCGAATATATATACATGGCCATTGGGGTGATCGAGGTGGAATCCTCAAAATCGATGCACACCTAAAGGCTACCATAATTGCGGGGATTGGGATCACGTTGTAATTATTATATAACACGGGCTACTAGTTGGGACACTAGTAGGGGGTACGGATCCTTGTTACACAGGACAATAGTTGGGATACTAGTAGGAGTACATATCATTCCATGTAAGACACTTATGAGGATGCTAGTTAGGTGGTGTAGAACAAATAGACATCGTTTTAATGGTAAAGCTTAGAAACCTTGCGATGTTATTCTTGATAGAAACCATGCGGTGGGGTACTTGATGGGAATTATGGGATGTTATACTTGTTTCATCGTGCCCGAAGTTTATCTTGTTACCTTAGTTTATCTTGTTATCATAGTTTATCTTGTTATCTTAGTTTATCTTGCCTACCTTGTCATCATGCTTATGTTTACTTTCAGTTTATTCATGCCATGTTATCTTTACTCATTTTTATGCTGAAAGTCACCAGGACTTACTCAGTCTTTATGACTGACCCATTTTGTTTCGCCTCTTTTTCTTTTGTTCCCCCCCCCCCCCCAGGTTCACAGGGTGGGAATACACCTTAGTTCGGATCTTACCAAGCTCCAAGGCTCTTTCATGTATGGCTTGGATTTTTCTTGGCTATGGCTTGCTTTGCTTTACTGGGGAATACTGCAGTTTGTTTTTATGCTTCTTTGTTTTTGAGCAAGACAGATATTTTAACTATGAAATTGGGTATTGGAAGTTGATGGGCTTTTCTTGTAAACATTTATATTTAATAAATGATTTGAAATACTTCCACTTTATTTTCCGCTGTTTTATATATGTCTGTCTTGTAATATTTCTGTTCTAGTACCCATAATACTCCATTGAAGTTAAGGCATTCCCCTTTGTTAGTGACCTTAACAGATGTGGGGTGTTACAGGTATTGGGATGATATTTGACATACATTAATCCCGATTGTTTAGTTGTATGTCAATCGATGGGTTGACAGACTGTGTAAGCTATAATTATTTATATTTAATGCTTATACAGTTGTATGTTGCACTCTGGATGATGGTTGGTTATTTATCGTTGCTATTATATAAATGTGTTGTATGGAATCCATATAATTAACATTATATGGTAATTGATTGGGCCTCATTCCAATTTGGAAAATAAGGAATATTATAGAAAGAAAATTCATGTGTTGAATAGAAAGAAAATTCATGTGTTGAATAGAAAGAAAATTCATGTGTTGATTAAAATAAATATTCATGTGTTGAATAAAAATATATATTCATGTGTTGAAGAAAATATTCATTTGTTGAATAGAATAACGAAATTATTGAAATATATAAAGCCGTGTTGGTTAGATATGCGCCATTTTGACGCGAATGATATTTATATCGATTATATTCATTTTTAAAATGAATATAGAAAAGGAAGTGATTTCAAAATATAATGTTTTGAAAATATTATCATTTGTATATCGATGATATGGAATATTCAATTTTGATTCGAAATTGAATATGAAGTTTAAATCGTTTTGAAAACAAATTTAAAACGATTTATAAAATATGTTTTGAATCGATATCGACGAAATATATATAATATATATATTATATAAATAATGGCCTGAATAGAACGCGCCGCGCTGCGGGAGTTTGCGAATTTCGACCATTGACTTCGAATAGATATTACGGGAGATCGGACCGTCCGATTCTCATAAAACCAGAATCGTTAGATTCATATCGAAATGAGCTTTCTACCAAATATTAGAAATTTGAAATCTAACAGTTGGATTTGGAATTATACCCAAATCAAATTTGGAAAAGTTCGTTGCAAGTGCAGTTCGATGGATGTTGATGGAAATCAACTGTATGGGCCTTGATAAAATTACTAAAAATAGTAATAATTTGTGTAAAATTATAAGAAATGATTTGGAAAGAATTAGGATGAAAAATTCCACATTTGAAAAGATAAAAATAGATTTTTATTGAAATGAACTAGTTTTGAACTAGAATTATAATCCATTTATTTTTGAATTAAATAAATTGGATTTGAAAAGGTTTTAAAAGTAACCAGAATTTCCAATAATTGACTTGGAATGGATTTGAATTGAAATTGCCTTTCTAATATTTCGATGTTGGATTTCGTGATTATGCAGATATTTTGATGGAAATTTGAAAGATATATTTATATCGTTATTTGTTGGTCGTAGAATTTGATATTGAATAGAAGACGATATATTTTCTATTTAGAGCCTTGTATTTAATATCAAATGGGATTTGGGTTTGTTGTGAATGGTGTCTTCATTAACACTGTTCTTAAACCCAGTTGAGAAAAAGATTAAGTCTTTTTATTTAGATTTAATTAAGTATACCAATTAAATAATATTTAATTGGAATTGATTTTTTTGGGTTTATCGTGAACGGTGTTTTAAATGACATTGGTTCTTTAACCCAGTTAAAGAGAGGATATGATTTCCCAAGTTAAACAATCATTAATACTAATTTTTGGGTAGATTAAAACCAAGTGGACTTTTAATGAATTTTTAATTAGATTGAAATGATCGAGAATGGAGTATCACCAGTTTTGCTCCAGGCGATAGTTAAATCTTTAATTAGATTTGAACGTGAAATGGTAATTAAATTTACCGATAACACCGTGGTGTTAGATATGAAGTATGACCAGTTTTACTTCATGGGATGAATAGGATGGGATTGGGAAATAAAATAAATGATTACTTCGGTGTGGTTCGCTAATCCCGACTAGTTTAAATTGACACTCAAAAGAAGATTAAAGGAAAATTTTAAAGAATTTATCTTTGATAAAATTAATGGGAACCTTACCCAAAGTATAAGAATATTTGAATAAAAGAATATTCTGAATTGGAATGAGGCGTATGTTGTGTTTTTGTAACACTTGTTTATTATATACGCGAGTTATTCAGAAAGACCGGGTTTATCCCATTCTGAATAACAGATTCGACGTGGTGTCGAGGATGATGACGGTGGTTGAAGACTGGAGGTCTTCACATCCTTTGGGTGATTACTGATGATCTTGATTGGGCTGTACACCCAAGAGGAGGGAATTAGTTGGTGATCGTCCAGACGTACTTGGAGATCGATGGATATGCGAGGAAAAAGGTGCCTCCGGTTTCGTTCAGACCCAAAACGGACTAGTAAATGGACTGTGTGTCTGACATTGGTTTTTTTCTATGTGATTGATTTCTATTAAATATATATCTGTTTGGTGGCGGAGAATTTATTCTCTTGCTTAACGCCCTTCTCTGAGACATACGAGCTCAGAGGTTATATATTGATGGATATCAATTGCATGGAGTGAATTGCCTGTATGGCATGCCTAAGTGGCAATTGATCAAGGCTTCTGTTGAAAAGCAAAGTCTTGTGGTTGATGATCAAAGCACCGCCTATGTGGCATAACTTTATGTAACGTTGATTCGCGTGCCTCACACCCCGGTTGTGAACTAGAAACGGGAGAGGACAGCAGGGAGAGCATGCGTTTCCTTCTAGCTAGGGTGGTGTTAGCGACCTACCGGCTCTGACATTTATAGTATTTTCACACGTGTGGTTGTTGGATTGCAAGGCGCCTCGGATATATCGGTGACTGTGTGGAGCCGATGGAGTCATTTGGCTCATTTACGCCCCAAAAGGCGGGGAAATGCATGTTCAGGGCTTAAGTTTAATCCAAATCGGTGGACTGTCCCTTCATGTTGCCTAGGTAAAGTTGCGGCTGAGTCCCAAGGCTCGGGCTAGAGAGTCTCGAAACGGTAGGATTGCGCCTTGCCTTGGTTCACAGATGGAAACCCAACTTCCAATACGTGACATTAGCGGTTTTGATTGTAGAGCCTAGTATGACGACATGATATATGGTACCCATGCCGTCTATGATTGATATTTATGATTGAAATTGTTTTGACACTATACACTTATAATAGTATCAAATGATTTGTTTTTAACGTACCAAGCATGTTTGGCTATTATAAGGGAAAACCCTATCCTTCGGCTTGTGTTGCATTATGTGATGGGTCCTGGGTCTTATAATAGCTTCATTTTTCCAAAAAGCATTGCGCTGTTTTGTTATATGCACTGGTATTCTTGGGAGGAAACCCGTTCGGTGTTATACGGGGAGGTCCCTTGATATAGCTGATTTAAAGTAAAGTTTTGAATAACTGTTTTAGTTCTCACACCAGTCACATGACTGACCTGGAGTTTATTGTTTTTAACCTAAACTCTAGGTGCCCTTATTTTCCGCACGGGCAGCTAGTAGTTTTGGTTTTGCAGATTTATATTCATAGGAACTTGGTTTACAACTGGAATGAAATCCGGAAAGCTCTGTATCCGTATATTCTTTTCAGTTGTGTTTTGTATTATTTTCTGCTGCTATGTAATTTATTGTAATCTCTGATATTTATCGAATGTATTTTAATCACTCATACTCTGTATATTCTTGTAATTTGATGAATTGTTGTAATTAACAATGAAATGTTCTTCTGTTTTCATCCCGATGTGTCTTGTCCTTAATTCAATCTGGGCTTTCCTTATAGGGGAAGTTCAGGTCGTCTCAAAAAGTTTGAATAAATGCTTAAAACAATAATAGTTTGAAATATGCTGAAACAGAGTAGCTTAGCAGAAGCGTGATTGAAATGATTTTTCCAACTGTTTGAGTAAAGAAATTTTTCCCAAATAAGCTTCAATACTTGAAGGTAGAAAAAAGCCATATACTTAGGATTTCAAGCGAATTAGAAAGAAAAAGTTTATTCGATTATGTGAATATGAAACTAAGAGATGAAATACAACAATAGAAGATATGACAATTTACCGGAGATCATACAAATTTGAAACGTTTGAATAAGATCCTTGATTTCGAAAATTTGAAACATAATTTCAAGGTTGAAATTTTTTCCTCAGATTAAATGAGTTTTCCAATTATTTTGGACATGATGAATGACATATAAATAAATAAAAATTCGACGGCTAGAATTCTGATATTTTGAAATGTTTAGAGAACAATAAGTATTTGTAAATTATGGTTGCAAAATGATTTACAACTTCGGGAAATGAAATGATTTGGTTAGTTTGAGTAACCATGACTAAAACTGGGTCATGATGAGGAATTGGATTTCGTGAGAAGGGTGATACTCAATTGCCCTGTCACGAGGATGAACTTCTCGAACTAATAACATATAGATTTCATCATAGTTTATTAAAAAATTTGAAAGCAGATTTGGTTTTGGAAATCCCGAAGTTAAGTATGATATTCTATATGAAAAGAATACATAGTATTTCAATGGTTTGAAACGGAAAATGGGATTCTAAGTCGGAGAGATCATCTTGAGATTTCGAAAATTTAAATTTATATGTAAGATTTATTTTACTTATGTATAATTTTACGAACTCTCCTTTTCGAGGACGAAAAGTCTTGATGGGGGAGTTTGTAATGATCCAATATTTTCAATGATTAATTTATGATAGAATTTCAATTTTCTAAATATCAAGTGAATGTAATAAGGTTCGAATACAGCTTTGTTTTGAAATATTATATATGTGTGTTTGAATAAATGTTTTGTTTTGATATGAATAACCTATTTAAAGATTTCATTTAAGATTTTTATTTAAATAAATATTTTTAAAATTGATAAATAATAATATTATTTAGTTTATAAAATATATTGATTCCATAAAGAATTGTTGAGTTTCTAAACCTCATTTTTATAATTTATATTTCATAAATAAAATGAATAAGTATTTTTAATACAAAGTATTTTGTAAATCTTAAGTGGAAATATTGGTTACGAACATAAGTGTAATAGAGGTGTGGCTAACATTCCAATTTAATAAATAAATAGGTTCAATTTTGTCTACATGCATTGGTTAAAGTTTTATAAAAATAAATGGAAGCATATTTGTTCATATGCATGTAAATATTTTGCCAAGTGGCTTGAATCAAAGTAATAGGTAAGATTTAATAAAAATATAAGAAAGCCTTCTTATTCACTCGAGCTCATTTTTCTCACACGACTATTCTTGTTTCCTCCTTTACATTACAGTAAGTGAAAAAAAAATCATGCCTTCTTCAATTAAAATCCAAATCTTCCTATCCATCAATTTTCAACCCAATTGATTAACATGAAAGTTGATCGTATCATCTTTTCATATTTTTAGAGACCAACAGATCATAATTCCACCCACTATCGAGAGAGAGAACTCGAATTTATGGAAAATTAAGAAATGGGTTCCGAATATTCAAAAATTCATATCTCTCAACCCGGGACGAAATAGATCGCGCCGTTAGTGCCATTGAGATTAGCGGAGAGTAGTATTTTTGGTGTAAGTTTGGTGCAATTCCATGTTGAAGATTTTTATAGTCGGAAACTAGGTTTAGAGGTCGTCGGAGGATCATGCGACGATAGGCGTTTTGATGAGCGGAGTTGCATTGAGGACGGAGAGAGCTTTCTTGTGACTAAATTTGGCAGTGTTCGGCGCGGGAATGGGGGGTGCGACGGGATGGGGCCGCTGGTTTCTATGGCTCCAGGTCTTGAATTTTTTTGCATCAATTTTTGGAACAGGCAACCAGAATTTAGGTGAGGAGGTTCGGTCTAATGAGGACGAGGAGAGAGAGTTGTCGGCGGTTTCGGATTGAAGTATAGTGGAGGATTAGGGTGTGCACCGTGCATGATGTATGCACGGTTGGCTACAGGGTGCAGAAAAAGGAAGAACGGAGGAGAAGAAGAAGATGAGGGAGCAGCCGGGCTTTGTGCGTTAGAAGGTTTTGAGGTCTCAAACAATTAGGCTTTGGGCCAAATCTTTTTGGTATGTTTATTTTAATTAGTTTTAAAGTTTATATTAGTCTAACCTTTAAACGTTCATATCTCGCTTGATATAAATCCAATTGACTTGCCATTAGATTCGTTAGAATCGTATATGAAATTTGAACCCATTGACATATAAAATTGATAACGTTGATTAAATATTAATTTATGAAAATCCTTATATATATACACAATGGCGAACATCAATATTAATTCAAACTTGATATAAATTAGCAGAAGATCACTAGCTGCTAATGGAAAGGGATTGAAAGCAGTGCGCGTATGGTGAGAACATTTAATTTAATTATTTATTAAATTTTTAATTATTAAATAATTATAGTTAGATGAGATTAATTATAATTAGTTGTTGTTAGGATATGGATGTTATTGTGTGAATTGATGTGCATGTAAGTAGATGACTCACCGAACACTGAAAAGCGTAATCAACAGTAACGCTTGTGCATAGCTGGATTGTTATTTTATTGATGATGATTATTATGTATGATCATCTGACTTATATGATTGATTTATTTTGTTTGCATGATGCACACACAACTCCATGGTTGTGGAATTTTCAGATGACCGATTTAGATTTCCTTCCATATAAAAAAAGATTGATTTTCAAATTTTTAAAAAAATATTATTTATCCAGTCAATTCAAAAAGAGATTTGGAATTTAAATGTAATATTCTATAATATTATACAAGACCATTCTAGGATGACAGAGAGGATGGTGTCTAGGCTTGGATTTGGAAATATAGTTTCATGCTCTCCCTGGCTATCCCTAACTGGTCCGATGGACGGAACAATTAATTCAAATATAATTTGAAATTCGAATTGAAGTTGGTTTAAACTTGGAAAACGAACTGGAATTAGAATAGAAATTTTTTAATTAAAAGGATTTATGAATTCCTATGGTTATAACTTATTTAGATTTAAATCGAGATTTGGAATTGAGGAACGGCTTTGGAATAAACTTTGTTATCAATTTTGAAATTAAGTTGTTTTGGATTTAAATTCAATCCAAAGATATTTGAAGGAATTTTATTTAAGTCGATTTATAATGTGCTACTGAGCGAAAGTTTTTAAATGTCGATTTAATTTTTGAATATTAATAATTTGATAGTTTGAAATTGATCTGAGTTGAAATAAGAAACATTGATTTTCAAATATTAATAATTTTTGAATAGAAAAGAAATTTTCGAGTTTCAATGTAAAATTTTCAAGTTATGTTCAAAACAAATTTGGAAGAGGTCGTTATACGCGCAGTTTGGCAGCCATAACGAAAATCGAAACAAAACAAATTTTAAATTTAGAGAGAATCCACGATAAATCTTACATTATTAATTTAATGTGATTAGAACTGAATTATTTGAACTTTTGAATTGATTTGGAATCTATTTTTAATCAAATGGCTATTGCAACGCTTGTAATAACATTCAAATGTTATTATTTAAATTCCAAAGATAAATGGGTTTTGAAATTATAATCGTAAACCATTATTTTAAATGGTTAAAAAGTTGTAAAATGGTTCGGAAGGATTTGAGTGATTGAACCTGGAATTATTTATTTATTCTAAAAGTTAGAATTTAAAAAGGAAATGAGTTGGATGGAGTTTGTGACGGATATTCGATACGTAATTCCAAGGTTAAACAAATACTATCAGTAGCACTAGAAAAATATCTACACTAAGGTTCTGATAGTGCTTGTTGAGTTGTGAATTTATATCGAATATAACTCGAATTAACTCTATCGAACTTATGTTTGAATATAAATTGTCTGGATTATCGTTAATTGAATTCGAATCCAAATGAAGATTTGGTAAGCTTAAAAACTTAAGGAATCGAAGGATTAGTTTTGAATATAAGGATCGAAGGGTTATGTTGAAATAAAGGATGGTAAATCTAATATTTCATTTCAAAGAAAGGTTAAAAGGATAGCAGAATGTATGACAAATCCAACTTTGACTTGTAAATGAATTGAATGATTGGAAGGAAAGTTGAATTGAAAACCTCTGTGGTCCATAACCATTGTTTTATGAATACGCTTATTACTTGGGAAGACCAGGACCGGATATAAGTCCAAAAATCATTCCAAGTAATAATACAATGCATAAAGAAAAATTCAAGACTTGGAATCGATGAATGAAGACCATGGTTCTTCAAAATCAAACGGACTGCCTACTGATTGATTTCTTTACTGAATAACTACAGCAGAGAGTTGCGCCTATTATCGGAGTGGAAGAAAATCCAAACGTATTTAGAGAATTATCGAATTTTGTTCCATTTATACCCAGAATGGACTTGTATGGATGGTGTGTCTGACATTATAATTGACGACATAACACTGATTTCCATTGATATGTATCTGGTTTGTGACGTATGAGCTCGAAGCGGTTATGTATGGATGGAAATCAGTGGTCATGTTGTGAATGGACAATGTGACATACTTAAGATATGAAATGAGCTTGTACGATCAAGGCATTGCTTCTCTAGGCATGCCTTGTGTGTGACGTGACATCAACAAACCTCACACCCTAGATGATGAGAAATTGGCGGTTAAGTTGTGTATATATATATATGGATTGATGATGACCGTTGCAGAAGTGCGAAACCACTTATGACTTATGGAATAGGGTATGTTCAGGGGGATGTGTCTGGTCGAAAACCGTTGATCTACCTCATGATTTGTATTGGTGTCTGCGTCTGGATGAAAAATCCATGATTACATTTCATTTGTGTTCCGATTGATCTTTCGTGCCAGGAATCATCAAGTTGGAAAACCCAAATCTCCAATACATGCCACACGGTTTTGGTTTGTATATATATGGCGACATAGTATTATGGTTATTATGCCGTCTTGGGTTTATACATTTATTTTTGAAATGGCTTTCTACACTATATTATAGTATTGAAAGAGGATCTTACGTAAGAAAGCATGTTTGGTTATCATAAGATAAAACTCGCCCATTTGGTGTGGGCTTGCATTGTGTTATATGGGACGAGCTTATGATAGCTTCATTTTCAAAAGTCATTGTGTATTTATATGCACTGGCATTCACATGGAGTAAACCCGTTCCGCGTTAGCGGTGTGGTCCGGTGAATTTTCCAAATTTAAAGTGAATCCTAGAAACAACTGTTTTATGTTCTCACACCTATCCCATGACTGACCCGGAGTTTATTGTTCCTTCTTAAACTCTGGGTGCCCATTAATTTTCACACGAGAAGCCAGTAGTTTAGTTTTGCAGTATAGTTTGTTGGAGCAAGGTTCATAGCGCTTTCTGAGTTGAAGTTGAAATCTAGAGTTGAAGCTTCCTATGTATTTTGTTCTTCCGCTAAGAGTATATTTATATGCTTTCTTCCGCTGTGTATATATGTGTAACTCTGATATTCCATGTAACTCTGATGTAATTTTGAATTATGCAGTAAAGGTTCTGTTATTTTGTTCATTGTATGTATGTACCCATAACAATTCGTCTTTGTGTACGATTTAAGTTGGTTTAATTACCGGTGAGAATCGGGCAAAAAGGCGGGTCGTTATATCTCCCATTTCTGGTTCACACCGGGGTGTGAGGCTCATGAATTAATGCTATACACAAAGATATGCTATATTAAAGCTGTGCTTTGATCATCAACCACAAGACTCTGGTTTTCAACAAAAGCCTTGATCATTTGCATCTCAGCACGCCACACAGGAAATTCACACCATGCAACTGATTTCTATCAATCACACAGAATGAAACCAATGTCAGACACACATCCATTCACAAGTTCATTCTAGGTCTGAACGAAACCGGAGGCACCTTATTCGCCTTCCCATATGTCCAATACAGGAGAGAGGTCCTCGCATATCCGGTCGATCTCCAAGAACGTCTGGACGATCACACTATATTACCTCGTCTCGGGTGTACATCCCAATCAAGACATCAGTAATCATCCAAAGATGTGAAGACCTCCGGTCTTCAACCACCGTCTTCATCATCGACTTGTCGTCGAATTAGTTATTCAAAATGGGTATAAACCCAGCCTTTCCGAATAACTCGCATATATTATAAACAAGTGCTATAAAATCACAACATACGCCTCATTCCAATCCAGAAAATTCTTTTATTCAAATATTCTTATCTTTAGGGAAATGTTCCCATTAATTTTTATTAAAGATAAATTCTTTAAATTTATTCTTTAATCTTTCTTTGGATATCAATTCAAACCAAATTAAGGTTTATTTAAACTAGTCGGGATTAGCGATCCTTACCGAAGTAATCATTTGTTTTATTTTCCAATCCCAACCTATTCATCCCATGAAGCAAAATTGGTAATACTTCATATCAAACACCCCGGTGTTATTGGTAAAATTAATTATTATCACGTTCAAATCTAATTAAAGATTAACTATCGCTTGGAGCAAAACTGGTGATACTCCATTCTCGATCATCTCATGAATTTGATAATCATTAAAACTCTAATTCAGTTTTAATCTCAAAAATCATTACTTAATGATTATTCAAAGTTAAGAAATTAATCTTATCTTTAACTGGGTTAAAGAACTAATGTCATTTAAAACATAGTTCACGATAAACTCAAATCACGTTCCATTATTTATGGAATCTTCACAGAAAACAGGTCAATATATACTCGATATAAATATCCGTGTCCAACTAATAATATAAACAGAATAACGACAAAGCCTTTTAAATTTCATATATATTAACAGTCTTCCTCCACAGAAGCTCACCTCGATTATTACCAAATTAAATCCCATTCAATTCCAATTTAATATACTGAATTGGAAAACTTTACTTTGGAAAATTTCCATTAAATCATAATAAAAAGATTTATAAATTCCAAATCACATTCCACTGTACATTGGGTTAAAGAAAGAATGTCGTTAAAATCACAGTTCAGAATAAACCCAATTTACATTCCATTTTATCCCAATTAAATGTTAATTAACTGGAAAGTCTAATAATCTTAATTAAAAGATTTATTCTTTTCACATGGGGTTCAAGAACAGTGTTATTAAAGACACCATTCAAAAAAAAAAAACCAAAATCCAATTCTTTTATTCAATTCCAATTAAATATTAATTAATTGGAAAAAACTTCACTAGATCTTAATTAATGATTTATTCTTTTCTCATCTGGGTTTAAGAATAGTGTTATTTAAGACACCATTCACGACAAATCCAAATCCAATCAATATTAAATATAAGGCTTTGAATAGAAATTATATCGGCTTATATTCAATATCAAATTCTGAAATCAACAAATATCGTATTGGGAATAACGATATATATATCTTCCAAATTCCTCTACGATATCCGAATAATCACGGAATCCAATATCGAAATATTCTGAAGATAATTTCGATTCAAATCCATTCCAATTCATATATTGGAAATTCTGGTTATTTTTAAAACCATTTCAAATCCAATTTATTTATTTAGAAATATTGGATTATAATTCTAGTTCATTTTGATAAAAATAATTTTTATTCAAATATGGACTTTTTCATCCCAATTCTTCCCAAATCATTAATTATGATTTTACACAAATTATTAATGTTTTTAATAATTTTATCAAGGCCCTTTCTGTCGATTTCTATAAACGGTCCTCGAACTGCACTTACAGCGACCTTTTCCAAATTTGATTTGGAAATAGTTCCAAATCCAACCTGAAACGACCCGAACTTCCCCGGTAAGGAAAGCCCGGATAGAGTTAAGGACAACACACAAAAGAGCGTAGACAGAAGAACATTTCATTGTTTATTACAACAATTCCATCGGAATACAAGAATATACAGAGTATAAATGAATAAAATACATTCAATAAATATCAGAGGTTACAATACATTACGTAGCAGCAGAAAAATAATACAATACACAACTAGAAGCCATACACGGATACAGAGCTTTCCGAGTATCATTCCAGCTATAAACCAGGATCCTGCGAATATAAATCTGCAAAACCAAAACTACTAGCTGCCCGTGCGGAAAATTGGGGCACCCAGAGTTTAGGTTAGAACAATAAACTCCAGGTCAGTCATGGGACTGGTGTGAGAACTAAAACAGTTATTCATCTTTATTTTAAAGTTAGGTAAATCAAGGGACCACGCCGTATAACATGGAACGGGTTTCCTCCCAAGAATACCAGTGCATAAAACAAACAGCGCAATGGTAAATAAAGAAAAATGAAGCTATTATAAGACCCAGGTCCCATCACACAATGCAACGCAAGCCGGAGGATAAGGTTTTTACCTTATAATAGCCAAGAATTCTTAATACATTTAAAACAAATCATTTATTATTACTATAAGTGTATAGTGTATAAAACAACTTCAAATCATAAATATCAATCATAGACGGCATGGGTACCATATATCATGTCGCCATACTAGGCTCTACAATCAAAGCCGCAAATGTCACTTATTTGGAAGTTGGATTTCCATCTGTGAACCGAGGCAAAAGATAGTTCTCTACCGATTCGAGATGCTCTAGCCCGTGTCTCAGGAACAGCCGCAACTGCCCCTTGGATCGTCAGGGCCGGTACACCGATATGGATTATAATGCCTGAACACTACGTTTCCCCACCCTTTGGGGTGTCAATGAGCCAACGAATGACTCCATCGGACCCGGATAGTCCGATCTAACCGAGGTGCCTCGCAACAGTAACAACCACATAAGTCAAACTCATTAGGGCGTGTAAAACCACTGACGCCACTTCTAGCTAGAAAGAAACGCATGTCCCCCCTGAGGTCCTCTCCCGTTTTTGGTTCACCACCAGGGTGTGAGGCTCGCGAATCAACGCTACACAAAGCTACGCCACACAGGCCGTGCTTTGATCATCCACCACAAGACTCTGCTTTTCAACAGAAGCCTTGATCATTTGCATCTTAGCATGCCACACAGGCAAACCACTCTATGCAACCGATATCAGTCACACAGAATGAAATCTGATGTCAGACACACAGTCCATTTACAAGTCCGTTCTAGGTCTGAACGAAACCGGAGGCACCTAGTACCCCGCATATCCATCGATCTCCAAGTACGTCTGGATGATCACCAACTGATTCCCTCCTCTTCGGTGTACGGCACAATCAAGATCATCAGTAATTATCCAAACGATGTGAATGCCTCCGGTCTTCAACCACCGTCTTCATCTTCGACTAATCGCCGAATCAGTTATTCAGAATGGGATAAACCCGGTCTTTCTGAATAACTCGCTTATGTAATAAACAATTGTTACACAAACACAACATACGCCTCATTCCAATTCATCAGTCACTAGCCGTAAATTAGCCAGAGAATAATTCCCCAAATATTAACCCCGAAGGCCGAAACCAACATCAGATCAATATCCAGAAAACCATTCTGCTTAACTACGGTTTGTTTCTAAATTTCACATTCTTAGGTAAAGGTTCCCATAAATTTTATCAAAGATAAATTCTTTTAAATTTATTCTTTAATCTTCTTTTGAATATCAATTCAAACCAATCGGGATTAACGAACCTTACCGAAGTAATCATTTGTTTTAATTTCCCAATCCCAACCTATTCATCCCATGAAGTAAAACTGGTCATACTTCATATCTAACACCACGATGTTATCGGTAAATTCAATTACCATTTCACGTCCAAATCTAATTAAAGATTTAACTACCGCCTGGAGTAAAACTGTAACACCCTACCTCCGTTAAGGTCACTCACAAAGGGAATGCCTTAACTTTGGTGGAGCATTTTAGTAAACAGAACAGAAACTTACAAGACAGATAAAACAGTACTTGAAAAATTTTAACTTTATTTCAGCGGAAACAGAAATTAATATGTTTACATCCTTTCAATTTCAGAATTCAAGTACAAAATATCAGTCTTGTACAAAAGCCTTCAAAACGCATAATTTAAAATAATAATCCCCATGGAACGGAAGCTATACCGAGCCAAGCCATACTTTAAGCACTCTAAGCAAATAGAAATCCGGATCAAGCTAAAGTATTTCCCTCCTTGGATAACCTGGGGGGGGGGGGAACGGAAGAAAGGAGGCGAAACAACAAGGGTCATACAAAAAGTCTGGCAAGTCCAGTGACTTTCAGCATATGAACAGATAATAATAATATGATATGAACATAAAACTGGATGTGAGATAACTATAACAGGTGTAGCAGATATAACAGAAAAACAGAATGATAAAACTATTGTTTTACACTTCTCTGTACTAATACTAGTATAGCGGAATTAGGTGTCACCCTAATGTCTAAATTGAAGCAGGAACGGGTACAGAATACTTTAACAGAAACAGAATGCTAATAATGGGCCTTTACTACCCGATCAGAAACAGACAGAAGAAGAAACAGGTTTATCCCTATGGAGACAGAATGTGGAATTAGGTGTACACTAGAAATGGGTCTTTACCACCTGAACAGACGGTACCACACAGAAACAGACAGGTGTTACCACCCAACAGAAACAGACGGTACCAACAGAAACAGACAGAACTAAGCGTACCCTAAAACCCTACCCCAAGCGATCGGCTCCCTAATACATAAATATCCTTTGTCGGCCCCACAGTAGGGTGTATCACTCCCTAAAGTGACAACCAATTGGCACAGACCTATTTACAGATGTCACGGCGTCTTACATCCTCAGAGGCAGACCGGGATCCATGCACGCAAATGACCCGGTTGGAACGCACCATCAACACCCTTCGCCATTATCAGAATGAACCACTTATAATTAGTTCAGTAAGCGTGCCCGAACCCTACCTACAGTTGGGTCAAAGTTTTGATACCAGAAAGGGTTACTGACTAATATGGGTCCCAAACAACAGATGACACAAGTAATTCCCCTCCTAACCTTGTGTCCCCAGAGTAACATATTTCAGATTAACTTGTTTACAAGTTCAGACATACAGAATTCAGGTTTACTAATTCACAAATTAAGTTAACAAGTTTTCAGACTAACAGGTCAGATGTACAGATTTTTCAGATTTGTCTATCTTTGTATTGGGCCTACAGATTCATGGACGGGTTTTACTACATCTATTAATCCCTTTGGTTTAACCCTATTTTTCCCAATACGTTTTAGACGTCATTCTTATCTTAGATTTTGCATTAATTAATTATTAATGCACAGACCTCTCACATTAGGTCGGTAGCTTGTGGCCGCTGGATATGCCGGGCGGTTCCGGGCAGACTTCTGCCACAAGCCAGACCTAACCTCGTGTCTTACGCATGTTATGACTAACTTCTCACATTAGAACCTATTGTTTACGGCCACTGAATGTGCCGGGCGGTTCCGGGCAGATTTACGCCGCAAACTCATTCTAACCTCGAGTTAGCCATGTTTATCTTTGCGGCCAATTAATTAATAATTTACCGTTTATGCGCACGCCCAATATATATGCCAATTCAGATTATATCAATCACAGGATGATTATATCAACATAGCAGATAACAGATTTTATATGACTTAACGGATTTAACAGATTTAGCAACTTAGCAGATTTTGGCATATAACATGTTAGGCATTTCAACCGACAAATTTAACAGATTAGGCATTTCAATCTAATTAGCAGTCTAGGCAATATAACAAAACTAGTAGTTTAGGCAACTTGACAAATTAGCAGATTTAGCAAATTTAATATTTCTAAAAGTTCTATTTACATGCCTTGCCTAAACATAAATTAGGCCTAAGTTCATATGCCTAAATAATGTCATGATTCACAATATGATCATATACTTCCATGTTTGCATACATTTACATAGCGCAGAATATGGACATAATTTACCCTATAACATATGTTCCAATTTTTGTTAAACTAGCATCTTATAGCAGATTCACATATAAATTATACCAAATATAACCATTAATTTCAATGCATGCCATATATCCAAAAATCCCTATTTAGGTGTAATTACAATACTAGATATCCTAATTAATGTAAATCTTAAGTTTCCATATCTTCCTTCTTTTCATGTCATGAATTATTATGCAAACTATCCCCAATAATATAAATCTTTAAACCATATCTTCTAAAAATCAGATCTTGCCTTTTTATATGCATTTTGTCCAAAGTCTCAAATCATATGCAATCTTTACAGTGGTTCCTCTTCTTCTTTTATCACAAAATATGCATAGGTCTAAAACTAGTTTATAACATATGCTATTTTTTCTAATTAATTACAGGTCTAAATTACAACATAACTATGCATACAACATGCATAAATTATATGTTCATAGTCAAATTTATGCATCCAATCCTAAGTCATATGTCCAATATATTTTATGCCTCAGACCTAAAGTCATACATTCAATTTGGTTTTGTCAAATTTCTCATCATTCATCCCAAAACTTGCGTTCGTACGTTCATCTCTTATGAGATTAGGCACAGGCTCGTGGTAGCCTGGCTATAGAAACAGAAAAGAAGAAAGGAATATAGAACAGTCACAGAAAACAGATCTAACAGAAGAGAATACAACCTCAAACTCAGTTTTAAATGCATATCAAAATTATAATTAACGTTTATAGCGGAGAATAACTGTACTTGCCTTGATTGGATTAAAGAAAGAACTTCAACTTGTTGTAGAATCTTTGCAGAAACTTTAATCTCTAGTTTGAATTGAGTTGCTTAGGCTGATGTTGATTATCTTCTAGTTTTAATTCCAGCAGAGCAGAGACGCCATTTTTATTTTTAATTAGAAGAAGAGAGCAATGGAGGCTAGAGAATTGTGTAAGAAACCTAGGTAGAGTCTAGGGTCCTTTTTATAGGGGTAATGAACTGATTAGAACCATTGATGTTGCTTGGATTGATCGTAGCCATTCATCCTAAGGAGAGACCAATTAGAGCTTGCCACCTAGCCCTAATGACAAAGCAGACCACAGAAAATCGACCAACAGAGAATAGGCCAGCCGGGTTAGACTGGGTTCGACCTGGTCTGGACCAGGTCGACACCCCTGTCGACAGGCCTGTCGACAGGCCTGTCGACCTGGTTAGACCAGGTCGACAGCCCAGTCGACCTGGGTGCGTGAGGCGGGTGTTCTTCCGCCCTGGCCCATTGGGCCCCACTTTTAATTTTTTAAACTGTTTTATTCTGTTTGAAATTTAAATTTAATTCAGAAACTTCCGAAGGCCATATCTTCTTCATACGGACTCCGTTTTTCGAAAACTTGGACTCTATTTCGCGTATTTTTCCGAGACGAACGCAATGGCGTATCCCGTTTCCCTTAGTTCTTTGTTTTGAAATTAATTATACTTTAATTTGTTAATTCCACAGTTATAGAATACACGGGGTGTTACATTCTCCCCCACTTAAAAGGATTTCGTCCCCGAAATCTTCAAGTTAAGAAGAATGTGTCCTACCATCCAATCACCCATCTACTCAACCATCATCCACAAGCATCCATTGTCCTTAGAAAACTTCTAATGTTGTATGAACATATGCGAAAGTGTGTGTATATGTTCCTTACCTAATGCAAAGATCAGGCGGGCTACTGATTCAGTTGACCTCCTTAATGCGAATTATGTCAGTGCCATGAGTCCAACATGTATGCAATAGAATTCTGATGATATATATTATTTCTATATGAGTGCACAACCATTCACTCAAATGCAACATCCATGTGCTGAATCAACCATTTTGCATCCATAAAAATTTAAAAATGCTCACACATCCATATGCAGTATGAGAGTGCTTTCGAGCCGATCTAGTGCCTAGTGTGTGTATATGCATCCACGAGCAACCACTAGCAACCACTTGCATCCACTTGCAACCATCAAACATAACATGTCTCAAACACATGTTTACACCCATTAGTTTCTACCTAAAGTTCAAATATTCGATCGATAGGATACAGTCGAATGATGGAAGCGAGTACGGATAGAACGAAAATTTGGTTCCCATTAGACATGGGTCCTAAGTATCGGCCCCAAAGACCGAAACCAACATCAAATTGACACCCAGAGGAAATGTCAAGACTGGAAATCCTATAAAAAGTATTTAGATATTTACAGACTACTGGTACAGATCAGGTTCCCTAATGATTCCTAGGAAGCCAAGCATGATAAAATCATACCCCACGAAAACTCAGAATGTATGCGTCATACTTGACGCCTAACACAGATATCCCTCAAAACCCCAATCTCAAACAGATGATCCATAACCCTTATGGGTCTGAGTCTATAGCGGAATTCAGAAATAATACTAGTATTAAAGTGCAGAGTATCGATTACAAAATCAAAATACCAGAATCAGAAAAAGTCTTAACTCCATAATCAGATAAAGAAATTAAACCTACTATATAAACTTTCCTATTTCTATCCCAGCCACTAGCCTCAAGAGTGTTCGCCTGCCCTCCTTGTCCTCGTCTCTTCGGGCAGTCCCTAGTGAAGTGTCCCATCTCCCCACAGTTGAAGCAAGCGCCCTTCCTTTTTCTGCAATCCTTGTTCAGATGAGTTGAGCTCCCACAAGTAAAGCACTTTTTCCCCTTCTTATCTTCAGTCTTCTCATCCTTCTTTTGTGTTTCCTTTTTGGGCCCCGCTTTCTTATTCGGTGGTTCTTCCTTCTTTGTCTCTTTCGGGCCCTTGTCTTCCTCGTGCAGTAGTGCCATGTCCACCAATTTCTCGTAAGTCGCTCCCATAGGTACGTGGGTCATGGCTAAGCTGTGCAGTGGCTCATTCAATCCTTTAACAAAGCGGAGAGCCTTTTTATGCTGAGTGTTGACTAAATCTAATCCGAACCTAGCTAGTTGGTTGAATTGGTTGACGTATTCCTTGACCGTCATACTTCCTTGCTTAAGAGATAAGAACTTTTCCAGTTGTAAACTTCGTTCAGCTTGCGAGAGGAATTTTGTCTCAAACCTTGTTCTGAAATCCATCCATGTCTCGACCGGCCTCTCGGCGTTAGTGACTTCCCACCAGTAGGAAGCTTCGTCTTTGAGCAACCATACCGCCAACTGTACCTTCTGCCTATCGTCCACCTCGAAGATAACGAATAGATCCTCAGTTTCTTTGAGCCAATTCCTCGCTTCTACAAATGATTCAGTTCCTTTGAAATCCTTTCCACCCATGTCCCTAAAATCTCTACAGATCTTTGAGAAAGCAATTGCACGAGGAGGGGGTGGGGGAGGGGGATCATTTGCTGGACCTGCAGCGGAGGTCCTAGCCTCAAGATATTGACGAAACCAACCGGGTACATGAACACCCTCTGGTATCTAAGATGCTTCAGACATGCTGGAACGAAAAAGGAAAGGTTCAATACAAAAAGGACTGAAAGAAAGATATATGGCTCTTGGGGATCATGTTTTTCAAAATAAGCTTTATTTTTGAAAATACTTCCTTTCGAAACCTTTTTGAAAACAGTTTTCAAAAACTTTACCCAATCTGGTAACCTTCAGCTCTGATACCAAGTGTAACACCCCACCTCCGTTAAGGTCACTCACAAAGGGAATGCCTTAACTTTGGTGGAGCATTTTAGTAAACAGAACAGAAACTTACAAGACAGATAAAACAGTACTTGAAAAATTTTAACTTTATTTCAGCGGAAACAGAAATTAATATGTTTACATCCTTTCAATTTCAGAATTCAAGTACAAAATATCAGTCTTGTACAAAAGCCTTCAAAACGCATAATTTAAAATCATAATCCCCATGGAACAGAAGCTATACCGAGCCAAGCCATACTTTAAGCACTTCAAGCAAAGAGAAATCCGGATCAAGCTAAAGTATTTCCCTGCTTGGATAACCTGGGGGGGAACGGAAGAAAGGAGGCGAAACAACAAGGGTCAGACAAAAAGTCCGGCAAGTCCAGTGACTTTCAGCATATGAACAAATAATAATAATATGATATGAACATAAAACTGGATGTGAGATAACTATAACAGGTGTAGCAGATATAACAGAAAAACAGAATGATATAAACTATTGTTTTACACTTCTCTGTACTAATACTAGTATAGCGGAATTAGGTGTCACCCTAATGTCTAAATTGAAGCAGGAACGGGTACAGAATACTTTAACAGAAACAGAATGCTAATAATGGGCCTTTACTACCCGATCAGAAACAGACAGAAGAAGAAACAGATTTATCCCTATGGAGACAGAATGTGGAATTAGGTGTACACTAGAAATGGGCCTTTACCACCCGAACAGACGGTACCACACAGAAACAGACAGGTGTTACCACCCAACAGAAACAGACGGTACCAACAGAAACAGACAGAACTAAGCGTACCCTAAAACCCTACCCCAAGCGATCGGCTCCCTAATACATAAATATCCTGTGTCGGCCCCACAGTAGGGTGTATCACTCCCTAAAGTGACAACCAATTGGCACAGACCTATTTACAGATGTCACGGCGTCTTACATCCTCAGAGGCAGACCGGGATCCATGCACGCACATGACCCGGTTGGAACGCACCATCAACACCCCTCGCCATTATCAGAATGAACCACTTATAATTAGTTCAGTAAGCGTGCCCGGACCCTACCTACTGTTGGGTCAAAGTTTTGATACCAGAAAGGGTTACTGACTAATATGGGTCCCAAACAACAGATGACACAAGTAATTCCCCTCCTAACCTTGTGTCCCCAGAGTAACAGATTTCAGATTAACTTGTTTACAAGTTCAGACATACAGAATTCAGGTTTACTAATTCACAAATTAAGTTAACAAGTTTTCAGACTAACAGGTCAGATGTACATATTTTTCAGATTTGTCTAACTTTGTATTGGGCCTACAGATTCATGGACGGGTTTTACTACATCTATTAATCCCTTTGGTTTAACCCTATTTTTCCCAATACGTTTTAGACGTCATTCTTATCTTAGATTTTGCATTAATTAATTATTAATGCACAGACCTCTCACATTAGGTCGGTAGCTTGTGGCCGCTGGATATGCCGGGCGGTTCCGGGCAGACTTCTGCCACAAGCCAGACCTAACCTCGTGTCTTACGCATGTTATGACTAACTTCTCACATTAGAACCTATTGTTTGCGGCCACTGGATGTGCCGGGCGGTTCCGGGCAGATTTACGCCGCAAACTCATTCTAACCTCGAGTTAGCCATGTTTATCTTTGCGGCCAATTAATTAATAATTTACCGTTTATGCGCACGCCCAATATATATGCCAATTCAGATTATATCAATCACAGGATGATTATATCAACATAGCAGATAACAGATTTTATATGACTTAACGGATTTAACAGATTTAGCAACTTAGCAGATTTTGGCATATAACAGGTTAGGCATTTCAACCGACAAATTTAACAGATTAGGCATTTCAATCTAATTAGCAGTCTAGGCAATATAACAAAACTAATAGTTTAGGCAACTTGACAAATTAGCAGATTTAGCAAATTTAATATTTCTAAAAGTTCTATTTACATGCCTTGCCTAAACATAAATTAGGCCTAAGTTCATATGCCTAAGTAATGTCATGATTCACAATATGATCATATACTTCCATGTTTGCATACATTTACATAGCGCAGAATATGGACATAATTTACCCTATAACATATGTTCCAATTTTTGTTAAACTAGCATCTTACAGCAGATTCACATATAAATTATACCAAATATAACCATTAATTTCAATGCATGCCATATATCCAAAAATCCCTATTTAGGTGTAATTACAATACTAGATATCCTAATTAATGTAAATCTTAAGTTTCCATATCTTCGTTCTTTTCATGTCATGAATTATTATGCAAACTATCCCCAATAATATAAATCTTTAAACCATATCTTCTAAAAATCAGATCTTGCCTTTTTATATGCATTTTGTCCAAAGTCTCAAATCATATGCAATCTTTACAGTGGTTCCTCTTCTTCTTTTATCACAAAATATGCATAGGTCTAAAACTAGTTTATAACATATGCTATTTTTTCTAATTAATTACAGGTCTAAATTACAACATAACTATGCATACAACATGCATAAATTATATGTTCATAGTCAAATTTATGCATCCAATCCCAAGTCATATGTCCAATATATTTTATGCCTCAGACCTAAAGTCATACATTCAATTTGGTTTTGTCAAATTTCTCATCATTCATCCCAAAACTTGCGTTCATACGTTCATCTCTTATGAGATTAGGCACAGGCTCGTGGTAGCCTGGCTATAGAAACAGAAAAGAAGAAAGGAATATAGAACAGTCACAGAAAACAGATCTAACAGAAGAGAATACAACCTCAAACTCAGTTTTAAATGCATATCAAAATTATAATTAACGTTTATAGCGGAGAATAACTGTACTTGCCTTGATTGGATTAAAGAAAGAACTTTAACTTGTTGTAGAATCTTTGCAGAAACTTTAATCTCTAGTTTGAATTGAGTTGCTTAGGCTGATGTTGATTATCTTCTAGTTTTAATTCCAGCAGAGCAGAGACGCCATTTTTATTTTTAATTAGAAGAAGAGAGCAATGGAGGCTAGAGAATTGTGTAAGAAACCTAGGTAGAGTCTAGGGTCCTTTTTATAGGGGTAATGAACTGATTAGAACCATTGATGTTGCTTGGATTGATCGTACCTAGCCCTAATGACAAAGCAGACCACAGAAAATCGACCAACAGAGAATAGGCCAGCCGGGTTAGAATGGGTTCGACCTGGTCTGGACCAGGTCGACACCCCTATCGACAGGCCTGTCGACAGGCCTGTCGACCTGGTTAGACCAGGTCGACAGCCCAGTCGACCTGGGTGCGTGAGGCGGGTGTTCTTCCGCCCTGGCCCATTGGGCCCCACTTTTAATTTTTTAAACTGTTTTATTCTGTTTGAAATTTAAATTTAATTCAGAAACTTCCGAAGGCCATATCTTCTTCATGCGGACTCCGTTTTTCGAAAACTCGGACTCTATTTCGCGTATTTTTCCGAGACGAACGCAATGGCGTATCCCATTTCCCTTAGTTCTTTGTTTTGAAATTAATTATACTTTAATTTGTTAATTCCACAGTTATAGAATACACGGGGTGTTACAAAAACTGGTGATACTCCATTCTCGATCTTTTCTATCAAATTAAAGATTCATTAAAACTCCACTTAGTTTTAATCTTTAACTGGGTTAAAGAATAGATGTCATTTAAATCACGGTTCACTATAATCGGCTCATAAAATCATCATCACCCAAGCAAATCAGTAAATTATGGTAAACATGTACCTATTTGTCGGGCAAACAATTTATTCTTCCGCTCTAGCCTCCTTGTTATGAACTGTTCAGTGTAAGTATATGCATGCAAATGCGACAAATTTTCAATACAATTCACTATTAGATCAATTTGGTTATATGATTAAAATTGTAACTACTCAACCAATAATCAAACAACACAAACAGCAATCAATTAGTTGATTATCATTTCAAATTCATAACTTTGATATATAGTCAGAAATCATATTTTTGATGTCAAATCACAACAACAGGCCCTATCTAATTTTGGTTCTCACACCAATCAAATGGAAATATACAGATATCACACCTTCGAAACTCGAATACCAATTCTGATGATGTCTAGACTATCATCAGAATCGTATCCGGGCGACTAGAGTGTGATTCTATATCTATACAGTATATTAAAACTTCGAATACATGCAGATCAGACGTATACGCAAAATCTTTATATACTGCATTGTCCAAATTCCATATAAAATAAATAATCAAATACGAATACTTAATTTAAATTTTCAAAACAAAATTTGTTTTCACTTTTAAAAATATACTCTTCACACCCGTTCTAGGATAATACTGATCCTATCTCTAATGAGTCATTCCCATTGGATATTACTAATCCAATTTCTGATGAATTCTTTCGTATGGTTCTAGTGTGTCTTGTTCTCTGAGCTCCGAAAACCAAAGCTCTGATACCAACTGAAACGACCTGAACTTCCCCGGTAAGTAAAGCCCGGATAGAGTTGAGGATAACACACAAAAGAGCGCAGACAGAAGAACATTTCATTGTTTATTACAACAATTCCATCGGAATACAAGAATATACAGAGTATAAATGAATAAAATACATTCGATAAATATCAGAGGTTACAATACATTACGTAGCAGCGGAAAATTAATACAATACTCAATTAGAGATCATACACGGATACAGAGCTTGCCGAGTATCGTTCCAGCTGTAAACCAGAATCATGCGAATATAAATCTGCAAAACCAAAACTACTAGCTGCCCGTGCGGAAAATAGGGGCACCCAGAGTTTAGGTTAAAACAATAAACTCCAGGTCAGTCATGGGATTGGTGTGAGAACTAAAACAGTTATTAATCTTTATTTTAAAGTTGGGTAAATCAAGGGACCACGCCGTATAACACGGAACGGGTTTCCTTCCAAGAATACCAGTGCATAAAACAAACAGCGCAATGCTAAATAAAGAAAAACGAAGCTATTATAAGACCCAGGTCCCATCACACAATGCAACGCAAGCTGGAGGATAAGGTTTTTACCTTATAATAGCCAAGATTGCTTGATACGTTTAAAACATATCATATATTATTACTATAAGTGTATAGTGTATAAAACAACTTCAAATCATAAATATCAATCATAGACGGCATGGGTACCATATATCATGTCGCCATACTAGGCTCTACAATCAAAACCGCAAATGTCACATATTTGGAAGTTGGATTTCCATCTGTGAATCCGAGGCAAAAGGTAGTCCTCTACCGATTCGAGACGCTCTAGCCCGTGTCTCAGGAACAGCCGCAACTGCCCCTTTGATCGTCAGGGCCAGTCCACCGATGTGGAATATAATGCCTGAACACTACGTTTCCCCACCCTTTGGTGTGTCAATGAGCCAACGAATGACTCCATTGGACCCGGATCGTCCGATCTAACCGAGGTGCCTCGCAACAGTAACAACCACATAAGTCAAACTCGTCAGGGCGTGCAAAACCATTGAAGCCACTTCTAGCTAGAAAGAAACGCATGTCCCCCCTGAGGTCCTCTCTCGTTTTTGGTTCACCACCGGGGTGTGAGGCTCGCGAATCAACGCTACACAAAGCTACGCCACACAGGCCATGCTTTGATCATCCACCACAAGACTCTGCTTTTCAACAGAAGCCTTGATCATTTGCATCTTAGCATGCCACACAGGCAAACCACTCTATGCAACCGATATCAGTCACATAGAATGAAATCCTATGTCAGACACACAGTCCATTTACAAGTCCGTTCTAGGTCTGAACGAAACCGGAGGCACCTAGTACCCCGCATATCCATCGATCTCCAAGTACGTCTGGACGATCACCAACTGATTCCCTCCTCTTCGGTGTACGGCCCAATCTAGATCATCAGTAATTATCCAAACGACGTGAAGTCCTCCTGTCTTCAACCACCGTCTTCATCTTCGACTAATCACCGAATCAGTTATTCAGAATGGGATAAATCCGGTCTTTCTGAATAACTCGCGTATATAATAAACAAGTGTTACACAAACACAACATACGCCTCATTCAAATTCATCAGTCACTAGCCGTAAATTAGCCAGAGAATAATTCCCCAAATATTAACCCCGAAGGCCGAAACCAACATCAGATCAATATCCAGAAAACCATTCTGTTTAGCTAACCGACAGTCAGTTTCTAAATTTCACATTCTTAGGGAAAGTTTCCCATAAATTTTGTCAAAGATAAACTCTTTTAAATTTATTCTTTAATCTTCTTTTGAATATCAATTCAAATCAATCGGGATTAACGAACCTTGCCAAAGCAATCATTTGTTTTAATTTCCCAATCCCAACCTATTCATCCCATGAAGTAAAACTGGTCATACTTCATATCTAACACCACGGTGTTATCGGTAAATTCAATTACCATTTCACGTCCAAATCTAATTAAAGATTTAACTACCGCCTGGAGTAAAACTGGTGATACTCCATTCTCGATCTTTTCAATCTAATTAAAGATTCATTAAAACTCCACTTAGTTTTAATCTTTAACTGGGTTAAAGAATCGATGTCATTTAAAACACGGTTCACGATAATCCCAAAATTACATCACATTTCAATCAGTCCCTAACCGTAAATTAGCAAGTGAGCAATTCCCTAAGTATTAACCCCGAAGGCCGAAACCAACATCAGATCAATACCCAGAAACTATTCAACTTAACTAATCTCTAGTTATTTTCTAATTTTCTTAACTCCTTTGGGTCTAAGAATAGTATTATTGAAGATACCGTTCACGACAACCCAAAATCACATTCCATTAATTATCGGCTTAAAGAACAAGTGTTATTTAAAACACTGTTCACGACAAAACCAAAAATCAATTCCAATTCAATTCCAATTAAATATTATTTAATTGGTACACTTCATTAAATCTAAATAAAAAGATTTAATCTTTTTCTCAACCGGGCTTAAGAACAGTGTTAATGAAGACACCATTCACGACAAACCCAAATCACATTTGATATTAAATACAAAGCTCTGAATAGAAAATATATCGGCTTATATTCAATATCAAATTCTACGACCAACAAATATCATATTGGAAATAACGATATAAATATATATTTCAAATTTCCATAACAATATCTGTGTAATCACGAAATCCAACATCGAAATAATCCAAAGACAATTTCGATTCAAATCCATTCCAATTCACTTATTGGAAATTCTGGTTATTTTCAAAACCATTTCAAATCCAATTTATTTATTTTAAAAATAAAAAGAATTATAATTCTAGTTCAAAACTAGTTCATTTTGATAAAAATCTATTTTTATCCTTTCAAATATGGATTTTTTCATCCCGATTCTTCACAAATCATTTCTTATAATTTTACACAAATTATTACTATTTTTATTAATTTTATCAAGGCACATACAGTTGATTTCCACCAATGGCCATCGAACTGCACTTACAGCGACCTTTTCCAAATTTGATTTGACATAATTCCAAATCCAACCGATAGATCTCAGATTTCTAATATTCATTGGAAAGCTCTTTTCGATACGTACCCAATCGTTTCGGTTTTAGGAGAATCCGATGGTCGGATCTCCCGCAATATCCATTCGAAGTCAATGGTCGAAATTCACGAACTAACGCAGCGCGGCGCGTTCTACTCAGGCCATTATATAATATATATAATATATATACTTCATCAATTTCCTTTTTAAAACGTATTTTATAAATCGTTTTAAATTTGTTTTTGAAACGATTTCAACTTTATTTTCAAATTCAATTCAAGATTGAATTTTTCAATATAAATTCATTTTAATTTCATTTCAGATCGATTTCTCTTCAATTTCAATTCGAATTCATTTCTATTCAATTTCAATTCGAATTCATTCTACTCAATTTCAATTCGAATTCATTTCTATTCAATTTCAATTCGAATTCAGTTCTATTCAATTTCAATTCGAATTCATTCCTATTACTTTTCAATTCGAATTCATTTCTATTCAATTTCAATTCGAATTCATTTTCAACATATTCAATTTTGAAATCACTTTCCAATATTCATTATAAAACCAATAAAATCAGCATAATTCCCGTTCGTGTTAAAATGGCGTTTAACTACTTAACACGGCTTCATATATTTCTATTTTCAAATATTCTATTTCAAATATTTCTTTTTCAAATATTTCTATTCAAATATTTCTTTTTCAAATATTTCTATTAAAATATTTCTTTTTCAAATATTTGATTTCAAAACTAGAATGAGGCCCAATCAATTACCATATAATGTTAATTATATGGATTTTCTAGCACACGTATATAACAACAATGATAAATCATCAACCATCGTCCAAAGTGCGTTCTACACTGTATAAGCATCAAATATAAATATTTAATGCTTATAACAGTCTGTTAATCAATCGATCGACATACAACTAATTATTGGGATTAGTGTATGTCATATATCATCCCAATACCCATGTGGGGTTTTAAACAATCAAACACAGATTTTTTTTTGTGTAGTTGGGCAATGTGTAAAATTTATCGTCCCAATCAAAATTAGTCAAATGTGTGTATATAAACAAATCGTTCGATTTGTTTATATTAATTTATATCTTTTCATATACAAGTTAAAAATTCTATTTTCAACTATAAAATATTTTTAACTATATAAATATTTTATTTCATTTCACATCGCATCACACAATCAACTACACATCAAAATCAAACAAACAAGCATACAAGCCATCCATGGTCTGTGGACGATGGGTGTCGGGTGCTAATAAACACCTTTGCATCCTAGTATATATTTCAACTAGAAAAATAAATAAAAGGTGAGGAGTTCTCACCGACTACCTAATCCAAACGCCACGACTCTTCATATGTAGAAATCCTCTGCCGTTTCTTCTTTCATTACTTTCGTCATCCGTATTCACTACATATATAAAAATCGAATTTTTACTTTGTTATTCAATATATAAAAATCGAATTTTTACCTCACTATTCTAAATATAAAAATCATATTTTTACTTCGCTATTCAATATATAAAAATCATATTTCTACTTCGCTATTCAATATATAAAAATCATATTTTTACTTCGCTATTCAATATATAAAAATCACATTTTTACTTCGCTATTCAATATATAAAAATCATATTTCTACTTCGCTATTCAATATATAAAAATCACATTTTTACTTTGGTATTCAATATATAAAATTCATATTTTTTACTTTGCTATTCAATATATAAAAATCATATTTCTAATTCGCTATTCAATATATAAAAATCATATTTCTACTTCGCTATTCAATATATAAAAATCATATTTCTACTTCGCTATTCAATATATAAAAAATCATATTTTTATTCTTTCTATAATATAAAAATCATATTTTTACCTTATTAAAAATCGTATTTTTACCTTCTTAAAAATCGTATTTTTACCTCATTAAAAACTAATCCTTTCATTATCAAAAATCCAAACTTTTCTTCATTTAAAATCAATGCTAACCTCATATTCAAAATCAATACAAATTCTATATTCATTTATAAAAATCACTTCTAATTTTCTGTTTAAAAACAGCGTTTAATGGCTAAATTGATTACACTCATTACATAGAATAAAATAAAAGAAATAGAAACAGAATAAACTGAAAAACTCACTGTTGCCCGGGGGGGGGGTTTCACCGTCGCTGTGGTGGCAAGGGAGGAAGAAGAAGAAGCAGCGGCCGCAACAGCAGGAGGAGGGGGCGCGTTCGGTTTTAGAAGGGAGGGAGAGGATCGGGAGGTCGAGGGGGGTTCAGTGGTGGTTGGCGTCACCTGGCCACGACGGTGAGCTAACGAACCGGGGGGGGGGGGGGTAGGGGGCTGTGCATTGGAGAAGGAGGGAAATCGAGGAGAGAGAAGCACGAGATGGAGAGGATCAGGTCCGGGGAACTACGGCGGTGGTGGAAGAGGAGGGCACGGAGGCGGGACGCGTTGCGTGGCAGGCGACTTCGATGGAGGCGGCGGGTTTTTCTTCCAATTTGGGCCGAATGATTTTTGAATGGGGGGGGGGGGGGGGGGGGTAGGGCTTGGAAGAATAAAGGGAGTAATTTAGATTATTTAATTATTTTAAATTCCTTAAAAGCAACTTTTTATTTTCAACTCGAAATCGAACCCACCGACTGTCGTTTCTAGCGTTTTACCGCCATTCCGGACACAATGGGATATGTATCGTAAGATGATTCGATTGTTACGATCATTTTTCATCATATTTACTATATAACCCTATATATTGAATTTGAACGCGCATTTCAATTTACCGGGGCCACATACTGTCTCGAAAATTCAAAAAATATATTTCTAGCTTCGTATTGACGATACGGTCCTAACAAAACTAATTTCACCGAATTCTGAGATCGTTTGAAAAATGGCCATTTTCCATCGATTAAAATCAACTAAAACTAGTCAGCCGCGTTTAACTTCGCTACGTTCACATATTGATTCGAAAAATTATGAAATTTGAAACCTAGCAATAATTTGACATCGCGGATCCAACAAAAGTAGTTTCGTCGAAATCCAAGGTCGTTTGCAAAATGGCTATTTTCAATGGCCAGAATTCCATAGCGACTATTCTGAAATTTCAATTGGACATAACTTTTTATCCCCGCTATGAAATTTCGATTTTTCGGATTCGTTGGAAAGATATTCTCAAATAGATTCTAATATTTTTGGTTTCGCCAAAATTCGGTTTATTTTGAATCCTGTACATTCATTTGAACTTTGAAATCAAATTATCGAACTACCGCGCCATTTTCAATTCCGTTTATAATTAATTATTTTTTATATTCTAACGACGATGTATATAAATATATACATTCTAATTCTATTCGAAATAAATTTCTCTTCGTTATTATTTAAAATCATTCATTTTAAATAATCAAAATTCACTAAAATTGCCAAAATAAAAATTTTAAATTGGCCCAGATTTCCGGGTTATTACGCAACCGTTAGATTTCAAATCTCTTATGCTAATTGGAAAGCTCTTTTCGACACGAACCCAAAGGTTGCGGTTTTAGGAGGATCCGAAGGTCGGATCTCCCGTAAAGTCCATTAGAAGTCAATGGTCGAAATTCGCGAAATGCCGCAGCGCAACGCGTTCTGTTCAGGCCATTAAATATATATAATATATATTATATATATTTCGTTGATTTCCATTTAAAACGTATTTTATAAATTCATTTTGAAACGATTCTAACTTCATTTTTAATTTTAAATCAAAATTGAATATCTCATATCTTTATAATATATAAATGATAATATTTTCAAAATATCCGATTTTGAAATCATTTCCTTTTTGATATTCATTATAAAAATGAATAAAATCGATATAAATATCGTTCACGTCAAAATGGCGTTAATCTAATCAACATGGCTTCATATATTTCATTATTTCCGTGTCCATCCCAAAACGAACATCAAAATCATATTTTGATCCATTACTGAATATTATTTTAAAATATTAGTTATTTTGAAATGTTCATTGTAACAACCCGGAAATTCTGAGCCAATTTAAAAAATTTATTTTGGCTATTTTAATGAATTTTGAATATTTAGAATGATTTATTTTAAATAATAACGACGAAAAATTTATTTTTGACGAAGTTAAAACGAATAAATTTATTTTAATTATAATACGAGCCTGAAATGGCGTGGAAGTTCGAAAATTCGATTTGGAATTTCAATTGAATTTACAGAATTCAATATAAGTCAGAATTGAACGAAACAAGAAATATTTGAATCTTTTTGATCATATCTTTCTAACGGATGTAAGAAATTGAGATTACACATTAGAAGTTGAAAGATACGTCCAGTTTAAAATTCAGAAAAGTCACTGTGGAATATATATATATATATATATATATATATATATATTAATATATATATATATATAAAAAGGCCCATGAAATTGGAAATTTTGGAAATGGCCTTCGTTTTCGATGATACCACTTTTGTCAGATCCCGGATGTCAAATTATTGCTAGATTTCAGATTTCATAATTTTTGAAAGCAATATGTGAGCGTGGCGAAAGAAACCGTGTTTTAACAGTTTCAGTCAATTTCGATCGACTAGAAAATGACCATTTTTCAAACGGCCTCAAAATTTGATGAAATTAGTTTTGTTAGGACCATATCGTCAATACAAAGCCAGAAATATTCTTTCTAGAATTTTTAGAATCCGTATGTGGCCCCGGTAAATTGAAATGTGCGTTCAAATTCAATATATAGAGTTAAATTTTGATTTTGACGAAAACTGATCGAAACGATCAATTCAGCTTACGATACATATCCCATTGGGTTCAGAATGGGGGTAATTAGCTATGGGCGACAGTCGTTGGGTCTCGTATAGAGATCGAATGAAAAGGTTAATTTTTTGGAGAAGAAAATTTTAAATAATTAAATTAATTATTTTATATAAGGCCCCTACCCTTTTCTCTTTGTCAGGTCAAACCCCCCTTTTTTTCTTTAATCGTTCAACATAAAAGAGGGAAAGAAAAAAAATAAAAAATAAACCCGCACCGCGTCGCTCCAACCTCCAACGTCACCGTCGCATCACCGCCGCCCACCCACGATGACCCCGTCGCGCCTAGATCCGGCCGTCCCCCTCATCCTCCGTCCCCTTCCCACTTGACGTGAAGAACCGCGCCCCCAAACCCTTCTCATCCAATTCAACCGCCACCGCCCATTTAGACCCCACTGCCGCCGCTAAGATGGACCGCTGCACCCACCTACGACCGACGCTGCCCACTTCTCCGACCACCTTAGCAACCGTGGACCCCATTCGCAAAGAGGAACCCTGTAAGTGATTAATTTTCTAATATAAACACCATAGTTTATTTTCAGAAATTCTTATATGAATAACATTGCATAAAAGCTGAGATTTTTGTATGGAATACATAAAGGAATGTTAAGATTTTTATATGTGAGAAAAATGAGATTTTTATATGTGAGAACGTTTATATTTTTATAACATAAAGATTATATTTTTATAGCGTAAAAATTAGATTTTTATAGCATAAAGTTTTAAGTCGTCAGTTTAAATATTCCCATGTCTAAAGTGGAAAATTATATGGATTCGAAAGAGGGGGAGTCTCAAAGTAGTGAGGAGCTTGGTCAGCAAACCACGGAATTAAAGACGTATGTGAAGAAGAGGAAGAAAATTTGTCAAATCAACAATCCATCACCAAGACTCCTCCTTGGATCCAGGTACTTCCTCCTATTGTTTCTAATCTGTATTTACCTATTGCCTTGAGGAAAGAAATTTTTATGAAGTCGAAAGATGAGATTTTTATTCATATAAAAATATGATTTTTATATTATAGAAAGAATAAATATATGATTTTTATATTATAGAAAGAATAAAAATATGATTTTTATACTATAGACAGAATAAAAATAGGATTTTTATTAACGTGAAGGGAGGTAAAAATAGAATTTTTATCTATATAGTAGTGTTATAGAAATAGAATTTTTATCTATATAGTAATAGTATAAAAATGTGATTTTTATCCATATAGTTTAGTTATAAAAATGTGATTTTTATATACATAGCAATTACAAAAAGATGTGATTTTTATATATGTAGTGGATATCGACAACGAAACTGAAAAAAGGCGAGTGGCGAAGATTTTCTACATTAGAAGAGTCGCGGTGTTTGGTTTAGCTCTAGGTGAGAACTCCTCACTTTTATTTTAATTTCTAGTTTGAAATATATACGAGGATGTAGACGGTGCTTAGCAGCACCCGACACCCGTCGTCCACAGACCATAGATGACTTATTTGTTTAATTGATGTGTTGTGAAAGTTGATTGTGTGAAGTGGAATGAATAAATATTTTATAGTTAAAAATATAATTTTTAACGTCTATATCAAATAAATATTTATAAACAAATCGGACAGTTTCTTTATATACACATATTTGACTGATATTGATTGGAACGATAAATTTTACACATCGCCCAACTGCACAAATAAAACTTGTGTTTGATTGTTTGAAACCCCATACAGGTATTGGGACGATATTGGACATACCCTAATCCCAATAATTAGTTGTATGTCGATCGATTGATTGACAGGCTGTTATAAGCATTGAATATTTATATTTAATGCTTATGCAGTTGTGTGGTGCACTCTGGATGATGGTTGATTATTTATCGTTGCTATTATATACATGTGTTGTATGGAATCCATATAATTAACATTATATGGTAATTGATTGGGCCTCATTCTAATTTGGAAAATAAAGAATATAATAGAATAAATATTCATGTGTTGAATAGAATAAAAATTCATGTGTTGAATAGAATATATATTCTTGTGTTGAATAAAAGAAAATACTCATTTGTTGAGAATATTCATGTGTTGAATAAAGTATAAATTCATGTGTTGAATAGAATAAAAATTCATGTGTTGAATAAAATAAATATTCATGTGTTGAATAGAATATACATTCATGTGTGGAATAAAAGCCGTGTTGATTAGATATGCGCCATTTTGACGCGAACAATATTCATATCGATTTTATTCATTTTTATAATGAATATCGAAAAGGAAGTGGTTTCAAAATCTAATATTTTGAAAATGTTATCATGTATATATTAATGATATGAAATATTCAATTTTCATTTGAAATTGTAAGAACCCGTTACTTCCCCGTGAAGGAAAGAGCGGATACTTTGAGAACAACACACAATAGAACGCTTACGGAAGAACATTTTGTTGTATATTACAACAATTCCATCAGATACAAGAATATACAGAGTATAAATGAATAAATTACATTCGATAAATATCAGAGATTACAGTAAATTACATAGCAGCGGAAAATAATACAAAGCACAACTGAAGGTGATATACGTATACAGAGCTTTCTGGATATCATTCCAGCTGTAAACCAGGATCCTGTGAATATAAATCTGCAAAACCAAAACTACTAGCTGCCCGTGCGGAAAATAGGGGCACCTAGAGTTTAGGTTAAAACAATAAAATCCAGGTTAGTCATGTGACTGGTGTGAGAACTAAAACAGTTATTTAAAACTTTATTTTAAAAGAGAGTAATTCGAGGGACCACGCCGTATAACACGGAACGGGTTTTCTCCCAAGAATACCAGTGCATATAGAATAAATAGCGCAATGCTTTTTCGAAAAATGAAGCTGTTATAAGACCCAGGTCCCATCACACAATACAACGCAAGCCGGAGGATAGGGTTTTACCTTATAACAGCCAAACATGCTTGGTACGTTTAAAACAAATCATTTGATACTATAATAAGTGTATAGTGTCAAAACAATTTCAATCATAAATATAAATCATAGACGGCATAGCATCCCATGCTACTATGTCGCCATACTAGTTCTACAATTAAAACTGCAATACACGTATTGGAAATTGGATTTCCGTCATGAGTTGAGGCAAGGGGCAAGATCCTCTCCGCGCTCGAGACACTCTAGCAAATGCCTCAAGTCTACGCACTCTGGGCAACCCTGGATGTGGCTGGGCCGGTCCTCACATACGTTAGAGGATTAATTATGCCTGAACACACGTTTTCCGGTCCTTACAGACCTATCATCGAGGCGCCTCATTCCAACAACCACAAAGGTGAAAAGTATATATATGTCAGCGCTGGTAAGTCACTGACACCACCATAGCTAGAAAGAAACGTCGTGCTCTCCCAGCGGTCCGTATCCCGTTTTTAACTCATACCGAGGTGTGAGGCTCGCGAATTCACGTTATACACAAAGCTGCCACGTAGGCGTGCTTTGATCATCAACAACAAGACTTTGCTTTTCAATAGAAGCCTTGATCATTGAATCTTAGCGTGCCACACAGACAATTCATGCTATGCGACTGATGTCCATCGATATACAACCTCTGAGCTCGTACGTCTCAGAGAAGGGCGTTAAGCAAAAGATAAATTCTCCGCCGCCAAACAGATGTATATTTAATAGAAATCAATCAACATAGAATAAAATCCAATGTCAGACACACAATCCATTTACAAGTTCGTTCTGGGTCTGAACGAAACCGGAAGCACTTTCCTCGCATATCCATTGTAACAACCCGAAAATCTGGGCTAGTTTAAAATTTTTATTTTGGCAAATTTAGTCAATTTTGAACATTTAAAATAGATCATTTTAAATAATGTCGACAAGAAATTTATTTTTGAATATAATCCGACGTATATATTTATATACGTCGTCGTTAGAATATAAATAATTATATATAATTATAAATAGAATTGAAAATGGCGCGGTAGTTCGATAATTCGATTTCAAACTTCAATTGAATGTACCGGGTGCAAAACAAACTGGATTTTAGTGAAACCAAAAACATTAGGATCTAATTGGTGATATCTTTCCAACGAATCCGAAAAATCGAGATTTCATAGCGGGAATCAAAAGATATGTCCAGTTGAAAATTCTGAATAGTCGCTATGGAATTCAGGCCCTTAAAAATGGACATTTTGCAAAAAATCCACTTTTGTTGGATCCGTAGTGTCAAATTATTGCTAGGTTTCAAATTTCATAATTTTTCGAATCAATATGCGAGCGTGGCAAAGGAAAACGCGTTTGACCAGTTTCAGCTGATTTTAATCGACTGGAAATTGGCCATTTTTCCAACGGTCTCAGAATTCGACGAAACTAGTTTTGTTAGGACCGTATCGTCAATACGAAGCTAGAAAATATTTTTCTGCAATTTATAGAGTTAGTATGTGACCCCGGTAATTTGAAATGTACGTTTAAAATTCAATATAGTGATTTAAATGTAAATTTAACGGAAACTGATTCAAACAGTCGAATCAGCCTACGATACATATCCCATTGTGTTCGGAATGGTGGTAATACGCTATGGACGACAGGCGGTGGACCTCGTTAAGGGGTCGTATGTAAAAGTCAACTTTTTAGAAAATAAAATAATAAAATAATAATAAAAAACCCCTTTCTTCCCCTTAATCTCGTTCTGCCCCCCCCCCCGATTAAATTCATTCAACAGAAGAAAAAAAATAAAAAAAGGGGAATCGACGCCCCCCCCAATCGACCATCGCGACGCCGCCAGGGGGGAGTAGCCGCCGCCGCCCCCTCTTCTTCTCCCTCCGCCTGCCTCGCCCTCGCTCGACGCCCTCCGCCAGACGCGACAGCGCCTCCACCCGAAGACCCACCCCCAATCCGACGCTCCAGTCCCCCTTCCGCCGCCTGGACCACTGCCTCACCCCCACCGACCTTCCCTCCGTTCATCCTCCAACCCCTCCACTGTTGAAACCCGCAACCCCCCCCCCTCTCCGAAAGCCAAAGTAAGTTTTTACTGTAATTTAAATTTCTGAATTTTATATAGTTTAAAATTTTGATTTTTATTTATTTAAAAGGCTATGATTATTATTTTTATTTTTAAATAGGATTTTCAGCTTAAAGGCGAGATTTTTAAATTAGAAAAGGCGAGATTTTTAAATTAGAAGAGGCGAGATTTTTAAATTAGAACAGGCGAGATTTTTAAATTAAAATAATGGCAAAAACTTTATTTTTATAAAGGCGAAAACATTATTTTTATAAAGGCGAAAACTTTATTTTTTTATAAAGGCGAAAACTTATTTTTATAAAGGCGAAAACTTTATTTATGAAAGGGAGAAATCTTTATATAGAGAATAGCGTTATAAAAATAGAATTTTTATCTATATATTAGCGGTATGGAAATGTGATTTTTATCCATATGAATTTGAAGAAAAAATCGATTTTTATATATTGAATAGCATTGTAAAAATATAATTTTTATATATTGAACATCGTAGTAAAAATTCGATTTTTAAATATATGAAGTGATTATAAAAATATGATTTTTAAATTGAGAGTGAACAAATAAAAATGTGACTTTTATTTTAAAGACATCAAAATATAAAAATGTGTGATTTTTTTATATGTAGTGGCTACGGGCAAACGAAGATGATAAAAAGGCGAGAATGAAGAAGATTTCTATAAAAGAAGAGTCGTGGAGTTGGGATAGCTTTCGGTGAGAACTTCTCACTCTAAACTTCTTTTTTTCAAATTATATATATATATATATATATATATATATATATATATATACTAGGATGCAGACGGTGCTTAGCAGCACCCGACACCCGTCATCCACAGACCATGGATGGCTTGTTTGTTAAATTGTTTGGTTGTGTAGTTGGTTAGTCTAATTGGTTTGAATTGAATTGTTTGGTGAAATGGAATGGATTTGATTGATGTGTGAATGGCGTGGGCCTTCACTAGACCTGGGATAAGGCTAGGCCTCGTCCCGTTTCTAGTATCGTGTCGTTATGCCGCCGAAATTTTCTAAAATATGTTAGAAAAATAAAAATATCATTTTTATTGTGTAAATGAAATGAATAGAAATTCAGGTGTTAAAATAGAATAAATTATCGTTAAAAATATAATTTTTAACGTGAAAGTGAATAAATAAAATATTCATTTACAAACCGGACGGTTTGTTTATGTACACTGATTTGACTGACATTGATTGGGTCGATAAATTTTACACATCGCCCAACTGCACAACTAAAATCTGTGTTTGATTGTTTGAAACCCCACACGGGTGTTGGGATGAATTTGAAGTTCACTCATCCTGATTGATTAAATATGTCGATCGATTGATTGACAGACTGTTATAAGCGTTAGATATCTATATTTGATGCTTATACAGTGTACTGCACTTTGGTTGATGGTTGATATTTTTCAATGCTATTATATACATGTGTTGTATGGAATCCATATAATTAACATTATATGGTGATTGATTGGGCCTCATTCTAATCGGGAAAATAATGAATATTATAAAGGAAAATTCATGTGTTGAATCTATTCATGTGTTGAGTGAAATATTTTAATAATAAAATTCACATCTTTATCATATTTACAATTAGAATCTACTTTACGGTGGAGTCTAATTAAAATCAAACGATAGATACCATAGTTTTATAAAATATTTTACATAACAAAAATAGTGATGTGTTGACAGAACTCATGTGTTGAGATTAGTCAGGTGTTGGAAAAAATATAGATTCTTGTGTTGAATGGAATAAATATTCATTTGTTGAATAGAATAACGGATTTATTGATATATATAAAGCCGTGTTGATTAGAGTTGCGCTATTTTGACGTGAACGATATTTATATCGATTATATTCGTTCTTATAATGAATATAGAAAAGAAGTGATTTCAAAATATAACGTTTTGAAAATATTATCATTTATATAGTAATGATATAAAATATTCAGTTTTGGTTAGAAATTGAAATAGTGTTGAAATGGTTTTGAAACGAATTTAAAATGATTTATAAAATACGTTTTAAAAAGGAAATTGACGAAATATATATAATATATATATATTATATATATAATGGCCTGAATAGAACGCGCCGCTCCGCGGCAGTTCGTGAATTTCGACCATTGACTTCGAATTGACGTTGCGGGAGATCCGACCGTCGGATTCTCCTAAAACCTGAACCGTTGGGTTCGTATCGCAAAGAGCTTTCCAATGAATACTAGAAATTTGAAATCTAACTGTTGGATTTGGAATTATGTCCAAATCAAATTCGAAAAAGGTCGCTGTAAGTGCAGTTCGATGGCCGTTGATGGAAATCGACTGTACGTGCCTTGATAAAATTATTAACAATATCTATAATTTGTGTAAAATCATAAGAAATGATTTGGGAAAAATTGGGCTGAAGAATTCCACATTTGAAAGGATAAAAATAGATTTTTATCGAAATGAACTAGTTTTGAACTGGAATTAAAATCAATTTATTTTTGAAATAAATAAATTGAATTTGAAGTGAATTTAAAAATAATCAATATTCCCAATATGTGAATTGGACTAGGGTTGAATCGAAATTATCTTCGGAACATTTCGATGTTGGATTTCGGGACTATATAGATATTGTTATGGGAATTTGAAAGATATATTTTATATCGTTATTTCCAATACGATATTGGTTGGTTTCAGAATTTGATATTGAATATAAGCCGGTATATTTTCTATTCAGAGCCTTGTATTTAATATCAAATGTGATTTGGGGTTTATCGTGAATCGTGTTTTAGATGACGTTGGTTCTTTAACCCAGTTAAAGGCAAGATATCGATTTTTGAAAAGATTAAAACTAAGTGGAGTTTTGATGAATCTTTAATTAGATTAAAAATGTGAATGGATAATTTAAATTATCAAATCTGAAAGGTGATCGAGAATGGAGCACCACCAGTTTTGCTCCAAAGCGATAGTTAAATCTTTAATTAGATTTGAACGTGAAATGGTAATTAATTTTACCGATAACACCGTGGTGTTAGATGTGGAGTATTACCAGTTTTCTCCATGGGATATATAGGTTGGGATTGGGAAATAAAATAAATAATTACTTCGGTGTGGTTCGTTAATCCCGACTAGTTTGAAATGATATCCATAGGAGGATTAAAGAATAAATTTAGAAGAATTTATCTTGGATAAAATTAATGGGAACCTTTCCCTAAGAATGTGATTTTGTGAACAAAAGAATACTCTGAATTGGGATGAGGCGTTTGTTGTGTTTGTGTAACATTCGTTTATTATATACGTGGGTTATTCAGAAAGGCCGGGTTTATACCCATTCTGAATAACCGATTCGACGAGATGTCGAAGATGAAGACGGTGGTTGAAGACCGGAAGTCTTCACATCGTTTGGGTGATTACTGATGATCTTGATTGGGCTGTACACCCAGGATGAGGGAATCAGTTGGTGATCGTCCAGACGTACTTGGAGATGGATGGATATGCGAGGAAAGCGCCTCTGGTTTCGTTTAGACCCAGAACGAACTTGTAAATGGATTGTGTGTCTGACATTGGATTTTATTCTGTTTTGATTGATCTCTATTAAATATACATCTGTTTGGCGGCGGAGAATTTATTCTCTTGCTTAACGCCCTTATCTGAGACGTACGAGCTCAGAGGTTGTATATCGATGGACATCAGTCGCATGGAGTGAATTGCCAGTGTGGCACGCGTAAGTGGCAATTGATCAAGGCTTCTGTTGAAAAGCAAAGTATTGTGGTTGATGATCAAAGCACGGCCTGTGTGGCGTAGCTTTGTGTATAACGTGAATTCGCGGGCCTCACACCTCGGTATGAGTCAAAAACGGGAGACGGACCGCTGGGAGAGCACGACGTTTCTTTCTAGCTAGGGTGGTGTCAGTGACCTACCAGCCCGGACATTTATATACTTTTCACCTGTGTGGTTGTTGGATACGAGGCGCCTCGGATATAGGTCTGTAAGGACCGGGAAACGTGTGTTCAGGAATAACTAATCCTCAAAAGTTAGAGAGGACCGGCCCAGCCGATTCCGAGGATCATAGTGGGGTCCTGAGGCATTTGCTAGAGTGTCTCGAACGCGGAGAGGAGCTTGCCCCTTGCCTCGACTCATGATGGAATCCAATTTCCAATACGTGTATTTCGGCTTTATTTGTAGAGCCTAGTATGGCGACATAGTGGGATGGGGCATTCATGCCGCCTATGATTGATATTTATGATTGAAATTGTTTTGACACTATGCACCTATATTAGTATCAAATAATGTGTTTTAAACGTATCAAGCATGCTTTGGCTGTTATAAGGTAAAAACCCTATCCTTCGGCTTGCGTTGCATTGTGTGATGGGACCTAGGTCTTATAACAGCTTCATTTTTCTTTATTTAGCATTGCGCTGTTTGTTTTATGCACTGGTATTCTTGGGAGGAAACCCGTTCCGTGTTATACGGCGTGGTCCCTTGATTTACCTAACTTTAGAAATAAAGATTAATAACTACTTTAGTTCTCACACCAGTCACATGACTGACCTGGAGTTTATTGTTTCAACCTAAACTCTGGGTGCCCCTATTTTTCACACGGGCAGCTAGTAGTTTTGGTTTTGCAGATTTATATTCACAGGGTCCTGGTTTACAGCTGGAACGATGCTCGGAAAGCTCTGTATCCGTGTATCACTTTCAGTTGTGTTTTGTATATTTTTCTGCTGCTATGTAATTTATTGTAATCTCTGATATTTATCGAATGTAATTTATTCATTTATACTCTGTATATTCTTGTATCTGATGGAATTGTTGTAATAACAATGAAATGTTCTTCTGTATGCGTTCCGATGTGTGTTGTTCTCAAAGTATCCGCTCTTTCTTTACCGGGGAAGTTACGGGTCCTTACAGTTGGTATCAGAGCTTTGGTTTACAGAGCTTGAGAACAAGACACATTAGAACCATACGAAAGAATTCATCAGATATTGGATTAGTAATATCCAATTAGAATGACTCGTTAGAGATAGGATAAGTAGTATCCTAGAACGAGTGTGAAGAGTATATTTTTCAATTGAAAACAATTTTGGTTTGAAAGTTAAATTCGAGTATACGTATTTGAATATTTATTTATTTTGAATTTGGACAATCCGCTATATAAAGATTTTGCATATACGCGTCATGAACGTATATTCGAAGTTTTAATATACCGGATAGATATAGAACCGCACTATAGTGGCCCGGAGATGTGCTGATGGTGGTTCGAAACATCATCAGCATTTATTTTCGAGTAACGAAGGTGTGATATCTATATATCTCCATTAGAATGGTGTGGGAACCAAAACTAATATAGATAGATTTATTGTTGTGAATTGGCATCAAAACATGATTTCTGTATATATATCAAAATTATGAATTTGAAACGTTAATCCACTAATTGATTGATGTTTGTGTTGTTTGTTTATTTGTTTGATAATTTTTAACCACTATGCCTAATTGAACCAAATTTTGAATTGTATTGGAAATTGGTCACATTTGCTTGCATATACATATACTTACATTGAACAGGTCATAGCAAGGAGGCTAGAGCAGAGAATAAAATTTATTTGCCCGACAAATAGGTACATGTTTACTACATAATTTACTTTTTTATTGGGTGATGATGATTTTATGAGCCTATTGGCTAGCCGCTTGGCTTTTTCTTTTTCTTTTTGAGATCAGAAGGCCTATATGGCAATTTCAGGATTTTCCCGTGGCTCCCGGTGCAGGGGAGGTTATGGCGAAATTTTTCGAAAATTCAGGGTGTTAGTCAAATTTTTGAAGAATTTGGAAATTCTCAGAAACTGAAAAGTTGGAGAATGGAAGCCAGATCGAACGTAGAGTTGATTAATCAAACCACTTTCGACTTTGTTCCTTTTCGGGGACGAAAAGTTTTAAGTGGGGGAGATTGTAACAACCCGAAAATCTGGGCCAGTTTAAAATTTTTATTTTGGCACATTTAGTGAATTTTGAACATTTAAAATTGATTATTTTAAATAATGACGACAAGAAATTTATTTTTGAATATAATCCGACGTATATATTTATATACGTCGTCGTTAGAATATAAATAATTATATATAATTATAAACAGAATTGAAAACGGCGCGGTAGTTCGATAATTCGATTTCAAACTTCAATTGAATGTACCGGGTGCAAAACAAACCGGATTTTAGTGAAACCAAAAACATTAGGATCTAATTGGTGATATCTTTCCAACGAATCCGAAAAATCGAGATTTCATAGCGGGAATCAAAAGATATGTCCAGTTGAAAATTCTGAATAGTCGCTATGGAATTCAGGCCCTTAAAAATGGACATTTTGCAAATGACCTCGGATTTCGACGAAACCACTTTTGCTGGATCCGTAGTGTCAAATTATTGCTAGGTTTCAAATTTCATAATTTTTCGAATCAATATGCGAGCGTGGCAAAGGAAAACGCGTTTGACTAGTTTTAGCTGATTTTAATCGACTGGAAATTGGCCATTTTTCCAACGGTCTCAGAATTCGACGAAACTAGTTTTGTTAGGACAGTATCGTCAATACGAAGCAAGAAAATATTTTTCTGCAATTTATAGAGTTAGTATGTAACCCCGGTAATTTGAAATGTACGTTTAAAATTCAATATAGTGATTTAAATGTAAATTTAACGGAAACTGATTCAAACAGTCGAATCAGCCTACGATACATATCCCATTGTGTTCGGAATGGGGGTAATACGCTATGGACAACAGGCGGTGGACCTCGTTCAGGGGTCGTATGTAAAAGTCAACTTTTTAGAAAATAAAATAATTAAATAATAAAAATAAAATAAAAAAACCCCTTTCTCCCCCTTAATCTCGTTCTGCCCCCCCCGATTAAATTCATTCAACAGAAGAAAAAAAAAGGGGAATCGACGCCCCCCCCCAATTGACCATCGCGACGCCGCCAGGGGGGAGTAGCCGCCGCCCCCTCTTCTTCTCCCTCCGCCTGCCTCGCCCTCGCTCGACGCCCTCCGCCAGACGCGACAGCGCCTCCACCCGAAGACCCACCCCCAATCCGACGCTCCAATCCCCCTTCCGCCGCCTGGACCACCGCCTCACCCCCACCGACCTTCCCTCCGTTCATCCTCCAACCCCTCCACTGTTGAAACCCGCAGCCCCCCCTCTCCGAAAGCCAAAGTAAGTTTTTACTGTAATTTAAATTTCTGAGTTTTATATAGTTTAAAATTTTGATTTTATTTGTTTAAAAGGCTATGATTATTATTTTTATTTTTAAATAGGATTTTCAGCTTAAAGGCGAGATTTTTAAATTAGAAAAGGCGAGATTTTTAAATTAGAAGAGGCGAGATTTTTAAATTAGAAGAGGCGAGATTTTTAAATTAAAATAAAGGAAAAAACTTTATTTTTATAAAGGCGAAAACTTTATTTTTATAAAGGCGAAAACTTTATTTTTTATAAAGGCGAAAACTTTATTTTTATAAAGGCGAAAACTTTATTTATGAAAGGGCGAAATCTTTATATAGAGAATAGCGTTATAAAAATAGAATTTTTATCTATATATTAGCGGTATGGAAATGCGATTTTTATCCATATGAATTTGAAGAAAAAATTCGATTTTTATATATTGAATAGCATAGTAAAAATATAATTTTTATATATTGAACATCGTAGTAAAAATTCGATTTTTAAATATATGAAGTGATTATAAAAATATGATTTTTAAACTGAGAGTGAAAAAATAAAAATGTGACTTTTATTTTAAAGACATCAAAATATAAAAATGTGTGATTTTTATATATGTAGTGGCTACGGGCAAACGAAGATGATAAAAAAGCGAGAATGAAGAAGATTTCTATAAAAGAAGAGTCGTGGAGTTGGGATAGCTTTCGGTGAGAACTTCTCACTCTAAACTTCTTTTTTTCAAATTATATATATATATATATATACTAGGATGCAGACGGTGCTTAGCAGCACCTGACACCCGTCATCCACAGACCATGGATGGCTTGTTTGTTAAATTGTTTGGTTGTGTAGTTGGTTAGTCTAATTGGTTTGAATTGAATTGTTTGGTGAAATGGAATGGATTTGATTGATGTGTGAATGGCGTGGGCCTTCACTAGACGTGGGATAAGGCTGGGCCTCGTCCCGTTTCTAGTATCGTGCCGTTATGCCGCCGAAATTTTCTAAAATATGTTAGGAAAATAAAAATATCATTTTTATTGTGTAAATGAAATGAATAGAAATTCAGGTGTTAAAATAGAATAAATTATCGTTAAAAATTTAATTTTTAACGTGAAAGTGAATAAATAAAATACTCATTTACAAACCGGACGGTTTGTTTATGTACACCGATTTGACTGACATTGATTGGGTCGATAAATTTTACACATCGCCCAACTGCACAACTAAAATCTGTGTTTGATTGTTTGAAACCCCACACGGGTGTTGGGATGAATTTGAAGTTCACTCATCCTGATTGATTAAATATGTCGATCGATTGATTGACAGACTGTTATAAGCGTTAGATATCTATATTTGATGCTTATACAGTGTACTGCACTTTGGTTGATGGTTGATATTTTTCAATGCTATTATATACATGTGTTGTATGGAATCCATATAATTAACATTATATGGTGATTGATTGGGCCTCATTCTAATCGGGAAAATAATGAATATTATAAAGGAAAATTCATGTGTTGAATCTATTCATGTGTTGAGTGAAATATTTTAATAATAAAATTCACATCTTTATCATATTTACAATTAGAATCTACTTTACGGTGGAGTCTAATTAAAATCAAACGATAGATACCATAGTTTTATAAAATATTTTACATAACAAAAATAGTGATGTGTTGACAGAACTCATGTGTTGAGATTAGTCAGGTGTTGGAAAAAATATAGATTCTTGTGTTGAATGGAATAAATATTCATTTGTTGAATAGAATAACGGATTTATTGATATATATAAAGCCGTGTTGATTAGAGTTGCGCTATTTTGACGTGAACGATATTTATATCGATTATATTCGTTCTTATAATGAATATAGAAAAGAAGTGATTTCAAAATATAACGTTTTGAAAATATTATCATTTATATAGTAATGATATAAAATATTCAGTTTTGGTTAGAAATTGAAATAGTGTTGAAATGGTTTTGAAACGAATTTAAAATGATTTATAAAATACGTTTTAAAAAGGAAATTGACGAAATATATATAATATATATATATATTATATATAATGGCCTGAATAGAACGCGCCGCTCCGCGGCAGTTCGTGAATTTCGACCATTGACTTCGAATTGACGTTGCGGGAGATCCGACCGTCGGATTCTCCTAAAACCTGAACCGTTGGGTTCGTATCGAAAAGAGCTTTCCAATGAATACTAGAAATTTGAAATCTAACTGTTGGATTTGGAATTATGTCCAAATCAAATTCGAAAAAGGTCGCTGTAAGTGCAGTTCGATGGCCGTTGATGGAAATCGACTGTACGGGCCTTGATAAAATTATTAACAATATCTATAATTTGTGTAAAATCATAAGAAATGATTTGGGAAAAATTGGGCTGAAGAATTCCACATTTGAAAGGATAAAAATAGATTTTTATCGAAATGAACTAGTTTTGAACTGGAATTAAAATCAATTTATTTTTGAAATAAATAAATTGAATTTGAAGTGAATTTAAAAATAATCAATATTCCCAATATGTGAATTGGACTAGGGTTGAATCGAAATTATCTTCGGAACATTTCGATGTTGGATTTCGGGACTATATAGATATTGTTATGGGAATTTGAAAGATATATTTTATATCGTTATTTCCAATACGATATTTGTTGGTTTCAGAATTTGATATTGAATATAAGCCGGTATATTTTCTATTCAGAGCCTTGTATTTAATATCAAATGTGATTTGGGGTTTATCGTGAATCGTGTTTTAGATGACGTTGGTTCTTTAACCCAGTTAAAGGCAAGATATCGATTTTTGAAAAGATTAAAACTAAGTGGAGTTTTAATGAATCTTTAATTAGATTAAAAATGTGAATGGATAATTTAAATTATCAAATCTGAAAGGTGATCGAGAATGGAGCACCACCAGTTTTGCTCCAAAGCGATAGTTAAATCTTTAATTAGATTTGAACGTGAAATGGTAATTAATTTTACCGATAACACCGTGGTGTTAGATGTGGAGTATTACCAGTTTTCTCCATGGGATATATAGGTTGGGATTGGGAAATAAAATAAATAATTACTTCGGTGTGGTTCGTTAATCCCGACTAGTTTGAAATGATATCCATAGGAGGATTAAAGAATAAATTTAGTAGAATTTATCTTGGATAAAATTAATGGGAACCTTTCCCTAAGAATGTGATTTTGTGAATAAAAGAATACTCTGAATTGGGATGAGGCGTTTGTTGTGTTTGTGTAACATTCGTTTATTATATACGTGGGTTATTCAGAAAGGCCGGGTTTATACCCATTCTGAATAACCGATTCGACGAGATGTCGAAGATGAAGACGGTGGTTGAAGACCGGAAGTCTTCACATCGTTTGGGTGATTACTGATGATCTTGATTGGGCTGTACACCCAGGATGAGGGAATCAGTTGGTGATCGTCCAGACGTACTTGGAGATGGATGGATATGCGAGGAAAGTTCCTCCGGTTTCGTTCAGAACCAGAACGAACTTGTAAATGGATTGTGTGTCTGACATTGGATTTTATTCAGTGTTGATTGATCTCTATTAAATATACATTTGTTTGGCGGCGGAGAATTTATTCTCTTGCTTAACGCCCTTCTCTGAGACGTACGAGCTCAGAGGTTGTTTATCGATGGACATCAGTCGCATGGAGTGAATTGCCAGTGTGGCACGCGTAAGTGGCAATTGATCAAGGCTTCTGTTGAAAAGCAAAGTCTTGTGGTTGATGATCAAAGCACGGCCTGTGTGGCGTAGCTTTGTGTATAACATGAATTCGCGAGCCTCACACCTCGGTATGAGTCAAAAACGGGAGACGGACCACTGGGAGAGCACGACGTTTCTTTCTAGCTAGGGTGGTGTCAGTGACCTACCATCCCTGACATTTATATACTTTTCACCTGTGTGGTTGTTTGATACGAGGCGCCTCGGATATAGGTCTGTAAGGACCGGGAAACGTGTGTTCAGGAATAACTAATCCTCAAAAGTAAGAGAGGACCGGCCCAGCCGATTCCAAGGATCATAGTGGGGTCCTGAGGCATTTGCTAGAGTGTCTCGAACGCGGAGAGGAGCTTGCCCCTTGCCTCGACTCATGATGGAATCCAATTTCTAATACGTGTATTTCGGCTTTATTTGTAGAGCCTAGTATGGCGACATAGTGGGATGGGGCATTCATGCCGCCTATGATTGATATTTATGATTGAAATTGTTTTGACACTATGCACCTATATTAGTATCAAATAATGTGTTTTAAACGTATCAAGCATGCTTTGGCTGTTATAAGGTAAAAACCCTATCCTCCGGCTTGCGTTGCATTGTGTGATGGGACCTGAGTCTTATAACAGCTTCATTTTTCTTTATTTAGCATTGCGCTGTTTGTTTTATGCACTGGTATTCTTGGGAGGAAACCCGTTCCGTGTTATACGGCGTGGTCCCTTGATTTACCGAACTTTAAAAATAAAGATTAATAACTGCTTTAGTTCTCACACCAGTCACATGACTGACCTGGAGTTTATTGTTTCAACCTAAACTCTGGGTGCCCCTATTTTTCACACGGTCAGCTAGTAGTTTTGGTTTTGCAGATTTATATTCACAGGGTCCTGGTTTACAGCTGGAACGATGCTCGGAAAGCTCTGTATCCGTGTATCACTTTCAGTTGTGTTTTGTATATTTTTCCGCTGCTATGTAATTTATTGTAATCTCTGATATTTATCGAATGTAATTTATTCATTTATACTCTGTATATTTTTGTATCTGATGGAATTGTTGTAATAACAATGAAATGTTATTCTGTATGCGTTCCGATGTGTGTTGTTCTCAAAGTATCCGCTCTTTCTTTACCGGGGAAGTTGCGGGTCCTTACATCCATCCATCTCCAGGTACGTCTGGACGACCACCAACTATTTCTATCCTCTTGGGTGTACAGCCCAATCAGGATCGTCAGTAATTATCCAAACGATGTGAAGACTTCCAGTCTTCGACCACCGTCTTCATCTTCGACTTATAATCGAATCGGTTGCTCAGAATGGGTATAAACCCGGACTTTCCGAACAACCCGCGTATATTAAAAACAAATGTTACACCAACACAACATACGCCTCATTCAATTCAGAATATCCTTTTTATTCATGAAATCGCATTCTTAGGGAAAGGTTCCCATTAATTTTATCCAAGATAAATTCTTTCAAATTTATCCTTTAATCTTCCTTTGGATGTCGTTTCAAACCATATTATGGTTTTCTAAATTAGTCGAGATTAGCGAACCACACCGAAGTAATTATTTATTTTATTTCCCAATCCCAACCTATTCATCCCATGAAGCAAAACTGGTAGTACTTCACATCTAACACCATAGTGTTGTCAGTAAAATTAATTACCATTTCACGTTCAAATCTAATTAAAGATTTAACTATCGCTTTGGAGCAAAACTGGCGATACTCCATTCTCGCTCATTTTCCAAATTTGATAATTCAAATTATCTATTCACATTTCAATTTAATTGCAGATTCGTTAAAACTCCTTTTACTGGGTTAAAGAACTAGGTGTTATTTAAAACACAGTTCACGACAGACCCAAATCACATTCTATTTATTATCGGGTTAAAGAACTAGTGTTATTTAAAACACAGTACACGATAAACCCATTTCAAATCCAATCGTTATATGTTAGAAATTCCGATTATTTAAAACCCCTTTTTAAATCTAATTTATTTATTTAAAAAAATAAAAACCCGGGTTTTAAATTGAGTTCAAACTAGTTCATTTCGATAAAAATCTATTTTTATCTTTTCAAATATGGAGTTTTTCATCCCAATTTTTCCCAAATCATTTCTTATGATTTTACACAAATTATTGATATTTTTAATAATTTTATCAAGGCCCGTACAGTCGATTTCCAACAATGGCCATCGAACTGCACTTACAGCGACCTTTTCTGAATTTGATTTGGACGTATCTCCAAATCCAACCATTAGATTTCAAATTTATAATATTCGTTAGAAAGTTCTTTTCGATACGAACCCAACGGTTCCGGTTTTAGGAGAATCCGACGGTCGGATCTCCCGTAATGTCCGTTTGAAATAAATGGTCGAAATTTATGAACTGCCGCGGCGCGGCGCGTTCTATTAAGGCCATTCTATATATATATAATATATATATATATATATATTATATATTTCATCGATTACTATTTAAAACGAATTATATAAATAGTTTTAAATTCGTTTCAAAAACAATTTCAACTTCCATTTCAATCCAAAGAAAAATTGAATTCTTCTTTACAAATTCGTTTTAAAATTCATTTCTATTCAATTCAAATTTCAATTCAATTTGAATTCATTTCAATTCGCTTTCAATTCAATTTGAATTCGTTTTCAATTCAATTCGATTTCAAAGTCGTTTTCTATTCGATTCAATTCAAATTGGTTTTCTATTCGATTCAATTCAAATTGGTTTTCTATTCGATTCAATTCAAATTCGTTTTCTATTCGAATCAAATTCGTTATATATTCCATTGAAATCAAATTCGTTATATATTCAAATCAAATCAAATTCGTTTTCTATTCAAATCAAATTCGTTATATATTCAATTGAAATCAAATTCGTTTTCTATTCAATTCATTTCGAAATCGTTTTCAATTCAATTCATTTCGAAATCGTTTTCAATTCAATTCATTTCGAAATCGTTTTCTATTCAATTCATTTCGAAATCGTTTTCAATTCAATTCATTTCGAAATCGTTTTCAATTCAATTCATTTCAAAATATTCGATTTCGAAGTCAGTTTTCAATATTCATTTGAAAATGAATAAAATCGATATAAGTATCGTTCACATCCAAATGGCGTCAATCTAATCAACACGGCTTCATATATTTCTATTTTCAAATATTCTATTTCAAATATTTCTTTTTCAAATATTTCCATTTCAAATATTTTTATTTCAAATATTTCCATTATTAAAATATTTTGTTCAACACATGACTAATCTCAACGGATGAGTACAGTCAACACATGAACCTTATATTATATAATATTGATAAAGATGTAAATTTTATTATTAAAATATTTCGTTCAACACATGACTAATCTCAACGGATGAGTACAGTCAACACATGAACCTTATATTATATAATATTCTTTATCTTCTAAATTGGAATGAGGCCCAATCAATCACCATATAAAATTAATTATATGGATTTTCATACAACACATGTATATAATAGCATTGAAAAATAATCAACCATCAACCAAAGTACACTACACTGTATAAGCATAAAATATAGATATCTAACACTTATAACAGCCAGTCAATCAATCGATCGACATATTTAATCAATCAGGATGAGTGAACTTCAAATTTCATCCCAACACCCGTGTGGGGTTTCAAACAATCAAACACAGATTTTATTCGTGCAGTTGGTCGATGTGTAAAATTTATCGTCCCAATCAGTACCAGTCAAATCAGTGTATATAAACAAACCGTCCAGTTTGTAAATGAATATTTATTTATTCACATTCACTATATTCATATTCACGTTAAAAATTATATTTTTAACGATAAAACATTTTATTTTAACATATGAATTTCTATTCAGTTCATTCTTTAAATAAAATGATATTTTTATTTTCTAACTTATTTTAGAAAATTTCGGCTGCATAACGGCACGATACTATAAACAGGACAAGGCCTAGCCTTATCCCCGGTCTAGTGAAGGCCCACGCCATTCACACATCAATCAAATCCATTCATTTCACCAAACAATTCAATTTCAATCAAATAATCTAACTAATTTTTGCAATCAAACTAACAAGTCCATGGTCTGTGGACGATTGTGTCGGGTGCTACTAAGCACCGTCTGCATCCTAGTATATATATAACTAGAAAAGAAATTGAAAGGTGAGAAATTCTCACCGATAGCTATCCAACTCCACGACACTTCATAGATAGAAATCTTCATCATTATCGCATCTTCGTCATCTTCGTTGCCCGTAGCCACTACATATATAAAAATCAATCATTTTTATATTTTGATGTTTTTAAAATAAAAATCTTATTTTTATTTATTCACTTTCAATTTAAAAATCATATTTTTATCATCGCTTCATACATTTAAAAATCGAATTTTCACACCGCTATTCAATATATAAAAATGGAATTTTTACTTTTTTATTCAATATATAAAAATCGAATTTTTACTATGCTATTCAATATATAAAAATCGAATTTTTACTTTGCTATTCAATATATAAAAATCGAATTTTTTTCTATGCTATTCAATATATAAAAATCGAATTTTTTTCTATGCTATTCAATATATAAAAATCGAATTTTTACTTGATTAAAAATATCATCTTTTCTAATTAAAAATATCAACTTTCATGTTATAAAAATATAACTCTTCATCGTATAAAGATATAGCCTTTTCGATATGAAAAATATCGCCTTTTCAATATGAAAAATATCACCTTTTCTATTTTAAAAATCTAATCTTTTCTAATTTTAAAATCTAATCTTTTCTAAATTAAAAATCAAATCTTTTCTAATTAAAAATCTATTCTTTCTTCTGTGCTATATATATAAAGTTTCATATTCAAATTTTATGTTATATATATAAAATTTCATATTCTAATTGTATGTTATATATATAAAATTTCATATTCTCTAAACAATATATTATTTATATTATTTCAGATTTTATAAACGATATAAAACAAGGTTATATTTTATTTTTTTAAAAACAATTCTATAGTAAGTAAAATAAAATAAATAAAAACTACCTCTTACCACGTTCAGCGAAACGTTACCATCCCTTTTGCTTCCTTGTTTACTTCAACACTCAGCCGAATCCGATGTCCGATGCTAGGGCTGGAATCTGCGCTCGCTATAACCGCCGTGGAGTTGATTTGACCTTGCCACGAGCTCGAACGCCGGAGGAAGGATTGGTGAAGGGGGCTGACCGGAGGCGGAGGGGGTGATGTTTTGCGGTGGCGGCGGTCTCATGGAGGGGGCGACGTCGGGGAAGAGAGGGCGGCGGTTTTTCCTGAAGAGGGGGTGCGGTGGGATGGGGCTAAGGTTGGAGGGGATCTCGAACGGTGGGAGGGGGGCGGAGCCAGCTCCGGCGGCTGCGCAGTGGATGAGGAGGCGGTAGCTGGAGCTCGATCGATTTAGGGTTTTTATATTTTTTTTCTTTTTTGTTCTTTTTTTTCTGAGTGAAGTAAGAGAAAGGGAGGGAGTGAATATATATTTATAATTTAATTTCTTTTTACTTCAAAAAGTTGACTTTTACATACGACTTCGAAACGAAGCCCACAGCCTGTCGCCCATAGCGTTTTACCCCTATTCCGAACACAATGGGATATGTATCGTAGGCTGATTCGGCTGTTACAATCAGTTTCCGTTAAATTTACATTTAAATCACTATATTGAATTTTAAACGTACATTTCAAATTACCGAGGTCACATACTAACTCTAAAAATTCTCGAAAAATATTTTCTAGTTTCGTATTGACGATACGGTCCTAACAAAACTAGTTTCGTCGAATTCTGAGACCGTTTGAAAAATGGCCAATTTCCAGTCGATTAAAATCAACTGAAACTGGTCAAACGCGTTTTCCTTTGCCACGCTCACATATTGAATCGAAAAATTATGAAATTTGGAATCTAGCAATAACTTGACATCACGGACCCAACAAAAGTGGTTTCGTCGAAATCCGAGGTCGTTTGCAACATTTCAATTTTTAAGGGCCTGAATTCCATAGCGACTATTCAGAATTTTCAACTGGACATATCTTTTGATTCCCGCTATGAAATCTCAATTTTTCGGATTCGTTGGAAAGATATCATCAATTAGATCCTATTGTTTTTGGTTTCACTAAAATCCGGATTGCCTTGCACCCGGTATATTCAATTGAAGTTTGAAATCGAATTATCGAACAACCGCGCCATTTTCAATTCTATTTATAATTATATATAAATATTTATATTCTAACGACGACGTATATAATATATACGTTCGAATTATATTCAAAATAAATTTTTCGTCGTTTTTATTTAAAATAATTCATTTTAAATATTCAAAATTCGCTAAAATTGCCAAAATAAAATTTTTAAACTGGCTCAGAATTTCCGGGTTGTTACAATCTCCCCCACTTAAAACTTTTCGTCCCCGAAAAGGAACAAGGTCGAAAGTGGTTTGATTATTCAACTCTACGTTCGATCTGGCTTCCATTCTCCAACTTTTCAGTTTCTGAGAATTTTCAAAATTTCAAAAATTTGGCTAACACCCTAAATTTTCGAAATTTTTTGCCATAACCTCCCCTGCACCGGGAGCCACGGGAAAATCCCGAAATTGCCATACAGGCCTTCTGATCTCAAAAAGAAGAAGAAAAAGCCAAGCGGTTAGCCAATAGGCTCATAAAATCATCATCACCCAAACAAAACGGTAAATTATAGTAAACATGTACCTATTGTCGGGCAAACAAATTTTATTCTCTGCTCTAGCCTCCTTGCTATGACCTGTTCAATGTAAGTACATATATATGCATGCAAATGCGACCAATTTTCAATATAATTCAATATTGGTTCAATTAGGCATATTGGTTCAAAATTATCAAACAAATAAACAAACAACACAAACATCAATCAATTAGTGAATTAGAGTTTTCAAATTCATAATTTTGATATATATACTGAAAATCATGTTTTTGATGCCAATTCACAACAATGTGTTCTAACTAAATTGGTTTTGGTTCTCACACCAGCCTAATGGAAATATATGGATATCATACCTTCGAAACACGAACATAAGTTCTGATGATAATCGATCAATCATCAGAACCATCTCCGGGTGACTAGAGTGTAATCCTATATCTATCCAGTATATTAAAACTTCGAATATACGTTCATGACGCGTATGTGCAAAATCTTTATATAGTGGATTGTCCATATTCAAAATAAATAAAAAATCAAATACGTTTAAAAATGGTTTAAATTTCAAAACAAAATTGTTTTCATTTGAAAAATATACTCTTCACACTCGTTCTAGGATACTACTAATCCTATCTCTAACGAGTCATTCTCTTTGGATATTACTAATCCAATATCTGATGAATTCTTTCGTATGGTTCTAATGTGTCTTGTTCTCGAGCTCTGTAAACCAAAGCTCTAATACCACTGTAAGAACCCGTTACTTCCCCGTGAAGGAAAGAGCGGATACTTTGAGAACAACACACAATAGAAGGCATACGGAAGAACATTTCGTTGTATATTACAACAATTCCATCAGATACAAGAATATACAGAGTATAAATGAATAAATTACATTTGATAAATATCAGAGATTACAGTAAATTACATAGCAGCGGAAAATAATACAAAGCACAACTGAAGGTGATATACGGATACAGAGCTTTTCGGATATCATTCCAGCTGTAAACCAGGATCCTGTGAATATAAATCTGCAAAACCAAAACTACTAGCTGCCCGTGCGGAAAATAGGGGCACCCAGAGTTTAGGTTAAAACAATAAACTCCAGGTCAGTCATGTGAGTGGTGTGAGAACTAAAACAGTTATTTAAAACTTTATTTTAAAAGAGAGTAATTCGAGGGACCACGCCGTATAACACGGAACGGGTTTTCTCCCAAGAATACCAGTGCATATAGAATAAATAGCGCAATGCTTTTTCGAAAAATGAAGCTGTTATAAGACCCAGGTCCCATCACACAATGCAACGCAAGCCGGAGGATAGGGTTTTACCTTATAACAGCCAAACATGCTTGGTACGTTTAAAACAAATCATTTGATACTATAATAAGTGTATAGTGTCAAAACAATTTCAATCATAAATATAAATCATAGACGGCATAACATCCCATGCTACTATGTCGCCATACTAGTTCTACAATTAAAACCGCAATACACGTATTGAAAATTGGATTTCCGTCATGAGTCGAGGCAAGGGGCAAGATCCTCTCCGCGCTCGAGACACTCTAGCAAATGCCTCAGGGCTACGCACTCTGGGCAACCCTGGATGCGGCTGGGCCAATCCTCACTTACGTTAGAGGATTAATTATGCCTGAACACACGTTTCCCGGTCCTTACAGACCTATCATCGAGGCGCCTCATTCCAACAACCACAAAGGTGAAAAGTATATATATGTCAGGGCTGGTAAGTCACTGACACCACCATAGCTAGAAAGAAACGTCGTGCTCTCCCAGCGGTCCGTATCCCGTTTTTAACTCATACCGAGGTGTGAGGCTCGCGAATTCACGTTATACACAAAGTTGCCACGTAGGCGTGCTTTGATCATCAACCACAAGACTTTGCTTTTCAACAGAACCCTTGATCATTGCATCTTAGCGTGCCACACAGACAATTCATGCCATGAGACTGATGTCCATCGATATACAACCTCTGAGCTTGTACGTCTCAGAGAAGGGCGTTAAGCAAAAGAATAAATTCTCCGCCGCCAAACAGATGTATGTTTAATAGAAATCAATCAACACAGAATAAAATCCAATGTCAGACACACAATCCATTTACAAGTTCGTTCTGGGTCTGAACGAAACCGGAGGCACTTTCCTCGCATATCCATCCATCTCCAGGTACGTCTGGACGACCACCAACTATTTCCATCCTCTTGGGTGTACAGCCCAATCAGGATCGTCAGTAATTATCCAAACGATGTGAAGACTTCCAGTCTTCGACCACCGTCTTCATCTTCGACTTATCGTCGAATCGGTTGCTCAGAATGGGTATAAACCCGGACTTTCCGAACAACCCGCGTATATTAAAAACAAATGTTACACCAACACAACATACGCCTCTTCCAATTCAGAATATCCTTTTTATTCATGAAATCACATTCTTAGGGAAAGGTTCCCATTAGTTTTATCCAAGATAAATTCTTTCAAATTTATCCTTTAATCTTCCTTTGGATGTCGTTTCAAACCAAATTATGGTTTTCTAAATTAGTCGAGATTAGCGAACCACACCGAAGTAATTATTTATTTTATTTCCCAATCCCAACCTATTCATCCCATACTGGTAGTACTTCACATCTAACACCACAGTGTTGTCGGTAAAATTAATTACCATTTCACGTTCAAATCTAATTAAAGATTTAACTATCGCTTTGGAGCAAAACTGGCGATACTCTATTCTCGCTCATTTTCCAAATTTGATAATTCAGATTATCTATTCACATTTCAATTTAATTGCAGATTCGTTAAAACTCCTTTTACTGGATTAAAGAACTAGGTGTTATTTAAAACACAGTTCACGACAAACCCAAATCACATTCTATTTATTATCAGGTTAAAGAACTAGTGTTATTTAAAACACAGTTCACGATAAACCCATTTCAAATCCAATCGTTATATGTTAGAAATTCCGATTATTTAAAACCCCTTTTTAAATCTAATTTATTTATTTAAAAAAATAAAAACCCGGGTTTTAAATTGAGTTCAAACTAGTTCATTTCGATAAAAATCTATTTTTATCTTTTCAAATATGGAGTTTTTCATCCCAATTTTTCCCAAATCATTTCTTATGATTTTAGACAAATTACTGATATTTTTAATAATTTTATCAAGGCCCGTACGGTCGATTTCCAACAATGGCCATCAAACTGAACTTACAGCGACCTTTTCTGAATTTGATTTGGACGTATCTCCAAATCCAACCGTTAGATTTCAAATTTCTAATATTCGTTAGAAAGTTCTTTTCGATACGAACCCAACGGTTCCAGTTTTAGGAGAATCCGACGGTCGGATCTCCCGTAATGTCCGTTTGAAATAAATGGTCGAAATTTACGAACTGCCGCGGCGCGGCGCGTTCTATTCAGGCCATTCTATATATAATATATATATATATATATTATATTTCGTCGATTACTATTTAAAACGAATTATATAAATAGTTTTAAATTCGTTTCAAAAACAATTTCAACTTCCATTTCAATCCAAAGCAAAATTTAATTCTTCTTTATAAATTCGTTTTAAAATTCATTTCTATTCAATTCAAATTTCAATTCAATTTGAATTCATTTCAATTCGCTTTCAATTCAATTTGAATTCGTTTTCAATTGAATTCGATTTCAAAGTCGTTTTCTATTCGATTCAATTCAAATTGGTTTTCTATTCGATTCAATTCAAATTGGTTTTCTATTCGATTCAATTCAAATTGGTTTTCTATTCGATTCAATTCAAATTCGTTTTCTATTCGAATCAAATTCGTTATATATTCCATTGAAATCAAATTCGTTATATATTCAAATCAAATCAAATTCTTTTTCTATTCAAATCAAATTCGTTATATATTCAATTGAAATCAAATTCGTTTTCTATTCAATTCATTTCGAAATCGTTTTCAATTCTATTCATTTCGAAATCGTTTTCAATTCAATTCATTTCGAAATCGTTTTCAATTCAATTCATTTCGAAATTGTTTTCAATTCAATTCATTTCGAAATCGTTTTCAATTCAATTCATTTCAAAATATTCGATTTCGAAGTCACTTTTCAATATTCATTTCAAAATGAATAAAATCGATATAAGTATCGTTCACATCCAAATTGCATCAATCTAATCAACACGGCTTCATATATTTCTATTTTCAAATATTCTATTTCAAATATTTCTTTTTCAAATATTTCCCTTTCAAATATTTTTATTTCAAATATTTCCATTATTAAAATATTTTGTTCAACACATGACTAATCTCAACGGATGAGTACAGTCAACACATGAACCTTATATTATATAATATTGATAAAGATGTAAATTTTATTATTAAAATATTTCGTTCAACACATGACTAATCTCAACGGATGAGTACAGTCAACACATGAACCTTATATTATATAATATTCTTTATCTTCTAAATTGGAATGAGGCCCAATCAATCACCATATAAAATTAATTATATGGATTTTCATACAACACATGTATATAATAGCATTGAAAAATAATCAACCATCAACCAAAGTGCACTACACTGTATAAGCATCAAATATAGATATCTAACGCTTATAACAGCCTGTCAATCAATCGATCGACATATTTAATCAATAAGGATGAGTGAACTTCAAATTTCATCCCAACACCCGTGTGGGGTTTCAAACAATCAAACACAGATTTTATTCGTGCAGTTGGTCGATGTGTAAAATTTATCGTCCCAATCAATATAAGTCAAATCAGTGTATATAAACAAACCGTCTGGTTTGTAAATGAAGAATTTCGCTCGATCTAAATCAGTCGTTAAACCGATCTAGACCGTTCTAAACTCCTGATCGTTTGAGAACAGGACAAGGCCTAGCCTTATCCCCGGTCTAGTGAAGGCCCACGCCATTCACACATCAATCAAATCCATTCATTTCACCAAACAATTCAATTTCAATCAAATAATCTAACTAATTTTTGCAATCAAACAAACAAGTCCATGGTCTGTGGATGATTGTGTCGGGTGCTACTAAGCACCGTCTACATCCTAGTATATATATAACTAGAAAAGAAATTGAAAAGTGAGAAATTCTCACCGATAGCTATCCAACTCCACGACACTTCATAGATAGAAATCTTCATCGTTATCGCATCTTCGTCATCTTCGTTGCCCGTAGCCACTACATATATTTAAAAATCATATTTTTATCATCGCTTCATACATTTAAAAATCGAATTTTCACACCGCTATTCAATATATAAAAATGGAATTTTTACTTTGCTATTCAATATATAAAAATCGAATTTTTACTATGCTATTCAATATATAAAAATCGAATTTTTACTTTGCTATTCAATATATAAAAATAAAATTTTTTTCTATGCTATTCAATATATAAAAATCGAATTTTTTTCTATGCTATTCAATATATAAAAATCGAATTTTTACTTGATTAAAAATATCATCTTTTCTAATTAAAAATATCAACTTTCATGTTATAAAAATATAACTCTTCATCGTATAAAGATATAGCCTTTTCGATATGAAAAATATCGCCTTTTTAATATGAAAAATATCGCCTTTTCTATTTTAAAAATCTAATCTTTTCTAATTTAAAAATCTAATCTTTTCTAATTTAAAAATCTAATCTTTTCTAATTAAAAATCTGTTCTTTCTTCTATGCTATATATATAAAGTTTCATATTCAAATTATATGTTATATATATAAAATTTCATATTCTAATTCTATGTTATATATATATAATTTCATATTCTCTAAACAATGTATTATTTATATTATTTCAGATTTTATAAACGATATAAAACAAGGTTATATTTTATTTTTTAAAAACAATTCTATAGTAAGTAAAATAAAATAAATAAAAACTACCTCTCACCACGTTCAGCGAAACGTTACCATCCCTTTTGCTTCCTTGTTTACTTCAACACTCAGCCGAACCCGATGTCTCATGCTAGGGCTGGAATCTGCGCTCGCTATAACCGCCGTGGAGTTGATTTGACCTTGCCACGAGCTCGAACGCCAGAGGAAGGATTGGTGAAGGGGGCTGACCGGAGGCGGAGGGGGTGATGTTTTGCGGTGGCGGCGGTCTCATGGAGGGGGCGACGTCGGGGAAGAGAGGGCGGCGGTTTTTCTGGAAGAGGGGGTGCGGTGGGATGAGGCTAAGGTCGGAGGGGATCTCGAACGTTGTGCGGGGGGGGGGGGGGGGGGGGGGGGCAGCTCCGGCGGCTGCGCAGTGGACGGGGAGGCGGTGGCTGGAGCTCGATCGATTTAGGGTTTTTATATTTTTTTTCTTTTTTTTTTATTTTTTTTTCTGAGTGAAGTAAGAGAAAGGGAGGGAGTGAATATATATTTATAATTTAATTTCTTTTTACTTCAAAAAGTTGACTTTTACATACGACTTCGAAACGAAGCCCACCGCCTATCGCCCATAGCGTTTTATCCCCATTCCGAACACAATGGGATATGTATCGTAGGCTGATTCGGCTGTTACAATCAGTTTCCATTAAATTTACATTTAAATCACTATATTGAATTTTAAACGTACATTTCAAATTACCGGGGTCACATACTAACTCTAAAAATTCTCGAAAAATATTTTCTAGTTTCGTATTGACGATACGGTCCTAACAAAAGTAGTTTCGTCGAATTCTGAGACCGTTTGAAAAATGGCCAATTTCCAGTCGATTAAAATCAACTGAAACTGGTCAAATGCGTTTTCCTTTGCCACGCTCACATATTGAATCGAAAAATTATGAAATTTGGAATCTAGAAATAACTTGACAACACGGACCCAACAAAAGTGGTTTCGTCGAAATCCGAGGTCGTTTGCAACATTTCAATTTTTAAGGGCCTGAATTCCATAGCGACTATTCAGAATTTTCAACTGGACATATCTTTTGATTCCCTCTATGAAATCTCAATTTTTCGGATTCGTTGGAACGATATCATCAATTAGATCCTATTGTTTTTGGTTTCACTAAAATCCGGATTGCCTTGCACCCGGTATATTCAATTGAAGTTTAAAATCGAATTATCGAACTACCGCGCCATTTTCAATTCTATTTATAATTATATATAAATATTTATATTCTAACGACAACGTATATAATATATACGTTTGAATTATATTCAAAATAAATTTTTTGTTGTTTTTATTTAAAATAATTCATTTTAAATATTCAAAATTCGCTAAAATTGCCAAAATAAAAATTCTAAACTGGCTCAGAATTTCCGGGTTGTTACAGAAATTGAATATGAAGTTGAAATGGTTTTGAAAACGAATTTAAAACGAATTATAAAATATGTTTTGAACTGAAATCGACGAAATATATATTATAGATATATTATGTATATAATGGCCTGAATAGAACGCGCCGCGCCGTGGTAGTTTGCGAATTTCGACCATTGACTTCGAATTGACGTTACGGGAGATCCAACCGTCGGATTCTCCTAAAACCGGAACCGTTGGGTTCGTATCGAAAAGTACTTTCCAACGAATATTAGAGATTTGAAATCCAATGGTTGAATTTGGAATTATGTCCAAATCAAATTTGGAAAAGGTCGCTGTAAGTGCAGTTCGATGGCCGTTGATGGAAATCAACTGTACGGGCCTTGATAAAATTATTAAAAATAGTAATAATTTGTGTAAAATCATAAGAAATGATTTGGAAAGAATTAGGATGGAAAATTCCATATTTGAAAAGTTAAAAATAGATTTTTATCGAAATGAACTAGTTTTGAACTAGAATTATAATCCATTTATTTTTGAAATAAATAAATTCGATTTGAAAGGCATTTAAAAGTAACCAGAATTTCCAATAATTGAATTGGAATGGATTTGAATCGAAATTGTCTTTGGAATATTTCGTAGTTGGATTTCGTGATTATACAGATATTGTTATGGAAATTTGAAAGATATATTGATATCGTTATTTCCAATATGATATTTGTTGGTGTTAGAATTTGAATATTGAATATAAGCCGATATATTTTCTATTTAGAGCCTTGTATTTAATATCAAATGGGTTTTGGGTTGTCATGAATGGTATCTTAAATAATAATGTTCTTAGACCCAACAGAGTTAAGAAAATCAGAAACTAACTGAAGATTAGTTAAGTTAAATGGTTTTTGGGTATTGATCTGATGTTGGTTTCGGTCTTTGGGGTTAATACTTAGGGAATTGTTCACTTTCTAATTTACGGTTAAAGGCTGATGGAATGGAATGTGATTTCGGGTTTATCATGAATCGTGTTTTAAATGACATTAGTTCTTTAACCCAATTAAAGACAGGATATGATTTCCCAAGTTAAATAATCATTGATAGTGATTTTTGGGAAGATTAAAACCAAGTGGAGTTTTAATGAATCTTTAATTAGATTGAAATGATCAAGAATGGAGTATCACCAGTTTTGCTCTAGGTGATAGTTAAATCTTTAATTAGATTTGAACGTGAAATGGTAATTGAATTTACCGATAACACCGTGGTGTTAGATATGAAGTATTACCAGTTTTACTTCATGATATGAAGTATTACCAGTTTTACTACAGTAAGGATCGTTAATCCCGACTAGTTTGGATAAACCATAATTTGGTTTGAATTGATATTCAAAGGAAGATTAAAGAATAAATTTAAAGAATTTATCTTTGATAAAATTAATGGGAACATTTCCCAAAGTATAAGAATATTTGAATAAAAGAAAACTCTAAATTGGAATGAGGCGTATGTTGTGTTTGTGTAACACTCGTTTATTATATACGCGAGTTATTCAGAAAGACCGGGTTTATCCCATTCTGAATATCTGATTCGACGATGTGTCGAGGATGAAGACGGTGGTCGAAGACCGGAGGTCTTCACATCATTTGGATAATTACCGATGATCTTGATTGGGCTGTACACCCAAGAGGAGGGAATCAGTTGGTGATCGTCCAGACGTACTTGGAGATCGATGGATATGTGAGGTACAAGGTGCCTCCGGTTTCGTTCAGACCCAGAATGGACTTGTAAATGGACTGTGTGTCTGACATCGGATATCATTCTGTGTGATTGATGGATATCGGCTGGATGGAGTGGTTTGCCTGTGTGGCATGCTAAGATGCAAATGATCAAGGCTTCTATTGAAAAGCAGAGTCTTGTGGTTGATGATCAAAGAACAACCTATGTGGCATAGCTTTGTGTAGCGTTAATTCGCGAGCCTCCCACCCCGGTTGTGAACCATAAATGTGAGAGGACATCAGGGAGGGCATGTGTTTCCTTCTAGCTAGGGTGGTGTCAGTGACCTTCCAGCCCTGACATTTATATTATTTTCACCTATGTGGTTGTTGGATTGCAAGGCGCCTCGGATATATCGGTGACTATGTGGAGTCGATGGAGTCATTTGGCTCATTGACACCCCAAGGGGCGGGGAAACGTAATGTTCAGGCATTTTAATCCACATCGATGGACTAGCCCTGACGATCCAAGGTCCCACTTGAGTCTGGGTCCAGAGGGGCGGGCTAGAGCGTCTCGAATCGGTGAGGACTATCTTTTGCCTCGGTTCACAGATGGAAATCCAATTTCCAAATACGACATCATGTGGTTTTGATTATATACCTATATATGGCGACATAGTGGTATAGGGCTGTAACAACCCGGAAAATCTGAACCAGTTTGAAAATTTTAATTTGGCTATTTTAGTGAATTTAAAATATATATTTTAAATAATAACGACGAAAAGTAAGTTTGAATCGACGTTTGAAAACAAATATAATTAATTCTAATTATAAACAAGGCCTGAAAAGGCGCAGTAGTTTCAAATTTTGAATTCAAACTTTGGATAATTGAACCGGGTGCAAAACAAAACGGATTTGAGTGAAACCAAAAATATTTAAATCTATTTGTGAATATCTTTATAACGAATCTGAAAAATCGAAGTTTCGTAGCGGGAAGCAAAAGTAATGGCCAAATGAATTTTAAGAAAGGTCGCTATAGATTTTATATAGCCCGTGAAAATGGCCATTTTGCAAACCACCTCGGAATTCGACAAAACCACTTTTGTTGGATCCAGGATGTTAAATTATTGCTAGGTTTCAAATTTCATAATTTTTGAAGCTAGTATGTGAGCGTGGCAAACGGAAATGTGTTTGGTCGATTTCTATTAAATTGTATCGACCAGAAAAGGGCCATTTTTCAAACGGTCTCAGAATTCGATAAAACTAGTTTTGTTGGGACCGTATCACCAAAATATAGCTAGATTTATTTTTCGGGAATTTTTAGAATCAGTACGTGGCCCCGGCAAATTGAAATGTGCGTTCAAATTAAATATTGAATGTTTTATATTTTAATTTGAAGGAAAACTGACCGAAACAGTCGAATAGGCCTACGAAGCATATCCCATTGTGTTCGGAATGGGGGTATTTGGCTAGGGACGACAGTCGTTGGGTTTGGATTGGGGTTCGTGTGTGAAAGAGGGTATTTTCGGATTTTTAAAATATATAAATAAATAAATAAAATCCTATTGGTCAAAACATTTTCTTTCTCCTCGATAGCTCCAGGCGCACGACGGAAAACCCTTCATTCCTTCTCTCTTCTTTTTCTTCTGATCCGTGCATCAAAATCAAACTCTCCAGTTGGGAAATTTGTAAAGCTCCTCGAAATATTCAAATCCATATAAGGTTTGAATTTTTTCGTTCGGTATCGGGGGAGATCTCGGGCTCGAAAGTCGAGCCGTTCAACTTGGCGTCGCCACCGGAGTCCAACGCTCCACCGCGCGCGGTTGCGCCCCCACCTTCCCCTTCGATGCTGCGAAACCCGATCGGCTTGAAGTGCTTCGGATTTAGCGCAAATCTAAAACCTAGTTTTAAGGTTTCGTGAAGGTATACGGCTGTTTTTAATTTAACTATATTATAGCACTTTAAAGCGCTACGGTTTTTGATTTCACTATAAAAATCATATCTTTTTCATTTGTTGACGAAATTCAGTGAAACAAGAGAAAGTGGACTCGTGTGGACGTTTTCTACATTCTAGAAGAGACCGCATATTTTTCTGAGCCTTCTGCTATTTTTGGTGGAGTGGAACCCAATGTGAGATTTCTAAATTATAAACGATTTGGAAAACGACGATGTATATATTATATAGTCGATGTATGAGTTATATAAGCGTTGTACACCTCATGTATAAGTGTTGTATAAGTTGTACGTTCGATGTATAAGTTATATGTGCATTGTAAAAATTATATATGTGTTGAATAGAAGTGAAATATACTTATATATATATACGCCCCTCGTCCACAAACCGTGGACGATATTTATTGGTTGTAATTGGTGTGAAAATTGGTTGATAGCGAATGGTTGATTTGAATTGTTTGTGGTTGAAATTGATTGATTGTAGTTGAAAAATAACCGTTTGTGGTTGAGAATTATTTGGTTGAAACCACATAGGATTAGTTTGTGGAAATGAAAAAAATATACATGCCGCCTGCGTGCGAACTAGATGCATGAAATCCCCATTGTCAAAAGCTGCGAGGCTTTAAGGTAGAGCGAGGAGCCGTACTAGGGACGACCCCGGTTTTAACTACCCTGTCGTTATGCTACCGAAATTTTGAATAATATTCATGTGTTAGAATTATTTTCATGTGTCGAAACCATATTCGTGTGGTGAATAGAAATTCATGTGTCGAATGACATTCGTGTTTTGAAATAAATCGTTTCATAATAAAAATCATATTTTTATCATCTATATGAACTATATAAAATAGTCATTTTTTGAAACAAATTGTTTTGCAATAAAAATCACATTTTTATTGTTTATATGTATAAACTATAGAAAACATTCATGTGTTGAATAGAAATCCATGTTTTGAATGGTATTCGTGTTTTAAATAAATTGTTTTGAATATAAAAATCACCTTTTTATTGTATATATATATATATATATATATAAACTATAGAAAACATTCATGTGTTGAATAGAAATTCATTCGTTGAATAGAAATTCATGTGTTGAATGGTATTCGTGTTTTAAATAAATTGTTTTAAATATAAAAATCACCATTTGATTGTATATATATAAACTATAGAAAACATTCATATGTTGAATAGAAATTCATTCGTTGAATAGAAATTCATGTGTTGAATGGTATTCATGTTTTAAATAAATTGTTTTAAATATAAAAATCACCTATTAATGTATATATATGAACTATAGAAAACATTCTTGTGTTGAATAGAAATTCATTCATTGAATAGAAATTCATGTGTTGAATGGTATTCGTGTTTTGAAATAAATTGTTTTATAATAAAAAATCATATTTTTATCATCTATATGAACTATATAAAATAGTCCTGTTTTGAAATAAATTGTTTTACAATAAAAATCACATTTTTATCATATACATGAATTGTTAATAACAGTGAAGTGTTGAAATAAATGTCGATTGGATAAAAATATCATTTTTATCAAAGGTATGAAAAGAATTTGGTTTTGAAATCGAAGAATAGATTATATTTATATATATATATATAAATATAATTAAAATAAATCGAATAACGAAGCTGCAGTTCGTGTTTTGAAACCGCGATTTCAAACGATTAGTGCGGGAGATCCGACCATCGGATTTTCCCGAAACCGAAACCATTGAGTTCGCTTTGGAAATATCTTTCCAACGACACCAACTTGGTAAAGATCCAACGGTGGGATTGTCTGGAATGTTTAATTCAAATCTGAAGAAAAACAACGCCAGAATCGATTACATATATATATATATATTAAATTAAATCGAATAACGATGCTGTAATTCGTATTTTGAAATCGAAACTTCAAACGAGTGTACCGGGCGATCCAACTGTCGGATTTTCCCAAAACTAGAACCGTTGGATTCGTTTAGAAAAGATCTTTCTAATGATATAAATTTTGTGATGATCCAATGGTTAGATTTTCATATATGTGTAAATCAAATATGAAGAAAAACAACGCCACGACCGCGTTATGGCCTGAAGCGTCATTTAAATAAATTGGCTATTTTTAAATAAATAAAAATAGCGATAAATCGTTATAAAATATTGTAAACGATATGGAATGTGAAATTTAGAAACTAACTGAAGGTTAGCTAAGTCGAATGGTTTCTTGGGTTTTGATCCGATGTTGGTCACCTTCGGGGTTAATATTTGGGAAATCATTCTCTTACTGATTTACGGTTAGTGACTAATGAATTGGAATGAAACGTATGTTGTGTTTGTGCAGCACTTGTTTATTATATACGCGAGTTGCTCAGAAAGACCGGGTTTATCCCATTTTGAATAACTGAATCGACGATGAGAAATCGAAGTTGAAGACGGTAGTTGAAGACTGGAGATATTCACCTCGTTTGAATGGTAACTGATGTCCTGATTGGGAGGCATCCGAAATATGGATAATGAGTGGTGATCGTCCAGACGTACGTGGAGATCGATGGGTATGCGAGGTATATAGTGCCTCCGGTTTCATTCAGACCCAGAACGGACTCTTAAATGGACTGTGTGTCTGACATTGGAATTCATTCTGTGTGATTGATAGCCATCAGTTGCATGGTGTGAATTGCCCATGTGGCATGCTAAGATGCAGTGATCAAGGCTTCTGTTTAAAAGCAAAGTCTTGTGGTGGATGATCAAAGCACCGCATGTGTGGCGTGGCTTTGAGTATAACGTGAATTCGCGAGCCTCACACCCCGGTATGAACAAGAAACGGGAGAGGACCTCAGGGAGGGCATGCGTTTCTTTCTAGCTAGAGGTGGTGTCAGTGCTTAAATTGGCTGACATTTATACTATTTTTCACCTATGTGGTTGTTGCTGTTGCGAGGAGCCTCGGTTCATGACGGAAATCCAATTTCCAAATACGACATCGAGCTGTTTTGATTGTATACCTATATATGGCGACATAGTGGTATGGGGCATTAATGTCGTCTATGATTGATACTTATGATTCGAAGTTGTTTTTGAAACATATAAACACTAGTAATAATATCAAATACTTTTATTTTATTCGTATCAAGCATATTTTGGCCATTATAAGGTAAAAACTCTATCCTACGATTTGCGTTGCATTGTGTGATGGGAACTGAGTCTTATAATGGCTTCATTTTTATAAAAAGCATTGCAATTTTAAAAGTATTTATTTGTTGTAAAGCACTGGCAATCCAACGGAGTAAACCCGTTCCGCGAAAGTGGCGTGGTCCAATGATTAGCCATATTATAAAATGTGTTTGTAGATTTCTTATACCAGTCCCATTACTGACTCATAGTTTGTTTCACTTGCAAACTCGGGTGCCCCTTTTTCTACAAGGGCAGCCTTGTATTCAGATTTTATCAGGCTCTTTTTGGATAGCTAGAGCTGAAGATGGATTCTATCATTTATCTCTTTTTATGTTGTTCAGCTCCTATTGTACATATTTTGTTTGTTTTCCGCTGTTGACATTTATGTATAGCTGAACTGTATTTGTACTAAGTATGATCCTGTATACTGTGTAACTTTGATGATTACGTTTATCCAGTGTATTATTTGTTCATTATCTGGTGTATTTATTTATTTCTGTTCTGCTATTATCTGTTTATGTGTAATATTCCAAAGATTACCCTTGACACCGTCGTACGGGGTTTTGGGGTCGTCACAGAGGCACTTATGCCGTCTATGATTGATACTTATGATTGAAATTGTTTTGACACTATATATTTATAGTAATAATAAAAGATGAAATTTCACGTACCAAGCATTCTTGGCTATTATAAGTTAAAAACCCTATCCTCCAGCTTGCGTTGCATTCTGTTATGGGACATGGTTCTTATAATAGCTTCATTGTTCTTTATTTAGCATTGCGCTGTTGTTTTATGCACTGGTATTCTTAGGAGGAAACCCGTTCCGTGTTATACGGCATGGTCCCTTGACTTACCTAACTTTAAAATCAAAAGAATAAATGTTTTAGTTCTCACACCAGTCACATGACTGACCTGGAGTTTATTGTTTTAACCTAGGCTCTATATGCCCCTATTTTCCACACAGGCAGCTAGTAGTTATGGTTTTGCAGATTTATATTCATAGGATACTGATTTACAGTTGAAGCGGTATTCGGAAAGCTCTGTATCCGTGTATTACTTCCAATTGTGTATTGTATTATTTTTCCGCTGCAATAATGTATTTAAATCTCTGATATTTTCTAATGTATATTATTTGTTTATACTCTGTATATTCTGATCAATTGTTGTAATATACAATGAAATGTTTTTCTGTTTGTGTTCCGATGTGGCTTGTCCTCAGTACGATCCGTTCTTTCCTTACCGGGGAAGTTCGGGTTGTAACATTCATTATTCGTCATTTTAAAATATTCACTAATTTAAAATATTTGTTTTTTCCGAATTGGAATCAGACACAGCCAATTACCATATAATTTATTTACATGGATTTCATACACACATGAACACAATGATAATCAAACACGATCAACCATCATCCAGAGTGCATAACACAACTGCATAAGCGTTAAATATAAATAATCAATGCTTATAACAGCCTGTCAACCAATCGATTGACATACAACTAAACAATTGGGATTAGTGTATGTCAAATACCATCCCAATACCGTGTGGGGTTTCAACCAACAAATATTGATTATTATTTGTGCAGTTGGGCGATATGTAAAATGTATCATCCCAATCAGTATCAGTCAGATGTGTACACAAACAAATCATCCGATTTATAAATGAATTTTTATTTTCATTCATATACGTGTTAAAATTTATATTTTTAAGAATAAAATATTTTTTTCAACTCATGAATATTTTATACAATTCATTTATACAAAATGATATTTTTATTGTTCTAACATTTTTAGAAAATTTCGACAGCATAACGGTGCAATACTAGAACCGGAATAAGATCTAGCCTTATCCCTCGCCTAATAATGTCTCGTGCCATACACAAACCAAATTCTAATCCATTCCTTTCACCTCCCAAACCAAATTCAAACAAATAATCCAATCAACCAAAGACCAAACAAACATGGTTTCAAACAAAGGTGTAGGGTGCTACTAAGCACCGTCTGCATCCTAGTATATATATTTAACTAGAAAATAATTTAAAGTGAGAATTTATCACCTTTGCGATCCACTCCTCCAGTTTTATTTATGGATTTCTGAACCGTTTGGATTTGTCTGAAATCCAATGCAATCTTTTTCACGGTGTTCATAGTAAAAATCACATTTTTAATATTATGTTTTTATATTGCTATTGTATATAAAAATCATATTATTATATTGCAATTATATAGAAAAATCATATTTTTATTCTGCTACTTCATATATAAAAATCACATTTTTAATATTATGTTTTTATATTGCTATTGCATATAAAAATCATATTATTATATTGCAATTATATAGAAAAATCATATTTTTATTCTGCTACTTCATATATAAAAATCACATTTTTTAAAACGATGTTTACATTATAAGGATCACATCTTTATACCGCTACTTCATTATAAAAGTAGCTACAGTACATATAAAGATCGTACTTTTATATAGCTATCTAGATAATAAAATCCTATTTTTATACCGCCACAACATATATAAAAATCATATCTTTATATTGCTATGTATAAATAAAAATCGTATTTTTATCATGCCGTTATATATATAAAAATCGTATTCATATAATAGAACCATATTTTTAAACCGTGATTATGTTATAAAAATCATACTTTTATAATGCTACTTCATATATAAAAAGTATATTTTTATTAACATTCAAATGTAAAAATCATTTCTTTATAACACGATGTTTATATTTTAAAAATCACATTTTTTTATCCATGCTATTCCAATAATAAATATCATATTTTTATAATGATGTTCATAGATAAAAATTATATTTTTATTAAAATTCATATATAAAAATCATATCTTTTTATTATAAAACAAAGTCATTGATTTATCTAATTAAAAATCATTTCTTTTTACTAATAAAAATCCTTTCTTTTTGCTATTAAAAATCCTTTCTTGTGGCTATTAAAAATTCTTTTTTTTGCTATTAAAAATCTTTTCTTTTTTGCTATTAAAAATCCTTTCTTTTTGCTATTAAAATTTAAAATCAAAGAAGGCTAAAAACTTACAGTGAGAGGGGTGCGAAAGGCGCGACGTCAGAGTCTGATGATCAAGGGTGAGTTATGGCGGTCGTCTGGTGGTCTCCGATGAGTGGCTTCACGATTTCTGAATCGATTTCGGACTATGGGGCTATGGTTTCGATGGGACAGAGGAGCGAGGGAGAGAGGGAAGGAGAAACGGCTGAGGTGGCGCCGTTGGAGGAGGGGCGTGCACCTCCAACGACGGTCTTCAGGAGCGGCGGCTCCGTCAGTTAGTTTTTTTTGGTTTTTCATCGATGTGAACTAGGAGAGAGAAGAGGGGTGAGATTTTATAGATAATTATATATTTAATTAATTTAATTTCCCAAAAGTGAATTTTCTTTTCAAACTCAAAATCGAACCCAACGACTGTCACCCCTAGCTAATTACCCTCATTTTGAACACAATGGGATATATTTCATAACCCAATTCAGCTGTTACGATCAGTTTCCGTCAAAGTTAAAATATAAAGCAATATAATAGTAAATATTGATTTTAACGTACATTTTAATTTACCGGGGCCACATAATGGCTCCAAAAATTCCAGAAAAATAAATCTGGCTATGTTTTGACGATACAGTCCTAACAAAACTAATTTCGTCAAATTTGGAGACTGTTTGAAAAATGGTTTTTTCAGTCGATTAAATTCAAACTGAATTGACCAAACACGTTTAAATTCAATACGCTCACATATTGATTCCAATAATTATGAAAATTGGAATCCAGCAATAATTTGACATTCCGTATAATGACCCGGGGATTTTCGACTCCGAAAATCGACATAAATACCAATGTCGACTATTCAGACATCCGAAATACTGGATATTCGATAGAAAGAAGTTAGAGGGTGAGAGAAGATAAGATAGAAAATAAGAATAGAAGAAGAAGAAAAACATAACAACATCAGAGTAACACGAATCTCACAGTGGAACGAATAAAATATATTATATAACATAACTTTGAAATACAAAACTGTATTTGTACTATACATTCAATTTCATAGTACAACTCACAACATCACAGCGGAAATTAACTCCGTATATAACAAATGTTGAAGCCTCCTGCTCCACGCTCCTCTACGTATATCTGAAAAATCCAGACTACTTGACTTCCTGTACAAAATCGGGCACAAAAGAGTTTAGGGAAAACAAAACAAGATAAACTCTGGGTCAGTCATGTGACTGGTGTGAGTAAACTCCAACCATTCGGTTTAACTTTTTCAAATCATTTTCGAAAGAAATGATAATCGTAATGCCGATCCACACATAAACATGGATGGTTTTTAGCTTACGATAACCCTAAACATTTTCAAAATAAATACTTTTCTGATATTATAAGAATGTCTAATCACAATTTATTAACAATCTAGCAGAACGCTTGTATCTCACGCTCCACATATATATAATATACGATCAAAACCGTGGGCGCTTATTGGAGATTAGATTCCGACCATGACAAGGTATGGAACCACCTACCGATAGTGTATCTCTAGAGAGGATTACACTGGGTTCAACAAGAACATCTTACAACCCGGCCCACACATGACCGACCACTAATTTCTCTTCAGTGTATCAAATATATTGTCACCTACGGTTGCTAGCAACATAACCGTTTCCGAGAGATATGGAAAGCGAAAAGAAGTAACAAATATGAATATTCTCTAGATGGTGGCAATACACCCTAGTGGGAGCGACCACATAGCTATGCTGCCTGCCCGATTTTTGTCATTTTCCGGTTGATGAGGCTTGAGGTCATAACGTATCTTTTGACAGATCATACATTCATTTACTTTGAATGCCACATCGTCATACTAGCTGATTCACAAATTGATTTACACAAAAATACCACCGGTATTGTTCTAAGAGAAATGAATTCCTCCACCACCAAACATGGATACGTTTGAAGCGATCAACTTATATGATCCATTAGATGTACTCTATCAGGCATTCATCCATACACGTTGCCCTAGGTCAGGACAAGCCGAAGGCACTATTCTGTAAATCTATCTTAGGCAATTTATACCTAGGATCTCTAGAATAGCCCTTGCATAAATTCCGACTTCAATTGTCTTCAATATATTTGATTCGCAACGCTAATGCCCATACGGAGTGGTTTTAAGGAAATGAATCTGATCCCGATCTCTCCGTATTGACAACGAAAATGGTCATAAAATTTGATAGTCGATGATTTAACTATCAAAGGAAAACACGTGTACAAACAACGGTCGTATTTCCAAATGAAAATCTTACCGAGAAAATCATCAATCAACACTGATCCCCTTTAATTTAATTTGTCATTCAATTATTCATTTCCCTATTCCCATTTCCATATATTCATAAATTCTTATTTTCTAAATATACGTTATTAATCATTTGAAAACATTTCCATATTTACGCATATTTCTTATTTTCTATATTAAAACTTTTCTAATTCCTTATTTGGAAAACATTTCCAAAACTCCTTCATTGGATTTAAACGGATGTTGAAATAAAATTTCGCTATGCCAACTCAAACCATTAACACTTATTAACTAAATTCAATTTAACTAACCTTCACTATCGATCCTTAGCCATTCTTTAGTAAAAAATGAAGTCAATCAAGTTGGGGTATAACTACCTCTCAGACCTTAACTGAACAACATTTCTAACCTCGAAACGGACCAAGTTCACATTTTAAATCTTCAGCAAACTTCCTTACATAACTCTCGGATTCTATTTACGAATCCACTTCCTTTATAGAAGTCATTTGATTATAATAATATTGTTATAATTCCATACTTCCGAAATATAATAACTTAAATATAACTTTTACTTTTTAATTTGAATAAATAAATAAATGATTTATTAAATAAATAAATCTTGATTTAAAACCCGGAAAGTAAATAGTACTTCCCGAATTCGATATAATCGAATTCCAAAGTTTTACTCTCTCTCGAATATTCTCTATTCGAAAACTCTCTTTCGAATAACTATATTCGATAACCCTTTTTCGAATAAACTATACTCGATAATCTCTCCTTCGAATAAACTATATTCGATAGCTCTCTTCATCGAATAAACTATATTTGATAACTCTCTTCGTATAATTAATATTCGACTACTCTTATTTGATAAACTCTAATTCGAATAACTAATGTTCTATTACTCTTATTCGATTAACTCCAATTCGATTAAATCTAATTCAGATAACTAGTATTCGATTACTCTAATTCGATTAACTCCAATTCGAATAACTAATATTCAGTTAACTCTAATTCGAAAAACTAATATTCGACTAACTCTAATTCGGTTGATTCTAGTTGATTAACTCTAATCTGATTGACTCTAATTCGAATAACTAATATTCGATTAACTCTAATTGATTAACTCTATTTCCAATAATTAATACTATCTTAAACCTAATTCCTTTTATTCAAATTCCCATTTGAATTTCTTTTTCAAATCCCAATTTTCCTTTAAAATGTTTTAACTTATAAAATAACTATTTTAATCCGTTATTCACATCGAATGTGAATAATATTTCTTATATATATCAATTTAGTTTGATTTCGTATTTAAAAATAATATTCCATTTCTGAATTCTATTTATACTTCTATTTATAGAATTATTCATGCGAAATCCCCTTTTTACTTCTAACACTTAAATCTCATTTATGATCCCCTTTATAAATGCAATATTCAAATTCTATTAAAAATATCGGCGTTAAAACCGATTTCTACTTCTCTATGTAAACTTAGACTTTTATTTTTATTTATTCAATGATATACATTTTCCTTAATTTATAAACACCGTTTACAAATGATTCTTCTCAAATTTAATCTATTAAAATAGATTTCTATTTAATTCTACTTTAAATAGATCTTTTCCCTTTATCTGTTAAAAACAGATTTCCATTTAATATTTATTATCCACTTATTTTCTTTTATAAAATTCTATTCATTTAATAAATATTTCTTTTTCAATTTTATTTGTTTTCCAAATATTTCCTATTTCATTCTATTTGTTTTATAAATATTTCTATTTCACTTCTATTTGTTTTCCAAATAATTCTTTTTATAAAATCCATTGATTTTATAAAATCCTTAAATTCAATATCCACCTTGAAATTTCTTTGTATAATTCTACTTATTTTCTAACTAAATATTCTTTTTTATAATTCTATAAATTTACTAAATAAATATTCCTTTTATATAATCCTCTTTATTTTATATAAATATTTCATTTATACAATTCTATTTATTTATATAAATATCTCATTTATATAATTCTATTTATTTTATATAAATATTTCATTTATATAATTCTATTTATTTTACAAATAATCCCTTTTCTAATTATATAAATTTCACAATTATTTCCTTTTATATAAAATCCATTGATTTTATATAAATATTTTATTCTCAAAATGCACTTTGAAATTTCCCTTTTACTTTCCAGTTTCACTTATGGTATTAAAATACCAAATCAAAAGGATAAATCATCATAAAAACACACATAATCAATAACATATTATATACCACACCATATATCACAATATATGAAAAAAAACAGTAATAAAAATATTGAGAAATTCAGTTGGATCCCTCGAACCTATTTCCCTGCATCCACAGATGTTAAACAATATAATTAACATCAACGTCATTTCAATATGAAATATTCTAATAAACAGAATCAATATTAGATTTACGATTTATGTATATAACTATATCGATATTATTAACTAATCAATTAGCAATTCAACCAACCAATTAACACACATCAATTAAACAATGTTTATAAGTTCTAAAAATACGTTATGAAAATATAAAATGAGCAGAGTTGGTGAGTTTTACTCACCTTGGACGATCATCGTTAAATAACGATAACTGTTGTTTGATGCAGATCAAACAATTTATTTTTCTATAAATTGTAACGAGCTCCAATTCACTCCCAGCCAGTTCACTGTGTAGCCACCGTCCATAGGATCCCGACAGATCTGACCGTTCGTGATTCTGACAATGTGTGACGAAGTTATGCAATCGTTTAAATTAAATAAAAGTTTAGAATTAAATTTATTACTGGGCTTACCATTGAGCTAAGGCCCATACCAAATTTCTAATACCCAAACCGGCCCCTGTGAACACTACTCTTCCTTCCCCAAATCCTTGCTTAAGGAACCCGCTATGTTCTGCGTTCCAAGGATCGATTCTTTCTTCCACAATCCCTCCACCATCCTTCCATTAACAATTCAATAAAAATCACCTAAAATCATCTCTTCACGCCCTCTTTCTTTCCATGTTATTCTCATTAAACTCGAGCTTGGAAATCAAAACCCATCGACAGCACTAAGTCATGCAACAGGAATTTCGATCGACACAAATGGTGATCAAATCCTTCCATCCTTTGCACGCAATAGCTGTTTAACCTTCGGAACTCAATTTCGATCTCCAAAACATCAATCCATGCCTCAGTCTCCCAAAATCTTAAGCCCTAACTCCTCAGACTCACGCTGTAATTTCCGCGTGACTGGAAAATAGCATTCGAACTAGTTGAACCCTATATGGATGCGAAGAGTAGCTCTCGAGGGTACCGCAAGTATTATTTCGAGATTTATAAAATTTTATGTGATTTTATCTTTAATTTACAAACCACGATTTTGCATGGGGAGACTTTCCTGGAGGCAGCTCAATTTGTTTGACCACAAGAAAATGAGTTTAGGGATAGAAGGTGTGAATGGGTACTTATAGAGTGATTTAATAATTTTATATTCTATTTTTATTTTAATATTTATGCTATCGCTGCTTGTAATTGCCTTCTGAAAATCCGTATGATCACATAAGATACCCAAAAATCATGGAAATTGACATGCAGCTATAGTTCAACATTACGGACCCAATATCGAATTCTGACTTAGTTTGCTCACACAGGGTTTTTTTAAAGTCAAATTATCGACTGTTTTTCACACTAAAGTCCCGTATGGCCACATACTAACTCCAAAAATCATGAAAACTGAAATCTAACAATAATTTAATATTGCGGATCCAACAAAATTAGTTTCGTCGAAAACGGAGGTCATTTGCAAAACTGGCTATTTTTAAAGCTCTAAATAAACCCACCTAAATATTAATATATTTAAAAATAATTAAATCAAATAAAAATAATTTAATATTATCATATATATTCAAATAGAATGACGTCCAGCTCCAAAATATACCTGTCTGGTTTACAAATCAATATTTCAAATCCGGGTTAAATCTATATTCAATTTATATTGAAAAATCCATTTATAATTTAAATAAATCATTATAAATAACAAAGAAATTCCATAGTGATTATTTGAAAATTTGATTTGCACATAACTCAAAAACTACAGAACAAAATCTCGATTTTTCTCTTCCATTAGAAAAATGTAGTTCCCGAGCTCCGAACGTTTCTTGTTTCACAGAAATCCAATTTAAAACGGGTTCTGTATGTTCAATTAAAGTTTGAATAGCCAAATTACGAACTACCGCGCCATTTCGAGCTCAATTATAATTATAATATAAGTATACGTTCAAACTGACATTAATAAATAAATTGGTTTATATAATTCAATTCTAAACTGAATTATATATTTTAAATTGTCCAATTCACACTATATTGCAAATTCTACTATTTCTGAAATTAAATATATTATTCTATTATTTATATTAATTTAATATTCTATATTATTTAATTAAACAACCATTTAATTCTCTAAATCACTATTTAAACAATTAAATAAATTAATTATCACACCGTAAAAATACGGGTCGTTACATTCTTCCCCCTTAAAATAATTTCGTCCTCGAAATTGCTGGGGTAGAGAACAACCCTATTGACTGGGTTAAAAAATTATTTGTTTACTTTTTAATTTCAGTTTAACTGAACCAATTTATTTTAGTTAAGAAATAAATTAATTGTTATTAACGTAAATTTCCAAAAATTCTGAAAATTTTCTAACACTCGAAATTTTCGAAAAATTTCGCCAATAACTCCTTTGTACGGATCAATCGGTACAACTACAACTTGCCTCTCTGGGCTTTCTCCAACCCAAAAGAAAATCAAATAGCCAAGCGGCTTGCCAAACAGGCTCATAAATCACCAAACTCATATAAAAGTAAACATGTACCTCTTTGTTGGGCATATCATTATATCGTTTCCATCTATCACCAATTCTGCATATACCAATATCATTCCAATCAACTCTGATCAATTTATCCTCAACACAGCTATTCGCTTAAACAAGCCAAATATCATTCCAAACCAAAATTCCATTCTTGATTCCAAAATCTTAACTTACCCATCCAATACCATTTCAAATTCCTATCCCACAAATCCAGTGTTTCTCGATATCATCCTAATCCAATTCAATTTCCATTTAACGGGCTTTATCTCAATTTTAATTGGTTTTCCCAATTTTTTATAAATTTGTTTTTAAATCAAATAATCTCTCCTAGAGTTTTAAACAACTTATTATTTTCTAAAATCAAATATTCCTTTACGGAATTCAAATCAACTTATTTTTCTCAAAACAATTCAAAAACAATCTTTTTGGTAGTAATCTGTCACTTACAACTTGAAATTGAACACCGATGATGTGGCCAGCATCATCAGAATTATTTCCCAGTGATTGAAGTGAGTTTAGTACTATAACATTTTCAAAATCATCTTTAAACATCTCCATTTTGAAATTTATTTCAAAATATCCTTCACAATGCTCGAAAAACAATTTGAAAACTCCTAGGATTTTAAAATTCTCATATATTTAATTCAAATATATTTACAAACATTTTTCCAACTTTTAGCAATTTTAATTCCAATTCTGATTTAAATTCAAATTTAATTCATTTCATAACACTTATTTGAATTCTGATTAGTTATTTACATAATCATTTCACTTTTTTATGATCTTATTCGATTATAATGATAAACAACACATCCAATATTCTATAATATTTCCAATATCAATCATTCTTTATATCAAAATATAATTTGGGGTAAAATTATCTCATTTACCCATTTTTCAAAACATACTGTGTTGGTTTATCGTATTCAAGTGTTTAGTAACCCCTATCGATACAGTGGATCAAACTAATCGACCACAATTCACAAACAACTCAACCAATAAATCTCCACGGTATAAAATCATTTTATATCAAATAACAAATACGTTCACTCGTATATACTCAAACTCAATTTAGGGTATTACTAACCCCATCTCTACTGAGTCACGCCACAGCACCAAGGTAATTACTTAACATTCAGCTCTGATACCACTAAAATGACCCTGGGATTTTCGACTCTGAAAATCGACACAAATTCCAATGTCGACTATTCATATATCGGAAATACCGAATAGTTAATAGAAAGAAGTTAGAGGGTGAGATTATATAAGATAGGAAATTAGAATAGAAGAAGAGCACAACAACATCAGAGTAACACGAATCTCATAGCGGAACGAATAAAATATATTATATAACATATCTTTGAAACACAAAACTGTATTTGTACAATACATACCATTTCAGAGTACAACTCTCAACATCACAGCGGAAATTAACTCTATAAATAACAAATGTCGAAGCCTTCTGCTCCACGCTCCTTCATGTATTTCTGAAAAATCCTGACAACTTGACTGCCCGTACAAAATCAGGCACCCAAGAGTTTTGGGAAAACAAAACAAAATAAACCCTGGGTCACTCATGGGACTGGTGTGAGTAAACTCCAACCATTCGGTTTAACTTTTCAAAATTATTTTCGAAAAAAATGATGATCGTAAGACCGATCGACACATAAACACGGATGGTTTTTACCATAAGATAACCCAAAACATTCTATAGATGGTGAAATACACGCTAATGGGGGCGACCCACATAGCTATGCTGCCTGCACGATTTTGACATTTCCCAGTTAATGAGGCTTGAGGTCATAACGTATCTTTTGACAGATCATACATTCATTTATTTTGAACGCCACATCGTCATACCCGCCAAATCACAAATTGATTTCCATAAAAACACCACGGGTATAAAACTAAGAGAAACGAATTCTTCTGCCACCAAACATGGATACGTTTGAAGCGATCAACTTACGTAATCCATTAGATATACTCTATCAGACATTCGTCCGCACACGTTGCCCTGGGTCTGGACAAGCCGAAGTTACTATTTTGTAAATCCATCTTAGGAAATTTTTATCTAGGATCTCCAGAATAACCCTTGCATAAACTTCATCTTCAATTGTCTTCAATATGTTTGATTCGCAACACTAATGCCCATACAGAGTGGTTTTCAGGAGATGAATCTGATCCCGGTCTCTCCGTATTGACAATGGAAATGGTCAAAAACTATGATAGTCGGTGATTTAACTATCAAAGGAAAACATGTGTACAAACAATGGTCGTATTTCCAAATGGAAATCTTACCGAGCAAATCATCAATCAACACTAATCCCCTTTAATTTAATTTATCATACAATTATTCATTTCCCTATTCCCGTTTCCATATATTCGTAAATTCTAATTTTCTAAATATACATTATTAATTATTTGAGAACATTTCCATATTTACGCCTATTTCTTATTTTCTATATTAAAACATTTCTGATTCCTTATTTGGAAAACATTTCCAAAACTCCTTAATTGCATATAAACAGATGTTTAAATAAAATATCGCTATGCCAACTGGAACCATTAACACTTATTAACTAAATTCAATTAACTAACCTTCTCTATAGAACTTTAAACATTCTTTAGTTAAAAATGAAGTCAATCAAGTTGGGGTATAACTACCTCTCAGACCTTAACTGAACAACATTTCTAACCTCGAAATAGATAAAGTTCACATTTTAAATCTTCAACAAACTTCCTTACGTAACTCTCAGATTCTACTTACGAATCCACTTCCTTTATAGAATTCATTTGATTATAATAATAGTGTTATAGTTCCATACTTCCGAAATATAATAACTTAAATACAACTTTTACTTATTAATTTGAATAAATAAATAAATGATTTATTAAATAAATTAATCTTGATTTAAAACATGGAAAGTAAATAGTACTTCCCGAATTCGATATAATCGAATTCCAACATATAACTCTCTCTCGAATATTCTCTATTCGACAACTCTCTTTCGAATAACCATATTCGATAACCCTTTGTAACGACCCGGAAAATCCGAACCAATTAAAATTTTTTAAATTGGCTAAAATAGTGGATTATAAATATTTTAAATAATAACGATGAAAAGTAAGTTTGAATCGACATTTGAAAATGAATATAATTAATTCCAATTATAAACAAGGCCTGAAAAGGCGCTGTAGTTTCAAAAATTGAATTCAAACTTTGTCGGACTGTACCGGTTGCAAAACAAAACGGATTTGATTGAAACCAAAAATTTTTAAATCTGTTAGTGAATACTTTCTAACGAATCTGAAAAATCGAAGTTTCATAGCAGAAAGCAAAAGTTATGGCCAAATGAATTTTCAGAAAGGTCGCTATGGAATTTATATAGCCCGTGAAATTGGCCATTTTGCAAACGACCTCGGAATTCGACGAAACCACTTTTGTTGGATTCCGGATGTGAAGTTATTGCTAGGTTTCAAATTTCATAATTTTTGAAGCTAGTATGTGAGCGTGGCAAAGGAAAACGTGTTTTGGTCAATTAGAGTTAAATTGGATCGACCAGAAATAGGCCTTTTTGCAAACGGTCTCAGAATTCGATGAAACTTGTTTTGTTGGGACCGTATCGTCAAAACATAGCCAGATTTATTTTTTTGGAATTTTTCGAATCAGTTTGTGGCCCTGGCAAATTGAAATGTACGTTCAAATCAAATATTGAACGTTTTATATTTTAATTTGAAGCAAAACTGACTGATACATTCGAATGGGCCTTCGATACATATCCCATTGTGTTCGGAATAGGGGTAAAACGCTAGGGATGGCAGTCGTTGGGTTTGGATTGGAGGTCGTGTCAGAAAACCCTTTTTAAAACCCCTGGCCAATCAAATTATTTCTTTCATAATTTTAAAAATAAAAATAATCGAAAAACCCTTTTATTCACCCCTCCCTCCCCCCCCCCCCCCCCCCCCCCCCCCGTCCGACGGCGCTACTTGCTCCATACTTCCTGGCCCATTTCCGGCCGCTCCGATCAAAAAACCACCCCGCTCCAGTTAAGTTTTTTGTTCGCCTTGCCCTCCTCTTCAGATCAACCTCAGCCTCACCACCTCTCATCGTGCCACCAGTGAGCATCACCTCTGAGAACATCGAGGGTTGGAGCCGCCGCCGCCTGATCTTGCCGTCGAACTGGGGGAAAGTGCCATCGTCGGAGAACTCTTTCCAAGCTTGGCAGCATGGTCAAATCCGATTCCATCATGGTGCAACAGATTTTGTTGAAAATCGAAACCTTGTTTCGAATCAAAAACGAGGTATACGGCTATATTAATTTTCAACATTTTTAACACCTTTAAACTGTTGCAAAGTCTGAAAAATCATATCTTTTTCGTTTCTTGTCGAAATTCAGTGAAACAAGAGACAGTGGACTCGTGTGGACGTCTTCTACATTCTAGAAGAGACCGCATATTTTTCTGAGCCTTCTGCTATTTTTGGTGGAGTGGAATCCAATGTGAGATTTCTAATTTATAAACGATATGGAAAACGATGATGTATAAATTATATAGTCGATGTATGAGTTATATAAGCGTTGTACACCTCTTGTATAAGCATTGTATAAGTTGTACGTTTGATGTATAAGTTATATATGCGTTGTAAAAATTATATATGTGTTGAAATAGAAGTGAAATGCTATATATATATATATATATATATATATATATATATATATATATATATATATACGCCCCTCGTCCACAAACCATGGACGATATTTATTGGTTGTGATTGGTGTGAAAATTGATTGATAGCGAATGGTTGATTGAAATTGTTTGTGGTTGTGATTGATTGATTGTGGTTGAAAAATACCCGTTTGTGGTTTAGAAATATTTGGTTGAATCCACATAGGATTAGTTTGTGGAAATGAAATAAATATACATGCCGCCTGCGTGCGAACTAGATGCATGATTCCCCATTGTAAAAAACCGCGAGGTTTTAAGGTAGAGCGAGGAGTCGTACTAGGGAAGGTCCCGGTTTTACTACCCTGTCGTTATGCTGCCGAAATTTTGAATAATATTCATGTGTTAGAATTATTTTCCTGTGTTGAAATTATATTCGTCTGTTGAATAGAAAACCTTCATGTGTTGAATAGAAATTCGTTCGTTGAATCATATTCATGTGTTGAATGGTATTCGTGTTTTGAATAAATTGTTTTAACAATAAAAATCACATTTTTACTCTATATATACAAAGTATAGAAAACCTTCATGTTTTGAATAGATATTCATTCGTTGAATTGAAATTCATGTGTTGAATGGTATTCGTGTTTTGAATAAATTGTTTTAACAATAAAAATCACATTTTTACTCTATATATATAAACTATAGAAAACCTTCATGTGTTGAATTGAATTGAAATTCATGTGTTGAATGGTATTCGTGTTTTAAATATAAAAATCACAGTTTTACTCTATATATATAAAATATAGAAAACCTTCATGTGTTGAATCAAAATTCATTCGTTGAATTGAAATTCATGTGTTGAATGGTATTCATATTTTGAAATAAATTGTTTTAAAATAAAAATCATATTTTTATTACCTATATGAACTATATAAAATAATCTCGTTTTGAAATAAATTGTTTTATAATAAAAATCATATTTTTATTACCTATACGAACTATATAAAATAATCGTGTTTTGAAATAAATTGTTTTACAATAAAAATCACATTTTTACTGTACACAGGAGTTGTTAAAAATAGTGAAGTGTCGAAGTGAATGTTTGTTGGATAAAAATATAATTTTTATCAAATGTATGAAAAGAATATAGCTTTGAAATTGAAGAATCGGTATATATATATATAAATAGAATTAAAATATATCGAATAACGAAGCTGCAGTTCGTATTTTGAAACCGTGATTTCAAACGATTAGTGTGGAAGATCCGACCATCGGATTTTCCCGAAACCGCAACCGTTGGGTTCGCTTTGGAAATATCTTTCCATCGGCACCAACTTTGTAAAAAATCCAATGGTGGGATTGTCTGGAATGTTTAATTCAAATCTGAAGAAAAACAGCGCCAGAATCGATTATATTTTTATATATATAAATATATATATATAAATATATATATATAATTGTATTAAATCGAATAACGACGCTGCAGTTCGTATTTTGAAATCGAAACTTCAAACGATTATACCGGAAGATCCGACCGTCGGATTTTCCCGAAACTGGAACCGTTGGATTCGTTTTGAAAAGATCTTTCTAATGATGTAAATTTTGCGAAGATCCAACGGTTAGATTTTCAGATATGTGTAAATCAAATCTGAAGAAAAACAGCGCCACGGCCGCGTTATCGCCCGACACGTCGTTTTGAATAAATAGGCTATTTTTAAATAAATAAAAATAGCGATAAATCGTTATAAAATATTATAAACAATATGGATGTGAAATTTAGAAATTAACTTAAGGTTGGCTAAGTCGAATGGTTTCCTGGGTGTTGATCTGATGTTGGTTTCGGCGTTTGGAGTTAATATTTGGGAAATCGTTCTCTTACTGATTGACATTTAGTGACTAATGAATTGAAATGATGCGTATGTATGTTAGTGTTGCACTTGTTTATTATATACACGAGTTGCTCAGAAAGACCGGGTTTATCCCATTCTGAATAACTGAATCGACGATAAGAAGTCGAAGATGAAGACGGGAGTTGAAGACCGATCTTCACCTCATTTGGATGGTCACTGAGGTCCTGATTGGGAGGCATCCCGAAATATGGATAATTAGTGGTGATCGTCCGGACGTACGTGGAAATCGATGGATATGCGAGATATTTAGTGCCTCCAGTTTCGTTCCGACCCAGAACGGAATTGCAAATGGACTGTGTGTCTGACAATGGAATTCATTCTGTGCGATTGATAACCATCAGTTGCATGGTGTGAACTGCCGGTGTGGCATGCTAAGATGTAGTGAACAGGGCTTCTGTTGAAAAGCAAAGTCTTGTGATTGATGATCAAAGCACCGCCTGTGTGGCATAGCTTTGTGTATAACTTGAATTCGTGAGCCTCACACCCCGATATGAACCAGAAACGGGAGAGGACATCAGGGAGGGCCTGCATTTCTTTCTAGCTAGGAGTTGTGTCAATGTTTTTACACGGCCTGACATTTTACTTATGTGGATGATGGATAGTGAGGCGCCTCGGTTTTATCAGTCGATCCGGGACCGATGGAGTCATTCGTTGGCTCATTTATGTCTCATAGGGCGGGAAGACGTAGTGTTCAGGCATAATAATCCACATCGGTGGACCGGCCCAGACGATCCAGGTGGCAGTTGCGGCTGTTCCTGAGACATGGGCTAGATTGTCTCGAATTCGGTAAGGACTATCTTTTGCCTTGGTTCATGACGGAAATCCAATTTCCAAATACATGACTGTGCGTTTTTGATTGTATACCTATATATGGCGACATAGTGGCATGGGACGCTCATGTCGTCTATGATTGATAGTTATGATTCGAAATTGTTTTTGAAACATATAAACACTAGTAGTAATATCAAATGCTTTTGTTTTATTTGTATCAAGCATATTTTGGCCATTATAAGGTAAAACTCTATCCTCCGGTTTGCGTTGCATTGTGTGATGGGAACCTAGTCTTATAATGGCTTCATTTTTATAAAAAGCATTGTGATGTTTAAAAGAATGATCTGTTTTAAAGCACTGGCAATCCAATGGAGTAAACCCGTTCCACGAAAGTGGCATGGTCCTGTGATTAGCCATATTTTAAATGTGTTCAGTAGATTTCTCATACCAGTCCCATGACTGACTCGTAGTTTGTTTCATTTTCAAACTTAGGTGCCCCTTTTTCTACACGGGTAGCCTTGTATTCAGGTTTTTGCTGGCTTTCTCTGGATAGCTGGAGCTGAAGATGGATTCTGTCATTTATTTCTTTTTATGTTGTTCAGCTCCTATTGTACATTATGTTTGTTTTCCGCTGTTGACATATATGTATAGCTGAATTGTATTTGTACTAAGTATGATCCTGTATACTGTGTAATTCTGATGATTACGTTTATCCAGTATATTCTATTGTTCATTATCTAGTGTATTTATTTATTTCTGTTCTGCTGTTATCTGTTTCTGTGTTATATTCCAAAGATTACCCTTGCCACCGTCAGTACGGGGTTTGGGTCGTCACACGTGGTATCGGAGCTTTGGTTAAGTTTAGTTCTGGAATATAACATATTAACGAACTCGTGAGAAATAGAACCAGTAGTGTTCTAGGATGGGTAACTCATTACAGATAGGATCAGTAATATCCTAGTATGAGTAGCAGAATGAAATAACACCTTGATAGATGCATTTACATTCATGTATTTGTCTCTATAATTTGAAATATCTTTTCTGTGATGTAACACCCCGTAATTCTGTAACACTAGGATTCACAAATCAAGGCAGAATTAAAATTTAAGATCAAAATCAAGGGAAACAGGCTGCGCCACTGCGTTCGTCTCGGAATTCCGCATGAAAACGAGTCCAAGTTTGCGTAAATCGGAGTCCATATGAGGAAGATATGGCCTCCGGAAGATTCGGCGAAGTTTAAATTTCAAAACAGACTCAGAAGCGGGCTGGGCGGGAAATTTCCCGCCTAGGACCCAGGTCGACCAGGGTCGACCTGGGGGTCGACCTGGGTACCCAGGTCGACCAGGGTGTCGAACCCCCCATAGGTTGACCTGGGGGTCAACCTCCCCGCTTTTTCCAGATCTGCAGCCTGGTTCGTTTTTCTGTATCCGGACGCCATTCTGACCAGATTCGTTGACTTCTACACTATTAAAACACCCCTAGGCCTTATATTTTCTCCTCACAACTTCTCTATGCCTATACTCTGCTCTAATTCTAATTAAATAAGAAAATAATACGAAAATCCAAGACAAGGTTATGCTGCTCAAGTTTGTCAAGAAGAGTTTCGAATCAAGATTAAAGCTTCAAGATAAGAATCAAAGGCTAACTCAAACGATTTCGAGCAATGTCGCACGAATCATAGCAACGCCATCTTTCTATTCTAAAAACCGATCAATGTTAGTCGGTTACTTTTTAGATTTGAACGTTTTCTCTTTTCGTGACATGAAATTAAAGGAATAAAAGAATATGCCAAAACTTTCTATTCGAATCAGTGCTTATATCTTTGGACCTAATTAAGAACTGTTATGATTCGAGGACCAATAAGACTGTGACTCTGAAACTATGGACCTTAAAACCATATGCCTCTTTGACTATGAACATTGCCTATGACTATGAACACTGCCTATGACTGTGACTCATGGCTATGAGAATTATTTCCTTGACTATGAATACAAGCCTATGCCTTTGATTAGGAAACATAAACTATTGCCTATGACAAAACAAGGACAACTGTGATTAAACACCTATAATTCATGACTAGGAAAGTGTTGCTTAATTTTTGTGACTATGAAATTGGGTCTAAACCTGATTATCTATTCTGTCTATTCTTGGTTTTCTTTGGTTTTAGATCTAGGGAATTTACCTATTAAGTTAGGTCTACCCATGTTCTTGAACCTACGTCGTTATTCAACCCTTTTTATGTCATAAGATTTTCAGACCTATAGGCCTTTGATGTTTTAGATCAATTTCAGTGTAATTCGTTAGGTATGTAATTAGTAAATTATCATTTTATGCCAGTTATTATGTCTATCTTTTTCATAGCATCTTTGGTTCATTCCCTATTTTCTACGAATCTAGATTTATCTATAATCTAGATTGAATCACGATTATACGAACGGTGGGAATACGATTTGGGCAAAATATGAAATTTACTAAAAACGTAGTTTTAAACATGGAAATTGGCATAAATTGGGAACATTTATTATGGCATGTTCATAGAAATGCAAATTGGCTAAATTTGACATGAATTATAGGATGTGTAATTTGAATCTAGTATTGACTTGTAAATTTAGTATTTACATGAATTGTGAACTAGAATAATAAGTCTAGTTTGACATGAACTGTAATTAGAATGTTAAACCAGAATTGGATTAGCTAATTTGGCATAATAAGTATATTGGCATAAATTTGAAATTGGCCATAATTATGAGTAATTTTCATGTTTAGCAAAATCATGGTTTGTGACACTTAATTTGGTATAGTTTACATACCAAAAAGGCATAAATATGATATAAAGGGGAAAATGGACCATAAGAATAAGTGTTGACAATTTACATTAAAAGAGTAATTAGGAAATAAGTAAATTAGGAATGATTTACTTATAGAATTTGTTCTAAATGAGAAAATGAAAATTTAGACAAATTAAAGGTTTTATTAATGACATCTCTTTAATAACACACCAGAAAGTTCAAGGGTGACAGAGAGGATAGTGTCTAGGCTTGGGTTTGGAAAATACAAGTTTCCTGCTCTACCTGGCTATCCCTAACTGATCCGACGGACGGGATGGTTACTTTCAAAACCTGATTTGAAAATTAATCAAAACCCCTTTGAACTTAGAAAACACGAATATGCCTAACCCGAGGTTAGACTGAGTTGCGATGTAAACCTGCCCGGAACCAACCGACACATCCAGTAATCGCAACAATATCTTTCTAATGTGAGTGGTCGCGGCTTTAATTTATTTAGTTAAAGCTAGAACATGAATGGTAGGGTTAAGTTAACTAAGACACTTAACCAATTCAACATGATAACCAGACCGGTGAGTGGGGTTAGGTTCATACATACACTTAACAAAGTTAAGCTAGAATGGGAGGGTTAAGTCCATAGGAACACTTAACCAACTTAACACAGTTAAGCTAGAATGGGAGGGCTAAGTCCATAGGTAAACTTAACCAACTTAACATGGTAACAAGACAAGATTTGTAGGGGTTAAGTAACTAAGAAAACACTTAGCCAAATTAACATGTTAACTAGACTAGGAGGTGGGGTTAAGTAAAGTTAATACGCTTAGCCAAATTAACATGTTAACTAGACTAGAGGTTGGGGTTAAGTAAAATTTAATACACTTAGCCAATTTGATATGTTAGCTGGACTAGACCGTAGGGTTAAGTAAACTTGAGCACTTAACCATCAGATTGTGATAAAGGAATTGGGTTAAGTTTAAAACATGAAGGGATAATACTTAATCATTAATAACATGTTAGTTAAAACAAACGGGCAAGGTTAAGTTAAAAAGGAACACTTAACCAATACAGGATGAATGGGTAGGGTTAAGTAATAAGAAATACTTAACCAATATAACTTGGTTTGTGATAGGGTTAAGTCAACATGAATTACTGATAACACTTAACCAGTTTAACAGGATAAATGAAGAGGGTTAAGTTAGCTTGAATTGACTAATGACACTTAACCAATCCAAATTGCCGGAAAGAGAACTAAGTAGTAAACCTTAGTTAAAAGGAGCTAAGTAGTAAACCTTAGTTAAGAAAACAATGATTCTGGAAACTAAGTGGTAAACCTTAGTTAGTAAAACTAAGTAGTAATTCGTAGTACAACACGGGAAGGAACGAATGCCCGTCTGAGTAAAAAGAAGGCTCCAACGAATTGGGTTACGAAGCTCGAGGCTTCGAGGGGACGTGAGGCTACTCTTGGTATCCCTCTGTGAGGCTGCAGATGATCCTTCTGGGCTCACAGAGGTTAAGGTCTGCGTTAGAAGAACCAGGGGTATGCCTTGGTTGCAATATATGGCAACCTAAAGACTAGGATGGACCGGCGTGAGTCGGCGAGAAAACGGTAGCTCTGTGATAGCAACTCGTCGTCTACCATCCATCTTGAGTCGGTCGAGATACATGAAGCGGAAAGGCGGAGAACTCCAAAAGACCATAAACTTGCTATCTAGTTATGGGTGAGGATGGCCATAGGTTAGTGGGGGCATAGGGGGCCTGCGTATAGTTCTCATTTTTCAAGGTGTGCCTTTCATTAGTTGAGGGAGGGGTCGAGTGGGACCATAGCCACTGGAATAAAAACAGACCTTAGCATTTGCATCGGAAGATATCTGAAAGCTCCCGACCGAGTTCTGTATTTCTTGATTTGCCCTGCCACAGGACTCGGGCCGCACATTACAGGACATGTGCATCTAGACAAGCGATAACGATTCGCAATACATGCGTGGGGAAGTATAGGAGCATATACCACTCTAGGTAGTGTGTCCTAGACTTGGGGGCATCGTTCGACAGGTAGCATAATCCCTAGTTGGACTAGGTGGCATAAACCCTAAATCCGAGAAGCGTTCAGCAGATAGCGTAAACTCTAGTTGAATCTAGAAAGCACTTGATAGAAAGCCCTAGATTAGATCTAGGTAATAAATAATAAACGTATGCCTGAAGGCAATGGAAACTACAGGGATTGGGATCACGTTATCGTTACTAGTTGGGACACTAGTTAGGTGGTGCAGAGATATAGAAACCAGTATAACAAGGAAATAGCGAAGCGGCAAAAGTATTAGAACATATCCATTTTATCTTATCTTAGCATATCTTGTGTTAATCTTGTCTAATCTTGCCAACCCTATCATCATGGTGTTATCTTGTATTCAGTTAATTCATGTCGTTTTGTTTTTCCATGTTCACATGTTAGAAGTTACTGAACTTACTCAGGCGTTATGTCTGACTCTATTTTTCTTTCGTCTTCTTTTCTTCTGTTCCCCCCCCCCCCAAGGTAGTAAAGAAGGAATAGTATAGCTCAGGTTAAGTTGGATTGTCACTTTTTCCCAGCTTGAAGATTTGTCGAAGTTTTGCTTGGATTCTCTTTTCAGATGCCATGGCTGGCTCTTGCTACATTGGGGAATATAAATGTTGTTTTATGTTTCTTTATTTTGTGAGGCAGATGATACTCTGATATTATAAAGAAATCGTTGTACAAACTATTTTATTAATAAAGCAAAGTTTTATTTTCCGCTGTTTAATTTTTGTCTGTCTTGTAATTTATCTGCATCTTTTACCCTAAATGCTCCACAGAACTTAGTGCATTCCCTTTGTGAGTGACACAAACGGATGTGGGGTGTTACACGTGGTATCAGAGCTGAAGGTTACCAGATCAGATAAAGGATTTGAAAAATTATTTTCAAAACGGTTTTAAAAGAAGCATTTTCAAGAGAAAAGATTTGTTTTAAAAGGCATATTCCCCAAAGCCATACGCACTATCTTTTCTTCCTCTGTTTGAATTCTTGTCTCCTTTTTTCTTGAGTCTCTGGGGCTCCTGGCTTTCTGGGAGGTAACCTCATCGATGAGCGAAGACGTGCCTGGCTTCCATCCATAGCCGTAGTTGTTTCACCTACGGCCAGTTTTCTTTCAAGCTTATAGGGTTTTCTGTACGATGGAAGCAGCTTTCGAGAGATTTTTCAACATGACTACACACGGAAGAGGATGAGGAATTCATGGATGTAGATTTGGCTCACAAAGGGGGAAGGAATTATAAAACCTAAGACAAGAGGAAGTATCTTTACTATGGTGTAATAGGGCATGTAATTAAGGGCCAAGGACAAGATTTTCAGAAGGGCAAGTACCTACTTTCGCCACCAAGCGTACCTAGGAGAAAGGTAGTAAAGTTCTGTTGAAAGAGTCTAGTTTTGTTGTTCGTACTCTTTCCTTTGATTTTAGCGCTTCGTATTTGTTCATATCCACTTCCATAGTTGAGTCTCTGCACCATAGTACTAGTATAGTAGAAAGATCCCACTAGATTCTTAAATCCAATTGGTGGTCTGACCAGTTTATTTTTGGTTAGTAGGGATTTGAGAATAGCTATCGAGTTTGCTTATATCATCTCACATAGATCGTCTAAATTCGGAGGAGATATTCCTTGGGTGCTTGTATGATATTGGTTTAGGCCTTTGGGGCATGTACTTGAGGAATGTCGAGTTCAACTAGGATGGTTTGCGTGAGAGATGAATAGTTGTGGTAGGCACTCTAAAAAGCACGTAGTGACCTTTTGACCCTCATAGTTAGGGCGTGATGGATAAGCTAAGAGGAGAGACCTCAAACCATCTTGGTATTTACACTTGGTATCATAGTTAACATCTGTTTATTTTGGAAACGGAGGTCAGAAACTTCACAATCGTGAAGTTAAATTAGTTAAGATACAGTGGAGTAAAGCTCAAGAACGCTAGATACTAGCGTCATACCCTTTTCCTTAAGGGTGCATCCTTGATTTCTTTTTGTAGGAGCTTTACGCATAATTGTTTCTCTCTTTCCAAAGTATATCCTCTAGGTCGTATCTTCGATCCTTAGGCAGAAACTCTTTTGGATGTAAACATGTATTTGAAACATGTTATGCTTGATGGTTGCGAGTGGTTGCTAATGGTTGCTCGTGAATGCATATACATACGTATTAGGCACTGGATCAGTTTGGACGCTTTCATATTGCATTTACAGATATGTATTTGTTTGTAAGTTGAACTCGATATGTTATCATATGGATGTCGCATATGGATGAATGGCTATGCACACATGTAGTAGCTACATAACTATGGATGCTTGCATACATGATTGGACGCATGGCACTGACATGATTCTCATTAAGGAGGTAAACTGAATCATTAGACTGCCGGATTTTGCATTAGATAAAGACATATACACACACTATGCATATGAACAGGAAAGCATTAGAAATCTTTTAAGGACAATGAATGCCTGTGATTGAATGGTTGAGTAGATGGGTGATTGGATGGTAGGACACATTCTTCCTAACTTGAAGATTTCGGGGACGAAATCCTTTTAAGTAGGGGAGAATGTAACACCCCGTAATTCTGTAGCAATAGGATTCACAAATCAAGGCAGAATTAAAATTTAAAATCAAAATCAAGGGAAACGGGCTGCGCCATTACGTTCATCTCGGAATTATGCATGAAAACGAGTCCGAGTTTGCGTAAATCGGAGTCCGTATGAGGAAGATATGGCCTCCGGAAGTTTCAGCGAAGTACAAATTTCAAAACAGAATCAGAAGCGAGCTGGGCGAGAAATTTCCCGCCCAGGACCCAGGTCGACCTGGGGGTCGACCTGGGTACCCAGGTCTACTAGGGTGTTGATCTCCCCTCCCCCATAGGTCGACCTGGGGGTCGACCTCCCCGCTTTTTCCAGATCTGCAGCGTGGTTCGTTTTTCTGTACCTGGACGCCATTCTGACCAGATTCGTTGACTTCTACACTGTAAAAACTCCCCAAGGCCTTAAATTTTCTCCTCACAACTTCTCTATGCCTATACTCTGCTCTAATTCTAATTAAATAAGAAAATAATACGAAAATCCAAGACAAGGTTATGCTGCTCAAGTTTGTCAAGAAGAGATTCGAATCAAGATTAAAGCTTCAAGATAAGAATCAAAGGCTAACTCAAACGGTTTCGAGCAACGTCGCACGAATCATTGCAACGCCATCTTTCTATTCTAAAAACCGATCAGTGTAAGTCAGTTACTTTTTAGATTTGAACGTTTTCTCTTTTCGTGACATGAAATTAAAGGAATAAAAGAATATGCCAAAACTTTCTATTCGAATCAGTGCTTATATCTTTGGACCTAATTAAGAACTGTTATGATTCGAGGACCAATAAGACTGTGACTATGAAACTATGGACCTTAAAACCATATGCCTCTTTGACTATGAACATTGCCTATGACTATGAACACTGCCTATGACTGTGACTCATGGCTATGAGAATTATTTCCTTGACTATGAATACAAGCCTATGCCTTTGATTAGGAAACATAAACTATTGCCTATGACAAAACAAGGACAACTGTGATTAAACACCTATAATTCATGACTAGGAAAGTGTTGCTTAATTTTTGTGACTATGAAATTGGGTCTAATCCTGATTATCTATTCTGTCTATTCTTGGTTTTCTTTGGTTTTAGATCTAGGGAATTTACCTATTAAGTTAGGTCTACCCATGTTCTTGAACCTACGTCGTTATTCAACCCTTTTTATGTCATAAGATTTTCAGACCTATAGGCCTTCGATGTTTTAGATCAATTTCAGTGTAATTCGTTTGGTCTATAGTTAGTAAATTATCATTTTATGCTAGTTATTATGTCTATCATTTTCATAGCATCTTTGGTTCATTCCCTATTTTCTACGAATCTAGATTTATCTATAATCTAGATTGAATCACGATTATACGAACGGTGGGAATACGATTTGGGAAAAATATGAAATTTACTAAAAACGTAGTTTTAAACTTGGAAATTGGCATAAATTGGGAACATGTATTATGGCATGTTCATAGAAATGCAAATTGGCTAAATTTGACATGAATTATAGGATGTGTAATTTGAATCTAGTATTGACTTGTAAATCTAGCATTTACATGAATTGTGAACTAGAATAATAAGTCTAGTTTGACATGAACTGTAATTAGAATGTTAAACCAGAATTGGATTAGCTAATTTGGCATAATAAGTATATTGGCATAAATTTGAAATTGGCCATAATTGTGAGTATTTGTCATGTTTAGCAAAATCATGGTTAGTGACACTTAATTTGGTATAGTTTACATACCAAAATACCAAATAGGCATAAATATGATATAGAGGGGAAAATGGGCCATAAGAATAAATGTTGACAATTTACATTAAAAGAGTAATTAGGAAATAAGTAAATTAGGAATGATTTACTTATAGAATTTGTTCTAAATGAGAAAATGAAAATTTAGACAAATTAAAGGTTTTATTAATGACATCTCTTTAATAACACACCAGAAAGTTCAAGGGTGACAGAGAGGATAGTGTCTAGGCTTGGGTTTGGAAAATACAAGTTTCCTGCTCTACCTGGCTATCCCTAACTGATCCGACGGACGGGATGGTTACTTTCAAAACCTGATTTGAAAATTAATCAAAACCCCTTTGAACTTAGAAAACACGAATATGCCTAACCCGAGGTTAGACTGAGTTGCGATGTAAACCTGCCCGGAACCAACCGACACATCCAGTAATCGCAACAATATCTTTCTAATGTGAGTGGTCGCGGCTTTAATTTATTTAGTTAAAGCTAGAACATGAATGGTAGGGTTAAGTTAACTAAGACACTTAACCAATTCAACATGATAACCAGACCGGTGAGTGGGGTTAGGTTCATACATACACTTAACAAAGTTAAGCTAGAATGGGAGGGTTAAGTCCATAGGAACACTTAACCAACTTAACACAGTTAAGCTAGAATGGGAGGGCTAAGTCCATAGGTAAACTTAACCAACTTAACATGGTAACAAGACAAGATTTGTAGGGGTTAAGTAACTAAGAAAACACTTAGCCAAATTAACATGTTAACTAGACTAGGAGGTGGGGTTAAGTAAAGTTAATACGCTTAGCCAAATTAACATGTTAACTAGACTAGCGGTTGGGGTTAAGTAAAATTTAATACACTTAGCCAATTTGATATGTTAGCTGGACTAGACCGTAGGGTTAAGTAAACTTGAGCACTTAACCATCAGATTGTGATAAAGGAATAGGGTTAAGTTTAAAACATGAAGGGATAATACTTAACCATTAATAACATGTTAGTTAAAACAGACGGGCAAGGTTAAGTTAAAAAGGAACACTTAACCAATACAGGATGAATGGGTAGGGTTAAGTAATAAGAAATACTTAACCAATATAACTTGGTTTGTGGTAGGGTTAAGTCAACATGAATTACTGACAACACTTAACCAGTTTAACAGGATAAATGAAGAGGGTTAAGTTAGCTTGAATTGACTAATGACACTTAACCAATCCAAATTGACGGGAAAGAGAACTAAGTAGTAAACCTTAGTTAAAAGGAGCTAAGTAGTAAACCTTAGTTAAGAAAACAACGATTCTGGAAACTAAGTGGTAAACCTTAGTTAGTAAAACTAAGTAGTAATTCTTAGTATAACACGGGAAGGAGCGAATGTCCATTTGAGTAAAAAGAAGGCTCCAACGAATTGGGTTACGAAGCCCGAGGCTTCTAGGGGACGTGAGGGTACTCTTGGTATCCCTCTGTGAGGCTGCAGATGATCCTCCTAGGCTCACAGAGGTTAAGGTCTGCGTTAGAAGAACCAGGGGTATGCCTTGGTTGTAATATATGGCAACCTAAATACTAGGATGGACCGGCGTGATTCGGCGAGAAAACGGTAGCCCTGTGATAGCAACTCGTCGTCTACCATCCATCTTGAGTCAGTCGAGATACGTGAAGCGGAAAGGCGGAGAACTCCAAAAGACCATATACTTGCTATCTAGTTATGGGTGAGGATGGCCATAGGTTAGTGGGGCATAGGGGGCCTGCGTATAGTCCTCATTTTTCAAGGTGTGCCGTTCATTAGTTGAGGGAGGGGTCGAGTGGGACCATAGCCACTGGAATAAAAACAGACCTTAGCATCTACATCGGCAGATATCTGAAAGCTCCCGACTGAGTTCTGTATTTCTTGATTTATTCTACCATAGGACTCAGGCCGCACATTACAGGACATATGCATCTAGATAAGCGATAACGATTCGCGATACATGCGTGGGGAACTATAGGATCATATACCACTCTAGGTAATGTGTCCTAGACTTGGGGGCATCGTTCGACAGGTAGCATAATCCCTAGTTGGACTAGGTGGCATAAACCCTGAATCCGAGAAGCGTTCAGCAGATAGCGTAAACTCTAGTTGAATCTAGAAAGCACTTGATAGAAAACCCTAGATTAGATCTAGGTAATAAATAATAAATGTACGCCTTAAGGCAATGGAAACTACGGGGATTAGGATCACGTTATCGTTACTAGTTGGGACACTAGTTAGGTGGTGCAGAGATATAGAAACCGGTATAACAAGAAAATAGCGAACCGGCGAAAGTATTAGAACATATCCAGTTTGTCTTATCTTAGCATATCTTGCGTTAATCTTGTCTAATCTTGCCAACCCTATCATCATGGTGTTATCTTGTATTCAGTTAATTCATTTCGTTTTGTTTTTCCATGTTCACATGCTAGAAGTTACTGAACTTACTCGGGCTTTATGTATGCCTCTGCTTTTCATTCGTCTTCTTTTCTTCCGTTCCCCCCCCCCCCCAGGTAGTAAAGAAGGAATGGTATAGCTCAGGTTAAGTTGGATTGTCACTTTTTCCCAGCTTGAAGATTTGTCGAAGTTTTGCTTGGATTCTCTTTTCAGTTGCTATGGCTGGCTCTTGCTACATTGGGGAATATAAATGTTGTTTTATGCTTCTTTATTTTGTGAGACAGATGATACTCTGATATGATAAAGAAATCATTGTACAAACTATTTTATTAATAAAGCAAAGTTTTATTGTCCGCTGTTTAATTTTTGTCTGTCTTGTAATTTATCTGCATCTTTTACCCAAAATGCTCCACAGAACTTAGTGCATTCCCTTTGTGAGTGACACTAAAGGATGTGGAGTGTTACACGTGACCTGACACTTGATCTGCTATTTGCAGAAGCACTAGAAAATGAGTGCCAGAAACAGAAGAAATAATACTGACCTGGATATAGAAGCTCTTTTTATGAAATATAGAAATCTGGGTGGAAAGCCGTTCTCGGGTGAAGAATCTATTATGAGAACACAAGATTGGATTCGTTCGGCTGAGAAAATCTTCGAAGGATTAAAGATGAGGGATGACCAGAAAAGATTACTGGCCTCCTGGGCTCTCAAAGATGAAGCTTTGTTATGGTGCGATTCAGTTATTAGGGACAATCCAGAAGGTGATATCACCTGGAATAGATTCAAAGTGATTTTCCTGGAAAGATTTACTCCTCCTAAAGCAATTGAACTGCTATGTGATGAATTTTCTTATCTGATACAAGGAGATATGAGCATTCCCGAATATCATAAGAAATTCGGTGAACTTTCTCACTTTGCCCCTCATCTAATTGAAAATCCGAAGATGAAGAATTTGAGATTTATCAACGGGCTTCAAAGAAAATACCAGAATAAAGTAATGGGGCATGTGTAACTTCCTTTTTCAGACATGATTTATTTGGCTTATCAGTACGAAGATCTAGACAAGAAAGGTATGTTACAGTACGAAGAAGAAGTCAGCTCTAGTAATAAAATTGAGTCTGAAACTGATCGTTCTGAGGCCAGCACAATGTCTGAGGTCAGTAAGGAGCCCAAAGTAAATCGAAAAAGGGCCAGATCCGAAAAAGAACCAGCAACGACTGCCATATGGAATAACTGCCATAAGCAAGGGCATTTGCAAGGAAATTGTAAGTCCTCGAAGAAACGAAAGAATGATGGATTTAAATCTGGCGAAAAGCTTCGGGAAAGTAGAGATTGCAATCTCTGCCAACAGGCTGGTCATGTAAAGCAAGATTGCTGGCTATTGAAAAAGACCAAAAAGGCTCAAGTAAATGAAGTAGCAGAAACTTCAGCACCCTGAGCTAGTCAGGGAAGATCTGATGTTTTAGAAGGAACGCTTACTGTCAAAAACATTCCAGTCAAAGTACTGTTTGACACAGGCGCGTCACGAAGCTTTATTGCAAAGAATGCAGTTAAGAAGTAGGATTTGAAATTGAGGAAGCTTAAAGAACCAATGACTGTCCAAAATCCGGTCGGGGGTTCCATCGATCTCAGTTGGGTTTGTGCAATACCTGTCTCTTTTTCCTGCTATAAATTCCCTACTATCTCTATCATCATGAATTTTACTGAATTCGATCTTATTTTGGGATTGGATTGGCTAACCAAATATGAAGCCGAGGTTAGATGCGCCGAAAGAGTTGTTACGACAAAGATTAAATCAGTGATTTATATAACCATTCCCTGTGAAGGTCAGAATTCTAATAGAAAAGACTTCTGGGCAGCTTTGGATGTTTCTCCTACTCAAATAGAAAATATCCCTGAAGTCACAGAGAATATTCCCGACCTCATAAAAGATATTCCTGTCGTCAAGAACTATGCGGATGTGTTCGAAGAAGTTGTTCGCTTACCTCCGCAAAGAGAAATTGATTTAAAAATTGCTTTAATTCCGAATGCAAGGCCGGTAGTTCACGCTATTCGAAGAATGTCCTTGAAAGAGAAAGAGGAATTAGACAATCAAACACGACAGTTCGTATGGAAGGGTCTGATCAGGCCTAGTTTCTCTGAATGCGGAGCAACATTGGTGTTTGTCCAAAAATCTGATGGTACTCTGCGTCTATGTGTGGATTATCACGATTTGAACAAGTAGACGATAAAGGACAAATATCCATTGCCGCGAATCGATGATTTATTGGACCATCTGAATGGAGAACAAGTATTTTCAAGGATGGACCTAGCTACAGGCTTCCATCAACTTCGAATTGCCGAAGAGTGTGTTCCAATTACAACATTCAGAGGTCTTGACTTATTCTACGAGTGGTTAGTAATGCCATTCGACTTATGTAACGCTCCAGCCTACTTCATCGATTTGATGAATAGAGTGTTCAGAGGGGTTTTGAATAAATTTGTTCTGGTTTTTATTGACGATATTCCAATCTTCTCTAAATCAAAAGCCGAACATGAAAAGCATTTGGAACAGGTTCTGGAAATCCTCAGAAGGAATGTATTAAAAACCAAACTATCCAAATGTATATTCTGGCAAGATGAAGTGAAATTTCTAGGCCACGTCGTATCGAAAGAAGGAATTGCTGGGGATCCAAGCAAAATCACAGCTATTCAAAACTGGAAACAGCCTGGTACTCCTATAGAGGTTCGCAGTTTTCTTGGATTGGCTAGTTATTACCGGAAGTTCATTAAAAACTTTTCGAAGATATCTGGTCACTTAACGAAGCATACAAAGAAGCACTCTAAATTCAAATGGACCCCAGAATGTGAGGAGGCTTTTGAAGAGCTAAAGTTAAGATTAACGACTGCTCCAGTGTCAACCATTATTGACGGCAATAAGGATTTAAAAGTCTGGACAGTTGCCTCTAGAGAAGGCCTTGGCGCAGTGTTAATGCAAAGGGGTCAAGTGATTGCTTATGCTAGCCGTCAGCTGAAGCCGCACGAGAAAAACTACGTCACTAATGATCTTGAGTTGTTGGCTATCGTATTCTCTTTGAAAATCTGGAGACACTATCTTCTGGGTGAGAAATTCGAGCTATATGCAGAGCATCAGTCGTTAAAGTATCTGTTCACTCAGAAAGACTTGAATCTGAGGCAGCAACGTTGGCTAGAATTCCTTGCAACATACGATTTTGAGATTATATACACTCCAGGGAAAGCCAATGTCGTGGCCGATGCGTTAAGCCGAAAGAATGAAATGATCGCTAGTTTTATCATTGCAACTTCTTTGATTGACAAGATATCGGCTCTCCAAAAGGACGACCAATTTATTAAAGGAATGAGTCAGCGAATTCGTGAAGGCAATGCTCCGGATTTCCAGCTCGATAGCGAAGGGATTCTGAGATTACAAGGACGAATTTGTGTTCCAGAAATTCCTGAACTCAGAAGAGATGTGCTTGATGAATGCCACAAATCTAAGCTCAGTATCCATCCGGGTGTGAGTAAAATGTATAACGATATCAAGCGAACACTCTGGTGGGAGTCGTTAAAAAGAGACATCTCGATATATGTTAGTCGATGCCCTACTTGCTAGCTAGTCAAAAGCGACCAACAAAAACTTGCTGGATTATTACAACCGCTAGCCGTTCCTAGTTGGAAGTGGGAACATATTTCCATGGACTTCATAGATGGTTTGCCCAGAACCAGAAAAGGAAATGACAATATTTGGGCGATCGTAGATCGCTTCACGAAGGCCGCCCATTTCATACCTGTCAGATCAAACAGAACTGCTCAGAGTCTGGCGCAGATTTACTTCAAGGAAATTGTTAGACTGCACGTAGTGCCGCTCAGTATAGTCAGTGATAGAGATACAATATTTACTAGCAAATTCTGGGAGGCATTTCAAGTAGAGCTGGGAACAAAGCTGAACCTAAGCACCGCCTATCATCCTCAGACAGATGGTCAAACTGAGAGGGTGAATCGTATACTAGAAGATCCATTGCGGGCTTGTGTTCAAGATTTCGGTGGATCATGAGAAGATCATCTGCATTTGGCTGAATTCTCATATAACAACAGCTACCTGGCGAGCCTGACAATGTCACCATTCGAAGAGTTGTATGGTAGACCGTGCCGATCTCCTGCTTGTTGGGTCGAACTCGGTAATAGACTTGTGTTAGGGCCTGATATGATCCGAGAAGCGGCAGACAAAGTCGATTTTATTAAGAAACGATTACTCGTCGCTCAAAGCCGACAAAAGATCTATGCCGATAGGAGAAGAAGAGATATATCATTTGCTGTTGGCGACTATGTATATTTGAAAGTATCGCCGATGAGAGGAGTTATCTGGTTCGGTAAAACTGGGAAGTTGGCGCCCAAATTCATTGGTCCGTTTCCTATTCTGGAACGGATCGGGACTCTCAGTTATAGGGTTAAATTGCCAGATTGGTTGCCTGGAGTGAATGATGTATTTCACATATCACAACTTCGAAAGCACGTTTATGATCCAGACTTGATCGTGGAAGAAGCAGCTCAACAAGATATAGAAATTACTCCAGAATTAGCTGTGAGAAGAGAGCCGCTAAAGATTATCGGCAAAGAAACCAAAGAGCTGAGGAACAAGAAGGTTCACTTAGTCAAAGTGCAATGGAGTGGAGATCCGCGAGATTGTACTTGGGAAACTGAGGAGAGCATTCAGAAAGCCTATCCTAAGTGTCGAGTAGATATCTCTGATTGACTCCGGTGCAAGGTACATTTACCATACTTTGCATTACCAGTTAGTTCTCTACTCTGTTGTTATTTTCTTTCCATGGATGTGCACTTTTAATTCTATAGTCTGAATGATTTTAAAAGAGTATAGAAATTGATTAGTATATTTTTGAAAAGTTAAAAACAAATTGATTGCTGTTTGTGTTGTGTGATAGTAGATTTGATTAATTAAAATTATTGAAACGATAGTTAATTTAATCAATAATTGGATGAATGGTAGGATTTATTCGATTAACTCACACATTGAACTGATTTAAAAATAGATAGAAATATATACATGTGCATATATATGTTTGAACAAATAATTGGATAGCTGTTGAATAAAGAATTTATTTGTGTGCCCGGGGAATAGGTAAACCTTAATGAGTTGGATGCGAAATATTATTATATCAACTCCTGTGAATGCCATTGGATGCGGAGTGCTGGTTATTTTGTGTGTAATCATAAACATCTCCATAGGATAGAAATAATTAATTTTGAACTACATTACATGGCATACTCCTGGAAGATAGGCATACTTCATCATATACCACATAAGCATTTGGAGCTTGTGTGACGAGGTGGAAGATTTACCATACGAGCGAGAGGCTTGTTTGGCGATGACTATATTTTACAGGTGGAACTGATGACTGATATGGGCTATTTAAATTGTAACGATAAAATTGCCAGATTAATAAAAACCCCACACGGGTCTAGAGTTGACAATAATCACGTCTCTCTAGTCATTAGATACGGCACATGGATTATTTATTTCCCACACGGGACGAGGTGTCGAGGATTTATCCTCTGGAGCAATTAAAATACACACTCCCTCAGGCTTTGACAGGGTGATGAGAATTTATTCTCTGGAGTTATTATCTATACACGCTCCCCTGTAAACACCAGATTATATCACTATAAATATGTGTATGCTTATTAGGATTTATTGGGTACCTAATACGTCCCAATAAATTTCCAAACCTCTCCCCATACAAAGGAGGTTATGGCGAAATTTTTCGAAAATTCCGGGTGTTAGCCAAATTTTTGAAGAATTTGAAAATTCTCAGAAACTGAAAGGTTGGAGAATGGAAGCCTGATCGAACGTAGAGTTGATTAATCAAACCACTTTCGACTTTGTTCCTTTTCGAGGACGAAAAGTTTTAAGTAGGGGAGATTGTAACGACCCGGAAAATCTGAACCAATTTAAATTTTTTAAATTGGCTAAAATAGTGGATTATAAATATTTAAAATAAATATTTTAAATAATAACATTGAAAAGTAAGTTTGAATCAACATTTGAAAGCGAATATAATTAATTCTAACTATAAACAAGGCCTGAAAAGGCGCAGCAGTTTCAAAAATTGAATTCAAACTTTGTCGGACTGTACCGGGTGCAAAACAAAACGGATTTGAGTGAAACAAAAAATATTTAAATCTGTTAGTGAATACCTTTCTAACGAATCTGAAAAATCGAAGTATCATAGCGGAAAGCAAAAGTTATGGCCAAATGAATTTTCAGAAAGGTCGCTATGGAATTTATATAGCCCGTGAAATTGGCCATTTTGCAAACGACCTCGGAATTCGACGAAACCACTTTTGTTGGATCCGGGATGTGAAGTTATTGCTAGGTTTCAAATTTCATAATTATTGAAGCTAGTATGTGAGCGTGGCAAAGGAAAACGTGTTTTGGTCAATTATAGTTAAATTGGATCGACCAAAAATGGGCCTTTTTGCAAACGGTCTCAGAATTCGACGAAACTAGTTTTGTTGGGACTGTATCGTCAAAACATAGCCAGATTTATTTTTCTGAAATTTTTCGAATCAGTTTGTGGCCCTGGCAAATTGAAATGTACGTTCAAATCAAATATTGAACGTTTTATATTTTAATTTGAAGGAAAACTGACTGAAACATTCGAATGGGCCTTCGAAACATATTCCATTGTGTTCAGAATGGGGGTAAAACGCTAGGGACGACAGTCGTTGGGTTTGGATTGGAGGTCGTGTCAGAAGACCCTTTTTAAAACCCCCCGGACAATCAAATTATTTCTTTCATAATTTTAAAAATAAAAAAAATCGAAAAAACCCTTTTATTCCCCCCCCCCCCCCCTACTGATGGCGCTGCTTGCTCCATACTTCCTGGCCCATTTCCGGCCGCTCCGATCAACAAACCACCCCGCTCCAGTTAAGTTTTTTGTTCGCCTTGCCCTCCTCTTCAGATCAACCTCAGCCTCACCACCTCTCGTCGCGCCGCCAGTGAGCATCACCTCCGAGAACGTCGAGGGTTTGAGCCGCCGCCGCCACCTGATCTTGCCGTCGAACTGAGGGAAAGTGCCATCGTCGGAGAGTTCTTTCCAAGTTTGGCAGCGTGGTCAAATCCGATTCCATCATCGTGCAACAGATTTTGTTGAAAATCGAAACCTAGTTTCGAATCAAAAACGAGGTATACGGCTATATTAATTTTTAACAGTTTTAACACCTTTAAACCGTTGCAAACTTTGAAAAATCATATCTTTTTCATTTCTTGTCGAAATTCAGTGAAACAAGAGACAGTGGACTCGTGTGGACGTCTTCTACATTCTAGAAGAGACTGCATATTTTTCTGAGCCTTCTACTATTTTTGGTGGAGTGGAACCCAATGTGAGATTTCTAATTTAGAAACGATATGGAAAATGATGATGTATAAATTATATAGTCGATGTATGAGTTATATAAGCATTGTACACCTCTTGTATAAGCATTGTATAAGTTGTACGTTCGATGTATAAGTTGTATATGCGTTGTAAAAATTATATGTGTTGAAATAGAAGTGAAATGCTATATATATATATATATATATATATATATATATATATATATATATATATATATATATATGCCCCTCGTCCACAAACCATGGACGATATTTATTGGTTGTGATTGGTGTGAAAATTGATTGATAGCGAATGGTTGATTGAAATTGTTTGTGGTTGAGATTGATTGATTGTGGTTGAAAAACGCCCGTTTGTGGTTGAGAAATATTTGGTTGAAACCACATAGGATTAGTTTGTGGAAATGAAATAAATATACATGCCGCCTACGTGCGAACTAGATGCATGATTCCCCATTGTCAAAAACCGCGAGTTTTTAAGGTAGAGCGAGGAGTCGTACTAGGGACGGTCCCGGTTTTAACTACCCTACCGTTATGCTGCCGAAATTTTGAATAATATTCATGTGTTAGAATTATTTTCCTGTGTTGAAATAATATTCGTCTGTTGAATAGAAAACCTTCATGCGTTGAATAGAAATTCATTCGTTGAATCATATTCATGTGTTGAATGGTATTCTTGTTTTGAATAAATTGTTTTAATAATAAAAATCACATTTTTACTCTATATATACAAACTATAGAAAACCTTCTTGTGTTGAATAGAAATTCATTCGTTGAATTGAAATTCATGTGTTGAATGGTATTCGTGTTTTGAATAAATTGTTTTAACAATAAAAATCACATTTTTACTGTATATATACAAACTATAGAAAACCTTCATGTGTTGAATCGATATTCATTCGCTGAATTGAAATTCATGTGTTGAATGGTATTCGGGTTTTAAATATAAAAATAACATTTTTACTCTATATATATAAACTACAGAAAACCTTCATGTGTTGAATCGAAATTCATTCGTTGAATTGAAATTCATGTGTTGAATGGTATTCATATTTTGAAATAAATTGTTTTATAATAAAAATCATATTTTTATTACCTATATGAACTATATAAAATAATCTCGTTTTGAAATAAATTGTTTTATAATAAAAATCTTATTTTTATTACCTATATGAACTATATAAAATAATTGTGTTTTGAAATAAATTGTTTTACAATAAAAATCACATTTTTACTATACACAGGAGTTGTTAAAAATAGTGAAGTGTCGAAGTGAATGTTTGTTGGATAAAAATATAATTTTTATCAAATGTATGAAAAGAATATATCTTTGAAATCGAAGAATCGATATATATATATAGAGAGAGAGAGAGAATTAAAATATATCGAATAACGAAGCTGCAGTTCGTATTTTGAAACCGTGGTTTCAAACGATTAGTGCGGAAGATCCGACCATCGGATTTTCCCGAAACCGCAACCGTTGGGTTCGCTTTGGAAATATCTTTTCAACGGCACCAACTTTGTAAAAATCCAACGGTTGGATTCTCTGGAATGTTTAATTCAATTCTAAAGAAAAACCATGCCAGAATCGATTATATATATATATATATATATATATATATATATATATATATAATTATATTAAATCGAATAACGACGCTGTAGTTCGTATTTTGAAATCGAAACATCAAACGATTATACCGGGAGATCCGACCATTGGACTTTCTCGAAACTGGAACCGTTGGATTCGTTTTGAAAATATCTTTCTAATGATGTAAATTTTGTGAAGATCCAACGGTTAGATTTTCAGATATGTGTAAATCAAATCTGAAGAAAAACAGCGCCACGGCCGCGTTATGGCCCGATGCGTCGTTTTGAATAAATAGGCGATTTTAAAATAAATAAAAATAGCGATAAATCGTTATAAAATATTATAAACGATATGGATGTGAAATTTAGAAATTAACTAAAGGTTGGCTAAGTCGAATGGTTTCCTGGGTGTTGATCTGATGTTGGTTTCGGTCTTCGGGGTTAATATTTGGGAAATCGTTCTCTTACTGATTGACGATTAGTGACTATTGAATTGAAATGATGCATATTTATGTTAGTGTTGCACTTGTTTATTATATACGCGAGTTGCTCAGAAAGACCGGGTTTATCCCATTCTGAATAACTGAATCGACGATAAGAAGTCGAAGATTAAGACGGGAGTTGAAGACCGATCTTCACCTCGTTTGGATGGTCACTGAGGTCCTGATTGGAAGGCATCCCGAAATATGGATAATTAGTGGTGATCGTCCAGACTTACGTGGAAATCGATGGATATGCGAGGTATTTAGTGCCTCCGGTTTCGTTCCGACCCAGAACGGACTTGCAAATGGACTGTGTGTCTGACAATGGAATTCATTCTGTGCGATTGATAACCATCAGTTGCATGGTGTGAATTGCCGGTGTGGCATGCTAAGATGCAGTGAACAGGGCTTCTGTTGAAAAGCAAAGTCTTGTGATTGATGATCAAAGCACCGCCTGTGTGGCGTAGCTTTGTGTATAACGTGAATTTGCGAGCCTCACACCCCGGTATGAACCAGAAACGGGAGAGGACATCAGGGAGGGCCTGCGTTTCTTTCTAGCTAGGAGTTGTGTCAGCGTTTTTACACGGCCTGACATTTTACTTATGTGGATGATGGATAGTGAGGCGCCTTGGTTTTATCAGTCGATCCGGGACCGATGGAGTCATTCGTTGGCTCATTTACGCCCCATAGGGCGGGGAGACGTAGTGTTCAGGAATAATAATCCACATCGATGGACTGGCCCTGACGATCCAGGGGGCAGTTGCGGCTGTTCCTGAGACATGGGCTAGATTGTCTCGAATTCGGCAAGGACTATCTTTTGCCTTGGTTCATGACGGAAATCCAATTTCCAAATACGTGACTGTGCGGTTTTGATTGTATACCTATATATGGCGACATAGTGGCATGGGATGCTCATGTCGTCTATGATTGATAGTTATGATTCAAAATTGTTTTTGAAACATATAAACACTAATAGTAATATCAAATGCTTTTGTTTTATTAGTATCAAGCATATTTTGGCCATTATAAGGTAAAACTCTATCCTCCGGTTTGCGTTGCATTGTGTGATGGGAACTGAGTCTTATAATGGTTTCATTTTTATAAAAAGCATTGCGATGTTTAAAAGAATGATTTGTTTTAAAGCATTGGCAATCCAATGGAGTAAACCCGTTCCACGAAAGTGGCGTGGTCCTGTGATTAGCCATATTTTAAATGTGTTGAGTAGATTTCTCATACCAGTCCCATGACTGACTCGTAGTTTGTTTCACTTTCAAACTCGGGCGCCCCTTTTTCTACACGGGCAGCCTTGTATTCAGGTTTTTGCTGGCTTTCTCTGGATAGCTGGATCTGAAGATGGATTCTATCATTTATTTCTTTTTATGCTATTCAGCTCCTATTGTACATTATGTTTGTTTTCCGCTGTTGACATATATGTATAGCTGAACTATATTTGTACTAAGTATGATCCTGTATATTGTGTAACTCTGATGATTACGTTTATCCAGTATATTCTATTGTTCATTATCCGGTGTATATATTTATTTCTGTTCTGCTATTATCTGTTTCTATGTTATATTCCAAAGATTACCCTTGCCACCGTCAGTACGAGGTTTGGGGTCGTCACACCCTTTTCCGAGTAAACTATACTCGATAATCTCTCCTTCGAATAAACTATATTCGATAACTCTCTTCTTCGAATAAATTATATTTGATAACTCTCTTCGAATATTTAATATTCAACTACTCTTATTTGATACACTCTAATTCAAATAACTAATATTCGATTACTCTTATTCGATTAACTCTAATTCGAATAACTAATATTCGATTACTCTAATTCGATTAACTCCAATTCGAATAACTAATATTCGATTAACTCTAATTCGAATAATTATTATTCGACGAACTCTAATTTGATTGACTCTAATTAATTAACTCTAATTCGATTGACTCTAATTGGAATAACTAATATTCAATTAACTCTAATCGATGAACTCTATTTCCATTAATTGATATTATCTTAACCCTAATTCCTATCTTATTCAAATTCCCATTTGAATTGATTTTTCAAATCCCAATTTTCCTTTAAAATGTTTTAATTTATAAAATAACTATTTTAATCCATTATTCACATCGAATGTGAATAATATTTCTTATATATATCAATTCAATTTGATTTCATATTTAAAAATAATATTCCATTTCTGAATTCTATTTATACTTTTATTTGTAGAATTATTCATACGAAATCCCCTTTTTAGTACTAACACATAAATCTCATTTATAATCCCCTTTATAAATGCAATATTCAGGTTCTATTAAAAATATCGTGTTAAAACTGATTTCTAGTTCTCTATGTAAATTCAGACTTTTATTTTTATTTATCTAATGAAAAATATTTTCCTTAATTTACAAACACCGTTTATAAAAGATTCTTCTCAAATTTTATCTGTTAAAACAGATTTCTATTTAATTCTACTTTGAATAAATCTTTTCCCTTTATCTGTTAAAAACAGATTTCCATTTAATATTTATTTTCCACTTATTTCCTTTTATAAAATTCTATTCATTTTATAAATATTTCCTTTTCAGTTTTATTTGTTTTACAAATATTTCCTATTTCATTCTATTTGTTTTACAAATATTTCTATTTCACTTCTACTTGTTTTCCAAATAATTCTTTTTATAAAATCCATTGATTTTATAAAATCCTCAAATTCAATATCCACTTTGAAATTCCTTTGTATAATTCTACTTATTTTCTAACTAAATATTGTTTTTTATAATTCTATTTATTTACTAAATAAATATTCCTTTTATATAATCCTCTTTATTTTATATAAATATTTCATTTATACACTTCTGTTTATTTTATATAAATATTTCATTTATATAATTCTATTTATTTTATATAAATATTTCATTTATATAATTCTATTTACTTATCTAATTATATAAATTTCCCAATTATTTTCTTTTATATAAAACCCATTGATTTTATATAAATTTTTTATTTTCAAAATACACTTTGAAATTTCCCTTTTTACTTTCCAGTATCACTTATGGTATTAAAATACCAAATCAAAAGGATCAATCATCATCCAAACACATATAATCAATAACAGATTATATACCACACCATATATCACAGTATATGAAAAACAGTATTATTAATATTGAGGAATTCAGTTGGATCCCTCCAACTTATTTCCCTGCATCCACAGATGTTAAACAATATAATTAACATCAACTTCATTTCAATATGAAATATTCTAATAAACAGAATCAATATTAGATTTGCGATTTATCTATATATATTTATATATATAACCATATCGATATTTTTAACTAATCCATTAGCTATTCAACAAACCAATCAACACACAACAATCAACCAATATTTATCAGTTCTAAAAATACGTTTTGAAAATATACACTGAGCAGAGTTAGTGAGTTTTACTCACCTTGGACGATCATGTTTAAATAACGATAAGTCTCGGTTGATGCAGATCAGACAATTTATTTCGCTATAAATTGTAACCAGCTCCAATTCACTCCCAGTCAGTTCCATTGTGCAACAACCATCCATACGATCCCAATGGATCCGACCATTCGTGATTCTGACAAAGTGACGAAGCTATGACTTATACAATTTATACAATCATTTAAATTAAATAAAAGTTTAGAATTAAATTTATTATTGGGCTAACCATTAAACTAAGGCTCATACCAAATTTCCAATACCCAAACTAGCATGCGTGAACACTACTCTTCCTTCGCTAAATCCTTGCTCCAGGAACCTGCTGTGTTCTACATTCGCACGATTGATTCTTTCCTCCACAATCCATCCACCATCCTTCCATTAACAATTCAATAAAAATCGCCTAAATTCATCTCTTCACGCCCTCTTTCTTTGCATGTTATTCTCGTTAAACTCAAACTTGGAAATCAAAACCCGTCGACAGCACTAACTCGCGCAACAGGAATTTCGATCGACACAAATGTTGATCAAATCCTTCCATACTTTGCAAGCAATAGCCATTTATCCTTTTGAACTCGATTTTGATCTCCAAAACATCAGTCCATGCCTCAGTCTCCTAAAATCTTAAGCCCTAACTCCTTAGACTCATGCTGTAATTTCTACATGATGGAAAATGGCATTCGAACTAGTTGAACCCTATATGGATGCGAAGAGAAGCTCTCGAGGATACCACAAACATTATTTTGAGATTTATAAAATTTTATGTGATTTTATCTTTAATTTACAAACCACGATTTTTCTTGGGGAGACTTTCCTGGTGGCGGCTCAATTTGTTTGACCACAGGAAAATGAGTTTATGGTTAGAAGGTGTGAAGGGGTACTTATAGAATGATTTAATAATTTTATATTCGGTTTTTATTTTAATATTTATGTTATCGCTGCTTGTATTTGCCTTCTAAAAATCCGTATGATCACATACGATAACCAAAAATCATGGAAATTAACATGTAACTACAGTTCGACATTAGAGACCCAACGAAACTTGTTTCGTCGATTTCAGACTTCGTTTGCTCACATAGGATATTGTTAAAGTCAAATTATCGATTGTTTTTTAGATTAAAATCCCTTTTGGCACATACTGACTCCAAAAATCACGAAAATTGAAATCTAATAATAATTTAATACTTTGAATCCAATAAAATTAGTTTTGTCGAAAACGGAGGTCGTCTGCAAAAGTGGTTATTTTTAAAGCTCTAAGTAAACCCATTTAAATATTAATATATTTAAAAATAATTAAATTAAATAAAAATAATTTAATATTATCATATATATTCACACAGAATGTTATCCATCTCCAAAATATACCCGTCTGCGTTTCCAAGTCAATATTTCAAATCCAGGTTAAATCTATATTCAATTTATATTGAAAAATCCATTTATAATTTAAATAAATCATTATAAATTATAACGAAATTCCATAGCGACTATTTGAAAACTTGATTTGGACATAACTCAAAAACTATATGACGAAATCTCAATTTTTCTCTTCCATAAGAACAATATAGTTCACCAGCTCCGAACGTTTCTTGTTTGACATAAATATGATTTAGAACGGGTATGTATATTCAATTAAAGTTTGAATCGCCAAATTACAAACTACCACGCCATTTCGAGCTCGATTATAATTATAATATAAATATACGTTCAAACTGATATTAATAAATAAACTCATTTATATAATTCAATTCTAAACTGAATTATATATTTTAAATTGTCCAATTCACACTATATTGCGAATTCTACTATTTTTGACTATTTCAGAAATTAAATATATTATTCTATTATTTATATTAATTGAATATTCAATATTATTTAGTTAAACGACCATTTAATTCACTAAATTACTATTTAAATAATTAAATAAATTAATTTTCACACTGTAAAAATACGGTTGTTAAATTCCAGAACCAACAAAAGTGGTCTCGTCGAAAACGAAGGTCGTTTGCAAAAATCGCTATTTTTAAGGGCTATATATTATATAAATTCCATAACGACTATTCTGAATTTTCAACCGAACATAACTTTTTATTCCCATTATGAAATCTGGATTTTTCACATTTGTTGGAAAGATATTTTCAAACAGATTCAAATATTTCTAGTTTTACTAAAATCCGATTTATTTTGAATCATGTACATTCATTTGAAATTTGAAATCGAATTTTCAAACTACCGCGCCATTTCCAGTTCCTTTTATAATAAAAATAAATATTTGTATCTAACTTCGATTTAAATAATTTTATACGTTATAATTCTTTTCAAAATAAGTTCTAGTCATTATTTTTTAAAATAAATCATTTTGAATATTCAAAATTCATTAAAATTGCCAAAATAAAATTTTTAAAGTGGTTCTGATTTTCTGGATTGTTACAGAAAACCTAAGTTTGGGGACAAAGCCTAAATCGGTAGATTGAGGAATTGCATGTTGTGAGATGCCTAGTAGATCCATATTTCTATTATTGGTTGTTGCTTATGCACTGGTATTCATGGGAGTAAACCCGTTCCGTGACATTCGACGTGGTCCCGCAATTCACCTAACTTTAAAATAAGTTTAATAACTGTTTTGAGTTCTCACACCAGTCCCATGACTGACTCAGTTTATTGTTTTCACCTAAACTCCGGGTGCCTATATTTACCACATGGGCAGCTAGTAGTTTTGTTTTTGCAAATTATTTCATTTAACAGGATTCTGGATCGAAGCTTAATGCTATGTCCAGAGCATTGATAGTCTTCCGCTGTGTTAGTTTATTTGTTTCCGCTGCATTATATTACATTTATTGTAAATTTAGTTTCGCTGTATATTATTTTCGATACTCTGATATTTTGTACTCTGATGTAACATTATTATGATGTTTATAAAAGTCTTCTATTGTTTATTCTGATGTGTTTGTGTGCCCAAAGTTAGTGTATCTGCCTTTTTGGTTTGATTTAAGTCGGTTTAATGATCGAGTTGGATCGATCGAGAAGGAGGGTCATTACATATGGTATCAGAGCTTTGGTTAACTCAAATCTTTAGGGTGCAACTCGCTAGAACAAAATAAAAGACTCATCAGTGATTGGATTAGCAATATCCTATGAAAGAAAACTCACTAGAGATAGGATCAGTAGTATCCTAGAATGAGAAACTCGTTAGAAATGGGTTAGTAATGCCCTAGAACGAGTTGAGAATGACAAGTATATAATTAACGTATTTTTGATTATATATAATACAATCTTAGGAAATATGATTTTTGAGTATATAAACGTTATATATTTGGAAATTTAATTAAATAATTGATTGCTGGTTATGTTGTATGATAATTAATTTAACTAATAAAAATATTGGAATAATAAAACCAATAAGAGAATAAAAGGTAAATTTTGCCAAATTGAATCAAAATATTGAACTAAATTGAATTTTGATTGGAATTGCATATATATATATATATATATATATATACATACATACATACATACATACATACATGTATATATAATGAACAGGTCATAGCATGGGAGCTAAGAAGAGGAATAAAGTTGTATGCCCGACAAATTGGTACATATTTACTATATTTCTTAGGTTTTGATGATTTAATGAGCCACTTGGCATTTTCTCTTTTTTATGGATTGATGTGGGCCCTGTTAGGCAAGTTGCGGTTTTACCGATCAACTTGTACAAAGGAGGTTATGGTGAATTTTTTTGAAAATTTAGGGTGTTAGCCAAAATTTTGAGAAATCTGAAAATTCTTAGAAACTGAAAAGTTGAAGAACACAAGGCAGAACGAAATTTGAGTTGGTTAGTTAAACAACTTTCAGCTTCGTTCATTCGAGTGCGAAATTTTTTAAGTGGGGGATATTATAATGACCCGGAATTTCTGAACCAATTTAAATTTTTTATTTTAGCTATTTTAATTGATTTTGAACATTTAAAATGATTTATATTAAATAATAATGACTAAAATTTTATTTAAATTGAAGTTAGAACATATAAATTTATTTTAATTATAAAAGGAGTTTGAAATGGCGTGGTAGTTTGAAAATTCGATCATAAATTCAATTGAATGTATAGAATTCAAATTAGATCGGATTTCAGCAAAACTAGAAATGTTAGAATCTGTTTAATAATACCTTTCTAACGAATGTCAAAAACTGAGATTTCACTTTATAAACTGTAAGTTATGTGCAGTTTAAAATTTAAAATAGTCGCTATGGAATTTATATATATTTTAATATAATATATAGCCCTTAAAAATAGCCGTTTTGCAAATGACCTCCGTTTTCGATGAGACTGCTTTTGTTGGATTTGGAATGTCAAATTATAGTTAGGTTTCAAATTTCATATTTTTTGGAGTTAATATGTGAGCGTGGTGAATTTAAATGTGTTTGGTACTTTTAGTTCGAATTTAATCGATTGGAAAATGACCATTTTTCAAACGGTCTCCAAATTCGACGAAATTAGTTTTGTTAGGACTGTATCGTCAAAAAATCAATAGATTTGTTTTTCTGTAATTTTTTGTGATGACCCCAAACTTCTACTAGGTGAAAGTAAGGAATAATCATATGGAATACAACATAAATATAACAATACATATCACTGATACAATATAGCAGAGGAAAACCATAGCATAATAACATCATAGCAGCGGAAATATAATGTCATAAACCACAGAATCCCAACAGTCACAGAATCCAAATTATTACATCAAGTTTGCAGAAATGAAAATATGTTCCAACTCCCAAAAAAAGCAATATGAAATGAAACAAGTCTAATGATTGAACTTAAAGATAGAAAAATGCAATAGAAGTAAATGATAGCTGTCCTCAAAGCTCCAAGTCATCACCTCTCCGCAAAAGCAAATCCAAGCAAAGATAATGAGCAACTCCAAGAAGACTCCAAGCAAAGAATGAACCTGTTTACTTGGCTGCCCGTGTAGAAAATAGGGCACCCGAGTTTGCAAAAAGGTGAAACAAACTACGGGTCAGTTGTGGGACTGGTATGAGAATTCATAACTAGTTTAGTAATAATAATATGACAAATCCAAAGACCACGCCCATATGCGGAACGGGTTTACTCAATGGATTGTCGTGCATAATTTAAAGTGTCAGAACGTACAACATCGCAATGCTTTTTAGAAAAATGGAATCACCATAAGACTCAAGTCCCATCACACAATGCAACGCACACCAGCTGATAGAGTTTTCCCTTATGGTGATTAAACATGCTAAATACGGCAAATACGAGTTTAATATTATTATTAGTGTATAATAAAACATTTCGAAATAAATGTATCAATCCTAGGAAACATAGTACCCCATCCTACTATATCTCCATACTAGTAATACGATCAAAACCGTAGGGTCGTATTTGGAATTTGGATTTCCATCTGAGTCAAGGCTAGGGAGGAGATCCTTACCGATTCGAGACACTCTAGCAATGCCCCAGGATTGGTACTCTGTCCAACCCTTGGATCCTGCAGGGCCGGTCCACACTTACTTTTGTGGATTAGTTATGCCTGAACACACGCTTCCCGGTCCTTTTGGACCTACAATACGGCCAGTGGCGACCGCATAAATCCGAGGCCTCGAAAAATCCAACAACCACAATGAATAAATGCCAGCGCTGGTAGGTCCCTGGCACTACTCTAGCTAGAAAGAAACGTGTGCACTCCCTGCGTTCTCTTCTCCCGTTTTAGACTTCGCCGGTGTGTGAGGCTCGTGAAGTCACGTCATACACAAAGCCATGCCTAAACAGGCTATGCTTTGATCATCCCACAAGGCCTGCTTTTCAACAAAGCCTTGATCACATGCATCTTGGCATGCCACATCGTCAATCCATACCATATCATTGATTTCCGCCAACATATAACCTCCGAGCTCGTACGTCTCAGAGAAGAGTGAAAGACACCAAACAGATATATGTTTAGCAGAGATTAATAGATACAGTGTAAAGGAATACCACGTCAGACATGCAATCCATTTACGCTTATGCTCTGGGTCTGAGCGAAAGCCAAATCCGTTCAATTAACATGTTCGTTCGAACGACGATCATGACCTCGAATTGGGAGTAAATCAATTCAAAGCCTCAATCGCTGTCTTCCTGAGGAGAAGATTGACGGTCTTCATTAGTCGTCTTCTTCTTCAATTCTCATCGTCGTTTTGATTATTTGGAATGAGATTAACTCGGCCTTTCCAAATAATCTTCGTATATATATATATATATATATATATATATATATATATATATATATATATATATATATATATTGGAAACTCTTCCTTATCGTTATTTCTAATTTATAACGATTATTTCCTATTCTATTTAATTGAAAATAATTAAATCTTTAATCAGCGACGATTCAGGTCAATGGCGATTCTGGTGCTATTTTCAATCAATTTTGATTTTCACATATCTCAAAATCTAACCGTTGGATTTTGACGTATTATATATCATTGGAAAGATTTTTCCAAGACGGTCCTAGCGGTTTCAGTCTCAAGAAAATCCGACGGTCGGATCTTCTTGTATTGTCATTTAAAGATATAATTTTAAAAAGCGAACTACCGCGCTCGATTGGTTTAATTTTAATTATATATATATATATATATATATATATATAAAAATGTAACCCGTTTAACTCTTTATTCTTAAGTATATTTTCCTTCTTTATTCTTTTATCCCTTTATTTACAGAGAAATGAAAATCATACTTGAATGATGAATTCTTCCTTTTTGATTCTTTTAATTTCTTTAATTTACGGTAAAATGTAAATTATATTTCATCATCAAATTCCTTCTTACATGTAAAATGTAATTTATAATTCATCGTTCTTAAGTACATATCAAAAAAATAAATTTTATTTACAATGTGAATCCTACTTCTTGTTTACATTATATAAATGTAATCTTTATTTACAATGTAAATCCATACATTCATTTCATAGAATAAAATGAAATTCATTCATGTGGGTTAAATTCATTCATAATTTACATAATAGTATGTAATTTATGTCATACGATGAAAATTCATTCATAAATTACATATAAAAATGTAATTTACTTTATGCGGACTAATTTCATTCATAAAATATAAAATAAAATGTAATTTATTTCATGCGATCTTAACTCATTCATAAAATGCATATACAAATGTATTTTATTTCATGCGATGTTAATTCATTCATAAAATACATATAAAAATGTAATTTATTTTATGAGGTCTTAATTCATTCATAAAATACATAAAAAAATGTATTTTATATTATGCGGGCTTCATTCATTGATAAATTACATAAATAAATGTAATTTATGTCGTGTGGTCTAATTTCATTTATAAATTACATAAATAAATGTAATTCATGTCATGCGGTCTAAATTTCTTTAAATTACATTATAAAATAACGTAACTTATCCTATGGTCAATTCTCTTTTTATTAACATTATAAATAATGTCACTTATCCTACGGTAAATTTTCTTTTTATTAATATCATAAATAATGTTACTTATACTACGGTCAATTCTCTTTTTATTAATATTACAAATAATGTCAATTCATCCTACGATATCATTCTTTTATCTTAACATTATAAATAATGTTAATTTCCTACAGTGTAAATCCCCTTTTTATTTACATTATAAAATAATGCAAAATTATCCTACGTTGTGATTACTATATAATTTACATTAAAAATAATGTAAAATGGACATACGGTGAAATTCATGTATATTTACATTAAGAAAAATGTAAATTTCACATACGGTGAAATTTCTATATATTTACATTAAGGAAAATGTAAATTCTCATTCTTGTCACATTTTCTTGAATTTGTATTCAACAAAATGTAAACTTCTATTCTCAAGTTACAACATAAAATCCATTCTTCTTTACAATGTAAAATTTACTCTTTAAACACAATGTAAAGTCCATTCTTTTTAGTACATTCAAATTAATGTAAATCTTCCTACGGTGAAATTTTTTATGTATTAACGTTAAAGATAATGTTAACAAATCCTACGGTTAAATTCACATACATTAACATTAAAAATAATGTTAACAAATCCTACGGTTAAACATTCTCTTTAATTTACATTAATAAATATGTGAATTTTCATACGGTAAAAATTTCCTTTATTTACATAAATAAAAATGTAAACTCCTCCTACGGTGAATGTTCATATATATTAACATTAATAAAAATGTATACTTTTCATACGGTGAAATTCTAACGTTAATTTACATAATAAAATGTAAAATTTATGTCATCTCCAAATTTCAATATTTTATTTACATAATAAGATGTAAATTTTATGTCATCGTAAATTCCAATATTCTAACATTAACAAATATGTTAAATTTGTCATACGATGAAATTTCTTATTTTTAACATTAACAAAAATGTTAAATTCTCATACGATGTAAATTCTAATTTTTAACATTAACAAAAATGTTAAATTCTCATACGATGTAAATTCTCTTATTATTGTCATTAACAAAAATGTAATATTCCTTTTAAATATTAACATTAAAAATGTTAATGACAACTCATAGTGTTATATTAACGTTAAAAATGTTAGTAACATCCTACGGTTAAATTTACTATTTAATTTACATTGAAAGTAATGTAAATTTATGCATACGGTGAAAATACTTTATTTACATAATAACATGTAAAATTTCATTTCATCACAAATTCTAATTTTAACTAACATAATAAAATGTACATCTTCATGACATTACAAAATTCTAATTTGAAATTTACAAAACAAAATGTAATTTTAATGTCATCGCAAAGTCTAACTTTAAATTTACAAAATAAAATTTAAACTTTACGATATCGCAAAATTCTAACTTTAATTTACATGATAAAATGTAAATTTTATATTAACGCAAAATTCTAGCCTTAATTTACATGATAAAATGTAAATTTGTGTATCATCGCAAAATTCTAACTATAATTTACAAATAAAAATGTAAATTCTTTGTCAACGCACAATTCTAACTTTATTTACATAATAAAATGTAAAATTTGTGTTGTCACAAAGTTTTAATATTGAATTTACAAAATAAAATGTAAATTCATGTCATTGCCAAATTTTAATATTGAATTTACACAATAAAATGAAAATTCATGTCAACGCAAAATTCTAATATTAAATTTACAAAATAAACTGTCAATTCATGTCATCGCTAATTTTTAACTTTTAATTTGCATACTAAAATGTATATCATCGCAATTTCTAAAATTTTGATTTACATACTAAATTATAAATCATCGTAAATTCCAAAATTTTGGTTTACATAATAAAAATGTAAATCATCGCAAATTCTATATTTTTACAACATAAGATGTAAATTTATATCATCCAATCAATAACCACATTCAAATATCCAAACAAGTATACATCTAACAATTCATATCAAGATAATATTCAAGGTGGTTTATATTTTGGCATATGTCAAATCGGCGAAGTATGATTCAATATCATTAACAAATAATATATATTAATTAGCCAATAGTTTCAGATCTAATATTTAGATTCGCGGATCTAACATCATACGGTCATAAACAACCTAGATCCGTATTTCAAATATCACTACATAGCATATCAATCAATCAATATTCTTTAATAATAAAGAATTAATAATTAAATAAATTAAATTTAATTAAAAATAAATTCTCACCGTTGTGGGTTCTGAGAAGATGCTTCACGTTCGATTAGATTTGATGTTCGAATTCACTTGGTTTCGGATCTGGAACAATTCCAATGCAAATTCAAAGGAAAAAATCAAAATCAGGCCTTTAACAACTGCTGCAACAACGCTAAAAAGCGTGGGAAAATCTGAAATAGAATTTACCTTATAACGTTCAAAACTTCAAATTCGATTTTCTGGAGTTGTAGTTGACGAAACGACGAGCCGTATGTTGGAGAAGGACCGGCTAGGAGAGATCTTTGATCAACCTGAAGGTGGTGAGGTGCGGCGGCGGCATGGGGCCCAGGGGGGCTGCGTTCGGCGGCACTTTGAGGGCTTGGTGGCGGCGCTACGGGGCACGGGGAGGGACGGGACTTGTCGGAGATCAAAGAGCTCGACCAGAGCTTCGAAATGAGTACTCACACGCTAATTTTCATTGAGAAATGAAAGAGAGATCAAAGTTTAAAGATTTGAAGCTAATGGGTTCAGCGGTGGCTGCTATATGCGGATGAGGAAGAAGAGAAACCCGACATTCACATATATATTATTATATTAGGTTAAGTTAATTATTATTTAATTGGCCCGCTTAAGCCCGTTTTGGTCCGAACTCCGATTTAAGCCTGATTACTGACGTTCTTAAGGTTTTGAGGCCTTCTGAACGCAATGGAACATGTTACAGGACCCAATTCCGAAATTTATTATGAGTTTTGGAATAATTATATTATTTTATTAATATTTTAATGTATATCGTACATGAAAATTCACCGAGGTCACAAATTAACTTCAAAAATTCTCGAAAAATATATTTAGCTATGTTTTGATGCTGTGGACCTATGAAAATTAATTTCGTTCAATTCTAAGCCCGTATGAATTTTTAATGAATTTTTAAAGTCAAAAATTTGCCCGTTTACACTGAAAAATCAATTATAATTACATTTTAATTCTAAAAATTACCAAAAAATCATTTTTAGCTTTGTTTTGATGATACGAATCCAACAAAATTTATTTTGTTGAATTCTGAGACATTTTGAAAAATGGCTATTTTTCAGTCAACTAATTTGACCAAAAGTGACTAAATACTGTTTCTTTTGCCACGCTCACGTACTAGCTCGGAAAATTCTAAAATTTGAAACCTAGCAATAATTTAATATTCCGAATCCAACAAAAGTGGTTTCGTCAGAAACGGACACTATTTGAAAAATCACTATTTTCTATGGCTATATATTATATATTAAAAATACATTTTTAAACAAATAATTTTCGAAACTCAAAATATATAAGTGTTTATACTTTTTAAATGCAGAAACGTCATTCCGGACTCAATGGAAGTGGTTTCGAGTTCAAGTTCCTTCGTATGCAAAAAGTAGCATTATTGACCTATGCAAATTACCTAGCGACCTTTCTAAAAATTGAATTGGCCATAACTTTTGATTTCCGCTATGAAATTTCAATTTTTCAGATTCGTTGGAAAGATATATTTAAATAGATTCTAATATTTTTGGTTTCACTAAAATCCGTTAAATTTTGCATCCTGTATGGTTAGTCAAAGTTCAAGTTTGACTTTTTAAACTACCGCTCTATTTCTAGCTCTTTTTATAAAATTATATTTGTTTTAGCTTCAATTAAAATAAATTTTTACCATTATTATTTAAAATAAATTATTTAAAATAGTCAAAACCCATTAAAATCACTTCAAATAAAATTTTAAATTTACCCCAAAATTCAGGGTTGTTACAATCTCCCCCACTTAAGAACTTTTCGTCCTCGAAAAGGAAAAGAGAAATAGAAGAGTAGGAACTAACCTAGAGAACGTAGAATGTTTTAATTTCTAACTTCTTAACCGTGTCGTTGGGAATAAAGCTCCTCAGTTCCAGTAGCGTCTTGCCTCCTTGCTCTAGCTCTACTAGTTCTAGCGGCCCGAGTACCCATTTTTAGTTAGTTCTGTATGATCAAGGGAAAAGTCAGAACAACTGTAATGGTGGTTCTAAGAGATAGAAAAGATCAAAGGATGAATGAAAAGATGACGAAAGTGACTGGCTATTATGTGTCACATGAAATATCCGCCATAGAATATTGTGATTCTATGTAAATGAATTTGTTATAAATATGTTATATTCCAAAGCTAAGTTTAACCTAAGCTCTGATACCAACTGTGATGACCCCAAACTTCCACTAGGTGAAAGTAAGGAATAATCATATGGAATACAACATAAATATAACAATACATATCACTGATACAATATAGCAGAGGAAAACCATAGCATAATAACATCATAGCAGCGGAAATATAATGTCATAAACCACAGAATCCCAACAGTCATAGAATCCAAATTATTACATCAAGTTTGCAGAAATGAAAATATGTTCCAACTCCCAAAATAAGCAATATGAAATGAAACAAGTCTAATGATTGAACTTAAAGATAGAAAAATGCAATAGAAGTAAATGATAGTTGTCCTCAAAGCTCCAAGTCATCACCTCTCCGCAAAAGCAAATCCAAGCAAAGATAATGAGCAACTCCAAGAAGACTCCAAGCAAAGAATGAACCTGTTTACTTGGTTGCCCGTGTAGAAAAGAGGGCACCCGAGTTTGCAAAAAGGTGAAACAAACTACGGGTCAGTCGTGGGACTGGTATGAGAATTCATAACTAGTTTAGTAATAATAATATGACAAATCCAAAGACCACGCCCATATGCGGAACGGGTTTACTCAATGGATTGTCGTGCATAATTTAAAGTGTCAGAACGTACAACATCGCAATGCTTTTTAGAAAAATGGAATCACCATAAGACTCAAGTCCCATCACACAATGCAACACACACCAGCTGATAGAGTTTTCCCTTATGGTGATTAAACATGCTAAATACGGCAAATACGAGTTTAATATTATTATTAGTGTATAATAAAACATTTCGAAATAAATGTATCAATCCTAGAAAACATTGTATTTGGAATACAATCAAAACCGTAGGGTCGTATTTGGAATTTGGATTTCCATCTGAGTCAAGGCTAGGGAGGAGATCCTTACCGATTCGAGACACTCTAGCAATGCCCCAGGATTGGTACTCTGTCCAACCCTTGGATCCTGCAGGGCCGGTCCACACTTACTTTTGTGGATTAGTTATGCCTGAACACACGCTTCCCGGTCCTTTTGGACCTACAATACGGCCAGTGGCGACCGCATAAATCCGAGGCCTCGAAAAATCCAACAACCACAATGAATAAATGCCAGCGCTGGTAGGTCCCTGGCACCACTCTAGCTAGAAAGAAACGTGTGCACTCCCTGCGTTCCCTTCTCCCGTTTTAGACTTCGCCGGTGTGTGAGGCTCGTGAAGTCACGTCATACACAAAGCTATGCCTAAACAGGCTATGCTTTGATCATCCCACAAGGCCTGCTTTTCAACAAAGCCTTGATTACATGCATCTTGGCATGCCACATCGTCAATCCATACCATATCATTGATTTCCGCCAACGTATAACCTCTGAGCTCGTACGTCTCAGAGAAGAGTGAAAGACACCAAACAGATATATGTTTAGCAGAGATCAATAGATACAGTGTAAAGGAATACCACGTCAGACATGCAATCCATTTACGCTTATGCTCTGGGTCTGAGGGAAAGCCAAATCCGTTCAATCAACATGTTCGTTCGAACGACGATCATGACCTCGAATTGGGAGCAAATCAATTCAAAGCCTCAATCGCTGTCTTCCTGAGGAGAAGATTGACGGTCTTCATTAGTCGTCTTCTTCTTCAATTCTCATCGTCGTTTTGATTATTTGGAATGAGATTAACTCGGCCTTTCCAAATATTCTTCGTATATATATATATATATATATATTAGAAACTCTTCCTTATCGTTATTTCTAATTTATAACGATTATTTCCTATTCTATTTAATTGAAAATAATTAAATCTTTAATCAGCGACGATTCAGGTCAATGGCGATTCTGGTGCTATTTTCAATCAATTTTGATTTTCACATATCTCAAAATCTAACTGTTGGATTTTGACGTATTATATATCGTTGGAAAGATTTTTCCAAGACGGTCCTAGCGGTTTCAGTCTCAAGAAAATCCGACGGTCGGATCTTCTTGTGTTGTCATTTAAAGATATAATTTTAAAACGCGAACTACCGCGCTCGATTCGTTAAATTTTAATTATATATATATATATATATATATATATATATATATATATATATATAAATGTAACCCGTTTAACTCTTTATTCTTAAGTATATTTTCCTTCTTTATTCTTTTATCCCTTTATTTACAAAGAAATGAAAATCATACTTGAATGATGAATTCTTCCTTTTTGATTCTTTTAATTTCTTTAATTTACGGTAAAATGTAAATTATATTTCATCGTCCAATTCCTTCTTACATGTAAAATGTAATTTATAATTCATCGTTCTTAAGTACATATAAAAATATAAATTTTATTTACAATGTGAATCCTACTTCTTGTTTACATTATATAAATGTAATCTTTATTTACAAAGTAAATCCATACATTCATTTCATAGAATAAAATGAAATTCATTCATGTGGGTTAAATTCATTCATAATTTACATAATAATATGTAAGTTATGTCATACGATGAAAATTCATTCATAAATCACATATAAAAATGTAATTTACTTTATGCGGACTAATTTCATTCATAAATTATAAAATAAAATGTAATTTATTTCATGCGATCTTAACTCGTTCATAAAATGCATATACAAATGTATTTTATTTCATGCGATGTTAATTCATTCATAAAATACATACAAAAATGTAATTTATTTTATGAGGTCTTAATTCATTCATAAAATACATAAAAAAATGTATTTTATATTATGCGGGCCTCATTCATTCATAAATTACATAAATAAATGTAATTTATGTCGTGTGGTCTAATTTCATTTATAAATTACATAAATAAATGTAATTCATATCATGCGGTCTAAATTTCTTTAATTTACATTATAAAATAACGTAACTTATCCTACGGTCAATTCTCTTTTTATTAACATTATAAATAATGTCACTTATCCTACTGTAAATTTTCTTTTTATTAATATCATAAATAATGTCACTTATACTACGGTCAATTCTCTTTTTATTAATATTATAAATAATGTTAATTCATCCTACGATATCATTCTTTTATCTTAACATTAGAAATAATGTTAATTTCCTACAGTGTAAATCCCCTTTTTATTTACATTATAAAATAATGCAAAATTATCCTATGTTGTGATTACTATATAATTTACATTAAAAATAATGTAAAATGGACATACGGTGAAATTCATGTATATTTACATTAAGAAAAATGTAAATTTCACATACGGTGAAATTTCTATATATTTACATTAAGGAAAATGTAAATTCTCATTCTTGTCACATTTTCTTGAATTTGCATTCAACAAAATGTAAACTTCTGTTCTCAAGTTACAACATAAAATCCATTCTTCTTTACAATGTAAAATTTACTCTTTAAACACAATGTAAAGTCCATTCTTTTTAGTATATTAAAATTAATGTAAATCTTCCTACGGTGAAATTTTTTATGTATTAACGTTAAAGATAATGTTAACAAATCCTACGGTTAAATTCACAAATATTAACATTAAAAATAATGTTAACAAATCCTACGGTTAAACATTCTCTTTAATTTACATTAATAAATATGTGAATTTTCATACGGTAAAAATTTCCTTTATTTACATAAATAAAAATGTAAACTCCTCCTACGGTGAATGTTCATATATATATATTAACATTAATAAAAATGTAAACTTTTCATACGGTGAAATTCTAACGTTAATTTACATAATAAAATGTAAAATTTATGTCATCTCCAAATTTCAATATTTTATTTACATAATAAGATGTAAATTTTATGTCGTCGTAAATTCCAATATTCTAACATTAACAAATATGTTAAATTTGTCATACGATGAAATTTCTTATTTTTAACATTAACAAAAATGTTAAATTCTCATACGATGTAAATTCTAATTTTTAACATTAAAAAAAATGTTAAATTCTCATACGATGTAAATTCTCTTATTATTATCATTAACAAAAATGTTAAATTCCTTTTAAATATTAACATTAAAAATGTTAATGACAACCCATAGTGTTATATTAACGCTAAAAATGTTAGTAACATCCTAAGGTCAAATTTACTATTTAATTTACATTGAAAGTAATGTAAATTTATGCATACGGTGAAAATACTTTATTTACATAATAACATGTAAAATTTCATGTCATCACAAATTCTAATTTTAACTTACATAATAAAATGTACATCTTCATGACATTGCAAAATTCTAATTTTAAATTTACAAAACAAAATGTAATTTTAATGTCATCGCAAAGTCTAACTTTAAATTTACAAAATAAAATGTAAACTTTACGATATCGCCAAATTCTAACTTTAATTTACATGATAAAATGTAAATTTTATATTAACGCAAAATTCTTGCCTTAATTTACATAATAAAATGTAAATTTGTGTATCAACGCAAAATTCTAACTATAATTTACAAATAAAAATGTAAATTCTATGTCAACGCACAATTCTAACTTTATTTACATAATAAAATGTAAAATTTGTGTCTTCACAAAGTTTTAATATTGAATTTACAAAATAAAATGTAAATTCATGTCATTGCCAAATTTTAATATTGAATTTACACAATAAAATGTAAATTCATGTCAACGCAAAATTCTAATATTAAATTTACAAAATAAACTGTCAATTCATGTCATCGCTAATTTTTAACTTTTAATTTGCATACTAAAATGTATATCATCGCAATTTCTAAAATTTTGATTTACATACTAAATTGTAAATCATCGTAAATTCCAAAATTTTGGTTTACATAATAAAAATGTAAATCATCGCAAATTCTATATTTTTACAACATAAGATGTAAATTTATATCATCCAATCAACAACCACATTCAAATATCCAAACAAGTATACATCTAACAATTCATATCAAGATAATATTCAAGGTGGTTTATATTTTGGCATATGTCAAATCGGCGAAGTATGATTCAATATCATTAACAAATAATATATATTAATTAGCCAATAGTTTAAGATCTAATATTTAGATTCGCGGATCTAACATCATACGGTCATAAACAACCTAGATCCGTATTTCAAATATCACTACATAGCATATCAATCAATCAATATTCTTTAATAATAAAGAATTAATAATTAAATAAATTAAATTTAATTAAAAATAAATTCTCACCGCTGTGGGTTCTGAGAAGATGCTTCACGTTCGATTAGATTTGATGTTCGAATTCACTTGGTTTCGGATCTGGAACAATTCCAATGCAAATTCAAAGGAAAAATCAAAATCAGGCCTTTAACAATTGCTGCAGCAACGCTTAAAAGCGTGGGGAAATCTGAAATAGAATTTACCTTAAAACGTTCAAAACTTCAAATTCGATTTTCTGGAGTTGTAGTTGACGAAACGACGAGCCGTTTGTTGGAGAAGGACCGGCTAGGAGAGATCTTTGATCGGCCTGAAGGTGGTGAGGTGTGGCGGCGGCATGGGGCCCAGGGGGGCTGCGTTCAGCGGCACTTTGAGGGCTTGGTGGCTGCGCTACGGGGCACGGGGAGGGACGGGACTTGTCGGAGATCGAAGAGCTCGGCGAGAGCTTCGAAATGAGTACTCACACGCTAATTTTCATTGAGAAATGAAAGAGAGATCGAAGTTTGAAGATTTGAAGCTAATGGGTTCAGCGGTGGCTGCTATATGCGGATGAGGAAGAAGAGAAACCCGACATTCACATATATATTATTATATTAGGTTAAGTTAATTATTAATTAATTGGCCCGCTTAAGCCCGTTTTGGTCCGAACTCCGATTTAAGCCTGCTTACTGTCGTTCATAAGGTTTTGAGGCCTTCTGAACGCAATGGAACATGTTACAGGACCCAATTCCGAAATTTATTATGAGTTTTGGAATAATTATATTATTTTATTAATATTTTAATGTATACCGTACATGAAAATTCACCGAGGTCACAAATTAACTTCAAAAATTCTCAACAAATATATTTAGCTATGTTTTGATACTGTGGACCTATGAAAATTAATTTCGTTCAATTCTGAGCCCGTATGAATTTTTAATGAATTTTTAAAGTCAAAAATTTGCCCGTTTACACTGAAAAATCAATTATAATTATATTTTAATTCTAAAAATTACCAAAAAATTATTTTTAGCTTTTTTTTTATGATACGAATCCAACCAAATTTATTTCGTTGAATTCTGAGACATTTTGAAAAATGGCTATTTTTCAGTCAATTAATTTGACAGAAACTGACTAAATACTGTTTCTTTTGCCACGCTCACGTACTGGCTTGGAAAATTATAAAATTTGAAACCTAGCAATAATTTAATATTCTGAATCCAACAAAAGTGGTCTCGTCAGAAACGGACACTGTTTGAAAAATCACTATTTTCTATGGTTGTATATTATATATTAAAAATACATTTTTAAACAAATAATTTTCGAAACTCCAAATATATAAGTGTTTATACTTTTTAAATGCAGAAACGTCAATCCGGACTCAATGGAAGTGGTTTCGAGTTCAAGTTCCTTCGTATGCAAAAAGTAGCATTATTGAGCTATGCAAATTACCTAGCGACCTTTCTAAAAATTGAGTTGGCCATAACTTTTGATTTCCTCTATGAAATTTCGATTTTTCGGATTCGTTGGAAGATATATTTAAATAAATTCTAATATTTTTTGTTTCACTAAAATCCGTTAAATTTTGCATCCTCTATGGTTAGTCAAAGTTCAAGTTTGACTTTTCAAACTACCGCTCTATTTCTAGCTCTTTTTATAAAATTATATTTGTTTTAGCTTCAATTAAAATAAATTTTTACCATTATTATTTAAAATAAATTATTTAAAATAGTCAAAACCCATTAAAATCACTTTAAATAAAATTTTAAATTTACCCCAATATTCAGGGTTGTTACATTTTTGGTGTCAGTATGTGGCCCCGGTAAATTAAAATGTACGTTTAAATTAAATATATATTGATTTAAATTCAAAAACTAATCGAAAACAATCTTATTGGCTTACAAAATAATTCCCATTGTGTCCGGAATGGGGGTATTTAGCTAGGGGCGACAGTCGTTGGGTTTGATTCGGAGTACGAAGGTTAAACAAGCGATTTATGAATTAAATATTATTAAAATTTATATATATATATATATATATATATATATATATATATACATAAACTCTTCACCCAAAACCATAAATTCCGTCTCATCGTTCTGAGCTGCCACCAAAGGATCGATGCGGATATTTTTCGATTTTAATTATTTGAAATCTTTCAATCCTCAAACTGGTTTTACAAACTTAAAACATGAAAATCAAACATCTAGGTGGGATCTATGCCTTCAATGGACAAGATCTTGTTTCATGTTATTAATCGCACGACGGTCATGGGGAGGCATCGGCACGGTGGATGGTGAGGTGGCTACTAATGTGGGTCCGGTGGTATACATAACTTGCGAGCAAAAAGAGAATGACAAGTGTGGGTTCGATTTTTCTATGGGAGGAATCAGAAGAAGAAGCCCTTAAACAATGGATTTGGATTTTAAACAAGGATTAAGAAAAGTAATGGTAATTATAATTAACTGTATTAGTATTGTTTAAGAATGTATTCAACTTGAAAAATTCATAACTTGACTATTTGATGTCAAAATTCAGCAAACCCGGGAGCGTTGGAATCGTATCGTCAAACACTACAAAATGGAACTGACCAGAACGGAAACAGAGCAAGTTGGGATTTTTGATCAAATTAAACGCATAGTTTAATTTGATTGAAATCATCGTTTATATAATGATTTCTATCCGATCAAAGTGAGAACTTCTCACTATAATTTTTGTAGAGTTATTTATTTTATAACCATGGACGACTTAATTGACTTTATTGTGTTGTGATTGTAATGTGAAATGGAGTAAACAATATATATATATATATATGAGATGTGAATAATATATACATATATATATGCGATGTGAATAGAATATATATATGATGTGAATAAAATATATATCTATATGAGGTGAAAAAAAAATGCGATATGAATAATATATATATATATGCAATGTGAATAATATATATATATATATATATGCGATGCGTATAAAATATGTATATGTAATGAGAATTATATATATATATATATATGTGAGATGTGAATAATATATATATATATATATATATATATATGAGATGAGAATTATATATATATATATATATGCGATGTGAAAAAAATATATACGAGATGTGAATAATATATATGTATATATATAAGATGTGAATAAAATATATATGAGATGTGAATAAAATATATATGAGATGTGAATAAAATATATGTAACAACCCGAAAAATCTGAGCCAATTTAAAAAATTTAATTTGGCTATTTTAGCGGATTTTAGATTTTTAAAATAAATTGTTTCAAATAATAACAACGAAAAGTATGTTTGAATCGATGTTTGAAAATAAATATAATTATTTAAATTATAAACAAGGCCTGAAATGGCAAGGCAGTTTCAAAATTCGAATTCAAACTTTGACTGACTGTACCGGGTGCAAAATAAAACAGATTTTAGTGAAACCAAAAATATTTAAATCTATTAGTGAATATCTTTCTAACGAATCTGAATAATCGAAGTTTCATAGCGGGAATCAAAAGTTATGGCCAAATGAATTTTCAGAAAGGTTGCTATAGAGAATATATAGCCCGTGAAAATAGCCAATTTGCAAACGACCTCAGAATTCGACGAAAACACTTTTGTTGGATCCGGGATGTCAGATTATTGCTAGGTTTCAAATTTCATAATTTTTGAAGTTAGTATGTGAGCATGGCAAAGGAAAATGTGTTTGGTCGATTACTGTTAAATTGGAACAACCAAAAAAGGGCCATTTTTCAAACGGTCTCGGAATTCGATGAAACTAGCTTTGTTGGGACCATATCATCAAAACATAGCTAGATTTATTTTTCTGGAATTTTTGGGATCAGTATGAGGCCCCGGCAAATTGAAATGTACGTTCAAATCGAATATTGAATGTTTTGTATTTTAATTTGAAAATAAACTGACTCAAACAGTCGAATGGCCCTACGAAACATATCCCATTATGTTCGGGATGGGGGTATTTAGCTAGGGACGACAGTCGTTGGGTTTGGATTGGAGTTCGTATGTGACTAAGGGTATTTTTTATTTTTAAAAATATATATATAAATAAATAAAATATGATTGGCCCATCACAATTCTCTCTCCCCGATACCCAGTCGCTCAAACGACGGAAGAGGTCCCAAACTTCTCTCTTCGATTTCTCTTCCATTTCTCAACAAAATCGAGCGCCCTTTGGGGGGTTTTGAAGCTCTCGCCATCCTCTTCAAATCCATATAAGGAGCATCAATTATCGTTGAGCGTAGAAGGAGAATCACCCCCGGGAATTCGCCACCTTTCCACTGCCGCCGAGGCCGATTCTGACCGCCGGGTTCGACCCTACTTCAGGTGCACGTGTGCCGCACGTCCCCCTACGACGCTGCACTCTTCGATCGTCCAAACCATACACCGTTTGCAAGAAAAATCGATACCTAGTTTTTTAGAATATCAGAAAGGTACGGTTTAAATTATATTAAACTATTCTATAACACTTCTAAGCGCTACGATTTATGTTTTTACAATAAAAATCATATCTTTTTCGTTTCTTGTCGAAATCCGATGAAACAAGAGACAATGGACTCGTGTGGACGTCTTCTACATTCTAGAAGAGACCGAATATTTTTTGAGCCTTCTGCTATTTTTGGTGGAGTGGAACCCAATGTGAGATTTCTGAATTATAAACGATACGAAAACAACGATGTATAAATTATATAGTCGAAGTATGAGTTATATAAGCGTTGTACACCTCATGTATAAGCGTTGTATAAGTTGTATGGTCGATGTATAAGTTATATATGCGTTGTAAAAATGATATATGCGTTGAAATAAATTGAAATGATATTGAAATGATATCGAAATATAGTTATATACGTATATATATACACACACAACCCTCGTCCACAGACCGTGGACGATATATATATTAGTTGTGATATTGTTTGGATTATTGGTTGATGTGAAAATTTGGTGCATGTCATGAATGGTTGATTTGAAATGATTGATTGTGGTTGAAATCCCAATAGGATTAATATATGGGAAAATTCGTCTACGTACGAACTAGATATTTAAAATCCCCATTATAAAAAGCAGCGAGGCTTTAATGTAGAGCGAAGTGCCGTACTAGGGACGGTGCTGGTTTTAACTACCCTGCCTTTATGCTACCGAAATTTTCTGAATTATTTCTGTGTTTGATTTAAATTCATGTGTTGAATAGAAATTCGTGTGTTGAATGAAGCTCATGTGCTAAGTAAATTTGTTTTACGATAAAAATAACATTTTTATTATATATATATATATATATCAACTATAGAAAATATTCATGTGTTAAATAAAGGATTAAAACGATAAAAATCATATTTTTATCGTATGTTTGAAGTCGAAAAATTTTATGTGTTGAATATATAGATTGAACAATAAAATCTAAATTTTTATTGTGAGTACGAAGTGCTAAAAATATTCATGTGTAGAATAAATATTTTTGATGATAAAAATATAGTTTTTATCAAATGTATGAAATGAATTTGGTTTTGAAATCGAAGAATGAATTATATATATATATATATATATATATATATATATATATAAATATATATATATATAAATATAAATAAAATAAAACGAATAACGAAGCTGCAGTTCGTGCTTTGAAACTGTGATTTCGAACGATTAGTGCGGGAGATCTGACCATCGGATTTTCCCGAAATTGAAACCATTGGGTTCGCTTTGGAAATATCTTTCCAACGGCACCAACTCTGTGAAGATCCAACGGTTGGATTGTCTGGAATGTTTAATTCAAATATGAAAAAAATAGTGCCAGGATCGATTATATATATATATATATAATTAAATTAAATCGAATAACGACGCTGCAGTTCGTATTTTGAAATCGAAACTTCAAACGAGTGTACCGGGAGATCCGACCGTCGGATTTTCCCAAAACTTAAACCGTTGGGTTTGTTTTGAAAAGATCTTTCTAATGACATAAAATTTGTGAAGTTCCAACAGTTAGATTTTCAGATATGTGTAAATCAAATCTGAAGAAAAACAGCGCCACGGCCGCGTTATGGCCTGAACCGTCGTTTGAATGAATTGGCTATTTTTAATTGTATTACAAACAATATGGAATGGAAATAAACTAAATCTACCCGGTTTATTGGATATTTGATGGTTGAATGTGTTTGGCGTGAAAATTACATTTAAAACAGAATTATTTGATGGTCGAATAATTATTGATGGTCGAATAATTTAACCAAATTTACCCGAGTTAAATCTCATTTCAAATAATTGATCGGCGATAAGAAGTCGATGATGATGACGGTGGTTGAAGACCGGAGATCTTCACCTCGGTTGGATGATAACTGACGTCCTAATTGGGAGGCATCCCGAAATATAGATAATAAGTGGGGATCGTCCAGACGTACTTGGAGATCGAAAGATATGCGAGGTATATGGTTCCTCCGGCTTCGTTTAGACCCAGAACGAATTTGTAAATGGACTGTTTGTTTGACATTGGATTTTGTTTTGTGCTGATTGATCTCTATTAAATATATATTTGTTTGGCGGCGGAGAATTTATTCTCTTGCTTAACGCCCTTCTCTGAGACGTAAGAGCTCAGAGGTTATATATCGATAGAAATCAGTCGCATGGAGTGAGCTGCCTGTGTGGCATGGCTAAGTGGCAAATGATCAAGGCTTCTATTGAAAAGCAAAGTCTTGTGGTTGATGATCAAAGCACGACCTGTGTGGCATAACTTGGTGTATAATGTAGATTCGTGAGCCTCACACCCGGTATGAACCAGAAACGGGAGAGGACCCCAGGGAGGGCATGCATTTCCTTCTTGCTAGGGTGGTGTCAGTAACCTACCAGCCCTGACATTTATATTATTCTCACCTGTGTGGTTGTTGCTGTTGCGAGGCGCCTCGGATATATCGGTGAGTATGTGGAGCCGATGGAGTCATTTGGATCATTCACGCCCCAAAGGGCGGGGTAACGTAGTGTTCAGGCATTTTAATCCACATCGGTGCACCGGCCCTGACGATCCAAAGGCTTTACTGGGTACTTGCCTGAGACATGGGCTAGATTGTCTCGAAGTCTGTAAGGACAATCTTTTGCCTTGGTTCATGATGGAAATCCAATTTCCAAATACGTGACTTTGCAGTTTTGATTGTATACCTATATATGGCGACATAGTGGTATGGGGCATTAATGTCATCTGTGATTGATACTTATGATTTGAAATTGTTTTTGAAAATTATAAACACTAGTAATAATATAAAATGCTTTTGTTTTATTCGTATCAAGCATATTTGGCCATTATAAGATAAAACTCTATCCTCCGGTTTGCGTTGCATTGTGTGATGGGAATTGAGTCTTATAATGGCTTCAATTTTATAAAAAGCATTATGATGTTTAAAAGATTTACTTGTTTTAAAGCACTGGCAATCCAATGGAGTTAACCAGTTCCGCGAAAGTGGCGTGGTCCTGTGATTGGCCATATTATAAAGTAAGTTGAGTAGATTTCTCATACCAGTCCCATGACTGACTCGTAGTTTGTTTCACTTGCAAACTCTAGTGCCCCTTTTTCTACACGGGCAGCCTTGTATTCAGGTGTTAGCAGGCTCTTTCTGGATTGCTGGAGCTGAAGATGGATTCTACCATTTATCCCTTTTTATGCTGTTCAGCTCATATTGTACACATTATGTTTGTTTCCACTGTAGACATTTATGTATAGCTGAACCATATTTTGTACTAAGTATGATCCTGTATACTGTGTTACTCTGATGATTATGTTTATCCAGTGTATTATTTGTATATTATCTGGTGTATTTATTTATTTCTGTTCTGTTGTTATCTGTTTATGTGTTATATTCCAAAGATTACCCTTGCCTCCATCGTACGGGATTTTGGGGTCGTCACAACGTGGTATCAGAGCTTTGGTTAAGCTTAGTTATGGAATATAACATATTAATGAACTCATCAGAAATAGAACCAGTAGTGTTCTAGGACGAATATCTCATTACAGATAGGATCAGTAATATCCTAGTATGAGTATCGCAGAATGAAATACACCCCGATAGAAACATATACTTGAATGTAAATGCTTTATAATATCTTTTTTGCTGAACTGACACTTGATCTGCTCTTTGCAGAAGTACTAGAAGATGAGTGTCAGAAACATAAGAAGGAATACAAAACCAGATCTAGAAGCTCTATTAAAGAAATATCGAAATTTGGGTGGAGTACCATTCTCGGGCAATGAATCCATTATTCAAACTCAGGCATGGATGAGTTCTGCTGAAAGAATTTTTGAACGTCTCCAGTTGAGAGATGATCAGAAAATATTAGTGGCATCTTGGGCACTCAAAGATGAAGCTTTAATCTGGTGGGAAACGGTTATTGAAGATAATCCAGAAGGTAATATTACATGGGATAGATTTAAAGAGATTTTCAGTGAAAGATTTACTCCACCAGAAGCAACAGAGCGGTTATGCGATGAATTCTGTTATTTGATACAAGGGGATATGAGTATTCCAGAATATCTTAAGAAATTCAACGAACTTTCTCATTTTGCCTGGCATCTAATTGAAAATCCAAAGAGGAAGAATCTGAGATTTATTAACGGGCTTCAAAGAAAGTACCAAAGTAGAGTATTGGGGCATGTGAAGCTTCCTTTTTCTGAAATGGCTTATCAGTACAAAGATCTCCATAAGAAAGGTCTTTTGAACGACGAAGAGGAAGTCAGTTCTAGTAACAAAGGGGAGTCGAAGACTGATAGTTCTGAGGCCAGTACGATGCCTGAGGTCAGTAAGAAGCCCAGAGCCAAGAGGAAAAGGGTTAAGTCTGATAAAGAACCTGTAACGACTGCCATATGCAATAACTGCCATAAGCAAGGGCATTTGCAAGGAAATTGCAGATTTTTAAAGAAACGAAAGAAGAATGAATTTAAATCCAAGAATCCACATGGTGAAAGGAAATGCCATAAGTGCCATCAAGCAGATCATGTTGCAAGGGAGTGCCAGCTATCAAAGAAATCTGAAGCATTACATGTGAATGAAGTGGCAGAAACTTCAGCACCCTCATCTAGTCAGGAAAGGTCTGATGTTTTGGAAGGCATGCTTACTTTCAAAAACATTCCGGTTAAAGTACTATTTGATACAGGAGCGTCATGAAGCTTTATTGCAAAGAATGCAGTAAAGAAGTTGGATTTGAAATTGAAAAAAATCAAAGAACCCATCACTGTCCATAATCCGGTTGGGGGCTCCCTCGATCTTAGTTGGGTATGTGGGGTGCCTGTCTCTTTTTCCAGATATCGGTTTCCTACCATCTCGATCGTCATGAATTTTACCGAATTCGATCTTATTTTAGGATTGGATTGGTTAACCAAATATGAAGCTGAGGTCAAATGTGTCGAGAGGGTGGTTAAGGCAAGGATTAAATCAGGGGATTATATCACCATACCATGCGAAGGTCCGAATTCAGATAGAAAAGACTTTTGGTCAGTTCTAGATGTTTCTCTTGCTCAAATAGAATATATTCCTATAGTCATAGAGAATATTCCGGACCTCATAAAAGATATTTCAGTCGTCAAGAATTGTGCAGATGTGTTCGAAGAAGTTGTTATCTTACCTCCGAAGAGAGAAATTGATTTCAAGATCGCTTTAATTCCGAATGCAAGGCCAGTAGTGCAAGCTATTCGGAGAATGACTCTAAAGGAGAAAGAAGAATTAGACAATCAGACTCGACAGCTTGTATGGAAGGGTCTGATCGGGCCTCGTTTCTCTGATTGGGGAGCAGTATTGGTGTTTGTCCCAAAGTCAGATGGTACTCTTCGACTATGTGTGGATTATCGTGACTTGAATAAACAGACATTAAAGAACAGATATCCATTGCCGCGGATTGATGATTTGTTGGATCGATTGAATGTCACACAAGTATTTTCAAGGATGGACCTAGCTACAGGCTTCCATCAGCTTCACATTGCCGAAGAGTGTGTTCCTATGACAGCATTCAGAGGTCCAGACTTATTCAATGATTGGTTAGTAATGTCGTTCGGCTTATGTAACGCTCCTGCCTATTTTATGGATTTAATGAATCGAGTATTCCACGATGTCTTGAATAAATTTGTTTTGGTTTTCATCGATGACATATTAATCTTCTCTAAGTCAGAGAACGAGCACGCGAAACATTTGGAATAAGTATTAGAAATTCTCAAAAAGAATGTCTTGAAGGCCAAACTTTCCAAATGTATATTCTGGAAAGAAGAAGTCAAGTTTCTAGGCCATGTGGTATCAAAAGAAGGAATTTCTGTGGATTCCGGTAAAATCACCGCTATTCAAAATTGGAAGCAGCCTGGTACTCCCACAGAAGTTCAAAGTTTTCTTGGATTAGCTAGTTATTATCGGAAGTTCGTCAAAGATTTTTCGAAGATATCTAGTTCCTTAACGAAGCTTACCAAGAAGCACGCAAGATTCAAGTGGACTCCCGAATGCGAGGAGGCTTTTCAGAAGCTAAAGTTAAGATTAACAACGGCTCTAGTGTTAATGATAATCGATGGCAATCAAGACTTGAAAGTCTGGACAGATGCGTCTAGAGTAGGCCTTGGTGCAGTATTAATGCAAAGAGGTCAAGTGATTTCTTATGCTAGCCGTAAGCTGAAACCGCATGAGAAAAATTACGTTACTCATGATCTTGAGTTGTTAGCCATTGTATTTGCTTTAAAAATCTGGAGGCACTATCTTTTGGGTGAGAAATTCGAAATGTTTACAGATCATCAGTCGCTAAATTATCTGTTCACCCAAAAAGATTTGAATCTGAGGCAGCAATGTTGGCTAGAATTTCTTGCAGCATACGATTTTGAGATTTTGTACACTCCAGGGAAACCCAATGTCGTGGCTGATGCACTAAGTCAAAAGAATGCAATAACCGCCAGTTTTATTATTACGACTTCCCTGATTGACAAAATATCTATTCTTTAGAATGATGATAATTTTATTAAGGATATGATCAGAAGGATTCAAAAAGGCGAACCCTTGGGTTTTCAAATAGATAACGATGGGATCCTAAGATTGAGAGGAAGTATTTGTGTTCCCGACATCCCCGAGCTCAAAAGGGAAGTGTTAGACGAATGTCACAAGTCCAAGCTGAGTATCCATCCAGGTGTGACCAAAATGTTTAACAACCTCAAGCGAACATTTTGGTGGAAGGCTATGAAAAGGGACGTTTCAATATATGTTAGCAGGTGCTCTACTTGCCAACTAGTCAAAAGCGACCAAAAGAAACTGGCTGGATTGTTGCAACTGCTGGACATTCCAGGTTGGAAGTGGGAACATATTTCCATGGACTTCATAGATGGTTTGGCCAGAGTCAGCAAAGGAAATGACAGTGTTTGGGTTATCGTAGATCGCTTCACGAAGACCGCCCATTTTATACCTGTCTGATCTAATAGAATCGCCCAAAGTCTAGCACAGATTTATTTCAAAGAAATTATTAGGTTACATGGAGTACCGATCAGTATAGTTAGTGATAGAGATCCAATATTTACTAAAAATTCTGGGAGGCATTTCAAGTAGAACTGGGAACGAAGCTGAGTCTATGCACCGCTTATATTCCTCAAACAGATGGCCAGACTGAGAGGGTGAATCGTATACTAGAAGATTTATTGCAGGCTTGAGTTCTTGATTTTGGTGGATCATGGGAAGACCATTTGCATTTGGCTGAGTTTTCATATAACAACAGCTACCAAGCGAGCCTGACAACGTTACCATTCGAAGCATTGTATGGTAGACCGTGCCTATCTCCTGCTTGTTGGGTAGAACCTGGTAATAGGCTTGTATTGGGATCAGATATGATTCGCGAAGCTGCGGATAAAGTCTATTTCGTTAAGAAACGATTACTCGCCGCTCAAAGACGATAGAAGTGCCATGCTGATCCGAGAAGAAGAGATTTGGCTTTTTCTGTTGGTGATTATGTGTATCTACGGGTTTCTCCGATGAGTGGAGTGGTCAGATTTGGCAAAACTGGGAAGTTGGCGCCTAGATATATTAGTCCATTCCCTATTCTTGAACGGATTGGAACTCTCGCGTATAGAATTCAATTACCTAATTTGTTGCCCGAAGTACATGTTGTATTTCACGTTTCTTAACTTAGAAAGCATGTACATGATCCGGACTCGGATGTGGAAGAAGCCACACAACAGGAATTGGAAATTACTCCAGAATTGGCTGTGAGAAGAGAGCCAATAAAGATTATTGGCAAAAAAACCGAAGAGCTGAGGAACAAGAAGGTTCACTTAGTCAAAGTGCAATGGAGTGGAGATCCGCGAGATTGTACTTGGGAAACAGAGGAGAGCATTACGAAAGCCTATCCTAAGTGCAGGGTGGATATCTCTGATTGACTCCCGTGCAAGGTACAATTACCATACTTTGCATTTCCATTTTGTTCTCTACTTTGTTGTTAGTTTCTTTTCATGGATGTAAACTTTTAATTCTACAGTCTAATTATCTTAAAAGAGTATATGAATTAATTAGTATATTTCTGAAAAGTTAAAAACAAATTGACTATTGTTTGTGTTGTGTGATTGAGGATTTGATTTATTAAATTTTTAGAATGATAGTTAATTTAATCAATGAATGAAGGGTAAATCTATGCAATTAAATCAAGTATTGAATTGATTTAAAAATAGATAGAAATGTATACATGTGCATTATATATGTTTGAACAAGTAAATGGATTAGCTATTGAGTAAAGAATTTATTTGCGTGCCCGACAAATAGGTAAACCTTAATGAGTTGGATGCGCAATTTTATTATTATATCAACCCCTGTGAATGTCATTGGATGCGGAGTGCTGGTTGTTCTGTGTGTAATAATAAATGTCGCCATAGGATAGTAACAATTAATTTTGAACTACACTACATGGCATACTTCTTGAAGATAGGCATACTTCAACATGTACCACATAAGCATTTGGGGCTTGTTTGACGAGGTTAAAGATTTACCATTCGAGCGAGAGGCTTGTGTGGCGAGGACTATATATTACAGGTTGAACTGATCACTGATATGGACCATATAAAATGTAATGGTAAATTGCAACATTAATAAAAAAAGCCATCCGGGTCTGCAGATGACAATAAACACGTCTCTCTGGTCATTAAGGCACAAAAACCATTTATAGGGTGACGAGAATTTTTTCTCTGGAATTATGATCTATACACACTCCCCTGTGGACACCGGAATATATCACAATAAATATGTGCATGCTTATTAGAATTTATTGGGTACCTAATACGGCCCAATAAATTTCCAAACCCCTCCCCGTACAAAGGAGGATATGGCGAAATTTTTTGAAAATTTAGGGTGTTAGCCAAATTTGTGAAGAATTTGAAAATTCTTAGAAACTGAAAAGTTGAAGAATGAAAGCCAGAAGGAAAGTTGAGTTGGTTAATTAAACAATTTTCGACTTTGTTCCATTTCGGGGACGAAAAGTTTTAAGTGGGGGAGATTGTGACAACCCGGAAAATCGGAGCTAATTTAAAAATTTTAATTTGGCTATTTTAGTGGATTTTAGATATTTAAAATAAATTATTTTAAATAATAACGACGAAAAGTATGTTTGAATCAATGTTTGAAAATAAATATAATTATTTTAAATTATAAACAAGGCCTGAAATGGCGCGGCAGTTTCAAAATTCGAATTCAAAGTTTGACTAACTGTACCGAGTGCAAAATAAAACAGATTTTAGTGAAACCAAAAATATTTAAATCTTTTAGTGATTATCTTTCTAACGAATCTGAAAAATCAAAGTTTCATAGCGGGAATCAAAAGTTATGGCCAAATGAATTTTCAGAAAGGTCGCTATAGAGAATATATAGCCCATGAGAATAGTCATTTTGCAAACGACCTCAGAATTCGACGAAACCACTTTTTTTGGATCTGGGATGTCAAATTTTTGCTAGGTTTCAAACTTCCTAATTTTTGAAGTTAGTATGTGAGCGTGGCAAAGGAAAATGTGTTTGGTTGATTACTGTTAAATTGGATCGACCAGAAAAGGACCATTTTTAAAACGGTCTCAGAATTCGACAAAACTAGTTTTGTTGGGACCGTATTGTCAAAACCTAGCTTGATTTATTTTTCTGGAATTTTTGGGAACAATATGTGGCCCCGGCAAATTGAAATTTTTGTTCAAATCGAATATTGAATGCTTTATATTTTAATTTGAATAGAAACTGACTCAAACAATCGAATGGGCCTATGAAACATATCCCATTTTGTTCGGGATGGGGGTATTTAGCTAGTGACGACAGTCGTTGGGTTTGGATTGGAGTTCATATGTGACTAGGGGTATTTTTGGATTTTTAAAAATATATAAATAAATTAAAAAAATATGATTGGCCCATCACAATTCTCTCTCCCCGATACCCAGTCGCACAAACGATGGAAGAGGTCCCAAATTTCTCTCTTCGATTTCTCTTCCATTTCTCAACAAAATCGAGCGCCCTTTGGGGGGTTTTGAAGCTCTCGCCATCCTCTTCAAATCCATATAAGGAGCATCAATTATCGTTGAGCGTAGAAGGAGAATCACCCCCGGGAAGTCGCCACCTTTCTAGCGCCGCCGAGGCCGATTCCGACCACCGAGTTCGACCCCACTTCAGGCGCACGTGTGCCGCACGTCCCCCTACGACGCTGCACTCTTCGATCATCCAACCCCTACACCGTTTGCAAGAAAAATCGATACCTAGTTTTGAAGAATATCAGAAAGGTACGGTTTTAATTATATGAAACTATTCTATAGCACTTCTAAGCGCTACGATTTAAGATTTTACAATAAAAATCATATCTTTTTCATTTCTTGTCGAAATCCAGTGAAACAAGAGATAGTGGACTCGTGTGGACGTCTTCTACATTCTAGAAGAGACCGGATATATTTCTGAGCCTTCTACTATTTTTGGTGGAGTGGAACCCAATGTGAGATTTCTGAATTATAAACGATATGGAAAACAACGATGTATAAATTATATAGTGTACGAGTTATATAAGCGTTGTACACCTCACGTAGAAGCGTTGTATAAGTTGCATGTTCGATGTATAAGTTATATATGCGTTGTAAAAATGATATATGCATTGAAATAAACTGAAATGATGTTGAAATGAAATCGAAATATAGATATATATGTGTATATATATACATATATATACACTCCCCTCGTCCACAGACCATGGACGATATATATATTTGTTGTGATATTGTTTGGATTATTGGTTGATGTGAAAATTTGTTGAATATCATGAATGGTTGATTTGAAATGATTGATTGTGTTTGAAATCCCAATAGGATTAGTATGTGGGAAAATTCGTCTGCGTACGAACTAGATATTGAAAATCCCCATTGTCAAAAGCTGCGAGGCTTTAAGGTAGAGCGAGGAGCCGTACTAGGGACGGCGCCGATTTTAACTACCCGGCCATTATGCTGCCGAAATTTTCTGAAATATTTCGGTGTTTGATTTAATTTCATGTGTTGAATAGAAATTCATGTGCTGAATAGAAATTCATGTGTTGAATAGAAATTCATGTGTTGAATGAAGCTCATATGTTGAGTAAATTTGTTTTACGATAAAAATAACAATTTTATTATATATATATCAACTATAGAAAATATTCATGTGTTGAATAAAGGACTAGAACGATAAAATTTTTTTTTTTATCGTATGTTTGAAGTCGAAAACATTCATGTGTTGAATATATAGATTGAACCATAAAATCTACATTTTTATTGTGAACATGAAGTGCTAAAAATATTCATGTGTTGAATAAATATTTTTGATGATAAAAATATCGTTTCTATCAAATGTGTGAAATGAATTTGGTTTTGAAATCGAAGAATGAATTATATTTATACATATACATATATATAAATATAAATAAAATAAAACGAATAACGAAGCTGCAGTTCGTGTTTTGAAACCGTGATTTCAAACGATTAGTGTGGGAGATCCGACCATCGGATTTTCCCGAAACCGAAAACGTTGGGTTTGCTTTGGAAATATCTTTCCAATGGCACCAACTTTGTGAAGATCCAACGGTTGGATTGTCTGGAATGTTTAATTCAAATCTGAAGAAAAACAGCGCCAGAATCGATTATATTTATATATAAATACATAAATATAATTAAATTAAATCGAATAACGATGTTGCAGTTCGTATTTTGAAATAAAAACTTCAAACGAGTGTATCGGGAGATCCGACCATTGAATGTTCCCAAAACTGAAACCGTTGGGTTCGTTTTGAAAATATCTTTCTAATGACATAAAATTTGTGAAGTTCCAATGGTTAGATTTTCAGATATGTGTAAATCAAATCTGAAGAAAAATTTGCGAGGCGCCTTGGATATATCAGTGACTATGTGGAGCCGATGGAGTCATTTGGATCATTTACGCCCCAAAGGGCAGGGGAACGTAGTGTTCAGGCATTTTAATCCACAATGGTGGACCGACCCTGACGATCCAAAGGCATGACTGAGTACTTGGCTGAGACATGGGCTAGATTGTCTCGAAGTCGGTAAGGACTATCTTTTGCCTTAGTTCATGATGGAAATCCAATTTCCAAATACGTGACTTTGCGATTTTGATTATATAACTATATATGGCGACATAGTGGTATGGGGCATTAATGCCATCAATGATTGATAATTATGATTTGAAATTGTTTTTGAAACATATAAACACTAGTAATAATATCAAATGCTTTTGTTTTATTCGTATCAAGCATATTTTGGCCATTATAAGGTAAAACTCTATCCTCCGGTTTGCTTCGCATTGCGTGATGGGAATTGAGTCTTATAATGGCTTCATTTTTATAAAAAGCATTACGATGTTTAAAAGATTTACTTATTTTGAAGCACTGGCAATCCAATGGAGTAAACCAGTTCGGCGAAAGTGGCGTGGTCCTTTGATTGGCCATATTATAAAGTATGTTGAGTAGATTTCTCATATCAGTCCGATGACTGACTCGTAGTTTGTTTCACTTGCAAACTCGGGTGCCCCTTTTTCTATACGGGCAGCCTTGTATTCAGGTTTTAGCAGGCTCTTTCTGGATAGCTGGAGCTGAAGATGGATTCTACCATTTATCCCTTTTTATGCTATTCAGCTCCTATTGTACATATTATGTTTATTTCCGCTGTAGACAATTATGTATAGCTGAACCGTATTTTGTACTAAGTATAATCCTGTATACTTTGTAACTCTGATGATTATGTTTATCCAGTGTATTATTTGTACATTATTTGTGTATTTATCTATTTCTGTTCTGCTGTTATCTGTTTATGTGTTATATTCCAAAGATTACCCTTGCCTCCGTCGTACGGGGTTTTAGAGTCGTCACAACGTGGTATCAGAGCTTTGGTTAAGCTTAGTTCTGGAATATAACATATTAACGAACTCGTCAGAAATAGAACCAGTAGTGTTCTAGGACGAATATCTCATTACAAAATGGATCGGTAATATCCTGGTATGAGTATAGCAGAATGAAATACACCCCGATAGAAATATATACTTGAATGTAAATGCTTTATAATATCTTTTTTGCTGATCTGACACTTGATCTGCTCTTTGCAGAAGTACTAGAAGATGAGTGTCAGAAATAGAAGAAGGAATGCAAAACCAGATCTAGAAGCTCTATTAGAGAAATATTGAAATCTGGGTAGAGTACCATTCTCGAGCAATGAATCCATTATTCAAACTCAGGCATGGACGAGTTCTGCTGAAATATTTTTTGAACGTCTCCAGCTGAGAGATGATCAGAAAAGATTAGTGGCAAGCTTTAATCTGGTGGGAAACGGTTATTTAAGATAATCTAGAAGGTAATATTACCTAGGATAGATTTAAAGAGATTTTCAGTGAAAGATTTACTCCACTTGAAGCAACAGAGCAGTTATGCGTTGAATTCTGTTATTTGATACAACGGGATATGAGTATTCAAGAATATGATAAGAAATTCGATGAATTTTCTCATTTTGCCTGGCATCTAATTGAAAATCCAAAGAGGAAGAATCTGAGATTTATTAACGGGCTTCAAAGAAAGTACCAAAGTAGAGTAATGGGGCATGTGAAGCTTCGTTTTTCTAAAATGATATACATGGCTTATCAATACAAAGATCTCCAAAAGAAAGGTCTTTTGAACGACGAAGAGGAAGTTAGTTCTAGTAACAAAGGGGAGTCAGAGACTGATAGTTCTGATGCCAGTACGATGCCTGAGGTCAGTAAGAAGCCCAGAGCCAAGAGGAAAAGGGTTAAGCCTGATAAAGAACCAGTAACGACTTCCATATGCAATAACTGCCATAAGCAAGGGCATTTGCAAGGAAATTGCGGATTTTTAAAGAAACGAAAGAAGAATGAATTTAAATTCAAGAATCAACAAGGTGAAAGGAAATGCCGTAAGTGCCACCAAGCAAGTCATGTTACAAGGGAGCGCCAGCTATCAAAGAAATATGAAGTAGTACATGTGAATGAAGTGGTAGAAACTTCAGCACCCTCGCCTAGTCAGCGAAGGCCTGATGTTTTGGAAAGCACGCTTACTGTCAAAAACATTCCGGTTAAAGTATTGTTTGATACAGGCGCGTCATGAAGCTTTATTGCAAAGAATGCAGTTAAGAAGTTGGATTTGAAATTGAAAAAACTCAAAGAACCCATCACTGTCCATAATCCGGTTGGTGGTTCCCTCAATCTTAGTTGTGTATGTGGGATGCCTGTCTCTTTTTCCAGATATCGGTTACCTACCATCTCGATCGTCATGAATTTTACCGAATTGGATCTTATTTTAGGATTGGATTGATTAACCAAATATGAAGATGAGGTCAAATGTGCCGAGAGAGTGGTTAAGGCAAGGATTAAATCAGGGGATTATATCACCATACCATGCGAAGGTCGAAATTCAAATAGAAAAGTCTTTTGGTCAGCTCTAGATGTTTCTCCTGCTTAAATAGAAAATATTCCTATAGTCACAGGGAATATTACGGACCTCATAAAAGATATTCCAATCGTCAAGAATTATGCAGATGTGTTCGAAGAAGTTGTTAGCTTACCTCCAAAGAGAGAAATTGATTTCAAGATTGCTTTAATTCCGAATGCAAGGCCAGTAGTGCACGCTATTCGGGGAATGACTCTAAAGGAGAAAGAAGAATTAGACAATCAGACTCGACAGCTTGTATAGAAGGGTTTGATCAGGCCTAGTTTCTCTGATTGGGGAGCAACAGTGGTGTTTGTCCCAAAGTCAGATGGTACTCTTCGACTATGTGTGGATTATCATGAATTGAATGAACAGACATTAAAGAACAAATATTCATTGCCGCGGATTGATGATTTGCTGGATCGATTGAATGGCGCACAAGTATTTTCAATGATGGACCTAGCTATAGGCTTCCATCAGCTTCACATTGCCAAAAAGTGTGCTCCTATGACAGCATTCAGAGGTCCATACTTATTCTATGAGTGGTTAGTAATGTCGTTCGGCTTATGTAACGCTCCTGCCTATTTTGTGGATTTAATGAATCGAGTATTCCGTGATGTCTTGAATAAATTTGTTCTGGTTTTCATTGATGACATATTAATCTTCTCTAAGTCAGAGAATGAGCACGCGAAACATTTGGAACAAGTGTTAGAAATTCTCAAAAAGGATGTCTTGAAGGCCAAACTTTCCAAATGTATATTCTGGCAAGAAGAAGTCAAGTATCTAGGCCATGTGGTATCCAAAGAAGGAATTTCGGTGGATCCCGGTAAAATCACTGCTATTCAAAATTGGAAGCAGCCTGGTACTCCCAAAGAAGTTCGAAGTTTTCTTGGATTAGCTAGTTATTATTGGAAGTTCGTTAAATATTTTTCGAAGATATCTAGTTCCTTAACGAAGCTTACCAAGATGCACGCAAGATTCAAGTGGACTCCCGAATGTGAGGAGGCTTTTCAGAAGCTAAAGTTAAGATTAACAACGGCTCCAATGTTAACGATAATCGATGGCAATCAAGACTTGAAAGTCTGGACAGATGCCTCTAGAGTAGGCGTTGGTGCAGTATTAATGCAAAGAGGTCAAGTAGATGCTTATGCTAGCCATTAGCTGAAACCGCATGAGAAAAATTATGTTACTCATGATCTTGAGTTGTTAGCCATTGTATTTGCTTTAAAAATCTGGAGGCACTATCTTTTGGGTGAGAAATTCGAACTGTTTACAGATCAACAGTCGCTAAAGTAACTGTTCACCCAGAAAGACTTGAATCTGAGGCAACAACGTTGGCTAGAATTTCTTGCAGTATACGATTTTGAGATTTTGTACACTCCAGGGAAAGCCAATGTCGTGGTTGATGCACTAAGTCGAAAGAATGCAATAATCGCCAGCTTTATTATTATGACTTCCTTGATTGACAAAATATCTATTCTTCAGAAGGGTGATAATTTTATTATGGATATGATCAGAAGGATTCGGAAAGGAGAACCGTTGGATTTTCAAATAGATAACAATTGGATCTTGAGATTGAGAGGAAGGATTTATGTTCCTGACATCCCCGAGCTCAAAAGGGAAGTGTTAGACGAATGTCACAAGTCCAAGCAGAGTATCCATCCAGGTGTGACCGAAATGTATAACAACCTCAAGAGAACATTCTGGTGGAAGGCTATGAAAAGGGACGTTTCAATATATGTTAGCAGGTGCTCTACTTGCCAACTAGTCAAAAGCGACCAACAGAAACTGGATGGATTGTTGCACCCGCTGGACACTCGAGGTTGGAAGTGAGAACTTATTTCCGTGGACTTCATAGATGGTTTGCCCAGAACCAGGAAAGGTAATGACAGTATTTGGGTGATCATAGATCGCTTCACGAAGACCGCCCATTTTATACCTGTAAGATCTAATAGAACCGCCCAAAGTCTTGCACAGATTTATTTCAAAGAAATTGTTATGCTACATGAAGTGCCGATCAGTATAGTTAGTAATAGAGATCAAATATTTACTAGCAAATTCAGGGAGGCATTTCAAGTAGAAATGGGAACGAAGCTCAATCTAAGCACCTCCTATCATCCTCAAACAGATGGCCAGACTGAGAGGGTGAATCGTATACTAGAAGATTTATTGCGGGCTGGTGTTCTTGATTTTGGTGGATCATAGGAAAACCATTTGCATTTGGCTGAGTTTTCATATAACAATAGCTACCAAGCGAGCGTGACAATGTCACCATTCGAAGCATTGTATGGTAGACCGTGTCGATCTCCTTCTTGTTGGGTAGAACCTGGTAATAGGCTTGTATTGGGATCAAATATGATTCGCGAAGCTGCGGATAAAGTTGATTTCATTAAGAAAGGATTACTCGCCGCTCAAAGCCGACAGAAGAGCTATGCTGATTAAAGAAGAAGAGATTTGGCTTTTTCTGTTGGTGATTATGTGTATCTACGAGTTTCTCCGATGAGTGGAGTGGTCAGGTTTGGCAAAACTGGGAAGTTAGCGCCTAGATTTATTAGTCCATTCCCTATTCTTGAACAGATTGGAACTCTCGCATATAGAATTCAATTACCTAATTGGTTGCCTGGAGTACATGATGTATTTCACATTTCTCAACATAGAAAGCATGTACATGATCCGGACTTGGTTGTGGAAGAAGCCGCACAACAGGAATTGGAAATTACTCCAGAATTGGCTGTGAGAAGAGAGCCAATAAAGGTTATTGACCAAGAAGCCAAAGAGCTAAGGAACAAGAAGGTTCACTTAGTCAAAGTGCAATGGAGTGGAGATCCGTGAGATTGTACTTAGGAAACAGAGGAGAGCATTACGAAAGCCTATCCTAAGTGCAGGGTGTATATCTCTAATTGACTCCGGTGCAAGGTACATTTACCATACTTTGCATTACCATTTTGTTCTCTACTTTGTTGTTATTTTCTTTTCATGGATGTAAACTTTTAATTCTACAGTCTGATTATCTTCAAAGAGTATATGAATTAATTAGTATATTTTTGAAAAGTTAAAAACAAATTGATTTTTTTTTGTGTTGTGTGATTGTGGATTTGATTTATTAAATTATTAGAATGATAGTTAATTTAATCAATGAATGAAGGGTAAATCTATGCAATTAAATCAAGTATTGAACTAATTTAAAAATAGATAGAAATATGTACATATGCATTATATATGTTTGAACAGGTAAATGGATTAGCTGTTGAGTAAAGAATTTATTTGCATGCCTGACAAATAGGTAAACCTTAATGAGTTGGATGCACAATTTTATTATTATATCAACTCCTGTGAATGTCATTGGATGCGGAGTGCTGGTTGTTCTGTGTGTAATAATAAATGTCGCCATAGGATAGTAACAATTAATTTTGAACTACACTACATGGCATACTTCTTGAAGATAGGCATACTTCATCATATACCACATAAGCATTTGGGGCTTGTGTGACGAGGTTGAAGATTTACCATACGAGCGAGAGGCTTGTGTGGCGAGGACTATATATTACAGGTTGAACTGATGACTGATATGGACTATATAAAATGTAACGGCAAATTGCAAATTTAATTAAAAAAAAACCACACGCGTCTGGAGATGACAATAAACACGTCTCTCTGGTCATTAAGGAACAAAAACCATTTATAGAGCGACGAGAATTTATTCTCTGGAGGTATGATCTATACACACTCCCCTATGGACACCGGAATATATCACTATAAATATGTGCATGCTTATTAGGATTTATTGGGTACCTAATACGGCCCAATAAATTTCCAAACCCCTCCCCGTACAAAGGAGGTTATGGCGAAGTTTTTTGAAAATTTAGGGTGCTAGCCAAATTTTTGAAGAATTTGAAAATTCTTAGAAACTGAAAAGTTGAAGAATGAAGGCCAGAAGGAATGTTGAGTTGGTTAATTAAACAACTTTCGACTTCGTTCCTCTTCGAGGACGAAAAGTTTTAAGTGGGGGAGATTGTAACAACCCGGAAAATCTGAGCCAATTTAAAAATTTTAATTTGGCTATTTTAGTGGATTTTAGATATTTAAAATAAATTATTTTAAATAATAACAATGAAAAGTATGTTTGAATCGATGTTTGAAAATAAATATAATTGTTTTAAATTATAAACAAGGCCTGAAATGGCGCGGCAGTTTCTAAATTCGAATTCAAACTTTGACTGACTGTACCGGGTGCAAAATAAAACAGATTTTAGTGAAACCAAAATATTTAATTTTGTTAGAGAATATCTTTCTAACGAATCTGAAAAATCAAAGTTTCATAGCGGGAAACAAAAGTTATGGCCAAATGAATTTTCAGAAAGGTCGCTATAGAGAATATATAGCCCATGAAAATAGCCATTTTGCAAACGACCTCAGAATTCGATGAAACCACCTTTTTTGGATCCGGGATGTCAAATTATTGCTAGGCTTCAAATTTCATAATTTTTGAAGTTAGTATGTGAGCGTGGTAAAGGAAAATGTGTTTGGTTGATTATTGTTAAATTGGATCGACCAGAAAATGGCCATTTTTCAAACGGCCTCAAAATTCGACGAAACTAGTTTTGTTGGGACCGTATTGTCAAAACATAGGTACATTTATTTTTCTGGAATTTTTGGGATTAGTATGTAGCCCCGGCAAATTGAAATGTACGTTCAAATCGAATATTGAATGTTTTATATTTTAATTTGAAAAGAAACTGACTCAAACAGTCGAATGGGCCTACGAAACATACCCCATTGTGTTCGGAATGGAGGTATTTAGCTAGGGACGACAGTCGTTGGGTTTGGATTGGAGTTCGTATGTGACTACGGGTATTTTTGGAATTTTAAAAATATATAAATAAAAAAATGATTGGCCCATCACAATTCTCTCTCCCCGATACCCATTCGCACGAACGATGGAAGAGGTCCCAAACTTCTCTCTTCAATTTCTCTTCCATTTCTCAACAAAATCGAGCGCCCTTTGGGGGGTTTTGAAGCTCTCGCCATCCTCTTCAAATCCATATAAAGAGCATCAATTATCGTTGAGCGTGGAAGGAGAATCACCCCCGAGAAGTCGCCACCTTTCCAACGCCGCCGAGGCCGATTCAGACCATCGAGTTCGACCCCACTTCAGGCCCACGTGTGCCGCACGTCCCCCTACGACGTTGCACTCTTCGATCATCCAATCCCTACAGCGTTTGCAAGGAAAATCAATACCTAGTTTTGAAGAATATCAGAAAGGTACAGTTTAAATTATATTAAACTGTTCTATAGCACTTCTAAGCGCTACGATTTATGATTTTAAAATCTTATCTTTTTCATTTTTTGTCGAAATCCAGTGAAACAAGAGACAGTGGACTCGTGTGGACGTCTTCTACATTCTTGAGGAGACCGGATATTTTTCTGAGCCTTCTACTATTTTTGGTGGAGTGGAACCCAATGTGAGATTTCTGAATTATAAACGATATTGGAAACAACGATGTATAAATTATATAGTCGAAGTATGAGTTATATAAGCGTTGTACACCTCATGTATAAGCGTTGTATAAGTTGTATGTTCGATGTATAAGTTATATATGCATTGTAAAAATGATATATGCATTGAAATAAATTAAAATGATATCGAAATGAATTCGAAATATAGTTATATACATGTATATGCATATATATATACACACACACACTCCCCTCGTCCACAGACCATGGACGATATATATATTGGTTGTGATATTGTTTGGATTATTGGTTGATGTGAAAATTTGGTGAATATCATGAATGGTTGATTTGAAATGATTGATTATGTTTGAAATCCCAATAGGATTAGTATATGGGAAAATTCGTCTGCGTACGAACTAGATATTGAAAATCCCCATTGTCAAAAGCTGCGAGGCTTTAATGTAGAGCGAGGAGCCGTACAAGGGACGGTGCCGGTTTTAACTACCTTGCCGTTATGCTGCCGAAATTTTCTAAAATATTTCTGTGTTTGATTTAAATTCATGTGTTGAACAGAAATTCATGTGTTGAATGAAGCTCCTGTGTTGAGTAAATTTGTTTTATGATAAAAATAACAATTTTATTATATATATCAACTATAGAAAATATTCACGTGTTGAATAAAGGACTAGAACGATAAAAATCATATTTTTATCGTATGTTTGAAGTCGAAAATATTCATGTGTTGAATATATAGATTGAAAAATAAAATCTACATTTTTATTGTGAATATGAAGTGCTAAAATATTCATGTGTTGAATAAATATTTTGATGATAAAAATATCGTTTTTATCAAATGTGTGAAATGAATTTGGTTTTGAAATCGAAGAATGAATTATATTTATACATACATATATATAAATATAAATAAAATAAAACGAATAACGAAGCTGCAGTTCGTGTTTTGAAATCGTGATTTCAAACGATTAGTGTGGGAGATCCAACCATTGGATTTTCCCAGAACCAAAAATGTTGGATTCGCTTTGGAAATATCTTACCAACGGCACCAACTTTGTGAAGATCCAATGGTTGGATTGTCTGGAATGTTTAATTCAAATCTGAAGAAAAACCGCACTAGAATCTATTATATTTATATATAAATATATAAATATAATTAAATTAAATCGAATAACGACGCTGCAGTTCGTATTTTGAAAAAGAAACTTCAAACGAGTGTACCGGGAGATCCGACCGTTGGATTTCCCAAAACTGAAACCGTTGGGTTCGTTTTGAAAAGGTCTTTCTAATGACATAAAATTTGTGAAGATCCAACGGTTAGATATTCAGATATGTGTAAATCTAATCTGAAGAAAAACAGCGCCATGGTCGCGTTATGGCCTGAAGCGTCGTTTGAATGAATTGGCTATTTTTAATTGAATAAAAATAGCGATAAATCGTTATAAAATATTATAAAAGATATGGAATGGAAATAAACCGAATTTTCCCGGTTTATTGGATATTTGATGGTTGAATGTGTTTGGCATGAAAATTACATTTAAAAACAGAATTACTGATGTCGAATAATTTAACCAATTAATGGAATTGATTTAATTCTAAATATACATGAATTATTTGAAAAGGCCGAGTTAAATCTCATTTCAAATAATTGATCGGCGATAAGAAGTCGATGATGAAGACGGTGGTTGAAGACCGGAGATCTTCACCTCGGTTGGATGATAACTGACGTCCTGATTGGAAGGCATTCCGAAATATAGATAATAAGCGGGGATCGTCTAGACGCACTTGGAGATCGATGGATATGCGAGGTAAATGGTGCCTCCGGCTTCGTTCAGACCCAGAACGAACTTGTAAATGGACTGTGTGTCTGATATTGGATTTTGTTTTGTGCTGATTTATCTCTATTAAATATATATCTGTTTGGCGGCGGAGAATTTATTCTCTTGCTTAATGCCCTTCTTTGAGACGTACGAGCTCAGAGATTACATATCGATAGAAATCAGTCGCATGGAGTGAATTGCCTGTGTGGCATGCCTAAGTGGCAAATGATCAAGGCTTCTATTGAAAAGCAAAGTCTTTTGGTTGATGATCAAAGCACGGCCAGTGTGGCATAACTTTGTGTATAACGTAGATTCGCGAGCCTCACACCCCGGTATGAACCAGAAAAGGAGAGGACATCAGGGAGGGCATGCGTTTCCTTCTAGCTAGGGTGGTGTCAGTGACCTACCAGCCTTGACATTTATATTATTTTCACCTGTGTGGTTGTTGCTGTTGCGAGGAGCCTCAGATATATCGGCGACTATGTGGAGCCGATGGAGTCATTTGGATCATTTACACCCCAAAGGGCGTGGGAACGTAGTGTTCAGGCATTTTAATCCACATTGTTGGACCTTCCCAGACGATCCAAAGGCTTGACTGAGTACTTGCCTGAGACATGGGCTAGATTGTCTCAAAGTCGGTAAGGACTTTCTTTTTCCTTGGTTCATGATGGAAATCCAATTTCCAAATACGTGACTTTGCGGTTTTGATTATATACCTATATATGGCGACATAGTGGTATGGGGCATTAATGCCGTCTATGATTGATACTTATGATTTGAAATTGTTTTGGAAACATATAAACACTAGTAATAATATCAAGTGCTTTTGTTTTATTCGTATCAAGCATATTTTGGTCATTATAAGGTAAAACTCTATCCTCCGGTTTGTGTTGCATTGCGTGATGGGAATTGAGTCTTATAATGGCTTCATTTTTATAAAAAGCATTACTATGTTTAAAAGATTTACTTGTTTTAAAGCATTGGCAATCCAACGGAGTAAACCAGTTCCGCGAAAGTGGCGTGGTCCTGTGATTGGCCATATTATAAAGTAAGTCGAGTAGATTTTTCATACCAGTCCCATGACTGACTCGTAGTTTGTTTTACTTGCAAACTCAGGTGCCCCTTTTTCTACACGGGCAGTCTTATATTCAGGTTTTAGCAGGCTCTTTATGGATAGCTGGAGCTGAAGATGGATTCTACCATTTATCCCCTTTTATGATGTTCAACTCCTATTGTACGTATTATGTTTGTTTCCGCTGTAGACATTTATGTATAGCTGAACCGTATTTTGTACCAAGTATGATCCTATATACCGTGTAACTCTGATGATTATGTTTATCCAGTGTATTATTTGTACATTATCTGGTATATTTATTTATTTCTGTTCTGCTGTTATCGGTTTATATGTTATATTCCGAAGATTACCCTTGCCTCTGTCGTACAGGGTTTTGCGGTCATCACAATATATATGCGTTGTATAAAATGTATATGTGCCGTATAAATCATATATATGCGTTATATAAATTATATATATGTGTTGTATAAATTATATTTGAGATATATAAAAATTTCATGTAATGAAATAATTATTGGATTGTTAAAAATATATTTTTTAACATATATATGCACTGTATAAAATTGTCATGTAGTGGAATATTCCACTTTGATTTAAAATTGAAATGCAAGTTGGAATCGTTTTTAAATGAATTTATAAAATACGTCTTAAATGGAAATCAGCGATATATATATATATATATATATATATATATATATATATATATATATATATATATATATATATAGCCTGAATGGAACGCGACGCGCAGCGACCGTTTGTGAATTTCGACCATTAACTTTAAATTGGTGTAACGGGAGATCCGACTGTCGGATTCTCCTAAAACCAAAAACGTTGGGTTTGGGTTTGTATCGAAAATATTTTTCCAATGAATATAAGAGATTTAAATTTGAATGGTTGGATATCAAATTATGTCCAAATAAATTTTAGAAAAGGTTGTTATGAATGCAGTTCTGTAGCCGTTATTGAAAATTAACTGTAAGGGCCTTAATAAAATTATTAGAAATATGGAAAAATTGTGTAAAATCATAATAAATGATTTGGAAAGATTTGGATGAAAAGTTCCAGTTTTGAAAAGATAAAAATATGTAATAACGCGGAAAATCCAATCCAATTTAAAAATTTTATTTTGGCAATTTTGATGAATTTTGAATATTTAAAATGATTTATTTTAAATAATAACGATCAGAATTTATTTTAAATAGAATTAGAATGAATATTTTTATTTGAATCGATGTTAGAATATAAATATTTAATTTTAATTATAAAAGGAACTGAAAATGGCGCGGTAGTTTGAAAATTCGATTTCAAATTTCAAACGAATGTACAGGATTCAAAATAAACCGGATTTTAGCGAAATTAAAAATATTAGAATCTATTTGAGAATATCTTTCCAACGAGTCCGAAAAATTTAAATTTCATAGCGGGAATTAAAAGTTATGTCCAATTGAAAAATCAAAATAGTCGCTATGGAATTTTGGCCCTTAAAAATGGAAATTTTGCAAACGACCTTCGTTTTCGATGAAACAACTTTTGTTGAATCCGGGAAGTCAAATTATTGCTTGGCTTCAAAATTCATAATTTTCTGAATCAATATGTGAGCATGACGAAGGAAAATGTTATTGGACAGTTTCAGTCAATTTCGATCGACCAGAAAATGGCCATTTTTCAAACGGTCTCAGAATTTGACGAAATTAGTTTTTATAGGACCATATCGTCAATACGAAGCTAGAAAATTTTTTTCGGGAATTTTTAGGGACTGTATATGGCCCCGGTAAATTGAAATGTTCGTTCAAATTCAATATATAGATTTATATTTTGATTTTGACGAAAACTGGTCGAAACAGCCGAATCGTCTTGTGATACATATCCCATTGTGCTCGGAATGGGGGTAATTAGCTAGGGATGACAGTCGATGGGTTCGATTTTGAGATCGAGATAAAAAATTACTGTTTAGAACATAAATGATTAAATCTAATATAATTTTATATAAAAGTCCCTAGCACCATTCTCCATCGTTCAAACCCGAAGTTTTAGAAAAAAAGAAAAGAAAGGAAGGAGGAGTCCTGTCGCTCTTCCGATCAAAGCGCCACCGCGCCCTCGGGCGCGCCGCCACCAGGCGCGGCTGCCCCATGACCGTCGCACCTCCTCCCCTTATCCTCCTCCTCCCTCTCTAGACTGATTCTCTCTCCCCGTGCCCAAATCAGATCGGAAACCGCCGTTCCGCCCTACGCCGCCTCCCAACCTCTATCGTGACCCACTAGACCTCCGGCGCCTCCACCCCTGCTTCCTCCCTTTCTCTCCTCGCCCCAACCGCTAACCCTAGCCCGCAAAACCGACAAAACCGCCGCAATCTCCACCACAGCGTCTCCGCTGGCCAATGCACCAACCCCACCACCTCAGCAACCACCTGCGCCTATCCTCCAACCATAGCTCTGACGTGAACCTCCTCCGCCATCAAAGATGCAATTTTTACGATGAAAATGTGAGTTTTATACTTATTTATATTTATTTATGCATATAAAAACAGGATCTACATATATATGATGGCATATTGAGGATATGTTTTTTAATTGTGCAAATTTTTTTATTTTTACATATATGAAGAGTAGATAAAAATTTGATTTTTATATATTTGAAGTAGAAATAAAAGTATGATTTTTATATGATGTAGATAATAAAAATATAATTTTTATATAGATATTGAAATAAAAATACAATTTTTAACTGTATGAAGATATGATTTTTATTTAATTGGAGTTGAACTAAAAATATAGTCTTCATATATATAGCAGCATTTTAAAAATATGATTTTTATATACTAGAGAATATAAAATTGTGATTTTTATATATGTAGTGGCTACGAACAACGAAAGTGACAAAAGGCGAGCATGACGAAGATTTCCTACATATGAAGAGTCGCCGCGTTTGGTTTAGCTTTTTGGTGAGAAATCCTCACTTTTATTTTAAATTTCTAGTTCGAAATATATACTAGGATGCAAACGGTGCTTAACAGCACCCAACACCCATCGTCCACAAACCATGGATGACTTGTTTGTTTAATTGATGTGTTGTGAAAGTTGATTGTGTGATATGGAATGGAATAAAATATTTTATAGTTAAAAATATAATTTTTAACGTGTATAAAAAATAAATATTTATAAACAAATCGGACGATTTGTTTATGTACACCCATTTGACTGATATTAATTGGGACGATAAATTTTAGACATCGCCCAACTGCACAAATAAAATCTGTGTTTGTTGATTTGAAACCCAAACGGGTGTTGGGATGATATTTGACGTACATTAATCCTGAATTTTTAGTTGTATGTCAATCAATGGGTTGACGGACTGTGTAAGCATTAATTATTTATATTTAATGCTTATGCAGTTGTGTGGTGCACTTTGGATGATGGTTGATTATTTATCATTGCTATTATATACATTTGTTGTATAGAATCCATATAAATAACATCATATGGTAATTGATTAGGCCTCATTCCAATTTAGAAAATAAAGAATATTCATATGTTGAATAAAAGAAAATTCAGGTGTTGAATAAAATATATATTCATGTGTTGAATAAAATAAAATTCATATGTTGAAGAAAATATTCATTTGTTGAATAGAATAACTAAGTTATTGAAATATATACAGCCGTGTTGATTAGATATGCGTCATTTTGACATGAACGATATCTATATCGATTTTATTCATTTTTACAATGAATATCAAAAAGGAATTGATTTGAAAATATTATATTTTGAAAATACTATCATTTATATATCGATGATATGGATTATTCAATTTTGATTTGAAATTGAATATGAAGTTGAAATCGTTTTGAAAACGATTTATAAAATACGTTTGGAAAGGAAATCGATGAAACATATATAACATATATTATATATATATATATATATATATATATATAATGGCCTGAATAGAACGCGTCGCGCTGCGGCAGTTCGCGAATTTCGACCATTTACTTCGAATGGACATTACGGGAGATCCAACCGTCGGATTCTCCTAAAACCGGAACCGTTGGGTTTGTATCGAAAAGAGCTTTCTAACTAGTATTAAGATTTGAAATCTAATGGTTGGATTTGGAATTATGTCCAAATCAAATTTGGAAAAGGTCGTTGTAAATGCAGTTCGATGGCCGTTTATGGAAATCGACTGTACGGGCCTTGATAAAATTATTAAAAATTGAAATAATTTGTGTAAAATCATAAGAATTGATTTGGAAAGATTTGGGATGAAAAATTCCATATTTGAAAAGATAAAAATAGATTTTTATCGAAATGAACTAGTTTTGAATTAGAATTAAAATCCATTTATTTTTAAAATAAGTAAATTGGATTTGAAATGGTTTTAAAAGTAACCAGAATTTCCAATAATTGAATTGGAATGGATTTGAATTGAAATTGTCTTTGGAATATTTCGATGTTGGATTTCGAGGTTATACAGATATTGTTATGAAAATTTGAAAAATATATATATATATATACATATATATATATATATATACATATATCGTTATTTCCAATATGATATCTGTTGGTCGTAGAATTTGATATTGAATATAAGCCGATATATTTTCTATTCAGAGCCTTGTATTTAACATCAAATGGGATTTGGGTTTGTCATGAATGGTGTCTTCATTAACGCCGTTCTTAGACCCAACGGAGTTAAGAAAATCAGAAACTAACTGAAGACTAGTTAAGCTTAATGGTTTCCTGGGTATTGATCTGATGTTGGTTTCGGCCTTCGGGGTTATTACTTTAGCGATTGTTCACTTGCTAAGATACGGTTAAAGGCTGATGGAATAGAATGTGATTTTGGGTTTATCGTGAACTGTGTTTTAAATGACATTGGTTCTTTAACCCATTTAAGGACAGGATATGATTTCCTAAGTTAAACAATCATTAATATTGATTTTTGGGAAGATTAAAACCAAGTGGAGTTTTATTGAATCTTTAATTAGATTGAAATGATTGAGAATGGAGTATCACCAGTTTTGCTCCAGGCGATAGTTGAATCTTTAATTAGATTTGAATATGAAATGGTAATTGAATTTATCGATAACACCGTGGTGTTAGATATGAAGTATTACCAGTTTTACTTCATGGGATGAATAGGTTGGGATTGGGAAATTAAAACAAATGATTACTTCGGTAAGGTTCGTTAATCCCGACTAGTTTGGATAAACCATAATTTGATTTGAACTGATATACAAAGGAAGATTAAGGAAAAAATTTAAGTAATTTATCTTTGATAAAATTAATGGGAACCTTTCCCAAAGTATAAGAATATTTGAATAAAAGAATATTCTGAATTGGAATGAGGTGTATGTTGTGTTTGTGTAACACCTGTTTATTAAATACGTGAGTTATTCAGAAAGACCGGGTTTATCCCATTCTAAATAACTGATTCGACGATGTGTCGAGGATGAAGATGGTGGTGGAAGACCGGAGGTCTTCACATCGTTTGGATAATTACTGATGACCTTGATTGGGCTATACACCCAAGAGGAGGGAATCAGTTGGTGATCGTCCAGACGTACTTGAAGATCGATGGATATGCGAGGTACAAGGTGCCTCCGGTTTCGTTCAGAACCAGAACGAACTTGTAAATGGACTATGTGTCTGACATTGGATTTTATTCTTTGTTGATTGTTCTCAATTAAATATACATCTGTTTGGTGGCGGAGAATTTATTCTCTTGCTTAACACCCTTCTCTGAGACGTACGAGCTCAGGGGTTGTATATCGATGGACATCAGTCGCATGGAGTGAATTGCCTGTGTGGCATGCCTAAGTGGCAAATGATCAAGGCTTTTATTGAAAAGCAAAGTCTTATGGTTGATGATCAAAGCACCGCCTGTGTGGCATGGCTTTGTGTAGCGTTAATTCACAAGCCTTACACCCGAGTTGTGAACCAGAAACGGGAGAGGACATTAGGGAGGGCATGCGTTTTTTTCTAGCTAGGGTGGTTTCAATGACCTACCATCCCTGACATTTATATTATTTTCACCTGTGTGGTTGTTGGATTGCAAGGCGCCTCGGATATATCGGTGATTATGTGGAGTCGATGGAGTCATTTGGCTCATTTACGCCCCAAAGGGCGGGAAAACGCAGTGTTTAGGCATTTTAATCCACATTGGTGGACTGGCCTTGACGATCCAAGGGTCGATGCGCTCTGACCCTGAGGCTCGGGCTAGAGAGTCTCGAAGACAGGGAGGACGATCCCTTGCCTCGGTTCACAGTTGGAAATCCAACTTCCAATACTTGACCTTGAAGTTTTGATTATAGAGCCTAGTATTGGCGACATGATATATGGTACCCAAAGTATAAGAATATTTGAATAAAAGAATATTCTGAATTGGAATGAGGCGTATGTTGTGTTTTTATAACACTTGTTTATTATATAAGCGAGTTATTCAGAAAGACCGGGTTTTTCCCATTCTGAATAATAGATTCGACGTGGTGTCGAGGATGATGACGGTGGTTGAAGACTGGAGGTCTTCACATCCTTTGGGTGATTACTGATGATCTTGATTGGGCTGTACACCCAAGAGGAGGGAATCAGTTGGTGATCGTCCAGACGTAATTGGAGATCGATGGATATGCGAGGAAAAAGGTGCCTCCGGTTTCGTTCAGACCCAAAACAGACTTGTAAATGGACTGTGTGTCTGACATTAGGTTTTTTCTATGTGATTGATTTCTATTAAATATATATTTTTTTGGTGGCGGAGAATTTATTCTCTTGCTTAACGCCCTTCTCTGAGACATATGAGCTCAGAGGTTATATATTGATGGATATCAATTGCATGGAGTGAATTGCCTGTATGGCATGCCTAAGTGGCAATTGATCAAGGCTTCTGTTGAAAAGCAAAGTCTTGTGGTTAATAATCAAAGCACCGCCTGTGTGGCATAACTTTATGTAACGTTGATTCGCGTGCCTCACACCCCGATTGTGAACCAGAAACGGGAGAGGACAGCAGGGAGAGCATGCGTTTCCTTCTAGCTAGGGTGCTGTTTGCGACCTACCGGCTCTGACATTTAAAGTATTTTCACACGTGTGGTTGTTGGATTGCGAGGCGCCTCGGATATATCGGTGACTGTGTGGAGCCGATGGAGTCATTTGGCTCATTTACGCCCCAAAGGGCGGGGAAATGCATGTTCAGGGCTTCATGTTGCCTAGGTACAGTTGCGGATGAGTCCTAAGGCTCGGGCTAGAGAGTCTCGAAACGGTAGGATTGCACCTTGCCTTGGTTCACAGATGGAAACCCAACTTCCAATACGTGACATTAGCGGTTTTGATTGTAGAGCCTAGTATGGCGACATGATATATGGTACCCATGCCGTCTATGATTGATATTTATGATTGAAATTGTTTTGACACTATATGCTTATAATAGTATCAAATGATTTGTTTTTAACGTACCAAGCATGTTTGGCTATTATAAGGGAAAACCCTTTCTGTAACGACCCGGATTTTCGGCCGTTGAATTCTGAATATTTAAATTGTTTTCAATATTTTATTTGAAATATATATAGGAATTTATAAGGAATTTACTTAATAAAATGATATTTAAATGTATAATTTATAATATAATTTAAAACGAGCTCGAAACAGTCGCGGTAGTTCGTAATTTACAATTTAAACTTTAATTGAGTATACAGGATTTGTTATAAGTTGGATTTCTTTAAAACGAGAAACGTTTGAATCTATTGAACTACATCTTTCTAATGGAAGTGAAAAATCGAGATTTTGTTTTATAGATGGTAAGTAACATCCAAATCAAATTTTTAGGAAGTCGCCGTGGAATCTTATATAAGCCATAACGGTTATTTAAATATATTTAAATATCGATCTTGATTTTGGACAAGATTCTTTTGTGGCGTAGTTATAATTTAATTTTTAGAATTTTACTGTAATTTTTAATTAATTAAATAGGCAACTTTTTATTTGGAGTATATTGCACCCTATATCAATATTTTGGGGTTTCACAATATAAGTTAAACTACCAATATTATTATATTTTTGAGATCGTGGTACCTCACTGGACACGACCGTATCCTTATTTCTATCCGTAGCGGCTCGGACATGAAAACGATTCTACATAACTGGGTACGCTAGTGTTTATAATTTAAAACTCAAAAGCAAAGGAGTTAAATGGAATTGTATTGTGGATTGTAATGTACAGATCTGGAGCGTTATGCCGACGTGTACATGATTTAATTTACAAGACTGGTATTAAAGGTTACACAAATCTTGCTTATATTGTGTACGTGGTGCCTCTTATTTCCATGTCATATAAACGGTGGTAAATTATTTTGGATTTGTGTGCTAGAACATATGGCAACATATATACATAAAGTTTTGCTTCTATCCAACAGTGTGCCGCCCAAGCAATTTGATATCCGTGCAAGCCAATCTATCTCATACTGTTTGTGCCAAGCTATTAGGACCGTGTTCCCCATGCTGTTGCAAACCGTGTTTTGCAAGCTATTTCTTCCTCCTTTTAAAGACCGCTCCTCTCCGTATCTCATTTTCTCAGATCCAAGAACAAATCACGAAAAAATTACCCACTTCAAAAATAAATTAACAATACATTCTTCAATCAAAATTCCTACTTTCGAATTCTTTGAGTTCCTCACAGCACAAGCTTTCACTTCGTGTATGTAATAGATAACTCGACGCGTTCGTTTTAATCTCGAAAATAAGCTACGAGATAGGGTTGACTTGTGAACAGATGGAGGCGTTTAGGAGGATGATCGTTGATGGCGTGAGGTATAGGGTAGTGAAGCGAGGCTGATACCTAAGTTGGGATGGGTTCGACCTCAAAATTATCAATGTCTGAAGCCTTAGGTCAAGAGGCGGTCATAGCAGATGGCATCGGGAGGGAATGGAGAAGTAAGGTTGATCGGAGGAGGAGAGAGGAGAGATATTATAGGCGGGTTATTCCTCTGGCGTGTTGTGTGGAACAGTACTGTGATGGGAGAAATTCACTGGTGACCAGGGGAACGATGGGGAAGAGAAGTTGGTCATGTTAAAGAGCTTCAGCGTGTTCTTGATGCGATGGTTCTGAGCTGGGGTTGACCTTGAAACCACCAAGTTAAGGTTGGTTTTTTTATCTCTTGTAAATGGATTGATCAAACTGAGGGTTACAAACTTATGATTCAAACTAGTAGCAGGATCTAATATCTCGAGTTCATTTTTGTGGGGTTTTCAAGATGTTTTTTTGGCAACTTACTTGATTGATTATGGAGAGGGTTCGCCAGTTAACTATATTGTATGGAGAATGGTGTAAGGTTGAAAATCAGTAGGTATATTGAGGTAAGGATAGTGAAATGAGAGACAGAGAAAGGTGTGAAGCTCGTTGTTGGCTTGGGAAATAAAGTAGCGGGCATTTGTGATTGGTTTATGGGAAGCCAGTTCTGTTAGACGGCATTATGCATTTATTTGGTGTATGCGGCATTGAAACCATTCAATAGAAAAGGGAAGAGAGTCCTGAGGAGTGGTTATTTGCAATGTTGGGTGTGTTTGCTGAAAGGGGTTTCACTGTTTATTTTATACAGCGCTGAAATGAGCTTGGTGGCGAATTTTTCAAGGGAAGTGCGACATTAGGGAATGGTTCCTGAAGTTTGAAATTTAATAACGGTCTGGGAAGAAAGGGATAACTTAATAAAGGTGATTAATGAGGACTTAAGAATAATTAATTATTGCATATTAACATTTAACTAATTATAATTTTTCAGAATTTTATATTGTTCGTTCATGAACAGATTTGAAAGCGACCGAAACCCTTGGAACAGTAATGACGAAATCTACATCGTGGAACCAATTTCGTTAAGGACAAAGTTACAGGAATTTCGTGGTAAAATCAACCGTCTGTTGGATTTTTAAACAAAATGAAAGCAGAATCATCAACTGCGAACAAGGTGTAAACTCACTAAGTCTACCTCATTTATATTTTTATATAAACGAGTTTTAAATTTATTTCTAGTCATTTTATGTGGTGTGATGGTTGTTTGAATGAATGGTTGATAAAATTGGTTGAATAGTTGATATAGTTATACATTGATCAGTTTTGTAACGACCTAGATTTTTCGTCGATTAATTTTAAATATTTAGTAGGGTTTTAAATATTGAATTCATAATATAAATGAATTTTATATTGGATTTGTCGATTTAATTACCGATATATGATTTAATATCGATTTTATTTAATAATCGTAATAGTAACAATTGAATTCCCAGTGTAACACTAAATCAGAACAATTCAGTCGACTAATATAAATTCTGTATTAACTTAAAATGATAATAATTTATTTTCGATGAATTTATTTGTTCAGAAATCGATTTACATTCTAAACGGTTTAATTTAATTTAATAGTGTTATTCCGTTTTAAACCGATTCTGTTTAGTTCAAAATATTGTATAAGCTTGAAAACGTCGGTCGTTGCGACTAAATAGCGGTTCAGGATTTTAAAATAAGGGACTGTGAGATATTTTAGTTTTTAATTAAAATCAAATCAAATCAACAGCCACCCCATATTTCATCTAGAGCCGACCTATTTCATTTTCATCGCAGCCTATTTTCTTCGAGCTGTATATTGTGCTTCTTCTCTTCCCGACAAAGCTAAACCAAGAAATTAATGGTGCAGACCTAAAAATCTATGCTCGCAGACCTCATTTACACCAACGCAGACCTACTTTTCTTCTATATAAACAAAGCCACTCTCCTTTATTATTTCCACCGTTCATTTTGTAATATCCGAAACCTCAGATCAAAAAAAAAAAGAAGAGAGAGAAAGGTATCGCGACTTGAAATCGAAAGTGAAACTGGAAGCTTGTCTCGATCTGGCGCTCGCAAACCAGTGAGCAATGAGTGAAGTAGAAATCGACGCAATGAAGGGGCAAAGTCGTCTCTCTTATTCAGATGCACTGGAAATCAAAATCCAGGCAAAGGAGGCGCTCGCAACTTTAGAGGAGGATTGTTGGGTATAATCGCGATGGCCAAGTAGGTTTAGGGCTAAATGGGGTTTTGGGGGAAAATCGAGCGATGCGTTGGTCATCGAGATGGTACAATAGGTAAGCGATTTCAGAGCCGATGCAGGTCTGGGGTTGCGATTGGGGGAATGAAGCACACCACGATTTCAAGGGAGGCAAGCGGAACTTTGGTTGCGCGTTCGAAGGGGTGCCATTGTGGTTCAATACTGATGATGACAGAGTTGATGAGGGGTTCGAACTAAGGAAGTTCGATGGGTTCTTCAAAGATTGTCGAGGTTGAGGTTTCAGGGATCGATGCTGGGAAGTTCGGAGTTGGCCTCGTTCACGAGACTGAGGGGAATTTGAATTTTGTTTTGCTGTAGAGCCAAGACCCTATTCAAAATGGATTAAGGTAATTCATTTTTTTTATAGATAATACTGAAATTGATTTATACAATTGGTAATCTATTTAAAGTGAAATTTTTTATGAATTAGTTTGATTCATGTCAATGCTCATAAATAAATAAAAATGGGAAGAAAATAATAATTAAATTTTGTTATTCAAGTAATCATAACATATACATATATTTGTGTTTAAAGATATGTAGGTTAGTTAATTTTATTTGTTAAGTAAAATTTCAGTTAATAACCATTTAAAAGAAGGGAAAAAAATATAGGAAAGTTATTTATTTGTTTAAATAGTTAATTTAAATAAATAAATGTTTAATCAATAAATTTAAATTGATTATCATAGGTGAGATGAATTCAGTTGAGATAGTTCGAATAAATGCATAGCTATGAAATATGGAAATATACAGGATATCAACAACTGCAAATTCCGGTGAGTAAATCTCGCTCACCTTTTATTTAGAATTATTTTTATTCATTAAAAATAATTGTTTGGTGCTTGTTTGAATGCTTCCTGGTTGTTTTAAATATATTAGTTATTTAGGGTGACTAATATATATATATATATTGGTTTGGTGGTTGGATTTCCCACAGTATCATTAGCGGATGCCGGCAGTTTCATAGCGGATGATTACCCTATACGCCCCACGCTATGATAGTGGATGACCTTCTATACCGCGATGTCCTGCCACGATGCAGGATGGGTATTATTTCTGTTGACTAACATCTGTGGATGCAGGGAAAACAGGTTGGAGGAATCCGACTGGATTCCTCAAAAATATATTATCTATTTGTTTGTTTGTTTGTTAGCTTGATTTCATATATATTAATATATGACGTGTTAAAAATCAAATGATTGAAAATTGGGTGATTTGATTGTTTTAAATATCACTGGGCCAAATGTTAATTTATTAAAATATCATGAGAAGGATATTTGAGGTTTAAAAGGGAAATTCTATTTTTCTCAAATAGAATTTGAAATTCAAGTAGAATTTAAAAATATAGAATTTCAAAATGGAATTTTGAAATAGAATTTCAAAATAGAATTTCGAAATGAAATTTCAAAATAGAACTTGAAATAGAATTTTTAAGTAGAAATTTAAATAGAATTTAAATATTAGAAAGGAGTTGGAATATTTGAAATTCAAAAGAAAATTTAAATAGGATTTGAAATGGAATTTTTAAATATATAATTCAAATAAAATTTGAGTATAACATTTGAATATAGAATTTGAGTAAAGAAATTTCAAAACAGAAATTGAATAATAGAAGTCAAATGGGATTTGAATAGTAGGATTAGAAAAGGATTTTAAATATTTGAATTTTAAATAGTAAAGAAAAGGAGTTTGAAAATTAGAAATTCAAATAGAAGTTCAAATAGAATTTGAATAGGCGAAATTAAAATGAAATATAGAATTTGAATTCAAAGGAATTAAAATAGAGTTTGAATCCATAGGAATTCAAATAAAGAAAATTCAAATAGAGATTTGAATATGAAAATTCAAATGGAGTTTGAAATGGAAAATTGAAAATAGAAAATTCAAATAGAGATTTGGATATAGAATTCAAATATGGAATTTGAATATAGAAACTCAAATGAAGTTGAATATTTAAATTCAAGTATGAATTTCAAATATAGAAATTCAAAAAGGGATTTGGATATATGAATTAAAGTAGAATTTAAATAAAGAAAATTCAAATGGAATCTAAACTATGGAATTTGAATAGGGAATTCAAATGGAATTTAAATTATGGAATTTGAATATAGGATTCAAATAGATAATTCAAAGGGAATTTGAATATAGAAATTCAAATGGAGTTTGAATATATGAAATTCAAATATAGAATTTGAACGTAGGAATTCAAATGGGATTTGAAAAAAGGAAATTCAAATATGGAAATTTCAAATAAAATTTGGAAAATAGAAGTGAATTGAAATTTGAATATAGAATTTCAAATAGCAGTGAAATAGCTCGGAAATGCTATGTTGAATTGGGACAAATTGATTTGATATACATTAAAAATATATCAGAATGAAGTGGAATTTATTATAGACGAAGTTTGAATGTTTATATATATAAATATAATTAAAACGAACTCGCCGCAACACTGCACTTCGTAAATTGGCGATTCGAACTTCAATCGAGTATACAGAACCCAATTGAAGTCGAAATTCTTTGAAACATGAAATGTCAGGACCAATTTGATATTAGTTTTCTAATGGAGGAGAAAAACCTGGATTTCGTCGTATAGATTTTGAGTTATATCAAAATCAAATTTTCAGAAAAGCAGCGCCAGAATCGTTAAAACCATAATGGTTTATTTAATGTTATAAAAGGATTTTAAGCGAAAAAATCCGAATTTTCTATTTAGAAAATTTCAGAGTTGAGTTGTAAAATATATGCGAATTCAAGTTGTGTAAATGAATTGATTTTTGAAGCAGAAACCAGATTTTGATTTATTGAATAGAATTAACTAAATTGAATAGAAATTAGTTAATGAGATTTCGATTGGATATTGGGGTTTGAATAAGTAAATTCGATTTGAAAATTTATATTCGAAATCAAAAAGGAAACTAGAATTGAAATTGAAATTTCAATTTTGTTATGAGCAAGTTAAATATTATATTTGAACATGTTATGTTCAAACAAAGAAGTGAAATAGGCAAAATAGCTAATTAAAGAATAAATGAGCGAAACTGAATTCAAACGATTGGATTGAGTTAAATTGAATGGAAAACAGGTGAATAGGTGTTGGACAGGTATGGAATGAAGTATATAAAGTATACGAAGATTTTTAATGCATGTGCCCGACAAAAAGGTACACGTTTAAACTCATATATGAGATTTTATGCGCCGTATCGGCAAGCCACTTGGCTTTTCCTTTTTCTTTTGGATTGGTGAGGGCCACGGGAGGCTATTTGAAATATCCCGATGCTCCCGGTGCAAGGGAGGTTATGGCGAATTTTTCCGGGAATTTAAGGAGTTCGAATATTTTTAAGAAATTTGATAGTCAGAAATCAATATATCAATATATATTGAATTCAATAAGGAAATGAATTCTAAGATAGAATATTATAAACAAAAGGGGAAATCTATTAATTAGAAATAGAAAGAGATCTTTATGCACGTAAAAAAATGAATAATTGGGTTTTATAGTGTGTTTATTCGAGGTTAGTGGTTTTGCCATTTTGAAGTTGAGGATGTTTTCAGTTAAGTTCTGAGAGGTAAATTTACCCCAACTTGATTGATTTCATTTTTAATTGATAAACAACAGAATCCCGCCTCGAAGAGAAGTGTTTGAAAAGAGTTAGTTGAATAAAATATTTTGGGTTGTTGTAACGATGTTTTACACAACATTCGTTTATCCCAAGTGGTGGAACTTTGGAAATATAAAAGTAAATATTTCCTGAGTATAATTAAAGTAGTAGAAAAAGTGGTAAGTGATCGAAATTGTTTTCAATTTGCAAATAGAATATATTTTCTAAATACAGAAAATAAAGGAGGGCGATATTCGGAAATGTTTTCCAAATAGCGTGTAGGGCCAATATGGTTATTGAAAATATTTGGTTAACAAATATTGATAGGGAAATGGAGAAGAGAATTAATTAATGAAATATTAATTAAAGAGCCCAGTGATTTGTTTGATATGTTGATTGAACACTTGTTTTATTCGATAGTTAAATCACAGACTATAGAAGTTTTGACCATCGTTGTCGATATGGAGAGACCGGTTGGATTATTATCCGAGAACCACTCCGTATTGGCAGTGGCGTTGCGAATCAGATTATATGAAGATAATCGAAGACGGAGTAGAGTGCAAGGGCTTTTTCTACGAATAGAAATTGTGCCTTCGGTTTTGTTCAATCCCAGAACGAACGTAAATGGACGAATGTCTGACAAAGTATTTCCAATGATCAAATGGGTTGGTCTGTACAAATATATATGGTTGCAACAGATTTATTCCCTTAGCATAACATCCAGAATATTTATGCAAATCAATTAATGATTAACGGATCTGACAATGTGGCATTCAAAGTGATGGTGCTATCAATGAATGATAAGTAATCGTAGCCTCAGGCCTCAACAACCGGGAAATGACAAAAATCGGGCAGGCAACATGGCTATGTGGGTCGCTCCCATTAGGGTGTATTATCACCTATCTAGAGATTCATTTAATTCCTTATTCTATTCGATGATGTCCCAGTCGGGAGACGGTTGCTGATCCCAACCGTTGGTGATATACATTCGATACACTCATGCGAAATGAGTGGTCGGTCATTTGTGGGCCGGGTTGCAAGATGTTCTTGTTGAACCCAGTGTATTCCTCTCTAGAGATACACTATCGGAAGGTGGTTCCATACCTTGTCATGTTGGAAATCCAATCTCCAATAAGCGCCATGCGGTTTTTGATTTTATACTATGTATGTGGAGCGTGAGATGCAAGCGTTCTGCTATTTGGTTATTTACTTGATGTAGACATTATTATAATATCACTGGATTTCGTATCAAAGTGTTTTGGGTTATAGTAAAGTAAAAACCATCCATGTTTATGTGTGGGCTGGTCTTACTATTATCTTTTCTTTTGAAAGGAGTTTTAAAGTTAAACAAGTGGTTGGAGTTTACTCACACCGGTCCCATGACTGACCCAGAGTTTATTTTGTTTGTTTTCCCTAAACTCTTGGGTGCCCAAATTTGTACGGGCAGTCAAGTAGTCGGGATTTTTCAGATTCATTTGGAGGAGCTGGAAGCAGGAGGCTTCACCAGTTAGCTATAGACTATCATATATTCTGCTGTGAACCATGTTTGAAACTGGAAACAGGTATTTATGAATGTTCCAGGGATAACTGTTGTGCTCTGATGATGGTATGTATATAAAGTTACTGATTTGTATTTCAAAAGTTATGTTATATAATGTATTTTATTCGTTCCGCTGTGAGACTCGTCTTCTTTGTTTTCTTCTATTCTAATATTTCTTTCTTTCTATTTCTCATCATCTAACTTCTTTCTAATAATGATTCGTATTTCTGTGCAATCGGGTTGGACGTGTAGTGTTATTAGTCAACTCAAATAGTACCGATTTGCGGGTTGTTACAGTTGGTATCAGAGCTAGGTTGAGCGAACACCTAGGCTTTGGTGGGATGTGCTCATTAGAGATAGGGTCAGTAGCACCCTAGAATGAGTTGAGTGTATATGTATGAGAGAACGTATTTGTAAGTTGATAAAAAATTGTTTTATATTGTGTTGCCTTGTCTGTTGGGTAGTTTATGAATTCTGGTCGAATCGTGGGACGCCACGACGTCGATAGGAGTTTCTAAACACTTGAACAGAAGAATTGACATGATATTGTTTTAAATAGGGTAAATGAAATAATTTTGCCCAAAATTTTTATTTTGATATAAAGACACAAATTCCTGAAATTATTATAGTATATGGATGTATTGGTTGTTATTTTTATAATCAAATTGGATTATAAAATTGAAATTGTTATATATAGCTAAATAGAACTTGTATAAAAATAATATATGCAAATGTGATCAACTAAAATTTGATTTCAAACCGTAAATTGGAATTTAAATCTCGGAAGGTGGGAAAATATTTTTTTTCAAAGTAATATAGCATTATTTTAGGAAGGATTTTGAATAAAAATCATATTTGAATGGATTTTGAAATAGATAAAGCACTGAACTCACTTCAGTGGCTAGAAAATAATTCTGATGATGACTGCAGCTTCATCAGTATTCATTTTCGAGTTCTAAGTGACGAATGGCTACCTTAGGAAAGTTTTGATGAAATTTTTTTTGAAAGGAAAAAAGTGATTTGAAAATTCAAATGTTTTGAATTTAAAGTGGTTATAAATATAGGTGTATATATTTATGTGATTTCAGAAGGATTCGAAAGCAAAACCCAGAAATTTGAATTCTGAAGTTTAAATTTAACTGAAGTAAGTTAAATGGATCGAAGTAAATAAATTAATGAAATTCAAATTGAATAAGATTGAATAGAATTTGAATTGGGCAGAGATCATTTAGATTGAATGTGTGAAAACCAAAAGTTTTGGTTGGAGCTAATTTGTTGAAATGTGAAGAGGTGAGTTTCAACATAAGTGAGGTTTTGAAAAGTAATGGATTTGTACCATTTTTCCTACCTTAGTAATTTCGAGGACGAAATTTTTTTTAAGGGGAGAAGAATGTAACGACCTAGATTTTTCGTCGATTAATTTTAAATATTTAGTAGGGTTTTAAATATTGAATTCATAATATAAATGAATTTTATATTGGATTTGTCGATTTAATTACCGATATATGATTTAATATCGAATATATTTAATTATCGTAATAGTAACAATTGAATTCCCAGTGTAACAATAAATCAGAACAATTCAGTCGACTAATATAAATTCTATATTAACTTAAAATGGTAATAATTTATTTTCGATGAATTTATTTGTTCAGAAATCGATTTACATTCTAAACAGTTTAATTTAATAGTGTTATTCCGTTTTAAACCGATTCTGTCAGGTTCAAAATATTGTATAAGCTTGAAAACGTCGGTCGTTGCGACTAAATAGCGGTTCAGGATTTTAAAATAAGGGACTGTGAGATATTTTAGTTTTTAATTAAAATCAAATCAAATCAACAGCCACCCTATATTTCATCTAGAGACGACCTATTTCATTTTCATCGCAGCCTATTTTCTTCGAGCTGTATATTGTGCTTCTTCTCTTCCCGACAAAGCTAAACCAAGAAATTAATGGTGCAGAACTAAAAAGCTATGCTCGTAGACCTCATTTACACCAACGCAGACCTACTTTTCTTCTATATAAATAAAGCCACTCTCCTTTGTCATTTCCCCCGTTCATTTTGTAATATCTGAAACCTCAGATCAAAAAAAAAAAAAGAGAAAGGTATCGCGACTTGAACTCGAAAGAGAAACTGGAAGCTTGTCTCGATCTGGCGCTCGCAAACCAGTGAGCGATGAGTGAAGTAGAAATCGACGCAATGAAGGGGCAAAGTCGTCTCTCTTATTCAGACGCACTGGAAATCAAAATCCAGGCAAAGGAGGCGCTCGCAACTTTAGAGGAGGATTGTTGGGTATAATCGCGATGGCCAAGTAGGTTTAGGGCTAAATGGGGTTTTGGGGGAAAATCAAGCGATGCGTTGGTCATCGAGATGGTACAACCGGTAAGCGATTTCAGAGCCGATGCAGGTCTGGGGTTGCGATTGGGGGAATGAAGCACACCACGATTTCAAGGGAGGCGAGCTGAACTTTGGTTGCGCGTTCGAAGGGGTGCCACTGTGGTTCAATACTGATGATGACAGAGTTGATGAGGGGTTCGAACTAAGGAAGTTAGATGGGTTCTTCAAAGATTGCCGAGGTTGAGGTTTCAGGGATCGATGCTGGGAAGTTCGGAGTTGGCCTCGTTCACGAGACTGAGGGGAATTTGAATTTTGTTTTGCTGTAGAGCCAAGACCCTATTCAAAATGGATTAAGGTAATTCATTTATTTTTTTAGATAATACTAAAATTGATTTATACAATTGGTAATCTATTTAAAGTGAAATTTTTTATGAATTAGTTTGATTCATGTCAATGCTCATAAATAAATAAAAATGGGAAGAAAATTATAATTAAAATTTGTTATTCAAGTAATCATAACATATACATATATTTGTGTTTAAAGATATGTAGGTTAGTTAATTTTATTTGTTAAGTAAAATTTCTGTTAATAACCATTTAAAAGAAGGGAAAAAATATAGGAAAGTTATTTATTCGTTTAAATAGTTAATTTAAATAAATAAATGATTAATCAATAAATTTAAATTGATTATCATAGGTGAGATGAATTCAGTTGAGATAGTTCGAATAAATGCATAGCTGTGAAATATGGAAATATACAGGATATCAACAACTGCAAATTCCGGTGAGTAAATCTCACTCACCTTTTATTTAGAATTATTTTTATTCATTAAAAATAATTGTTTGATGCTTGTTTGAATGCTTCCTGGTTGTTTTAAATATATTAGTTATTTAGGGTGACTACTATATATATATATATATATATATATATATATATATTGGTTTGGTGGTTGGATTTCCCGCAGTATCATTAGCGGATGCCCGCAGTTTCATAGCGGATGATTACCCTATACGCCCCACGCTATGATAGTGGATGACCTTCTATACCGTGATGTCCTGCCACGAAGCAGGATGGGTATTATTTCTGTTGACTAACATCTGTGGATGCAGGGAAAACAGGTTGGAGGAATCCGACTGGATTCCTCAAAAATATATTATTTGTTTGTTTGTTTGTTTGCTTGATTTCATATATATTAATATGTGACGTGTTAAAAATCAAATGATTGAAAATTCGGTGATTTGATTGTTTTAAATATCACTGGGCCAAATGTTAATTTATTAAAATATCATGAGAAGGATATTTGAGGTTTAAAATGGAAATTCTATTTTTCTCAAATAGAATTTGAAATTCAAGTAGAATTTAAAAATATAGAATTTCAAAATGGAATTTTGAAATAGAATTTCAAAATAGAATTTTGAAATGAAATTTCAAAATAGAACTTGAAATAGAATTTTTAAGTAGAAATTTAAATAGAATTTAAATATTAGAAAGGAGTTGGAATATTTGAAATTCAAAAGAAAATTTAAATAGGATTTGAAACGGAATTTTTAAATATATAATTCAAATAAAATTTGAGTATAACATTTGAATATAGAATTTGAGTAAAGAAATTTCAAAACAGAAATTGAATAATAGAAGTCAAATGGGATTTGAATAGTAGGATTAGAAAAGGAGTTTAAATATTTGAATTTTAAATAGTAATGAAAAGGAGTTTGAATATTAGAAATTCAAATAGAAGTCCAAATAGAATTTGAATAGGCGAAATTAGAATATAGAATTTGAATTCAAAGGAATTAAAATAGAGTTTGAATCCATAGGAATTCAAATAAAGAAAATTCAAATAGAGATTTGAATATGAAAATTCAAATGGAGTTTGAAATGGAAAATTGAAAATAGAAAATTCAAATAGAGATTTGGATATAGAATTCAAATATGGAATTTGAATATAGAAACTCAAATGAAGTTGAATACTTAAATTCAAGTATGAATTTCAAAAATAGAAATTCAAAAAGGGATTTGGATATATGAATTAAAGTAGAATTTAAATAAAGAAAATTCAAATGGAATTTAAACTATGGAATTTGAATAGGGAATTCAAATGGAATTTAAATTATGGAATTTGAATATAGGATTCAAATAGAAAATTCAAAGGGAATTTGAATATAGAAATTCAAATGGAGTTTGAATATATGAAATTCAAATATAGAATTTGAATGTAGGAATTCAAATGGGATTTGAACAAAGGAAATTCAAATATGAAAATTTCAAATAAAATTTGGAAAATAGAAGTGAATTGAAATTTGAATATAGAATTTCAAATAGCAGTGAAATAGCTCGGAAATGCTATGTTGAATTGGGACAAATTGATTTGATATACATTAAAAATATATCAGAATGAAATGGAATTTATTATAGACGAAGTTTGAAAGTTTATATATATAAATATAATTAAAACGAACTCGCCGCAGCACTGCAGTTCGTAAATTGGCGATTCGAACTTCAATCGAGTATACAGAACCCAATTGAAGTCGAAATTCTTTGAAACAAGAAACGTCAGGACTGATTTGATAATAGTGTTCTAATGGAGGAGAAAAACGTGGATTTCGTTGTATAGATTTTGAGTTATATCAAAATCAAATTTTCAGAAAAGCAGCGCCAGAATCGTTTTAAAACCATAATGGTTTATTTAATGTCATAAAAGGATTTTAAGCGAAAACATCCGAATTTTCTATTTAGAAAATTTCAGAGTTGAGTTGTAAAATATCTGCGAATTCAAGTTGTGTAAATGAATTGATTTTTGAAGCAGAAACCAGATTTTGATTTATTGAACAGAATTAACTAAATTGAATAGAAATTAGTTAATGAGATTTTGAACAGATATTGGGGTTTGAATAAGTAAATTCGATTTGAAAATTTATATTCGAAATCAAAAAGGAAACTAGAATTGAAATTGAAATTTCAATTTGGTTATGAGCAAGTTAAATATTTTATTTGAACATGTTATGTTCAAACAAAGAAGTGAAATAGGCAAAATAGCTAATTAAAGAATAAATGAGCGAAACTGAATTCAAACGATTGGATTGAGTTAAATTGAATGGAAAACAGGTGAACAGGTGTTGGACAGGTATGGAATGAAGTATATAAAGTATATGAAGATTTTTAATGCATGTGCCCGATAAAAAGGTACACGTTTAAATTCATATATGAGATTTTATGCGCCTTATCGGCAAGCCGCTTGGCTTTTCCTTTTTCTTTTGGATTGGTGAGGGCCACGGGAGGCTATTTGAAATACCCCGATGCTCCCGGTGCAGGGGAGGTTATGGCGAATTTTTCCGGGAATTTAAGGAGTTAGAATATTTTTAAGAAATTTGATAGTCAGAAATCAATATATCAATATATATTGAATTCAATAAGGAAACGAATTCTAAGATAGAATATTATAAACAAAAGGGGAAATCTATTACTTAGAAATAGAAAGAGAACTTTATGCATGTAAAAAAATGAATAATTGGGTTTTATAGTGTGTTTATTCGAGGTTAGTGGTTTTGCCATTTTGAAGTTGAGGATGTTTTCAGTTAAGGTCTGAGAGGTAAATTTACCCCGACTTGATTGATTTCATTTTTAATTGATAAATAGCAGAATCCTGCCTCGAAGAGAAGTGTTTGAAAAGAGTTAGTTGAATAAAATATTTTGGGTTGTTGTAACGATGTTTTACACAACATTCGTTTATCCCAAGTGGTGGAACTTTGGAAATATAAAAGTAAATATTTCCTGAGTATAATTAAAGTAGTAGAAAAAGTGGTAAGTGATCGAAATTGTTTTCAATTTGCAAATAGAATATATTTTCTAAATACAGAAAATAAAGGAGGGCGATATTCGGAAATGTTTTCCAAATAGCGTAAAGGGCCAATATGGTTATTGAAAATATTTGGTAAACAAATATTGATAGGGAAATGGAGAAGAGATTTAATTAATGAAATATTAATTAAAGAGCCCAGTGATTTGTTTGATATGTTGATTGAACACTTGTTTTATTCGATAGTTAAATCACAGACTATCGATGTTTTGACCATCGTTGTCGATATGGAGAGACCGGTTGGATTATTATCCGAGAACCACTCCGTATTGGCAGTAGCGCTGCGAATCAAATTATATGAAGATAATCGAAGACGGAGTAGAGTGCAAGGGCTTTTTCTATGAATAGAAATTGTGCCTTCGGTTTCGTTCAATCCCAGAACGAACGTAAATGGACGAATGTCTGACAAAGTATTTCCAATGATCAAATGGGTTGGTCTGTACAAATATATATGGTTGCAACGGATTTATTCCCTTAGCATAACATCCAGAATATTTGTCCAAATCAATTAATGATTAACGGATCTGACAATGTGGCATTCAAAGTGATGGTGCTATCAATGAATGATAAGTAATCGTAGCCTCAGGCCTCAACAACCAGGAAATGACAAAAATCGGGCAGGCAGCATGGCTATGAGGGTCGCTCCCATTAGGGTGTATTATCACCTATCTAGAGATTCATTTAATTCCTTAATCTATTCGATGCTGTCCCAGTCGGGAGACGGATGCTGATCCCAACCGTTGGTGATATACATTCGATACACTCAAGCGAAATGAGTGGTCGGTCATGTGTGGGCCGGGTTGCAAGATGTTCTTGTTGAACCCAGTGTATTCCTCTCTAGAGATACACTAGCGGAAGGTGGTTCCATACCTTTTCATGTTGGAAATCCGATCTCCAATAAGCGCCATGCGGTTTTTGATTTTGTACTATGTATGTGGAGCGTTAGATGCAAGCATTCTGCTATTTGGTTATTTACTTGATGTAGACATTATTATAATATCACTGGATTTCGTATCAAAGTGTTTTGGGTTATAGTAAGGTAAAAACCGTCCATGTTTATGTGTGGGTTGGTCTTACTATTATCTTTTCTTTTGAAAGGATTTTTAAAGTTAAACAAGTGGTTGGAGTTTACTCACACCAGTCCCATGACTGACCCCGAGTTTATTTTGTTTGTTTTCCCTAAACTCTTGGGTGCCCAAATTTGTACGGGCAGTCAAGTAGTTGGGATTTTTCAGATTCATTTGGAACTGCTGGAAGCAGGAGGCTTCACCAGTTAGCTATAGACTATCATATATTCCGCTGTGAACCATGTTTGAAACAGGAAACAGGTATTTATGACTGTTCCAGGAATAACTGTTGTGCTCTGATGACGTTATGTATATAAAGTTACTGATTTGTATGTCAAAAGTTATGTTATATAATATATTTTATTCGTTCCGCTGTGAGACTCGTCTTCTTTTTTTTCTTCTATTCTAATATTTCTTTCTTTCTATTTCTCATCCTCTAACTTCTTTCTAATAATGATTCGTATTTCTGTGCAATCGGGTTGGACGTGTAGTGTTATTAGTCAACTCAAATAGTACAGATTTGCGGGTTGTTACATGTTTTTAGCGCTATTTACTATGATTAATGTTAACTGGCATTTGTGGATGCAGGGAAACAGGTTGGAGAGACCTAACTGGGTTCCTCAATATTTATATTTCTGTTTTTTCTTGATTTTGATGTCTGGTGTGATCAGTGATTGACTTTGTGTGTTGGTTTACCCTGGCACTAGAAACTTGGTATTTTAGATACCGAAAATATTTTCAAATGTAGGAAATAAATTGGAGATTTTAAAAGCAAATTTATTCCCAAAATAAAAGTTATAATTTGAAGGGAGCTGGAAATAGTAAACTTGTTTAATGAATTAAACAATAACTTGTTTCATAAATGACATGTATAAACTTAATATAAGGTTTATCATTTGATAACTTGGAATATAAATTCAAGTTGGGATTTACATAGAAAACCAGAATCGGTTTTGAAACCAATTTTTGTAATTGGATTTGATCTTAGTGATTTTAACGGGGATTATATATGAGATTATAAATATTTGAAGTTAAAAGTGAGATTTTTATAAACATTTGTAAACAGAAGTATAAATAGAATTTGGTTTAAAAGAATATTTATAAAAACGAAACAAATGATTTTACACGAAAGAAATATATTTAGGATTAAAGTGAATAATGGTTTAAAGGAAATATTTTGTGAATGAAATATTTATAAAGGAAATTTAAATGGTTTGAAATATAAATCCAAATTCGAAATTGAGTGGAAAGGGAAAATGGTAATCGTTTGAAAAGAAATGATGAGTTTTAGTTCAAAGTTCAGAATATAAATCGAATATAGAGTATTTAAATTAGAGTTATTTATTGGAATTCGATTATATCGAATTTAGGGAAGTAGTTATTTTACTTTCCGTTTGAAACAAATGTAATAACTTAATTATTTATTTATTTACTTATTAATTTATTTATTTAAATAAATAAATACAATTTGCATTTTGGTAAACCAAATATTTTTAAATAGCGATTTTAAATGCTACCGTTATAATAAATGTTTTGGTAAATCTAAATGAAAATTTTAACACTGCCGTTATAATAACTATTTTAACAGCGATCTTAACGCTATTGTTATAATAATTGTTCTAAAATTCTAAACAGCGATTGTAATGCTGTTGTTAAAAGAAATGTTTTATAAATCAAATAATGGGAAATAGCGATTGTAATGCTGTCGTTAAAATGAAATGAATTGGTTAACAAGGAATTTAGAAATGGAATATGGAGATATTTTCCGATATTAATAATGTATATTTTCTGAATATAGAAAATAAGGATTCGTGAATATTAAGAAATGCTTTCTAACTTGAATAAGAGATATTTTCTCAAATAAAGAAATTATAATGTTGGAATTGTTTTTCAAAGGATCGAGAGGGGAAATCAAGCTTCAAAAGAATACAAAAGATGGAAAATGAGAATTGTAAATGATAATATAATAAGGAATTGATTTAAAGGGGACAATGTTGATTGATGATTGATCGATCGAATTCCTACCTGGAATTAAGATCATTAGTTGTACATTTATTTTTCCCTGATAGATAAATCAACGACTATCGAAGTTTTGACCATTTTTCCCTCATCAAGATGGAGAGACCAAGATCAGATTCAGTATCTGAAAACCACTCTGTATGGATGTTAGCATTGCGATCGAATATGTTGAAGAAAATTGAAGATGAAGTTATGCAAGGGCTATCTTGTTTATAAAATAGTGCCTTCGGTTTATCCAGTCCCAGGATAACGTGAATGGACGAATGTCTGATAGAGTATATCTAACGGATTGCGTAAGTTGATCTCTTCAAACATACTTACGTTTGGTGGCGGAGGAACTCGTTTCTCTTAGCTTTATACCCGTGGTATTTTTGGAGAAATCAATTTGTGATTTGGCGTGGATGACGATGTGACATTCAAAGTGAATAGTGGCCAGATGTTGTGGAAGATAATTTAAACCTCAAGCCTCACAGCCGAGAATTGACAAAAATTGGGCAGGCAGCATGGCTAAGTGGGTCGCTCCCATTAGGATGTATAATCACCTATCTAAAGAAATTCCACTTGTTCTTTAATCTACCGATGCTTTCCCTTTCGGGAAACGGTTGCTGATCCCAACCGTTGGTGATATACATTCGATACACTCATGCGAAATGAGTGGTAGGTCATGTGTGGGCTGGGTTGCAAGACGTTCTTGTTGAACCCAGTGTATTCGCCTTTCGAGATACACTATCGGAAGGTGGTCCCATGGGACGACCCCATATCCCGTTCTAACGGAGACAAGGGTAATCTTTGGAATATAACACAGAAACAGATAATAGCAGAACAAAATTAAATAAATACACCAGATTATGAACAATAGAATATACTGGATAAAAGTAATTATCAGAGTTACACAGTATACAAGATCTTACTTAGTACAAATACAGTTCAGCTATACATAAATGTCTACAGCGGAAAAATAAACAAAATATGTACAATAGGAGCTGAACAGCATAAAAAGAGATAAATGATAGAATCCATCTTCAGCTCCAGCTATCCAGAAATAACCAGCTAAACCTGAATACAAGGCTGCCTGTGTAGAAAAAGGTGGCACCCGAGTTTGAAAGTGAAACAAACTATGAGTCAGTCATGGGACTGGTATGAGAAATCTATTCAACACATATATAATATGGCTAATCACAGGACCACGCCACTTTCTTGGAACGGGTTTACTCCATTGGATTGCCAGTGCTTTAAAACAAATCTTTGTTTTAAACAACACAATGTATTTTATAAAAATGAAGTCGTTATAAGACTTAGTTCCCATCACACAACGCAACACAAACCGGAGGATAGAGTTTTTACCTTATAACGGCCAAAATATGCTTGATACGAATAAAACAAAGGCATTTGATATTATTGCTAGTGTTTATATGTTTTGAAAACAATTTCAAATCATAACTATCAATCGTAGACGGCATTAATGCCCCATACCACTAGGTCGCCATATATATATAGGTATATAATCAAAACCGCACAATGTCGTACTTGGAATTTGGATTTCCGTCATGAACCAAGGCAAAAGATAGTCCTTACCGACTTCGAGATGCTCTACCCCGCCCCTCAGGACCCAGACTCAGGTGGGCCCTAGGATCGTCAGGGCCGGTCCACCGATGTGGATTAAAATTCCTGAACAATGCGTTTCCCCACCCTTTGGGGTGTAAATGAGCCAACGAATGGCTCCGTCGGACCCAGATCGTTCGATCTAACCGAGGCGCCTCGCAACAGCAACAACCACACAGGTGAAAAGTATATAAATGTCAGGGCTGGTAGGTCACTGATACCACCCTAGCTAGAAAGAAACGCAGGCCCTCCTTGATGTCCTCTCCCGTTTCTGGTTCATACCGGGGTGTGAGGCTCGCGATTTTACGTTATACCCAAAGCTACGCCACACAGGCGGTGCTTTGATCATCACCACAAGACTTTGCTTTTCAACAGAAGCCCTGATCACTGCATCTTAGCATGCCACACAGGCAATTCATGCCATGCGACTGATGTCCATCGATATACAACCTCTGAGCTCGTGCGTTTCAGAGAAGGGCGATAAGAAAAAGAATAAATTCTCAACCGCCAAACAGATGTATATTTAATAGAGATCAATCAACGCAGAATAAAATCCAATGTCAGACACACAGTCCATTTACAAGTCCGTTCTGTGTCTAAACGAAACCGGAGGCACTAAATACCTCGCAAACCCATCGATCACCACGTACGTCTTGACGATCACCACTCATTATCCATATTTCGGGATGCCTCCCAATCAGGACCTCGGTTACCATCCAAACGAGGTGAAGATCTCCGGTCTTCGACCACCGTCTTCATCTTTGACTTTCAATCGTCGGTCAATTATTTGAAATGAGAATTAACTCGGCCTTTTCAAATAATTCACGTATATTTAGAATTTCAAATCAATTTACTTCAATGGTTAAATTATTCGACAACACCGATTTTGTTCTTTAAAGTAATTTTCACACCAAACACATTCAACCATCAAATACCACATAAATCGAGCAAATTCAGTTTATTTCCATTCCATATTGTTTATGGTATTTTATAACGATTTATCGCTATTTTTATTTATTTTTAAAATAGCCACTTTGTTCAAAACGACGCTTCGGGCCATAACGCGACCGTGGCGCTGTTTTTCTTCAGATTTGATTTACGCATATCTGAAAATCTAACCGTTGTATCATTAGAAAGATCTTTTCAAAACGAATCCAACGGTTCCAGTTTCGGGAAAATCCGACGGTTGGATCTCCCGGTACAATCGTTTGAAGTTTCGATTTCAAAATACGAACTGCAGCGTCGTTATTCGATTAAATATAATTATATATATATATATATATTTGATTCTGGCGCTATTTTTCTTCAGATTTGAATTAAACATTCCAGATAATCCAACAGTTGGATTTTTACAAAGTTGGTGCCGTTGGAAAGATATTTCCAAGGCGAACCCAACGGTTGCGATTTCGGGAAAATTCAATGGTCGGATTTCCCAGTATAATCGTTTGAAATCATGGTTTCAAAATACAAACTGCATGGCCACGTTTCGTTTTAATTTTATTTATATTTACATAATTATATAAATATAGTTCATTCAAATATTCCTATATTGTTTCCACTTCTAATATTTCACTAACGCCTTTAAATTTTGGAAAATTTCGCCATATCCTCCTTTGTATGGGAGGGGCTGGGAAAATTCCCAAATAGCCACACAGGCGTCTCATGTCAAAAAGAAAAAGCCAAGCGGCTAGCCAACTGGCTCATAAAATCATCACCCAAACAAAACAGTAAATGTGTACCTATTTGTCGGGCACAAAATTTTATTCCTCTTCTCTAGCTCCTTTGCTCTAACCTGTTCAAATAAATATGCATGTACAGATATACAGTTCTTATCACTTATCATTTTCCATTCAACTTCATGTTTGATTCCATTTAGTTTAAAAGCATCATTCTATCTAATGTTGCATGCATAGGCAAAAATAATATCATTAGCTAATTAAGGAAAATTTCAACTCATGCATATTTATTTGAACGAGTGGCTATTTTTAACACTTCACATTTCAACAATTCATGTATATAATAAAAATGTGATTTTTATTGTAAAACAATTCATTTCAAAACACTATTATTTTATATAGTTCATATAGGTGATAAAAATAGGATTTTTATTGTAAAACAATTTATTTCAAAACAAGATTATTTTATACTTTTCATATTGATGTTAAAAATGGGATTTTTATTATAAAACAATTTCTTTCAAGCGTGAATACCATCCAACACATGAATTTCAATTCAACGAATGAATATCGATTAAACACATGAAGGGTTTCTATAGTTTATATATATAGATAAAAATGTGATTTTTATATTTTAAAACACGAATACCATTCAACATATGAATTTCTAATCAACGAATGAATATCGATTCAACACATGAAGGTTTTCTATTTCAATGAATAAATATAGTTTCAGCAAATGAAAATAATTCAAACACATGAATATTATTCAAAATTTTGGCAGCATAACGGCAGGGTAGTTAAAACCGGGACCGTCCCTAGTACGGCTCCTCGCTCTACCTTAAAACCTCGCGGTTTTTGACAATGGGGACCATGCATCTAGTTCGCACGCAGGCGACACGTATATATTTATTTCATTTCCACAAACTAATCCTATGTGGTTTTAGCCAAATATTTCTCAACCACAAATGGGTATTTTTCAACCACAATCAATCAGTATCAACCATAAACAATCCCAAACAACTATTCGCTATCAATCAATTTTCACACCAATCACAACCAATAAATATCGTCCATGGTTTGTGGACGAGGGGCATATATATATATATATATATATATATATATATATATATATATATATATATATATATAGCAATTCACTTCTATTTCAATACATATATAATTTTTACAATGCATATATAACTTATACATCGAACATACAACTTATACAACCCTTATACAAGAGGTGTACAACGCTTATATAACTCATACATCGACTATATAATTTATACATCGTCGTTTTCCATATTGTTTATAAATTAGAAATCTCACATTGGGTTCCACTCCATCAAAAATAGCAGAAAGCTCAGAAAAATATGCGGTCTCTTCTAAAATGCAGAAGACGTCCACACGAGTCCACTGTCTCTTGTTTCACTGAATTTCGTCAACACAGCAAAAAGATACGATTTTTCAAAGTTTGCAACGCTTTAAAGTGTGAAAATCAGTTGAAAATAAACAAGGTCGTACCTTTCAAAAGTTGTTCAAAACTAGGTATGGATTTATCGCGAAATCCGCTGACCTAGATGACGATCAGGGAGTTGGACGTCGACGAGGGGAGTGAGGCGCGTCCAGGGGTAGTGGTCGGAGGTGGTTCGGTGGTCGGAGCGAGGTGGGGCGGCGGGCTGAAGCGTCGAAATTCTCGGGGCTTGTTCTCGTCGATGAGGGCACGAGGCGGAGTGAGGCTAGGGTTGATTTGAAGAGGGGCGAAGGGGCTTTCAAGGGAAGGTGGTGGCGCGGCCTGGTTTCGCCTGCGGCGGCCTGAAAACGAGGGGGAAGGGAGGAGCTACAGGCGCCGTTCAATCGCTGGAGCGACGGGGTCTTTTTGATTTTTTTTTTAAAATGAATGGAATTTTGTGATTGGTCGATATATATTTAATTTAAAAATAGGGTTTTTCTTAAACGAACTCCTTTTCAAACCCAACGACTGTCGCCCCTAGCTAATTACCCCCATCCCAGACACAATGGGATATGTTTCGTAGGCCAATTCGACTATTACAGTCAGTTATTCTTCAAATTAAAATATAAAACTTTCAATATTTAATTTGAACGTACATTTCAATTTGCCAGGGCCACAAACTGATTCGAAAAATTCCAGAAAAATAAATCTAGCTATGTATGGACGATACGGTCCCAACAAAACTAGTTTCGTCGAATTCTGAGACCGTTTGCAAAAAGGCCCATTTCTGGTCGATCCAATTTAACTGTAATTGATCAAAACACGTTTTCTTTTGCCACGCTCACATACTAGCTACAAAAATTATGAAACTTGAAACCTGGCAATAACTTCACATCCTGGATCCCACAAAAGTGGTTTCGTCGAATTACTAGGTCGTATGCAAAATGGCCAATTTCACGGGCTATATAAATTCCATAGCGACCTTTCTGAAAATTCATTCGGCCATAACTTTTGCTTTCCGCTATGAAAATTCGATTTTTCAGATTCGTTAGAAAGGTATTCACTAACAGATTTAAATAATTTTGGTTTCACTAAAATCCATTTTGTTTTGCACCCGGTACAGTCCGACAAAGTTTGAATTCAATTTTTGAAACTGCAGCGCCTTTTCAGGCCTTGTTTATAATTAAAATTAATTATATTCGTTTTCAATTGTCGATTCAAACTCACTTTTCATTGCCATTATTTAAAATATTTATTTTAAATATTTAAAATCCATTATTTCAGCCAATTTAAAAAAAAATTAAATTGGTTCAGATTTTCTCGGTCGTTACATCCCTTACCTTGTCATAGTTAGAACTCAGTCTCCAATAAGCGCCCTGCTGTTTTTGATTTAATGTTATATATGGAGCGTGAGATGCATGTGTTCCGCTAGATTTCTATTTATTTGGTGTAGACATTATTATAATATCACTGGATTCGATATCAAAAATATTTTTGGTTATCGTAAGATAAAAAACCATCCGTGTTTATGTGTGGATCGGTCTTACGATTATCTTTTATTTCGAAAGGATTTTTGAAAGTTAAACCAATGGTTGGAGTTTAGTCACACTAGTCCCATGACTGACGCAGAGTTTATTTTTTTTGTTTTCCCTAAACTGTTGGGTGCCCAAATTTGTACGGGCAGTCAAGTAGTCGGGATTTTTCAGATTCACTTGGAAGAGCTGGAAGCAGGAGGCTTCACCAGTTAGCTATAGACTATCATATTTCCTCTGTGTACTATGTTGTATCTGGAAACAGGTGTTTATAACTGTTCCAGGAATAACTATTATGCTCTGATGATGGTATGTATATACAGTTATAGATTTGTATTTCAAAAAATTATGTTATATAATATATTTTATTCGTTTCGCTGTGTGACTTGTGTTCTTCGTCTTCTTCTATTCTAATATTTCTTTCTTTCTATTTCTCATCCTCTAACTACTTTCTAATAATGATTCGTATTTCTGTCCAAATTTGGTTGGATGTGTGGTGTTATTATTTGACTCAAAGAGTATGGAAATTCGGGCCATTACAGTTGGTATCAGAGCTGGTTGCTTAATTGGTACGGATGATAGGGATTCTCGCTTCGTGTTAGGTGGCGAACGAGAGACTCTTACCACTACATCTCCTGACAATGTGGGTTTGTCGAGTCGCGAGGCTGGCCGTAAAAGCAGTTCTGAGGTACTAGTGTAAGCCACGGGGGGAGGTTAGCCCTCTGCCTTGGGGGTTGAGGGATCGTTGAAAGCCTACCGAAATTGTTGGGTCCTTACAGTTGGTATCAGAGCTGAAGGTTGAGTAGTAACCTTGGCTCTGTGGTATGATTCAATAGAGATGGGGTTAGTAATACCCTAGATTGAATTTGAGGGTATATATATATATGAGTGCGTATTTGTAGATTTGATATAAAATTGTTTTATATTGTGTTGACTGGTTTGTTGAGTGGTTTATGAACTCTGGTCGATACAGGATGTACAACTGTATTGATAGGCGTTTCTATACTCTCGAACAAAGCAATTCGATACAGTATTGTTTTAAAATGGGTAAATGAAGTAATTTTGCCCAAAAATTATTTTAATATAAAAGGAATAATTTCTCAATTATTATAAATGAACGTGTTGATTGTTATTACAATCAAATGGAATTATGAAATATCGAAATGGTTATATAATTTGTATACGGATAATGTGTACACATGAGATGAATTAGTATTCGAACTAGAATTTGAGAATTTAAATTCCTGGTGTTTAGAAATATTATGAAATAGTTTTGAAAGTTATATAACCGACTTTGAAAGATTTCAGCATAAGAATGATTTTAAATGGATATTTAAAGGGATTAAGCACTGAAATAACTTCAGTGGCGAGAAAATGATTCTGATAATGGATCGAAACATTATCGGTATTTATTTTCGAGTTTCGAAGTGATGGATTGCTACCATAATAAATTTTTTAATGGAAACTGTTTGAGAAAAATACAATTGTTTTAGAAATTCAAATGTTTTGAATTGAGTTGATTATAAATGTATGTGTATAACTATATATGATTTCAAACCAATTTAAAATAAAATCTGGGAATTTGAATTCTGAAATTAAAATTTAACTTGTATAAGTTGAATAGATTGAATTGGTAAAAATATATCAAGTGAACTGAAATTTAACGTAAGCTAAGTTAAATAAAGATTGAATTAAAACTAATTCCAAATGAATGTAAATAAAGAAAAGTGTTAAAATTTGAATTATTAATATGAATTCGACTTATGAATAAGCAAGTTGAATATATATTGGATGTTGCTAACTGAATTTGAATTGAGATAAATTTGGATTCAAGTACAATAAATGGGTTGATTCAAATAGAAATCAGACTTGAATTGACAGAATGGAAGGAAACTAATCAGAAGTTGATCAGAAAAGTTAAAGATCAAAGGTTGAAATGATTCGAAACCGATTGGAAATATATATATATATATATGTTGAGCAGGTACTGTTTGGAAGCAAATGAAAGATATAGAGTGGGATGCCCGATAAAAAGGTACATGTTTACAATATTATTTGGGTATGATGGTTTTATGAGCCTTTAGGGCAATCCGCTTGGCTTTTTGATTATCTTTTGGATTGGAGAAAGCCTAGAAAGGCATGTTGTGGTTGTACTGGTTGAGCCGTGCAGAGGAGATGCTGCCGAAATTTTTCAGAATTTAAAGTGTTAGAAAATTTTCAGAATTTTTGAAAATTTTCATTAGTAAGAATAAACTAATATTTTAATTGAAATAAATTGGTCCAGTTAAACTAAAGTTAAGAATTGAACAAAAAGCAATTTTGGACCTAGTTAAAAGGGAATGTAGCATCTTTTCCTTCTTTAGCAATTTCGAGGACGAAATTATTTTAAGGGGGAAGGAATGTAACGACTCGGATTTTCAGCCGTTGAATTCTGAATATTTAAATTGGTTTCAATATTTTATTTGAATTATATATAGGAATTTATATGGAATTTATTTAATAAAACGATATTTAAACGTATAATTTAAAATATTATTTAAAACGAGCTCGAAACAGTCGCGGTAGTTCGTAATTTACGATTTAAACTTCAACTGAGTATATTGGATTCGTTATAAGTCAGATTTCTTTAAAATGAGAAACATTTGAATCTATTGAACTATATCTTTCTAATGGAAGTGAAAAATCGAGATTTCGTTTTATAGATGGTAAGTTACGTCCAAATCAAATTTTTAGAAAGTCGTTGTGGAATCGTATATAAGCCATAACGGTTATTTAAATATATTTAAATATTGATCTTGAATTTGGACAAGATTCTTTTGTGGCGTAGTTATAATTTAATTTTTAGAATTTTACTGTAATTTTTAATTAATTAAATAGGAAACTTTTTATTTGGAATATTTTGCACCCTATATCAATATTTTGGGGTTTCACAATATAAGTTAAACTACCGATATTATTATATTTTTGAGATCGTGGTACCTCGCTGGATATGACCGTATCCTTTTTTCTGTCCGTAGCGGCTCGGACATGAAAACGATTCTACGTATCTGGGTACGCTAGTGTTTATAATTTAAAACTCAAAAGCAAAGGATCTAGATGGAATTGTATTGTGGATTGTAATGTACAAATCTGGAGCGTTATGCCGACGTTTACATGATTTAATTTACAAGACTGATATTAAAGGGTACACAAATCTTGCTTATATTGTGTACGTGGTGCCTCTTATTTCCACGTCATATAAACGGTGGTAAATTATTTTGGATTTGTGTGCTTGAACATATGGCAAAATATATACATAAAGTTTTGCTTCTATCCAACAGTGTGCCGCCCAAGCAATTTGATATCCGTGCAAGCCAATCCATCTCATACCGTGCATGCCAAGCTATTAGGACCGTGTTCCCCAAGCTGTTGCAAACCGTGTTTTGCAAGCTATTTCTTCCTCCTTTTAAAGACCACTCCTCTCCATATCTCGTTTTCTCAGATCCAAGAACAAATCACGAAAAAAATTACCCACTTCAGAAATAAATTGATAATATATTCTTCAATCAAAATTCCTAATTTTGAATTGTTTGAGTTCCTCTTTGCACAAGCTTTCATTTCGTGTATGTAATATACAACTCGACGCGTTCTTTTTAACCTCGAAAATAAGCAGCGAGGTAAGGTTAACTTGCGAACAGATGGAGGCGATTGGGAGGATGATCGTTGATGGCGTGAGGTATAGGGTAGCGAGGCGTGGCTGATACCTGAGTTGGGATGGGTTTGACCTCAAAATTATCAATGTATGAAGCCTTGGGTCAAGAGTCGGTCATAGCAGAGGGCTTCGAGAGGGACTGGAGAAGTTAGATTGATCGGAGGAGGTGAGAGGGGAGATACTATAGGCGGGTTATTCCTCTAGCGTGTTGCCCGGAACAGTACTACGATGGGAGAAATTCACTGGTGACAAGGCGAACGATGGGGAAGAGAAGTTGGCCATGTTGAAGAGCTTCAGCGTGTTCTTGATGCGATGGTTCTGAGCTGGGTTTGACCATGAAACCACCAATTTAAGGTTCGGTTTTTTTTTTTTTGTAAATGGATTGATCAAACTGAGGGTTACAAACTTATGATTCAAACTAGTAGGAGGATCTTATATCACTTGTTCATTTTTGAGGGGTTTTCAAGATATTTTGTTTGGCAACTTACTTGATTGATTTATATGGAGAGGGTTCGCCAGTTAACTATATTGTATGGAGAATGGTGTAAGGTTGGAAATCAGTAGGTATATTGAGGTAAAGATGGTGAAACGAGAGACAGAGAAAGGTGTGAAGATTGTTGTTTGCTTGGGAAATAAAGTAGCGGGCATTTGTGATTGATTTGTGGGGAGTCAGTTCTATTAGACGGCATCATGCATTTATTTTTTGTATGCGGCATTGAACCCATTCAATAGAAAAGGGAAGAGAGTCCTGAGGATGGTTATTTGCCATCTTGGGTGTGTTTGCTGAAAGTGGGTTCGTTGTTTATTTTATACCGCGGCGATATGAGCTTGGTGGCGATTTTTCCAAGGGAAGTGCGACATTAGGGAATGGTTCCTGAAGTTTGAAATTTAATAACAATCTGGGAAGAAAGGGATAACTTAATAGAGGTGATTAATAAGGACTTAAGAATAATTAATTATTGCATATTGACATTTAACCAATTATAACTTTTCAGAATTTTGTACCGTTCGTTCATGAACAGATTTGAAAGCGACAGAAACCCTTGGAATAGTAATGACGAAATCTACATCGTGGAACCAATTTCGTTAAGGACAAAGTTATATGAATTTCGTGGTAAAATCAACCGTCTGTTGGAGTTTTAAACAAAGTGAAAGCAGAATCATCAACTGCGAACAAGGTGTAAACTCACTAAGTCTACTTCGTTTATATTTTTATATAAACGAGTTTTAAATTTATTTCTTGTCATTTTATATGGTGTGATGGTTGTTTGAATGAATGGTTGAAAATTTGGTTGAATAGTTGATATAGTTATACCATTGATCAGTTTTTAGCGCTATTTACTATGATTAATGTTGACTAACATCTGTTGATGCAGGGAAACAGGTTGGAGGGACCTAACTGGGTTCCCCAATATTTATATTACTATTTTTTTCTTGATTTTGATGTGTGGTGTGATCAGTGATTGACTTTGTGTGTTGGTTTACCCTGGCCCTAGAAACTTGGTATTTTAGATACCGGAAATATTTTCAAATGTAGAAAATAAAATAAAGATTTAAAAAGCAAATTTATTCCCAAAATAAAAGTTATATTTTGAAGGGAGCTGGAAATAGTAAACTTGTCTAATGAATAAAATAAGAAGATGTTTTATAAACGACATGTATAAATTTAGTATAAGATTTATCATTAGATAACTTGGAATATAAATTCAAGTTGGGATTTACATAGAAAACCAGAATCGGTTTTGAAACCGATTTTTGTAATTGGATTTCATCTTAGTGATTTTAAAGGGGATTATATATGAGATTATAAATATTTGAAGTTAAAAGTGCGATTTTTATAAACATTTGTAAACAGAAGTATAAATAGAATTTGGTTTAAAAGAATATTTATAAAAACGAAACCAAATGATTGTACATGAAAGAAATATATTTAGGATTAAAGTGAATAATGGTTTAAAGGAAATATTTTGCGAATGAAATATTTATAAAGGAAATTTAGATGGTTTTAAATAGAAATCCAAATTGGAAATTGAGTGGAAAGGGAAAATGGTAATCGTTTAAAAAGAAACAATGAGTTTTAGTTCAAAGATCAGAATATAAATCGAATATAGAGTATTCAAATGAGAGTTATTTATTGGAATTCAATTATATCGAATTTAGGGAAGTAGTTATTTTACTTTCCGTTTGAAACAAATGCAATAACTTAATTATTTATTTATTTACCTATTAATTTATTTATTTAAATAAATAAATACAAGTTGCATTTTGATAAACCAAATATTTTTAATTAGCGATTTTAAATGCTGCCGTTATAATAAATGTTTTGGTAAATCTAAATGAAAATTTTAATGCTGCCGTTATAATAACTGTTTTAACAGCGATCTTAACGCTATTGTTATAGTAATTGTTCTAAAATTCTAAACAACGATTGTAACGTTGTTGTTAAAAGAAATGTTTTATAAATCAAATATTGGGAAACAGCGATTGTAACGCTGTTGTTAAAATGAAATGAATTGGTTAACAAGGAATTTAGAAATGGAATATGGAGATATTTTCCGATATTAATAATGTATATTTTCTGAATATAAAAAATAAGGATTCGTGAATATTTAGAAATGTTTTCTAACTGGAATAAGAGATATTTTCTCGAATAAAGGAATTATAATATTGAAATTGTTTTTCAAAGGATCGAGAGGGGAACCCAAGCTTCAAAAAAATACGAAAGATGGAAAATGAGAATTGTAAATGATAATATAATAAGGAATTGATTTAAAGGGGCCAATGTTGATTGATGATTGATCGATCGAATTCCTACCTGGAATTAAGATCGTGGTTGTACACTTATTTTTCTTTGATAGTTAAATCACCGACTATTGAAGTTTTGACCATTTTTCCATCGTCAATACGGAGAAACCGGGATCAAATTCAGTATCTGAAAACCACTCTGTATGGACGTTAGTGTTGTGATCTAATATGATGAAGAAAATTGAAGACGGAGTTATGCAAGGGCTATCCTTTTATAGAATAGTGCCTTCGGTTTGTCCAGTCCCAGGATAACGTGAATGGACGAATGTATGACAGAGTATATCTAACGGATTGCGTAAGTTGATCTCTTCAAATGTACCTACGTTTGGTGGTGGAGGAACTCGTTTCTCCTAGCTTTATACCCATGGTATTTTTGGAGAAATCAATTTGTGATTTGGCGGGTATGATGATGTGACATTCAAAGTGAATGGTGGCCAGATGTTTTGGAAGATAATTTAAACCTCAACCCTCACAACCGGGAATTGACAAAAATCGGGCAGGCAGCATGGCTAAGTGGGTTTCTCCCATTAGGATGTATATCACCTATCTAGAGAAATTCCATTTGTTCTTTAATCTATCGATGCTGTCCCTTTCGAGAAACGATTGCCGATCCAAACCGTTGGTGATATACATTTGATACACTCAAGCGAAATGAGTGGTCGCTAATGTGTGGGCCGGGTTGCAAGACGTTCTTGTTGAACCCAGTTTATTCGCCTCTAGAGATACACTATCGGAAGGTGGTCCCATACCTTTTCATAGTTAGAACCCAATCTCCAATAAGCGCCCTACGGTTTTTGATTAAATATTATATATGGAGCGTGAGATGCAAGCGTTCCGCTAGATTTCTATTTATTTGATGTAGACATTATTATAATATCACTGGATTTGATATCAGAAGTATTTTTGGTTATCGTAAGATAAAAAAACCATCCGTGTTTATGTGTGGATCGGTCTTACGGTTATCTTTTCTTTCGAAAGGATTTTTGAAAGTTAAACCAATGGTTGGAGTTTACTCACACCAGTCCCATGACTGACCCAGAGTTTATTTTATTTGTTTTCCCTAAACTCTTGGGTGCCTAAATTTGTATGGACAGTCAAGTAGTCGGGATTTATCAGATTCACTTGGAAGAGCTGGAAGCAGGAGGCTTCACCAGTTAGCTATAGACTATCATATTTCCGCTGTGTACTATGTTGTATCTGAAAACAGGTGTTTATAACTGTTCCAGGAATAACTATTGTGCTCTGATGATGGTATGTATATACAGTTACTGATTTGTATTTCAAAAAGTTATGTTATATAATATATTTTATTCGTTCCGCTGTGTGACTTATGTTCTTCGTCCTCTTCTATTCTAATATTTCTTTCTTTCTATTTCTCATCCTCTAACTTTTCTCTAATAAGGATTTGTATTTCTGTGCAATTTGGGTTGGACATGTGGTGTTATTAGTCGACTCAAAGAGTACGGAAATTCGGGCCATTACACTATCCCTCGGCTTGTGTTGCATTGTGTGAAGGACCTGAGCCTTATAATAGCTTCATTGTTTTTTATTTAGCATTGCGCTGTTGTTTTATGCACTGGTATTCTTGGGAGGAAACCCGTTCCGTGTCATACGGCGTGGTCCTTGGAATTACCTAACTTTAAAATAAAGATTAATAACTGTTTTAGTTCTCACACTAGTCACATGACTGACCTGGAGTTTATTATTTTAACCTAAACTCTAGGTGCCCTTATTTTCCGCACGGGCAGCTAGTAGTTTTGGTTTTGCAGATTTATATTCAAAGGATCCTGATTTACATCTGGAACCATACGCGGAAAGCTCTGTATCCGTGTATTACTTTCAGTTGTGTTTTGTATTATTTTTCCGCTGCTATGTAATATATTGTAATCTCTGATATTTATCTAATGTATATTATTTGTTTATACTCTGTATATTCTTGTATTCTGATTAATTGTTGTAATAAGCAATGAAATGTTCTTATGTTTGTGTTCTGATTCATCTTGTCCTCGGTACAATCCGTGATTTCCCGTAAGGGGGATTTCGAGTCGTTACATCTTTATCTAAATGAACTAGTTAATTACAAGAACGATAGTCTAATTATTTTTAGAAATAACAAATTGGACTTTTAAAGGGGTTTTAAAGTAACTGGGATTTTCCAATGAATAAATTGGAATGGATTTGAATGGAAATAATCTTTGGAATATTTCGATATTGGATTCTGTGATTATACGGATATTGTTGAGGAATTTGGAAGATATAAATATATTGTTATTCCAAATACGATATTTGTTGGTTTCAAAATTTTGATATTGAATATAAGCCGATATAATTTCTATTTAGAGCCTTATATTTAATATCAAATTGGATTTCTGGTTTGTCATGGATGGTGTCTTCATTAACATTGTTCTTAAAACAAGTTGTTAAAAGAATAAATCTTTTAATTAAGATTTGGAGAAGTTTACAAATTAATTAATATTTAATTGGAATTGAATTGAAATTGGATTTCTGGGTTTATAGTGGGCGATGTTTTAAATAACATTAATTCTTTAACCCAATTAATAGTGAAGATATGATTTGAAATTTATAAATCTTTATTCTACGATTTAGTTGAAATTTTCAAAGTAAAGTTTTCCTAATTTAATACAAGAAATTGGAATTAAATGGAATTTGATTTAGTGATAATCGAGATGAACTTCTGTAAAGGAAGATCGTTACTATTTATGGAATTTAAAAGGCCTTGTTGTTATTCCACTTATAGTATTAGTTTGATATGGAAATTTATACCGATTATATATTGTTATGATTTCCATGAAGATTCCATTTTGATGGAAGATGATTTTGGGTATATCATGAATTTGTTTTAAAGGACATTGATTCTTTAACCCGGTTAAAAGCAGGATTAATTTCCATTCCGCTGTGAGATATTTTTCTGAGCTATGGCATATTTTATGTCTTTGTCTTTTTTGCAGGATACTAGAGCAAACCAACAAGAGTTTCAATATATTAGAATTTAGAAAAAAATCAGTCTGTTGGAGTTCGGGTTGTTGCGATCCCCATGAACCACATATTAAAATCTAAGAATGATTCGACCACCAGGGAACTAAATAGAATTATTTACAATCCTCTAATACATAAAATACGGTCGTTACATTCTCCTCCCCTTAGGAATTCACCCATGAAATTCCAAGCAAACATGAGAAAACAAAGCATCCCGCACGCCCACCATCTACGAGTAGCCAATTTACCTAACAATATAGCATCCATCAATCCATGCAACAAAAATCCTATCCTTGCATGTAGAATTCTAACAGTGCAAGATATAACGGTACAAGTAAGATATGATATAGACATACCACATAATGGATGGGTCGACCTCACAGTCTCTTCCGTTTCCTATGTACAATCATCATTGTCATCACTCCATTATACCTTGACTAGCTTAACAACCTTCCTCCTAAGTTGTTTCATGTCATTTTCCACGATGCGAAGTTTCTTACAAGGTCTATAAACATCAGGTTCGACCTCTAAATCTTCAAGTTGGTTAGGATATATTGCAACATTTGAGTCGTGCGCAAACTTCCATAAAAATGATACACGAAACACATTATGCACACTTGCCATCTTCTTAGGCTACTCCATTCTGTAAGCGAGCTTCCGAATACGCTTGATACCAGAAATGGCCCAACAAATCATGGTGCTAACTTTCATTTCTTTCCAAAACGAACCATATTCTGTAGAGGTGAGACCTTTACAAACAACATATCTCCAACCGAGAATTCCAAATCCTTTCGTTGCTTATTGTATAACTTTTCTAACCATCTTGGGCCGCCTTCATTCATTGCTGAATGATCTCAATATTACCCAATGTCTCTCTTCACATTTCAGGCCTAAGTACTAAGTTCTTTCCAGTTTCTAACCAAGAGATGGAGGATTACATGGCCTGCCGTATAATGCCTTATACGGTGCCATTCCGATACACGATTGGTAGCTGTTATTGTAAGCAAACTCGACTAAATGCAAATGGTCTTTCCATGATCCTCCAAAATCCAATACACATGCTCTTAAGAGGTCTTCTAATACTCAATTAACCCTATCGGTCTGACCATTTGTCTGGGGATGATAAGCCGTACTTGTATATATCTCGGTTCCCAACGTCTCTTAAAAGCTTTTCCAGAATCCGCTGGTAAACAACGGATCTTGATCACTAACAATACTCTTAGGTATCGCATGAAGTTGAACTATCTACTTAAGAAATAACTCTGCCTATTTTGATGCCATCCTAGTCGATCTGATAGGTATAAACCTTGCGCTTTTCGTCAAGCGATCCACGATGGCCCAAATATTATCGTTTCCTGCCCTTGTCCTAGGTGATCCAGTGATAAAATCCATTGACACTTTCTCCCATTTCCCTATTGGAATTTCCAATGGTTGTAACAATTTTCTAGGCTTCTTCTTCATACATTTTGAGTTAAACTTCCCGACATCCCTCTTCATACATTCCCAGTAGTAAACTCATTTCATATCTCGATTCATCTTATTACCACCAAGATGAATAGTCAATATGGAGTGATGACAATCTCTTAGAACCTCATCTCTTAATCCGTCTAAACTAGGAACAACTAGTCGTCCACCCTTGCGAAGCCAAACATCTTGATTGACTTCGTAATACTTTATTTCCTTGAGTTCCACTCTCATCTCTAATCTCCTTACTATCTCCATAAGCTTATCGTCTTCCCTATGATTTTTGCCAATCCTTTCGATGAGAGTCGGTGTAATCAACAAGTTTGCTAACATTTCAGGCTCTAACTCATAGCGAGGCCTAAAATAAAACCCGACCAAATACACAAGATGCTTCCATTCAGTAAACATGGCTCCCGAATTTGCATGTCTTTTGCTTAATGCATCAGCCACTTCGTTACCCTTCCCTAGAGTATAGGCTATACCAAAGTCGTATGACGTCAAAAACTCTAAGCACTACCGCTACCGAAGATTCAAATCCTTTTGGGAAAATAGATACTTCAACGAATTATGATCCGTAAACAATTCGAACCTATCTCCTAATAAATAATGCCTCCAATTCTTCAAAGTAAACACTATCACCGCTAACTCCAAATAGTGAGTCGGGTAATTCCCCTCGTGCCACTTTAGTTGTTGACTCGCATAAGTCATAACTCTATCCTTTTGCATTAGCACTACTCCATGTCCTGTATCACACATTAGTATACACAACTGTTTCGTAGTTCCCACTTAGAATAACTAAAATAGGAGCACTCGTAAATCTCCCTTTCAAGATTTCAAAAGTATGCTTTCAGTTCGCATCCCATGAGAAGACTTGGTTCTTCTTTGTTAATCCTGTTAATGGTGCAGCAATGTTCTAAAAGTCCTTTATAAATAACCGATAATATCCAACAAAACCAAGGAAACTCCTAAATTCCGTCGCATTCTTAAGTCAATCCCAATCCTAGATTGCTGCCACCTTAGCGGGATTCACCACTATTCCTCGTCCTTATATGATGTGACCCAAGTATCTCACTACTTCCTTCCAGAAGTTGCGCTTTGAAAACTTAGCTCTCAACTGATGCTTCTACAAGATTTCTGAAACAGTTCCCAAGTGCGTCTTATTTTCGTCCTCCATCCTATTGAACTAATATATCATCCACGAACAAACCACAAACTTATTCAACTGATTTGTAAAAACTCCATTCATAAGATCACGTAGTATGTTGGCGCATTACTCAATCCATATGGTATCACTAACCACTCATAAAATCTGGATGGTGTTTTAAAAGCAGTCTTCGGCACACTGTCCCGACCCACTCTCAATTGGTGAAATCCCGTAACCAAATCCATTTGGGAAAACACAAGATGATCAAACAAACCATCGATCCTCGACAATGGATACTTGTTTTTCTTACTCACCTGGTTCAACTCACGGTAATCCATACATAATCGCAATGATCAGTTAACCCTAGTTGCAAACACAACTGGTGCACCCCACTTGGATTCACTTCTCTACATAAATCCTTTCCCAAAAGGTCGTTCACTTGCACTTCTAACTCTCGATGTTCCACCGACGCCATCCGCCTAAGGGGCATAACAATAGGTCTCCATCCATTAAATCAATCTAAAACTCGATTTCCCTTTGTGATGGTAGTCCTTTGACCTTGTCAAGACATCTAAAAACTCAAGAATGATTGGTATCGATGATAATCCATCTTATGGAATACAAGCGAATATAAAAAGCTGATTAGGACCCCGTTCTTCTACATGCAACCTATCACAACTGTTTGCCCTTCCACATTCCCTGTTGTCACCTCGAGCCTCTCGCAATCTAATATAGCTACATACTGTAATACCCCACATTCCTTGATGTCACCGATATGGCGATTTCATTAAGAAAATATGGAGCATTTTTGGTATAAAGACATAAAACATAGCAAAGACTAAGATTTCACAAGACATATAATAATAAATTTATAGCATTTCATTTTAAATACAAAACCATCTTTATTTAAATTAACCAAATTGTTACAAAATGTTATGTTTCAAAATCATAGTAAAAAAACACCAGAGTACAAAATAATAATGTCTCCCAAATAGTAAAAAAGGTACAACCTAACCTTCGAAAGAAACCAAGAAGTAATCCATCTTTTGTGGACATCCTTCACAATAGAATCAACAAGAAAATATGAATCATATACTTCTTCCCTGTAACCCCCGGGGGAAGAAAAGAGAAAGGAAGAAAGGAAATGAGCCATCCATAAAGTCAGGTGAGCTGCAATGTCACTAGCACAACTGCTAAGTTAATGAAAGATAGATAAATAGTAGTTCTAGTGTCACATCATATGCCTCATTACAATTCAGAATATTATTTTATCCAAATATTCATATCTTTAGGGAAAGGTTCCCATTAATTTTATCAAAGAATTTTTTTACAATTTTCTATGTAATCTTCCTTTTGATATCGTTTTCAAAAGATTAGATTTTATTTTTTACAATTCTAAACAAAATTAAGGTTTATAAAACTAGTCGGGATTATCGCCTTATCGAAGTAATCATTTATTTTATTTATCCAAACCCATCCTGTTCATCCTATGGAGCAAAACTTGTAGTACTCCATATCTAACATCCACAGTGTTATCCGTAAAATTAATTACCATTTCTCGTTCAAATCTAATTAAAGATTTAACTATCGCCTGGAGTAAAACTGGTGGTACTCCATTCTCGATCATTTCTCGAATTCGATAAATTTAATGATCCTATTCTCATTTCAATCTAATTAAAGATTTATTAAAGCCTTAGTTCAGTTTTAATCTTCAAAAATTCTTACTTAATGATTATTCAAATTTAGGAAACAAATCCCGTTAAAGAATGAATGTCCTTTAAAACATCGTTCACAATAAACCCAAAGTCATCGTCCATCAAAATGGAATCTACACGGAAATCATAATGGTATATAATCGATATAAGTTCCCACATTAGACTAATAATATAAATGGAATAGGGGCAAAGCCTTTTAAATTCCATCTATAGTACCGGTCTTCAATCACAGAAGCTCTTCTCGATTATTACCAAATCAAATTCCATTTAATTCCAATTTAATATATAAAATTGAAAAACTTTACTTTGAAAATTTTCCATTAAATCTTAATAAGAAGATTTATAAATTCAACATCATCTCTTCACTGTTCATTAGGTTAAAGAACAAGTGTTACTTAAAACACCGTTCACAATAACCCAAAAATTTGTAGCGACCCAAACTTCCCAGCGGCCTAAACCGAACAAGAAGGCAGACTGCTTTAAGAACCAAGATTAATCGAAACACAAACCGAAGAACATTTCATTGCTTATTACAACAATTACATCAGAGCACAAGAACATAACGGAGTATGAATAAATAATATACATCAGAAAAATATTAGAGATTAAAATACATTACATAGCAGGAGAAATATAATACATAACACAACTGAAAGAGATACACAGATACCTAGCTTTCCGAATAAAGCTCCAGCTGTAAATCCAAGATCTTGGGAAAAGAAAAATATGCGGAAACTAAAACTACTAGTTGCCCGTGTTGAAAATAGGGGCACCTAGAGTTTAGGTTAAAACAATAAACTCTAGGTTAGTCATGCGATTGGTGTGAGAACTAAAACAGTTATTTAAAACTTTACTTTAGAAATAAAGTAAACTAAGGGACCACACCGTATAACAAGGAACAGGTTTTCTCCCAAGAATACCAATGCATAAAATAGTTTATAAACAGCGCAATGCTTATCGAAAAATGAAGTTGTTATAAGTCTCAGGTCCCATCATAGAATGCAACGCAAGCCGGAGGATAAAATTTTACCTTATAATAGCCAAACATGCTTGGTTCATTTAAACAAATCATTTTGATATTATTATAAGTATATAATATCAAAATCACTTCAAATATAAATGATCAATCATAGACGGCATAGTATCCCGTGCTACTATGTCGGCATACTAGTTCTGCAATTGAAACCGAAATGTCACGTATTGGAAATTGGATTCCATTTATGAGTCAAGGCAAGGGATGGCTCCTCACCGATTTGAGACACTCTTGCAAATGCCTCAGGATCCCCCGCAGTAGACCCTTGGTTCCTGCAGGGCCAGTCCACAATTACATTAGTGGATTAGTTGTTCCTGAACACACGTTTCCCGGTCCTATAGGACCAATCCATTGGCTCCGTAGTAACCGATATATCCGAGGCGCCACACAATCCATCATCCACATAGGTAAAACTAAATAAATGTCTAAGCTCCATACCATGACACCACCTATAGCTAGAAGGATATGCCATGTCCTCCCTGCATCACTGATCCCATTTTTGACTCATACCGAGTGTGAGGCTCGCGAATTAATGCTATACACAAAGCTATGCTATTTAAAAACGTGCTTTGATCATCAACCACAAGACTCTGCTTTTCAACAAAAGCCTTGATCATTTACCTTTCGGCATGCCACACTGACAAATCACGCCATGCGACTGATGTCTATCGATATATACCCTCTAAGCTCATACGTCTTAGAGAAGGGTGTTAAGCAAGAGAATTAATTATCCTCCACTAAACAGATATATATTTAATATAGATCAATCAACATAGAATAAAATCCAATGTCAGACACATATCCATTTACTAGTTCGTTCTGGGTCTGAACGAAGCCGAAGGCACCGTATTCCTCGTCCCATATGTCCAATATAGGAGAGAGATCCTCACATATCCGGTCGATCTCCAAGTACGTCTGGACGATCACCACTTATTACCTTGTCTTAGGTGTACATCCCAATCAAGACATCAACAATCATCCAAACGACGTGAAGACCTCCGGTCGTCAACCACCGTCTTCATCGTCGACATATCGTCGAATCAATTATTCAGAATAGGTATAAACCCAGCCTTTCTGAATAATTCACGTATTTTATAAACAAGTGCTATAAAAACACAACATATGCCTCATTTCAATTCTGAATATTATTTTATTCAAATGTTCTTTTCACAATTTAAACCAAGCTAAGGTTTTCCAAACTAGTCGTGTAAGGATCCGTAACTTCCCCATGAAGGAAAGAGCGGATACTTTGAGAACAACACACAAAAGAACGCAGACGGAAGAACATTTCATTGTTATTGCAACAATTCCATTAGAATACAAGAATATACAGAGTATAAATGAATAAAATACATTCGATGAATACCAGAGATTACAATAAATTACATAGCAGCGGAAAAATATACAATGCACAACTAAAAGTGATACACGGATACAGAGCTTTCCGAGCATCGTTCCAGCTGTAAATCAGGACCCTGTGAATATAAATCTGCAAAACCAAAACTACTAGCTGCCCGTGTGGAAAATAGGGGCACCCAGAGTTTAGGTTAAAACAATAAACTCCAGGTCAGACATGTGACTGGTGTGAGAACTAAAACAGTTATTAATCTTTATTTTTAAAGTTAGGTAAATCAAGGGACCACGCCGTATAACACGGAACAGGTTTCCTCCTAAGAATACCAGTGCATAAAACAAACAGCGCAATGCTAAATAAATAAAAATGAAGCTATTATAAGACCCAAGTCCCATCACACAATGCAACGCAAGCCGGAGGATAGGGTTTCTACCTTATAACAGCCAAAGCATGCTTGATACGTTAAAAACACATTATTTGATACTATAATAAATGTATAGTTTCAAAACAATTTCAATCATAAATATCAATCCTAGGCGGCACGAATGACCCATACCACTATGTCGCCATACTAGGTTCTACAAATAAAACCGCCATATCACGTATTGGAAATTGGATTTCCTCCACGAGTCGAGGCAAGAGGCAAGCTCCTCTCTGCGTTCGAGACACTCTAGCAAATGCCTCAGGACCCCACTATGATCCTTTGGAACCTCCAAGGCCTGTCCTCTCTTACTATTGAGGACTGGTTATTCCTGAGCACACGTTTCCCGGTCCTTACAGACCTATATCTGAGGCGCCTCATATCCAACAACCACACAGGTGAAAAGTATATAAATGTCAGGGCTGGTAGGTCACTGACACCACCCTAGCTAGAAAGAAACGTCGTGCACTCCTTGGGTCCGTCTCCCGTTTTTGACTCATACCTAGGTGTAGGTTCGCGAATTCACGTTATACACAAAGCTACGCCACACAGACCATGTTTTGATCATCAACCACAAGACTTTGCTTTTCAACAGAAGCTTTGATCAATTGCCACTTACGCGTGCCACACTGGCAATTCACTCCATGCGACTGTTGTCCATCGATATACAACCTCTGAGCTCGTACGTCTCAGAGAAGGGCGTTAACCAAGAGAATAAATTCTCCGCCGCCAAACAGATGTATATTTAAAAGAGATCAATCAACACAGAATAAAATCCAATGTCAGACACACAATCCATTTACATGTTCGTTCTGGGTCTGAACGAAACCGGAGGCACTTTCCTCGCATATCCATCCATCTCCAAGTACGTCTGGACGATCACCAACTGTTTCCCTCGTCCTGGTTGTACAGCCCAATCAAGATCATCAGTAATCACCCAAACGATGTGAAGACTTCCGGTCTTCGACCACCGTCTTCATCTTTGACATCTCGTCGAATCGGTTATTCAGAATGGGTATAAACCAGACCTTTTTGAATAACCCACGTATATGATAAACAAATGTTACACAAACACAACAAAGCCTCATTCCAATTCAGAATGTTCTTTTATTCACAAAATCACATTCCTAGGGAAAGGTTCCCATTAATTTTATCCAAGATAAATTCTTCTAAATTTATTCTTTAATCTTCCTTTGGATATCATTTCAAACTAGTCGGGATTAGCGAACCACACCGAAGAAATTATTTATTTTATTTCCCAATCCCAACCTATTCATCCCATGGAGCAAAACTGGTAATACTCCATATCTAACACCACGGTGTTATCGGTAAAATTAATTACCATTTCATGTTCAAATCTAATTAAAGATTCAACTATCGCTTTTGGAGCAAAACTGGTGGTACTCCACTCTCGATCACTTTCCAGATTTGATAATTTAAATTATCAATTCACATTTCAATCTAATTAAAGATTCATTAAAACTCCACTTAGTTTTAATCTTTTCAAAAATCAATATCTCGCCTTTAACTGGGTTAAAGAACCAATGTTATCTAAAACATGATTCACGATAAACCCAAATCATATTTGATATTAAATACAAGGCTCTGAATAGAAAATATATTGGCTTATATTCAATATCAAATTCTGAAACCAACAAATATCGTATTGGAAATAATGATATAAAGTATATCTTTCAAATTCCCATAACAATATCTGTATAGTCACAAAATCCAACATTGAAATATTCCAAAGATAATTTCGATTCAACTCCGGTCCAATCCACGGATTGGGAAATATTGGTTATTTTTAAAATCACTTTCAAATTCAATTTATTTATATCAAAAATAAATTGATTTTAATTCTAGTTCAAAACTAGTTCATTTCGATAAAAATTTATTTTTATCTTTTCAAATATGGAATTTTTCAGCCCAATTTTCCCCAAATCATTTCTTATGATTTTACACAAATTATAGATATTTTTAATAATTTTATCAAGGCCAGTACAGTCGATTTCCATCAACGGCCATCGAACTGCACTTAAAGCGACCTTTTCTAAATTTGATTTGGACATAATTCCAAATCCAACCGTTAGGTTTCAAATTTCTAATATTCATTGGAAAGTTCTTTTCGATATGAACCCAAAGGTTCCGGTTTTAGGAGAATCCGACGGTCGGATCTCCCGCAATGTCAATTCGAAGTCAATGGTCGAAATTCACGAACTGCCGCGGCGCGGCGCGTTCTATTCTGGCCATTATATATATAATATATATATATATTATATATATTTCGTCGATTTCCTTTTAAAAAGTATTTTATAAATCGTTTTAAATTCGTTTTCAAAAACAATTTCAACTTCATCTTCAATTTCATATCGATTTGATTTCAATTCAATTCGAATTCATTTCAATTTTATTTAATTTGAATTCAAATTCGTTTCAATTCTAATTCTAATTCGTTTCAATTCAATTCAAATTCTAATTCGTTTCAATTCAATTCAAATTCTATTTCGTTTCAATTCAATTCAAATTCTAATTCGTTTCAATTCAATTCAAATTCTAATTCGTTTCAATTCAATTCAAATTCTAATTCGTTTGAATTTCATTTCAAAATATTAAATTTTGAAATCACTTTTCCATATTCATTATAAAACGAATAAAATCGATACAAATATCGTTCGCGTCAAAATAGCGCATCTCTAATCAACACGGCTTTATATTTTTCAAAAACTTCTTTACTCTATTCAACAAATGAATATTTATTCTATTCAACACATGAATATATATTTCTTTCAACACACGACTAATCTCAACACATGAGTACTGTCAACACATCACTCTTTTTGTTATGTAAAAGATTTTATAAAATTATGGTATCTATCGTTTGATTTTCAATTATACTCCACCGTGAAGTAGTTCTAATTTTAAATATGATAAAGATGTAAATTTTATTATTAAAATATTTCACTCAACACGTAAACAGTTTCAACACATGAATTTTCCTTTATAATATTCATTATTTTCCCGGTTGGAATGAGGCCCAATCAATCACCATATAATGTTAATTATATGGATTCCATACAACACATGTATATAATAGCAACGATAACCAATCAACCATCATCCAAGGTGCACCACACAACTGCATAAGCACCAAATATAAATAATTAACGCTTACACAGTCTGTCGACCAATCGATCGACATACAATTAAATAATTGGGATTAGTGTACTCAAATATCATCCAAACACCCGTGTGGGGTTTCAAATCAACAAACACAGATTTTTATTTGTGCAGTTGGGCGATGTGTAAAATTTATCGACCCAATCAATATCAGTCAAATCAGTGTATATAAACAAATCGGCCGATTTGTTTATAAATATTTATTTATTCGCTTTCACGTTAAAAATTATATTTTTAACGATAATTAATTTATTTCAACCATCTACAATTTATTATCGATTTCACATCAACAACACAAACAAATTTCACAACACATCAGTTAAACAAACACGCCATCCATGGTCTATGGATGACGGGTGCCGGGTGCTGCTAAGCACCGTCTGCATCCTAGCGAGTATATATATATATATATATATATATATATATATATATATATAACTAGAAAAGAAATTGAAGAGTGAGAAGTTCTCACTGATAGCTAATCCTACCACGACTCTTCTTATGTAGAAATCTTCGTCGCGCTCGCCTTTTTGCCAATTTCACTGCCCGTAGTCACTACATATATAAAAATCACATTTTTATATTGTTCTCATGTATATAAAAATCATATTTTTATACTACTACTATATAGATAAAAATTCTATTTTTACATCGCTACTATATAAAGATTTCGCCTTTTCAAATACAAAGATTTCATTTTTCATCTTCTACAACATAAGAGATTATATTTTTAATAATTTATTAATATAAAAATCACATTTTTAATATCTTTATAATATAAAAATCAAATCTTTATATTCGCTACTATATAAAAATCATATTTTTGATTCACTACATATATAAAGATGGTATTTTTATTGTCTTACCTACATAAAAATTATATTTTTTACTTCTACGTTATATGAAAAGAATGTTTTTATAATTCACATATGATAAAAATGGTTTCTTTGCTAAATAAAATAAAAAAATCAAAATTTTTAATTGTAAAAACCTAATCTTTTTAATTTATAAATCCTATATTTTTCATTTTTAAAATCAACACTAATTACAGTTTTAAAACAATTTTATTTTAGTTTCTTTTTATTTAAAAAAAACAATCCTAATTAGTTAAATTAAAATTAATTAAACCTAATTAAAAAAACTCACCTCTGCCTATTTTTCTTTTGCTGTTTTCGTTTGCAGGGGGGTTGGATTCTCTGTCCGGCGGCCGACTGAGGAGGTGCTCGTGCAGGAGGGTGGCGGCGGCGGGCCAGTGCTGGCGTCTGGTTGCGGGTGTAGGAGGTTGCGGCGGTCTAGGCTTCTGCGGGTCTCGATGGACAGAGAGAGGCGCGGGGTCGACTGGGCGGAGCTCTGGGGGGGGGGGGGGGAAGCGGCGCCTCGCCAGGCCACGATGGCCTCTGGTGGAGGAGCGACAACTCCTCCCCTTTTTTTTTCTTTTTTTTTTTCCTTTTGATTCGAACTGATTTACAAGGGGGTGGGGGGGCAGAATGAAAGAATAAGGGGTAGGAGAGAGAGGGAAGGTTTTTATTTAATTATATAATTATTATTTCAAAAAGGTAACTTTTTATTTCGACCTCAAAACGAGGCCCACCGCCTGTCGTCCATAGCTAATTACCCCCATTCTGAACACAATGGGATATGTATCGCAGGCTGATTCGATCGTTTCGATCAGTTTCCGTTAAAATCAACATATACTCTATATATTGAATTTGAACGCGCATTTCAATTTACCGGGGTCACAGACGAACTCTATAAATTGCAGAAAAATATTTTCTAGCTTCGTATTGACAATACGGTCCTAACAAAACTAGTTTCGTCGAATTCTGATACCGTTAGAAAAGTGGCCATTTTCTAGTCGATTAAAATCAACTGAAACTGGTCAAACGCATTTTCCTTTGCCACGCTCACATATTGATTCGAAAAATTATGAAATTTGGAATCTAGCAATGATTTGACATCACGGACCCAACAAAAGTGGTTTCGTCAAAATCCGAGGTCGTTTGCACAATTTCCATTTTTAAAGGCCGAAATTCCATAGCGACTATTCTGAAATTTCAATTGGAAATATCTTTTGATTCCCGTTATGAAATCTCGATTTTTCGGATTCATTGCAAAGATATTCCCAATTAGATCCTAATGTTTTTTATTTCACTAAAATCCAGATTGTTTTGCACCTGGTACATTCAATTGAAGTTTGAAATCGAATTATCGAACTACCGCGCCATTTTCAATTCTATTTATAATTTAAAATAAAATTATTTATATTCTAACGATGACGTATATAATATATACGTTCGAATTATATTAAAAATAAATTTCTCGTCGATATTATTTAAAATAATTCATTTTAAATGTTCAAAATTCGCTAAAATTGCCAAAATAAAATTTTAAACTGGCCCAGATTTTCGGGTTGTTACAAGTCGGGATTAGCGCACCTTACCAAAGTAATCATTTGTTTTATTTCCCAATCCCAACCTATTTATCCCATGGAGCAAAACTGGTACTATTCGATATCTAACACCACGTTGTTATCGGTAAAATTAATTACCATTTCACATTCAAATTTAATTAAAGATTTAACTATCGCCTGGAGTAAAACTGGTGATACTCCATTGTCGATCATTTCACAAATGTGATAATTTAATTATCATATTCACATTGCAATATAATTAAAGATTCATTAAAACTCCACTTAGTTTTAATCCTCCCAAAAATCATCATTAATGATTGTTTAACTTTTGAAATACAAACATGCTTCATCGACAGTCTACACCGTACCATTGATTTCTGGCGATATATAACCTCTAAGCTCGAAAGTCTTAGAGAAGGGTATTAAGCAAGAGAATAAATTCTCCGCCACCAAACAGATATATATTAGCAGAGATCAACAATACGGTTCAAAATATAATGTTAGACATGTAATCCTGTCTTTAACCTAGTTAAAGAACTAATGTCATTTAAAACACAGTTTAACTATACACCCAAAATCACATTCCATTAATTATGGAATCTTCACGGAAAATAGATTAATATGTAATCAATATCAATTTTCGTATCCGACTAATAATATAAATGGAATAAGGACAAAGCCTTTTAAATTTCATATATATTAACAGTCTTCCACCACCGAAGCTTACTTAGTTTAATACCAAATCGAATTCCATTCAATCCAAATTTATTATATTAAATTGGAAAACTTTACTTTGGAAAATTTCCCTTAAATCTTTATAAAAAGATTTATAAATTCTAAATCACATTTCACTATAAATTGGGTTAAACAATAAATGTCGTTAAAAACACATTTCACAATAAATCCAATTCACATTCCGTTTTATTCCAGTTACTCATTATAAATGGAAACTCTAATAGTCTTAATTTAAAGATTTATTCTTTTCACACTGGGTTTAAGAACAGTGTTATTGAAGACACCATTCACTACAAACCAAAAATCCAATTCTTTTATTCTATTCAAATTAAATATTAATTAATCAGGAAACTTCACTAAATCTTTATTAAAAGATTACTCTTTTCTCAACTGGGTTTAAGAAAAGTGTTAATAAAGACACCATTCACAACAAACCCAAAATCCCTTTTGATATTAAATACAAGACTCTGAATAGAAATTATACCGGCTTATATGCAATATCAAATTCTAAAACCAACAAAAGTCGTATGGGAAATAACGATATATATATATATATATATATATATATATATATATATATATATATCTTCCAAATTTCCACAACAATATCTGTATAATCGCAGAATCCAATATCGAAATATTCCAAAGATTATTTCCATTCCAATTTGTTTGTTGGAAATTTTTGGTTATATTAAAACCATTCACAAACCCTAGTTATTTTATTTAAAATTTATTGGATTTCAAATTTAGTTAATAACTAGTTCATTTTGATAAAAATATATTTTTATCTTTACAAACGTAGAATTTTTCATCCCAATTCTTTCCAAATCATTCATTATGATTTTACACAAATTATTAATATTTCTAATAATTTTATTGACGCCCTTTCAGCTGATTTCCGTAAACGGTCATCGAACTGCATTTACAACGACCTTTTCCAAATGTAATTTGGACATAATTCCAAATCCAACTAGTAGATTTCAAATTTCTTATATTCTTTGGAAATCTATTTTCGATACGAACCTAGCGGTTCCAGTTTTAAGAGAATCCAACGGTCAGGTCTCCCGTAATGTCAATTCGAATCATTGGTCGAAATTCGCGAACGGTGGTGGCGCGTTCTATTCGGGCCATTAAATGTATATAATATATATTTCATCTATTCCCATTTAAAATGTATTTTATAAATTGTTTATAAATTCATTTTAAAATGATTTCAACTTGATTTCAATTTTCAAATCAAATTGAATATTCCATATCATTATAATATTAAAATGATAATATCTCCAAAATATCAGATTTTGAAATCATTTATTTTTCGATATTCATTATAAAAATGAATAAAATTGATATAAATATTGTTCGCGTTAAAATGGCGCAAATCTAATCAACATGGCTTCATGTATTTCAGTATTTTTGTGTCCATCCAAAGTCGGACATCAAATTCACATATTAGTCCTTTACTGAATATTAATTTGAAATATTTCCTTATTTTAAAATATTTGTTCTTTATGAATTAGAATCAGACCCAATCTTTTACCATATGATGTTACTTATATGGATTTCATACAACACATGTATATAACAACAATCATAAACAATCAACCATAATCCAAAGTGCATTACACAACAACATAAGCATTAAATATAAATAATTAACGCTTACAATAGTCTGTCAACCTATCGATTGACATACAACTAAACAATTAGGGTTAGTGTAAGTCAAATATCATCCCAATACCCGTGTGGGGTTTCAACCATCAAATTATTATTATTATTTGTGCACTTGGGCGATGTGTAAAAATTATCGTCCCAATCGATATCACAAAAATAGGCGAGCATAAACAAGTCGTCCGACTTGTAAATGATGTGTAAACTTATTTTTAACTATCCACTAAATATATAGAATTTTATAACTTTGCTTATAAAATTCTATACAACGCCTAAATAATTTTATTCATTGCAGTTATAAGCTAAAAATAATATTTTTAGCGAACTAGTATTTACTCCATAACATAGCCATTTTATATATCTCATATATATGTTAAAAATAATATTTTTAACTAGCTATTAATTTTTCTACCACATTTTAGAAAATTTCGGCAGCATAACGATGCGATATTAAAACCGGAATAAGGTCTAACGTTATCCCTTGCCTAATACTAGCTCATGTCATACACAAATCAATTCCAATCAATTCACAATCAATCCACAACCAATTTTATAATCAACATCCAAATTTCCACAATACAATCCAAATCAAACAACATGGTTTGTACAATAAATAGTGTCGGGGGCTTCTAAGCCCCGTCTGCATCCTTGTATATAATTAAATGTAAATAAATTGAGTGAGAAACAGTTCTGACCTTTGGTTTCCACTCCGTCAGTTTTTAATTTAAAGTTTTAGATTTGGATTTGTTCCAGTGCGTAGTGTTCTTCACCTGGATTCTAATGCAACCTGTTTCAGGCGATTTATATTAAAAATCATATTTTTAACAACGCTATATATATTTCAAAATCATATTTTTATAATGCTATTCATATAATAAAAAACATATTTTTATAATGCTATTCATTTAATAAAAATTATATTTTTATAAAGCTGTTCATATAATAAAAATCGTATTTTTATATAAAAGATATTTACAACTAAAAATCACATTTTTATTACCATGTTATATGTATAAAAATTCATATTTTTATATCGCTGCTATATGTATATATATATATTTTTAAACTATATTTTAAAAACAAAGTTATATATATAAAAAAAATCATATTTTTATAAACTGTTATATAAATTAAAAGTCATATTTTTATTTTTAAACTATTTAATAATAAAAATCACATTTTTTTTCTGAAAACCAAGGAGAACCCGGCGGGCCGGTAAACTCCTGAGGAGGGTACAGTAAAGCCATCCGCTAATCCAAGCCCCCATACCCCCGGGTAAATTTATGTAAAAGTTCTATTTTATAAACCAATGATATATAAGTAAAAATTCTCTTTTTTAAAACAATGATATTTAATATAAAAACTGATTTTTAAAACAATAGCATAAAAACTCACTTTTTTTTATCAGATGAGGCTTGTTGGAGCGGCGCAGGAGGCAGGGGAGGTAGCCGTGGTTAGTGGCGATGGAGGTGGCGGCTACAGCAAGGGTGGTTGTCAATTAGGGGTTGGGGTTCAGGTTTTAGGGGAAGAGATGGAGTGCGAGGAGAAGGAGGGCGGCGGAGGAGGTGGGGGGAGGTGCGGGAGGACCGCCGGTGTAACAACCCGGAAAATAAGAACCAATTAAAAATTTTTATTTTGGCAATTTTAATGAATTTTGGATATTTAAAATGAATTATTTTAAATAATAACGACTAGAAATTTATTTTGAATAGAATTAGAATGTATATATTTATTTAAATCGAAGTTAGAATGTAAATATTTATTTCAATTATAAAAGGAATTGGAAATGGCGCGGTAGTTTGAAAATTCGATTTCAAATTTTGAATGAATGCACAGTGTAACACCCCACCTCCGCTAAGGTCACTCACAAATAGAATGCACTAGGTTTGGTGAAGCATTATCGAGGTAAACATGCACAGAAATATTACAAGACAGAACATATATAAAACAGCGGAAGTAAAACAAATTTCATTACCTTATAAAATAAGGTCTAAAGCCTTTTACATCAGAATACATCAAAACCTGTCTTGCAATAGTAAAGAAGCATAAAACCTTTTCATAAATTATTCCCCAAATAAAACAGTATGGTAGCCATAGCCAAGAAAAGTCCAAGCCATGCATGATGACCTTCAAGCAGAGGAAGTCCGAACTAAATAACAGTGTTTCCTCCCTGAAAACCGGGGGGGGGGGGGGAACGAAAGGCAAAGAGGCGAAAGAAAACGGGGTCAGTCATAAAGACTGGTAAGTCCTATCTACTTCCAGCATAAAAACAGGTAAAGGTAACATGACATGCATAAACTGAAAGTAAACATAAGGATAACGACAAGATAGATAAGGTAAACCAAGATAACTGGATGAACTACTGTAGCAAGATAAACTAAGGTATCATGATAAACTACGGTGTCAAGATAAATCAAGGTACCACATCGTCAGGTTTCTATCAAGTATACTATCCCAAGGTATCTATCATGTATAACATCTCACGGTATCTATCATGTATAACATCCCATGGTATTTATCATGTATATTTGCTCTGCACCTCTCGTACTAGTATCCCAACCCGTGTCATGTGTTAACTATGAATGTCCCTTGCCCAATGTCATGTAATGGCCCATGTCAACCTAATATATAGCATATGTAGGTTTTTCCAACTCGTATGTTTCTTTCCATGTATAAGTTCAGTCCTTTGTCGTAGGCCGTACGGGCTTTCCCATGTAAATCTATACCACCTCAACGTAGTACCATTTTATCCTTGAAGTTGTTTTGGACTGCTACCCATGATCTGGTTATGTTTTCTTACCATGAACTATCACGTGTTCACTTAGGATTTATGCCACCTAGGACCACTAGGGATTATGCTACCTAATGAACGTTTCCGTAACTTGGTTTGGGTTCAAGCCACCTAGGGCCACCAGGGATTATGCCACCCATCAACCACGCCCTTTATCCCACGTATGTATCGTGAATCATTTTCCATGTCTAGACGCACATGTATCTCAATGTGCCATCCGAGTTCCGTGCCAGGGCAAATCAAGAAATACGGAACTCGGTCGGGAGCTTTAAGTCATCTGCCGATGCAGATATCAAGGTCTGTTTTTGTATCCGTGGCTATGGTCCCACGTGACCCCTCCCTTAACTACTGAAAGGCAATCCAAGAAAAATCATGTATGAGAACTACATCCCAGCCCCACTATAGCCCCACTTTCCTATTGGCCAACCTCACCCATAACTCGATAGCAAGTATATGGTCTGTTGGGAGTTCTCTGCCATTCCGTACGTTCACGATTGACTAAAGATGGTAGGTATTCGACGACGCGCTATCCAGGGCAAAATTCAAGTATCGTCGACTCCACGCTAATCCATCCCCGTCTTTAGGTCGCTCGCACAGCAACCAAGGCATACCCTTGGCTCTTCTACCGCAGACCTTAACCTCTGTGAGGCCAAGTTTCATGGACCATCTGCCACCTCACAGAGGGATACCAAGAGTACCCTCACGTCCCCCGAAGCTACCGCTTCGTCACCCAGTTCGTTGGAGCCTTTATCTAAGTCAGATAATTTGCTCCTCCTCATGTGTTTAAGCGATGACCTACCATATCGGGTTACTCATCTATCTGTGAACTGGTCCAAATCCCTTGACTAAGAATTATTACTTAGTTTCCTAAACTAAGGTTTACCACTTAGTCTCCTTTCCCGTTATCCTTGTTAATCCCGGTTTTCCACCTAGTCCCCTGAACTAGGGTTTTGTCTAATGGGTTAAGTATCATCATTTAAGTTCATGACTTAACCTGCCTATGAATCATGTCAAGATTTGGCTAAGTATTCAAGTCCATGACCTAGCCCTACAAGTTGGTTAAGTATACCAAGAAGCTCATGACTTAACCCTATTCAATCATCACGTCAAATTGGTTAAGTATTTGTTTATCTTAACCCTATCAGATTATCGTGTTAGATTGGTTAAGCATAGATTATCTTAACCTCATCGGATTATCGAGTCGGATTGGTTAAGTATAGGTTAACTTAACCCCATCCACTAATCGTATTATAATGGTCAAGTATATTTAAACGGTCTTGTGACTTAACCCTATCAGGTTCTCATATTAGATTGGTTAAGTATAGGTTACTTAACCTCATCAAATCATCATGTATAATTGGTTAAGTATAAGTTACTTAACCCCATTAAATTATCATGTTAAGTTGGTTAAGTATTGGTTACACAACCTCATTGAATTACCAAGTTTAGATTGGTTAAGTGTTTAACTTAACCTCATCGATTTACCATGTTTAGATTAGTTAAGTGTAGGTTACTCAACCCCATCTAATTACCGTGTTTAGATTAGTTAAGTCTAAGTTACTTAACCCCATCTAATTACCGTGTTTAGATTAGTTAAGTCTAAGTTACTTAACCCCATCTAATTACCGTGTTTAGATTAGTTAAGTCTAAGTTACTTAACCCCATCTAATTACCAAGTCGGATTAGTTAAGTGTAAATTACTTAACCCCATCCCCTAATTGTCTTATATGGTTAAGTGTCATTAAAAATCAAGTCCGGTTTAACTTAACCTACCCATTCGTGTCATATCGGTTAAGTGTCATTAGTCAAAATTACTTAACCTTTTCATGTGGCATTAATTAGATTAATGCACCCCAACCTCTCACATTAGACTTTGTTGTGGTTACTAGTTAAGCCGGGTGGGTCCGGGTAGCTTTACACCACAACCTAGTCTAACCTCGGGTTTTAAGTGCTATATGACCAACTACTCACATTGGGTCTTATTGTTTGTAGCCACTAGTTAAGCCGGGCGGGTCCGGGTAGATTTATGCTACAAACTCAACCCAACCTCGAGTTGGCCACTTTCATGTTTGGTCTAGTGTCATATTACACTTACAAACCATACGTGTCTAGTTTAGAAAACCTCTAGTTTACCCCATATGTCATGTCCGCATTTAGGTGAATCATGAGTGCCATATTTTCATGAAATCCCATGTCAAATTATCATGTCATAATCATGCACGTCTAACCTACCCCAAATCGTGTTTCCAACCCAAGTAAAAGCGATTCAACATAGTAAGGATACTATGCTACATATTGGCCTCAAAACATGCACGATGCCAAAAAGGGGTTGGCCACAATCATGCATGGTATCGTAAGGGGTTTGGCCTCAAAATGTGCATAGCATCATAAGGGGTTTTTGGCCACAAACATGCATAGTATCATAAGAGAATTTGGCCACAAACATGCCTAGTATCATAAGGGAAATTGGCCACAAACATGCATGATAACATAAGGGGTTTGAGTTTATTTACATGCATAAGCCCCAAAGTCAAGTCTTTGCCAATGTTTCACAAGTCAAATGGTTCCCAAAGGTTCATGCCAACATTCCATAGATAAAGATTCAAACTTGCAAGATAAACTCGGTTAAACATAACTTGAGTGGCATGATTAAGTCGCTAAAACATAGCCCAAGGTCATAAATCATTGAAAAGGGGCAAAATTAGGTTCACATAGACTAGCATATTTATATTTCATCGCATTTTATTCCATGTCACATTAGAACCACCGTTAGAATCTACAAGTAGCTAGAACTTACATAGCGAGGCTTAGAGAAGGATCATGCATCATCTTGTCGAGGAAAGGTGGCTCCTTTGTTGAAGAATTGTCATGAAACTTGCATAGCAACGTTGATCCCTCCTCGATTTGGTGTAGAAAGATTGCACCTTTTGATTTGAATCTGATTTGAATGCATAAGCCCTTGGAGTTGGAGATGGAGGCCATGATCAAGATAGATTTTGGCAGTACTTAGTTGTAGGATTGATTTTTAGTGATTTAGGTTAGGTCCTATGGTGTTTTTATAGAGATTAGGAGTAGTTTAGGCCCTTAGATTAACCCTAGGATAGATATGAGCCCTCAAAATCCGTCACAGGCCTCCAAACATGTCTTGAGGAACAAGTCAGGTGCACCCAGGCCAAACTGCCCGACCACCCAAGTCGACAGGGGTGTCGACTGGGCAGTCGACACCACCTGGGGTGTGTCGACTCCCAAGTCGACTTGGTGTTGGCGGGAATTTTCCCGCCTCTCCTGCTTGGCTGAATTTGAATTCTGAATTCAAATTTGAACTGTTTTTGAACTTTGAAATTTTCTGAAAACTTTGACGGGCCATAACTGAGTCATACGGACTCCAATTTTCGAAAACTCGGACTCTATTTCGCTTATTTCTCCGAGACGAACGCAATGGCACAGCCCGTTTCTCCTGATTCATATTTTATAATAAAATTCTGCCATAATTCTTGTCCTAGCACGTTGTAAAAATCCGGGTTGTTACATTCTCCCCAACTTAAAGGATTTCGTCCCCGAAATCTCCAAGTTAGGAAGAACGTACCCTACCATCCATCATCCATCAACTCAAAACATCGTCCACAGGCAACCATGGTTCTTAAGAAAACTCCTAATGCTTTATGAACACATGCAGAAAGTGTGTGTATATGTTCCTTAGCTAATTCTAATGATCAGGCCTGAATGATCTATCTAATGCAAAATATGTTTAGTGCCATGAGTCCAACATGTATGCAAATAGTCCTAGTCATATAAGTACTATATGTGTGCACAAACATTCATTCATATGCAACATCCGCATGACAACACATTCAATTTCATCCATAAACAAGTATAAATACTCGTGCATATGCAACATACAACGTGACCGCGTCAATCTAGTATCTAATGTGTATTCGCGCATCCACGAGCAACCACTTGCAACCATTTGCAACCATATCAATCATAACATGTTTCAAATACATGTTTACATCCATAGAGTTCTATCTAAGGTTCCCAAGATAAGATCGAGGAGATAAACAAGACAAACTCCTTACGGGGTTTGTAACAGAAACAGGACCGAGAGGATATCCACCAAGCGATAGCATGCAAGTAAGCTCTACAGGTGAACCAAGGATCAAAGATATACTCTTAAAAAGAGACATGATGCGCGTGTCTAAGCCGCATTTCCATGAGCTTAATTACATTGTGCCTTGACCGCCTTTGACTTCATGATTTCGTAGCTCCTTGATTCCTATTTCCAAGGTATGAGTCGGAACTCATTTCACTATCGCCTCTCGTTCCACTTTCACTTATTCTTTCCCTAGTATACTTGGCTCAACCATGTCTGCGTACTCATCCAAGCTCTCCAAAATTCACTAGTGAATTCTGGATCTCGTTTACCGATGTCAATCCATGTTACCAAGCGTACCTACTAGGGTGATTCCTATAACCCATGCTTAAGCGGAATGAATCATCCGTTTTATTGGCGAACGTTACTCGATCGGATCAGAGATTTCCGATAAATGCATCGAGAGATTCTAGGTAACTAACCATGACAGAACTCATAAGGTTACACAAGACTTCGAGGGTATTACCAAGGCAAGTTAAGAGTTTAACTACCCTCCTTTCAAAACCGAGAATGGCATCCCTTACTGAATAACCACTTCATCCCTAGAATCCATCCATAGCTCAACAAATAGAAGCATTGCTTCTAATCTCAACACTTGGCATTTACACTCTCAATTCCAAAGAGGTCATGAATAAACGGACCGATCTCCAACCAGATTTTGGGAATAAAGTTGGATCTTCTACCATGATTACTAAGGTGCAGAGACTTAACTATCGAAGCAGACTTAAACGATGCGATGATCAAAACAAAGTCTGGACGGGATGATAGAAAAGAAAGGCTAAGCCTTTACGGAAACGGTACCATTTCTCTTAGGTACGCTAGAAATGAGAGCATACAATTGCCCTCTCGCTGATCTTGTCCTCATCTTCCCTTGTGGATCAAGCCATACCAACAAGTTGCTTATCCCTAAGTCCGTGTCCTTTATCCTTGCTCTTGTTATCCTTTCTTATAACTTCGGTAACAGGTCTCTCAAGAACTTCCTCAATCACACGGGAAAACACTTACGTAGCTAGACCAGGATTAGTCGCAGTTAAAACTACTGTGACTATAGATGGAGGAAAGAAAGGAAAAGATGTTCAATCAAGGAAACAAAGGATAGTGCTAATGGCTTTTGGGGAATAGCCTTAAAAAACTTTTGTTGAAAAATGCTTCTTTGTAAACAGTTTCTCAAATAGTTTTTCAGAAGGTTTTAAAAACTTTTGCCCAGTCTGGTAGCCTTCTGCTCTGATACCAAATGTAACACCCCACCTCCGCTAGGGTCACTCACAAAGGGAATGCACTAGGTTTGGTGAAGCATTATCGAGGTAAACATGCACAGAAATATTACTAGACAGAACATATATAAAACAGCGGAAGTAAAACACATTTCATTACCTTATAAAATAAGGTCTAAAGCCTTTTACATCAGAATACATAAAAAACTGTCTTGCAATAGTAAAGAAGCATAAAACCTTTTCATAAATTATTCCCTAAATAAAACAGTATGGTAGCCATAGCCAAGAAAAGTCCAAGCCATGCATGATGACCTTCAAGCAGAGGAAGTCCGAACTAAATAACAGTGTTTCCTCCCTGAAAACCTGGGGGGGGGGGGGAACGGAAGGCGAAGAGGCGAAAGAAAACGGGGTCAGTCATTAAGACTGGTAAGTCCTATCTACTTCCAGCATAAAAACAGGTAAAGGTAACATGACAGGCATAAACTGAAAGTAAACATAAGGATGAAGACAAGATAGATAAGCTAAACCAAGATAACTGGATGAACTACTGTAGCAAGATAAACTAAGGTATCATGATAAACTACGGTGTCAAGATAAATCAAGGTACCACATCGTCAGGTTTCTATCAAGTATACTATCCCAAGGTATCTATCATGTATAAAATCCCACGGTATCTATCATGTATAATATCCCATGGTATTTATCATGTATATTTGCTCTGCACCTCTCGTACTAGTATCCCAACCCGCGTCATGTGTTAACTATGAATGTCCCTTGCCCAATGTCATGTAATGGCCCATCTCAACCTAATATATAGCATATGTAGGTTTTTCCAACTCGTATGTTTCTTTCCATGTATAAGTTTAGTCCTTTACCGTAGGCCGTACGTGCTTTCCCATGTAAATCTATACCACCTCAACGTGGTACCATTTTATCCTTGAAGTTGTTTTGGACTGCTACCCTTGATCTGGTTATGTTTTCTTACCATGAACTATCGCGTGTTCACTTAGGATTTATGCCACATAGGACCACTAGGGATTATGCTACCTAATGAACGTTTCCGTAACTTGGTTTGGGTTCAAGCCACCTAGGGCCACTAGGGATTATGCCACCCGTCAACCACGCCCTTTATCCCACGTATGTATCGTGAATCGTTTTCCATGTCTAGACGCACATGTATCTCAATGTGCCATCCGAGTTCCGTGCCAGGGAAAATCAAGAAATACGGAACTCGGCTGGGAGCTTTAAGTCATCTGCCGATGCAGATATCAAGGTCTGTTTTTGTATCCGTGGCTATGGTCCCACATGACCCCTCCCTCAACTACTGAAAGGCAATCCAAGAAAAATCATGTTTGAGAACTACATCCCGGCCCCACTATAGCCCCACTTTCCTATTGGCCAACCTCACCCATAACTCGATAGCAAGTATATGGTCTGTTGGGAGTTCTCTGCCTTTCCGTACGTTCACGATTGACTAAAGATGGTAGGTAGTCGACGACGCGCTATCGAGGGCAAAATTCAAGTATCGTCGACTCCACGCTAATCCATCCCCGTCTTTAGGTCGCTCGCACAGCAACCAAGGCATACCCTTGGATCTTCTACCGCAGACCTTATCCTCTGTGAGGCCAGGTTTCATGGACCATCTGCCACCTCACAGAGGGATACCAAGAGTACCCACACGTCCCCCGAAGCTACCGCTTCGTCACCCAGTTCGTTGGAGCCTTTATCTAAGTCAGATAATTTGCTCCTCCTCGTGTGTTTAAGCGATGACCTACTGTATCGGGTTACTCATCTATCTGTGAACTGGTCCAAATCCCTTGACTAAGATTTATTACTTAGTTTCCTAAACTAAGGTTTACCACTTAGTCTCCTTTCCCGTTATCCTTGTAAATCCCGGTTTTCCACCTAGTCCCCTGAACTAGGGTTTTGTCTAATGGGTTAAGTATCGTCATTTAAGTTCATGACTTAACCTGCCTATGAATCATGTCAAGATTTGGCTAAGTATTCAAGACCTAGCCCTACAAGTTGGTTAAGTATACCAAGAAGCTCATGACTTAACCCTATTCAATCATCAAGTCAAATTGGTTAAGTATTTGTTTATCTTAACCCTATCAGATTATCGTGTTAGATTGGTTAAGCATAGATTATCTTAACCTCATTGGATTATCGAGTCGGATTGGTTAAGTATAGGTTAACTTAACCCCATCCACTAATCGTATTATAATGGTCAAGTATATTTAAACGGTCTTATGACTTAACCCTATCAGGTTCTCATATTAGAGTGGTTAAGTATAGGTTACTTAACCTCATCAAATCATCATGTATAATTGGTTAAGTATAAGCTACTTAACCCCATTAAATTATCATGTTAAGTTGGTTAAGTATTGGTTACTTAACCTCATTGAATTACCAAGTTTAGATTGGTTAAGTGTTTAACTTAACCTCATCGAATTACCGTGTTTAGATTAGTTAAGTGTAGGTTACCCAACCCCATCTAATTACCGTGTTTAGATTAGTTAAGTGTAGGTTACTTAACTCCATCTAATTACCATGTTTAGATTAGTTAAGTCTAAGTTACTTAACCCCATCTAATTACCGTGTTTAGATTAGTTAAGTCCAAGTTACTTAACCCCATCTAATTACCGTGTTTAGATTAGTTAAGTCTAAGTTACTTAACCCCATCTAATTACCAAGTCGGATTAGTTAAGTGTAAATTACTTAACCCCATCCCCTAATTGTCTTATATGGTTAAGTGTCATTAAGAAATCAAGTCCGGTTTAACTTAACCTACCCATTCGTGTCATATCGGTTAAGTGTCATTAGTCAAAATTACTTAACCTTTTCATGTGGCATTAATTAGATTAATGCACCCCAACCTCTCACATTAGACTTTGTTGTGGTTACTAGTTAAGCCGGGCGGGTCCGGGTAGCTTTACACCACAACCTAGTCTAACCTCGGGTTTTAAGTGCTATATGACCAACTACTCACGTTGGGTCTTATTGTTTGTAGCCACTAGTTAAGCCGGGCGGGTGCGGGTAGATTTATGCTACAAACTCAACCCAACCTCGAGTTGGCCACTTTCATGTTTGGTCTAGTGTCATATTACACTTACAACCCATACGAGTCTAGTTTCAAGTCCCATGTTTACCCCACATGTCATGTCCACATTTAGGTGAATCATGAGTGCCATATTTTCATGAAATCCCATGTCAAATTATCATGTCATAATCATGCACGTCAAACCTATCCCAAATCGTGTTTCCAACCAAAGTAAAAGCGAGTCAACATAGTAAGGATACTATGCTACATATTGGCCTCAAAACATGCACGATGCCAAAAAGGGGTTGGCCACAATCATGCATGGTATCATAAGGGGCTTGGCCTCAAAATATGCATAGCATCATAAGGGGTTTTTGGCCACAAACATGCATAGTATCATAAGAGAATTTGGCCTCAAACATGCATAGTATCATAAGGGAAATTGGCCACAAACATGCATGATAACATAAGGGGTTTGGGTTCATTTACATGCATAAGCCCCAAAGTCAAGTCTTTGCCAATGTTTCACAAGTCAAATGGTTCCCAAAGGTTCATGCCAACATTCCATAGATAAAGGTTAAACTTGCAAGATAAACTAGGTTAAACATAACATGAGTGGCATGATTAAGTCGCTAAAACTTAGCCCAAGGTCATAAATCATTGAAAAGGGGCAAAATTAGGTTCACATAGACTAGCATACTTATGTTTCATCGCATTTTATTTCATGTCACATTAGAACCACCGTTAGAATTTACAAGTAGCTAGAACTTACATAGCGAGGCTTAGGGAAGGATCATGCATCATCTTGACAAAGAAAGGTGGCTCCTTTGTTGAAGAATTATCATGAAACTTGCGTAGCAACGTTGATCCCTCCTCGATTTGGTGTAGAAAGCTTGCACCTTTTGATTTGAATCCGATTTGAATGCATAAGCCCTTGGAGTTGGAGATGGAGGCCATGATCAAGATAGATTTTGGCAGCACTTAGTTGTAGGATTGATTTTTAGCGATTTAGGTTAGGTCCTAGGGTGTTTTTATAGAGATTAGGAGTAGTTTAGGCCCTTAGATTAACCCTAGGATAGATCTGAGCCCTCAAAATCCGTCACAGGCCTCCAAACATGTCTTGAGGAACAAGTCAGGTGCACCCAGGCCAAACTGGCCGACCACCCAAGTCGACAGGGGTGTCGACTGGGCAGCCGACACCACCTGGGGTGTGTCGACTCCTAGGTCGACTCCCCAGTCGACTTGGGGGTGGCGGGAATTTTCCAGCCTCTCCTGCTTGGCTGAATTTGAATTCTGAATTCAAATTTGAACTGTTTTTGAACTTTGAAATTTTCTGAAAACTTTGACGGGCCATAACTGGGTCATACGGACTTCAATTTTCGAAAACTCGGACTTTATTTCGCGTATTTTTCCGATACGAACGCAATGGCATAGCCTGTTTCTCCTGATTCAGATTTTATAACTAAATTCTGCCTTAATTCTTGTCCTAGCACGTTGTAAAAATCCGGGTTGTTACACACAGGATTCAAAATAAACCCGACTTTAGTGAACTGAAAGTATTAGAATCTGTTTGAAAATATCTTTCCAACGAATCTGAAAAATCCATATTTCATTGCGCAAATAAAAAGTTATGTCCAGTTAAAAATTCAGAATAGTCGCTCAGGGAATATAGCTGGTAAAAATAGCCATTTTGCAAACGACCTCCGTTTTCGACAAAGCCACTTTTGTTGGATCTGAAATGTCAAATTATTGCTAGATTCCAATTTTCCTAATTTTCTAAATCAATATGTGAGCGTGGCAAAATAAAACATGTTTTGTCAGTTTCAATCAATTTGGGTCGACCAGAAAATGAACATTTTTCAAACAATCTTCAAATTTGTTGAAATTTCGTTTTTTGGACCGTATCGTCAAAACATAGCCAGATTTGTTTTTTCGGAATTTTTGGAGTCAGTATGTGGCCCCAATAAATTAAAATATGCGTTTGAATTAAAAATATATTGATTTATATTGTAAATTTAATTGAAACTATTCGTAACAGCCGAGTTGAGTTACGAAACATATCCCATTGCGTTTGGAATGGGGCTACTATGCTAGGGACGACAGTCATTGGGTTTGATTTGGAGTTGGTGACAATAAACTAGTATTTTACGAATTAAAATAATTATAAAATATAAAATTATATATATATAAAGCCATTTATCTCAAAGCCTAATCAGTTCGTTATAGCCGTCGCCCATTCCCAAATCTACGCTCCAAAAGGCCCGAAAAACAAATCCAAATCGCGACCGTTATAGATCGAATTAGATGACTAAATCAAAACAAAAATTCTTCAACAAAGTGAGATCTTCATGTTGGTATGGGTTTAATGGAATCTAACGTTGAGTGGAGCGCGAAATCAAAGCTCAAACACCGCCGGTTTACGGTGGATTTTCATGTCGGCTGGGGCTTCCGGTGGCGAGCCATTCAAGACGAAGCAGGGGCGGGGTGGCGCACTTCTGGCGATGCCATCGGATCGTGCTACGGTGGTCATCTGGCGATCTGCGAAAGGAGAGAGGAGGTCGGTGTTTTGGATGCTCATTTGTGAAATGCCTAGAGTGATTTTTGTTAAAAGGTAGTTTCCTTTTTTTGTAAAATATGAATTGAATTGTTTTAAAATATGTATGGTAGTAATTAAATTATAAAAAGGCATTGTTTTTAAAATAACATTAGCATTACTTTTAAAATAAATTAGCAAATGTTTGTAAAAATATAAAAATAGATTTGTTTTGAAAATAACATTTTTAATTATATAAAGAAGTGAGTTTTTAATAATGTTTTATTTTTATTTCAGTTTTTAAATATGGAGAGATTAGGATTTTTATATGAATAAAAATAAGTTTTTTATTATATAGATAGCATTATAGAAATCTAATTTTTATATATATGGCATTGTGCTAAAAATACGATTTATATATATATCGAATAATAAAAACAAGATTTTTATTATATGAAACACTATATAAAAATGTGATTTTTATATATTAGAAGCGGCCATAAAAATATGATTTTCGTATATTGGAAGAGGTCATAAAAATATGATTTTTATATATGCATAACGTAAATAAAAATATGACATTTAATAAATATATATAGAGATATAAAAATGCGATTTTTAAATATATAAACATCATATCAAAACATGATTTTTATTACGAATAGCGTGGAAAAGTGTGCAATGAAACTGACTGAAAGCAGAACGGAATTCAAACCGTTCAGAAATAAAGAATGATGGAGTGGTAACCCAAGGTGAGAACTTCTCAATATAATTTTCTTTGTACAGTTATTCACTTTATAACTGCATATATGAACTGCTCCTCGTCGTCTACAGACCAAGGATGACCTCTTTTTTTGATTATGTTGTGAAAATTGTTTGTGATGTGAAATGGACTGTATGAAATATTCCTGTGTTGAAATAAATTATTTATCGTTAAAAATCTAATTTTTAACATGTATATTAATAAATAAATATTCATTTACAAATTGGGTGATTTTTTTATGTACACCCATTTGACTGATACTGATTGGAATGATATATTTTACACATCTCCCAACTGCACAAATAAAATATGTGTTTGTTGTTTGAAAACCCCACACGGGTATTGGTATGATATTTGGCATACACTGATCCCAATAATTAGTGGTATGTCAATCGATGGTTGACAGGCTGTGATGAGCATTATTTATTTATTTTTAATGCTTATGCAGTTGTGTAATGCACTCTGGATGATGGTTGACTGTGTTTGATTATTGTTGTGTACATGCGTGTATGAAATCCGTATAAATAAAATTATATAGTAATTGACTGTGTCTAATTCCAGTTCAGAATCAGCGAATATTTAAAAAAATATTCAGTGAATATTGAAATGTGAAGCTGTGTTAAGTAGTTAAACGCCATTTTAACATGAACGGGAATTTTGTCGATTTTATTCATTTTATAATGAATATCGAAAAGTGATTTCAAAATTTGATATTTTGAAAGTATTATCATTTTAATATCAACTTAAATGAATTTAAAACGAATCGAAATGGAATTGAAATCGATTTAAATTGAAATCGATTTGAAATGAATTTAATATGAATTGAAATTGAATTGAAACCAATTTGAAATGAATTTATAAACGAATTTATAATGGAATATTCAATTTTGATTTGAAATTGAAATGGAAATGGAAATCGTTTTTAAAGCGAATTTAAAACGATTTATTAAATTCGTTTTAAATGGAAATCAATGAAATATATATGATATATATACTATATACATTATAATGGCCTGAATAGAATGCGTCACGCAGCTGTAGTTCGCGAATTTCGACCACTGACTTCGAATGGACATTACGGGAGAACCGACTATCGGATTCTCCTAAAACCGGTACTGTTGGGTTCGTATCGAAAAGAGATTTCTAAGAATACAAGAAATTAGAAATCTAATGGTTGGATTTGTAATTATGTCCAAATCAAATTTGGAAAAGGTCGATGTAAGTGCTGTTCGATGGCCGTTTATGGAAATCGATAGTACGTGCCTTGATAAAATTATTAAAAATAGCAATAATTGTGTAAAATCATAATAAATGATTTGCAAAGAATTGGGATGAAAATTTCCATATTTGAAAAGATAAAAATGAATTTTTATCTAAATGAACTAGTATGAACTAGAATTATAATCCAATATTTTTAAATAAATAAATTGGATTTGAAATGGTTTTAAAAATAACCAGAATTTCCAATATATAAATTGGAATGGATTTGAGTCGAAATTATCTTTGGAATACTTCGATATTGGATTCTGTGACTATACATACATTGTGGAGGAATTTGGAAGATATATATATATATCGTTATTCCAATACGAAGTTTGTTTAGTTCAGAATTTGATATTGAATATAAGCTGATATATTTTCTATTCAAATCCTTGTATTTAATATCAAATGGGATTTTGGGTTTATCGTGAACGGTGTTTCAGATAACACTAGTTCTTTAAGCCAATTAACAATGGAATGAGATTTTGGGTTTGTCCTGAATGGTATCTTTAATAATACTATTCTTAAACCTAGTGGAGTTGAGGAAATTAGAAACTAACTGGAGATTAGCTAAGTTGAAAGGTTTCCTAGGTATTGATTTGATATTGGTTTCGGCCTTCGGGGTTAATACATAAGGAATTGCTCCCTTACTAATTTACGGTAAGAGGCTGATGGAATGGTGTCTTCATTAACACTGTTCTGAAACCCCGTGTGAAAAGAATAAGTGTTTTAACTAAGATTTAAAGAAGAATTAAAAATTTATTAAACATTTAATTGGAATTGAAATGGAATGTGAATTGAGTTTACTGTGAACTGTATTTTTAACGACATTCGTTCTTTAACTCGACTCACAGTGAAATGTGATTTGGAATTTATAAATCTTTTAATTAAGATTTATGGGAAATTCCCAAAGAAAAGTTTTCCAGTTTAATAAAATAAATTGGAATGGAATTCGATTTGGTAATAATTGAAGTGAACTTCTGTGGAGGAAGACTGGTTCTATATATGGAATTTAAGAGGCTTTGCCATTACTCCATTTATCTTATTGGTTAGATATGGAAGTTTATATCGATTATATATATATATATCGATCTATTTTCCATGAAGATTCCATAATTAATGGAATAGGATTTTGGGTTTATCGTGAATTGTGTTTTAAATGACATTAGTTCTTTGACCTAGTTAAAGATAAGATTAATTTCTTAACTTTGAATAATCATTAGGTTATGATTTTTGAGATTAAAACTGAATTGGAGTTTTAATGAATCTTTAATTAGATTGAAAAAGAGGATGTGATAATTTAAATTATCAAATTCGGGAAATGATTGAGAATGGAATACCACCATTTTTACTCCAGGCGATAGTTAAATCTTTAATTAGATTTGAACGTGAAATGGTAGTTGAATTTACCGATAACACTGTGGTGTTAGATATGAAGTATTACCTGTTTTACTTCATGGGATGAATAGGTTAGGATTGGGAAATTAAACAAACGATTACTTCGGTAAGGTTCGCTAATCCCGACTAGTTTGGATAAACCATAATTTGGTTTGAATTGATATCCAAAGGAAGATTAAAGAATAAATTTAAAGAATTTATCTTTGATAAAATTAATGGGATCCTTTCCCAAAAGATATAAATTTTTAAATAAAAGAATATTCAGAATTGGAATGAGGCGTATGTTATGTTTTTATAGCACTTATTTATAATATACGCGAGTTATTCGGAAAGACCGGATTTAACCCATTCTGAATAACTGAATCGACGATGAAGACGGTGGTTTAAGACTGGAGGTCTTCACATTGTTTGGATAATTACTGATGTCTTGATTGGCCTGTACACCCAAGACAAGGTAATAAGTGGTGACAGCTCCAGACGCACTTGGAGATCGACCGGATGTGCGAGGACCTCTCTTGTATTGGACATACGGGACGAGGAATGAAGTGCCTTCAGTTTCGTTCAGACCCAGAATGAACTTGTAAATGTGTAACACGCAACGTCCATTAATGTCACTCACAAAGGGAATGCATTAACTTCTATGGAGCATTTTAAGTGTGTATAGAACAAAAACTTAACAACAAGATAGATATAAACAGTACTACAACTTTATTCATTGCAGCGGTAAACACATAAGTTTGATTACATCATCAAAAACCAGTGTCAAAGTACATAATATCCATCTTGACTAAATCAAAGTACATAAATTGAAAGACATAATCCCCAATACAAAATAGCCATAAATAAGAGAGGCTAAACTTTACTTCAGTGATCCAAGTAATCTTCTAAAAACAAGAAATATAGCTCTCCAAAATTAAGCTCCACTGGTGCTAGTTCCAACCTGAGCACCTGGGGGGGAGAGGAAGAAAAGAGGAGGAAACAAAGGGGGTCAGACATAAAGTCTGGTGAGTGCGATAACTTTAACAATATAATTACCAAAATAACTAGGCTAACGCATAAGTTGGAAAATAAGGAAATGACTGTGAACAATTGAGTATGATAGAGTAAACAAGGAAATAAGGTTGAACTAAGATAACATTAAAGCCCACCTAAACCACTACAAGAAAATTACTATACTGCACCACCACTACTGTACTGCACCACCACTATTCACCCTAAGGTTGATCCCTCCTACAGAACTTAAATATGATAATGGTAGTTACGTGCACCCCTAGTTGCCTTCATAGGTGCCGCCTGCCCCTATCTCCACTAGGTGTATCCACTACCCACCAGCGATCGGCTCCCTAAATCGTAGATACCTGTGCTGGCCCCACAGTAGGGTGTATCACTCCCCATAGTGGCAACCCGATACCACCAAAAATGCACGGCTTATACCTACACGATGCAACAACGTCTTACCTACCATCCCGGGTCCACAGACGCATATGAACATGTTGGACTTGCGTTGCCAACGCTAACCCGGTTTGGCCTCTTACAGTCAAGCCCAGTATGCGTGTCCCGTCCTCGACTTGGGTCGAGCCCACAAAGATACGTATGGGTTACTTGTTGAAACGGACCCCCATTACTTGACACAAGCTATCCACCTAAGCTTGGTCCCCTCTAGTACATCCCACTTAACCCTCTTCTTATTCATGTTCACTTACATGTTTCAAATTTTGGTTAAGTGTTTCTAATCATATTTCAAATGCCATCCTAGGCACCCACTAGATTCCACATGCCACCCAAGGCACCCACTTAACCCCCTCATGTCCCATTACATGTTTATCCGGTTAAGTGTTTCTTAATTCATTAAGACCGTAACTTCATAAAGACCTTTCACATTAGACTGGCATTTGTAGCAACTGGATTTGCCGGGCAGGTCCGGGCAGTCTTACACCACAAAAGAGCCTAACCTTGTGTCTTTACAACTGTTACGCATTTAATTTATGCCTATGAACTCTCACATTAAACTGGCATTTGTGGCAGCTGGATTTGCCGGGCGGGTCCGGGCAGTCTTACACCACAAAAGAGCCTAACCTCGTGTCTTAGACGATTAATTACACCTAATTAATCATTCCCCAATTTGAATTACTTTCCCTATTCAAATTATCAATTAATTCCAAATTTAACTATGGCCATAATTGACTCAATTATGTCCATCCATTTATGGTATGTAAAATCATACCAATTTCATCATAAATTTATTTTATGCCATTTAAGGCATTTATGAAATTCTCAATATTAATTCTTTTAATATTATCCCCTTTACCCCACGTTGTACGTTCGTTCGTTTAACGTAAAATTTACGTTAGACTCGAATAGTCTAACTCACGGAATAAAGATAAAACATCACAACATACATATAATTAAAGCTAGATCTAAACATAAGGTGTGAATTGCATGTGTGAATGATGTTCTATATCTAAAACTTGCATAGGCCAAAGTTACAACTTGCATAAAACAACATGTGTCATAGATCCAAATCTAAAGGTGTAAACTTGTTTGGGTAATGGTCATAAACTTGCATAAATCATGTATGTCATAGATCTACATCTAAAGGTGTAAACTTGCATATGCAATAACCACAAACTTGCATAACATGATTCATATTCCAAACTCGTATATTTATATAAACTTGCATATGTGATTTATGCAACATAACAATGGTGTAAACTTTTATCTAAACATGTAAACTAGCATGTAAAATTTATCATAAAACTCACACATGTCGTAGCCTAACTTTAGATCAAATTTTCACATAAACTAGATGTCATGAAACATGTAAGGTTACATATGATTTTCCCCAACTTGCATATGATTCATGTCTAAATCAAAATCTAAACTTGCATACATATTTATGATTTATCATATGAATGAACATAACCAAACTAGCATATGAAGAACATGATGATTTGATTATACATAAGCCAATCATAGAATTACAACATAAATGGTAGCATCATAAATTTACCACATATATGATAACTTCACAACATGATATCATAGAATTTACAACATGTATGATAACATCACAATTTTACAACATAATTATAACATGCAGTCAATAATTCACATCATATCCAAATAATCCACATCATAACTTAATCCAATTAAATTGCTAATTATTTTATTAAAATTATCGAACTCACAACTCGAAGAAGGTCTTGAGTTCTGAATTCTGAGTTCTAAAGTTGTATTAGCTTTCCTTTGAAGTAGATTCGTGGTTAGAGTTGAAAAGGATTGAATTTGATTTGCTTCCTTCCTCTCTAATTGGCGGTGGCTATTCTGAGTTGCTAGGTGACGGCATGGAAGCATTTATCTAATTTTAATTTGATTTTAGGGTTTGAGTCTATAGGTGTTTTTATAGAGTTTAGGATTAGTTTAGGCCATCCGATCAACCCAGAATTAATCCCAGCCAATAAGAGAAGATCAGAAACCCTAATGAGTCAGCATCTAGTCAAAAACAGGTCATCAATCAAATCTGCCCAAGGGGGAAGGTCTACCCTATGGTCGACCTGGTCAGGGTAGCTCGACCCCCAGGTCGACCCTGTGTTCGACCTGGCCCTGGCGGGAATTTTCCCGCCTAGCCTGTCTAACTCTGAAAATTGAATTTTTGAAATCTGTTTTGAATTTTCTGAAACTTCTGATCGCCATAACTTCTTCATACGAAGTCCAATTCACGCAAACTCGGACTCTATCTCAACCAGAATTCTGAGACGAACACAATGGAGCAACCCGTTTCCTTAATTCTCACTTCTGAGATTAGTTATTCTTTAATTTGTGAATATTAATATTAACAGAAATATAGGGTGTTACATTCTCCCCTTCTTAAAGGATTTCGCCCTCGAAATCTCTAAGTTAAGGAGAATGCATATCCTAACATCCAAACAACCATCTACTCAACCATCAAACACCGGCATCCATTGTCCTTATAAAATTCCTAATGCTGTATGAACATATGCAAGAAGTGTGTGTATATGCTCTCTATCTAATGCAAAATCAGGCGATCTAATGATTCAGTTGACCTCCTTGATCCAAGCCATGATAGTGCCATGCGTTCATTATGTATGCGAAGAACCCTATCGATACATATTATTTCTACATGTGTGCACAACCATTCACCAAAATGCAACATCCATATGATGGTACAACCATTAACTTAAATATGCACACACATATATATGCAATATGCAATATGAAGCGACTGAGCTGATCTAGTGCCTAAAGTGTGTGTATATGCATCCACGAGCAACCACTAGCAAACACTTGCATCCACATGCATCTATCATACATAACATGTCTTAAACACATGTTTCAACCATAGTACATCCCTATCTAAATGTCAAAGATACTAGCGAGAGGACATACTAAAGATAAAACAAGTACAAGCTAAGCAATAAAGGAGAAATTAAAGAACATACCCTCGAAAAGAAAAGGGTACAATGAACGCATCTTCTCTTCCGTCTCCTAAGTAGCGTTGCTCTCATCATCTCCCCATTGCACTTTAACTAGCCTGACCTCTCGATTCCTCAACTTCTTAATCTCCGACCCAAGAATGCACATAGGAGCTCATCGAATCGTCGCATCACGCTCGATCTCCACCTCTCTAAGCAAGCTCGGCTCTACCACTTCTGCGGTCTCATGCAAGCACTTCCTCAAATGCGATACATGTAATACATCATGTACACCACTAAGTCTCTCGAGCAACTCCACTCTATACGCCATCTGCTCAATCCTCTCCTTAATAAGAAACGGCCCTACGAACCTTGGTGCTAACTTCCCAACGGACCTAAAGCGAACGACGTTCCATAATGGAGACACCTTAACAAAGACCATGTCCCCAATATCAAACTCAAGATCTGACCTCCTCTTGTCCACATAAGATTTATGCCTATCTTGCGCCGTCTTCATCCTCCTTCGAATCAAATCAATCTTCTCCGAAGTCTCTCTAATCATATCGGGCCCAAGTAAGATCTTATCCGTAGACTCCCACCAACATGTAGGCGAACGACACGACCATCCATAAAGAGCCTCGAACGGTGCCATGCCAATGCTAGACTGAAAGCTATTATTATATGCGAACTCCACCAACGGAAGATATTCCTCCCATGTACCTCAGAAGTCTAAGACACACAACCTCAATAAGTCCTCTAGAATACGATTCACCCTCTCTGTCTGGCTGTCCGTCTAAGGATGATATGCGGTGCTCAAACATAACTGAGTCCCTACAGCCTCTTGCAAGCTCTTCCAAAATTCGCTAGTGAAGATAGCATCGCGGTCACTCACTATGCTAGAAGGAACACAGTGCAAATGAAATATCTCTCGAATGTATACGAAGGCTAATCATGGAGCAGTCCTCTTACTCTTCACGGGAATGAAATGGGCGTTCTTAGTAAGTCTTTCTACCACGACCCAAATCCTCGTATTACCCTTCCTCGATCTCGGTAATCCGTCAACAAAGTCCATCGAGATGCTTTCCCACTTCCATTGTGGGACCTCCAATAGGTGAAGCAACCCACCGAGCTTCTTTTGCTCTGCTTTTACTTGTTGGAACACCAAGCATCTAGCGACAAACACTGCCACATCCCTCTTCATGCTGGCCGAAAAGTAAACTCGTCTCATGTCCTTGTACATTTTGTCCCCGCCGGGATGAATGGCCATCTTCGAATGATGTGCATCATCAAGAATGGTCTTCCTTAAATTCTCGTCTCGTGGTACACAAAGTCTACCGTCCATACTATAAAGGCCCGTAAATCCGTACTATCTGAGTTGACTAATAACACCATACGTCCAACCCAAATTGCACAGAAATACGAATCATTATTAGAAAGAAGTTAGAGGATGAGAAATAGAAAGAAAGAAATATTAGAATAGAAGAAAAACGAAGATCACAAACTCACAGCGGAACGAATGAAATATATTATATAACATAACTTTTGAAATACAAACCAGTAACTTTATACACATACCATCATCAGAGCACAACAGTCATTTCTGGAACAGTTATAAACACCTATTTCCAGATACAACACAGTACACAGCGGAAATATGATAATCTACAGCTAACTGCTGAAGCCTCCTGCTTCCAGCTCCTCCAATTGAATCTGTGAAATCCCGACTACTTGACTGCCCGTACAAATTTGGGCACCCAAGAGTTTAGGGAAAACAAAACAAAATAAACTCTGGGTCAGTCATGAGACTGGTGTGAGTAAACTCCAACCACTTGTTTAACTTTAAAAATCCTTTCAAAAGAAAAGATAATAGTAAGACCAGCCCACACATAAACACGGACGGTTTTTACCTTACTATAACCCAAAACACTTTAATACGAAAATCCAGTGATATTATAATAATGTCTACATCAAGTAAATAACCAAATAGCAGAACGCTTGCATCTCACGCTCCACATACATAGTATAAAATCAAAAACCGCATGGCGCTTATTGGAGATTGGATTTCCAACATGACAAGGTATGGGACCACCTTCCGCTAGTGTATCTCTAGAGAGGAATACACTGGGTTCAACAAGAACATCTTGCAACCCGGCCCACACATGACCGACCACTCATTTCGCTTGAGTGTATCGAATGTATATCACCAACGGTTGGGATCAGCAACCGTCTCCCGCCTGGGACAGCATCGAATAGAATAAGAAATTAAATGAACCTCTAGATAGGTGATTATACCTCCTAATGGGTGCGACCCACATAGCCATGTTGCCTGCCCGATTTTTGCCCTTTCCCGGTTGTTGAGGCCTGAGGCTACGAATACTTACCATTTATTTGATAGCACAATCACTTTGAATGCCACATTGTCAGATCCGTTAATCACTAGTTGAGTTTGCACAAATATTCTGGATGTTATGCTAAGGGAATAAATCCGTTGCAACCATATATATTTATACAGACCAACCCATTTGATCATTGGAAATACTCCGTCAGACATTTGTCCATTTACGTTCGTTTTGGGATTGAACGAAACCGAAGGCACTATTTCTATTTAATAGAAAGAGTCCTTGCATTTTACTCCATCTTCAATATATTCAGCATACTTGGTTCGCAACGCTAATGTCGATACGGAGTGGTTCTTCGGATAATAATCCAACCGGTCTCTCCATATTGACAACGATGGTCAAAACTTCGATAGTCTGTGATTTAACTATCGAATAAAAACAAGTGTTCATCCAACATATCAAACAAATCACTGGGCTCTTTAATTAATATTTCATTAATTAAATCTCTTCTCCATTTCCTTATCAATATTTGTTACCCAAATATTTTTAATAACCATATTGGCTCTTTACGCTATTTGGAAAGCATTTCCCAATATCAACTCCTTTTATTTTCTATATATTAGAAAATATCTCTATTTGCAATTGGAAACAATTCCAATCACTTATCTCTATCCCGACTATTTTAATTATACTCAGGAAATATTTACTTGTTATATTTCCAAAATTCCATCACTTGGGTTTAAAACGAATGTTGTGTAAAACATTGTTACAACAACCCAAAATATTTTATTCAACTAACTCTTTTTCAAACACTTCTCTTCGAGACTGGATCTTGCTATTTATCCATTAAAAATGAAATCAATCAAGTTGGGGTAAAATTACCTCTCAGACCTTAACTGAAAACATCCTCAACTTCAAAACGGCGAAACCACTTACCTCGAATAAACACACTATACAATCCAATTGTTCATTTTTAAAACATGTATAAAGTTCGCTTTTTATTTCTAATTTATAGATTTCCCTTTTTGTTTACAATATTTGATTTTTGTATTCATTTACCTATCGAATTCTATACGTCGATACAATGATTTCTAACTATCAAAATATCTTAAAAATATTCTAACTCCTTAAATTTCCGGAAAATTTCGCCATAACCTCCTCTGTATCGGGAGCATCGGGAAATTTCAAATAGCTTCCCCGGTCCTTCTTATCTCAAAAAGAAAAAGAAAAAGCCAAGCGGCTAGCCACTAAGTTGGGCGAAAAATACGCGACAGTTATACCAAGTGAGTCTGCTGAATCAGTAGACTCACTTGGTATCAGAGCATAGGTTTACCAGATAAGATAAAAAGTTTTGAAAAATTATTTTCAAAAAGGAAATTTAAAGAAGCATTTTTAAAAGAAAAATATTATTTTGTTTTAAAAGGCAAAGTCCCCAAAGCCATAGGTATTATCTCTTATCCTTCGTTTTGAATCTATCCTTTCGGTTTCAGCATGTCTGGAGACCTTACTCCCCAGCTGCTAACGCTTTCACTCCTCCTCCTCCACGTGAACCATCAAGCGGAAGAGTCCCAGAGTAGGAAGACGAATAATAGTCAAACAAGAAAGGATCGTAACAGTAATAATAAGAAACGAGAAAAAAGGAAATGCAATTTTTGTGGTACGGAGGGGCACATAGCCAAGGATTGTAGAAAGAGGAAAAGAAAGCAAGGTGAATGTTTTCATTGTGGGGAGACTGGACACATCAGCAAAGACTGCCCTGAGAAGACAGACTTTAAGAAAGGCGGGAAAGGCAACAAAGAGAAGAGGAAGTGTAATTTTTGTGGCAAAGTGGGGCACTTAGTAAAGGACTGCCGGAAAAAGAAGGCCAAGGAGAATGGTGGGTGCTTTTCATGCGGTCAGACAGGCCACAGGGCTAGGGACTGCCCAAGGAAACGAGGACAGGGGCAGGACACTGGATCCACCCCAGGGGCACAGGTTCATGTGCTAGAAGCGCCACCATTGCAACAGCGAGGTACAAACACTTCTGTAGAAAGTGTAGTTTATCTTTATGATCACCCCGTTCGCACTTTATTTGATTCCGGCGCATCACACTCCTTTATCTCGTCTGCTTTAGTAGAATCTCTGCACCTAAAAACTAGTATGGTAGAGGACCCCTTAATTGTTTCAAACCCAATTGGGGGCCCAGCTCATTTGTCTATGATCTGTGTGGGATTGAAAATTTCTATTCTAAGTGTTGAATTTCAATGTAGTGCCTTTGTTTTGGGCTTTTCGGGGTATGGTTTGATTTTTGGGTATGGATTGGCTATCCCGTAATGGGGCCATCCTTGATTGTGAGAAAAGGGTTGTTAGGCTCCTAACCTAGCTCGGTAATACTTTGGAAATTTCTTGTAACCCCTCGTATGCGGTTATGCTTAGTTATCTTGAATCGCTAGATGCCTCTGTTGAAAATTTGCAATCAGTTAGAGTGGTCCGGGAATATCCGGATGTCTTTGAAGAGCTGAAGGGCTTGCCTCCGAAGCGGGAAATAGACTTCCGCATATATCTTGTAGATAATGCAAAGCCCGTTGCGTTGCCCGTTAGACACATGGCTCCACGAGAAAGGAAAGAGCTCAGTAAACAGATTAAAGAGCTTCTAGAGAAGGGGTTCATTAGGAGGAGCATTTCAGAATGGGGCGCTCCGGTGGTGTTCGCCACTAAGGCTGAAGGTTCATTTCGTTGATGCATGAGTTGCAAAGAATCACCTTAGTAAGTACATTTATCAACATAGTTGACATTTGTTTATTTTCAAGAGATAATTCATCTATGTGGAATACCTTCTAGTAAGTGAACAAGATCCAAGATTCACTAATGAATTTTGGAGAGCTTGCATGGAACCATGAGTACGCAGTTAAGGCTTGAGCCAAGTATACTAGAAGGAGAATAAGTGAAAGAGGAACGAGAGGCAAGGGTTCCAACTCATATTTTGGAAACAAGGATTAAGAAGCTACGAAATTGTGAAGTTATAGACGGACAAAGCATAATGGAGTTAAGCTCAAGGAAGTGCGACTTAGAAGATTGAAGACTAGATTCGTGCATAATATCTCTTCTTAAGAGTATATCCTCTCGGTCCCATTCTCAATCCAATTTCTGTTGCAAACCACATAGGGAGTATGACTCATCTGTTAGTAACACATGTTGGGGCTCGAGGGTGTTCATCGGTTTGACTAAAGTTTTCGGGTTTTATAGGATACAGATTGGTCTTAGGAAGGGACTCCCTTATGACCTAAAAGGAGTCCATCATGCTTAGTTTCCTAGAATCATATATGGTGGTTGGGTTGAGTAACTCTTTGGGTGTCAGTCTGATGTTGATTTCGGTCTTCGGGGCTGATGCTTAGGGAGTTCTTCTCCTAATCAATATATATGTGGCATAGGTTTTCAGTTTTTTCCTATTTTTTTTCCCGATTCTTATTATTACTGTTACGATCCCTTCTTGTTTGACTATTATTCGTCTTCCTACTCTGGGACTCTTCCGCTTGATGGTTCACGTGGAGCGACGCCGAGGGAGACGCGACTTGGGAAACTGAAGCTAGAATACGTACAGCCTACCCTTTTCTGTTCGAGGGTACATCCTTGATCTTTCTTTTTCCTTAGGTTGCGCTTTTATCTATCTTTTTTAGGTATCTTCCTCGACCGTATTTTTTTTAGGTAGAAACTCTTTGGATGAAAACATGTAGTTGAAACATGTTATGTATGATGGTTGCAAGTGGTTGCAAGTGATTGCTAGTGGTTGCTCGTGGTTGCATATACACACACAATCTAGGTATTAGATCGGCTCAGTCACTTCATATTGCATATGCATATATGTTTGCATTCGTATGTGGTTGAACTTTAATGTGTTGTCATGTGGATGCTGCATTTGTATTGAATGATTGTGCACTCATGTAGAATCATGAATAGAAAAATTTGCATACATAATGGATTCATGGCACTTACATAATTCGCATTAAGGAGGTCAACTGAATCAGTAGACCGCCTGATTTTGCATTAGATAAGTTCATGTACACACACACCTCGCATATGATCATGAAGCATTAGAAGTCTTTTAAGGACAATGGATGCTCGTGTTTGATGGATGAGTAGATGGATGATTGGATGTTAGGATATACATTCCTCCTAACTTGAAGATTTCGGGGACGAAATCCTTTTAAGTGGGGGAGAATGTAACACCCCGCGAATTCTATAACTGCGAAACTCACAAATTAAAGTATAATTAATTTCAATTCAAACTAGAGGTTAAAGTTCTGCAAAGATTCTACAACAAGTTAAAGTTCTTTCTTTAATCCAATCAAGGCAAGTACAGTTATTCTCCGCTATAAACGTTAATTATAATTTTGATATGCATTTAAATCTGAGTTTGAGGCTGTATTCTCTTCTGTTAGATCTGTTTTCTGTGACTGTTCTATATTCCTTTCTTCTTTTCTGTTTCTATAGTCAGGCTACCACGAGCCTGTGCCTAATCTCATAAGAGATGAACGTATGAACGCAAGTTTTGGGATGAATGATGAGAAATTTGACAAAACCAAATTGAATGTATGACTTTAGGTCTGAGGCATAAAATATATTGGACATATGACTTGGGATTGGATGCATAAATTTGACTATGAACATATAATTTATGCATGTTGTATGCATAGTTATGTTGTAATTTAGACCTGTAATTAATTAGAAAAAAATAGCATATGTTATAAACTAGTTTTAGACCTATGCATATTTTGTGATAAAAGAAGAAGAGGAACCACTGTAAAGATTACATATGATTTGAGACTTTGGACAAAATGCATATAAAAAGGCAAGATCTGATTTTTAGAAGATATGGTTTAAAGATTTATATTATTGGGGATAGTTTGCATAATAATTCATGACATGAAAAGAAGGAAGATATGGAAACTTAAGATTTACATTAATTAGGATATCTATTATTGTAATTACACCTAATTAGGGATTTCTGGATATATGACATGCATTGAAATTAATGGTTATATTTGGTATAATCTATATTGGAACATATGTTATATGGCAAATTATGTCCATATTCTGCGCTTAAGCAAACATGGAATATATGTTGTGAATCATGAAAAATTATGTAGGCATATGAATTTAGGCCTAATTTATGACTAGGCAAGGCATGTAAATAGAACCTTTAGAATTATTAGGTTTGCTAAATCTGCTAATTTGCTAAGTCGCCTAAACTGCTAGTTTTGTTATATTGCCTAGACTGCTAATTAGATTGAAATGCCAAATCTGTTAAATTTGTCTGTTGAGATGCCTAATCTGTTATATGCCAAAATCTGCTAAGTGCTAAATCGGTTAAATCTGTTAAGTCACCCAATCTGCTAAAATCTGTTATCTGTTATATCAGTTGAGTTGATGTGATCGTTCTGTTGGGTGTGCGCATAAACGGTAAATAATTAATTAATTGGCCGCAAAGATGAATATGGCTAACTCGAGGTTAGAATGAGTTTGCGACGTAAATCTGCCCGGAACCGCCCGGCATATCCAGTGGCCGCAAACAATAGGTTTAATGTGAGAAGTTAGTCATAACATGCGTAAGACACGAGGTTAGGTCTGGCTTGTGGCAGAAGTCTGCCCGGAACCGCCCGGCATATCCAGCGGCCACAAGCTACCGACCTAATGTGAGAGGTCTGTGCATTAATAATTAATTAATGCAAATCTAAGATAAGAATGACGTCTAAAACGTATTGGGGAAAATAGGGTTAAACCAAAGGGGATTAATAGATGTAGTAAAACCCGTCCATGAATCTGTAGGCCCAATACAAAGTTAGACAAATCTGAAAAATCTGTACATCTGACCCCTTAGTCTGAAAACTTGTTAACTTAATTTGTGAATTAGTAAATCTGTATTCTGTATGTCTGAACTTGTAAACAAGTTCATCTGAAATCTGTTAGTCTGGGGACACAAGGTTAGGAGGGGAATTACTTGTGTCATCTGTTGTTTGAGACCCATATTAGTCAGTAACCCTTTCTGGTATCAAAACTTTGACCCAACAGTAAGTAGGGTCCGGGCACGCTTACTGAACTAATTATAAGTGGTTCATTCTGATAATGGCGAGGGGTGTTGATGGTGCGTTCCAACCGGGTCATGTGCGTGCATGGATCCCGGTCTGCCTCTGAGGATGTAAGACGCCGTGACATCTGTAAATAGGTCTTTGCCAATTGGTTGTCACTTTAGGGAGTGATACACCCTACTATGGGGCCGACACAGGATATTTATGTATTAGGGAGCCGATCGCTTGGGGTAGGGTTTTAGGGTACACTTAGTTCTGTCTGTTTCTGTTGGTACCGTCTGTTTCTGTTGGGTGGTAACACCTGTCTGTTTCTGTGTGGTACCGTCTGTTCAGGTGGTAAAGGCCCATTACTAGTGTACACCTAATTCTACATTCTGTTTCCGTAGGGATAAATCTGTTTCTTCTTCTGTCTGTTTCTGATCGGGTAGTAAAGGCCCATTATTAGCATTCTGTTTCTGTTAAAGTATTCTGTACCCGTTCCTGCTTCAATTTAGACATTAGGGAGACCCCTAATTCTGTTATACTAGTATTAGTGCAGAGAAGTGTAAAACAATAGTTTATATCATTCTGTTTTTCTGTTATATCTGCTACACCTGTTATAGTTATCTCACATCCAGTTTTACGTTCATATCATATTATTATTATCTGTTCATATGCTGAAAGTCACTGGACTTGCCAGACTTTTTGTCTGACCCTTGTTGTTTCGCCTCCTTTCTTCTGTTTCCCCCCCAGGTTATCCAAGGAGGGAAATACTTTAGCTTGATCCGGACTTCTCTTTGCTTGAAGTGCTTAAAGTATGGCTTGGCTCTGTATAGCTTCCGTTCCATGGGGATTATGATTTTAAACTATGCATTTTGAAGGCTTTTGTACAAGACTGATATTTTGTACTTGAATTCTGAAATTGAAAGGATGTAACCATATTAATTTCTGTTTCCGCTGTAATAAAGTGAATTTTTTTTTCAAGTACTGTTTTATCTGTCTTGTAAGTTTCTATTCTGTTTACTAAAATGCTCCACCAAAGTTAAGGCATTCCCTTAGTGAGTGACCTTAACGGAGGTGGAGTGTTACACTTGGTATCAGAGCCAGTAGCCTTTGAATTACTTACAATGGGACAGTTATTCTAACTACCGCATGTAGTTCTTTATAATGAATAATATAATTCAAGAATATCCAAACGTATATAAATTGATAAGAACGCACAAATATGAATTACTTCCATTGCCACAATTCAAGCATACACATCAACACAGTTGTTTATTATACCAAAGTAATACTCTACTTACAATGGTTGCGGCGAATTCTCTAATTAAGAGACACGATTCCTTTGTTGAATTGATTAGCTTTAGGTTGCTTGAATTGCTTTAGGCTTTAGAACTTTCTTCCTAACTCTCTCTCTAGTCGGCGGCTAATCTTTGTCGTTCCTCAGCAACATGGCGGCTATAATCTTATTTTGAATGAATAGATTAGGGTTTAGTCAAGGGTTGTTTATATAGAGGTTAGGAATTGATTAGGACCATTGATGTTGCTAGGTTAGATCGTAGCCATTCATTAGGAAGAGAGACCAATAAAAACCCGCCACCTAGCCCTAATGACAAAGCAGACCACAGAAATTCGACCACACACCGACCTGGCCAGCCAGGGCTAGACCAGACCTGGCTAGCAGGTCATTTTTGACCTGGGCGCACTTGGCAGGTGCGCCAGGTCAAAAATGTACTGGCGCACTTCACAAGTGCGCCAGTGCATTTTTGTTCTGGCGCACTTCCCAAGTGCGCCAGTGCATTCTGACCCTGTTTTCCGGTTTTTCGCCCAACTTCGTTCGTCCATAACTTCTTCATACGATATCCGTTTTTCGAAAACTCGGAATTTATTTCGCGTATTTTTCCGAGACGAACGCAATGGCGTATCCCGTTTCCCTTAGTTCTTTGATTTGAAATTAATTATACTTTAATTTGTGAGTTTCACAGTTATAGAATTTGCGGGGTGTTACATTCTCCCCCACTTAAAAGGATTTCGTCCCCGAAATCTTCAAGTTAGGAGGAATGTATATCCTAACATCCAATCATCCATCTACTCATCCATCAAACACGAGCATCCACTATCCTTAAAAGACTTCTAATGCTTCATGATCATATGCGAAGTGTGTGTGTACATGAACTTATCTAATTCAAAATCAGGCGGTCTACTGATTCAGTTGACCTCCTTAATGCGAATTATGTAAGTGCCATGAATCCATTATGTATGCAAATTTTCCTATTCATGATTCTACATGAGTGCTCAATCATTCAATACAAATGCAGCATCCACATGACAACACATTAAAGTTCAACCACATATGAAAGCAAACATATATGCATATGCAATATGAAGTGACTGAGCCGATCTAATACCTAGATTGTGTGTGTATATGCAACCACGAGCAACCACTAGCAATCACTTGCAACCACTTGCAACCATCATTCATAACATGTTTCAACTACATGTTTCCATCCAAAGGGTTTCTACCTAAAAGATACGGTCGAGGAAATATACCTAAAAAGATAGATAAAAACGCAACTTAAGGAAAAGAAAGATCAAGGATGTACCCTCAAACAGAAAAGGGTAGGCTGTGCGGATTCTAGCTTCAGTTTCCCAAGTCGCGTCTCCCTCGGCGTCGCTCCACTGGACTTTGACGAGCTTGACTTCGCGGTTGCGTAGCTTCTTCACTTCCGTTCCTAATATGCGGGTTGGAACTTTCCTTATGGTTGCCTCGCGTTCCACTTCGGCCTCTTCGAGTATATTTGGCTCTACCACTTCAGCAGACTCATGTAGACATTTTCGGAGATGTGAAACGTGAAAAACGTTGTGGACTCCAGCCAACTTCTATAGGCCATTTTCCCAATTTTTCCTATCTAAAGGTATAGTCGAAGTAAAAACTTTGTGCCCATTAGGCAATGTCAAAACTGAAAACCTATGCCACATATATATTGATTAGGAGAAGAACTCCCTAAGCATCAACCCCGAAGACCGAAATCAACATCAGACTGACACCCAAAGAGTTACTCAACCCAACCACCATATATGATTCTAGGCAACTAAGCATGATGGACTCCTTTTAGGTCACAAGGGAGTCCCTTCCTAAGACCAATCTGTATCCTAAAAAAACCAAAAACTTTAGTCAAACCAATGAACACCCTCGAGCCCCCAACATGTGTTACTAACAGATGAGTCATACTCCCTATGGGGTTTGCAACAGAAATTGGGTTGAGAATGGGACCGAGAGGATATACAGAAAAGATATTATGCACGAATCTAGCCTTCAATCTTCTAAGTCACATTTCTTGAGCTTAACTCCATTATGCTTTGTCCGTCTTTAACTTCACAATTTCGTAGCTTCTTAATTCTTGTTTCCAAAATATGAGTTGGAACCTATTTCTCGTTCCTCTTTCACTTATTCTCCTTCTAGTATACTTGGCTCAAGCCTAACTGCGTACTCATGGTTCCATGCAAGCTCTCCAAAATTCACTAGTGAATCTTGGATCTTGTTCACTTACTAGAAGGTATTCCACATAGATGAATTATCTCTTGAAAATAAACAAATGTCAACTTCGTGAGCGGAGCTGAGATTTTCGCAAAATCCCTTATGAATTTTCGATAGAAACCTGCTAGTCCTAGAAAGCTTCGGACCTCAGTTGCATTCCTTGGTGTCTTCCAATCCTGTACCGCCACAACCTTAGCAGGGTCCACTGCTAACCCTTGTTTGGATACTATGTGCCCAAGGAACCTCACCTCTTCTCTCCAAAAGTGGCATTTGGAGAACTTGGCTTTTAGTTGATGGACTCGCAAAGTTTCCATGATTGCCCTTAAGTGTTGAGCATGTTCCTCTTCATTCTTTGAGAAGATAAGGATATCATCTACGAAGACCACTACGAATTTGTTGAGGAAATCTCTAAATACCCTACTTATCAAGTCCACGAAGTAAGCAGGTGCATTTGTCAAGCCGAAAGGCATGACAAGCCATTCAAAGTAGCCGTCTGGGGTTCTGAACGCCGTTTTATCGATGCTATCTTCAGCCACCCTTAGCTGATGAAAACCGGTTGCTAAATCGAGTTGGGAGAAAACAGACGCTCCTACAAGCTGGTCAAATAAATCATCAATTCTAGGGAGAGGGTGCCTATTCTTTTTCGTTAGCTTGTTGAGCTCCCTATAGTCAACACATAGACGGAGTGAACCATCCGCCTTTGTAGCGAACACCACTGGAGCGCCCCATTCTGAAATGCCCCTCCTAATGAACCCCTTTTCTAGAAGCTCTTTAATCTGTTTACTGAGCTCTTTCCTTTCTCGTGGAGCCATGTGTCTAACGGGCAACGCAACGGGCTTTACATTATCTACAAGATATATGCGGAAGTCTATTTCCCGCTTCGGAGGCAAGCCCTTCACCTCTTCGAAGACATCCGGATATTCCCGGACCACTTTAACTGATTTCAAATTTTCAACAGAGGCATCTAGCGATTCAAGATAACTAAGAATAACCGCATACGAGGGATTACAAGAAATTTCCAAAGTATTACCGAGCTGGGTTAGGAGCCTAACAACCCTTCTCTCACAATCAAGGATGGCCCCATTACTGGATAGCCAATCCATACCCAAAATCAAACCATACCCCGAAAAGCCCAAAACAAAGGCACTACATAGAAATTCTACGCTTAGAATAGAAATTTTCAATCCCACACAGATCATAGACAAATGAGCTGGGCCCCCAATTGGGTTTGAAACAATTAAGGGGTCCTCTACCATACTAGTTTCTAGGTGCAGAGATTCTACTAAAGCAGACGAGATAAAGGAGTGTGATGCACCAGAATCAAATAAAGTGCGAACGGGGTGATCATAAAGATAAACTACACTTTCTACAGAAGTGTTTGTACCTCGCTGTTGCAAAGGTGGCGCTTCCAGCACATGAACCTGTGCCCCTGGGGTGGATCCAGCCCCCTGCCCCTGTCCTCGTTTCTTTGGGCAATCCTTAGCCCTATGGCCCGTCTCACCGCAAGAAAAGCACCCACCATTTTCCTTGGCCTTCTTTTTCCGGCAGTCCTTTACTAAGTGCCCCACTTTGCCACAGAAATTACACTTCCTCTTCTCTAGGGACTTGTTGTCTTTCCCGCCCTTCTCAAAGTCTGTCTTCTCAGGGCAGTCTTTGCTGATGTGTCCAGTCTCCCCGCAATGAAAACATTCACCTTGCTTTCTTTTCCTCTTTCTACAATCCTTGGCTATGTGCCCCTCCGTACCACAAAAATTGCATTTCCTTTTTTTTCTCGTTTCTTATTATTACTGTTACGATCCTTTCTTGTTTGACAATTATTCGTCTTCCTACGCTGGGACTCTTCCGTTTGCTGGTTCACGTGGAGGAGGAGGAGTGAAAGCGTCAGCAGCTGGGGAGTAAGGTCTCCAGACATGCTGAAACAGAAAGGATAGATTCAAAACGAAGGATAGAAGATAGTACCTATGGATTTGGGGACTTTGCCTTTAAAATAAAATAAAATAATATTTTCCTTTTAAAAATGCTTCTTTAAATTTCCTTTTTGAAAATAATTTTCAAAACTTTTTATCTTATCTGGTAAACCTATGCTCTTTATAATTTTGATATGCATTTAAATCTGAGTTTGAGGTTGTATTCTCTTCTGTTAGATCTGTTTTCTGTGACTGTTCTACATTCCTTTCTTCTTTTCTGTTTCTATAGCCAGGCTACCACGAGCCTGTGCCCAATCTCCTAAAGAGATTAACGTATGAACGCAAAATTTGGGACAATTAATGAATGATGCGAAATGACAAGACTGGATTGAACATATGACTTTAGGTCTGAGGCATAAAATATATTGGACGTATGCATAAATTTGACTATGAACATATAATTTATGCATGTTGTATGCATAGTTATGTTGTAATTTAGATCTGTAATTAATGAGCATATGTTGTAAACTAGATTTGGATCTATGCATATTCTATGATAAAAGAAGAGGAACCACTGTAAGATTACATATGATTTGAGACTTTGGACAAAATGCATATAAAAGTCAAGATCTGATTTTTAGAAGATATGATTTAAAGATTTAGATTGTTGGGTATAGTTTGCATAATGATTCATGACTTAAAAAGAAGAAGATATGGAAACTTAGGTGTAAAGATTTACATTAATTAGGATATCTATTATTGTGATTACACCTAAATAGGGATTTTTTGATATATGGCATGCATTGAAATTAATGGTTATATTTGGTATAATTTATATGTGAATCTGCTGTAAAATGCTAGTTTAAAAAAAAAATTGGAACATATGTTATATGGGAAATTATGTCCATATTCTGCGCTTATGCAAACATGGAGTATATGTTGTGAATCATGACAATTATGTAGGCATATGAATTTAGGCCAATTTATGATTAGGCAAGGCATGTAAATAGAACCTTTAGAAATATTAAATTTGCTAAATCTGCTAATTTGCCAAGTTGCCTAAACTGCTAGTTTTGTTATATTGCATAGACTGCTAATTAGATTGAAATGCCTAATCTGTTAAATTTGTCGGTTGAAATGTCTAACCTGTTATATGCCAAAATCTGCTAAGTTGCTAAATCTGTTAAATCCGTTAAGTCATATAAAATCTGTTATCTGCTAAAATCTGTTATCAGATGTGTTGATGGTGCGTTCCAACCGGGTCATGTGCGTGCATGGATCCCGGTCTGCCTCTGAGGATGTAAGACGCCGTGACATCTGTAAATAGGTCTATGCCAATTGGTTGTCACTTTAGGGAGTGATACACCCTACTGTGGGGCCGACACAGGATATTTATGTATTAGGGAGCCGATCTCTTGGGGTAGGGTTTTAGGGTACGCTTAGTTCTGTCTGTTTCTGTTGGTACCGTCTTTTTCTGTTGGGTGGTAACACCTGTCTGTTTCTGTGTGGTACCGTCTGTTCGGGTGGTAAAGGCCCATTACTAGTGTACACCTAATTCTACATTTTGTTTCCGTAGGGATAAATCTGTTTCTGCTTCTGTCTGTTTCTGATCGGGTAGTAAAGGCCCATTATTAGCATTCTGTTTCTGTTAAAGTATTCTGTACCCGTTCCTGCTTCAATTTAGACATTAGGGTGACACCTAATTCTGCTATACTAGTATTAGTGCAGAGAAGTGTAAAACAATAGTTTATATCATTCTGTTTTTCTGTTATATCTGCTACACCTGTTACAGTTATCTCACATCCAGTTTTATGTTCATATCATATTATTATTATCTGTTCATATGCTGAAAGTCACTGGAATGCCCTAATTTTGGTGGAGGTTTATAAGTACAAGTCACAGATATACAAGACAGATATAAGAACACATATTTGTAAAACAGCGGAAGAACAACAAACTTTATTTCATTAAGTCAAATACGTGTTACAACAACATCCTTTCCAAAAACATAACATAACACTTTCATAATCTGTCTTGAGTACATTATTTAAAGAAGCATAAATAAAACATAGATAAACTGCAAAAGCCCCTTTAGTGGATTGTCCAAAGCCATAGTTCAAAACAGGAAAGTCCAAGCAATACATTTCTCTTCTTCAAGCTGGATGTTGAGGCTGGTCAAGCTGCTGTGTTCCCTCCCTGAGGACCTGGGGGGGGGGGGGGAACGGAAGAAAGAAGACGAAAGAAAAGCAGAGTCAGACATAAAGCCTGAGTAAGTCTAGTACTACTTTGTCTATGAATAAAGAACTGGGTATGATAAGTAATAACAAGAAGTGGGCAAACACTATAACTTGGTTAAGTTGTCTAGGGTCGAATATACTATCGTACCCCATGTTAATCTCTAAACCCATATAAACTAGTTTCCAATTTGCACCCCATAATCAGGGTGATGTGATCCATTCAATGATGATCGGCTCCTACTCGCATAGTTACATGTGTCCAGCACCGAATTCTAGAGTGTTCTGAGGTGACGTGTCTTCTTTTGAGTGGGTGGATGATGTGTATTCGAGCTGTGCGATTCTGATGACTTCTAGACTGATCTGAAGGCTCTAAATCACCCTATCCTCCTATAAATACATCCCTAACCTAAACCTAAGTCTCTTACACAATTCTCTAGCCTCCATTTCTCTCTTCTTCTAATTAAAAATAAAAATGGCGTCGCTGCTCTGCTGGAATCAAAACTAGATGATAATCAACATCAGCCTAAGCAACTCAATTCAAACTAGAGATTAAAGTTTCTGCAAAGATTCTACAACAAGTTAAAGTTCTTTCTTTAATCCAATCAAGGCAATTACAGTTATTTTCCGATATAAACGTTAATTCTGATTGTGACATGAATTGTAAATCTGAATATGAGATTATATCTGTTCTTTTCTGTTCTGTTTACTAAAATGCTCCACCAAAGTTAAGGCATTCCCTTTGTGAGTGACCTTAACGGAGGTGGGGTGAGCCTCAAAAATGTACTGGCGCACTTCACAGGTGCTCTGATACCAAGTGAAACACCCCACCTCCATTAGGGTCACTCTCAAAGGGAATGCCCTAATTTTGGTGGAGGTTTATAAGTACAAGTCACAGATATACAAGACAGATATAAGAACACATATTTGTAAACAGCGGAAGAACAACAAATTTTATTTCATAAAGTCAAATACGTGTTACAACAACATCCTTTCCAAAAACATAACATAACTCTTTCATAATCTGTCTTGAGTACATTATTTAAAGAAGCACGAATAAAACATAGATAAACTGCAAAAGCCCCATAGTGGATTGTCCAAAGCCATAGTTCAAAACAGGAAAGTCCAAGCAATACATTTCTCTTCTTCAAGCTGGATGTTGAGGTTGGTCAAGCTGCTGTGTTCCCTCCCTGAGGACCTGGGGGGGGGGGGGAAACGGAAGAAAGAAGACGAAAGAAAAATAGAGTCAGACATAAAGCCTGAGTAAGTCTAGTACTACTTTGTCTATGAATAAAGAACTGGGTATGATAAGTAAAACATGAAGTGGGCAAACACTATGAACTTGGTTAAGTTATCTAGGGTCGAATATACTATCGTACCCCATGTTAATCTCTGAACCCATATAAACTAGTTTCCAATTTGCACCCCATAATCAGGGTGATGTGATCCATTCAACGATGATCGGCTCCTACTCGCATAGTTACATGTGTCCTACGGCCCCCGATGTCTGTAGTTACCTATGCTGGTCCCACCATGGGGTGTATCAAGTCCCATAGTGGCAACCCGACACAAGCTTAGAGTGCACAGGTATGCTACTGGTGTCCAGTGCCTTATTTTTCTACGCCGGAGTGTGTGCACGCCCGCACTCCGTTAGAACCTACACTGCTACACCACCGCCGTCGATTTGACCTCTTACAATCAGCCCAGTAATCGTGCCCCACCCTGCCTAGTTTCAGGGTATCCTGATACACCTTTTAGGGTTACTGCTGAAAAGGGTCCCTCGTTACTAGGTTTTCTATCTCTAGCCAACATGCTAAGTTGGTTAAGTGTTCCCTACCTAACCCCACCAGTCTGTTTAGTTTAGCATGTTCCATTTTGATTAAGTCTTTAGTTCACTTAATCCTAACAATCCTGACTCAGCCTTAATTGTCTTATTAAGGCCCTGACCTCTCACATTAGACAGGTATTGTTGTGGCTGCCTGTTGCTGGTTGGTTCCGGGCAGTCTTACGCCACAACTCAGTCTAACCTCGGGTCCTTGCTGGGCTCCATGTTTAACCTCCCACATTGGATAGGTATTGTTGTGACTACTGGACAGCCGGGCGGTTCCGGGCAGGTTTACATCACAACTCAATCCAACCTCGGGTTAAACACATCGTATTTTCTACATTTACATATCTTGTCATTCTTCTTTATTTCTTATTTGTAAATATTTGCGGCCCATTATTAAGTTAATGGTGTAAAGATTACACCAATCACGGGCCCAACCCATACTTGAATTTGGGCCCTTCTATTTTATATTTTCATTCATTAATTCATTTTAACCCAACGTTGTTTTCCCCCGTTTTACACGTCCGTTCATATATATTGGGCTTAGCCTTTTAAAGCCTAATTTAGCCATGCGAAAGGGGAGGCTTATGGCGTATACACAAAGAGGGGAAGGTGAGCGCATGAACTTGCAATACGACGTTGGAAATACAAAATAGATATTGGTGTACTTGCATAGTGGTAACATAGGTGACATGAATCAAAGCATGTGAACTTGCGTAGGTTTAACTACAACATGAACCTATATTCTTATTTAGGCATAATGTCAAACATAAGCATGTCATAAATATTCCTAGCATAAGCATAGCATAATGTCAAACATAAGCATGGCATAAATACTTCTAGCATAAACATGGCATAATGTCAAACATAAGCATGGCATAAATACTTCTAGCATAAACATGGCATAATGTCAAACATAAGCATGGCATAAATACTTCTAGCATAAACTTGGCATAATGTCAAACATAAGCATGGCATAGGTAAAGTTAACTTTGTTCATGGCATAAACATAAACAAGTCATGTTCATAAGGTTTCTACATGTTTACAAAGGGGATACTTTGTTACTAACACAAAAGCATAGTTCAACTTAATCATGGTTTAAGTCTAATCACATAACGATGGTATAAACATACTTATGCATAAAAATTCCTAATCATGGTTTTTGCTTAAACTTGCAAAAAGGGATTTTTGAGTCTAACCTAGCCATGTCTCACATATGTCATCATATAATTCTTTTAAACAAGATAGACTTAATCATAGATTTCAATTATGCCAAATATCATTCATAGCCTAGCCATATTCATAAGCATGACTTAATACATGGATTATGGTGTCAAAATTCCAACATAGTTTCATATGAAATATAACAACCAAACTTGTCTCAATTGCTTGCAAAACGATTTATGCACAAAATATACATCATGACGACATAATAACAAAGCCCCAAACTTGCATAAATTTCACTCAACTACATACATGTAGCTTCAACATAGATTACATAATTTGCGCAATATTCCAAACGTATATATTTGCATAGAACTACCGCATGTAGTTCTTTATAATGAATAACATAATTTTGCACAAACACGAATTACTTCCATTGCCACAATTCAAGCATACACATCAACATAGTTGTTTATTTATACCAAAGTAATACTCTACTTACAATGGTTGCGGCGAATTCTCTAATTAAGAGACACGATTCCTTTGTTGAATTGATTAGCTTTGAATTGCTTTAGGCTTTAGAACTTTCTTCCTAATTCTCTCTCTAGTCGGCGGCTAATCTTTGTCGTTCCTCAGCAACATGGCGGCTATAATCTTATTTTGAATGAATAGATTAGGGTTTAGTCTAGGGTTGTTTATATAGAGGTTAGGAATTGATTAGGACCATTGATGTTGCTAGGTTAGATCGTAGCCATTCATTAGGAAGAGAGACCAATAAAAACCCGCCACCTAGCCCTAATGACAAAGCAGACCACAGAAATTCGACCACACACCGACCTGGCCAGCCAGGGCTAGACCAGACCTGGCTAGCAGGTCATTTTTGACCTGGGCGCACTTGGCAGGTGCGCCAGGTCAAAAATGTACTGGCGCACTTCACAGGTGCGCCAGTTCATTTTTGAGACATCCATCTGGTTTTAAGAAGGCTCCAACGAATTGGGTTACGAAGCCCGAGGCTTCGAGGGGACGTGAGGGTACTCTTGGTATCCCTTTGTGAGGCTGCAGATGATCATCCTGGGCTCACAGAGGTTAAGGTCTGCGTTAGAAGAACCGAGGGTATGCCTTGGTTGCAATATATATGTGGCAACCTAAAGACTAGGATGGACCAGCGTGATTCGGCGAGAAGACGGTAGCCCTGTGATAGCAACTCGTCGTCTACCATCCATCTTGAGTCAATCGAGATACGTGAAGCGGAAAGGCGGAGAACTCCAAAAGACCATATACTTGCTATCTAGTTATGGTTGCGGATGGCCATAGGATAGTGGGGCACCGGGGGCCGGCGTATAGTTCTCATTTTACAAGGTGTGCCTTTCATTAGTTGAGGGAGGGGTCAAGTGGGACCATAGCCACTGGAATAAAAACAGACCTTAGCATCTGCATCGGCAGATATCCGAAAGCTCCCGACCGAGTTCTGTATTGCTTGATTTGCCCTGTCACAGGACTCGGATCGCACATTACAGGACATGTGCACCTAGACAAGCGATAACGATTCGCGATACATGCGTGGGGAAGCCTAGGAGCATATACCACTCTAGGTAGTGTGTCCTAGACTTGGGGGCATTGTTCGACAGGTAGCGTAATCCCTAGTTGGACTAGGTGGCATAAACCCTGAACTCGAAAAGCGTTCAGCAGATAGCGTGAAACTATAGTTAAATCTAAGAAGCACTTGATAGAAAACCCTAGATTAGATCTAGGTAATAAATAATAAATGTATGCCTGAAGACAATGGAAACTACAGGGGTTGGGATCACGTTATCGTTACTAGCTGAACACTAGTTAGGTGGTGCAGAGATATAGAAACCAGTATAACAAGGAAATAGCGAAGCTGCGAAAGTATTAGAGCGTATCCAGTCATCTTAGTATATCTTGTGACTACCTTGTCTAATCTTGTTGACCTTATCGTCATGGTGTAATCTTGTATTCAGTTAATTCATGTCGTTTTGTTTTTCCATGTTCACATGCTAGAAGTTACTGAACTTACTCAGGCTTTATGTCTGACTCTGTTTTTCTTTCGTCTTCTTTCTTCCGTTTCCCCCCCCCCCCCCCCTCCCAGGTCCTCAGGGAGGGAACACAGCAGCTTGATCTACCTTAGCATCCAGCTTTGAAGAAGAGAAATGTATTGCTTGGACTTTCCTGTTTTGAACTATGGCTTTGGACAATCCACTAAAGGGGCTTTTGCAGTTTATCTATGTTTTATTTATGCTTCTTTAAATAATGTACTCAAGACAGATTATGAAAGTGTTATGTTATGTTTTTGGAAAGGATGTTGTTGTAACACGTATTTGACTTTATGAAATAAAATTTGTTGTTCTTCCGCTATTTACAAATATGTGTTCTTATGTCTGTCTTGTATATCTGTGACTTGTACTTATAAACCTCCACCAAAATTAGGGCATTCCCTTTGAGAGTGACTCTAACGGAGGTGGGGTGTTTCACTTGGTATCAGAGCCCTAATTCCCCGCGAATTCTATAACTGCGAAACTCACAAATTAAAGTATAATTAATTTCAAATCAAAGAACTAAGGGAAACGGGATACGCCATTGCGTTCGTCTCGGAAAAATACGCGAAATAGAGTCCGAGTTTTCGAAAAACGGATATCGTATGAAGAAGTTATGGACGAACGAAGTTGGGCGAAAAACCGAAAAAGGATCAGAATGAACTGGCGCACTTGGGAAGTGCGCCAGAACAAAAATGAACTGGCGCACCTGTGAAGTGCGCCAGTACATTTTTGACCTGGCGCACCTGCCAAGTGCGCCCAGGTCAAAAATGACATGCTAGCCAGGTCTGGTCTAGCCCTGGCTGGCCAGGTCTGTGTTTGGTCGAATTTCTGTGGTCTTCTTTGTCATTAGGGCTAGGTGGCGGGTTCTATTTGGTCTCTCTTCCTAATGAATGGCTACGATCTATCCTAGCAACATCAATGGTCCTAATCAATTCCTAACCTCTATATAAACAACCCTAGACTAAACCCTAATCTATTCATTCAAAATTAAGAACATAGCCGCCATGTTGCTGAGGAACGACTAAGAGTAGCCGCCAACTAGAGAGAGAATTAGGAAGAAGGTTCTAAAGCCTAAAGCAATTCAAGCAACCTAAAGCCAATCAATTCAACATCATATCTCTTAATTAGGGAATTCGCCGCAACCATTGTAAGTAGAGTATTACTTTGGTATAAATAAACAACTGTGTTGATGTGTATGCTTGAATTGTGGCAATGGAAGTAATTCATATTTGTGCGTTCTTATCAATTTATATACGTTTGGATATTTATGGATTATGTTATAAAGAACTACATGCGGTAGTTCTATGCAAATATACGTTTGGAATATTGCGCAAAGTATGTAATCTATGTTAAAGCTACATGTATGTAGTTGAGTGAAATTTATGCAAGTTTGGGGCTTTGTTATTATGTCGTCATGATGAATATTTTTGGTGCATAAATCATTTTGCAAGTAATTGAAACTATGTTGGAATTTTGACACCATAATCCATGTATTAAGTCATGCTTTTGCAAACTTATGAATATGGCTAGGCTATGAATGATATTTGGCATAATTGAAATCCATGATTAGTTCAATGTTGTTAACAAGGATTATATGATGACATATGTGAGACATGGCTAGGTTAAATTCAAAAATCCCCTTTTTGCAAGTTTAAAGCAAACACCATGTTTAGGAATATTTATGCATAAGTATGATTATACCGTCGTTATGTGATTAGACTTAAACCGTGAATTAAGTTGAACTATGCTTTTGTGTTAGTAACAAAGTATCCCCTTTGTAAACATGTAGGAACCTTATGGACATGACTTGTTTATGTTTATGCCATGAACAAATTTAAATTTACTTATGCCATGCTTATGTTTGATATTATGCTATGCCTATGCTAGGAATATTTATGACATGCTTATGTTTGACATTATGCCTAAATAAGAATATAGGTTCATGTTGTAGTTAAACCTATGCAAGTTCACATGCTTTGATTTATGTCACCTATGTTGCCACTATGCAAGTACACCAATTTCTATTTTGTATTTCCAACGTCGTATTGCAAGTTCATGCGCTCACCTTCCCCTCTTTGTGTATACGCCATAAGCCTCCCCTTTTCGCATGGCTAAATTGGGCTTTAAAAGGCTAAGCCCAATATATATATAAACGGACGTGTAAAACGGGGGAAAATAACGTTGGGTTAAAAATAAATTAATGAATGAAAATATAAAATAGAAGGGCCCAAATTCAAGTATGGGTTGGGCCCGTGATTGGTGTAACCTTTACACCATTAACTTAATAATGGGCCGCAAATATTTACATATAAATAAAGAAGAATGACAAGATATGTAAATGTAGAATATACGATGTGTTTAACCCGAGGTTGGATTGAGTTGTGATGTAAACCTGCCCGGAACCGCCCGGCTGTCCAGTAGTCACAACAATACCTATCCAATGTGGGAGGTTAAACATGGAGCCCAGCAAGGACCCAAGGTTAGACTGAGTTGTGGCGTAAGACTGCCCGGAACCAACCGGCAACAGGCAGCCACAACAATACCTGTCTAATGTGAGAGGTCAGGGCCTTAATAAGACAATTAAGGCTGAGTCAGGATTGTTAGGATTAAGTGGACTAAAAACTTAATCAAAATGGAACATGCTAAACTAAACGGACTGGTGGGGTTAGGTAGGAAACACTTAACCAACTTAGCATGTTGGCTAGAGATAGAAAACCTAGTAATGGGGGACCCTTTTCAGCAGTAACCCTAAAAGGTGTATCAGGATACCCTGAAACTAGGCAGGGTGGGGCACGATTACTGGGCTGATTGTAAGAGGTCAAAGCGACGGCGGTGGTGTAGCAGTGTAGGTTCTACCGGAGTGCGGGCGTGCACACACTCCGGCGCAGAAAAATAAGGCACTGGACACCAGTAGCATACCTGTGCACTCTAAGGTTGTGTCGGGTTGCCTCTATGGGACTTGATACACCCCATGGTGGGACCAGCATAGGTAACTACAGACATCGGGGGTCGTAGGACACATGTAACTATGCGAGTAGGAGCCGATCATCGTTGAATGGATCACATCACCCTGATTATGGGGTGCAAATTGGAAACTAGTTTATATGGGTTCAGAGATTAACATGGGGTACGATAGTATATTCGACCCTAGATAACTTAACCAAGTTCATAGTGTTTGCCCACTTCCTGTTTTACTTATCATACCCAGTTCTTTATTCATAGACAAAGTAGTACTAGACTTACTCAGGCTTTATGTCTGACTCTATTTTCCTTTCGTCTTCTTTCTTCCGTTTCCCCCCCCCCCCCCCCCAGGTCCTCAGGGAGGGAACACAGCAGCTTGACCAGCCTCAACATCCAGCTTGAAGAAGAGAAATGTATTGCTTGGACTTTCCTGTTTTGAACTATGGCTTTGGACAATCCACTAAGGGGCTTTTGCAGTTTATCTATGTTTTATTGATGCTTCTTTAAATAATGTACTCAAGACAGATTATGAAAGCGTTATGTTATGTTTTTGGAAAGGATGTTGTTGTAACACGTATTTGACTTAATGAAATAAAGTTTGTTGTTCTTCCGCTGTTTTACAAATATGTGTTCTTATATCTGTCTTGTATATCTGTGACTTGTACTTATAAACCTCCACCAAAATTAGGGCATTCCCTTTGAGAGTGACCCTAACGGAGGTGGGGTGTTTCACTTGGTATCAGAGCATAGGTTTACCAGACAAGATAAAAAGTTTTGAAAAATTATTTTCAAAAAGGAAATTTAAAGAAGCATTTTTAAAAGAAAAATATTATTTTATTTTTAAAAGGCAAAGTCCACTCCCCAAAGCCATAGGAACTATCTCTTATCCTTCGTTTTGAATCTATCCTTTCTGTTTTAGCATGTCTGGAGACCTTACTCCCCAGCTGCTGACGCTTTCACTCCTCCTCCTCCACGTGAACCATCAAGCGGAAGAGTCCCAGAGTAGGAAGACGAATAATAGTCAAACAAGAAGGGATCGTAACAGTAATAATAAGAATCGGGAAAAAAAATAGGAAATGCAATTTTTGTGGTACGAAAGGGCACATAGCCAAGGATTGTAGAAAGAGGAAAAGAAAGCAAGGAGAATGTTTTCATTGTGGGGAGACTGGACACATCAGCAAAGACAACCCTGAGAAGACAGACTTTGAGAAGGGCGGGAAAGGCAACAAAGAGAAGAGGAAGTGTAATTTTTGTGGCAAAGTGGGGCACTTACTAAAGGACTGCCGGAAAAAGAAGGCCAAGGAGAATGGTGGGTGCTTTTCATGCGGTCAGACAGGCCACAGGGCTAAGGACTGCCCAAGGAAACGAGGACAGGGGCAGGGCGCTGGATCCACCCCAGGGGCACAGGTTCATGTGCTAGAAGCGCCACCATTGCAACAGCGAGGTATAAATACTTCTGTAGAAAGTGTAGTTTATCTTTATGATCACCCCGTTCGCACTTTATTTGATTCTGGCGCATCACACTCCTTTATCTCGTCTGCTTTAGTAGAATCTCTGCACCTAAAAACTAGTATGGTAGAGGACCCCTTAATTGTTTCAAACCCAATTGGGGGCCCAGCTCATTTGTCTATGATCTGTGTGGGATTGAAAATTTCTATTCTAAGCGTAGAATTTCTATGTAGTGCCTTTGTTTTGGGCTTTTCGGGGTATGGTTTGATTTTGGGTATGGATTGGCTATCCCGTAATGGGGCCATCCTTGATTGTGAGAAAAGGGTTGTTAGGCTCCTAACCCAACTCGGTAATACTTTGGAAATTTCTTGTAATCTCTCGTATGCGGTTATGCTTAGTTATCTTGAATCGCTAGATGCCTCTGTTGAAAATTTGCAATCAGTTAGAGTGGTCCGGGAATATCCGGATGTCTTCGAAGAGGTGAAGGGCTTGCCTCCGAAGCGGGAAATAGACTTCCGCATATATCTTGTAGATAATGCAAAGCCCGTTGCGTTGCCCGTTAGACATATGGCTCCACAAGAAAGGAAAGAGCTCAGTAAACATATTAAAGAGCTTCTAGAGAAGGGGTTCATTAGGAGGGGCATTTCAGAATAGGGCACTCCAGTAGTGTTCGCCACTAGGGCTGAAGGTTCATTTCGCTGATGCATGAGTTGTAAAGAATCACCTTAGTAAGTACATTTGGCAACATAGTTGACATTTGTTTATTTTCAAGAGATAATTCATCTATGTGGGATACCTTCTAGTAAGTGAACAAGATCCAAGATTCACTAATGAATTTTGGAGAGCTTGCATGGAACCATGAGTACGCAGTTAGCCTTGAGCCAAATATACTAGAAGGAGAATGAGTGAAAGAGGAACGAGAGGCAAGGGTTCCAACTCATATTTTGGAAACAAGGATTAAGAAGCTACGAAATTGTGAAGTTATAGACGGACAAAGCATAATGGAGTTAAGCTCAAGAAATGCGGCTTAGAAGATTGAAGACTAGATTCGTGCATCGTATCTCTTCTTAAGAGTATATCCTTGATCCCTCTCTTCCTGTAAAGCTCACTTGCATGCTATCTTTTGTGTATACCCTCTCGGTCCTATTCTTAATCCAATTTCTGTTGCAAACCTCATAGGGAGTATGACTCATCTGTTAGTAACACATGTTGGGGCTCGAGTGTGTTCATTGGTTTGACTAAAGTTTTTGGGTTTTTTTTAGGATACAGATTGGTCTTAGGAAGGGACTCCCTTGTGACCTAAAAGGAGTCCATCATGCTTAGTTGCCTAGAATCATATATGGTGGTTGGGTTGAGTAACTCTTTGGGTGTCAGTCTGATGTTGATTTCGGTCTTCGGGGCTGATGCTTAGAGAGTTCTTCTCCTAATCAATATATATGTGGCATAGGTTTTCAGTTTTGACATTGCCTAATGGGCACAAAGTTTTTGCTTGCTTCATTCGACTATACCTTTAGATAGGAACAATTGGGAAAATGTCCTATAGATTAGAGCTACCCGAAAAATTGGCTGGAGTCCACAACGTTTTTCACGTTTCTCATCTCCGAAAATGTCTACATGAGTCCGCTGAAGTGGTAGAGCCAAATATACTCGAAGAGGCCGAAGTGGAGCGCGAAGCAACCATAAGAAGAGTTCCAACCCACATATTAGGAACGGAAGTGAAGAAGCTACGCAACCGCGAAGTCAAGCTCATCAAAGTTCAGTGGAGCGACGCCGAGGGAGACGCGACTTGGGAGACTGAAGCTAAAATCCGCACTGACTACCCTTTTCTGTTCGAGGGTACATCCTTGATCTTTCCTTTTCCTTAAGTTGCGCTTTTATCTATCTTCTTAGGTATATTTCCTCGACCTTATCTTTTAGGTAGAATCTTTTTGGATGGAAGCATGTAGTTGAAACATGTTATGTATGATGGTTGCAAGTGGTTGCAAGTGATTGCTAGTGGTTGCTCGTGGTTGCATATACACACACAATCTAGGTATTAGATCGGCTCAGTCACTTCATATTGCATATGCATATATGTTTGCATTTGTATATGATTGAACTTTAATGTGTTGTCATATGGATGCTGCATTTGTATTGAATGATTGTGCACTCATGTAGAATCATGAATAGAAAAATTTGCATACATAATGGATTCATGGCACTTACATAATTCGCATTAAGGAGGTCAACTGAATCAGTAGACCGCCTGATTTTGCATTAGATAAGTTCATGTACACACACACCTCGCATATGATCATGAAGCATTAGAAGTCTTTTAAGGACAATGGATGCTCGTGTTTGATGGATGAGTAGATTGATGATTGGATGTTAGGATATACATTCCTCCTAACTTGAAGATTTCGGGGACGAAATCCTTTTAAGTGGGGGAGAATGTAACACCCCGCGAATTCTATAACTGCGAAACTCACAAATTAAAGTATAATTAATTTCAAATCAAAGAACTAAGGGAAACGGGATACGCCATTGCGTTCGTCTCGGAAAAATACGCGAAATAGAGTCCGAGTTTTCGAAAAACGGATATCGTATGAAGAAGTTATGGACGAACGAAGTTGGGCGAAAAACCGAAAAAGGGTCAGAATGCACTGGCGCACTTGGGAAGTGCGCCAGAACAAAAATGAACTGGCGCACCTGTGAAGTGCGCCAGTACATTTTTGACCTGGCGCACCTGCCAAGTGCGCCCAGGTCAAAAATGACATGCTAGCCAGGTCTGGTCTAGCCCTGGCTGGCCAGGTCTGTGTTTGGTCGAATTTCTGTGGTCTGCTTTGTCATTAGGGCTAGGTGGCGGGTTCTAATTGGTCTCTCTTCCTAATGAATGGCTACGATCTATCCTAGCAACATCATTAGTCCTAATCAATTCCTAACCTCTATATAAACAACCCTAGACTAAACCCTAATCTATTCATTCAAAATTAAGAACATAGCCGCCATGTTGCTGAGGAACGACTAAGAGTAGCCGCCAACTAGAGAGAGAATTAGGAAGAAGGTTCTAAAGCCTAAAGCAATTCAAGCAACCTAAAGCCAATCAATTCAACATCATATCTCTTAATTAGAGAATTCGCCGCAACCATTGTAAGTAGAGTATTACTTTGGTATAAATAAACAACTGTGTTGATGTGTATGCTTGAATTGTGGCAATGGAAGTAATTCATATTTGTGCGTTCTTATCAATTTATATACGTTTGGATATTTATGGATTATGTTATAAAGAACTACATGCGGTAGTTCTATGCAAATATACGTTTGGAATATTGCGCAAAGTATGTAATCTATGTTAAAGCTACATGTATGTAGTTGAGTGAAATTTATGCAAGTTTGGGGCTTTGTTATTATGTCGTCATGATGAATATTTTTGGTGCATAAATCATTTTGCAAGTAATTGAAACTATGTTGGAATTTTGACACCATAATCCATGTATTAAGTCATGCTTTTGCAAACTTATGAATATGGCTAGGCTATGAATGATATTTGGCATAATTGAAATCCATGATTAGTTCAATGTTGTTAACAAGGATTATATGATGACATATGTGAGACATGGCTAGGTTAAATTCAAAAATCCCCTTTTTGCAAGTTTAAAGCAAACACCATGTTTAGGAATATTTATGCATAAGTATGATTATACCGTCGTTATGTGATTAGACTTAAACCATGAATTAAGTTGAACTATGCTTTTGTGTTAGTAACAAAGTATCCCCTTTGTAAACATGTAGGAACCTTATGGACATGACTTGTTTATGTTTATGCCATGAACAAATTTAACTTTACTTATGCCATGCTTATGTTTGACATTATGCTATGCCTATGCTAGGAATATTTATGACATGCTTATGTTTGACATTATGCCTAAATAAGAATATAGGTTCATGTTGTAGTTAAACCTATGCAAGTTCACATGCTTTGATTTATGTCACCTATGTTGCCACTATGCAAGTACACCAATTTCTATTTTGTATTTCCAACGTCGTATTGCAAGTTCATGCGCTCACCTTCCCCTCTTTGTGTATACGCCATAAGCCTCCCCTTTTCGCATGGCTAAATTGGGCTTTAAAAGGCTAAGCCCAATATATATATAAACGGACGTATAAAACGGGGGAAAATAACGTTGGGTTAAAAATAAATTAATGAATGAAAATATAAAATAGAAGGGCCCAAATTCAAGTATGGGTTGGGCCCGTGATTGGTGTAACCTTTACACCATTAACTTAATAATGGGCCGCAAATATTTACATATAAATAAAGAAGAATGACAAGATATGTAAATGTAGAATATACGATGTGTTTAACCCGAGGTTGGATTGAGTTGTGATGTAAACCTGCCCGGAACCGCCCGGCTGTCCAGTAGTCACAACAATACCTATCCAATGTGAGAGGTTAAACATGGAGCCCAGCAAGGACCCGAGGTTAGACTGAGTTGTGGCGTAAGACTGCCCGGAACCAACCGGCAACAGGCAGCCACAACAATACCTGTCTAATGTGAGAGGTCAGGGCCTTAATAAGACAATTAAGGCTGAGTCAGGATTGTTAGGATTAAGTAGACTAAAAACTTAATCAAAATGGAACATGCTAAACTAAACGGACTGGTGGGGTTAGGTAGGAAACACTTAACCAACTTAGCATGTTGGCTAGAGATAGAAAACCTAGTAACGGGGGACCCTTTTCAGCAGTAACCCTAAAAGGTGTATCAGGATACCCTGAAACTAGGCAGGGTGGGGCACGATTACTGGGCTGATTGTAAGAGGTCAAAGCGACGGCGGTGGTGTAGCAGTGTAGGTTCTAACGGAGTGCGGGCGTGCACACACTCCGGCGCAGAAAAATAAGGCACTGGACACCAGTAGCATACCTGTGCACTCTAAGGTTGTGTCGGGTTGCCACTATGGGACTTGATACACCCCATGGTGGGACCAGCATAGGTAACTACAGACATCGGGGGCCGTAGGACACATGTAACTATGCGAGTAGGAGCCGATCATCGTTGAATGGATCACATCACCCTGATTATGGGGTGCAAATTGGAAACTAGTTTATATGGGTTCAGAGATTAACATGGGGTACGATAGTATATTCGACCCTAGATAACTTAACCAAGTTCATAGTGTTTGCCCACTTCCTGTTTTACTTATCATACCCAGTTCTTTATTCATAGACAAAGTAGTACTAGACTTACTCAGGCTTTATATCTGACTCTATTTTCCTTTCGTCTTCTTTCTTCCGTTACCCCCCCCCAGGTCCTCAGGGAGGGAACACAGCAGCTTGACCAGCCTCAACATCCAGCTTGAAGAAGAAAAATGTATTGCTTGGACTTTCCTGTTTTGAACTATGGCTTTGGACAATCCACTAAGGGGCTTTTGCAGTTTATCTATGTTTTATTGATGCTTCTTTAAATAATGTACTCAAGACAGATTATGAAAGCGTTATGTTATGTTTTTGGAAAGGATGTTGTTGTAACACGTATTTGACTTAATGAAATAAAGTTTGTTGTTCTTCCGCTGTTTTACAAATATGTGTTCTTATATCTGTCTTGTATATCTGTGACTTGTACTTATAAACCTCCACCAAAATTAGGGCATTCCCTTTGAGAGTGACCCTAACGGAGGTGGGGTGTTTCAGGTACGGCGCATAAAACCTCATATATGAATTTAAACATGTACCTTTTTGTCGGGCACATAAATTAAAATCTTCATATACTTCATCCCATACCTGTCTAACACCTGTTCACCTGTTTTCAATTCAATTCAACACTATCTAATCGTTTGAATTCAGTTTCGCCCATTTATTCTTTAATTAGTCATTTTGCCTATTTCACTTCTTTGTTTGAACATAACATGTTCAAACAAAATATTTAACTCGTTCATAACCAAATTGAATTTCAATTTCAATTCTAGTTCTCTTTTCTATTCCGAATATAAATTTCAAATCGAATTTTCTTATTTAAAGCTCAATATCCATTCAAAATCTCATTTAACTAATTTCCGTTCAAATTAGTCAATTCTATTCAATAATCAAAAATCTGATTTCTATTTCAGAAATCAACTCATTACTCCATTTGAGTTCAGATATATTTCACCTCTCAAACCTGGGCTTTTTTTTAAAATAAAAATGCGGATTTTATTTGCTTTAAAAAAAAATCCCTGTATTTATTATATAAAATCCATTATGGTTTTAATGGTTTCTGGCGCTGCACTTTTAAAAATTTGATTTTGACATAACTCAAAATCTATTCGACGAAATCCAGATTTTTCTCTTTCATTAGAAAACTATTATTCAACCGGCCCTGACGATTCTTGTTTCAAAGAATTCCGACTTCAATTGAGTCCTGTATACTCAATTGAAGTTCGAGTCGCAAATTTACGAACTGCAGTGCTGCGGCGAGTTCGTTTTATTTATATTTATATATATAAACTTTTAAACTTTCGTTAAAATGAATCCAACTCCATTCTGATATATTTTAATATATTCAAATCCATAGTTTCAATTCCATTTGAATTCAATATTCAAATCACATAGTTTAAATTCTATTTGAATCTCCTATATTCAAATTTCATTTTCCATCTCCATTTGAATTCTAATATTCAAATTCATTTTTAACACCATTTGAATTCTAATATTCAAACTCATTTTTAACACCATTTGAATTCTAATATTCAAATTTTATTCTTTTGAATTCACATACCATATTTTATTTCCTTGATTTCAAATACCACATTTTAATCTCCTTGAATTTAAATAACACATTAATTTCAGTAATCAACTCCCTTTTGAATTATTATATTTGAAATTTCATACTTGAATTTAAATAATCAAACTCCATTTTGAATTTCTATTTTTAAATTCAAATATCCAAAACTCCATTCTAATACTATTTGAATTTCAATTACCACCTTTTAATTCTCTTTGAATTCCTCTTATTCAAATTCTTTTTGGATTCTATTTGAATCCTATTTTTAAACTCCATTTGAGTTTTATTTAAATTCTTATATTTAAACTCCATTCAAATTCTATTTAAATTCTTATATTTGAATCCTCTTTATTTAAAACCCATTATTTAAATCCCATTTGAATTTCTTCACTCAAATCCATTTGAATTCCCTTGAATTCAAATTCCATTTCGAAACCATTTGGATTTCCTATTTTGAAATCCTATTTTCAAAGTTTACTTCAAATTCTATTTTGAAAATCTACATTCAAATCTCTATTTGAATTTCTTTATTCAAATTTTATATTAAAGTCTCTATTTGAATTTTCTTTATTTGAATTCCTTTGAATTCAAATTTTATTTTAATTCCTTTGAATTCAAATTTCATTCTAATTTCTCATATTCAAATTCTATTTGTATTATTTAATTTATAAACAACGTTTATAACTTCCCCTAAATTTTCACATTTATAAACTTATAAATAAAGTTTATAAATCCAATTCAAACCCCGTATTTTAATTTATAAACCAAGTTTATAAATTCACTTGTTTTATATATTTAAAACAGTTAATATTTTCTATACTTCATTAAAAATTCAAATTCTATTTATAAAAATAGTATTCCATTTTCAAATCTCTATTATCCTTTTCCGATATTTTTATAAATCAATATTCGAGCCCCAGTGATATTTAAACACCACAAAACAATAAGTTATCAATCACGGAATTTTTAACACATCATATATGAGAATATATATGAAACCGACAAACAAACAGATAATATATTTTTGAGGAATCCAGTTGGATTCCTCCAACCTGTTTACCTGCATCCACAGATGTTAGTACATAAATAATACCCATTCTGCTTCGTGGCAGAATATCGTGGTATAGAAGGTCATCCACTAATCATAGCGTGGGGCGTATAGGGTAATCATTCGCTATGGTACCGTGGGCATCCGCTAATGAGACTGCGGGAATCCAACCAATCAATCAACCCAATATATATATATAGCCTAAATAACTAATATATATATATAACAACCAGAAAGCATTCACACAAGCAACAAACAATTATTTTTAATGAAATAAAAATAATTCTAAAGGTGAGTGAGATTTACTCACCAGGATTTATATTTTCGCCGATCTCTTCTGACTTCCATTTTTAAATTCCTGATTGTAAGATCTGAAATTACTAATCCAATATCCCACTTCCGATCTTCCAACCTTGTATAAATTAAACACAATATTTCTGAGGAATTGATTAAATTAATTAGTAATTAAACTTAATTAACTAAATTAATTTAATTTTCATCCCGTTCTCTATTCTCCTTTAATCACGTTTTAGATTCATAAATTAACATGATTATCTATACATAATCAATTAAATAAATTACAGTTTTAAATCCACTAATTAATTCTTTAACCAAACAAAAATTTTGCGCTAATTATTCACTGGACTAATCTAATCAATTTATATAAACAAATTGTATGAAATTTTATTTAATGATTCAACTATTTTATTGTTGAAATAAATCGAAGAAATGTTCGATTTTCATTCAACTGATTCCGGCTAATTTCCAAATCCAACACTCGAGTGTACCTTCCGTAACTACAATTCCATTGGACTGATTTCTCAATTTAATCACCTCATACTAATTAAATTTTTGTATTTATCAAATATTTTGATTATATCAGCTGATGGTATAAAAATTGAAAACTCAAATTGGATTCTAATTTAATTAAATTTAAACAGTTTTACCTTCTCAACATTTGTAGGAATTTTCCCCAAATTAAAGCATACAGACAACTCCTTTCCAGTGCCATTGCTTCACGTTCCACCCATCTCCACTTGTACGCATCCCTCAATCTAGTTTGAATAGTGCCCAACAAGCTCGAGCTTCCCTTTCCACTGCGTACCTCAACTTGCTCACGGCTGAGGTCGAGCTCCAGGAAAACATCGCGATGTTCACAAACTCCCCAACTTGTTGCTATACCCATCACGATCTTCATTAACCCATCACGACATCGATTGACACGAAAATCTCACGGAAATCGAACCCTAAGTCATCGCATTGTTTAACAGTATCCAATACCCCCTTCACAAGCTTGCCTCGTTGATGTCGATCCTCGCGACATTGATTGACTTCGGAGTTAGTCGATTTCACTGAGGGATTTTGAAATCGGAGTGGGAGTTTCCACTTGAAGCTTGCAGATTCGGTATGATTTCATTTCTTTTAGGCTTGAACTCGATTTGGATTAGCAAAAGAAGGAGCGGCCCTTTTTATTTTACTTCCAGAAGAGGATTAAAGGAAATAAATGGAAGGGGATGTCGTGATTTTAAAGGAAAGGGTGCGGATATATCCATTGAAGCTTTTGGAGGTTAATTTTGCTGAGGACCAAAAATGAAGTGAAAAGGAAGGAGTGTCGCGATTTATAACAGGAGCAGGAATAGTACACCAGTAATAAATATTTGGTCGGCTATGTACATAACAAATCTTTTATTTTATTTAAAAAGATTTTCCTATTAAATTGATTTGATTTAAAGAGATTTTCACTATATTTTAAACAGATATTGATTTGATCTTCGATTCGATTTCGATCTTATCCATTATAAATATCTCGGAGTCCATTCATTTAAATTACGAACCGCTATTTTAACGTAACCACTGTTGTTATAATGTTATAACGCTATTTTGAGTTCAACGAAATAGATTATACAATTTAATTTGAACGCATATTTAAAATAGCCATATTAAATCAATTTAAATTCAAAACAAATAAATTTTCCAACAATAAATTTCTATTATCATCGTTTATATTCAAATAGAATATATATTGATCATCTGAACCACTTCGATTCAATTTTATCTTCGAATTGAATTATTTCAGTTCTCGTATTTCGATGATTATCAAAATAAATTGTATTTCGATTATTTGATCGATAATCCACTATAAAAAATCTTTTATATTATTAATTCAATGTTTAAACGATACTAAATATTTAAAACTAATCGTTCAAAAACCTGGGTCGTTACATTCTTCCCCCCTTAAAATGATTTCGTCCTCGAAATTGCTTAGGTAGAAAAATGGTACAAATCCATTACTTTTCAAAAATTCACTTTTGTTGAAACTCAACTCCTCATATTTCAACAAATTAGCTCCAACCAAAACTTTTGGTCTTCACACATTTAATTCGAATGATCTACGATCAATCCATTTATATCCAATCTATATTCCGTTAAACCTATTCAAATTGATTCTAGTCGATTGATTCACTTCAATCCATTTAACTAGCTTAAGTTAAACTCCACTTCCAGAATCCAAATCCCAGGGTTATCATTTCAAATCCTTTTGAAATCACTTAAACATGTACATATATTTATAATCTTTTCAAATTCAAAATATTTGAATTTTTCAACTAAACTTGTTTTTTTTCAAACAAATTCCCATCAAAAAATTTCTAAGGTAGCAATCCATCACTTAGAAACTCGAAAATGAACATGATAATGCTGCAGTCATTATCAGAATTATTTCCCAGCTACTGAAGTGAGTCCTGTGCTTTATTTATTTCAAACCCCATTCAAAATGATTTTTATTCAAACGGTCTTTTCAAAACAAAGCTATATCCTTTTAATATACCTCCAAAATATTTCAAACTTCCCAGGATTTAAATTTCAAATTCTGGTTCTGAATTCAATTTTGATTCATCCTAATTGTATATCTTATTCATATACAAGTTCTGTTTGGTTCAATATAATCATTTCATTTCTTATAATCCCATTTAATTATAATAACAACCAATACATCCATATATAATAATTTCAAAAATTATTCTTTCTATATCAAAATAGAATTTTGGGTAAAATAATTTCATTCACCCGTTTTAAAACAATATTGTGTTCAATCTTCTGCCGAGTGTTTAGAAATTCCTATCGACTTTGTGGCGTCCCACTGTTCGATCAGAATTCATAAACCACACAACAGACTAGCCAACACAATATAAAACAATTTTTATATCAATTAACAAATACGCTCTCTCGTATATATATACACTCAACTCATCCTAGGGTACTACTGACCTTATCTCCAATGAGCACAACCCAACAAAGCCTAGGTATTCGCTCAACCTAAGCTCTGATACCAACTGTAAAGGCCCGTAAATCCGTACTATCTGAGTTGACTAATAACACCATACGTCCAACCCAAATTGCACAGAAATACGAATCATTATTAGAAAGAAGTTAGAGGATGAGAAATAGAAAGAAAGAAATATTAGAATAGAAGAAAAACGAAGATCACAAACTCACAGCGGAACGAATGAAATATATTATATAACATAACTTTTGAAATACAAACCAGTAACTTTATACACATACCATCATCAGAGCACAACAGTCATTTCTGGAATAGTTATAAACACCTATTTCCAGATACAACACAGTACATAGCGGAAATACGATAATCTACAGCTAACTGGTGAAGCCTCCTGCTTCCAGCTCCTCCAATTGAATCTATGAAATCCCGACTACTTGACTGCCCGTACAAATTTGGGCACCCAAGAGTTTAGGGAAAACAAAACAAAATAAACTCTGGGTCAGTCATGAGACTGGTGTGAGTAAACTCCAACCATTTGTTTAACTTTAAAAATCCTTTCAAAAGAAAAGATAATAGTAAGACCAGCCCACACATAAACACGGACGGTTTTTACCTTACTATAACCCAAAACACTTTAATACGAAAATCCAGTGATATTATAATAATGTCTACATCAAGTAAATAACCAAATAGTAGAACGCTTGCATCTCACGCTCCACATACATAGTATAAAATCAAAAACCGCATGGCGCTTATTGGAGATTGGATTTCCAACATGACAAGGTATGGGACCACCTTCCGCTAGTGTATCTCTAGGGAGGAATAAACTGGGTTCAACAAGAACATCTTGCAACCCGGCCCACACATGACCGACCACTCATTTCGCTTGAGTGTATCGAATGTATATCACCAACGGTTGGGATCAGCAACCGTCTCCCGCCTGGGACAGCATCGAATAGAATAAGAAATTAAATGAACCTCTAGATAGGTGATTATACCTCCTAATGGGTGCGACCCACATAGCCATGTTGCCTGCCCGATTTTTGCCCTTTCCCGGTTGTTGAGGCCTGAGGCTACGAATACTTACCATTCATTTGATAGCACAATCACTTTGAATGCCACATTGTCAGATCCGTTAATCACTAGTTGAGTTTGCACAAATATTCTGGATGTTATGCTAAGGGAATAAATCCGTTGCAACCATATATATTTAAACAGACCAACCCATTTGATCATTGGAAATACTCTGTCAGACATTCGTCCATTTACGTTCGTTCTGGGATTGAACGAAACCGAAGGCACTATTTCTATTTAATAGAAAGAGTCCTTGCATTTTACTCCGTCTTCAATATATTCAGCATACTTGGTTCGCAACGCTAATGCCGATACGGAGTGGTTCTTCGGATAATAATCCAACCGGTCTCTCCATATTGACAACGATGGTCAAAACTTCGATAGTCTGTGATTTAACTATCGAATAAAAACAAGTGTTCATCCAACATATCAAACAAATCACTGGGCTCTTTAATTAATATTTCATTAATTAAATCTCTTCTCCATTTCCTTATCAATATTTGTTACCCAAATATTTTCAATAACCATATTGGCTCTTTACGCTATTTGGATAGCATTTCCCAATATCAACTCCTTTTATTTTCTATATATTAGAAAATATCTCTATTTGCAATTGGAAACAATTCCAATCACTTATCTCTATCCCGACTATTTTAATTATACTCAGGAAATATTTACTTGTTATATTTCCAAAATTCCATCACTTGGGTTTAAAACGAATGTTGTGTAAAACATTGTTACAACAACCCAAAATATTTTATTCAACTAACTCTTTTACAAACACTTCTCTTCGAGACTGGATCTTGCTATTTATCCATTAAAAATGAAATCAATCAAGTTGGGGTAAAATTACCTCTCAGACCTTAACTGAAAACATCCTCAACTTCAAAACGGCGAAACCACTTACCTCGAATAAACACACTATACAATCCAATTGTTCATTTTTAAAACATGTATAAAGTTCGCTTTCTATTTCTAATTTATAGATTTCCCTTTTTGTTTACAATATTTGATTTTTGTATTCATTTACCTATCGAATTCTATACGTCGATACAATGATTTCTAACTATCAAAATATCTTAAAAATATTCTAACTCCTTAAATTTCCGGAAAATTTCGCCATAACCTCCCCTGTATCGGGAGCATCGGGAAATTTCAAATAGCTTCCCCGGTCCTTCTTATCTCAAAAAGAAAAAGAAAAAGCCAAGCGGCTAGCCGGTACGGCGCATAAAACCTCATATATGAATTTAAACGTGTACCTTTTTGTCGGGCACATAAATTAAAATCTTCATATACTTCATCCCATACCTGTCTAACACCTGTTCACCTGTGTTCAATTCAATTCAACACTATATAATCGTTTGAATTCAGTTTCGCCCATTTATTCTTTAATTAGTCGTTTTGCCTATTTCACTTCTTTGTTTGAACATAACATGTTCAAACAAAATATTTAACTCGTTCATAACCAAATTGAATTTCAATTTCAATTCTAATTCTCTTTTCTATTCCGAAAATAAATTTCAAATCGAATTTTCTTATTTAAAGCTCAATATCCATTCAAAATCTCATTTAACTAATTTCCGTTCAAATTAGTTATTTCTATTCAATAATCAAAAATCTGATTTCTATTTCAGAAATCAACTCATTACTCCATTTGAGTTCAGATATATTTCACCTCTCAAACCTGGGCTTTTTTTTAAAATAAAAATGCGGATTTTATTTGCTTAAAAAAAATCCCTGTATTTATTATATAAAATCCATTATGGTTTTAATGGTTTCTGGCGGTGCACTTTTAAAAATTTGATTTTGACATAACTCAAAATCTATTCGACGAAATCCAGATTTTTCTCTTTCATTAGAAAACTATTATTCAACCGGCCCTGACGATTCTTGTTTCAAAGAATTCCGACTTCAATTGAGTCCTGTATACTCAATTGAAGTTCGAGTCGCAAATTTACGAACTGCAGCGCTGCGGCGAGTTCGTTTTATTTATATTTATATATATAAACTTTTAAACTTTCGTTAAAATGAATCCAACTCCATTCTGATATATTTTAATATATTCAAATCCATAGTTTCAATTCCATTTGAATTCAATATTCAAATCCCATAGTTTAAATTCTATTTGAATTCAATTTGAATCTCCTATATTCAAATTTCATTTTCCATCTCCATTTGAATTCTAATATTCAAATTCATTTTTAACACCATTTGAATTCTAATATTCAAACTCATTTTTAACACCATTTGAATTCTAATATTCAAATTTTATTCTTTTGAATTCACATACCATATTTTATTTCCTTGATTTCAAATACCACATTTTAATCTCCTTGAATTTAAATACCACATTAATTTCAATAATCAACTCCCTTTTGAATTGTTATATTTGAAATTTCATACTTGAATTTAAATAATCAAACTCCATTTTGAATTTCTATTTTTAAATTCAAATATCCAAAACTCCATTCTAATACTATTTGAATTTCAATTACCACCTTTTAATTCTCTTTGAATTCCTCTTATTCAAATTCTTTTTGGATTCTATTTGAATCCTATATTTAAACTCCATTTGAGTTTTATTTAAATTCTTATATTTAAACTCCATTCAAATTCTATTTAAATTCTTATATTTGAATCCTCTTTATTTAAAACCCATTATTTAAATCCCATTTGAATTTCTTCACTCAAATCCATTTGAATTCCCTTGAATTCAAATTCCATTTCGAAACCATTTGGATTTCCTATTTTGAAATCCTATTTTCAAAGTTTACTTCAAATTCTATTTTGAAATTCTACATTCAAATCTCTATTTGAATTTCTTTATTCAAATTTTATATCAAAGTCTCTATTTGAATTTTCTTTATTTGAATTCCTTTGAATTCAAATTTTATTTTAATTCCTTTGAATTCAAATATTCAAATTTCATTCTAATTTCTCATATTCAAATTCTATTTGTATTATTTAATTTATAAACAACGTTTATAACTTCCCTTAAATTTTCACATTTATAAACTTATAAATAAAGTTTATAAATCCAATTCAAACCCCGTATTTTAATTTATAAACCAAGTTTATAAATTCACTTGTTTTATATATTTTAAACAGTTAATATTTTCTATACTTCATTAAAAATTCAAATTCTATTTATAAAAATAGTATTCCATTTTCAAATCTCTATTATCCTTTTCCGATATTTTTATAAATCAATATTCGAGCCCCAGTGATATATAAACACCCCAAAATAATCAGTTATCAATCACGGAATTTTTAACACATCATATATGAGAATATATATGAAACCGACAAACAAACAGATAATATATTTTTGAGGAATCCAGTTGGATTCCTCCAACCTGTTTACCTGCATCCACAGATGTTAGTACATAAATAATACCCATTCTGCTTCGTGGCAGAATATCGTGGTATAGAAGGTCATCCACTAATCATAGCGTGGGGCGTATAGGGTAATCATCCGCTATGGTACCGTGGGCATCCGCTAATGAGACTGCGGGAATCCAACCAATCAATCAACCCAATATATATATAGCCTAAATAACTAATATATATATATAACAACCAGAAAGCATTCACACAAGCAACAAACAATTATTTTTAATGAAATAAAAATAATTCTAAAGGTGAGTGAGATTTACTCACCAGGATTTATATTTTCGCCGATCTCTTCTGACTTCCATTTTTAAATTCCTGATTGTAAGATCTGAAATTACTAATCCAATATCCCACTTCCGATCTTCCAACCTTGTATAAATTAAACACAATATTTCTGAGGAATTGATTAAATTAATTAGTAATTAAACTTAATTAACTGAATTAATTTAATTTTCATCCCGTTCTCTATTCTCCTTTAATCACGTTTTAGATTCATAAATTAACATGATTATCTATACATAATCAATTAAATAAATTACAGTTTTAAATCCACTAATTAATTCTTTAACCAAACAAAAATTTTGCGCTAATTATTCACTGGACTAATCTAATCAATTTATATAAACAAATTGTATGAAATTTTATTTAATGATTCAACTATTTTATTGTTGAAATAAATCGAAGAAATGTTCGATTTTCATTCAACTGATTCCGGCAAATTTCCAAATCCAACACTCGATTGTACCTTCCGTAACTACAATTCCATTGGACTGATTTCTCAATTTAATCACCTCATACTAATTAAATTTTTGTATTTATCAAATATTTTGATTATATCAGCTGATGGTATAAAAATTGAAAACTCAAATTGGATTCTAATTTAATTAAATTTAAACAGTTTTACCTTCTCAACATTTGTAGGAATTTTCCCCAAATTAAAGCATACAGACAACTCCTTTCCAGTGCCATTGCTTCACGTTCCACCCATCTCCACTTGTACGCATCCAATCTAGTTTGAACAGTGCCCAACAAGCTCGAGCTTCCCTTTCCACTGCGTACCTCAACTTGCTCACGGCTGAGGTCGAGCTCCAGGAAAACATCGCGATGTTCACAAACTCCCCAACTTGTTGCTATACCCATCACGATCTTCATTAACCCATCACGACATCGATTGACACGAAAATCTCACGGAAATCGAACCCTAAGTCATCGCATCGTTTAACAGTATCCAATACCCCCTTCACAAGCTCGCCTCGTTGATGTCGATCCTCGCGACATTGATTGACTTCGGAGTTAGTCGATTTCACTGAGGGATTTTGAAATCGGATTGGGAGTTTCCACTTGAAGCTTGCAGATTCGGTATGATTTCATTTCTTTTAGGCTTGAACTCGATTTGGATTAGCAAAAGAAGGAGCGGCCCTTTTTATTTTACTTCCAGAAGAGGATTAAAGGAAATAAATGGAAGGGGATGTCGTGATTTTAAAGGAAAGGGTGCGGATATATCCATTGAAGCTTTTGGAGGTTGATTTTGCTGAGGACCAAAAATGAAGTGAAAAGGAAGGTGTGTCGCGATTTATAACAGGAGGAGGAATAGTACACCAGTAATAAATATTTGGTCGGCTATGTACCTAACAAATCTTTTATTTTATTTAAAAAGATTTTCCTATTAAATTGATTTGATTTAAAGAGATTTTCACTATATTTTAAACAGATATTGATTTGATCTTCGATTCGATTTCGATCTTATCCATTATAAATATCTCGGGGTCCATTCATTTAAATTACGAACCGCTATTTTAACGTAACCACTGTTGTTATAATGTTATAACGCTATTTTGAGTTCAACGAAATAGATTATACAATTTAATTTGAATGCATATTTAAAATAGCAATATTAAATCAATTTAAATTCAAAACAAATAAATTTTCCAACAATAAATTTCTATTATCATCGTTTATATTCAAATAGAATATATATTGATCATCTGAACCACTTCGATTCAATTTTATCTTCGAATTGAATTATTTCAGTTCTCGTATTTCGATGATTATCAAAATAAATTGTATTTCGATTATTTGATCGATAATCCACTATAAAAATTCTTTTATATTATTAATTCAATGTTTAAACAATACTAAATATTTAAAACTAATCATTCAAAAACCTGGGTCGTTACACATACGTAACCAACCCTTATCATCTAGGGTATACCTACTGAGATGGCTCGATGACTCCCCCCTTTTGAGCTTCTCTACTAACTCAACCAACTATGGGTCATCTCGCCGTGCCTCTCCAATTCATCCCAAAAGCGTAGGTCTGACCTCCAAGGATGCTAGCAAACCGGGTACAAAATCAATGGAAGGTCTAAAGTCAAACGTGGAGATGAACTCTAAGCTTCACCACTCAACAAACAACGGACTCAAGGACAACCTTTTCCTACTTATGACATCTGCCACCACATTGCACTTGTCAGGGGTATGTGCTATCTCGAAATCGTAGGATGCTAAGAATTCCATCCACCTTTGCTGCCTTAAGTTCAAGTCCTTCTGAGAGAACAAGTATTTTAGCGATTTGTGGTCAGTGAATAATTCGAATTTGTCGCCAAGAAGATAATGGCACCAAGACTTAAGCGCGAAAACAATAGCGGCCAACTCTAGGTCATGTGTAGGGTAATTTCGCTCAAGCACTCTCAACTGTTTTCCATAATAGGCTATTACCCTTCCCTCTTGCATTAAGACTGCGCCTAGTCCTGTCCCACAAGCATCGATATAAACGGTAAATGGCTTACTCCCATCTGGCAACACTAAGACGGGGGTTGTGGTAAAAGCTCTCTTTAAATGTTGGAACGCATCATCACAATCCACATCCCATGCGAAAACTAGGTTCTTCTTCGTTAAGCGTGTTAATGGGGCTGATATTTTTGCGAAGTCTTTGATAAACTTCCTATAGTAGCCAGCCAACCCTAAGAAACTCCTCACCTCGGTAGCATTTTTAGGGACCTTCAATCTTGGATGGCCACTACCTTCGCGGGATCCACAGCTATCCCTTCTTTGGAAACCAGGTGCCCTAAGAATCGCACTTCCTTCCTCCAAAAGTGACACTTAGCAAATTTAGCTTTAAGTCTATGCGCTCGAAGAGTCTCCAACACTTCCCTAAGAAGTACGGCATGCTCTTCCTCGCTCTTAGAAAAGATCAAGATGTCATCCACAAAGACTACCACGAATTTATTAAGGTACTCCCTAAACACCCTACTCATCAAGTCAACCAAGTATGCGGGGGCATTTGTCAAACCGAAGGGCATCACAAACCACTCGAAGAAACCATCTAGAGTCCTAAAGGAAATTTTGTCTATGCTATCCTCAGCTACTCTCAACTGATGGATACCCGTGGCTAGGTCCAATTGCGAAAACACTGAGGCGCCAACTAACTGATCGAAAAGATCGTCAATCCTCGGAAGTGGGTGTCTATTCTTCTTAGTAAGCTTATTAAGTTCTCTATAGTCCACACAAAGTCTAAGGGACCAATCTGCCTTTGTGGCAAATACTACTGGAGCACCCCACTCTGATATACTATGTCTGATGAACCCCTTCTCAAGCAACTATTTCACTTTCTTACTGAGTTCTCTTCTCTCTCTTGGATCCATGTGGCGTACTGGCAATGCAACTGGCTTTGCATTATCTACTAGATATATTCGAAAGTCTATCTCACGTTTTGGGGGTAAACCCCTCACCTCATCGAAGACATTAACATATTCATGGACTATACGAACATAATGCAAATCATCATCGGATGCGTCAAGGGATTCTAGGTAGCTAAGCATTACTGGGCCTCTAGGGTCACAAGAAATATCAAGGGTCTTTCCACAACGAGCCAAAAATCTAACTACCCTTCTTTCACAATCTAGGATGACCCTGTATCTAGTTAGCCAATCCATACCTAGAATCAAGCCGTAGCCCATGAAACCAAGAACAAAGGCGTTGCACTCAAACTCAACGTCCAAGATAAACACTCTCAAATCCCGACAAATCATAGAAAGATGAGTCGAACCACCAATAGGATTTGAGACTACCAAGGGATCCGTAACTAGACTAGTATCCAGGTGTAGCGATTCAATTAATGATGTAGAGATAAACGAATGTGATGCGCCAAAATCGAATAAAGTACGGACAGGATGATCAAACAAAAAAAAACTTTCAACGGAAATTGCTTTACCTCGTTCTTGCAGCGGTGGGACCATGAGAGCCTGAACTTGTCCCCTTGCCTGCCCTGGTGACATAAGAGCCTGCACCTGTCCTCCCGAGGTAGACCCTGCACTCTGCCCTTTTGGGATGTCCTTAATCAGATGTCCCGCTTCACCACAGTGGAAACAACCAGTCTTCTTTATCTTCCTACAATCTTTGCATAGATGGAACATAAAAATATAATTTTTATATAGTAGAGACAATAAAAATATGATTTTTATATAAGGAGTGGGTTTAAAATCTGATCTTTATTATACGAACATCGGTATAAAATTAGAATTTTTATCTATATGGTAGCAGTATAAAAATGTGATTTTTGTATACATAGCAATAATATAAAAATGTGATTTTTATATATGTAGTGGCTACGGGCAATGTAATTGACAAAAGGCGAGCATGACGAAGATTTCTACCTAAGAAGAGTCGTGGTGTTTGGTTTAGCTAGTCGATGAGAACTCCTCACTTTCGTTTTTAATTTCTAGTTGAAATATATACTAGGATGCAGACGGTGCTTAGTAGCACCCGACACCCGTCGTCCACAGACCGTGGATGACTTGTTTGTTTGGTTGCTATATTGTGAAATTTGATTGTGTGATGTGGAATGAAATAAAATATTTTATGGTGGAAAATATTTTAAAGTTAGAAATATAAATTTTAAAGTGTATATAAAATAAATATTTATAAACAAATCGGACGATTTGTTTATATACACTGATATGACTGATATTGATTGGGACGATAAATTTTGCACATCACCCAACTACACAAATAAAATCTTTGTGTGTTGATTTGAAACCCCACACGGGTATTGGGATGATATTTGACGTACACTAATCCCGATTGTCTAGTTGTATGTCAATCGATGGATTGACAGACTGTGTAAGCGTTAATTATTATTATTTATTGCTTAGACAGTTGTGTGGTGCACTCTGGATGATGGTTGATTATTTATCGTTGCTATTATATACATGTGTTGTATGGAAATCCATATAATAAACGTTATAATGTAATTGATTGGGCCTCATTCCAATACAGAAAATAAATTCATGTGTTGAATTGAAAATAAATTCATATGTTGAATTGAAAATAAATTCATGTGTTGAATAGAAAATAAATTCATGTGTTGGATTGTAAATAAATTCATGTGTTGAATAGAAAATAAATTCATGTGTTGAATTGAAAATAAATTCATGTGTTGAATTGAAAACAAATTCATGTGTTGAATAGAAATTAAATTCATGTGTTGAATAGAGTAAATATTCATTTGTTGAATACAATAACGAAGTGATTGAAATATATAAATGCCGTGTTGATTAGATTAACGCCATTTTGACATGAACGATATTTATATCGATTATATTCGTTTTTATAATAATTATAGAAAAGAAAATGATTTCAAAATTTAACGGTTTGAAAATACTATCATTTATAAATCGATGATGTGGAATATTCAATTTTGATTCAAAATTGAATATGAAGTTGGAATCGTTTTGAAAACGAATTTAAAACGATTTATAAAATACGTTTTGAAAGGAAATCTATGAAATATACAATATATATATATATATATTATATATATAATGGCCTGAATAGAACGCACCGCGCCGCGACAGTTCGCGAAATTCGACCATTGACTTCGTATGGATATTACGGGAGATCCGACTGTCGGATTCTCCTAAAACTGGAACCGTTGGGTTTGTATCGAAAAGGGCTTTCCAACGAATATTAGAAATTTGAAATCTAACGGTTGGATTTGGAATTATGTCCAAATCAAATTTGGAAAAGGTCGTTATAAGTGCAGTTCGATGGCCATTGATGGAAATCGACTGTACGGGCCTTGATAAAATTATTAAAAATAATAATAATTTATGTGAAATCATAAGAAATGATTGGGGAAGAATTGGAATGAAAAACTCCATATTTGAAAAGGTAAAAATATATTTTTATCGAAATGAACTAGTTTTGAACTAGAATAATAATTTATTTATTTTCAAATAAATAAATAGGATTTGAAAGGGGTTTTAAAAGTAACCAGGAGTTTCAATAATGGAATTGGAATGGATTTGAGTTGAAATTGTCTTCGGAATATTTTGATGTTGGATTTCGTGATGATACAGATATTGTTATGGGAATTTGAAAGATATATAAATATCGTTGTTTCCAATACGATATTTGTTGGCCGTAGAATTTGATATTGAATATAAGCCGATATATTTTCTATTCAGAGCCTAGTATTCAATATCAAATGTGATTTGGGTTTATCGTGAATGGTGTCTTCATTAACACTGTTCTTAAACCCAGTTGAGAAAAAGATTAAATCTTTTTATTTAGATTTAATGAAGTGTACCAATTAAATAATATTTAATTGTAATTGAATTGAATTGATTTTTGCGTTTATCCTGAACGGTGTTTTAAACAGCACTTGTTTTTTAACCCAATAATTAATGAAATGTGATTTTGGGTTGTCATGAACGGTATCTTCAATAGTACTGTTCTTAGACCCAACGGAGTTAAGAAAATCAGAAACAAACTGGAGATTAGTTAAGAAAAATGGTTTCTTGGGTATTGATCTGATGTTGGTTTCGGCCTTCGGGGTTAATACTTAGGGAATTGCTCACTTGCTAATTTGCGGTTAGGGATTAATTGAAATGTGATGTGATTATGGGGTTTATCATGAACCGTGTTTTAAAAGACATCGGTTCTTTAACGCAGTTAAAGATTAAAACTAAGTGGAGTTTTAATGAATCTTTAATTAGATTGAAAATATCGAAAATGGAGTATCACCAGTTTTGCTCCAAGCGATAGTTAAATCTTTAATTAGATTTGAACGTGAAATGGTAATTGAATTTACCGATAACACCGTGGTGTTAGACATGATGTATGACCAGTTTTACCTCATGGGATGAATAGGTTGGGATTGGGAAATAAAATAAATGATTACTTCGGTGTGGTTCGCTAATCCCGACTAGTTGAATTGATAATCAAAGAAGATTAAAGAATAAATTTAAAAGAATTTATCTTTGATAAAATTAATGGGAACCTTTCCCTAAGAATGTGAAATTTAGAAACTAACTATAGGTTTGCAAAGTTGAATGGTTTCTTGGATATTGATCTGATGTTGGTTTCAGCCTTTGGGGTTAATATTTGAGGAATTATTCTCTTGCTAATTTACAGTTAGTGACTGATGTATTGGAATGAGGCGTATGTTGTGTTTGTGTAACACTTGTTTATTATATATGCGAGTTATTCAGAAAGACTGGGTTTATTCCATTCTGAATAACTGATACGACGATAAGTCGAAGATGAAGACGGTGGTTGAAGACCGGAGGTCTTCACATCGTTTGGCTGACTACTGATGATATTGATTGGGCTGTACACCCAAGAGGAGGGAATCAGTTGGTGATCGTACTGCCATGCTTGGAGATCGATGGATATGCGAGGTACAAGGTGCCTCCGGTTTCGTTCAGACCCAGAATGGACTTGTAAATGGACTGTGTGTCTGACATTGGATATCATTCTGTGATATTGAAGGATATCGGTTGCATGGAGTGGTTTGCTTGTGTGGCATGCTAAGATGCAAATGATCAAGGCTTCTGTTGAAAAGCAGAGTCTTGTGGTTGATGATCAAAGCACGGCCTGTGTGGCATAGCTTTGTGTAGCGTTGATTCGCGAGCATCACACCCTGGTTGTGAACCAGAAATGGGAGAGGACATTAGGGAGGACATGCGTTTCTTTCTAGTTAGAAGTGGCGTCAGTGGTTTTACATGCCTTGACGAGTTTGACTTATGTGGTTGTTGGTTTGCGAGGCACCTTGGATATATCGGTGACTATGTGAAGCCGATGGAGTCATTCGTTGGCTCATTTATGCCCCATAGAGCGGGAGACGTATTGTTCAGGCACTATAATCCACTCCGTGTGGACCGGCCCTGACGATCCATGGTGCAGTTGCGGCTGTTCCTGAGGCTCGGGCTAGAAAGTCTCGAATTAGCATAGGACGATCCCTTTGCCTTAGTTCACAGGCGGAAATCCAATTTCCAATACGTGACAATTGCAGTTTTGATTGTAGAGCCTAGTATGGTGACATAGTGGGATGGGGCGCTTATGCCGCCTATGACTGATATTTATGATTGTATATAAAATCAAAGACTAACTAGAAACGAGCTAAGATGGGTGGTTTCCTGGGTATTAGTCTGATGTTGGTTTCGGCCTTCGGGGTTAATACTTAGGGAATCGTTCTCTTACTAATTTACGGTTGGAGTCTGATTAAGAATCAAAAGATGAAATTTAGCGTATCAAGCATTCTTTGGCTATTATAAGGTAAAAATCCTATCCTCCGGCTTGCGTTACATTGTGTGATGGGACCTGGGTCTTATAATAGCTTCATTTTTCTTTATTTAGCATTGCGCTGTTTGTTTTATGCACTAGTATTCTTGGGAGGAAACCCGTTCCGTGTTATACAGCGTGGTCCCTTGATTTACCTAACTTTGAAAATTAAGATTACTAACTGTTTTAGTTCTCACACCAGTCACATGACTGACCTGGAGTTTATTCTTTTAACCTAAACTCTGGGTGCCCTTATTTTGACACGGGCAGCTAGTAGTTTTGGTTTTGTGGATTTATATTCACAGGATCCTGATTTACAGCTGAAGATATTCGGAAAGCTCTGTATCCGTGTATTACTTCTAGTTGTGTATTGTATTATTTTCCGCTGCTATGTAATGTATTGTAATCTCTGATATTTATCGAATGTATATTTTTTGTTTATACTCTGTATATTCTTGTATTCTGATGAATTGTTGTAATTAACAATGAAATGTTCTTCTGTTTGCGTCTCGAGGTGGCTTGTACTCAATTCAATCCGTGCTTTCATTACCAGGGAAGTTCAGGTCATCTCAGTTTGGTATCAGAGCTTTGGTTTACAGAGCTCAGAGAACAAGACACGTTAGAACCATACGAAGTAATTCATCAGAGATTGGATTAGTAATATCCAATAAGAATGACTCGTTAGAGTTGGGATCAGTAGTATCCTAGAACGAGCGTGAAGAGTATTTTTTTGAAAATGAAAACAATTTTTGTTTTGAAAATTTAAATCAATTATTCGTATTTGATTATTTATTTTATATTGAATTTGGACAATCCAGTATATAAAGATTTTGCATATACGCCTAGCTAGCGTGTGTACGAAGTTTCAATATACTAGATAGATACAGAATCACACTCTAGACACCCGGGGATGGTTCTGATGATGTGGCCACATCATCAGTATTTATTTTCGAGTTTCAAAAGTGAGATTTCTATATATTTCCATTAGAATGGTCTGAGAACCAAAATATAGTTAGAATATATTGTTGTGATTTGGCACCAAAAATGGGATTTTGACTATATATCAAAGCTATGAATTTTAAAAGCTAATCAACTAATTGATTGCTGATTGTGTTGTTTGATTATTGGTTGATTAATAAAATGTTGAACCATTATGCCCATTTGAACCAAATAATGAGTTGTATTGAAAATTGGTTGCATTTGCATATATGTACATGTGCTTACATTGAACATGTCATAGCAAGAAGGCTAGAGAAGAGGAATAAAATTGTTTGCCCAACAAATAGGTACATATTTATTGTATTTCTTTGGGTTTGGATGATTTTATGAGCCGACTGGCTAGCCGCTTGGCTTTTTATTTTTCTTTTGGATTGAAGAAGGCCATGGGAGGCTATATGAAATATCCCGAAGTCCCCGGTGGAGGGGAGGTTATGGCGATATTTTTCGAAAATTTAGGGTGTTAGCCATATTTTTGAAAAATTTGAAAAGTTCTTAGAAACTGAAAAGTTGAAGAACTTAAGCCGTAAGGAAAATAATGGAAGTTGAGTTGATTGGTTAAACAACTTTCGGCTTCGTTCCTTTTCTGGGACGAAAAGTTTGAAGTGGGGGAGATTGTAATAACCCAGAAAATCTGAGCCAATTTAATTTTTTTATTTTGGCTATTTTAACGAATTTTGAATATTTAAAATGATTTATTTTAAATAATAACGACGGAAAATTTATTTTCAACGAAGTTAAAACAAATAAATTTATTTTAATTATATAACGAGCCTGAAATGGCGTGGTAGTTTGAAAATTCAATTTCGAATTTCAAATGAATATACAGAATTTATACAGAATTCGTTTTAAGTCGGAATTGGACGAAACAAGAAATATTCGAATCTGTTTAATCATATCTTTCTAACGAATGTAAGGAACTGAGATTTCACTTTAGAAGTTGAATGATATGCCCAGATTAAAATTCAGAAAAGTTGTTGTGGAATTTTTATATATATAAAGGCCTTGAAAATAGCCATTTTGCAAACGACCTCAGATTTCGACGAAACCACTTTTGTTGGATCTGCGATGTCAAATTATTGCTAGGTTTCAAAATTCATAATTTTCTGAATCAATATGTGAGAGTGGAAAAGGAAAACGTGTTTTGACAGTTCTAGTTGATTTTAATCGACTGGAAAATGACCATTTTTCAAACGGTCTCAGAATGTGACGAAATTAGTTTTGTTAGGACCACATCGTCAATACGAAGCTAGAATATATTTTTCTGGGATTTTTTGGGTTAGTATGTGGCCCCGGTAATTTGAAATGTACGTTCAAAATTTAATATAATGATTTAAATGTTAGTTTAAATGGAAACTGATCGAAACGATGGAATTGGCTTACGGGTCATATCCCATTGCGTTCGAAGTGGGGGTAATTAGCTATGGACGATAGTCGGTGGGTTCGATTTGGGGTTCAAACGAAAAGGGTACTTTTCATGGGAAAAAATATTATTAAATAAATAAATAAAAACAAAGTCAACCCCCTCCTTTATTATCTCTCCCCTTCCCCGTCATCAGTTCAAAATCGAATAAAAAAAAGGGAAAACAACCCACGAAGACAACGAAACAGCTCCTCCCCGTTGCCGCACCACCACCGCGGTCTCCCCCTCCCTTGGCGCCGCCTAGACCGACACCTCCACCATCGATTCGCCCCTCCTCGTCGACGAAGCGCCCTTCTTCAATCCGAACCCAACCCCCTCAAATCGTTAAAAACCGCCGCACCACCACAGATGGCCTGCCGTAGCCCGCTCCCGCCACCAAGACCCCGGCGCCGCCATTTTCCACCCCTTCCTCCGATTCAATCAGTAAATTCCCCCTTTGCGTTGTAAGTTTCTTTTTATCTTACTTTCTTTATTTATTTAATAAATTCAGTTTTATTTATAGTAGTTTTTATATAAAAAAATTTATTTTGAATCAGTTTTTATATAGTAAAGGTTTTGATTTTTATATAGTAAAAGTTTTGATTTTTATATAGTTAGAGTTTTGATTATAGAAAAGAAATTGATTTTGATTGTTACGACCTCAAAGCCCCGTACGACGGTGTTAAGGGTAATCTTTGGAATATAACACATAAAAAGATAATAGCTGAACAGAAATAAATAAATACACCAGATAATGAACAAATAATACACTGGTTAAACGAAATCATCAGAGTTACACAGTATACAGGATCATACTTAGTACAAATACTGTTCAGCTATACATAAATGTCTACAGCAGAAAACAAACATAATATGTACAATAGGAGCTGAACAGCATAAAAAGAGATAAATGATAGAATCCATCTTCAGCTCCAGCTATCCAGAAAAAGCCTGCTAAAAACCTGAACACAAGGCTGCCCATGTAGAAAAAGGGGCACCTGAGTTTGCAAATGAAACAAACTACGAGTCAGTCATGGGACTGGTATGAGAAATCTACTTAACACATTATATAATTTGGCTAATCACAGGACCACGCCACTTTTGCGAAACGGGTTTTCTCCATTGGATTGCCAGTGCTTTAAAACAAATAATTCTTTTAAACATCGCAATGCTTTTTATAAAAATGAAGCCATTATAAGACTCAGTTCCCATCACACAATGCAACGCAAACCGGAGGATAGAGTTTTTACCTTATAATGGCCAAAATATGCTGGATACGAATAAAACAAAGGCTTTTGATATTATAACTAGTGTTTATATGTTTCAAAAACAATTTCGAATCATAAGTATCAATCATAGACGGCATTAATGCCCCTTACCACTATGTCGCCATATATATATATACACAATCGAAACCGCACGGTGTCATATTTGGAAATTGGATTTCCATCATAAACCAAGGCAAAAGATAGTCCTTACCGACTTCGAGACTGTCTATTCCGAGTCCTAGGATCAGAACGCATCGACCCTTGGATCGTCAGGGCCGGTCCACCGATGTGGATTAAAATACCTGAACACTACGTTTCCCCGCCCTTTGGGGCGTAAATGAGCCAACGAGTGACTCCATCGATCCCGGATCGACAGATATAACCGAGGCGCCTCGCAACAGCAACAACCACATAGGTGAAAATAATATAAATGTCAGCCAGTTCGAGCACTGACACCACCTCTAGCTAGAAGGAAACACATGCCTTCCCTGATGTCCTCTCCCGTTTCTGGTTCATACCGGGGTGTGAGGCTCGCGAATTCACGTTATACACAAAGCTACACCACACAGGCGGTGCTTTGATCATCAACCACAAGACTTTGCTTTTCAACAGAAGCCCTGATCACTTCATCTTAGCATGCCACACAGGCAATTCGCACCATGCATCTGATGGCTATCAATCACATAGAATGAGTTCCAATGTCAGACACACATTCCAATTTCAAGTCCGTTCTAGGTCTGAACGAAACCGGAGGCACTATATACCTTGCATACCCATCGATCTCCACGTACGTCTGGACGATCACCACTTATTATCCATATTTCGGGATGCCCCCCAATCAGGACATCAGTTACCGTCCAAACAAGGTGAAGATCTCCGGTCTTCGACCACTGTCTTCATCTTCGATTTCTTATCGTCGATTCAGTTATTTAGAATGGGATAAACCCGGCCTTTCTGAGCAACTCGCGTATATAATTAACAAGTGCTACACAAACACGACATACGCCTTATTCCAATTCATTAGTCACTAACTGTAAATCATTTAGAGAACGATTTCCCAAATATTAACCTCGAAGGCCGAAACCAACATCAGATCAAAATCCAGGAAACCATTCGACTAAGCTAACCTTCAGTTAGTTTCTAAATTTCAAATTCCATATCGTTTATAATATTTTATAACGATTTATCGCTATTTTTATTTAATTAAAAATAGCCAATTTATTCAAACGACGCTTCAGGCCATAACGCGGTCGTGGCGCTGTTTTTCTTCAGATTTGATTTACACATATCTGAATATCTAACCATTGGATCATCACAAAATTTATATCATTAGAAAGACCTTTTCAAAATGAATCCAACGGTTCCAGTTTTGGGAAAATCCGACGGTCGGATCTCCCAGTACAGTCATTTGAAGTTTCAATTTCAAAATACGAACTGCAGCGTCGTTATTCGATTTAATTTAATTATATTTATATATATATAAATATAATCGATTCTGCCGGTGTTTTTCTTTAGATTTGAATTAAACATTCCAGACAATCTAACCGTTGGAACTTTACAAAGTTGGTGTCATTGGAAAGATATTTCCAGAGCGAACCCAACAGTTTCGGTTTCGGGAAAATCCGATGGTAGGATCTCCCGCACTAATCGTATGAAATCATGGTTTCAAAACATGAACTGCAGCTTCGTTATTCGATTTATTTTAATTATATTTATTTATATATATATATAATCTAATCTTCGATTTCAAAACCATTTCTTTTCATAACTTTGATAAAAATGATATTCTTATCCAACCGACATTTATTTCAACACTTCACTATTTTTAACAATTCATGTATATGATAAAATTGTGATTTTTATTGTAAAACAATTTCTTTCAAAACACGACTATTTTATATAGTTTATATAGATCATAAAAATATGATTTTTATTATAAAACAATTTATTTCAAAACACGAATACCATTCAACACATGAATTTCTATTCAACGAAGGAATTTTTATTCAACACATGAAGGTTTTGTATAGTTTATATATATTAAAATAAAATTTTGATTTTTATTGTTAAAACGATTTATTTAAAACACGAATACCATTCAACACATGAATATGATTCAACGAATGAATTTCTATTCAAAACATGAAGGTTTTCTATAGTTTATATATACACAATAAAAAGGTGATTTTTATATTTAAAACAATTTATTTCAAAACACGACTATTTTATATAGTTGATATGGATGATAAAAATATGATGTTTATTTTAAAACAATTTATTTCAAAAAATTTCTATTCAACACACGAATATAGTTTCAACACATGAAAATAATTCTAACTCATGAATATTATTCAAAATTTCAGCAGCATAACGGCAGGGTAGTTAAAACCGAGGCCATCCCTAGTACGGCTCCTCGCTCTACCTTAATGCCTCGCATCTTTTGACAATCGGGATTTCACGCATCTTGTTCGCACGCAGGCGGCATGTATATTTTTTTCATTTCCACAAACTAATCCTATGTGGTTTCAACCAAATAATTCTCAACCACAAACGGGTATTTTTCATCCATAATCAATCAATTTCAACCACAAACAATTCCAATCAACCATTCGTAATCAACCAATTTTCACACCAATCACAACCAATGGTCATATCTCCCTCATACGACTCCGATTTTCGAAAACTCGGACTCATTTCCAAGCAGAATTTCGAGAAGAATGCAATGGTGCAACCTGTTTCTCATGGTTTGTGGATGAGAGACGTATATATATATAAAAGTATTTCACTTCTATTTCAACACATATAATTTTTACAACGCATATATAACTTATACATCGAACGTACAACGCTTATACATGAGGTGTACAACGCTTATATAACTCATACATCGACTATATAATTTATACATCGTCGTTTTCCATATCATTTATAATTTAGAATTCTCACATTGGGTTCCACTCCACCAAAAATAGCAGAAGTCTCAGAAAAACATGCGGTCTCTTCTAGAATGTAGAAGACGTCCATACGAGTCCACTATCTCTTGTTTCACTGAATTTCGTCAACAAACGAAAAAAAATGATTTTTACAATGAAATCAAAAACCGTAGCGATTTAAAGTGCTATAATATAGTTTATTTTAAAATAGTCGTTCCTTAGCTGATTTGTTCAAAACTAGGTTTGGATTTTTCTTCGAATCCGTGTAGCTATTCGTCGATCAGCCTTTGCAGCGCCGAAGGGGGAGGAGCGGCACACCTGCGCCTAGAGGGGGGAGGCGTTCGATCGCATGTGGCGTTCATGGCGGCGGTTAGAAGCTCTAGACTTTCGAGCTCGATTTCTCCCTGTATCCTCGACGAAAAAATACAAACTATATATGGATTTGAAGATCGTTGATAGCCCAACAAAAATCTCCAAAGGAGCATGGTGTTTTATTGCATGTAGGAGGAGGAATCGGAGGGGGAAGGTTTGAAGAACGTTCGCCGTCGATCGGGGGGTTTCGGAGGAAAAACGGGGAGAGAGAAATCTGAGGTGGACCAATAGGATTTTTTATATCTATAAATTTTTAAAAATCCAAAAATAATCCTTATCTCATACGAACTCCAATCCAAACCCAACGACTGTTGTCCCTAGCTAAATACCCCCATTCTAAACACAATGGGTTATGTTTCGTAGGCCCATTCGACTGTTTTAGTCAGTTTCTGTTCCAATTAAAATATAAAACATTCAATATTCGATTTGAACGTACATTTCAATTTGCCGGGGCCACATACTGATTCTAAAAATTCCCGAAAAATAATTCTAGCTATGTTTTGACAATACATCCCCAACAAAACTAGTTTCGTCGAATTTTGAGACCGTTTGAAAAATAGCCCATTTCTAGTCGATCCAATTTAACTATAATTGACCAAAACACGTTTTCCTTTGCCACGCTCACATATTAACTTCAAAAATTGTGAAATTTGAAACCTAGCAATAATTTGACATCCCGGATCCAACAAAAGTGGTTTCGTCGAATTCTGAGGTCGTTTGCAAAATGCTCATTTTCTGGTCGATCCGATTTAATAGAAATCGACAAAACACATTTTCCTTTGCCACGCTCACATACTAGCTTCAAAAATTATGAAATTTTAAACCTAGAAATAATTTGACAACCCGGATCCAACAAAAGTGGTTTCGTCGAATTCCGAGGTCGTTTGCAAAATGGCCCTTTTCATGGGCTATATAAATTCTATAGCGACCTTTCTGAAAATTCATTTGGCCATAACGTTTGTTTCCCACTGTGAAACTTCGATTTTTCAGATTCGTTAGATAGGTATTCACTAACAGATTTAAATATTTTTGGTTTCACTCAAATCCGTTTTGTTTTGCATCTGGTACAGTCAGTCAAAGTTTGAATTCAAATTTTGAAACTACCGCGTCATTTCAGGCCTTGTTTATAATTAGAAATAATTATGTTTATTTTCTAACGTCGATTCAAACTCACTTTACATCATTATTATTTAAAATATTTATTTTAAATATTTAAATTCACCAAATTATAGCCAATTTAAAATTTTCAAACTAGTTCAGATTTTCCTGGTCGTTACATTGATTATAGAAAAATAATTGATTTTTAAAATAAAAAGATAGGATTTTTAGCGCTATGAAGGTTTGATTTTTTTAATACGAGTGTCGCTATAAAAATTTGATTTTTATAAATATAGCGAATTGATAAAAATGTGATTTTTATCCATAATGTTGAAATAAAAATTTGATTTTTATATTATAGAAAGAATAAAAGTATGATTTTTATATTATAGAGATTGTAAAAATATAATTTTTATATAGTAGAGAAAATAAAAATATGATTTTTATATAAGGAGTGGGTTATAAATATGATCTTTATTATACGAACACCGGTATAAAAACAGAATTTTTATCTGTATGGTAAAAGTATAAAAATGTGAATTTTGTATACATAGCAATAATATAAAAATGTGATTTTTATATATGTAGCAGCTACAGGCAATGTAATTGACAAAAAGCGAGCACGACGAAGATTTCTACCTAAGAAGAGTCGTGGTGTTTAGTTTAGCTAGTTGGTGAGAACTCCTCACTTTTGTTTTTAATTTCTAGTTGAAATATATACTAAGATGCAGACGGTGCTTTGTAGCACTCGACACCCGTCGTCCACAGACCATGGACGACTTGTTTGTTTGGTTGCTATGTTGTGAAATTTGATTGTGTGATATGGAATGAAATAAATTATTTTATAGTGGAAAATATTTTATAGTTAAAAATATAATTTTAAAGTGTATATAAAATAAATATTTATAAACAAATCGAACGATTTGTTTATATACACTGATTTGACTTATATTGATTGGGACAATAAATTTTACACATCGCCCAACTACACAAATAAAATCTGTGTGTGTTGATTTGAAACCCCACACGGGTATTGGGATGATATTTGATGTACACTAATCCCGATTGTCTAGTTGTATGTCAATCGATGGAATGACAGACTGTGTAAGCGTTAATTAGTTATATTTAATGCTTAGGCAGTTGTGTGGTGCACTCTGGATGATGGTTGATTATTTATCATTGCTATTATATACATGTATTGTATCGAAATCAATATAATAAACGTTATATGGTAATTGATTGGGCCTCATTCCAATATAGAAAATAAATTCATGTGTTGAATTGAAAATAAATTCATGTGTTGAATTGAAAATAAATTCATGTGTTGAATAGAAAATAAATTCATGTGTTGAATTGAAAATAAATTCATGTGTTGAATAGAAAATAAATTCATGTGTTGAACTGAAAATAAATTCATGTGTTGAATTGGAAATAAATTCATGTCTTGAATAGAAAATAAATTCATGTGTTGAATATAGTAAATATTCATTTGTTGAATACAATAATGAAGTTATTGAAATATATAAAAGCCGTGTTGATTAGATTGACGCCATTTTGACGTGAACGATATTTATATCGATTATATTCATTTTTATAATAAGTATAGAAAAGAAAGTGATTTCAAAATTTAACGGATTGAAAATATTATCATTTATAAATCGATGATGTGGAATATTCAATTTTGATTCGAAATTGAATATGAAGTTGAAATCGTTTCGAAAATGAATTTAAAACGATTTATAAAATACGTTTTAAAAGGAAATCGACGATATAATATATATATATATATATATATATATATATATATATAATGGCCTGAATAGAACGCGTCGCGCCGCAGCAGTTCGCGAATTTCGACCATTGACTTCGAATGGATATTACGGGAGATCCAACCGTCGGATTCTCCTAAAACCGGAACCCTTAGGTTCGTACCGAAAAGAGCTTTCCAAGAATATTAGAAATTTGAAATCTAACGGTTGGATTTGGAATTATGTCCAAATCAAATTTGGAGAAGGTCGTTGTAAGTGCAGTTCGATGGCCATGATGGAAATCGATTGTAAGGGCCTTGATAAAATTATTAAAAATAGTAATAATTTTTGTAAAATCATAAGAAATGATTGGTGAAGGATTGGGGTGAAAAACTCCATATTTGAAAAGGTAAAAATAGATTTTTATCGAGTTTTAAACTAGAATAATAATTTATTTATTTTTAAATAAATAAATTGGATTTGAAAGGGGTTTTAAAAGTAACTAGGAATTTCAATAATGGAATAGGAATGGATTTGAGTCGAAATTGTCTTCGGAATATTTCGATGTTGGATTTCGTGATGATACAGATATTGTTATGGGAATTTGAAAGATATATTAATATCGTTATTTCCAATACGATATTTGTTGGTCGTAGAATTTGATATTGAATATAAGCCGATATATTTTCTATACAGAGCCTTGTATTTAATATCAAAGTGATTTGGGTTTGTCGTGAATGGTGTCTTCATTAATACTTTTCTTAAACCCAGTTGAGAAAAAGATTAAATCTTTTTATTTAGATTTAATGAAGTGTACCAATTAAATAATATTTAATTGGAATTGAATTGAAATGATTTTTGGGTTTATCGTGAATGGTGTTTTAAATAGCACTTGTTCTTTAACCCGATAATTAATGGAATGTGATTTTGGGTTGTCGTGAACGGTATCCTCAATAATACTGTTCTTAGACCCAACGGAGTTAAGAAAATCAGAAACTAACTAGAGATTAGTTAAGAAGAATGGTTTCCTAGGTATTGATCTGATGTTGGTTTCGAACTTCGGGGTTAATACTTAGGAAATTGCTCACTTGCTAATTTACGGTTAGGGACTGATTGAAATGTGATGTGATTATCGGGTTTATCGCGAACCGTGTTATAAATGACATCGGTTCTTTTACCCAGTTAAAGATTAAAACTAAGTGGAGTTTTAATGAATCTTTAATTAGATTGAAAAGATCGAAAATGGAGTATCACCAGTTTTGCTCCAGGCGATAGTTAAATCTTTAATTAGATTTGAACGTGAAATGGTAATTGAATTTACCGATAACACCATGGTGTCAGACATGAAGTATGACCAGTTTTACTTCATGGGATGAATAGGATGGGATTGGCAAATAAAATAAATGATTACTTCGGTGTGGTTCGCTAATCCCGATTAGTTGAATTGATATTCAAAGAAGATTAAAGAATAAATTTAAAAGAATTTATCTTTGATAAAATTATTGGGAACCTTTCCCTAAGAATGTGAAATTTAGAAACTAACTGTAGGTTAGCTAAGTTGAATGGTTTCTTGGATATTGATCTGATGTTGGTTTCGGCCTTCGGGGTTAATATTTGGGGAATTATTCTCTTGCTAATTTACAGTTAGTGACTGATGAATTGGAATGAGGCATATGTTGTGTTTGTGTAAACTTGTTTATTACATACGCGAGTTATTCAGAAAGACCGAGTTTATCCCATTCTGAATAACTGATATGACGATAAGTCGAAGATGAAGACGATGGTTGAAGACCAGAGGTCTTCACGTCGTTTGGCTAATTACTGATGATATTGATTGGGTTGTACACCCAAGAAGAGGGAAGCAGTTGGTGATCGTCCAGACGTACTTGGAGATCAATGGATATGCGAGGAACAAGGTGCCTTCGGTTTCGTTTAGACCGAGAACGGACTTGTAAATGGACTGTGTGTCTGACATTGGATATCATTCTGTGTGATTGATGGATATCAGTTGCATGGAGTGGTTTGCCTGTATGGCATGCTAAGATGCAAATGATCAAGGCTTCTTTTGCAAAGTAGAGTCTTGGTTGATGATCAAAGCATGGCTTATGTGGCATAGCTTTGGGTAGCGTTGATTCGGGAGCCTCACACCCCGGTTGTGAACCAGAAACGGGAGAGGACATCAGGGAGGACATGCGTTTCTTTCTAGTTAGAAGTGGCATCAGTGGTTTTACATTCCCTGACGAGTTTGACTTATGTGGTTGTTGGTTTGCGAGGCGCCTCGGATATATCGGTGACTATGTGAAGCCGATGGAGTCATTCGTTGGCTCATTTACGTCCCATAGGGCGGGGGGACATACTATTCAGGCACTATAATCCACTCCGTGTGGACCGGCCCTGACGATCCATGGTGCAGTTGTGGCTGCTGTTCCTGAGGCTCGGGCTAGAGAGTCTCGAATTAGCATAGGACGATCCCTTTGCCTTGGTTCACAGACGGAAACCTAATTCCCAATACGTGACAATTGCGGTTTTGATTTTAGAGCCTAGTATTGTGACATAGTGGGATGGGGCTCTTATGCCGCCTGGGATTGATATTTATGATTGTATATAAAATTAGAAACTAATTGGAAACGAGCTAGGATGGGTGGTTTCCTGGGTATTAGTCTGATGTTGGTTTCGGCCTTTGGGGTTAATACTTAGGGAATCATTCTCTTACTAATTTATGGTTGGAGTCTGATCAAGAATCAAATGATGAATGTAACGTCCCGCATTTTTGTCGGTTTGTATTTGAATATTTAAAACCAGTTTAAATATTGAATTCTGAATATAAGTGGATTTATATTTTAATTAAAACGAAGTTGAACGTATATAAATATATATTAATTATAATCGAGCTCATAATAACGCTGCAGTTCGTAAATTAACGTTCTGAACTTCAACTTAGTGTACAGGACCCGTTATCAGTCGAATTTCTGCGAAATAAGAAACGTTGGAATTTGTTTAACGATGTCTTTCTAATTGTAACGAAAAATCAGGATTCCGGATTATATATTGCAAGATATGTCCAAATCAAATATTCAGAAAGTCGTTATGAAATCATATATCGACCGTAATGGTTTATTTGAAATAACTAGATATCGGATTCAAATCTGGACAAGGTTCTTTTGAGGCGCAGCGATAATTTAATTTTTATAATTTTACTGTAATTTTTAATTAATTAAATACGCAACTTTTTATTTGGAGTATTGTGCACTCTGTATCGATATTTCGGGGTTTCACAGAATGAGGTAATCTACCGATATTATTACATTTTTGGGATCGTGACACCTCGTTAAGCACGACTGTACTCTTACCTCTGTCCGTACGTAAGTATAATTTCAGAAACTAAAATAAAAAATATATTGTCAATCTAACCATAAACAACAAGGAAACAAACTCAATGGTTTGAATATTGTTTTGCTCATTTCTATCATAATAAAATACAAAAGATAATATACCCTAACCCTTAAGCAACGGCTGTACCTACCCCAATATTTCTGCCTATTATTATAGCGTAATGTGGCCATGGCAGGAATTTGTCAACACCTATCTCCTTTTAGCCTATCTAATCGCTCAAATCCTAGGGAAGCTTAATATCTAAGGAGTAGCAGACCATATCCTTTCTAATCACATTTATTGAACCATAGTTGAGCAGTTACCCTAGTCTAGCAGAGACCATACTCTAGCGTACACCTTATTCCTTGCACATTAATGATTTAAAACACTATAAATATATCGCCAAATTTGCTGCTCTCATCACTTTCATCTTTACTATCCAAATCAGTGCTTCGTTCTCCCCATTCTTAACTCAGCAATCATCAGCTTCATCATACAGATCTTCAGTAAAGTATGAAATAAACAACTCCATCATTTCCTTGTATACACTTTCGAACCAGCGAATCCATATATACAACCGACGGCCACCCTTCTCTTCCTTTAAACCTCATCTAATCTCCGCACATCATACAAAAAATACACGAGTAGCTTTTGGTACACAGTTTTTGTTCTTGTTTTGGTTTACGGAAAGAATCCAATGCGAGCTTAAACAAAACTCTTCTTTAAACAAATTAGCTCGTACTATTTCTCTCCTCACGTTTATATACTTTCTTTTTTTCAAGAACTATGTTCACTTCGCTGGAGAGATTTTGGCGCATGCTATGGTTAAATTATTCATGAAGTGGTGTATGGTGAGGTACTGACTGTTGGGTGTAACCGGGTTTAAATGAACGGGATGAATGGAAAGGGGTTTCCACGCACAGACTGTTGGAGGTAACTGAAGTAATGGAGATGGGTGGCACGTGAAGAGTGGTGGGAGCCGATCATTAAATAGGGATGAGATGGAGTTTAACGGTTCGTATATGGAAAGAAATGCGGGAGCTTGGAGCCATGAATGCATGAAAAAGAGCGGTTGTGTTTTGGCATCTAGTGGATGGACAAGAGGATACAATGTGGGTGCGATGCAGCATACAATATGAAGAATGAATGGAGAAGAGGGTGTAAACATGCAAATGACGTTCAAATATGGGAATATTGGACTTGCGTTAAAAGGAAGCTGAGGTGCTGTAAAACTAAAGATGGTCAATGGGTGCATGTAGTGTATGGTAAGTGTGGTGCTTTTGTTTCAGCAAAGGAAGGAGAGAAGAGTTCATTGTTTGTGGGTGTCGGGTTTCATTGAGAAATGGGAACAGTGCCATGCGTGATTTGGTAACTGGTATGCGAGGAAGAGGGTTCGATCTCTTAGCAAAAAGCATGGTGTTGCATTACTCAAATTCCCATGGCCTACTGCCACGCTAAGGTTTTAGCTTGATGCGAACTGGATGGGCGCAGGATTTGAGGCTCTGCATGTTGAAGTCGGCAGTTGAAATCTGGAGCATGGTGAGGTATTTATGTAGATGGGTGAGCAGCATGTTGGAACACAGTAGTGTTATAGGCAGAAAGAAAATAAAAGGTTTAAGTGTTTACAACTAAAGCAAGACCGTAAGTTTGAAGAGGTTTCATACGTAAGGTCTATCAAGATGGAGCAACAACAGCTTAGTGGGTTCTGTTCACACCAGAAACAAGAAGTTGGAGGCCTTGCGGTGAACAGTGCAGACGGGGTCGAGATTGCGTTCAAACATCGGCATGGTGTAATATACGAGTGATGAATGTGAAAACATAGTTGGGTAGTAGTATGTTGACGTGCAAAGGATGCGAGTGTAGTGTGTCAACCGACGGAATTGAAGAAAGGAGACGTACATTGAATTCTTGCGGTGTGTTTGAAGGGAAAGTGGAAGTTCAAAAATAGTATTACTGGAGCGGTTTGAAGAATGAAGATGCGTAGATAGAGAAGGCTACGCAAGGTGTTGATCGATGGTGTACTCCGTCGGTCAAACTGTAATAAAAAAAGAGCGAAGCACAGTAGCGGTTAATTCAAGCGATGGGCTAACGTGAAACAAGGGGGCTCGTTGGAATCATATGAACGCAGACTACATACTGAAGATGATCCGCAGCAGTCTAGAGCTCGTTAGGAATTATAACAGAACTGAACGCCTGGTTTAATTGACCGACGCAAATTGTTATTTAACGGTTAATGTGCAAAGGTGAGTAAATTCACTCACTCTGATCTATTTTAAAATATTATAATTTTATTTAAATATTTGGTTGAATGCTGTGTGATGGTCGGTTAGGTAAATTACAGTAAATTTGGTTGAATGAGATATATCATTGCATACGTATACACCATTGGTTAGAGACCGATTCCCTCGATTAAAATATTTAGTGTTAATTATGGTGACTAACATCTTTGGATGCAGGAAATCGGTTGGAGGAATCCGACCGGATTCCTCGATATTTATATGTACTGTTGTATTGTATATGCACTGTTCGAACCCAAATGACAGTAAAACCCTATGTGAATATTGATGTTGAATGGAAATTCAACATTTGTTTTGATTAAATAAATATACGATATCGATTAAGAAAGTGACAATAGTCTACCATAAACCCATCGTTTGTTAAGGAGTTGGTTGGACGTAAGGCAAATCAACGAAGATAATTATATTTTTATAATTAAAGTGAAGTTTAAATTTATAATAGAAGTTCTATTATAAACTAGTATTTTAGAGTTCGTTTTTATAAAGTAAAATAAAATGATCTGTTGACATTTAAATAAGTTTATAAAGAAGAAATTATCCTACGATTAAATATTTGGATAATTATTTTAAGACAAACAATTTAGAAATATTATTAGATAAAATATATCAATCTAATGGTAAGAAGTAATTAAAATCGGTTAAAGAATTTACTGGTGGAATGAAGTTGATTTAAATCAACTGTTTAATTGAAAATGATTATTAGATTAGCTGGGTCCTTGTAAAGAAGTTATAAATAGAACGGTGGAATGAAGTTAAAGCAAAGAGTTAATATTTAAAATAAATAATAATAAACAACGAAGATGTCAAAGTATGAATATGGTGTTATAAAACCGTATTCCAAATAAAACAAAGAAATACGATTTGATGAATATTATAAGTAAAAAGGGATTAGAGTACAGACTTATATCTGTTCTAAGGTAAGAACGTTGTCGATCAAGGTCTGAGAGTAAATAGAATACCCCAACTTGAACGGCTTCACTATTATCGAGGAACGATATCAGTTTGTGACGAAAGAGATGTCAAGATTAGTATAAAGGGAATATGGCAGCGTATTTCCAATCTTAGAATTATAGCGATAAAATAACGCTGTTGACTAGGTTTAAGCGTGACTGTTATGTCAAGATTAGTTATAACGAAGAATATTACAGCGTATGATAAGTTTGAACTATAACGATAAAATAACGTTGTTGATAAGGTAAGTGTGACTATAATGTTGAGATTAGTTATAAAGAGAATATTACAGTGTATTGCAAGTTTTTACTACAGCGATAAATTAACACTGTTAACCAAACTTAAGCGTGATTTATATATATAGCAGCACTTCCTAGGAAATGAAACAGTTTGATCTGAAATCCACTTATTCTAAAAGTAATAGGTAACGGTGTTTGTCCAAAGGAAATATAAGAATAAGTTTAGAAAGAGAATTTGGAGAACCGTGTTAGAAAACGATGATAACATTCCGATGTTCAGAATGTGATTAGAATTAAACCATTAGTATTTGGAACTAGGATGCGACGATGTCGAATGTATTAAAAATAAATTATTTTTAGGAATATTGATCCTGATAGGATAGTTAATATTTAGTTTTAAACCAACAAATTATAATAGCATATGTAATCAATATGTAGTTATAAGCTTGATATTGGTTTAACAATGAGTTGACATCGAAACAGAGTTTATAAAGCGAAATGGGAATATAAATCAGGAAACAGATTTTCGTAAACAAGATAATGGTATTTATTAATTGAGTAATAAGTTATTTGATAAAGATGCTCAGATTTATATAATAGAAATGATATTCACATTTTAAAGTGAATAATGTTTTAAAGTGAACGCTTGGCAGATTAAAATGTTTAAAATAAAATTGGTAATATTTTCCAATGAAGTTAGGATATATTATCTAAGTGTAGAAAATAAATAACGTGAAAAGAATGGAAATGTTTCGAATGTTAATAACGTATATTTCCTGGAACAATGAAAGAATAAGAGTTTATAATAACTGGAAATGTTTTCCAAGAAGTGTAAAAAGGGCAAAACGGTATTTGAGAAATATCTGGTAAGAAATGGGAATTCGAATAATAAAGTCGAATGTTAAATTATAAAGTACCCGTGATGGTGTGGTGTTAGTTGTATATTTGAATGAATGTTGTTTTTACTTCGATAGTTAAATAACCGACTATCAAAGTGTTTTGACCATCGTTGTCAATACAGAGAGACCGGTAGGATTATTATCCGGAAACCACTCCGTATAGGCATAAGCGCTGCGAATTATATTATGCTGAAGACAATTGAAGACGGAGTTAAATGCAAGGGTCATCCAGTTCTAGAATGGTGTTTTGTTTTTCCAGTCCAAGGACAACTTGTATGGACGAGTGTCTGACAGAGTATTTCCAACAGTCACATCGTTGATTTTTACGAATATACCGAGTCGGTGGGGAGAAGGTAACTTCTCTTTATTCTACACCCGGTGTGCATTTGTGTAAACAATATGTGATTACGGATTTAACGATGTGGCATTCAAAGTGAATGGTGATCAGATGTTCTGATGATAGACGTAGCCACTAGCCTCACAACCAGGAAGCCACAAAAATTGGGCTAGGCAGCATGACTAGTTGGGTCATCCCCAAGCAGGGTGTATTGTCACCGATCTAGAGAAAATTCATATTTATACTTCTTTTCGATTCTGTATCTTCGAATGACGGTTGGATGGCCTACAACCGTGGTGGCAATATATTCGCGACACTCAAGCTAAATGAGTGAGCGGTCATGTGTGGCCGGGTTGCAAGACATTCTTGTTGAACCCTGAGTGTATCCCCTCTAGAGTACAATATTTAGAAGGTGCTCCCATACCTTGTCTGTTGGAATCCTTTCTCCAATAAGCGCTTTGCAGTTTTTGATTTTATACTATATATATGTGGAACGTGAGATGCAAGCGTTCTGCTACTTGATTAATTAATTGAGTAGACATTATTATTATATCACTGGGGTTTGTTATCAAAGTATTTTGGATTATAGTAAGGTAAAAACCATCCATGTTTATGTGTGGGCTGGTCATACTATTATCTTCTTGTTTGAAAAGGATTTTCAAAGTTAAACAGTATGGTTGGAATTTACTCACACCAGTCCCATGACTGACCCAGAGTTTATTTTGTTTGTTTTCCCTAAACTCTTGGGTGCCCAAATTTGTACGGGCAGTCAAGTGTTTCAGGCTTTTACAGATACACTTAGAGGAGCTCGAAGCAGACGGCTTCACCATTAGTATTTAGAGATTATTTCTGCTGTGATATGATGTATTGTGCTCTGATATATGGTATGTATATACAATACAGTTTTGTAACTCAAAGTTATGTTATATTATACATTTTATTATTCCGCTGTGAGTTTCGTGTTTACTCTGATTCTGTTCAGTTAATTTTTATTCTTCTTCTATTCTATTAGTTCTAACTTTTCTATCTCATCCTCTAAATTCTTTCTATTAATGATCTTAATATTCGTGCACTTTGAGTGAATGTGTAAGATATTAGTCAGCTCAAATTGGTATGGATTTTCTGGCCATTACAATTGGTATCAGAGCTGAAGGTTAAGTGATTACCTTGGCTCTGTGGCGTAACTCAATAGAGATTGAGTTAGTAATACTCTAGATTGAGTTTGAGCGTATATATATGAGCGCGTATTTGTAATTAATATAAAAACCATTTTATATTGTGTTGACTGGTCAGTCGAGTGGTTTATGAATTCTAGTCGAAACAGTAATGCAAACTGCATCGATAGGTGTTTCTAAACTCTTGAATAGAGTAATTCGACACAGTATGTTTTTAAAGAGGGTAAATAAAATAATTTTACCCAAAGATATATTTTGATATAAAAAGAAATATATATTCTTGAGATTAGTATAATATATTGGATGTGTGATCATTATTATGATCAAATAAGATTTATAATTGCGTTGGTTACATAAATAACCAATCGAAATATTATATAAGTATAATATGCAATATCAGATGAACTGAGTTTGAATTTAAAACTAAAACTGAAATAAAACTTTAGGAACTTGGAAAAGATGTTTTAAATAAATTCTGGATTAAATATAAGGAAATTTTAAGATCCTGGGTGAATTTAGAAATGTTTTCTAAACGTTGTGAAGTATATTTTGTAGTGATTTCAAAATGAAAGTGTTTGAAAATAAGTTTTGGAAGTAATATAGTACTAAACTCACTTCGATCGCTGGAAAATAATTCCGATGATGAAGCACACCATTATCGGTGTTCATTTTCGAGTTTCTAAGTGGCGGATTACTACAAAAAAAATTGTTTTGAATTATTGTGAGGAAACAAATTGTAAGAAATTCAAATGTTTTGAATAATAGATGATTTCAAATTTAAATTGAAATAAATCCCAGGAATTTGAATTCTGAAATAAAAATTTAACTGATGAAGTTAAAAAATTTGAAAGGGTAAAAGTGGATGAATAAATATGAAATTTAACTTAAAACTAAGTTAAACAGAATTGAAGCCAATTAAGTGGAAAATCGTATCGGAATAGAATTTAAAATTGGTTTGGGTTAGAGATAATACGGAATGAAATTGAATTGATGGATCAAGAGTTGGAAATTGAGTTTGGAATAGAAGTTTAAATGGAGTTTGGGTTGGTTATAAGTGGATGATTTGGTTCGAGGAAAATTTGATTGGAAATCGATTGGAAATGAAATTGTTTATGCTGAAGAGATAGCAAATGGAAGAGATAGAGTTGGTTACCTGACCAAAAAGGTACATGTTTATATTATATACGAGTATGAGATTTTTATGAGTCGGTTTGGGCAAGCTATTTGGCTATTTGTTTTTCTTTTGGATTGGAAAAAGCCCAGAGAGGCAAGTTGTAGTAATACCGAATAAGCCGTGCAGAGGAGATACTGACAAAATTCTCCGAAAATTGAAGCTGTTAGGAAATTTTCAGAATTTATGAAAGTATGTGTTATTAAGAAGAAATTAATATTTTAACTAGAATTAATCAGTTCAATTGAAACTGAAATTATGAAATAAACCAAAAAGATTTTTTAACTTGTTTATAACAGAGATTATAGCATTTCCCCATCTTAGCAATTTCGAGGACGAAATTATTTTAAGGGGGAAGGACTGTAACGTCCCGCATTTTTGTCGGTTTGTATTTGAATATTTAAAACCAGTTTAAATATTGAATTCTGAATATAAGTGTATTTATATTTTAATTAAAATGAAGTTGAACGTATATAAATATATATTAATTATAATCGAGCTCATAACGACGCTGCAGTTCGTAAATTAACGTTCTGAACTTCAACTGAGTGTACAGGACCCGTTATCAGTCGAATTTCTGCGAAACAAGAAACGTTGGAATTTGTTTAACGATGCCTTTCTAATTGTAACGAAAAATCGGGATTCCAGATTATATATTGCAAGATATGTCCAAATCAAATATTCAGAAAGTCGCTATGAAATCATATATCGACCTTAATGGTTTATTTGAAATAACTAGATATCGGATTCAAATCTAGACAAGGTTCTTTTGAGGCGCAGCGATAATTTAATTTTTAGAATTTTACTGTAATTTTTAATTAATTAAATACACAACTTTTTATTTGGAGTATTGTGCACCCTGTATCGATATTTCGGGGTTTCACAAAATGAGGTACTCTACCGATATTATTACATTTTTGGGATCGTGACACCTCGTTAAGCATGACTGTACTATTACCTCTATCCGTACGTAAGTATAATTTCAGAAACTAAGATAAACAAAAATATTGTCAATCTAACCATAAACAACAAGGAAACAAACTCAACGGTTTGAATATTGTTTTGCTCATTTCCATCATAATAAAATACAAAAGATAATATACCCTAACCCTTAAGCAACGGCTGTACCTACCCTAATATTGCTACCTATTATTATAGCGTAATGTGGCCATGGCAGGAATTTGTCAACACCTATCTCCTTTTAGCCTATCTAATCGCTCAAATCCTAGGGAAGCTTAATATCTAAGGAGTAGCAGACCATATCCTTTCTAATCACATTTATTGAACCATAGTTGAGCAGTTACCCTAGTCTAGCAGAGTCCATACTCTAGCGTACACCCTATTCCTTGCACATTAAGGATTTAAAACACTATAAATATATCGCCAAATTTGCTGCTCTCATCACTTTCATCTTTACTATCCAAATCAGTGCTTTGTTCTCCCCATTCTTAACTCAGCAATCCTCCGCTTCATCATACAGATCTTCAGTAAAGCATGAAATAAACAACTCCATCATTTCCTTGTATACACTTTCGAACCAGCGAATCCATATATACAACCGACGGCCACCCTTCCTTCTCCTTTAAACCTCATCTTATCTCCACACATCATACAAAAAAATACACGAGCAGCTTTTGGTACACAGTTTTTGTTCTTGTTTTGGTTTATGGAAAGAATCCAATGCGAGCTTAAACAAAACTCTTCTTTAAACAAATTAGCTCGTACTATTTCTCTCCTCACGTTTATATACTTTCTTTTTTTCAAGAACTATGTTCACTTCGCTGGAGAGATTTTGGTGCATGCTATGGTTAAATTATTCATGAAGTGGTGTATGGTGAGGTACTGATTGTTGGGTGTAACCGGGTTTAAATGAACGGGATGAATGGAAAGGGGTTTCAACGCACAGACTGTTGGAGGTAACTGAAGTAATAGAGATGGGTGGCACGTGAAGAGTGGTGGGAGCCGATCAATAAATAGGGATGAGATGGAGTTTAAAGGTTCGGATACGGAAAGAAATGCGGGAGCTTGGAGCCATGAACGCATGAAACAGAGAGGACGTGTTTTGGCATCTAGTGGATGGACAAGAGGATACAATGTTGGTACGGTACAACATACATTATGAAGAATGAATGGAAAAGAGGGTGTAAACATGCAAATGACGTACAAATATGGGAATACTGGACTTGCGTTAAAAGGAAGCTGAGGTGCTGTAAAACTAAAGATGGTCAATGGGTGCATGTAGTGTATGGTAAGTGCAGTGCTTTTGTTTCAGCAAAGGAAGGAGAGAAGAGTTCAATGTTTGTGGGTGTCAGGTTTCATTGAGAAATGGGAAGTGTGCCATGCGTGACTTGGTAACTGGTATGCGAGGAAGAGGGTTCAATCTCTTAGCAAAATGCATGGTGTTGCATTACTCAAATTCTCATGGCCTACTGCCACGCAAAGGTCTTAGCTTGATGCGAACTGGATGGGCGCGGGATTTGAGGTCTGCATGTTGAAGTCGGCAGTTGAAATCTGGAGCATGGTGAGGTATTTATGTAGATGGGTGAGCAGCATGTCGGAACACAGTAGTGTTATGGGTAGAAAGAAAATAAAAGGTCTGAGTGTTTACAACAAAAGCAAGACCGTAAGTTTGAAGAGGTTTCGTACGTAAGGTCCATCAAGATGGAGCAACAACAACTTAGTGGGTTCTGTTCACACCGAGAAACAAGAAGTTGGAGGCCTTGCGGTGAACAGTGCAGACGAGGTCGAGATTGGGTTCAAACATCGGCATGTTGTAATATACGAGTGATGAATGTGAAAACATAGTTGGGTAGCAGTGTGTTGACGTGCAAAGGATGCGAGTGTAGTGTGTCAACTGATGGAATTGAGGAAAGGAGACGTACATTGAATTCTTGCGGTGTGTTTGAAGGGAAAGTGGAAGTTCAAAAATAGTTTTACTGGAGAGGTTTGAAGAATGAAGATGCGTAGATAGAGAAGGCTACGCAAAGTATTGATCGATGGTGTACTCCGTCGGTCAAACTGTAATAAAAAAAAGAACGAAGCACAGTAGCGGTTAGTTCAAGCGATCGACTAACGTGAAACAAAGGGGCTCGTTGGAATCATATGAACGCAGACTACATACTGAAGATGATCCGCAGCAGTCTAGAGCTCGTTAGGAATTATAACAGAACTGAACGCCTGGTTTAATCGACCGCCGCAAATCGTTATTTAACGGTTAACGCGCAAAGGTGAGTAAATTCACTCACTCTGATCTATTTTAAAATATTATAATTTTATTTTAATATTTGGTTGAATGCTGTGTGATGGTCGGTTAGGTAAATTACAGTTTATGTGGTTGAATGAGATATATCGTTGCATACGTACACACCATTGGTTAGAGGCCGATTCCCTCGATTAAAATATTTAGTGTTAATTATGGTGACTAACATCATTGGATGCAGGAAATCGGTTGGAGGAATCAGAACGGATTCCTCGATATTTATATGTACTGTTGTATTGTATATGCACTGTTTGAACCCAAATGACAGTATAACCCTATGTGAATATGGATGTTGAATGGAAATTCAACATTTGTTTTGATTAAATAAATAAACGATATCGATTAAGAAAGTGACAACAGTCTACCATAAACCCATCGTTTGTTAAGGAGTGGGTTGGCCGTAAGGCAAATCAACGAAGATAATTATAAAAATTATATTTTTATAATTAAAGTGAAGTTTAAATTTATAATAGAAGTTCTATTATAAACCAGTATTTTAGAGTTCGTTTTTATAAAGTAAAATAAAATGATTTGTTGACATTTAAATAAGTTTATAAAGCTGAAATTATCCTACGATTAAATATTTGGATAATTATTTTAAGACAAACAATTTAGAAATATTATTAGATAAAATATATTAATCTAATGGTAAGAAGTAATTAAAATCGGTTAATGAAATTACCGGTGGTATGAAGTTGATTTAAATCAACTGTTTAATTGAAAATGATTATTAGATTAGCTGGGTCCTTGTAAAGAAGTTATAAATAGAACGGTGGAATGAAGTTAAAGCAAAGAGTTAATATTTAAAATAAATAATAATAAACAACGAAGATGTCAAAGTATGAATATGGTGTTATAAAACCGTATTCCAAATAAAACAAAGAAATACGATTTGATGAATATTATAAGTAATAAGGGATTAGAGTACAGACTTATATCTGTTTTAAGGTAAGAACGTTGTCGATCAAGGTCTGAGAGGTAAATAGAATACCCCAACTTGAACGGCTTCACTATTATCGAGGAACGATATCAGTTTGTGACGAAAGAAATGTCAAGATTAGTATAAAGGGAATATGGCAGCGTATTTCCAGTCTTAGAATTATAGCGATAAAATAACGTTGTTGACTAGGTTTAAGCGTGACTGTTATGTCAAGATTAGTTATAACGAAGAATATTACAGCGTATGACAAGTTTGAACTATAACGATAAAATAACGTTGTTGATAAGGTAAGTGTGACTGTAATGTTGAGATTAGTTATAAAGAGAATATTACAGCGTATTGCAAGTTTTTACTATAGCGATAAATTAACGCTGTTAACCAACTTTAAGCGTGATTTTTATATATAGCAGCACTTCCTAGGAAATGAAATAGTTTGATCTGAAATCCACTTATTCTAAAAGTAATAGGTAACGGTGTTTGTCCAAAGGAAATATAAAAATAAGTTTAGAAAGAGAATTTGGAGAATCATGTTAGAAAACGATGATAACATTCCGATGTTCAGAATGTTATTGGAATTAAACCATTAGGATTTGGAACTAGTATGCGATGATGTCGAATGTATTAAAAGTAAATTATTTTTAGGAATATTGATCCTGATAGGATAGTTAATATTTAGTTTTAAACCAACAAATTATAGTAGCATATGTAATCAATATGTAGTTATAAGCTTGATATTAATTTAACAAGGAGTTGACATAGAAACAGAGTTTATAAAGCGAAATGGGAATATAAATCAGGAAACAGATTTCCATAAACAAGATAATGGTATTTATTACTTGAGTAATAAGTTATTTGATAAAGATGCTCAGATTTCTATAATAGAAATGATATTCACATTTTAAAGTGAATAATGTTTTAAAGTGAACGCTTGTCAGATTAAAATGTTTAAAATAAAATTATAAATATTTTCCAATGAAGTTAGGATATATTATCCAAGTGTAGAAAATAAATAACGTGAAAAGAATGGAAATGTTTCGAATGTTAGTAACGTATATTTCCTGGAACAATGAAAGAATAAGAGTTTATAATAACTGGAAATGTTTTCCAAGAAGTGTAAAAAGGCTAAAACGATATTTGAGAAATATCTAGTAAGAAATGGGAATTCGAATAATAAAGTCGAATGTTAAATTAAAAAGTACCCGTGATGGTGTGGAGTTAAATGCAAGGGTCGTCCAGTTCTAGAATGGTGTTTTGTTTTTCCAGTCCAAGGACAACTTGTATGGACGAGTGTCTGACAGAGTATTTCCAACAGTCACATCGTTGATTTTTACGAATATACCGAGTCGGTAGGGAGAAGGTAACTTCTCTTCATTCTACACCAGTGTGCATTTGTGTAAACAATATGTGATTACGGATTTAACGATGTGGCATTCAAAGTGAATGGTGATCAGATGTTCTGATGATAGACGTAGCCACTAGCCTCACAACCAGGAAGCAACAAAAATTGGGCTAGGCAGCATGACTAGTTGGGTCATCCCCAAGCAGGGTGTATTGTCACCGATCTAGAGAAAATTCATATTTATACTTCTTTTCAATTCTGTATCTTCGGAGACGGTTGGATGTCCTACAACCGTGGTGGCAATATATTCGCGACACTCAAGCTAAATGAGTGAGCGGTCATGTGTGGCCGGGTTGCAAGACGTTCTTGTTGAACCCTGAGTGTATCCCCTCTAGAGTACACTATTTAGAAGGTGCTCCCATACCTTATCTGTTGGAATCCATTCTCCAATAAGCGCTTTGCGGTTTTTTATTTTATACTATATATAAGTGGAACGTGAGATGCAAGCGTTCTGCTACTTGATTAATTAATTGAGTAGACATTATTATAATATCACTGGGTTTGTTATCAAAGTATTTTGGATTATAGTAAGGTAACAACCATCCATGTTTATGTGTTGGCTGGTCTTACTATTATCTTCTTGTTTGAAAAGGATTTTCAAAGTTAAACAGTATGGTTGGAATTTACTCACACCAGTCCCATGACTGACCCAGAGTTTATTTTGTTTGTTTTCCCTAAACTCTTGGGTGCCTAAATTTGTACGGGCAGTCAAGTGTTTCTGGCTTTTACAGATACACTTGGAGGTGCTCAAAGCAGAAGGCTTCACCATTAGTATTTAGAGATTATTTCTGCTGTGATATGATGTATTGTGCTCTGATATATGGTATGTATATACAATACAGTTTTGTAACTCAAAGTTATGTTATATAATACATTTTATTATTCCGTTGAGGTTCGTGTTTACTCTGATTCTGTTCAGTTAACTTCTTCTTCTTCTATTCTATTAGTTCTATCTTTTCTATCTCATCCTCTAAATTCTTTCTATTAATGATATGAATATTCGTGCACTTTGAGTGAATGTGTAAGATATTAGTCAGCTCAAATTGGTACGGATTTTCCGGCCATTACAATGAAATTTAGCGTATCAAGCATTCTTTGGCTATTATAAGGTAAAAACCCTATCCTTCGGCTTGCGTTGCATTGTGTGGTGGGACCTGGGTCTTATAATAGCTTCGTTTTTCTTTATTTAGCATTGCGCTGTTTGTTTTATGCACTGGTATTCTTTGGAGGAAACCCGTTCCGTGTTATACGGCGTGGTTCCTTGATTTAACTAAGTTTAAAAATAAAGATTAATAATTGTTTTAGTTCTCACACCAGTCACATGACTAACCTAGAGTTTATTGTTTTAACCTAAACTCTGGGTGCCCTTATTTTGACACGGGCAGCTAGTAGTTTTGGTTTTGCAAATTTATATTCACAGGATCCTGATTTACAGCTGAAGTGATATTCGGAAAGCTTTGTATCCGTGTATTACTTCTAGTTGTGTATTGTACTATTTTCCACTGCTATGTAATGTATTGTAATCTCTGATATTTATCGAATGTATATTATTTGTTTATATTCTGTATATTCTTGTATTCTGATGAATTGTTATAATTAACAATGAAATGTTCTTCTGCTTGCGTCCCGATGTGGCTTGTACTCAATTCAATCCGTGCTTTCATTACCGGGGAAGTTCGAGTCATCTCAGAATATTTTTGACATTAAGCGTGCCTTCTAAAACATCTAGCCTCGCTTGACTGACTGAGCATCCAAGATTTTTCGAAATTTCACTTACATGTACTGCTTCGGATTTCTGTGATAGTGGGCAATTTTTCGAAATGTGACTAGCTTAGTTGCACTTACGGCATCCCCTTCCCTCTCGAGCCTTCTTACCGGACTTAGACTCTTTGTTCTTTCGTCTATTCGAGGCTTTACAGTTCCTCATCGAATGCCCTTGCTGATTACGCTTGAAACATACAACCGCATTAAACGTTTTTTGGCTAGCCCTTTGCCACTTTCTGACCCCAGACGTCGTACTTATTTCTGGCTGCGTACTTTCCTCTGGCTGTGTACTAGCCCCTGGTCTACCAGCTTCGAATTTCCTTTTATTGTTAGAACTGACTTCCTCTTCACCGCCTAGAAGACCTTTCTTATCTAGATCTTCATATTGATAAGCCATGTATATCATTTCATAAAAATATTGTTGCACATGTGCAGTTACACTACTTTGGTACTTTCTTTGAAGCCTGTTAATAAACCTCAGATTCTTCATCTTTGGATTCTAAATTAAATAAGGGGAAAAACGAGAAAGTTCATTGAATTTCTAACGATATTCCGAAATGGTCATATCCCCTTGAATCAAATAGTAGAATTCATCACTTAACCGCTCAGTCGCTTCTGGAGGAATAAATCTTTCATTGAAAATTTCTTTGAATCTATCCCAGGTGATATCACCTTCTGGATTATCTTTAATAACCATATCCCACCAGATTAAAGCTTCGTCTTTGAGCACCCAAGATGCCAGTAATCTTTTTTGATCATCTCGCATCTTTAAACCTTCAAAAAAAAATCTCAGTAGAGCGCATCCATGCTTGTGTTTGAACAATAGATTCATTGGCCGTGAACGGTACTCCACCCAAATTTCGATACTTGATTAATAGAGCCTCAATATCTGGTTCTGACCTACCTCTTCTACTTCTGCCACTCATTTTTCAAAGTCTGCAATTAGCAGAAAAAGTGTTAGGCCAACAGAAAAGGCATTTTTTAAATCATAAAGACATATACTTGAATGTAAATGTGTCTATCAGGGTGTATTTCATTCTACTACACTCATCCTAGGATATTACTGGTCCTATCTGAAATGAGTTATTCATCGTAGAATACTTCTGATTCTATTTCTGACGAGTTCGTTAATATGTTATATTCTAGAATTAAGCTTAACCAAAGCTCTTATACCACGTTGTGACGACCCCAAACACCGTTCTACGGTGGCAAGGGTAATCTTTGGAATATAACATATAAACAGATAACAACAGAACAGAAATAAATAAATACACCAGATAATGTACAATAAGATACACTGGATAAACATAATTATCAGAGTTACACAGTATACAGGATCATTCTTAGCACAAAATACAGTCCGGCTTCACATAAAATGTCTACAGCGGAATCAAAATATAATATGTACAACAGGAGCTGAATAGCATAAAAATAAAGAAATGATATAATCCATCTTCAGCTCCAGCTATCCAGAAACAGACTGCTAAAACCTGAATACAAAGTTGCCTATGTAAAAATAGGGGCACCGGAGTTTGCAATTGAAAAAAACTATGAGTCAGTCATGGGACTGGTATAAGAAATCTACTTACCATATTTTACAATAAGGCCAATCACAAGACCACGCCACTAACGCGGAACGGGTTTACTCCATTGGATTGCCAGTGCTAAAAACAAGTAAATCATTTAAACATCACAATGATTTTTATAAAAATGAAGCCATTATAAGACTCAGTTCCCATCACACGATGCAACGAAAACCGGAGGATAGAGTTTTACCTTATAAAGGCCAAAATATGCTGGATACGAATAAAATAAAAGCATTTGATGTTAGTACTAGTGTTTATATGTTCCAAAAACAATTTCAATCGTAAGTATCAATCATAGACGGCGTGGGTACCATATATCATGTCGCCATGTATAGGTATACAATCAAAACCGCACGATGCCGTATTTGGAAATTGGATTTCCGTCACGAACCAAGGGAAGGGATCGTCCTTATCGCTTCAAGACAATCTTGCCTACCATGTCTCAAGGTCCAAACACAGGTGGGCCCCTGGATCGTCAGGGCCGGTCCACAGGGAGTGGATTAAAATGCCTGAACATTGCGTTTCCCCACTCTATGGGGCGTAAACTGGTCATATATCGACCAAACCATCGGCCCAAGAACGACCAATATAATAGAGGCGCCTCGCTATCCATCATCCACATAAGTAAAATGCCCGGGCGTGTAAAACCCAAAACACCACTCCTAGCTAGAAAGAAATGCAGGTCCCCCCTGATGTCCTCTCCCGTTTCTGGTCCATACCGAGGTGTGAGGCTCGCAAATCAACGCTAAACACAAAGCTAGCTATTCAAAGCCCTGCTTTGATCATCAACCACAAAGCTCTGCTTTTCAACAAAAGCCTTGATCACAGCTTCTCTATATGCCACGTTGTCTATCAACAACGTCAGGCACACATCCATTTACAAGTTCGTTCTGGATCTAAACGAAACCGGATCTTCATATCTTCGACTTCTAACCATCGACCAGTTATTTGATATGAGAATTAACTCGGCCTTTTCAAATTATTCACGTATATTTAGAATTTCAAATCAATTAATTTCAGTGGTTAAATTATTTGACATCCATAATTCAGTTTATTAATGTAATTTTCACGTCAAACACATTCAACCATCAAATATCCTATAAACCGAGTAAATTCAGTTTGTTTCCATTCCGTATCGTTTATATTATTTTATAACGATTTACCACTATTTTTAGTTATTTAAATATAGCCAATTTATTCAAACGACGCTTCAGGCCATAACGCGGCCATGGCGCTATTTTCTCCAAATTTGATTTATACATATCTGAAAATCTAACCATTGGATTTTTACAAATTTTATATCATTAAAAAGATCTTTTCAAAGCGGACACAACGGTTCCAGTTTTGGGAAAATCCGACGGTCAGATCTCCCAGAACAATCATTTGAAGTTACAATTTCAAAATACGAACTGCAGCTTCATTATTCGATTTATTTTAATTTTAATTATATATGTATATAATCTATTCTGGCGCTGTTTTCATTCAGATTTGAATTAAACATTCCAGATAATCTAACCGTTGGATCTTTGCAAAGTTGGAATCGTTGGAAAGATATTTCCAAAGCGAACCCGATGGTTTCGGTTTCGGGAAAATCCAATGGTTGGATCTCCCGGTACAATCATTTGAAATCACGGTTTCAAAATACGAAATGCAACTTCGTTATTTGATTTATTTTAACTATATATATAATCCATTCTTCAATTTCAAAAACCATTTCAACTCATATAGGTGATAAAAATGATATTTATTTCAACACATGACTTTTTTAACAATTCATATATATAGTAAAAACGTGATTTCTATTGCCCAAATAATTTATAAAAACACGATTATTTTAAATACTTCATACATATAATAAAAATGTTATTTTTATCGCTCAAACTATTTTTTTTCATGCATTCGATAAAATAATTATTTTTATCGTTCAAACCATTTTATTTCAAAAATGAATATTTTCCAACACATGAATATATTTCAATACACAAATATAAATCAAACACAGGAATATTTCAGAAAATTTCGGCAGCATAACGGCAGGGTAGTTAAAACCGGCACCGTCCCTAGTACGACTCCTCGCTCTACCTTAAAGCCTCGCAGCTTTTGACAATAGGGATTTCAATAACAAGTTCATACGCAGATGAATTTTCACATATACTAATCCTTTTGGGATTTTAACCACAATCAATCATATCAAATCAACCATTCGTAGTATTCACCAAATTTCACATCAACAAATCCAAACAATCGCAACAAATATATATCGTCCATGGTCTGTGGTCAAGTGGAGAGTGTGTGTGTGTGTATATATATTTTTTGATTTCATTTCAATATCATTTCAATTCCATTCAATGCATATATGATTTTTACAATGTATATATAACTTATACATCGCACATACAACTTACACAACGCTTATACATGAGGTGTACAACGCTTATATAACTCATACATCGACCGTATAATTTATACAACGTCATTTCATATCGTTTATAATTCAGAAATCTCATATTGGGTTCCACTCCTCCAAAATATATAGGAAGCTCAGAAAAATATCCAGTCTCTTCTAGAGTGTAGAATACGTGACCCGATTCCAACGTCTCTTGTTTCACTGGATTTCGACAACATAGCAAAAAGATATGATTTTATTGTAAAATCATAAACCATAGTGCTTTAAAGTGCTATAAACAATTAATTTATTTTCAGCCTTTACCTTTCAGAAGAGTTTCGAAACTAGGTTTGCATTTATCTTCCAATCCGGTACGCTATAGGAGGATCGGCCAATGCCACGTTAAAGAAGGAGGAGAGGCGCCTCCGTGTGTGGTGTTGGGGTCCACTTCGTTGCACCAGGATAGCGGCGGCGGCGTTTGATGTTCAGGACTTCCCGAGCTCGATTCGAACGCTATAGGCCGCGAAAAATTCCAATCTTTATATGGATGTGAAGATTGTGGGGAGCACTACAAAATTCTCCAAAGGGCCATGGGTTTTTGTTGAGTGGATTTGAAGAAAAGGAGGAGAGAAGGAGGGGAGCACTTCCGTCGTTCGTGATTTTGAAATAACGGGGAGAGAGAAAGTGATCGAGAAATGTGATTGGTCGGTGGATTTTATATTTTATTTTTAATTTATTCAAATCCGAAAATACCTTTCAATCCATACGAGCTCCAATTCAAACCCAATGACTATCGCCCCTAGCTAAATACCCCCATTCCGAACACAATGCAATATATTTCGTATGCCCATTCGATTGTTTCAGCCAGTTTTTCTTCAAATCAAAATATAAAACATCCAATATTTGATTTGAACGTACATTTCAAATTTGCAGGGCCACATACTAATCCCAAAAATTCCAAAAAAATAAATCTAGCTATGTTATGATGATATGGTACCAACAAAACTAGTTTCGTCGAATTTGGAGACCGTTTTGAAAAATGGCAAATTTCTGGTCGATCCAAATTGACTGAAATCAACCAAACACATTTTCCTTTGCCACACTTGCATATTAACTTCAAAAATTATGGAATTTGAAACCTAGTAATAATTTGACATCCCGGATCCAAAAAAAGTGGTTTCGTCAAAAACGGAGGTCGTTTGCAAAATGCCTATTTTCAAGGGCTATATAAACTCCATAGCGACCTTTCGGAAAATTCATTTGGCCATAACTTTTGATTACCACCATGAAATCTCGATTTTTCAGATTTTTTTAGAAAGATTCGTAAACAGTTTTAAATATTTTTGGTTTCACTCAAATCCGTTTTATTTTGCACCCGGAAGAGTCAGTCAAAGTTCGAATTCAAATTTTTAAACTACCACGCCATTTCAGACCTTGTTTTATAATTAAAATAAATATATTTATTTTCCAACATCGATTCAAATAGATTTTTGGTCGTTATTATTTAAAATAATTTATTTTAAATATTCAAAATCCACTAAAATAGCCAAATTAAAATTTTTAAATTGGTTCAGATTTTCCGCTACATTTCAGTTGTATTTTTTATTAATTTTCCGTTGCTTTTTAAATGTAATTTAAATCTCTGATATTGTATTTCCAATGTAGAATATTTTTTCATACTCTGGAATATTCTTGTAGTCTGACGTAATTGTTGTAAAAAGTAATAAAATGTTCTTCTATTTGTATTCTGATGTGTGTTGTTCACAATTAAATCCGGGCTTTACTTTGCGGGGAAGTTTGGGTCGTCACATTTTTTATCAGAGCTTTGGTTTATAGAGCTCGAGAACAAGACACATTAGGACCGAACAAAAGAATTCATCAGAGATAGGATCAGTAACATCCTATAAGAATGACTCGTTAGAGATAGGATCATCAGTATCCTCGAGTGAGTCCGAAGAGTGTTATTTTTAAAATAAAAATGATAACAAATTTGGTTCTGAAAATTTTATCTTAAAATATGTACTTGAAATATTATCATATTTTAATTTGGACAATTGAGTATATATGGATTTTAATATACGTCTAATCCACGTGTATTTGAAGTCTCAAATATAGTGGACAGATATAGAATCACACTTTAGTCGCTCGAAGATGTTCTGATGGTGGTTCGAGTCATCATCAGAAATTATGTTCGAGTTTCGAAAGTGGTATATGTAACGACCCAGATTTCGCCCGACCACAATCGATCACAAGATCGATTCAAGACCATTCGAAACCCGCGTACGTTAACTATGGGCATACAAAACATCAGAACAACACAGACTTTTATAACATCAATAATAAATGTTACATCAGAGTACAGAATATATCAGAGTACATCGATAAATAATACAGCGAAAGATACATTTACAAGAAATTAAATACATTGCAGTGGAACTAATCTCAACGGAAGGCCATCAATATTCTGGATCCAGCTTCAGGCTTCAATCCAGGATCCTGCTTAACTATATCTGCAAAAAGCTACTCGACTGCCCGTATGGAAAAAGGGCACACGAGTTTGCAAAGTGAAGCAAACTACGGGTCAGTCGTGGGACTGGTGTGAGAATTCTTAACTTATCTAATAAGTAGGCTAATCACAGGATCACGCCGCTGACGCGGAATGGGTTTACTCCATTAGATTGCCAGTGCATAAATAAAGTAAATCGTCAAACAACGCAATGCTTTTTAGAAAAATGAAACCATTATAAGACCCAAGTCCCATCACACAATGCAACGCACACCAGAGGATAGGGTTTTACCTTATAAAGGTCAAAAGATGCTTGATAAGTAAAATACGATATTATTATTCGTGTGTGTATATATATATATTTAAAACATTTCAAATATAATATCAATCCTAAACGGCATAGCTACCATCTATTATGTCGCCATACTAGTTATACAATCAAAACCGCAAGGGCGTATTGGAAATTGGGTTTCCATCAGGAGTCAACGCTAGGGAGGAGCTCCTGACCGATTCGAGACACTCTAGCAATGCCTCAGGATTCGGACGCTGGCGAACCCTTGGATACAGCAGGGCCGGTCCACAAATACTTTAGTGGATTAGTTATGCCTGAACACACGCTCCTCGATCCTATTGGATCTACAAATCAGCCGAGGGCGACTGACAAGAATAAACCGAGGCCTTGCAAAAATTCCATCAACCACATAAGCAAACGTCGGGCCGTGTTAAAGCCCAACACCACTTCTAGCTAGAAAGAAACGTGTGCACTCCCTGCGTTCCCTTCTCCCGTTTTAGACTCAACCAGTGTGTGAGGCTCGCGAAGTCACGATATACACAAAGCTATGCCTAAAGAGACTGTGCTTTGATCATCAACCACAAGGCCTGCTTTTCAACAAAGCCCTGATCATTTGCATCTTAGCATGTCACATTGTCAGACTCTACCATATTATTGATCATCTACCAATATATATATATATAACCTCTAAGCTCGTGCGTCTTAGAGAAGGGTGATAAGTAAAGAATAAATTCTTCACCACCAAATAGAAATATATAATCAGTAGCGTTCAACAAATACAGCAGAAATGAATACAATGTCAGACACGCAATCCATTTACAAGTCCGCTTGGGGTTTAAGCGAAACAACGTGTCCGTCGATCTCCAAATGCGTTTGGATGATCATTACTAAATACCTTTCCTTGGGAGGCCAATCCCAATTCAATATACCAGTCATCATCATCCCAACGAGGTGAAAACCTTCGGTCTTCAATCACCGTCTTCATCTTCGACTCTTGATCGTCGTGATGATTATTCAGAATGGGTTAAACCAGGTCTTTTTGAATAACTCGCATATTTTGTGATTAAAAAGTAAATATTGGAAGATCACACGTTACCCCACATTCCAACTCAGAGTATTCTTTTAATAAGATATTCGTTTTTAAAAGATTCTCATTAATTTTATCAGAGATAAACTCTGAAAATAAATCTTAAATCTCCCTTAAAGGATTTATTAAAACTCCAGTTTTGATTTGATATCAAAAATCATTATTACAAGATCATTTATTTTAAATCTATAAACTAGATTTATGAATTCCAAATAATAATTTCAATGTAAATTGGATTAAAGGACAAATGACATTTAAAACACTGTCCACGATAGATCCACTTCACATTTCAACTTATTTCATATCGCAAAATATAATTGCAAATCCTAATGATCTTTTTAAAACACATATTTTAAAATAATCATTAAAAATATCCTTTATATAAAAGATTCTAAATGAGAAGTATTCGTTATATTACAAATTCTTATCTTTTTCAAATATTCTATGTTTTAACATATACTTGATTAAAGATATATTTTATGAACATATATACACTTTATATAAAATGGATTTCTAATGTAAAAATATTCTTATTTAAAGGAACACCTGGATCAAAATGTGACTCAAACATTTACCATATAATTTAGATAATATGGATTTCACACACATCATATATATGACAGGAACAGTATAATCATCCATCTACATCCATAGTACAATTTCCACTGTGTAAGCGTTAAAATGAAACAATAACGCTCATCACAGCCTGTTGATCTAACGATCAACATACGACTGAAAATTGGGATTAGTGTATGTAAATTTTCATCCCAACACCCGTGTGGGGTTTAAACTATTAAACAAATAATAAACTAAGTTGTGCACTTGGGCGATGTGTGAAAATAATTGTCCCAATCCATACACAAGTCGGGTAACTTGCGAATGGAAGTGTAATACACAATATATAGCCGTGACAAACGAATAATTGGTTTCAACAAATGTAAATTGACATAAGTAAATAATTGGTCTTAACTAGGGTGAATTGACAAAAGTGAATATTTGCTTATAATTTTTCTACATGTTATGCAAATAAAACAATTATTAAATTTGCATATAAATTATAAAAATGCTATTTGTGCTTAATTCTTTTATTTAACAAAAAAGTCCTTTTTATTTTCAACAATCTAAAGTTGACAAGATGTACATTTTTTCTCAACTAATATAATTGACAAAAATGTTATTTTCATCTCAACTAATCATAAATTGGCAAAAATGCATATTTTGTTTCCACTAGTATAAATTGATAAAAGTGATTATTTAATTTCAACTACTATTAGTTGACAAAAGTAATTATTTTATTTAATCAAGTTTGGCAAAAATGTTTATTTCATTTTAACTAAATCAAGTTTGACAAGGGTGTTTATTTCATTTTTATGTTTGCAAATAAAAATATAACTTTTATTTTTGATGTTATATTGCATTGTGGAATGCAAATAAAAGAACAAACTTGATTTTCAAAGTATATTTACATTTGTGAATGTAAAAGGAGCAAATTTTATTTTCAATATATATATTTACATTTGTGAATGCAAATAAAAGAAATAATTTTATTTTCAATGTATATTTGCATTTGTGAATGTAAATAGAAGAATAAATTTTAGTTTCAACATATATTTGTATTGGTGGACGCAAATAAAAGGTTAAAATTTATTTTCAATGTATGTTTGCATTAGTGACTGCAAATAAAAGATTAAACTCATAATTTCAATTCTAGAATAACATAAAAAGGGTATTTCATTGGTTTACACTTTTCTATGTGTTCTAATAACAATTAAAATAATCCTTTTATTTATTTATACTTTTCTGTACATTCTAATAACATATAAAAGAATAGTTTATATGTAAATATTTTCTATGTATTCTAATGTCAAATAAAAGTGAATTTTATTTGTACAACAAATTCTAAGTTTCAAGTGACAAATAAAAGTGGATTTTATTTGTGCAACAGATTCTACGTATATATTTGTGTTGTAGCATGAATATAAAAAGATGGACTTTATTTCTATGTCATATTTGTATGGGTAATACAAATAAAAAGATGAACTTAATTTCTATGTTATATTTGTATTGAAAAAAAAATACAAATAAAAAGATGAACTTTATTTCTATGTAATATTTGTATTGTAAAATGCAAATAAAAGATTAACTTTATTTCTATGTAATATTTGCATTGTAAAATGCAAATAAAAGATGAACTTTATTTCTATATAATATTTGCATTGTAAAATGCAAATAAATAAATAATTCATATTCTAAGTTTTATTTGTGTTAGTAAACATAAATAAAAAGATGATTCTTTTGCTGAGTTATATTTGTGTTGAAAAACACAAATAAAAATAATAATTCATTTCTATGTAACTTTTGAAATTAATTTCTTATTTACATATAAAATGTAAACAAAATTGTTACTTTCATTTCAGAAATCAAGTTTTGACAAAAAATGATATTTTCAATTCAATAATCAAGTTTTGATAAAAGTGAAATTTACAATTCAACAATAAAGTCTTGACCAAAAATGTTCACTAATAATGTTTTGGCCAAAAATGTGATCTCTTATTTCAATACTTATGTTTTAACAAAAATGTTATCTTTATTTCAATACTTAAGTTTTAATCAAAATGTTATTTTCATTTCAATTTTAATTATATTGAAAATATAATCATTTTACTTCGATTTTAATTACATTGAAAAAAAATGTAATCATCTTATTTCAATTTTAATTACATTGAAAAATGTAATCTTTTTAATTTATTTCTAATTACATTAAAAATGTAATCTTTTTGATTTATATATTTTCTGTTCATATTCTATTGTAAATAAACAAATAAAAATAATATATTATTCGTCGTTCAAATTTCACTGTTCATTAAAATGATAGAATAAATAATTTAATACTTTAAATAAATTAGAGCAACTATATTACGATTTAAATCTGAATACAATATGATTTAGATCTAATTTTAGATCTAATTCTCTAACCACAATTACATTCAACAATATATTCAATTCAATGAACATCCAACCTATCATGAACAAAAAAACAAACCACCAACAACAATCAACCATTCATCAATCACAGAACATTTCAGATCTGAATTTACATCATAATACGATTATTTCTAACGCAAGAAAATAATTTATAATTAATTAAATAATAAATTCAGAATTCTCACCTAGATTTTTGCTGAAAATTTGACTGTCTCAGAATCAATTCTGGTCTGCGCCATCGCGAAGCTCTCGGAAAGACGAGTCCAACACAACTTACGGTTCGTCAATCGGACCTCGTATGAAAGAGATATTGATTTTTTAAAGATCAGATAAATTAAATATTAAATTAATAAAATAATAAAATAAAAAACCTTCTTCTTCATCGTTCTATCACGTTCGGCCGCACCCAACTCCTTCTCCAATCCTCCACGTCGCACCCCCCTACGGTCACCCATGCGCCGATCAGACACCGCCACTCCGAAGCTCCGCCCGCGAGCCACCACCGCCCAGAAGGCCACCACGCTCGGCCCCCTCCTCGCCTCGAAATCTGAACCCGAACGCGGCCACTTTATCGCCAGAATTCGTGAAATCCGTGCACCAAAACCCGATCTTAACCGTATAGATTCTAAGCTCTCTTAATTCTCTTCGATTTGGTATATAATTTGTAGATTTTCGTTCAACGGATTGAGAGAAATTGATGTTTGAAAATCAGAGCTTTCTGGCCTTCGAATGGATAGGCGGCGGCTGCAATTTTTAGGGTTAGGGTTTTAATTTTCGGATTATTTTATTATTAAAAAATGTTTTATAAAGGTGAAATTGTGGGCTGTCTCCGAATTGGGCTTGCTTACTGTCGATCTTAACGTTTTGAGGCCTTCTGAACGCAATGGGATGGGTCTCGAGGTCCAATTCTGAATTCTGTAGAAATTTTATTTAAAATCCCATTAATAATTAATTAATTAAATACTGACCGTACATTTAAATATGCCGGGGCCACATACGATCTCAGAAAATTCTAAAAAAAATATTTTTAACTTTCTGATGACGTTACGAATCCAACAAAATTATTTTCGTCGAATTCTGAGACTATTAGAAAAATGGCTATTTTTAAGGCGTAAATGGGTCCGTTTGTCACAGGTCCCTATTAAGTTTCAAAATTAGACTCACATCCGGTCCTAAACTTATTGTAAATTAGGTCCCTATTTTTCAAAAACATATAAAAAAATATTAAAAAAATATAAAAAAATCACTAAAATTCATTATTAAATAAAACACGTTCACGCCAAAAAAATCAGGTGGAAAAACAATCAAAAACCACAACAAAACCTAAAATAACACAAAATCAGCGAAACAGCAGGTTTTTGCATCAAAAGATGCACATATTGGTAAATAGTTGCACACATTCATGCTAATATTTTAGTGTTGCGCCCAAACTGCAGTATAAATGCATATATGTATGCAGGTAAACTGCATTACATGTATCCTTTTATGCATATATTCAAATTTGACCTGTTTTTTCAAGCATTCACCGTTTTCCGACATTGTTGCACACATTTATGCTCTTGTACAGAATAAATGCATGCATACATGCATATATTCGCTAGCCGTCGTCCCTTTTAAAATTGTTGCACACATGCACGCATATATACAGAATAGTTGCATTCATGTATGCAACTTTTCGTTACACGTGAATCTCAGTTCAACTTCGTATGCATAAATGTATGTAGTTATTTGCTAATAGTTGCATATATGTATGCGTATATTGGTCCAGATTTTCAACAGAAATACACTATATGAATATATGCATACATGTATGCTACTTTTCAGATATTGTTGCACAGAAGTATGCAACTTTTTTTTTTTGGCGAATGCTCCAGAGAATATTTCCTATTTTTAGAATTTTTTTTTTAACTCACTAGCGCACTTTTTTTTTCAAAAATTGGAAAACACGTAACATTTCATGGCAGGTCCGAAAATGGACACAAAAAAGTGGGCGGCAGCTAAAAACAGGGCGCGGAAACGTATGGAAAGTTAGGAGGGATGTGGCTTTAATTAAGTTTGAAAATAGGGATGTGAGCCTAATTTTCACTTAAATTTAACTGAAATAGTCAAAACACATTTTCTTTTGCCACGCTCACATATTAATTCGAAAAATTCTGAAAATTGAAACCTAGCTATAATTTGACATCCTGGTTCCAACAAAAGTGGTTTTGTCGAAAACCGAGGTCGTTTGAAAAAAGACTATTTTTAAGGCCAATATATTTAATATTAAAAATACATTTTTAAACAAATAATTTCCGAAACACAAAATATACAAGTGTTTACTGTTTTTCAATGCAGAAACATCGTTCCGGACTCAATGGAAGTGGTTTCGAGTCGAAATTTCTTCATATGTGAACAGTAGCCTTTTGGGCCATATATAATATATATAAAAATTCTACATCGACCTTTCTAAAATTTGAATTGGCCATAACTTTTGATTTCCGCTATGAAATTTCAATTTCTCAGATTCGTTAGAAAGATATTTTTAAATAGATTCTAATATTTTTGGTTTCACTAAAATCCGTTAAATTTTGCATCCTGTACGGTCAGTCAAAGTTCAAGTTTGACTTTTCAAACTACTGCGCCATTTCTAACTCCATTTATATTATAATAAATTTATTCGTTTTGACTTCGATTAAAATGAATTCTAGCCATTATTATTAATATAAATTACTTTATATTTTCAAAATTCATTAAAATTTTCTAAAATAAAAATTTTAAATTGGTTCGGAATTTGCGGGTTGTTACAGTCTCCCCCACTTAAAATCTTTTCGTCCTCGAAAAGGAAATGAAGCTAAAGTTGTTTATTTAACTAATTTAATTCTCATTCTTTAATTGTTTAATCATTTTATTTGTAGAATTCGTATTCACCCAACACAATCATCAATCAATTAGTCGATTAAATTTTCAAAATTATATAACTTTTATATATTCAAAATCATATTTTCTAAAATCTAATTATATATAATAACAAGTAGTTAATTATAAATTTTCCACTCTGACTCATTCTAGGGCATTGCTAACCCCATCTCTAATGAGTATTCTCATTCTAGGATACTGTTGATCCTATCTCTAATGAGTATTCTTATTGGATATTACTAATCCAAACTCTGATGAGTCTTCTGTTTAGTTCTAATGAGTTGTACCCCAAAGATTTGAGCTAACCTGAGCTCTGATACCAGCTGTAACGACACCACGAAATCCGGTAAGCTTTGCAACCATCCCTTCATCCTCCAGTATAGCAGGTAAAACCCACCGTGGCTTACAGTGGTACCCCAGACACCTTGTTTTATGGCGACCCTTTCAGGATCCCCCGGCCGCAGCCTACCAACCCTAAAAAGGGACATATGGGGGTAAGTGTCTCCCGTTCGCCAACAAACCGCGAAGCGAGAGCCCCCCATCATTTTGCATCCTATTACCAGACATGCCAAACAAGGACTGGTGTGAGAATTCTTAACTTAACTTATCTAATAAGTAGGCTAATCACAGGACCACGCCGCTAACGTGGAACGGGTTTACTCCATTGGATTGCCAGTGCATAAATAAAGTAAATCGTCAAATAACGCAATGCTTTTTAGAAAAATGAAACCATTATAAGACCCAGGTCCCATCACACAATGCAACGCACACCAGAGGATAGGTTTTTACCTTATAATGGTCAAAAGATGCTTGATACATAAAATACGATTTTATTATTCGTGTATATATATATATATATATATATATATAAAACATTTCAAATATAATATCAATCCTAGACGGCATAGCTACCATCTACTATGTCGCCATACTAGTTATACAATCAAAATCGCAAGGGCGTATTGGAAATTGGGTTTCCATCAGGAGTCAAGGCTAGGGAGGAGCTCCTGACCGATTCGAGACACTCTAGCAATGCCTCAGGATTCGGACGCTGGCGAACCCTTGGATACAGCAGGGCCGGTCCACAAATACTTTAGTGGATTAGTTATGCCTAAACACACGCTCCCCGATCCTATTGGATCTACAAATCAGCCGAGGGCGACCGACAAGAATAAACCGAGGCCTCGCAAAAATTCCAACAACCAAATAAGCAAATGTCGGGCCGTGTTAAAGCCCAACACCACTTCTAGCTAGAAAGAAACGTGTGCACTCCCTGCGTTGCCTTCTCCCATTTTAGACTCAACCGGTGTGTGAGGCTCGCGAAGTCACGATATACACAAAGCTATGCCTAAAGAGACTGTGCTTTGATCATCAACCACAAGGCCTGCTTTTCAACAAAGCCTTAATCATTTGCATCTTAGCATGTCACATTGTCAGACTCTACCATATTATTGATCATTTACCAATATATATATAACCTCTAAGCTCATGCATCTTAGAGAAGGGTGATAAGTAAAGAATAAATTCTTCACCACCAAACAGAAATATATAATCAGTAGCATTCAACAAATACAGTAGAAATGAATACAATGTCAGACACGCAATCCATTTACAAGTCCGCTCTGGGTCTGAGCGAAACAACGTGTCCGTCGATCTCCAAATGCGTTTGGACGATCATTACTAAATACCTTGCCTTGGGAGGCCAATCCCAATTCAAGATACCAGTCATCATCATCCCAACGATGTGAAAACCTTCGGTCTTCATTCACCGTCTTCATCTTCGACTCTTGATCGTCGTGATGATTATTCAGAATGGATTAAACCCGGTCTTTTTGAATAACTCGCGTATTTTGTGATTAAAAAGTAAATATTGGAAGATCACACAATACGCCACATTCCAACATAGAGTATTCTTTTAATAAGATATTCGTTTTTAAAAGATTCTCATTAATTTTATCAAAGATAAACTCTGAAAATAAATCTTAAATCTCCCTTAAAGTATTTATTAAAACACCAGCTTTGATTTGATATCAAAAATCATTATTACAAGATCATTTATTTTAAATCTATAAACTAGATTTATGAATTCCAAATAATAATTTCAATGTAAATTGGATTAAAGGACAAATGTCATTTAAAACACTGTCCACGATAGATCCACTTCACATTTCAACTTATTTCATATCGCAAAATATAATTGCAAATCCTAATGATCTTTTTAAAACACATATTTTAAAATAATCATTAAAAATATCCTTTATATAAAAGATTCTAAATGAGAAGTATTCGTTATATTACAAATTCTTATCTTTTCCAAATATTCTATGTTTTAACATATACTTGATTAAAGATATATTTTATGAAAATATATACACTTTATATAAAATGGATTTCTAATGTAAAAATATTCTTATTTTAAAGAACACCTGGATCAAAATGCGACTCAAACATTTACCATATAATTTAGATTATATGGATTTCACACACATCATATATATGACAGGAACAGTATAATCATCCATCTACATCAATAGTGCAATTTCCACTGTGTAAGCGTTAAAATGAAACAATAACGCTCATCACAGCCTGTCGATCTAACGATCAACATACAACTGAAAATTGGGATTAGTGTATGTAAATTTTCATCCCAATCACATACACAAGTCGGGTAACTTGCGAACGGAAGTGTAATACACAATATATAGCCGTGACAAACGAATAATTGGTTTTGACAAATGTAAATTGACATAAGTAAATAATTGGTCTTAACTAGGGTGAATTGACAAAAGTGAATATTTGCTTATAATTTTTCTACATGTTATGCAAATAAAACAATTATTAAATTTGCATATAAATTATAAAAATGCTATTTGTGCTTAATTCTTTTATTTAACAAAAATGTCCTTTTTATTTTCAACCATCTAAAGTTGACAAGATGTACATTTTTTCTCAACTAATATAATTGACAAAAATGTTATTTTCATCTCAACTAATCATAAATTGGCAAAAATGCATATTTTGTTTCCACTAGTATGAATTGATAAAAGTGATTATTTAATTTCAACTAGTATTAGTTGACAAAAGTAATTATTTTAATTAATCAAGTTTGGCAAAACGTTTATTTCATTTTAACTAAATCAAGTTTGACAAGGATGTTTATTTCATTTTTATGTTTGCAAATAAAAATGTAACTTTTATTTTTGATGTTATATTGCATTGTGGAATGCAAATAAAAGAACAAACTTGATTTTCAAAGTATATTTACATTTGTGAATGTAAAAGGAGCAAATTTTATTTTCAATATATATATTTACATTTGTGAATGCAAATAAAAGAAATAATTTTATTTTCAATGTATATTTGAATTTGTGAATGTAAATAGAAGAATAAATTTTAGTTTCAACATATATTTGTATTGGTGGATGCAAATAAAAGGGTAAATTTTATTTTCAATGTATGTTTGCATTAATGAATGCAAATAAAAGATTAAACTCAAAATTTCAATTTTAGAATAACATAAAAAGGGTATTTCATTGGTTTACACTTTTCTATGTGTTCTAATAACAATTAAAAGAATCCTTTTATTTATTTATACTTTTCTGTACATTCTAATAACATATAAAAGAATATTTTATATGTAAATATTTTCTATGTATTCTAATGTCAAATAAAAGTGAATTTTATTTGTATAACAAATTCTAAGTTTCAAGTGACAAATCAAAGTGGATTTTATTTGTGCAACAGATTCTAAGTATATATTTGTGCTCTAGCATGAATATAAAAAGATGGACTTTATTTCTGTGTCATATTCTTATGGATAATATGTAATAACCCGGAAATTCTGGGCCAGTTTAAAATTTTTATTTTGGCTATTTTAGCGAATTTTGATTATTTAAAATGAATTATTTTAAATAATATCGACGAAAATCTATTTTGAATAGAATTCGAACGTATATATTATACGCGTCGTCGTTAGAATATAAATATTTATATATAATTATAAATAGAATTGAAAATGGCGCGGTAGTTCGATAATTCGATTTCAAACTTCAATTGAATGTACCGGGTGCAAAATAATCCGGATTTTAGTGAAACTGTAACAACCCGTAAAATGCGAGCCAGTTTGAAATTTTTATTTTGGCAATTTTAGCGAATTTTGATTATTTAAAATGAATTATTTTAAATAATATCGACGAGAAAATTTATTTTGAATAGAATTCGACGTATATATTATACACGTCGTCGTTAGAATATAAATAATTATATATAATTATAAATAGAATTGAAAATGGCGCGGTAGTTCGATAATTCGATTTCAAACTTCAATTGAATGTACCGGGTGCAAAACAATCCGGATTTTAGTGAAGCCAAAAATAATGGAATCTAATAGTGAATATCTTTCCAACGAATCCGAAAAATCAAAAGTTCGTAGCGGGAATCAAAAGATATGTCCAGTTGAAAATTCTGAATAGTCGCTATGGAATTCAGGCCCTTAAAAATGGGAATTTTGCAAACGACCTCGGATTTCGACGAAACCACTTTTGTTGGGTCCGTGATGTTAAGTTATTGCTAGGTTTCAAATTTCATAATTTTTCGAATCAGTATGTGAGTGTGGCTAAGGAAAACGCGTTTGACCAGTTTCAGTTGATTTTAATCGACTGGAAATTGGCCATTTTTCTAACGGTCTCAAAATTCGACGAAACTAGTTTTGTTAGGACCGTATCGTCAATACGAAGCTGAAAAATATTTTTCTGGAATTTTTAAAGTTAGTATGTGACCCCGGTAATTTGAAAAGTACGTTTAAAATTCAATATAGTGATTTAAATGAAAATTCAACGGAAACTGATCGAAACGATCAAACCGGCTTACGATACATATCCCATTGTGTTCGGAATGGGGGTGAAACGCTATGGACGACAGGCGGTGGACCTCGTTTAAAGGTCGTATGAAAAAGTCAACTTTTTAATAATTAAATAATAAAAAAAAAATATTCTCCTCTCCTATACCCAGGCCCACCCCATTCGAATTCATTTTACAGATTTATAATAAAGAAATAAAAAAAACATGGAAGATCGAACTCGACGCCAGGCGATCGCCAGCACCTCCGCCGCCGGTCTGGCCTCCGATTCCTCCTCCCTCAGGCTTTCGACGACGCCAGTTCTTCCCCCCTTTTTTTCATCCTCGCGACGGCGACTGAAGCCCTAACACCCCCCCCCCATCTCGAGCCCCAGGCGACGCTCAACCTCAGCAACCCCAAATCGACCACCACCTGACGGTCTGATCCCCTCCCTTCCACCTCGGCGCCCCTGTAAGTTGTTATTTTCGTTTCTCTTCATTTATAATGTTGAAAATTGGATTTTTTTAATTTATATAACATAGGAAATTAGTTTTTAAATGATAGAAAAAATTATTAGATTTATATATGTAGTTTGAAAATAAAATTATAATCCTTGTCTACATAGTTAGAGAATAAAAATATGATCTTTGAAAGAAAATAAAAATATGATTTTTATTAGAGTAAAAGATATGACTTTTTTTAAAGAGATAAGAATATATTTTTATATAAAGAAAGTTTATATTTTTATATAAAGAAAGTTCATATTTTATAATTAGCGTTGTGATAAAAATGAGATTTTTATTACTTGAATAGCGATGTTAAAATAGATGAAGTAGCGATAAAAATTTAATTTTTATTTGGCTGAAAATACGATTTTGATGTTAGTAGAAGGATAAAAATATAATTTTTATAATATAGAAAAATTAAAAATATAATTTTTATACTAGTGGCATATTAAAAATACGATTTTTATATAAGGGGCACAGTAAAAATATGATTTTTATATAGTATAGATATAAAAAATATAATTTTTATAAGGTAGGGAATATAAAAATGTAATCTTTATTTAGATAGTAGCGAAGAGAGATTTGAATATTATATATATAATTAGTTTAAAAATATAAATTTTTATAAAACAAACTAAGCATTGTTTGTAAAATAAAATAAGCATTAGTTTTGAATAAAAAGGAGTATTATTTTTGAAGATAAAAATAGCAAAAGTTTTGAAGATAAAAATATACATATGCTTTGAAGATTAAAACATACATATGATTTGAATAGAAAAATAACATTGTATAGAAATGTGACTAGTAATTCTATATAGCGCTGTCAAAATAATAATGTGATTTTTAATAATCAACTGCATGAAAACAGATGGCGAAGGATCAGACGGAAATCAAAATGAAATCCGAACGGTTCAGAAATAAAGACTTCCTACATATGAAGAGGCGTGGAGTTTGGATTAGCTAATCGGTGAGAATTTCTCACCTTTTAATTTCTTTTCTAGTTATATATATATATACTAGGATGCAGACGGTGTTTAGTAGCACCCGACACAATCGTCCACAGACCATGGACTTGTTTGTTTGGCTGTTTGGTTATTGATTGCGATATTGGTTTGAATGTGGTTTGTGGTGTGAAAAATCGAATCGATAAATTGGTTAGGATTAGACGTGCGCCGTTATAAGGCGAAGGAGTAAGGCTAGGTTAGACTCTTACTCCAAATTTTGTGGTTTGCATAACGAAAGTGATTTGATTGATATGGGTATGGCGGTGGCCATTATTAGACCGGGGACAAGGCTAGGCCTTATCCCGTTTCTAGTATCGTGCCGTTATGCCGCCGAAATTTTCTAAAATATGTTAGAAAAATAAAAATATCATTTTATTTAAAGAATGAACTGAATAGAAATTCATATGATAAAATAAAATGTTTTATCGTTAAAAATATAATTTTTAACGTGAAGTGAATAAAATAAATATTCATTTACAAACCAGACGGTTTGTTTATGTACACCTATTTGAAGGATATTGATTGGGTCGATAAATTTTACACATCGCCCAACTGCACAAATAAAATCTGTGTTTGATTGTTTGAAACCCCACACGGGTGTTGGGATGAAATTTGAAGTTCACTCATCCTGATTGATTAAATATGTCGATCGATTGATTGACAGGCTGTCATAAACGTTAGATATCTATATTTGATGCTTATACAGTGTAGTGCACTTTGGTTGATGGTTGATTATTTTTCAATGCTATTATACATGTGTTGTATGAAAATCCATATAATTAACTTTATATGGTAATTGATTGGGCCTCATTCCAGTTTTAAAATAGAAATATTTGAAATAGAAACATTTGAAAAAGAAATATTCGAAATGGAATATTTGAAAATATCAATATATGAAGCCGTGTTGATGAGATTGACGCCATTTTGACGTGAACGATATTTATATCGATTTTATTCATTTTAAAATGAATTAAAAAGTAATTTTGAAATCGAATATTTCGAAATGAATTGAATTGAAAACGATTTCGAAATGAATTGAATTGAAAACGATTTCGAAATGAATTGAATTGAAAACGATTTCGAAAGGAATTGAATTGAAAATGATTTCGAAATGAATTGAATTGAAAACGATTTCGAAATGAATTGAATTGAAAACGATTTCGAAATGAATTGAATTGAAAACGATTTCGAAATGAATTGAATTGAAAACGATTTCAAAATGAATTGAATTGAATATGAATTCAAATTGAATTGAAATTTGAATTGAATAGAAATGAATATTTAAAACGAATTTATAAAGAAGAATTCAATTTTGATTTGAATTGAATAGAAATGAATTTTAAAACTATTTATATAATTCGTTTTAAATAGAAATCGACGAAGTATATATTATATATATTATATGTATATAATATAATGGCCTGAATAGAACGCGCCGCGCCGCGGCAGTTCGTGAATTTCGACCATTTATTTCAAACGGACATTACGGGAGATCCGACCGTCGGATTCTCCTAAAACCGGAACCGTTGGGTTCGTATCGAAAAGAGCTTTCTAACGAATGTTAGAAATTTGAAATCTAAAGGTTGGATTTGGAATTATGTCCAAATCAAATTTGAAAAAGGTCGCTGTAGGTGCAGTTCGATGGCCATTGATGGAAATCGACTATACGGGCCTTGATAAAATTATTAAAAATAATAATAATTTGTGTAAAATCATAAGAAATGATTTGTGAAGAATTGGGATGAAAAACTCTCTATTTGAAAAGATAAAAATAGATTTTTATTTAAATGAACTAGTTTTGAACTAGAATTATAATTCTATTTATTTTTAAATAAATAAATTGAATTTGAAAAAGGGGTTTTGAAAATAACCAAAATTTCCAATGATTGCATTGGAATGGATTTGAATCGAAATTGTCTTCGGAATATTTTGATGTTGGATTTCGTGATTATACAAATGTTGTTATGGAAATTTGAAAGATATATATATATAACGTTATTTCCAATGCGATATTTGTTAGTCGTAGAATTTGATATTGAATATAAGCCGGTATATTTTCTATTCAGAGCCTTGTATTTAATATCAAATGTGATTTGGGTTTGTCGTGAATGGTGTCTTCATTAACACTGTTCTTGAACCCAGTTGAGAAATGATTAAATCTTTTTATTTAGATTTAATGAAGTGTACCAATTAAATAATATTTAATTGGAATTGAATTGATATTGATTTTTGGGTTTATCGTGAACAGTGTTTTAAACAACACTTGTTCTTTAACCCGATAATTAATGGAATGTGATTTTGGGTTTATCGTGAACCGTGTTTTAAATGACAGTGATTCTTTAACCCAGTCGAAGATTAAAACTAAGTGGAGTTTTAATGAATCTTTAATTAGATTGAAATGATCGAAAATGGAGTATCACCAGTTTTGCTCCAGGCGATAGTTAAATCTTTAATTAGATTTGAACGTGAAATGGTAATTGAATTTACCGATAACACTGTGGTGTTAGATATGAAGTATTACCAGTTTTACTTCATGGGATGAATAGGTTGGGATTGGGAAATAAAATAAATGATTACTTCGGTGTGGTTCGCTAATCCCGACTAGTTTGAATTGAGATTCAAAAATAGAATAAAGAATAAATTCAAGGAATTTATCTTGGATAAAATTATTGGGAACCTTTCCCTATGAATGTGAAATTTAGAAACTAACTGTCGGTTAGCCAAGCAGAATGGTTTTCTGGATATTGATCTGATGTTGGTTTCGGCCTTCGGGGTTAATGTTTGGGGAATTATTCTCTTGATTAATTTACGGTTAGTGACTGATGAATTGGAATGAGGCGTATGTTGTGTTTGTGTAACACTTATTTAAATATACGCGAGTTATTCGGAAAGACCGGGTTTATCCCATTCTGAATAACTGATACGACGATAAGTCGAAGATGAAGACGATGGTCGAAGACCGGAGGTCTTCACGTCGTTTGGATAATTACTGATGATCTTGATTGGGTTGTACACCCAAGAAGATGGAAACAGTTGGTGATCGTCCAGACGTACTTGGAGATCGATGGATATACGGGGTACTAGGTGCCTCCGGTTTCGTTCAGACCCAGAACGGACTTGTAAATGGACTGTGTGTCTGACATTGGATTTTAGTCCGTGTGATTGATCTCTATTAAATATATATCTGTTTGGCGGTGGAGAATTTATTCTCTTGCTTAACGCCCTTCTCTGAGACGTACGAGCTCAGGGGTTATATATTGATGGATATCAAACGCATGGAGTGAATTGCCTGTGTGGCATGCCTAAGCGGCAATTGATCGAGGCTTCTGTTGAAAAGCAAAGTCTTGTGGTGATGATCAAAGCAAGGCCTTTGTGGCGTAGCTTTGTGTAACGTTTGCTTCGCGAGTTTCACACCCGGTATGAACCAAAAACGGGAGAGGACGTCAGGGAGGGCATGCGTTTCTTTCTAGCTAGAAGTGGCGTCAGTGGTTTTACACGCCCTGACGAGTTTGACTTATGTGGTTGTTGCTGTTGCGAGGCGCCTCGGATTGATCGGTCGTTCTCGAACCGATGGAGTCATTTAGTTGGCTCGTTTACGCCCCATAGGGCGGGGAAATGCATGTTCAGGGTTTAAGTTTAATCCAAATCGGTGGACTGGCCCTGAGGATCCAAGGGCCCACCTGAGTCTGGGTCCTGAGGGGCGGGCTGGAGCGTCTCGAATCGGTTGAGGACTATCTTTTGCCTCGGTTCATAGATGGAAACCCAATTTCCAAATACGTGATTCTGCGGTTTTATTTGTAGAGCCTAGTATGGCGACATAGTGGGATGGGGCGCTTATGCCGTCTATGATTGATACTTATGATTTGAAATTGCTTTATACACTATGCACTTATAATAGTATCAAACGATTTGTTTTAAACGTATCAAGCATTCTTTGGCTGTTATAAGGGAAAACCCTATCCCCCGGCTTGCGTTGCATTGTGTGATAGGACCTGGGTCTTATAACAGCTTCATTTTTCTTTATTTAGCATTGCGCTTTTTGTTTTATGCACTGGTATTCTTGGGAGGAAACCCGTTCCGTGTTATACGGCGTGGTCCCTTGATTTACCAAACTTTAAAAATAAAGATTAATAACTGTTTTAGTTCTCACACCAGTCACATGACTGACCTGGAGTTTATTGTTTTAACCTAAACTCTGGGTGCCCTTATTTTGACACGGGCAGCTAGTAGTTTTGGTTTTGCAGATTTATATTCACAGGATCCTGGTTTACAGCTGGAACGATATCCGGAAAGCTTTGTATCCGTATATCTCCTTCTAGTTGTGTATTGTATTATTTTCTGCTGCTATGTATTTAAATGTAATTTAAATCTCTGATATTTCTGTGTAATATTCATTTATACTCTATATATTCTTGTAATCTGATGCATTGTTGTAATATACAATGAAATGTTCTTTGATATGCGTTCTGTTGTGGCTTGTTCTCGAACTATCCGACGCTTTCCTTTACGGGGAAGTTACGGGTTTCCACAGTTGGTATCAGAGCTTTGGTTTACCAAGCTCAGAGAACAAGGCACATTAGAACCATACGAAAGAATTCATCAGATATTGGATTAGTAATGTCCAATCAGAATGACTCGTTAGAGATGGGGTCAGTAGTATCCTAGAACGAGTGTGAAGAGTACATTTTCAAATGAAAACAAGTTTTGTTTTGAAAATTTAAATCAATTATTCGTATTTGATTATTTATTTATATTGATTTGGACAATCCGATATATAAAGATTTTGCATATGCGTCTTGCAAACGTGTATTCGAAGTTTTAATATACTGGATGGTTATATAATCATACTCTAGTTGCCCGGGGATAATTCTGGTGATGGGGCACTGTCGCCAGTATTTATTTTCGAGTAACGAAAGTGAGATTTCTATATATTTCCTATTGACTGGTGTGAGAACCAAAATTAGATAGGGCCTATTGTTGTGACTTGGCATCAAAATTCTGATTTTTGACTATGTATCAAAGTTATGAATTTCAAATGATAATTCACTAATTGATTGATGTTTGTGTTGTTTGTTTATTTGATAATTTTGAACCATTATGCCTAATTGAACCAAATAATGAATTGTATTGAAATTTGGTCGCATTTGTTTGCATATACATATACTTATATTGAACAGGTCATAGCAAGGAGGCTAGAGCCGAAGAATAAAATTTGTTTGCCCGACAAATAGGTACATGTTTACTACATAATTTACTGTTTGTTTGGGTGATGATGATTTTATGAGCCTATTGGATAGCCGCTTGGCTTTTTCTTTTTCTTTTTGAGATCTGAAGGACCGGGGAAGCTATTTGAAATTCCCCGATGCTCCCGGTGCAGGGGAGGTTATGGCGAAATTTTTCAAAAATTTAGGGTGTTAGCCAAATTTTTGAAATTTTGAAAATTCTCAGAGACTAAAAAGTTGGAGAATGGAAGCCAGATCTAATGTAGAGCTTATTAATCAAACCACTTTCGACTTTGTTCCTTTTCGGGGACGAAAAGTTTTAAGTGGGGGAGATTGAAACAACCCGTAAAATGCGAGCCAGTTTGAAATTTTTATTTTGGCAATTTTAGCGAATTTTGATTATTTAAAATGAATTATTTTAAATAATATCGACGAGAAAATTTATTTTGAATAGAATTCGACGTATATATTATACACGTCGTCGTTAGAATATAAATAATTATATATAATTATAAATAGAATTGAAAATGGCGCGGTAGTTCGATAATTCGATTTCAAACTTCAATTGAATGTACCGGGTGCAAAACAATCCGGATTTTAGTGAAACCAAAAATAATGGAATCTAATAGTGAATATCTTTCCAACGAATCCGAAAAATCAAAAGTTCGTAGCGGGAATCAAAAGATATGTCCAGTTGAAAATTCTGAATAGTCGCTATGGAATTTTGGCCCTTAAAAATGGGAATTTTGCAAACGACCTCGGATTTCGACGAAACCACTTTTGTTGGGTCCGTGATGTTAAGTTATTGCTAGGTTTCAAATTTCATAATTTTTCGAATCAGTATGTGAGCGTGGCTAAGGAAAACGCGTTTGACCAGTTTCAGTTGATTTTAATCGACTGGAAATTGGCCATTTTTCTAACGGTCTCAGAATTCGACGAAACTAGTTTTGTTAGGACCGTATCGTCAATACGAAGCTAGAAAATATTTTTCTGGAATTTTTAAAGTTAGTATGTGACCCCGGTAATTTGAAAAGTACGTATAAAATTCAATATAGTGATTTAAATGAAAATTCAACGGAAACTGATCGAAACGATCAAACCAGCTTACGATACATATCCCATTGTGTTCGGAATGGGGGTGAAACGCTATGGACGACAGGCGGTGGACCTCGTTTAGAGGTCGTATGAAAAAGTCAACTTTTTAATAATTAAATAATAATAATAAAATATATATATATATATTCTCCTCTCCTATACCCAGGCCCCCCTCCCCCCCCGTTCGAATTCATTTTACAGATTTATAATAAAGAAATAAAAAAAACATGGAAGATCGAACTCGACGCCAGGCGATCGCCAGCACCTCCGCCGCCGGTCTGGCCTCCGATTCCTCCTCCCTCAGGCTTTCGACGACGCCAGTTCTTCCCCCCTTTTTTTCATCCTCGCGACGGCGACTGAAGCCCTAAACCCCCCCCCCCCCATCTCGAGCCCCAGGCGACGCTCAACCTCAGCAACCCCAAATCGACCACCACCTGACGGTCTGATCCCCTCCCTTCCACCTCGGCGCCCCTGTAAGTTGTTATTTTCGTTTCTCTTCATTTATAATGTTGAAAATTGGATTTTTTTTTTTAATTTATATAACATAGGAAATTAGTTTTTAAATGATAGAAAAAATTATTAGATTTATATATGTAGTTTGAAAATAAAATTATAATCCTTGTCTACATAGTTAGAGAATAAAAATATGATCTTTGAAAGAAAATAAAAATATGATTTTTATTAGAGTAAAAGATATGACTTTTTTTAAAGAGATAAGAATATATTTTTATATAAAGAAAGTTTATATTTTTATATAAAGAAAGTTCATATTTTATAATTAGCGTTGTGATAAAAATGAGATTTTTATTACTTGAATAGCGATGTTAAAATAGATGAAGTAGCGATAAAAATTCAATTTTTATTTGGCTAAAAATACGATTTTGATGTTAGTAGAAGGATAAAAATATAATTTTTATAATGCAGAAAAATTAAAAATATAATTTTTATACTAGTGTCATATTAAAAATACGATTTTTATATAAGGGGCACAGTAAAAATATGATTTTTAAATAGTATAGATATTAAAAATATAATTTTTATAAGGTAGGGAATATAAAAATGTAATCTTTATTTAGATAGTAGCGAAGAGAGATTTGAATATTATATATATAATTAGTTTAAAAATATAAATTTTTATAAAACAAAATAAGCATTGTTTGTAAAATAAAATAAGCATTAGTTTTGAATAAAAAGGAGTATTATTTTTGAAGATAAAAATAGCAAAAGTTTTGAAGATAAAAATATACATATGCTTTGAAGATTAAAACATACATATGATTTGAATAGAAAAATAACATTGTATAGAAATGTGACTAGTAATTCTATATAGCGCTGTCAAAATAATAATGTGATTTTTAATAATCAACTGCATGAAAACAGATGGCGAAGGATCAGACGGAAATCAAAATGAAATCCGAACGGTTCAGAAATAAAGACTTCCTACATATGAAGAGGCGTGGAGTTTGGATTAGCTAATCGATGAGAATTTCTCACCTTTCAATTTCTTTTCTAGTTATATATATATATATACTAGGATGCAGACGGTGTTTAGTAGCACCCGACACAATCGTCCACAGACCATGGACTTGTTTGTTTGGCTGTTTGGTTATTGATTGCGATATTGGTTTGAATGTGGTTTGTGGTGTGAAAAATCGAATCGATAAATTGGTTAGGATTAGACGTGCGCCGTTATAAGGCGAAGGAGTAAGGCTAGGTTAGACTCTTACTCCAAATTTTGTGGTTTGCATAACGAAAGTGATTTGATTGATATGGGTATGGCGGTGGCCATTATTAGACCGGGGACAAGGCTAGGCCTTATCCCGTTTCTAGTATCGTGCCGTTATGCCGCCGAAATTTTCTAAAATATGTTAGAAAAATAAAAATATCATTTTATTTAAAGAATGAACTGAATAGAAATTCATATGATAAAATAAAATGTTTTATCGTTAAAAATATAATTTTTAACGTGAAGTGAATAAAATAAATATTCATTTACAAACCAGACGGTTTGTTTATGTACACCTATTTGAAGGATATTGATTGGGTCGATAAATTTTACACATCGCCCAACTGCACAAATAAAATCTGTGTTTGATTGTTTGAAACCACACACGGGTGTTGGGATGAAATTTGAAGTTCACTCATCCTGATTGATTAAATATGTCGATCGATTGATTGACAGGCTGTCATAAGCGTTAGATATCTATATTTGATGCTTATACAGTGTAGTGCACTTTGGTTGATGGTTGATTATTTTTCAATGCTATTATACATGTGTTGTATGAAAATCCATATAATTAACTTTATATGGTAATTGATTGGGCCTCATTCCAGTTTTAAAATAGAAATATTTGAAATAGAAACATTTGAAAAAGAAATATTCGAAATGGAATATTTGAAAATATCAATATATGAAGCCGTGCTGATGAGATTGACGCCATTTTGACGTGAACGATATTTATATCGATTTTATTCATTTTAAAATGAATTAAAAAGTAATTTTGAAATCGAATATTTCGAAATGAATTGAATTGAAAACGATTTCGAAATGAATTGAATTGAAAACGATTTCGAAATGAATTGAATTGAAAACGATTTCGAAATGAATTGAATTGAAAACGATTTCGAAATGAATTGAATTGAAAACGATTTCGAAATGAATTGAATTGAAAACGATTTCGAAATGAATGGAATTGAAAACGATTTCGAAATGAATTGAATTGAAAACGATTTCGAAATGAATTGAATTGAAAACGATTTCGAAATGAATTGAATTGAATATGAATTCAAATTGAATTGAAATTTGAATTGAATAGAAATGAATATTTAAAACGAATTTATAAAGAAGAATTCAATTTTGATTTGAATTGAATAGAAATGAATTTTAAAACTATTTATATAATTCGTTTTAAATAGAAATCGACGAAGTATATATTATATATATTATATATATATATATAATATAATGGCCTGAATAGAACGCGCCGCGCCGCGGCAGTTCGTGAATTTCGACCATTTATTTCAAACGGACATTACGGGAGATCCGACCGTCGGATTCTCCTAAAATCGGAACCGTTGGGTTCGTATCGAAAAGAGCTTTCTAACGAATGTTAGAAATTTGAAATCTAACGGTTGGATTTGGAATTATGTCCAAATCAAATTTGAAAAAGGTCGCTGTAAGTGCAGTTCGATGGCCATTGATGGAAATCGACTATACGGGCCTTGATAAAATTATTAAAAATAATAATAATTTGTGTAAAATCATAAGAAATGATTTGTGAAGAATTGGGATGAAAAACTCCCTATTTGAAAAGATAAAAATAGATTTTTATCGAAATGAACTAGTTTTGAACTAGAATTATAATTCTATTTATTTTTAAATAAATAAATTGAATTTGAAAAAGGGGTTTTGAAAATAACCAAAATTTCCAATGATTGCATTGGAATGGATTTGAATCGAAATTGTCTTCGGAATATTTCGATGTTGGATTTCGTGATTATACAAATATTGTTATGGAAATTTGAAAGATATATAAATATATATCGTTATTTCCAATGCGATATTTGTTAGTCGTAGAATTTGATATTGAATATAAGCCGGTATATTTTCTATTCAGAGCCTTGTATTTAATATCAAATATGATTTGGGTTTGTCGTGAATGGTGTCTTCATTAACACTGTTCTTGAACCCAGTTGAGAAATGATTAAATCTTTTTATTTAGATTTAATGAAGTGTACCAATTAAATAATATTTAATTGGAATTGAATTGATATTGATTTTTGGGTTTATCGTGAACAGTGTTTTAAACAACACTTGTTCTTTAACCCGATAATTAATGGAATGTGATTTTGGGTTTATCGTGAACCGTGTTTTAAATGACACTGATTCTTTAACCCAGTTGAAGATTAAAACTAAGTGGAGTTTTAATGAATCTTTAATTAGATTGAAATGATCGAAAATGGAGTATCACCAGTTTTGCTCCAGGCGATAGTTAAATCTTTAATTAGATTTGAACGTGAAATGGTAATTGAATTTACCGATAACACTGTGGTGTTAGATATGAAGTATTACCAGTTTTACTTCATGGGATGAATAGGTTGGGATTGGGAAATAAAATAAATGATTACTTCGGTGTGGTTCGCTAATCCCGACTAGTTTGAATTGAGATTCAAAAATAGAATAAAGAATAAATTCAAGGAATTTATCTTGGATAAAATTAATGGGAACCTTTCTTAATGAATGTGAAATTTAGAAACTAACTGTCGGTTAGCCAAGCAGAATGGTTTTCTGGATATTGATCTGATGTTGGTTTCGGCCTTCGGGGTTAATGTTTGGGGAATTATTCTCTCGATTAATTTACGGTTAGTGACTGATGAATTGGAATAAGGCGTATGTTGTGTTTGTGTAACACTTATTTAAATATACGCGAGTTATTCGGAAAGACCGGGTTTATCCCATTCTGAATAACTGATACGACGATAAGTCGAAGATGAAGACGATGGTCGAAGACCGGAGGTCTTCACGTCGTTTGGATAATTACTGATTATCTTGATTGGGCTGTACACCCAAGAAGATGGAAACAGTTGGTGATCGTCCAGACGTACTTGGAGATCGATGGATATGCGGGGTACAAGGTGCCTCCGGTTTCGTTCAGACCCAGAACGGACTTGTAAATGGACTGTGTGTCTGACATTGGATTTTAGTCCGTGTGATTGATCTCTATTAAATATATATCTGTTTGGCGGCGGAGAATTTATTTGCTTAACGCTCTTCTCTGAGACGTACGAGCTCAGGGGTTATATATTGATGGATATCAAACGCATGGAGTGAATTGCCTGTGTGGCATGCCTAAGCGGCAATTGATCGAGGCTTCTGTTGAAAAGCAAAGTCTTGTGGTGATGATCAAAGCAAGGCCTTTGTGGCGTAGCTTTGTGTAACGTTTGCTTCGCGAGTTTCACACCCGGGATGAACCAAAAACGGGAGAGGACGTCAGGGAGGGCATGCGTTTCTTTCTAGCTAGAAGTGGCGTCAGTGGTTTTACACGTCCTGACGAGTTTGACTTATGTGGTTGTTGATGTTGCGAGGCGCCTCGGATTGATCGGTCGTTCTCGAACCGATGGAGTCATTTAGTTGGCTCATTTACGCCCCATAGGGCGGGGAAATGCATGTTCAGGGTTTAAGTTTAATCCACATCGGTGGACTGGCCCTGAGGATCCAAGGGCCCACCTGAGTCTGGGTCCTGAGGGGCGGGCTAGAGCGTCTCGAATCGGTTGAGGACTATCTTTTGCCTCGGTTCATAGATGGAAACCCAATTTCCAAATACGTGATTCTGCGGTTTTATTTGTAGAGCCTAGTATGGCGACATAGTGGGATGGGGCGCTTATGCCGTCTGTAACACCCCGTGAATTCTATGACTGTGAAACTCACAAATTAAAGTATAATTAATTTCAAATCAAAGAACTAAGGGAAACGGGATACGCCATTGCGTTCGTCTCGGAAAAATACGCGAAATAGAGTCCGAGTTTTCGAAAAACGGATATCGTATGAAGAAGTTATGGACGAACGAAGTTGGGCGAAAAACCGAAAAAGGGCCAGAATGCACTGGCGCACTTGGGAAGTGCGCCAGAACAAAAATGAACTGGCGCACCTGTGAAGTGCGCCAGTACATTTTTGACCTGGCGCACCTGCCAAGTGCGCCCAGGTCAAAAATGACCTGCTGGCCAGGTCTAGTCTAGCCCTGGCTGGCCAGGTCTGTGTTTGGCCGATTTTCAGAAGCTGGCTTTGTCATTAGGGCTAGGTGGCGAGTTTTTATTGGTCTCTCTTCCTAATGAATGGCTACGATCTAACCTAGCAACATCAATGGTCCTAATCAATTCCTAACCTCTATATAAACAACCCTAGACTAAACCCTAATCTATTCATTCAAAATAAGATTATAGCCGCCATGTTGCTGAGGAACGACAAAGAGTAGCCGCCGACTAGAGAGAGAGTTAGGAAGAAGGTTCTAAAGCCTAAAGCAATTCAAGCAACCTAAAGCTAATCAATTCAACAAAGGAATCGTGTCTCTTAATTAGAGAATTCGCCGCAACCATTGTAAGTAGAGTATTACTTTGGTATAAATAAACAACTATGTTGATGTGTATGCTTGAATTGTGGCAATGGAAGTAATTCGTGTTTGTGCAAAATTATGTTATTCATTATAAAGAACTACATGCGGTAGTTCTATGCAAATATATACGTTTGGAATATTGCGCAAATTATGTAATCTATGTTGAAGCTACATGTATGTAGTTGAGTGAAATTTATGCAAGTTTGGGGCTTTGTTATTTTGTCGTCATGATGTATATTTTGTGCATAAATCGTTTTGCAAGCAATTGAGACAAGTTTGGTTGTTATAGTTCATATGAAACTATGTTGGAATTTTGACACCATAATCCATGTATTAAGTCATGCTTATGAATGTGGCTAGGCTATGAATGATATTTGGCATAATTGAAATCTATGATTAAGTCTATCTTGTTTAAAAGAATTATATGATGACATATGTGAGACATGGCTAGGTTAGACTCAAAAATCCCTTTTTGCAAGTTTAAGCAAAAACCATGATTAGGAATTTTTATGCATAAGTATGTTTACACCATCGTTATGTGATTAGACTTAAACCATGATTAAGTTGAACTATGCTTTTGTGTTAGTAACAAAGTATCCCCTTTGTAAACATGTAGAAACCTTATGAACATGACTTGTTTATGTTTATGCCATGAACAAAGTTAACTTTACCTATGCCATGCTTATGTTTGACATTATGCCATGTTTATGCTAGAAGTATTTATGCCATGCTTATGTTTGACATTATGCCATGTTTATGCTAGAAGTATTTATGCCATGCTTATGTTTGACATTATGCCATGTTTATGCTAGAAGTATTTATGCCATGCTTATGTTTGATATTATGCTATGCTTATGCTAGGAATATTTATGACATGCTTATGTTTGACATTATGCCTAAATAAGAATATAGGTTCATGTTGTAGTTAAACCTATGCAAGTTCACATGCTTTGATTCATGTCACCTATGTTACCACTATGCAAGTACACCAATATCTATTTTGTATTTCCAACGTCGTATTGCAAGTTCATGCGCTCACCTTCCCCTCTTTGTGTATACGCCATAAGCCTCCCCTTTCGCATGGCTAAATTGGGCTTTAAAAGGCTAAGCCCAATATATATGAACGGTCGTGTAAAACGGGGGAAAACAACGTTGGGTTAAAATGAATTAATGAATGAAAATATAAAATAGAAGGGCCCAAATTCAAGTATGGGTTGGGCCCGTGATTGGTGTAATCTTTACACCATTAACTTAATAATGGGCCGCAAATATTTACTTATAAGAAATAAAGAAGAATGACAAGATATGTAAATGTAGAAAATACGATGTGTTTAACCCGAGGTTGGATTGAGTTGTGATGTAAACCTGCCCGGAACCGCCCTGCTGTCCAGTAGTCACAACAATACCTATCCAATGTGGGAGGTTAAACATGGAGCCCAGCAAGGACCCGAGGTTAGACTGAGTTGTGGCGTAAGACTGCCCGGAACCAACCGGCAACAGGCAGCCACAACAATACCTGTCTAATGTGAGAGGTCAGGGCCTTAATAAGACAATTAAGGCTGAGTCAAGATTGTTAGGATTAAGTGAACTAAAGACTTAATCAAAATGGAACATGCTAAACTAAACAGACTGGTGGGGTTAGGTAGGGAACACTTAACCAACTTAGCATGTTGGCTAGAGATAGAAAACCTAGTAACGGGGGACCCTTTTCAGCAGTAACCCTAAAAGGTGTATCATGATACCCTGAAACTAGGCAGGGTGGGGCACGATTACTGGGTTGATTGTAAGAGGTCAAAGCGACGGCGGTGGTGTAGCAGTGTAGGTTCTAACGGAGTGCGGGCGTGCACACACTCCGGCACAGAAAAATAAGGCACTGGACACCAGTAGCATACCTTTGCACTCTAAGGTTGTGTCGGGTTGCCACTATGGGACTTGATACACCCCATGGTGGGACCAGCATAGGTAACTACAGACATCGGGGGCCGTAAGACACATGTAACTATGCGAGTAGGAGCCGATCATCATAGAATGGATCACATCACCCTGATTATGGGGTGCAAATTGGAAACTAGTTTATATGGGTTCAGAGATTAACATGGGGTACGATAGTATATTCGACCCTAGACAACTTAACCAAGTTATAGTGTTTGCCCACTTCTTGTTATTACTTATCATACCCAGTTCTTTATTCATAGAAAAAGTAGTACTAGACTTACTCAGGCTTTATGTCTGACTCTATTTTTCTTTCGTCTTCTTTCTTCCGTTTCCCCCCCCCCCCCAGGTCCTCAGGGAGGGAACACAGCAGCTTGACCAGCCTCAACATCCAGCTTTGAAGAAGAGAAATGTATTGCTTGGACTTTCCTGTTTTGAACTATGGCTTTGGACAATCCACTAAGGGGCTTTTGCAGTTTATCTATGTTTTATTTATGCTTCTTTAAATAATGTACTCAAGACAGATTATGAAAGTGTTTTTGGAAAGGATGTTGTTGTAACACGTATTTGACTTAATGAAATAAAGTTTGTTGTTCTTCCGCTGTTTTACAAATATGTGTTCTTATATCTGTCTTGTATATCTGTGACTTGTACTTATAAACCTCCACCAAAATTAGGGCATTCCCTTTGAGAGTGACCCTAACGGAGGTGGGGTGTTTCACTTGGTATCAGAGCATAGGTTTACCAGATAAGATAAAAAGTTTTGAAAAATTATTTTCAAAAAGGGAAATTTAAAGAAGCATTTTTAAAAAAAGAAAAATATTATTTTATTTTAAAAAGGCAAAGTCCACTCCCCAAAGCCATAGGTACTATCTCTTATCCTTCGTTTTGAATCTATCCTTTCTGTTTCAGCATGTCTGGAGACCTTACTCCCCAGCTGCTGACGCTTTCACTCCTCCTCCTCCACGTGAACCAGCAAGCGGAAGAGTCCCAGAGTAGGAAGACGAATAATAGTCAAACAAGAAAGGATCATAACAATAATAATAAGAAACGAGAAAAAAGGAAATGCAATTTTTGTGGTACGGAAGGGCACATAGCCAAGGATTGTAGAAAGAGGAAAAGAAAGCAAGATGGATGTTTTCATTGTGGAGAGACTGGACACATCAGCAAAGACTGCCCTGAGAAGACAGACTTTGAGAAGGGCGGGAAAGACAACAAGTCCCGAGAGAAGAGGAAGTGTAAATTCTGTGGCAAAGTGGGGCACTTAGTAAAGGACTGCCGGAAAAAGAAGGCCAAGGAAAATGGTGGGTGCTTTTCTTGCGGTGAGACAGGCCACAGGGCTAAGGACTGCCCAAAGAAACGGGGACAGGGGCAGGGCGCTGGATCCACCCCAGGGGCACAGATTCATGTGCTAGAAGCGCCACCATTGCAACAGCGAGGTATAAATACTTCTATAGAAAGCGTAGTTTATCTTTACGATCACCCCGTTCGCACTTTATTTGATTCTGGCGCATCACACTCCTTTATCTCGTCTGCTTTAGTAGAATCTCTGCACCTAAAAACTAGTACGGTAGAGGACCCCTTAATTGTTTCAAACCCAATTGGGGGCCCAGCTCATTTGTCTATGATCTGTGTGGGATTGAAAAATCTCTATTCTAAGCGTAGAATTTCTATGTAGTGCCTTTGTTTTGGGCTTTTCGAGGTATGGTTTGATTTTGGCTATGGATTGGCTATCCCGTAGTGGGGCATTCCTTGATTGTGAGAAAAGGGTTGTTAGGCTCCTAACCCAGCTCGATAATACTTGGGAAATTTCTTGTAATCCCTCGTATGCGGTTATGCTTAGTTATCTTGAATCGCTAGATGCCTCTGTTGAAAATTTGCAATCAGTTAGAGTGGTCCGGGAATATCCGGATGTCTTCGAAGAGGTGAAGGGCTTGCCTCCGAAGTGGGAAATAGACTTCCGCATATATCTTGTAGATAATGCAAAGCCCGTTGCGTTGCCCGTTAGACATATGGCTCCACGAGAAAGGAAAGAGCTCAGTAAACAGATTAAAGAGCTTCTAGAAAAAGGGGTTCATTAGGAGGAGCATTTCAGAATGGGGCACTCCAGTAGTGTTCGCCACTAAGGCTGAAGGTTCATTTCGCTGATGCATGAGTTGTAAAGAATCACCTTAGTAAGTACATTTGGCAACATAATTGACATTTGTTTATTTTCAAGGGATAATTCATCTATGTGGGATACCTTCTAGTAAGTGAACAAGATCCAAGATTCACTAGTGAATTTTGGAGAGCTTGCATGGAACCATGAGTACGCAGTAGGCTTGAGCCAAGCATACTAGAAGGAGAATAAGTGAAAGAGGAACGAGAAATAGGTTCCAACTCATATTTTGGAAACAAGAATTAAGAAGCTACGAAATTGTGAAGTTAAAGACGGACAAAGCATAATGGAGTTAAGCTCAAGAAATGCGACTTAGAAGATTGAAGACTAGATTCGTGCATAATATCTCTTCTTAAGAGTATATCCTCTCGGTACCATTCTCAATCCAATTTCTGGTGCAAACCACATAGGGAGTATGACTCATCTGTTAGTAACACATGTTGGGGCTCGAGGGTGTTCATTGGTTTGACTAAAGTTTTTGGGTTTTATAGGATACAAATTGGTCTTAGGAAGGGACTCCCTTATGACCTAAAAGGAGTCCATCATGCTTAGTTGCCTAGAATCATATATGGTGGTTGGGTTGGGTAACTCTTTGGGTGTCAGTCTGATGTTGACTTCGGTCTTCGGGGCTGATGCTTAGAGAGTTCTTCTCCTAATCAATATATATGTGGCATAGGTTTTCAGTTTTGACATTGCCTAATGGGCACAAAGTTTTTACTTGCTTCATTCGACTATACCTTTAGATAGGAACAATTGGGAAAATTTCCTATAGATTAGAGCTACCCGAGAAGTTGGCTGGAGTCCAAAACGTTTTTCACGTATCTCATCTCCGAAAATGTCTTCATGAGTCCGCTAAAGTGGTAGAGCCAAATATCCTCGAAAAGGCCGAAGTGGAACGCGAAGCAACCGTAAGAAGAGTTCCAACCCGCATCTTGGAACGGAAGTGAAGAAACTACGCAACCGCGAAGTCAAGCTCGTCAAAGTCCAGTGGAGCGACACCGAGGGAGACGCGACTTGGGAAACTGAAGCTAAAATCCGTACAGCCTACCCTTTTCTGTTCGAGGGTACATCCTTGATCTTTCATTTTCCTTAAGTTGCGCTTTTATCTATCTTTTTAGGTATATTTCCTCGACCTTATCTTTTAGGTAGAAACCCTTTGGATGGAAACATGTAGTTGAAACATGTTATGTATGAATGGTTGCAAGTGGTTGCAAGTGATTGCTAGTGGTTGCTCGTGGTTGCATATACACACAATCTAGGTTTTAGATCGGCTCAGTCACTTCATATTGCATATGCATATATGTTTGCTTTCGTATGTGGTTGAACTTTAATGTGTTGTCATATGGATGCTGCATTTGTATTGAATGGTTGTGCACTCATGTAGAAGCAAAAATAGGAAAATTTGCATACATAATGGATTCATGGCACTTACATAATTCGCATTAAGGAGGTCAACTGAATCAGTAGACCGCCTGATTTTGCATTAGATAAGTTCATATACACACACTTCGCATATGATCATGAAGCATTAGAAGTCTTTTAAGGACAATGGATGCTCGTGTTTGATGGATGAGTAGATGGATGATTGGATGTTAGGATTTACATTCCTCCTAACTTGAAGATTTCGGGGACGAAATCCTTTTAAGTGGGGGGGAATGTAACACCCCGTGAATTCTATGACTGTGAAACTCACAAATTAAAGTATAATTAATTTCAAATCAAAGAACTAAGGGAAACGGGATACGCCATTGCGTTCGTCTTGGAAAAATACGCGAAATAGAGTCCGAGTTTTCGAAAAACGGATATCGTATGAAGAAGTTATGGACGAACGAAGTTGGGCGAAAAACCGAAAAAGGGCCAGAATGCACTGGCGCACTTGGGAAGTGCGCCAGAACAAAAATGAACTGGCGCACCTGTGAAGTGCGCCAGTACATTTTTGACCTGGCGCACCTGCCAAGTGCGCCCAGGTCAAAAATGACCTGCTGGCCAGGTCTGGTCTAGCCCTGGCTGGCCAGGTCTGTGTTTGGCCGATTTTCAGAAGCTTGCTTTGTCATTAGGGCTAGGTGGCGAGTTTTTATTGGTCTCTCTTCCTAATGAATGGCTACGATCTAACCTAGCAACATCAATGGTCCTAATCAATTCCTAACCTCTATATAAACAACCCTAGACTAAACCCTAATCTATTCATTCAAAATAAGATTATAGCCGCCATGTTGCTGAGGAACGACAAAGAGTAGCCGCCGACTAGAGAGAGAGTTAGGAAGAAGGTTCTAAAGCCTAAAGCAATTCAAGCAACCTAAAGCTAATCAATTCAACAAAGGAATCGTGTCTCTTAATTAGAGAATTCGCCGCAACCATTGTAAGTAGAGTATTACTTTGGTATAAATAAACAACTGTGTTGATGTGTATGCTTGAATTGTGGCAATGGAAGTAATTCGTGTTTGTGCAAAATTATGTTATTCATTATAAAGAACTACATGCGGTAGTTCTATGCAAATATACACGTTTGGAATATTGCGCAAATTATGTAATCTATGTTGAAGCTACATGTATGTAGTTGAGTGAAATTTATGCAAGTTTGGGGCTTTGTTATTATGTCGTCATGATGTATATTTTGTGCATAAATCGTTTTGCAAGCAATTGAGACAAGTTTGGTTGTTATAGTTCATATGAAACTATGTTGGAATTTTGACACCATAATCCATGTATTAAGTCATGCTTATGAATATGGCTAGGCTATGAATGATATTTGGCACAATTGAAATCTATGATTAAGTCTATCTTGTTTAAAAGAATTATATGATGACATATGTGAGACATGGCTAGGTTAGACTCAAAAATCCCTTTTTGCAAGTTTAAGCAAAAACCATGATTAGGAATTTTTATGCATAAGTATGTTTATACCATCGTTATGTGATTAGACTTAAACCATGATTAAGTTGAACTATGCTTTTGTGTTAGTAACAAAGTATCCCCTTTGTAAACATGTAGAAACCTTATGAACATGACTTGTTTATGTTTATGCCATGAACAAAGTTAACTTTACCTATGCCATGCTTATGTTTGACATTATGCCATGTTTATGCTAGAAGTATTTATGCCATGCTTATGTTTGACATTATGCCATGTTTATGCTAGAAGTATTTATGCCATGCTTATGTTTGACATTATGCCATGTTTATGCTAGAAGTATTTATGCCATGCTTATGTTTGACATTATGCTATGCTTATGCTAGGAATATTTATGACATGCTTATGTTTGACATTATGCCTAAATAAGAATATAGGTTCATGTTGTAGTTAAACCTATGCAAGTTCACATGCTTTGATTCATGTCACCTATGTTACCACTATGCAAGTACACCAATATCTATTTTGTATTTCCAACGTCGTATTGCAAGTTCATGCGCTCACCTTCCCCTCTTTGTGTATACGCCATAAGCCTCCCCTTTCGCATGGCTAAATTGGGCTTTAAAAGGCTAAGCCCAATATATATGAACGGACGTGTAAAACGGGGGAAAACAACGTTGGGTTAAAATGAATTAATGAATGAAAATATAAAATAGAAGGGCCCAAATTCAAGTATGGGTTGGGCCCGTGATTGGTGTAATCTTTACACCATTAACTTAATAATGGGCCGCAAATATTTACATATAAGAAATAAAGAAGAATGACAAGATATGTAAATGTAGAAAATACGATGTGTTTAACCCGAGGTTGGATTGAGTTGTGATGTAAACCTGCCCGGAACCGCCCGGCTGTCCAGTAGTCACAACAATACCTATCCAATGTGGGAGGTTAAACATGGAGCCCAGCAAGGACCCGAGGTTAGACTGAGTTGTGGCGTAAGACTGCCCGGAACCAACCGGCAACAGGCAGCCACAACAATACCTGTCTAATGTGAGAGGTCAGGGCCTTAATAAGACAATTAAGGCTGAGTCAAGATTGTTAGGATTAAGTGAACTAAAGACTTAATCAAAATGGAACATGCTAAACTAAACAGACTGGTGGGGTTAGGTTGGGAACACTTAACCAACTTAGCATGTTGGCTAGAGATAGAAAACCTAGTAACGGGGGACCCTTTTCAGCAGTAACCCTAAAAGGTGTATCATGATACCCTGAAACTAGGCAGGGTGGGGCACGATTACTGGGCTGATTGTAAGAGGTCAAAGCGACGGCGGTGGTGTAGCAGTGTAGGTTCTAACGGAGTGCGGGCGTGCACACACTCCGGCGCAGAAAAATAAGGCACTGGACACCAGTAGCATACCTTTGCACTCTAAGGTTGTGTCGGGTTGCCACTATGGGACTTGATACACCCCATGGTGGGACCAGCATAGGTAACTACAGACATCGGGGGCCGTAAGTCACATGTAACTATGCGAGTAGGAGCCGATCATCATAGAATGGATCACATCACCCTGATTATGGAGTGCAAAGTGGAAACTAGTTTATATGGGTTCAGAGATTAACATGGGGTACGATAGTATATTCGACCCTAGACAACTTAACCAAGTTATAGTGTTTGCCCACTTCTTGTTATTACTTATCATACCCAGTTCTTTATTCATAGACAAAGTAGTACTAGACTTACTCAGGCTTTATGTCTGACTCTATTTTTCTTTCGTCTTCTTTCTTCCGTTTCCCCCCCCCCCCCCCCCAGGTCCTCAGGGAGGGAACACAGCAGCTTGACCAGCCTCAACATCCAGCTTTGAAGAAGAGAAATGTATTGCTTAGACTTTCCTGTTTTCAACTATGGCTTTGGACAATCCACTAAGGGGCTTTTGCAGTTTATCTATGTTTTATTTATGCTTCTTTAAATAATGTACTCAAGACAGATTATGAAAGTGTTTTTGGAAAGGATGTTGTTGTAACACGTATTTGACTTAATGAAATAAAGTTTGTTGTTCTTCCGTTGTTTTACAAATATGTGTTCTTATATCTGTCTTGTATATCTGTGACTTGTACTTATAAACCTCCACCAAAATTAGGGCATTCCCTTTGAGAGTGACCCTAACGGAGGTGGGGTGTTTCACCGTCTATGATTGATACTTATGATTTGAAATTGCTTTATACACTATGCACTTATAATAGTATCAAACGATTTGTTTTAAACGTATCAAGCATTCTTTGGCTGTTATAAGGGAAAACCCTATCCCCCGGCTTGCGTTGCATTGTGTGATAGGACCTGGGTCTTATAACAGCTTCATTTTTCTTTATTTAGCATTGCGCTGTTTGTTTTATGCACTGGTATTCTTGGGAGGAAACCCGTTCCGTGTTATACGGCGTGGTCCCTTGATTTACCAAACTTTAAAAATAAAGATTAATAACTGTTTTAGTTCTCACACCAGTCACATGACTGACCTGGAGTTTATCGTTTTAACCTAAACTCTGGGTGCCCTTATTTTGACAGGGCAGCTAGTAGTTTTGGTTTTGCAAATTTATATTCATAGGATCCTGGTTTACAGCTGGAACGATATCCGGAAAGCTTTGTATCCGTATATCTCCTTCTAGTTGTGTATTGTATTATTTTCCGCTGCTATGTATTTAAATGTAATTTAAATCTCTGATATTTCTGTGTAATATTCATTTATACTCTGTATATTCTTGTAATCTGATGCATTGTTGTAATATACAATGAAATGTTCTTTGATATGCGTTCTGTTGTGGCTTGTTCTCGAACTATCCGACGCTTTCCTTTACGGGGAAGTTACGGGTTTCCACAGAAACCAAAAATAATGGGATCTAATTGTGAATATCTTTCCAATGAATCCGAAAAATCGAAATTTCCTAATGGGAATCAAAAGATATGTCCAGTAGAAATTTCTGAATAGTCGCTATGGAATTCAGGCCCTTAAAAATGGAAATTTTGCAAATGACCTCGGATTTCGACGAAACCAGTTTTGTTGGGTCCGTGGTGTAAAGTTATGGCTAGGTTTCAAGTTTCATAATTTTCTGAATCAGTATGTGAGCGTGGCGAAGGAAAACGCGTTTGACCGGTTTTAGTTGATTTTAATCGACTGGAAATTGGCCATTTTTCTAACGGTCTCAGAATTCGACAAAACTAGTTTTGTTAGGACTGTATCGTCAATACGAAGCTAGAAAATATTTTTCTGGAATTTTTAAAGTTAGCATGTGACCCCAGTAATTTGAAATGTACGTTTAAAATTCAATATAATGATTTAAATTTAAATTTAACGGAAACTGACTCAAACAGTCGAATCAGCCTACGATACATGTCCCATTGTGTTCGAAATGGGGGTAAAATGCTAAGGACGTCAGGCGGTGGGCCTCGTTTCGAGTTCGTAATTAAAGGTCAACCTTTTTTCGAATTAAATAATTAAAATAAAATAAAATAAAAATATATAATTTTTTCCCCTTTATTGGTTCTGCCCCCCCCCCCCAATTCTTCATTTCTACAGATCGTTCAAAATAAAAAAAATAAAAAAAATAAAAAAACTAAAACTATCGTCGCCCCCCTCGATCTGACCTCACCGCCGCCCATCGCACCCACCATCGCCACCCTCCCCAACGCCTCCACCCCCTCCTCTCCGCTCTCTTCTCCTCGAGCCACCCTAAACCCCCACGCCCAAAACGCCAGGCCGCCACCAATGACCAAGGGAGCATCGCCAGAGCCACCACCCGCCTATCCACCTCCGACGTCGAGCTCCGGCGCGAGCTCGAGCCACCTGCGGCGCCACTAACACCCCCCTGCAGTGGACAAGCGAGCACGCCTCCCCCGCCTCCTATAAAAATAAAAAAAAGTAAGTTTTATCCCTTTCATTGCTTTGTTTATTCCTTTGATTTAAAACTGATTTTAATATAAGTTTAAAGCTGATTTTGTTTAGATAAAAGAACTCGATTTTACTTTGTAAAAGAACATGATTTTTCTTTATGCAAGAACTTGATTTTTCTTCATACAAAGACTTGTTTTTTTTCTCTATACAAAGATTTGATTTTTCTTGATAGAAAAATATAATCTTTTCTATATAGGTAGCGATAGAAAAATATAATCTTTACTATATAGGTAGCGATAGAAAAATATAATATTTTCTATATAGTGACGATAGGAAAAATATAATATTTTCTATATAAGTAGTGGTAGAAAAATATAATTTTTATCCATGGAATGATAATATAAAAATGTGATTTTTATTTATATACGAACAGTATAAAAATGTGATTTTTATTTATAAAGATCGTCGATTAAAAATGTGATTTTTAATATGAACAGCGTGTAAAGGATGACGATAGGAAATTCGGGAAAATCCAATCGATCAGAAATTCAGAATAAAATGGAGGAGTGGATCCCAAAGGTGAGAATTTCTCACCTTTCAATTTATTTTTCTAGTTATATATATATATATACTAAGATGCAGACGGTGCTTAGTAGCACCCGACACAATCGTCCACAGACCATGGACTTGTTTGTTTGGTTGCATAAATTAGTTTGATGATTTGATTTGTGTTTGATTGTTTGGTGAATTTGATTGATATGTGAATGGCGTGGGCCTTCACTAGACCGGGGATAAGGCTAGGCCTTGTCCCGTTTCTAGTATCGTGTCGTTATGCCGCCGAAATTTTCTAAAAATAAGTTAGAAAAATAAAAATATCATTTTATTTAGAGAATGAACTGAATAGAAATTCATATGTTGGAATAAAATGTTTTATCGTTAAAAATATAATTTTTAACGTGAATGTGAATAAATAAATATTCATTTACAAACCGGACGGTTTGTTTATGTACACTTATTTGAATGACATTGATTGGGACGATAAATTTTACACATCGCCCAACTGCACAACTAAAATCTGTGTTTGATTGTTTGAAACCCCACACGGGTGTTGGGATGGAATATGAATTTCACTCATCCTGATTGATTAAATATGTCGATCGATTGATTGACAGGCTGTTATAAGCGTTGAATATCTATATTTGATGCTTATACAGTGTAGTGCACTTTGGTTGATGGTTGATTATTTTTCAATGCTATTATATACATGTGTTGTATGGAAATCCATATAATTAATTTTATATGGTAATTGATTGGGCCTCATTCCAATTTGAAAAATAAAGAAAATTTGAAAATAGAAATTTATGAAGCCGTGTTGATTAGATTGACGCCATTTTGACGTGAACGATATTTATATCGACTTTATTTATTTTAAAATGAATATTGAAAAACGATTTCGAAATGAATTGAATTGAAAACGATTTCGAAATGAATTGAAAACGATTTCGAAATGAATTGAATTGAAAACGATTTCGAAATGAATTGAATTGAAAACGATTTCGAAATGAATTGAACTGAAAACGATTTCGAAATGAATTGAAAACGATTTCGAAATGAATTGAATTGAAAGCGGTTTCGAAATGAATTGAATTGAAAACGATTTCGAAATGAATTGAAAACGATTTAGAAATGAATTGGAAACGATTTCGAAATGAATTGAATTGAAAACGATTTCGAAATGAATTGAATTGAAAACGATTTCGAAATGAATTGAATTGAAAACGATTTCGAAATGAATTGAATTGAAAACGATTTCGAAATGAATTGAATTGAAAACGATTTCGAAATGAATTGAATTGAAAACGATTTCGAAATGAATTGAATTGAAAACGATTTCGAAATGAATTGAAAACGATTTCGAAATGAATTGAATTGAAAGCGATTTCGAAATGAATTGAATTGAAAACGATTTCGAAATGAATTGAAAACGATTTCGAAATGAATTGAATTGAAAACGATTTCGAAATGAATTGAATTGAAAACGATTTCGAAATGAATTGAAAACGATTTCGAAATGAATTGAATTGAAAGCGATTTCGAAATGAATTGAATTGAAAACGATTTCGAAATGAATTGAAAACGATTTCGAAATGAATTGAATTGAAAGCGATTTCGAAATGAATTGAATTGAAAACGATTTCAAAATGAATTGAAAACGATTTCGAAATGAATTGAAAACGATTTCGAAATGAATTGAAAACGATTTCGAAATGAATTGAATTGAAAACGATTTCGAAATGAATTGAATTGAAAACGATTTCGAAATGAATTGAATTGAAAACGATTTCGAAATGAATTGAATTGAAACGATTTCGAAATGAATTGAATTGAAAACGATTTCGAAATGAATTGAATTGAAAACGATTTCGAAATGAATTGAATTGAAAACGATTTCGAAATGAATTGAAAATGATTTCGAAATGAAATGAATTGAAAACGATTTCGAAATGAATTGAATTGAAAGCGATTTCGAAATGAATTGAATTGAAAGCGATTTCGAAATGAATTGAATTGAAAACGATTTCGAAATGAATTGAAAACGATTTCGAAATGAATTGAATTGAAAGCGATTTCGAAATGAATTGAATTGAAAACGATTTCGAAATGAATTGAAAACGATTTCGAAATGAATTGAATTGAAAACGATTTCGAAATGAATTGAATTGAAAACGATTTCGAAATGAATTGAAAACGAATTCAAATTGAATTGAAAGCGAACTGAAATGAATTCAAGTTGAATTGAAATTTGAATTGAATTGAAATTGCTTTAGAAACGAATTTAAAACTATTTAGATAATTCGTTTTAAATGGAAATCGACGATATATATATTATATATATTATATATATAATATAATGGCCTGAATAGAACGCGCCGCGCCGCGGCAGTTCGTGAGTTTCGACCATTTATTTCAAACGGACATTACGGGAGATCCGACCGTCGGATTCTCCTAAAACCGGAACCTTGGGTTCGTATCGAAAAGAGCTTTCTACCGAATATTAGAAATTTGAAATCTAACGGTTGGATTTGGAGATACGTCCAAATCAAATTTGAAAAAGGTCGCTGTAAGTGCAGTTCGATGGCCATTGATGGAAATCGACTGTACGGGCCTTGATAAAATTATTAAAAATAGTAATAATTTGTGTAAAATCATAAGAAATGATTTAGAAAGGATTGGGATGAAAAACTCCATATTTGAAAGGATAAAAATAGATTTTTATCGAAATGAACTAGTTTTGAACTAGAATTATAATTCTATTTATTTTTAAATAAATAAATTGAATTTGAAAAGGGTTTTGAAAATAACCAAAATTTCCAATGATTGCATTGGAGTGGATTTGAATCGAAATTGTCTTCGGAATATTTCGAAGTTGGAATTCGTGATTATACAGATGTTGTTATGGAAATTTGAAAGATACATATTTATATCGTTATTTCCAATACGACATTTGTTAGTCGTAGAATTTGATATTGAATATAAGCCGATATATTTTCTATTCAGAGCCTTGTATTGAATATCAAATGTGATTTGGGTTTGTCGTGAATGGTGTCTTCACTAACACTGTTCTTGAACCCAGTTGAGAAAAAAATTAAATCTTTTTATTTAGATTTAATGAAGTGTACCAATTAAACGATATTTAATTGGAATTAAATTGGTATTGATTTTTGGGTTTATCGTGAACAGTGTTTTAAATAACACTTGTTCTTTAACCCGATAATTAATGGAATGTGATTTTGGGTTTATCGTGAACCGTGTTTTAAATGACACTGATTCTTTAACCCAGTTAAAGATTAAAACTAAGTGGAGATTTAATGAATCTTTAATTAGATTGAAATGATCGAAAATGGAGTATCACCAGTTTTGCTCCAGGCGATGGTTAAATCTTTAATTAGATTTGAACGTGAAATGGTAATTGAATTTACCGATAACACTGTGGTGTTAGATATGAAGTATTACCAGTTTTACTTCATGGGATGAATAGGTTGGGATTGGGAAATAAAATAAATGATTACTTCGGTGTGGTTCGCTAATCCTGACTAGTTTAAATTGATATTCAAAGGAGATTAAAGAATAAATTTAAAGAATTTATCTTGGATAAAATTAATGGGAACTTTTCCCAAAGTATAGGAATATTTGAGTAAAAGAATATTCTGAATTGGAATGAGGCGTATGTTGTGTTTGTGTAACACTTTTATAATATATACGCGAGTTATTCAGAAAGACCGGGTCTATCCCATTCTGAATAACTGATTCGACGTGGTGTCGAAGATGAAGACGGTGGTCGAAGACCAGAAGTCTTCACGTCCTTTGGGTAATTACTGATGATCTTGATTGGGCTGTACACCCAAGAAGATGGAAACAGTTAGTGATCGTCCAGACGTACTTGGAGATCGATGGATATGCGGGGTACTAGGTGCCTCCGGTTTCGTTCAGACCCAGAACGGACTTGTAAATGGACCGTGTGTCTGACATTGGATTTTAGTCCGTGTGACTGATCTCTATTAAATATATATCTGTTTGGCGGCGGAGAATTTATTCTCTTGCTTAACGCCCTTCTCTGAGACGTACGAGCTCAGGGGTTATATATTGATGGACATCAAACACATGGAGTGAATTGCCTGTGTGGCATACCTAAGTGGCAATTGATCGAGGCTTCTGTTGAAAAGCAAAGTCTTGTGGTGATGATCAAAGCACGGCCTTTGTGGCGTAGCTTTGTGTAACGTTTACTTCGCGAGTTTCACACCCGGTATGAACCAAAAACGGGAGACGGACCTCAGGGAGGGCATGCGTTTCTTTCTAGTTAGAAGTGGCGTCAGTGGTTTTACACGCCCTGACGAGTTTGACTTATGTGGTTGTTGCTGTTGCGAGGCGCCTCGGATTGATCGGTCGTTCTCGAACCGATGGAGTCATTTAGTTGGCTCATTTACACCCCATAGGGCGGGGGAACGCATGTTCAGGGTTTAAGTTTAATCCACATCGGTGGACCGGCCCTGTCGCTCCAAGGTCACTCGAGCTCTGACCTGTGGCTCGGGCTAGAGAGTCACGAATCGGTAGAGGACTATCTTTTGCCTCGGTTCATAGATGGAAATCCAACTTCCAAATACGTGACATTTGCGGTTTTAATTGTAGAACTAGTATGGCGACATGATATATGGTACCCATGCCGCCTATGATTGATACTTATGATTTGAAGTTGTTTTATACACTATGCACTTATAATAGTATCAAATGATTTGTTTTAAACGTATCAAGCATTCTTTGGCTGTTATAAGGGAAAACCCTATCCCCCGGCTTGCGTTGCATTGTGTGATAGGACCTAGGTCTTATACCAGCTTCATTTTTCTTTATTTAGCATTGCGCTGTTTGTTTTATGCACTGGTATTCTTGGGAGGAAACCCGTTCCGTGTTATACGGCGTGGTCCCTTGATTTACCTAATGATTTAAAATAAAGATTAACTGTTTTAGTTCTCACACCAGTCCTATGACTGACCTGGAGTTTATTGTTTTAACCTAAACTCTGGGTGCCCCTATTTTGACACGGGCAGCTAGTAGTTTTGGTTTTGCAGATTTATATTCACAGGATCCTGGTTCACAGCTGGAACGATATCCGGAAAGCTTTGTATCCGTATATCTCCTTCTAGTTGTGTATTGTATTATTTTCCGCTGCGATGTATTTAAATGTAATTTAAATCTCTGATATTTCTGTGTAATATTCATTTATACTCTGTATATTCTTGTAATCTAGTGCATTGTTGTAATATACAATGAAATGTTCTTCTGTATGCGTTCTATTTTGGCGTGTTCTCAAACGATAGGGCGTTTTCGAACGGTCTGGGTCGGTTTAGCGACTGATTCGGATCGAACGAAATTCCTTCTCGTCACAGTTGGTATCAGAGCTTTGGTTTACCAAGCTCAGAGAACAAGACACATTAGAACCTTATGAAAGAATTCATCAGATACTGGATTAGTAATATCCAATTAGAATGACTCGTTAGAGATAGGATCAGTAGTATCCTAGAACGAGTGTGAAGAGTATATTTTTTAAAAAAATGAAAACAAAATTTGTTTTGAAAATTTAATTCAACTATTCGTATTTGATTATTTATTTTAATGAATTTGGACAAACCAGTATATATAGATTTTGCGTATACGTCTGATCCGCGTATATTCAAAGTTTTAATATACTGGATAGATATAGAATCACACTCTAGTCGCCCGGAGATGATTCTGATGATAGTTCGAACATCATCAGAATTGGCATTCGTGTTTCGAAGGTGTGATATCTATATATTTCCTATTGACTGGTGTGAGAACCAAAATTAGATTGGACCTATTGTTGTGAATTGGCATCAAAAACATGATTTTCTGTATATGTATCAAAGATAATGAATTTGAAACTCTAATTCACTAATTGATTGATGTTTGTGTTGTTTGTTTATGTGTTTGCTAATTTTTAACCATTTAGCCTAATATAACCAAATATTGAATTGTATTGAAAATTGGTCGCATTTGCTTGCATATACATATACTTACATTGAACAGGTCATAGCAAGGAGGCTAGAGCAGAGAATAAAATTTGTTTGCCCGACAAATAGGTACATGTTTACTACATAATTTCCTGTTTTGTTTGGGTGATGATGATTTTGTGAGCCTATTGGCTAGCCGCTTGGCGTTTTCTTTTTCTTTTTGAGATCTGAAGGACCGGGGAAGCTATTTGAAATTCCCCGAAGCTCCCGGTGCAGGGGAGGTTATGGCGAAATTTTTCGAAAATTTAGGGTGTTAGCCAAATTTTTGAAATTTTTGAAAATTCTCAGAAACTGAAAAGTTGGAGAATGGAAGCCAGATCGAACGTAGAGTTGATTAATCAAACCACTTTCGACTTTGTTCCTTTTCGGGGACGAAAAGTTTTAAGTGGGGGAGATTGTAATAACCCGGAAATTCTGAGCCAGTTTAAAATTTTTATTTTGGCTATTTTAGCGAATTTTGATTATTTAAAATGAATTATTTTAAATAATATCGACGAAAATCTATTTTGAATAGAATCCGAACGTATATATTATACGCGTCGTCGTTAGAATATAAATATTTATATATAATTATAAATAGAATTGAAAATGGCGCGGTAGTTCGATAATTCGATTTCAAACTTCAATTGAATGTACCGGGTGCAAAATAATCCGGATTTTAGTGAAACCAAAAATAATGGGATCTAATTGTGAATACCTTTCCAACGAATCCGAAAAATCGAAATTTCCTAACGGGAATCAAAAGATATGTCCAGTTGAAATTTCTGAATAGTCGCTATGGAATTCAGGCCCTTAAAAATGGAAATTTTGCAAATGACCTCGGATTTCGACGAAACCAGTTTTGTTGGGTCCGTGGTGTAAAGTTATGGCTAGGTTTCAAGTTTCATAATTTTCTGAATCAGTATGTGAGCTTGGCGAAGGAAAACGCGTTTGACCGGTTTCAGTTGATTTTAATCGACTGGAAATTGGCCATTTTTCTAACGGTCTCAGAATTCGACGAAACTAGTTTTGTTAGGACCGTATCGTCAATACGAAGCTAGAAAATATTTTTCTGGAATTTTTAAAGTTAGCATGTGACCCCAGTAATTTGAAATGTACATTTAAAATTCAATATAATGATTTAAATTTAAATTTAATGGAAACTGATTCAAACAGTCGAATCAGCCTACGATACATGTCCCATTGTGTTCGAAATGGGGGTAAAATGCTAAGGACGTCAGGCGGTGGGCCTCGTTTCGAGTTCGTAATTAAAGGTCAACCTTTTTTCGAATTAAATAATTAAAATAAAATAAAATAAAAATATATAATTTTTTCCCCTTTATTGGTTCTGCCCCCCCCCCCCCAATTCTTCATTTCTACAGATCGTTCAAAATAAAAAAAAACTAAAACTATCGTCGCCCCCCTCGATCTGACCTCACCGCCGCCCATCGCCACCCTCCCCAGCGCCTCCACCCCCTCCTCGAGCCACCCTAAACCCCCACGCCCAAAACGCCAGGCCGCCACCGATGACCAAGGGAGCATCGCCAGAGCCACCACCCACCTATCCACCTCCGACGTCGAGCTCCGGCGCGAGCTCGAGCCACCTGCGGCGCCACTAATACCCCCCTGCAGTGGACCAGCGAGCACGCCTCCCCCGCCTCCTATAAAAATAAAAAAAAGTAAGTTTTATCCCTTTCATTGCTTTGTTTATTCCTTTGATTTAAAACTGATTTTAATATAAGTTTAAAGCTGATTTTGTTTAGATAAAAGAACTCGATTTTACTTTGTAAAAGAACTTGATTTTTCTTTATGCAAGAACTTGATTTTTCTTCATACAAAGACTTGTTTTTTTTTCTCTATACAAAGATTTGATTTTTCTTGATAGAAAAATATAATCTTTTCTATATAGGTAGCGATAGAAAAATATAATCTTTACTATATAGGTAGCGATAGAAAAATATAATCTTTTCTATATAGTGACGATAGGAAATATATAATATTTTCTACATAAGTAGTGGTAGAAAAATATAATTTTTATCCATGGAATGATAATATAAAAATGTGATTTTTATTTATATACGAACAGTATAAAAATGTGATTTTTTTTATAAAGATCGTCGATTAAAAATGTGATTTTTAATATGAACAGCGTGTAAAGGATGACGATAGGAAATTCGGGAAAATCCAATCGATCAGAAATTCAGAATAAAATGGAGGAGTGGATCCCAAAGGTGAGAATTTCTCACCTTTCAATTTATTTTTCTAGTTATATATATATATATATACTAGGATGCAGACGGTGCTTAGTAGCACCCGACACAATCGTCCACAGACCATGGACTTGTTTGTTTGGTTGCATAAATTAGTTTGATGATTTGATTTGTGTTTGATTGTTTGGTGAATTTGATTGATATGTGAATGGCGTGGGCCTTCACTAGACCGGGGATAAGGCTAGGCCTTGTCCCGTTTCTAGTATCGTGCCGTTATGCCGCCGAAATTTTCTAAAAATAAGTTAGAAAAATAAAAATATCAGTTTATTTAGAGAATGAATTGAATAGAAATTCATATGTTGGAATAAAATGTTTTATCGTTAAAAATATAATTTTTAACGTGAATGTGAATAAATAAATATTCATTTACAAACCAGACGGTTTGTTTATGTACACTTACTTGAATGACATTGATTGGGACGATAAATTTTACACATCGCCCAACTGCACAACTAAAATCTGTGTTTGATTGTTTGAAACCCCACACGGGTGTTGGGATGGAATATGAATTTCACTCATCCTGATTGATTAAATATGCCGATCGATTGATTGACAGGCTGTTATAAGCGTTGAATATCTATATTTGATGCTTATACAGTGTAGTGCACTTTGGTTGATGGTTGATTATTTTTCAATGCTATTATATACATGTGTTGTATGGAAATCCATATAATTAATTTTATATGGTAATTGATTGGGCCTCATTCCAATTTGAAAAATAAAGAAAATTTGAAAATAGAAATTTATGAAGCCGTGTTGATTAGATTGACGCCATTTTGACGTGAACGATATTTATATCGACTTTATTTATTTTAAAATGAATATTGAAAAACGATTTCGAAATGAATTGAATTGAAAACGATTTCGAAATGAATTGAATTGAAAACGATTTCGAAATGAATTGAAAACGATTTCGAAATGAATTGAAAACGATTTCGAAATGAATTGAATTGAAAACGATTTCGAAATGAATTGAATTGAAAACGATTTCGAAATGAATTGAAAACGATTTCGAAATGAATTGAATTGAAAACGATTTCGAAATGAATTGAATTGAAAACGATTTCGAAATGAATTGAAAACGATTTCGAAATGAATTGAATTGAAAGCGATTTCGAAATGAATTGAATTGAAAACGATTTCGAAATGAATTGAAAACGATTTCGAAATGAATTGAAAACGATTTCGAAATGAATTGAATAGAAAACGATTTCGAAATGAATTGAATTGAAAACGATTTCGAAATGAATTGAATTGAAAACGATTTCGAAATGAATTGAATTGATAATGATTTCGAAATGAATTGAAAACGATTTCGAAATGAATTGAATTGAAAGCGATTTCGAAATGAATTGAATTGAAAACGATTTCGAAATGAATTGAAAACGATTTCGAAATGAATTGAATTGAAAACGATTTCGAAATGAATTGAATTGAAAACGATTTCGAAATGAATTGAAAACGATTTCGAAATGAATTGAATTGAAAGCAATTTCGAAATGAATTGAATTGAAAACGATTTCGAAATGAATTGAAAACGATTTCGAAATGAATTGAATTGAAAGCGATTTCGAAATGAATTGAATTGAAAACGATTTCGAAATGAATTGATAACGATTTCGAAATGAATTGAAAACGATTTCGAAATGAATTGAAAACGATTTCGAAATGAATTGAATTGAAAACGATTTCGAAATGAATTGAATTGAAAACGATTTCGAAATGAATTGAATTGAAAACGATTTCGAAATGAATTGAATTGAAAACGATTTCGAAATGAATTGAATTGAAAACGATTTCGAAATGAATTGAATTGAAAACGATTTCGAAATGAATTGAATTGAAAACGATTTCGAAATGAATTGAAAACGATTTCGAAATGAAATGAATTGAAAACGATTTCGAAATGAATTGAATTGAAAGCGATTTCGAAATGAATTGAATTGAAAGCGATTTCGAAATGAATTGAATTGAAAACGATTTCGAAATGAATTGAAAACGATTTCGAAATGAATTGAATTGAAAGCGATTTCGAAATGAATTGAATTGAAAACGATTTCGAAATGAATTGAAAACGATTTCGAAATGAATTGAAAACGATTTCGAAATGAATTGAATTGAAAACGATTTCGAAATGAATTGAATTGAAAACGATTTCGAAATGAATTGAATTGAAAACGATTTCGAAATGAATTGAAAACGAATTCAAATTGAATTGAAAGCGAATTGAAATGAATTCAAATTGAATTGAAATTTGAATTGAATTGAAATTGCTTTTGAAACGAATTTAAAACTATTTATATAATTTGTTTTAAATGGAAATCGACGATATATATATTATATATATTATATATATAATATAATGGCCTGAATAGAACGCGCCGCGCCGCGGCAGTTCGTGAATTTCGACCATTTATTTCAAACGGACATTACGGGAGATCCGACCGTCGGATTCTCCTAAAACCAGAACCGTTGGGTTCGTATCGAAAAGAGATTTCTACCGAATATTAGAAATTTGAAATCTAACGGTTGGATTTGGAGATACGTCCAAATCAAATTTGAAAAAGGTCGTTGTAAGTGCAGTTCGATGGCCATTGATGGAAATCGACTGTACGGGCCTTGATAAAATTATTAAAAATAGTAATAATTTGTGTAAAATCATAAGAAATGATTTAGAAAGGATTGGGATGAAAAACTCCATATTTGAAAGGATAAAAATAGATTTTTATCGAAATGAACTAGTTTTGAACTAGAATTATAATTCTATTTATTTTTAAATAAATAAATTGAATTTGAAAAGGGTTTTGAAAATAACCAAAATTTCCAATGATTGCATTGGAGTGGATTTGAATCGAAATTGTCTTCGGAATATTTCGAAGTTGGAATTCGTGATTATACAGATGTTGTTATGGAAATTTGAAAGATACATATTTATATCGTTATTTCCAATACGACATTTGTTAGTCGTAGAATTTGATATTGAATATAAGCCGATATATTTTCTATTCAGAGCCTTGTATTGAATATCAAATGTGATTTGGGTTTGTCGTGAATGGTGTCTTCACTAACACTGTTCTTGAACCCAGTTGAGAAAAAAATTAAATCTTTTTATTTAGATTTAATGAAGTGTACCAATTAAACAATATTTAATTGGAATTGAATTGGTATTGATTTTTGGGTTTATCGTGAACAGTTTTTTAAATAACACTTGTTCTTTAACCCGATAATTAATGGAATGTGATTTTGGGTTTATCGTGAACCGTGTTTTAAATGACACTGATTCTTTAACCCAGTTAAAGATTAAAACTAAGTGGAGTTTTAATGAATCTTTAATTAGATTGAAATGATCGAAAATGGAGTATCACCAGTTTTGCTCCAGGCGATGGTTAAATCTTTAATTAGATTTGAACGTGAAATGGTAATTGAATTTACCGATAACACTGTGGTGCTAGATATGAAGTATTACCAGTTTTACTTCATGGGATGAATAGGTTGGGATTGGGAAATAAAATAAATGATTACTTCGGTGTGGTTCGCTAATCCCGACTAGTTTGAATTGATATTCAAAGGAGATTAAAGAATAAATTTAAAGAATTTATCTTGGATAAAATTAATGGGAACTTTTCCCAAAGTATAGGAATATTTGAATAAAAGAATATTCTGAATTGGAATGAGGCATATGTTGTGTTTGTGTAACACTTTTATAATATATACGCGAGTTATTCAGAAAGACCGGGTCTATCCCATTCTGAATAACTGATTCGACGTGGTGTCGAAGATGAAGACGGTGGTCGAAGACCAGAAGTCTTCACGTCGTTTGGGTAATTACTGATGATCTTGATTGGGCTGTACACCCAAGAAGATGGAAACAGTTAGTGATCGTCCAGACGTACTTGGAGATCGATGGATAAGCGGGGTACTAGGTGCCTCCGGTTTCGTTCAGACCCAGAACGGACTTGTAAATGGACTGTGTGTCTGACATTGGATTTTAGTCCGTGTGATTGATCTCTATTAAATATATATTTGTTTGGCGGCGGAGAATTTATTCTCTTGCTTAACGCCCTTCTCTGAGACGTACGAGCTCAGGGGTTATATGTTGATGGACATCAAACACATGGAGTGAATTGCCTGTGTGGCATACCTAAGTGGCAATTGATCGAGGCTTCTGTTGAAAAGCAAAGTCTTGTGGTGATGATCAAAGCACGGCCTTTGTGGCGTTGCTTTGTGTAACGTTTACTTCGCGAGTTTCACACCCGGTATGAACCAAAAACGGGAGACGGACCTCAGGGAGGGCATGCGTTTCTTTCTAGTTAGAAGTGGCGTCAGCGGTTTTACACGCCCTGACGAGTTTGACTTATGTGGTTGTTGTTGTTGCGAGGCGCCTCGGATTGATCGGTCGTTCTCGAACCGATGGAGTCATTTAGTTGGCTCATTTACGCCCCATAGGGCGGGGGAACGCATGTTCAGGGTTTAAGTTTAATCCACATCGGTGGACCGGCCCTGTCGCTCCAAGGTCACTCGAGCTCTGACCTGTGGCTCGGGCTAGAGAGTCACGAATCGGTAGAGGACTATCTTTTGCCTCGGTTCATAGATGGAAATCCAACTTCCAAATACGTGACATTTGCGGTTTTAATTGTAGAACTAGTATGGCGACATGATATATGGTACCCATGCCGCCTATGATTGATACTTATGATTTGAAGTTGTTTTATACACTATGCACTTATAATAGTATCAAATGATTTGTTTTAAACGTATCAAGCATTCTTTGGTTGTTATAAGGGAAAACCCTATCCCCCGGCTTGCGTTGCATTGTGTGACATGACCTGGGTCTTATACCAGCTTCATTTTTCTTTATTTAGCATTGCGCTGTTTGTTTTATGCACTGGTATTCTTGGGAGGAAACCCGTTCCGTGTTATACGGCATGGTCCCTTGATTTACCTAATGATTTAAAATAAAGATTAACTGTTTTAGTTCTCACACCAGTCCTATGACTGACCTGGAGTTTATTGTTTTAACCTAAACTCTGGGTGCCCCTATTTTGACACGGGCAGCTAGTAGTTTTGGTTTTGCAGATTTATATTCACAGGATCCTGGTTCACAGCTGGAACGATATCCGGAAAGCTTTGTATCCGTATATCTCCTTCTAGTTGTGTATTGTATTATTTTCCGCTGCGATGTATTTAAATGTAATTTAAATCTCTGATATTTCTGTGTAATATTCATTTATACTCTGTATATTCTTGTAATCTGGTGCATTGTTGTAATATACAATGAAATGTTCTTCTGTATGCGTTCTATTTTGGCGTGTTCTCAAACGATAGGGCGTTTTCGAACGGTCTGGGTCGGTTTAGCGACTGATTCGGATCGAACGAAATTCCTTCTCGTCACATAATACAAATAAAAAGATGAACTTAATTTCTATGTTATATTTGTATTGAAAAAAAAATACAAATAAAAAGATGAACTTTATTTCTATGTAATATTTGTATTGTAAAATGCAAATAAAAGATTAACTTTATTTCTATGTAATATTTGCATTGTAAAATGCAAATAAAAGATGAACTTTATTTCTATGTAATATTTGCATTGTAAAATGCAAATAAATAAATAATTCATATTCTAAGTTTCATTTGTGTTAGTAAACACAAATAAAAAGATGATTCTTTTGCTGAGTTATATTTGTGTTGAAAAACACAAATAAAAATAATAATTCATTTCTATGTAACTTCTAAAATTAATTTCTTATTTACATATAAAATGTAAACAAAATTGTTACTTTCATTTCAGAAATCAAGTTTTGACAAAAAATGAAATTTTCAATTCAATAATAAAGTTTTGATAAAAGTGAAATTTTCAATTCAACAATAAAGTCTTAACCAAAAATGTTCACTAATAAAGTTTTGGCCAAAAATGTGATCTCTTATTTCAATACTTATGCTTTAACAAAAATGTTATTTTTATTTCAATACTTAAGTTTTAATCAAAATGTTATTTTCATTTCAATTTTAATTATATTGAAAATATAATCATTTTACTTCGATTTTAATTACATTGAAAAAATTGTAATCATCTTATTTCAATTTTAATTACATTGAAAAATGTAATCTTTTTAATTTATTTCTAATTACATTAAAAATGTAATCTTTTTTATTTATATATTTTCTGTTCATATTCTATTGTAAATAAACAAATAAAAATAATATATTATTCGTCGTTCAAATTTCACTGTTCATTAAAATGATAGAATAAATAATTTAATACTTTAAATAAATTAGAGCAACTATATTACAATTTAAATCTGAATACATTATGATTTAGATCTAATTTTAGATCTAATTCTCTAACCACAAATACATTCAACAATATATTCAATTCAATGAAGATCCAACCTATCATGAACAACAAAACAAACCACCAACAACAATCAACCATTCATCAATCACAGAACATTTCAGATCTGAATTTACATCATAATACGATTATTTTTAACGCAAGAAAATAATTTATAATATATTAAATAATAAATTCAGAATTCTCACCTAGATTTTTGCTGAAAATTTGACTCTCAGAATCAGTTCTGGTCTGCGCCATCGCGGAGCTCTCAGAAAGACGAGTCCAACGCAACTTACGATTCGTCAATCGGACCTCGTATGAAAGAGATATTGATTTTTAAAGATCGGATAAATTAAATATTAAATTAATAAAATAATAAAATAAAAAGCCTTCTTCTTCATCGTTCTATCACGTTCGGCCGCACCCAACTCCTTCTCCATTCTTCCACGTCGCACCGCCCTACGGTCACCCATGCGCCGATCAGACACCGCCACTCCGAAGCTCCACCCGCGAGCCACCACCGCCCAGAAGGCCACCACGCTCGGCCCCCTCCTCGCCTCGAAATCCGAACCCGAATGCGGCCACTTCCTCGCCAGAATTCGTGAAATCCGTGCACCAAAACCCGATCTTAACCATATAGATTCGAAGCTCTCTGAATTCTCTTCGATTTGGTATATGATTTGTAGATTTTCGTTGAACAGATTGAGAGAAATTGATGTTTGAAAATTGGAGGTTTCTGGCCTTCGAATGGATAGGCGGCGGCTGCAATTTTTAGGGTTAGGGTTTTAAATTTCGGATAATTTTAATATTTTATTATTAAAAAATGTGTTATAAAGGTGAAAATGCGGGCTGTCTCTGAATTGGGCTTGCTTACTGTCGATCTTAACGTTTGAGGCCTTCTGAACGCAATGGGATGGGTCTCTGGGTCCAATTCCAAATTAAATAGAAATTTTATTTAAAATCCCATTAATAATTAATTAATTAAATACTGACCGTACATTTAAATATGCCGGGGCCACATACGACCTCAGAAAATTCTAAAAAAAAATATTTTTAGCTTTCTTATGACGATACGAATCCAACAAAATTATTTTCGTCGAATTCTGAGACTGTTTGAAAAATGGCTATTTTTAAGGCGTTTAAATTTAACTAAAATAGTCAAAACACATTTTCTTTTGCCACACTCACATATTATGTAACAACCCGCAAATTCTGAACCAATTTAAAATTTTATTTTAGAAAATTTTAATGAATTTTAAGAATATAAAATAATTTATTTAAATAATAATGGGTAAAATTTATTTTAATTGAAGTTAAAAGGAATAAATTTAATTTAATTATAAAACGTGCCTGAAATGGCGCGGTAGTTTGAAAAGTCAAACTTGAACTTTGACTGACCGTACAAGATGCAAAATTTAACGGATTTTAGTGAAACCAAAAATATTAGAATCTATTTATAAATATCTTTCTAACGAATCTGAAAAATTGAAATTTCGTAACGGAAATCAAAAGTTATGGCTAGTTCAATTTTTAGAAAAGTCGTTGTAGAATTTAATTATATATAATATATATGGCCCAAAAGGCTACTTTTCACATACGAAGGAATTTGGTCTCGAAACCACTTCCATTGAGTCCGGAATGATGTTTCTGCATTTATAAAGTATAAGCACTTATATATTTTGAGTTTCGGAAATTATTTGTTTAAAAATGTATTTTTAATATTAAATATATAGCCCTTGAAAATAGTCATTTTTCGAACGACCTCCGTTTTCAACGAAACCACTTTTGTTGGATCCGGAATATCAAAATATTGTTAAGTTTAATTTTCTATGATTTTTAGAATTAATTTGTGGCCGTGGCAAAAAGATTTCTGTTTTGTCAATTTCAATGAATTTTAATCGACTGAAAAATAGCCATTTTTCAAAAAATCTCAGAATTCGACGAAATAAATTTTGTTAGGACCGTATCGTCATAAGAAAGCCAAAAATAATTTTTCTGGATTTTTCTGAGTTAATTTGTAGTCCCGGTAAAATTATTTATACGAAAAAATTAAAAATAAAGGAATTAAATTTTAAAACTGAAAAATGGAGGCCAAGATGACCATTTGGGCTGACGGGATCGGTCCAGATGAGTCCGGAATAGGGGCTAAATGGTAGGAACGACAGTCGTTGGGCCTAAATCGGAGTTCAGACCAAAACGGACTTTAACGGGCTAATTAAATAATAATTAAATAACCCTAATATTTTAATATAAAAGAGACGTCGGGTCTTCTTCTTCCTCCCGTCCATAGCCACACAAAACAACCCATCCTGGCCGAAATTTGATGCCCCAAATTCTCCCAATCCACTAAGAATTAGATCATGCCGTAGTACAACTTTTTGAAGCTCTTCTCTTCCGCTTCCTTCTCCGACAAGTCTCACATCAAACCGTGCCCCGAATCTCCGTCACCACCTCCCCAAACCCGCGCTGGACGGACCCCCTCCACCCCCTCCACGTTGAGCCGCACATCCTCCAACTCCCGGTTGTGACGACAAGGAATCTCGCTCGGTCCGAACCAGTCGCTAAACCGATCCAGGCCGTTCGAAACACCCTATCGTTTGAGAACACGACAAAACAGAACGCATACAGAAGAACATTTCACTGTATATACAACAGTGCACCAGATTACAAGAATATACAGAGTATAAATGAATATTACACAGAAATATCAGAGATTTAAATTACATTTAAATACATAGCAGCGGAAAAATAATACAGTACACAACTAGAATGAGATATACGGATACAAAGCTTTCCGGATATCGTTCCAGCTGTAAACCAGGATCCTGTGAATATAAATCTGCAAAACCAAAACTACTAGCTGCCCGTGTCGAAAATAAGGGCACCCAGAGTTTAGGTTAAAACAATAAACTCCAGGTCAGTCATGTGACTGGTGTGAGAACTAAAACAATTATTAATCTTTATTTTAAATCATTAGGTAAATCAAGGGACCACGCCGTATAACACGGAACGGGTTTCCTCCCAAGAATACCAGTGCATAAAACAAACAGCGCAATGCTAAATAAAGAAAAATGAAGCTGTTATAAGACCCAGGTCCTATCACACAATGCAAACGCAAGCCGGGGGATAGGGTTTTCCCTTATAACAGCCAAAGAATGCTTGATACGGTTAAAACAAATCATGTGATACTATAATAAGTGCATAGTGTATAAAACAACTTCAAATCATAAGTATCAATCATAGGCGGCATAAGCGCCCCATCCCACTATGTCGCCATATATAGGATTACAATTAAAACCGCAAATGTCACGTATTTGGAAATTGGATTTCCATCTATGAACCAAGGCAAAAGATAGTCCTCAACCGATTCGAGACAATCTAGCCCATGTCTCAGGTCCCAGACTCAGGTGGGCCTTGGATCGTCAGGGCCGGTCCACACGGAGTGGATTATTATGCCTGAACAATACGTCTCTCCACCCTATGGGGTGTAAGTCTGGTCCGTCAGCCGACCAGAATGCATTCGGCCGAAACCGATATAACCGAGGCGCCTCGCAACTGCAACAACCACATAAGTCAAACTCGTCAGGGCGTGTAAAACCACTTACGCCACTTCTAGCTAGAAAGAAACGCAAGTCCTCCCTGATGTCCTCTCCCGTTTTTGGTTCATACCGGGTGCGAAACTCGCGAAGTAAACGTTACACAAAGCTATGCCACAAAGGCCTTGCTTTGATCAGCACCACAAGACTTTGCTTTTCAACAGAAGCCTTGATCATTTGCATCTTAGCATGCCACACAGGCAAACCATCCTATGTCAGACACACAGTCCATTTACAAGTCCGTTCTGGGTCTGAACGAAACCGGAGGCACCTAGTACCCCGCATATCCATCGATCTCCAAGTACGTCTGGACGATCACTAACTGTTTCCATCTTCTTGGGTGTACAGCCCAATCAAGATCATCAGTTATCACCCAAACGACGTGAAGACCTCCGGTCTTCGACCATCGTCTTCATCTTCGACTTATCGTCGTATCAGTTATCCAGAATGGGATAAACCCGGTCTTTCCGAATAACTCGCGTATATTTTAAATAAGTGTTACACAAACACAACATACGCCTCATTCCAATTCATTAGTCACTAACCGTAAATTAATCAAGAGAATAATTCCCCAAATATTAACCCCGAAGGCCGAAACCAACATCAGATCAATATCCAGAAAACCATTCTGCTTGGCTAACCGACAGTTAGTTTCTAAATTTCACGTTCAAATCTAATTAAAGATTTAACTATCGCCTGGAGCAAAACTGGTGATACTCCATTTTCGATCTTTTCAATCTAATTAAAGATTCATTAAAACTCCACTTAGTTTTAATCTTTGACTGGGTTAAAGAATCAGTGTTATTTAAAAACACGGTTCACGATAAACCCAAAATCACATTCATTAATCATCGGGTTAAAGAACGGGTGTTATTTAAAACACTGTTCACGATAAACCCAAAAATCATTCCATTAATTATCGGGTTAAAGAACAAGTGTTATTTAAAACACTGTTCACGATAAACCCAAAAATCAATACCAATTCAATTCCAATTAAATATCATTTAATTGGTACACTTCATTAAATCTAAATAAAAAGATTTAATCTTTTCTCAACTGGGTTCAAGAACAGTGTTAGTGAAGACACCATTCACGACAAACCCAAATCACATTTTATTAATTATCGGGTTAAAGAACAAGTGTTATTTAAAACACTGTTCACGATAAACCCAAAAATCAATATCAGTTCAATTCCAATTAAATATTATTTAATTGGCACACTTCATTAAATCTAAATAAAAAGATTTAATCTTTTCTCAACTGGGTTCAAGAACAGTGTTAGTGAAGACACCATTCACGACAAACCCAAATCACATTTGATATTAAAAACAAGGCTCTGAATAGAAAATATCCCGGCTTATATTCAATATCAAATTCTACGATTAACAAATGTCGTATTGGAAATAACGGTATAAATATATATATCTTTCAAATTTCCATAACAACATCTGCATAATCCCGAATTCCAACATCGAAATATTCCGAAGACAATTTCGATTCAAATCCACTCCAATGCAATCATTGGAAATTTTGGTTATTTTCAAAACCCTTTTCAAATTCAATTTATTTATTTAAAAATAAATAGAATTATATTTCTAGTTCAAAACTAGTTCATTTCGATAAAAATCTATTTTTATCCTTTCAAATATGGAGTTTTTCATCCCAAATCTTTCTAAATCATTTCTTATGATTTTACACAAATTATTACTATTTTTAATAATTTTATCAAGGCCCGTACAGTCGATTTCCATCAATGGCCATCGAACTGCACTTACAGCGACCTTTTTCGGATTTGATTTGGACGTATCTCCAAATCCAACCGTTAGATTTCAAATTTCTAATATTCGTTAGAAAGCTCTTTTCGATACGAACCCAACGGTTCCGGTTTTAGGAGAATCCGACGGTCGGATCTCCCGTAATGTCCGTTTGAAATAAATGGTCGAAATTCGCGAACTGCCGCGGCGCGGCGCGTTCTATTCAGGCCATTATATTATATATATAATATATAATATATATTTCATCGATTTCTATTCAAAACGAATTATATAAATAGTTTTAAAATCGTATCAAAACCTATTTCAACTTCCATTTCAATTCAAAGCAAAATTGAATTCTTCTTTATAAATTCGTTTCAAAATTCATTTCTATTCAATTCAAATTTCAATTCAATTTGAATTCATTTCATTTCGAAATCGTTTTCAATTCAATTCATTTCGAAATCGTTTTCAATTCATTTCATTTCGAAATCGTTTTCAATTCATTTCATTTCGAAATCGTTTTCAATTCATTTCATTTCGAAATCGTTTTCAATTCATTTCATTTCGAAATCGTTTTCAATTCATTTCATTTCGAAATATTCGATTTCGAAATCACTTTTTAATATTCATTTCAAAATGAATAAAATCGATATAAATATCGTTCACGTCAAAATGGCGTCAATCTAATCAACACGGCTTCATATATTCCTTTATTTTCAAATATTCTATTTCAAATATTTCTTTTCCCAAAATAGTTGTTATTATCAAAATATTTCGTTCAACACATGACCAATCTCAATGAATGAGTACTGTCAACACATGAACTTTTATTTTATAATATTCTTTGTTTTTCAAATTGGAATAAGGCCCAAACAATTACCATATAACGTTAATTATATGGATTTGCATACAACACATGTATATCATAGCATTGAAAAATAATCAACCATCAACCAAAGTGCACCACACTGTATAAGCATCAAATATAGATATTCAACGCTTATAACAGCCTGTCAATCAATCGATCGACATATTTAATCAATCAGGATGAGTGAACTTCAAATTTCATCCCAACACCCGTGTGGGGTTTCAAACAATCAAACACATATTTTATTCGTGCAGTTGGGCGATGTGTAAAATTTATCGACCCAATCAATGTCCTTCAAATAGGTGTACATAAACAAACCGTTCGGTTTATAAATGAATATTTTATTTTATTCACTTCACGTTAAAAATTATATTTTTAACGATAAAACATTTTATTCCAACTTATGAATTTCTATTCAATTCATTTATTCAATAAAATGATATTTTTATTTTTCTAACTTATTTTAGAAAATTTCGGCGGCATAACGGCACGATACTAGAAACGGGACGAGGCCTAGCCTTATCCCCGGTCTAGTGAAGGCCCACGCCATTCACACATCAATCAAATCAATTCGTTATGCAAACCACAAAATTTGGAGTAAGAATCTAACCTAGCCTTACTCCTTCGCCTTATAACGGCGCACGTCTAATCCTAACCAATTTATCGATTCGATTTTTCACACCACAAACCACTTTCAAACCAATATCACAATCAACAACCAAACAGCCAAACAAACAAGTCCATGGTCTGTGGACGATTGTGTCGGGTGCTACTAAGCACCGTCTGCATCCTAGTATATATATATATAACTAGAAAAATAAATTGAAAGGTGAGAAATTCTCACCTATAGCTATCCTAGCTCCACGGCACTTCTTTTGCAGAAGTCTTCGTCGTTTCGCCTTTTTGTCACCTTCGTTGCTGCTTTCACTACATATGTAAAAATCGAATTTTTAGTTCACTATTCAATATATAAAAATCGAATTTTTAGTTCGCTATTCAATATATAAAAATCGAATTTTTAGTTCGCTATTCAATATATAAAAATCGAATTTTTAGTTCGCTATTCAATATATAAAAATCTGATTTTTAGTTCGCTATTCAATATATAAAAATCTGATTTTTAGTTCGCTATTCAATATATAAAAATCTGATTTTTAGTTCGCTATTCAATATATAAAAATCTGATTTTTAGTTCGCTATTCAATATATAAAAATCTGATTTTTAGTTCGCTATTCAATATATAAAAATCTGATTTTTAGTTCGCTATTCAATATATAAAAATCGAATTTTTAGTTCGCTATTCAATATATAAAAATCTGATTTTTAGTTCGCTATTCAATATATAAAAATCTGATTTTTAGTTCGCTATTCAATATATAAAAATCTGATTTTTAGTTCGCTATTCAATATATAAAAATCTGATTTTTAGTTCGCTATTCAATATATAAAAATCTGATTTTTAGTTCGCTATTCAATATATAAAAATCGAATTTTTAGTTCGCTATTCAATATATAAAAATCTGATTTTTAGTTCGCTATTCAATATATAAAAATCTGATTTTTAGTTCGCTATTCAATATATAAAAATCTGATTTTTAGTTCGCTATTCAATATATAAAAATCTGATTTCTAGTTCGCTATTCAATATATAAAAATCTGATTTTTAGTTCGCTATTCAATATATAAAAATCTGATTTTTAGTTCGCTATTCAATATATAAAAATCTGATTTTTAGTTCGCTATTCAATATATAAAAATCTGATTTTTAGTTCGCTATTCAATATATAAAAATCTTTTTTTTTTTTTAGTTCGCTAATCAATATAAAAATCTGATTTTTTTTTCTGCTTTTAAAATCAGTTTTTCCTTGCTATCAAAATTCAGTTTTTATAACTTTAAAAATCAGGTTTTAAAATTCTTTTAAAGGAAATCAGTTTTTACTTTCTTTACAAAAAATCCAGTTTTAAATTTCTTATCTAAAAATCAGTTTTTAACTTTCTTTAAAAACAGTTTTAACTTTTCAAAAAAAAACAGTTTCAATTTTTATAAACAAATCAGTTTTCTTTTCGAAATAAAATCAGTTTTTATAATTTAAACAAATCAGTTCATATATAAAATAAAAACAAAATAATAAAAAAAATTAAAAACTTACAGAGACGGGGGGGGGGGGGAGGAAGGAGACGACGTCGGAGATAGTACGATCAGGGGGGGCTTCGGGTTTCGAGAGGGGCGGCTTCGGGAGTCGAACTGGGTGGCGATGGCTCGAGCGTCGAACTGGGCGGAGCGGTGGGAGGCTGGTCGAGCGTCGAACTGGGCGGAGCGGTGGGAGGCTGGTCGTTCGGCGGTGGCTCGGCGATCGTTAGGTTTAGGGTTTCTTTTTTTTTTTTTTTCCTGAGCGATTTGATTTTAAAAAGGGGGGGGCCAGAAAGGATATAAAGGAGAGAGGGGGAAATTAAAACTTATTTTAATTATTTTATTATTTAATTTTTCAAAAAGTTGACTTTTACATGCGACCTCTAAACGAGGCTCACCGCCTGTCGTCCATAGCGTTTTACCCCCATTCCGAACACAATGGGATATGTACCGCAAGCTGATTCGATCGTCTCGATAAGTTTCCTTTGAATCTACATTTAAATCACTATACTGAATTTTAAACGCACATTTCAAATTACCGGGGCCACATACTAACTCTAAAAATTCTTGAAAAATATTTTCTAGTTTCGTATTAACGATACGGTCCTTACAAAACTAGTTTCGTCGAATTCTGAGACCGTTAGAAAAATGGCCAATTTCCAGTCGATTAAAATCAACTGAAATGGTCAAAACACGTTTCCCTTTGCCACGCTCACATATTGATTCGAAAAATTATGAAATTTGAAATCTAGTAATAATTCGACACTGCGGACCCAACAAAACTAGTTTCGTCGGAATCCGAGGTCGTTCGCAAAATGGCTATTTTTAAGGGCTATATATTATATTAAAATATATATAAATTCCAAAGCGACTATTTCTAATTTTCAACTTGACATATCTTTTGATTCTCAGTATGAAATCTCGATTTTTCGGATTCGTTGACAAGATATCATCAATTAGATCCTATTGTTTTTGGTTTCACTAAAATCCGGATTGACTTGCACCCGGTACATTCAATTGAAGTTTGAAATCGAATTATCGAACTACCGCGCCATTTTCTATTCCTTTTATAATTATATATAATTATTATATATTCTAACGACGACGTATATAAATATATTCGTTCGAATTCTATTCAAAATAAATTTTTCGACGATATTATTTAAAATAATTCATTTTGAATATTCAAACTTCGCTAAAATGGCCAAAATAAAAATTTTAAACTGGCCCAGATTTTCGGGTTGTTACAATCTCCCCCACTTAAAACTTTTCGTCCCCGAAAAGGAACAAAGTCGAAAGTGGTTTGATTAATCAACTCTACGCTCGATCTGGCTTCCATTCTCCAACCTTTAAGTTTCTGAGAATTTTCAAAATTTCAAAAATTTGGCTAACACCCTAAATTTTCGAAAAATTTCGCCATAACCTCCCCTGCACCGGGAGCATCGGGGAATTTCAAATAGCTTCCCCGGTCCTTCAGATCTCAAAAAGAAAAAGAAAAAGCCAAGCGGCTAGCCAATAGGCTCACAAAATCATCATCACCCAAACAAAACAGGAAATTATGTAATAAACATGTACCTATTTGTCGGGCAAACAAATTTTATTTTCTGCTCTAGCCTCCTTGCTATGACCTGTTCAATGATATACATGTATATGCAAGCAAATGCGACCAATTTTCAATACAGTTCAATATTTGATTTAATTAGGCTAAATGGCTAAAAATTATCAAACAAATAAACATACAACACAAACATCAATCTATTAGTGAATTAGAGTCTCAAATTCATAACTTTGATATATATACAAAAAATCATGTTTTGATGCCAAATCACAACAATGTATTCTAGCTATATATAAGTTTTGGTTCTCACACCAGCCTAATGGAAATATATAGAAAATCACACCTTCGAAACTCGAACATAAATGTTGATGATGCGATCGCTATCATCAATATCATCTCCGGGCGACTAGAATGTGATTCCATATCTACCCAGTATATTAAAACTTTGAATATACGTTTGCAAGGCGTATATGCAAATTCTTTATATACTGAATTGTCCATATTCAACTAAATAAGTAATCAAATACGTAGAAGTGATTTAAATTTTCAAAACAAAAATTTGTTTTCATTTTCAAAAATATACTCTTCACACTCGTTCTAGGATACTACTGATCCTATCTCTAACGAGTCATCCCATTGGATATTACTAATCCAATTATCTGATGAATTCTTTCGTATGGTTCTAATGTGTCTTGTTCTCTGCTTTGTAAACCAAAGCTCTGATACCAACTGTGACGACAAGGAATCTCGCTCGGTCCGAACCAGTCGCTAAACCGATCCAGGCCGTTCGAAACACCCTATCGTTTGAGAACACGACAAAACAGAATGCATACAGAAGAACATTTCACTGTATATACAACAGTGCACCAGATTACAAGAATATACAGAGTATAAATGAATATTACACAGAAATATCAGAGATTTAAATTACATTTAAATACATAGCAGCGGAAAAATAATACAGTACACAACTAGAATGAGATATACGGATACAAAGCTTTCCGGATATCGTTCCAGCTGTAAACCAGGATCCTGTGAATATAAATCTGCAAAACCAAAACTACTAGCTGCCCGTGTCGAAAATAAGGGCACCCAGAGTTTAGGTTAAAACAATAAACTCCAGGTCAGTCATGTGACTGGTGTGAGAACTAAAACAGTTATTAATCTTTATTTTAAATCATTAGGTAAATCAAGGGACCACGCCGTATAACACGGAACGGGTTTCCTCCCAAGAATACCAGTGCATAAAACAAACAGCGCAATGCTAAATAAAGAAAAATGAGGCTGTTATAAGACCCAGGTCCTATCACACAATGCAAACGCAAGCCGGGGGATAGGGTTTTCCCTTATAACAGCCAAAGAATGCTTGATACGGTTAAAACAAATCATGTGATACTATAATAAGTGCATAGTGTATAAAACAACTTCAAATCATAAGTATCAATCATAGGCGGCATAAGCGCCCCATCCCACTATGTCGCCATATATAGGATTACAATTAAAACCGCAAATGTCACGTATTTGGAAATTGGATTTCCATCTATGAACCGAGGCAAAAGATAGTCCTCAACCGATTCGAGACAATCTAGCCCATGTCTCAGGTCCCAGACTCAGGTGGGCCTTGGATCGTCAGGGCCGGTCCACACGGAGTGGATTATTATGCCTGAACAATACGTCTCTCCACCCTATGGGGTGTAAGTCTGGTCCGTCAGCCGACCAGAATGCATTCGGCCGAAACCGATATAACCGAGGCGCCTCGCAACCGCAACAACCACATAAGTCAAACTCGTCAGGGCGTGTAAAACCACTGACGCCACTTCTAGCTAGAAAGAAACGCAAGTCCTCCCTGATGTCCTCTCCCGTTTTTGGTTCATACCGGGTGCGAAACTCGCGAAGTAAACGTTACACAAAGCTATGCCACAAAGGCCTTGCTTTGATCAGCACCACAAGACTTTGCTTTTCAACAGAAGCCTTGATCATTTGCATCTTAGCATGCCACACAGGCAAACCATCCTATGTCAGACACACAGTCCATTTACAAGTCCGTTCTGGGTCTGAACGAAACCGGAGGCACCTAGTACCCCGCATATCCATCGATCTCCAAGTACGTCTGGACGATCACTAACTGTTTCCATCTTCTTGGGTGTACAGCCCAATCAAGATCATCAGTTATCACCCAAACGACGTGAAGACCTCCGGTCTTCGACCATCGTCTTCATCTTCGACTTATCGTCGTATCAGTTATCCAGAATGGGATAAACCCGGTCTTTCCGAATAACTCGCGTATATTTTAAATAAGTGTTACACAAACACAACATACGCCTCATTCCAATTCATTAGTCACTAACCGTAAATTAATCAAGAGAATAATTCCCCAAATATTAACCCCGAAGGCCGAAACCAACATCAGATCAATATCCAGAAAACCATTCTGCTTGGCTAACCGACAGTTAGTTTCTAAATTTCACGTTCAAATCTAATTAAAGATTTAACTATCGCCTGGAGCAAAACTGGTGATACTCCATTTTCGATCTTTTCAATCTAATTAAAGATTCATTAAAACTCCACTTAGTTTTAATCTTTGACTGGGTTAAAGAATCAGTGTTATTTAAAAACACGGTTCACGATAAACCCAAAATCACATTCATTAATCATCGGGTTAAAGAACGGGTGTTATTTAAAACACTGTTCACGATAAACCCAAAAATCATTCCATTAATTATCGGGTTAAAGAACAAGTGTTATTTAAAACACTGTTCACGATAAACCCAAAAATCAATACCAATTCAATTCCAATTAAATATCATTTAATTGGTACACTTCATTAAATCTAAATAAAAAGATTTAATCTTTTCTCAACTGGGTTCAAGAACAGTGTTAGTGAAGACACCATTCACGACAAACCCAAATCACATTTTATTAATTATCGGGTTAAAGAACAAGTGTTATTTAAAACACTGTTCACGATAAACCCAAAAATCAATATCAGTTCAATTCCAATTAAATATTATTTAATTGGCACACTTCATTAAATCTAAATAAAAAGATTTAATCTTTTCTCAACTGGGTTCAAGAACAGTGTTAGTGAAGACACCATTCACGACAAACCCAAATCACATTTGATATTAAAAACAAGGCTCTGAATAGAAAATATCCCGGCTTATATTCAATATCAAATTCTACGATTAACAAATGTCGTATTGGAAATAACGGTATAAATATATATATCTTTCAAATTTCCATAACAACATCTGCATAATCCCGAATTCCAACATCGAAATATTCCGAAGACAATTTCGATTCAAATCCACTCAAATGCAATCATTGGAAATTTTGGTTATTTTCAAAACCCTTTTCAAATTCAATTTATTTATTTAAAAATAAATAGAATTATATTTCTAGTTCAAAACTAGTTCATTTCGATAAAAATCTATTTTTATCCTTTCAAATATGGAGTTTTTCATCCCAAATCTTTCTAAATCATTTCTTATGATTTTACACAAATTATTACTATTTTTAATAATTTTATCAAGGCCCGTACAGTCGATTTCCATCAATGGCCATCGAACTGCACTTACAGCGACCTTTTTCGGATTTGATTTGGACGTATCTCCAAATCCAACCGTTAGATTTCAAATTTCTAATATTCGTTAGAAAGCTCTTTTCGATACGAACCCAACGGTTCCGGTTTTAGGAGAATCCGACGGTCGGATCTCCCGTAATGTCCGTTTGAAATAAATGGTCGAAATTCGCGAACTGCCGCGGCGCGGCGCGTTCTATTCAGGCCATTATATTATATATATAATATATAATATATATTTCGTCGATTTCTATTCAAAACGAATTATATAAATAGTTTTAAAATCGTTTCAAAACCTATTTCAACTTCCATTTCAATTCAAAGCAAAATTGAATTCTTCTTTATAAATTCGTTTCAAAATTCATTTCTATTCAATTCAAATTTCAATTCAATTTGAATTCATTTCATTTCGAAATCGTTTTCAATTCAATTCATTTCGAAATCGTTTTCAATTCATTTCATTTCGAAATCGTTTTCAATTCATTTCATTTCGAAATCGTTTTCAATTCATTTCATTTCGAAATATTCGATTTCGAAATCACTTTTTAATATTCATTTCAAAATGAATAAAATCGATATAAATATCGTTCACGTCAAAATGGCGTCAATCTAATCAACACGGCTTCATATATTCCTTTATTTTCAAATATTCTATTTCAAATATTTCTTTTCCCAAAATAGTTGTTATTATCAAAATATTTCGTTCAACACATGACCAATCTCAATGAATGAGTACTGTCAACACATGAACTTTTATTTTATAATATTCTTTGTTTTTCAAATTGGAATAAGGCCCAAACAATTACCATATAACGTTAATTATATGGATTTGCATACAACACATGTATATCATAGCATTGAAAAATAATCAACCATCAACCAAAGTGCACCACACTGTATAAGCATCAAATATAGATATTCAACGCTTATAACAGCCTGTCAATCAATCGATCGACATATTTAATCAATCAGGATGAGTGAACTTCAAATTTCATCCCAACACCCGTGTGGGGTTTCAAACAATCAAACACATATTTTATTCGTGCAGTTGGGCGATGTGTAAAATTTATCGACCCAATCAATGTCCTTCAAATAGGTGTACATAAACAAACCGTTCGGTTTATAAATGAATATTTTATTTTATTCACTTCACGTTAAAAATTATATTTTTAACGATAAAACATTTTATTCCAACTTATGAATTTCTATTCAATTCATTTATTCAATAAAATGATATTTTTATTTTTCTAACTTATTTTAGAAAATTTCGGCGGCATAACGGCACGATACTAGAAACGGGACGAGGCCTAGCCTTATCCCCGGTCTAGTGAAGGCCCACCCCATTCACACATCAATCAAATCAATTCGTTATGCAAACCACAAAATTTGGAGTAAGAATCTAACCTAGCCTTACTCCTTCGCCTTATAACGGCGCACGTCTAATCCTAACCAATTTATCGATTCGATTTTTCACACCACAAACCACTTTCAAACCAATATCACAATCAACAACCAAACAGCCAAACAAACAAGTCCATGGTCTGTGGACGATTGTGTCGGGTGCTACTAAGCACCGTCTGCATCCTAGTATATATATATATAACTAGAAAAATAAATTGAAAGGTGAGAAATTCTCACCTATAGCTATCCTAGCTCCACGGCACTTCTTTTGCAGAAGTCTTCGTCGTTTCGCCTTTTTGTCACCTTCGTTGCTGCTTTCACTACATATGTAAAAATCGAATTTTTAGTTCACTATTCAATATATAAAAATCGAATTTTTAGTTCGCTATTCAATATATAAAAATCGAATTTTTAGTTCGCTATTCAATATATAAAAATCGAATTTTTAGTTCGCTATTCAATATATAAAAATCTGATTTTTAGTTCGCTATTCAATATATAAAAATCTGATTTTTAGTGCGCTATTCAATATATAAAAATCTGATTTTTAGTTCGCTATTCAATATATAAAAATCTGATTTTTAGTTCGCTATTCAATATATAAAAATCTGATTTTTAGTTCGCTATTCAATATATAAAAATCTGATTTTTAGTTCGCTATTCAACATATAAAAATCTGATTTTTAGTTCGCTATTCAATATATAAAAATCTGATTTTTAGTTCGCTATTCAATATATAAAAATCTGATTTTTAGTTCGCTATTCAATATATAAAAATCTTTTTTTTTTTTTTTAGTTCGCTAATCAATATAAAAATCTGATTTTTTTTTCTGCTTTTAAAATCAGTTTTACCTTGCTATCAAAATTCAGTTTTTATAACTTTAAAAATCAGGTTTTAAAATTCTTTTAAAGGAAATCAGTTTTTACTTTCTTTACAAAAAATCCAGTTTTAAATTTCTTATCTAAAAATCAGTTTTTAACTTTCTTTAAAAACAGTTTTAACTTTTCAAAAAAAAACAGTTTTAATTTTTATAAACAAATCAGTTTTCTTTTCGAAATAAAATCAGTTTTTATAATTTAAACAAATCAGTTCATATATAAAATAAAAACAAAATAATAAAAAAAATTAAAAACTTACAGAGACGGGGGGGGGGGAGGAAGGAGACGACGTCGGAGATAGTACGATCAGGGGGGGCTTCGGGTTTCGAGAGGGGCGGCTTCGGGAGTCGAACTGGGTGGCGATGGCTCGAGCGTCGAACTGGGCGGAGCGGTGGGAGGCTGGTCGAGCGTCGAACTGGGCGGAGCGGTGGGAGGCTGGTCGTTCGGCGGTGGCTCGGCGATCGTTAGGTTTAGGGTTTCTTTTTTTTTCTTTTTTTTCCTGAGCGATTTGATTTTAAAAAGGGGGGGGGCCAGAAAGGATATAAAGGAGAGAGGGGGAAATTAAAACTTATTTTAATTATTTTATTATTTAATTTTTCAAAAAGTTGACTTTTACCTGCGACCTCTAAACGAGGCTCACCGCCTGTCGTCCATAGCGTTTTACCCCCATTCCGAACACAATGGGATATGTACCGCAAGCTGATTCGATCGTCTCGATAAGTTTCCTTTGAATCTACATTTAAATCACTATACTGAATTTTAAACGCACATTTCAAATTACCGGGGCCACATACTAACTCTAAAAATTCTCGAAAAATATTTTCTAGTTTCGTATTAACGATACGGTCCTTACAAAACTAGTTTCGTCGAATTCTGAGACCGTTAGAAAAATGGCCAATTTCCAGTCGATTAAAATCAACTGAAAGGATCAAAACACGTTTCCCTTTGCCACGCTCACATATTGATTCGAAAAATTATGAAATTTGAAATCTAGTAATAATTCGACACTGCGGACCCAACAAAACTGGTTTCGTCGGAATCCGAGGTCGTTCGCAAAATGGCTATTTTTAAGGGCTATATATTATATTAAAATATATATAAATTCCACAGCGACTATTTCTAATTTTCAACTTGACATATCTTTTGATTCTCAGTATGAAATCTCGATTTTTCGGATTCGTTGACAAGATATCATCAATTAGATCCTATTGTTTTTGGTTTCACTAAAATCCGGATTGACTTGCACCCGGTACATTCAATTGAAGTTTGAAATCGAATTATCGAACTACCGCGCCATTTTCTATTCCTTTTATAATTATATATAATTATTATATATTCTAACGACGACGTATATAAATATATTCGTTCGAATTCTATTCAAAATAAATTTTTCGACGATATTATTTAAAATAATTCATTTTGAATATTCAAACTTCGCTAAAATGGCCAAAATAAAAATTTTAAACTGGCCCAGATTTTCGGGTTGTTACACCGGTGAAGATAGCCCTCTCGTAGCTCTCCAATCTCCCGCAAATCGTTCGTAAAACGGTCGACTACAGCTCCCGAAATCCGCATTTGAAGATTAGAACAATTCTGAAAATTAAGGTATAAATATTTCAGAATTAGCCACGCTTATTTCCGTTGCTGTGCCAGTTGTTAAAAGCCAGAATTCTAATTTTTACATAAATTTCAAATTGAAATCTTTCAGATCAGTAACTACCGTGACTCCAAACACGAAATCTGATTTAAACCACTTTCATTTCAGAATCAAGCAAGGTGAGAATTTATTTTTAATTTAATATTGATTAATTTAATTATTATTCTTTTGTTATTTAACGTTGAATGGTGAAAATGAATCGTTATGTGATGGATGTTATTCTATGTTGTGAATTCGATTTGTATTTAGATGATGTGATATTAGATCTGAGTTTGAAGCGCTAGATTTGAATAGATGATGTGATATTTTATCGTTTGTGGTGGAATTGGATAGGAAGATGTTGGACAAAAAAATAGAAAGACAAAAATTTTATGATTTTGCTAAAATGATCATCTTTTTATATTGAAAATAAAAATATGAAAATTTGATGATGTAAATAAAAAGACAATCTTTTTATATTGAAAGTAAAAAGACAATCTTTTTATGTTGTAAATAAAAAGACAATATTTTTATGTTGAAAATTAAAAGTCAATCTTTTTATGTTGAAGTAAAAAGACAATCTTTTTATGTTGAAGAAAAAAAAAATTAAGACAATATTTTTATATTTAAAATAGAAAAGGGTCATTTTTTTACATTGTAAAATAGAAAAGTTAATATCTTTATATTGTAAAATAGAAAAGTTAATCTTTTACATTGTAAAATAGAAAGGTTAATATTTTTACATTGTAAAGTAGAGAAGTTGGTATTTTTACATTGTAAAATATAAAAACTGATATTTTTACATTATAAAAGAAAAAGTTAACATCTTTACATTGTAAACATAAAAGTGAATATTTTTATATTGTAAGTAAAAGAGTGAAATTTTATGATGTAAAATAAATTACATTTTTATTTTGTAATTTATGAACGAATTTACACCGTATGAAATAAATTACATTTTATTATTTAATTTATGAATGAATTTACTCCGCATGAATGAAATTTCATTTTATTTTGTAATGTATATGAAATGAATGTATGAACTTGCTTTGTAAATTAAAAATTACATTTTTATAGGTAATTAAAATGTGAATTTACACGGTATGATAAAAATTACATTTTTAGAGGTAATTTAGATATGAATTTATGTCATATGATAGGAATTACATTTTTTTCTATGTAATTAAAATATGAATTTCCATCGCATGATGAAAATTACATTTTTCTATGTAATTTAAAATTGAATTTGTACCGCATGGTAAAAATTACATTTTTCTATGTAATTTAGATGTAAATTAGAACGGTAAAATAAAACTGACAATTTTCTATGTAATTTATATATGAGTTATATTGGTATGATAAAAATTACATTTTTCAATGTAATCAGAATATGAATTTGTATTGCATTATAACAATTACATCTCTTTATGTAATTGGGACATGAATTTACAATTGTAAGATAAAATTTACATTTTTATATGTAGTAAGAAATTGAGAATTCACATTGATATTAAAATAACACTTTTGTTAAAGATATTGCATTAGAATAAAAAGATAATTTTTGTCGCTTTTTCTTTTTAGAATTAAAAAGCATATTTTGTCACCTTTTCTTTTTAACATGAAAAGGGTCATTTTTGTCGCTTCTTCTTTTTAACATTAAAAGAACATTTTTATGTCATGTTTCATTTTAGCATTAAAAGAAGCATTTTTGTTGTTTTTCTTTTTAGAAATAAAAAAAAAAAATATTTTGCTTTCATCTCTTTATGTTGAATATTTTATCGTCATTATTGAATGTGGTAAAAATAGAATAGTTAATGTTGAATATTTTATCGTCATTTTGAGTGCGGTGAAAATAGAATGGTTAATGTTGTCATTTTTATCGACATTTTTAGGGCGATAAAAATAGACAATGTTAGTGATTCATTTTTATCGACATTTTAGTGCGATAAAAATAGACAATGTTAGTGATGCATTTTATCGACATTTTTGGTGCGATAAAAAGAATATATTTTTGTGTAACATTTTATTTGTCTTTCTAGAGACAATAAAAAGAATAGAATTAAAGAATTGCATTTTTATGTAAAATTGCTTTCATTAAAAAGAATAAATATAGAAGATGAGATTTTTTTTTATTTGTTAATAATAAACAAGGAAAAAGGGGACATTTACATTTTGATGTAAATAAACAATAATAAAAAAAATTACATTCAAAATGTAAGTTAGAAATAAAAGGATTGTTTGCATTCTACGATGCAAACGAAATGTAGAAAATAGAAAATACATTTTTATTTGCATCCTATCATGCAAATAAAATAAAGAGATAAAATTTCATTTGTTGTTTGCAACCTTAGTTGCAAACAAACAAGAAGATAAAAATTACATTTTGTTTGCAAATTTAGTTGCAAGCAAATTTATTAAAAACTTGTTACATTTTTGTTGAAATTTTTAAATGTGAACAAAGCATTAAAATAAAAGTTACATTTTTATTTATTTATTTACTTCACTTGATGTAAATAAACATAAAATAAAGAGTTCTTTTTTTATTTACATTTCTTGATGTAAATAAAACTAGAAATTTAATATTACACTTTTATTTGCTTTACTCAACGCAAATAAAACAGGAGAATAAAAGAAATATTTTCATTTGCAATCCTTAATGCAAATAAATTATGAAATGAGAAGTTACAATTTTTATTTACATTCTTCTATGTAAATAAACATCAAAGTAAAAAGTTGAATCTTTATTTGCATTCTCTATTGCAAATAAAGCATAAAATGAAAAGTTATATATTTTGTTATTATTTGTATTCCCTATTACAAATGAAATTAAAGATTATATCTTTCTTCTCATTTATTTATAATGAAAGGAATTGAAATAAAAGATTATATTTTTATCGTCATTTTAGATGCGATAAAATAATAGAAATAAAGAATTCATTCTTATTGACATTTTACATACGATAAAAAGGATAGAAATAAAAAGAGACATTTTTATCGTCGTGTTATATATTGTGATTACACTGCCATAGACAAGTTACCTGACTTGTTTATGTGGTTGGGTCGATTATTTTCACACATCGCCCAAGTGCACAAATAAATTTATTATTTGTTTATTGGTTGAAACCCCACACGGGTGTTGGGATGAAAATTAACATACACTAATCCCAATATTTAGTTGTATGTTGATCGTTAGATCGACAGGCTGCGATGAGCGTTATTATTTAATTTTAACGCTTACGCAGTGGAATTTACACTTTGGATGAAATGGATGATTTTACTGTTATTGTTATATATGACATGTGTGAAATCCATATAATCCAAAATTATATGGTAAATGTTTGAGTCGCATTTTGATTCAGATGTTCTTTTAAATAGGAATATTCTTACATTAGAAATTCTTTTTATATAAAGAATATATTTTAATATAAAAATATATTTGTAATCAAGCATATGTTAAAACAATGAATATTTGTAAAAGATAAAAATCTGTAATATAAAGAATACTTCCCATTTAGAATCTTTTATATAAAGAATATTTTTAATGATTATTTTAAATATGTTTTTTTTATAATAATTAATATTTAAAGAGAAATCCTTTAATTAAGATTATTAGAATTTGCCATTATACTTTGTGATATGAAATTAATTGAGATGTGAAGTGGATTTATCGTGGACGGTGTTTTTAAACGACATTTGTCCTTTAATCCAATTTACAGTGAAATTATTATTTGGAATTTATAAATCTATTTTATAGATTTAAAAAGGCATTTTCTAAAAATCAAGTTTTCCAATTTAATAAATTGGAATTAAGTGGAAATTTGATTGGTAATAATCGAGATGGGCTTCTGTAATAGAAGACCGATATTATATATGGAATTTAAGAGGCTTTGCCGTTATTCCATGTATATTGTTAGTCCGATACAGAAATTTATATGGATTATGTATTGATTGATTTCTGTGGGATTTCATATTTTGAAAATTGTTTTGTGGGTTTATCGTGAACTGTGTTTTAAATGATACTAGTTCTTTAACCTGTTTAAAACAAGATTTATTCCTTAAATAAATGATCTTGTAATAATGATTTTTGATATTAAATCAAAATTAGAGTTTTAATAAATCTTTTAAGGAAGATTTAAGATTTAATTTATTAATTTATCTTTGATAAAATTAATGAGAAGCTTTTAATATGAATATCTTATTAAAAGAATATTCGGGGTCGGAATGTGACATAATGTGTGATTTTCCAATATTTGATTTTTAATCACAAAATACGCGAGTTATTCAGAAAGACCAAGTTTAACCCATTCTGAATAATCATCACGACGATCAAGAGTCGAAGATGAAGTCGGTGACTGAAGACCGGAGAACTTCACATCGTTTGGTTGATAGTGACTGATATCTTGAATTAGGACTGATCCCCCAAGGCAAGGCAATAATTGATGATCTTCCAGACGTACTGGAGATCGACGGATACGTTGTTTCGTTCAGACCCAGAGCGGACTTGTAAATGAATTGTGTGTCTGACATTGTATTCTTTTCTACTGTATTTGTTGAATGCTACTGATTATATATTTCTGTTTGGTGGCGGAGAATTTATTCTTCACTTAACACCCTTCTCTAAGACGTATGAGCTTAGAGGTTATATATATATTGGTAGATGATCAATGATATGGTAGAGTCTGACAATGTGGCAGATGCAATTGATCAGGGCTTTGTTGAAAAGTAGGCCTTGTGGTTGATGATCAAAGCACAGTCTATTTAGGCATAGCTTTGTGTATATCGTGACTTCGCGAGCCTCAAAGCCCGGTAGAGTCTAAAACGGGAGAAGGGAACGCAGGGAGTACACACGTTTCTTTCTAGCTAGAAGTGGTGTCATGGCATGGAGCCCAGACATTTACTTATGTGGTTGTTGGATTTTTAGAGGCCTCGGATTTATGCGGTCTCCCTCGGCCGTATTATAGGTTCAATAGGACCGAGGAGCGTGCGTTCAGGAATAACTAATCCACTAAAGCAGTTGTGGACCGGCCCTGCAGGATCCAAGGGTTCGCCAGCATCCGAATCCTGTGACATTGCTAGAGTGTCTCGAATCGGTAAGGACTTCCTCCCTAGCCTTGACTCATGATGGAAACCCAATTTCCAATACGCCCCTTTACGGTTTTGATTGTATTACTAGTACGGCGACATAGTAGATGGTAGCTATGCCGTCTAGGATTGATATTATGATTGAAATGTTTTAATTAAAATATATACACACTAATAATAATATCGTATTTTTCGTATTTATCATTTCTTGAACATTATAAGGTAAAACCCTATCCTCTAGTGTGCGTTGCATTGTGTGATGGGACCTGGGTCTTATAATGGTTTCATTTTTCTAAAAAACATTGCGTTATTCGACGATTTACTTTAGTTATCGACACGACCCGAACTTCCCCATAAAGGAAAGCGTGGATTGCGTTGAGGACCAGACAAAAGTAGAATGCAGACGGAAGAACATTTCATTGTTATTACAACAATTCCATCAGATACAAGAATATACAGAGTATAAATGAATAAATCGCATTCGATAAATATCGAAGATTACAATAAATTACATAGCAGCGGAAAAATATACAAAACACAACTGAAAGTGATACACGGATACAGAGCTTTCCGAGCATCGTTCCAACTGTAAATCAGGACCCTGTGAATATAAATCTGCAAAACCAAAATTACTAGCTGCCCGTGCGGAAAATAGGGGCACCCAGAGTTTAGGTTAAAACAATAAACTCCAGGTCAGTCATGTGACTGGTGTGAGAACTAAAACAGTTATTTAAAACTTTACTTTAAAGATAGTAATTCAAGGGACCACGCCGTATAACACGGAACGGGTTTCCTCCCAAGAATACTAGTGCATATAACAAAACAACGCAATGCTTTTTGAAAAAATGAAGCTATTATAAGACCCAGGTCCCATCACACAATGCAACGCAAGCCGGAGGATAGGGTTTTCCCTTATAATAGCCAGATAATGCTTGATACGTTTAAACAAATCATTTGATACTATTATAAGTGTATAGTGTCAAAACAATTCAAATCATAAATATCAATCATAGGCGGCATGGGTACCATCTATCATGTCGCCGTACTAGTTCTACAATTAAAACCGCAATATCACGAATTGGAAATTGGATTTCCATCATGAGTCGAGGCAAGGGGCAAGCACCTCTCCGATTCGAGACACTCTAGCAAATGTCTCAGGACCCCACTATGATCCTTGGATCTTCAGGGCCGGTCCTCTCTTACTTTTGAGGATTGGCAATTCCTGAACACACGTTTCCCGGTCCTTACAGACCTATATCCGAGGAGCCTCGTATCCAACAACCACACAGGTGAAAAGTATATAAATGTCAAGGCTGGTAGGTCACTGACACCACCCTAGCTAGAAAGAAATGTCGTGCTCTCCCTGCAGTCAGTATCCCGTTTTTGTCTCATACCGAAGTGTGAGGCTCGCGAATTCACGTTAAACACAAAGCTACGCCACACAGGCTGTGCTTTGAACATCAATCACAAGACTTTTCTTTTCAACAGAAGCCCTGATCAATTGCCACTTGCGCGTGCCACACTGGCAATTCACTCCATGCGACTGATGTCCATCGATATACAACCTCTGAGCTCGTACGTCTCAGAGAAGGGCGTTAAGCAAGATAATAAATTCTCCGCCGCCAAACAAATGTATATTTAATAGAGATCAATCAACACAGAATAAAATCCAATGTCAGACACACAATCCATTTACAAGTTCGTTTTGGGTCTGAACGAAACAGGAGGCACTTTCCTTGCATATCCATCCATCTCCAAGTACATCTGGACGATCACCAACTGTTTCCCTCATCTTGGGTGTACAGCCCAATCAAGATCATCAGTAATCACCCAAACGATGTGAAGACTTCCGGTCTTCGACCACCGTCTTCATCTTCGACATTTCGTCGAATCGGTTATTTAGAATGGGTATAAACCCGGCCTTCTTGAATAACCCACGTATATGATAAACAAATGTTACACAAACACGACAAACACCTCATTCCAATTCAGAATATTCTTTTATTCACAAAATCACATTCTTAGGGAGAGGTTCCCATTAATTTTATCCAAGATAAATTCTTCTAAATTTATTCTTTAATCTTCCTTTGGATATCATTTCAAACTAGTCGGGATTAGCGAGCCACACCGAAGTAATTATTTATTTTATTTCCCAATCCCAACCTATATATCCCCGGGAGCAAAACTGATAATACTCCATACCTAACACCACGGTGTTATAGGTAAAATTAATTACTATTTCACGTTCAAATCAAATTAAAGATTTAACTATTGCTTTGGAGCAAAATTGGTGGTACTCCATTCTCGATCACCTTTCAGATTTGATAATTTAAATTATCAATTCACATTTTAATCTAATTAAAGATTCATTAAAACTCCACTTAGTTTTAATCTTTTCAAAAATCCACATCCTGCCTTTAACTAGGTTAAAGAACCAATGTCATCTAAAACACGATTCACGATAAACCCAAATCACATTTGATATTACCTACAAGGCTCTGGATAGAAAATATACTGGTTTATATTCAATATCAAATTCTGAAACCAACAAATATCGTATTGGAAATAACGATATAAAATATATCTTTCAAATTGCCATAACAATATCTGTATAGTCACGAAATCCAACATCGAAATATTCCGAAGATAATTTCGATTCAACTCCATTCCAATCCCCGTATTGGGAATATTGATTATTTTTAAAATCACTTTCAAATTCAATTTATTTATTTAAAAATAAATTGATTTTTATTTTAGTTCAAAAATAGTTCATTTCGATAAAAATCTATTTTTATCTTTTCAAATACCGAATTTTTCAGCCCAATTTTTCCCAAATCATTTCTTATGATTTTACACAAATTATAGATATTTTTAATAATTTTAACAAGGTCCGTATAGTCGATTTCCACCAACGGCCATCGAACTGCACTTACAGCGACCTTTTCCAAATTTGATTTGGACATAATTCCAAATTTGATTTGCACTTACAGCGACCTTTTCCATACGAAGTTAATGGTCGAAATTCACGAACTGCCATGGCGCGTCGCGTTCTATTCAGGCCATTATATATATATAATATATATATTATATATATTTCGTCGATTCCCTTTTTAAAACGTATTTTATAAATCGTTTTAAATTCGTTTTCAAAACCATTTCAACATCATCTTCAATCTCAAATCGATTTGATTTCAATTCAATTCGAATTCATTTCAATTTTTATTTAATTTGAATTCAAATTCATTTCAATTCAATTCAAATTCTAATTTGTTTTAATTCAATTCAATTTGAATTTACCTTCTATTTATTTTAATTCGAATTCATTTCAAATTGATTTCAATTCAATTTCAGTTCGTTTTAAATTCCATTCAAAACGATTTCAATTCGTATTAATTCAATTTCAATTTAATTCAATTTGAATTCATTTCTATTCAATTTGAATTCAATTTCACTTTCTATTCAATTCGAATCGAATTCATTTTCTATTTGATTCGAATTCATTTCAAATTGATTCAATAAAATTTCAATTTGAATTTTAATCTAATTTAATTTGAATTTCATTTCAAAATATTAAATTTTGAAATCACTTTTCAATATTCATTATAAAACGAATAAAATCGATATTAATATCGTTCGCGTCAAAATAACGCATCTCTAATCAACACGGCTTTATATTTCAATAATTCGTTATTCTATTCAACAAATGAATATTTATTCTATTCAACACATGAATGTTTATTCTATTCAACACATGAATCTATATTTCTTTCAACACACGACTAATCTCAACACATGAGTACTGTCAACACATCACTATTTTTGTTATTTAAAGTATTTTATATAACTATGGTATCTATCGTTTCATTTTAATTAGACTTCAACCGTAAAGTAGTTCTAATTTTAAATATGATAAAGATGTAAATTTTATTATTAAAATATTTTACTCAACTCATAAATAGTTTCAACACATGAATTTTCTTTTATAATATTCATTATTTTCCTGATTGGAATGAGGCCCAATCAATCACCATATAACGTTAATTATATGGATTCCATACAACACATGTATATAATAGCAATAATAAACAATCAACCATCATCCAAGGTGCACCACACAACTGCATAAGCATCAAATATAAATAATCAATGCTTACACAGTCTGTCGACCAATCGATCGACATACAATTAAATAATTGGGATTAGTGTACGCCAAATATCATCCCAACACCCGTGTGGAGTTTCAAATCAACAAACACAGATTTTTATTTGTGCAGTTGGATGATGTGTAAAATTTATCATCCCAATCAATATCAGTCAAATCAGTGCATATAAACAAATCGGCCGATTTGTTTATAGATATTTATTTACTCACATTCACGTTAAAAATTATATTTTTAACGATAATTGATTTATTTCAACACATCTACATTTTTTTATCGATTTCACATCAACATCACAAACAATTTTCACAATTTATCAATCAAACAAACAAGTCATCCATGGTCTGTGGATGACGGGTGTCGGGTGCTACTAAGCACCGTCTGCATCCTAGTATATATATATAAAACTAGAAAAGGAAATTTAGAGTGAGAAGTTCTCACCAATAGCTAATCCAATACCATGACTCTTCTTTTGCAGAAACCTTCGTCATTCTCGTCTTTTGTTACTTTTGCTGCCCGTAGCCACTACATATGTTAAAATCGAATTTTTACTTTACTATTCAATACATAAAAATCGAATTTTTACTTCGCTATTCAATATATAAAAATCTTATTTTTACTTCCCTATTCAATATATAAAAATCATATTTTTACTTCGCTATTCAATATATAAGAATCGAATTTTTACTTCGTTATTCAATAAATAAAAATCGAATTTTTACTTCGCTACTATATAGATAAAAATTCTATTTTTACATCACTACTATATAGATAAAAATTCTATTTTTACATCGCTACTATATAGATAAAAATTCTGCCTTTTTAAATATAAAGATTTCGCCTTTTCAAAAATAAAGATTTCTCCTTCTTATTCTCTATTATATAGAAATAATATTTTCAATACACTACTTATATACAAATAGTATTTTTATATCTTCTACTATATAAAGCTCATATTTTTAATACTCTTCTATCATAAAAATTATATTTTTATTATCCCTATGATATAAAAATCATATTTTTAATTCTATGAAATAAATTAAAAACTGAAATAAAACTCACATTGGTTGAAAGGGGCTCGCTAAAGCGTCGGAGAGGCACGGGGACTAAATAACAAGCTTGGAACTCGATAAAAATTGGATCTTTGGCCAAGAAAGGGGGTCCACGTGGTCGGAGGAGGTGGTGGCCGGCGTCAAGGGGCTTCGAGTGGTCGGATAAGGAGTGGGGGAGGTGGATTAGCGGCGCAGGTGAGTGGAAGGAGGCAGGGGGTCTGCGATTTGGGAGGGGGAGGCGGCGGTGGTGCGGTGGGTGTCTGGGCGGCGCGGTTTGATGAGAAGAGGAGGAGAAGGAGGAAGGGCACGAGGTGGAGAAGAGGACGGGAGGGGAGTCCTGGTGGACGGCGCCAGGGCGCGGCGGCGGTCTGCCCCCCCCCCCCCGTCGTTCGCTTTCTCCCTTTTTTATTTATTTATGTCGATCTGTGAGAATCAAAAAGGGGGGGGGTAAAAGGTTAATATAATTATATATTTTATTTATTTATTTTATTCTAAAAAGTAACTTTTTATTTCGAAGTCAGAATCGAACCCACCGACTATCGTCCCTAGCGTTTTACCCCCATTCCGAACACAATGGGATATATATCGTAGGCTGATTCGATCATTTCGATCAGTTTTCGTTGAGATCAACATATAACTCTATATTTTGAATTTGAACGCATATTTCAATTTACCAGGGTCACATATGAACTCTAAAAATTCCATAAAAATATTTTCTAGCTTCATATTGTTGATACGGTCCTAACAAAACTAGTTTCGTCGAATTCTGAGACAGATAGAAAAATGGCCATTTTCCAGTCGATTAAAATCAACTAAAGCTGGTCAAACGCGTTTTCCTTTGTCACGCTCACATACTGATTCGAAAAATTATGAAATTTGAAACCTAGCAATAATTTTACATCACGGACCCAACAAAAGTGGTTTCATCGAAATCCGAGGTCGTTTGCAAAAATCCCATTTTTAAGGGCCTGAATTCCATAACGACTATTCAGAATTTTCAACTGGACATATCTTTTGATTCCCGCTATGAAATCTTGATTTTTCGGATTCGTTCGAAAGATATCATCAATTAGATCCTAATATTTTTGGTTTCACTAAAATCCGGATTGTTTTGCACCCGGTACATTCAATTGAAATTTGAAATCGAATTATCGAACTACCGCGCCATTTTCAATTCTATTTATAATTATATATAATTATTATATTCTAACGACGACGTATATAATATATACATTCTATTTCTATTCAAAATAAATTTCGCGTCGATATTATTTAAAATAATTCATTTTAAATGTTCGAACTTCGCTAAAATTGCCAAAATAAAATTTTTAAACTGGCTCAGATTTTCGGGTTGTTACAATCTCCCCCACTTAAAACTTTTCGTCCCCGAAAAGGAACAAAGTCGAAAATGGTTTGATTAATCAACTCTACGTTCGATCTCGCTTCCATTCTCCAACTTTTCAGTTTCTGAGGATTTTCAAATTCTTCAAAAATTTGGCTAACACCCAAAATTTTCGAAAAATTTCGCCATAACCTCCCCTGCACCGGGAGCCACGGGAAAATCCCGAAATTGCCATATAGGCCTTCTGATCTCAAAAAGAAAAAAAAAAGCCAAGCGGCTAGCCAATAGGCTCATAAAATATTCATCACCCAAACAAAACAGTAAATTATAGTAAACATGTACCTATTTGTCGGGCAAACAAATTTTATTCTCTGCTCTAGCCTCCTTGCTATGACCTGTTCAATGTAAGTACATGTATATGCAAGCAAATGCGACCAATTTTGAATACAATTCAATATGTGATTCAATTAGGCTAAATGGTTCAAAATTATCAAACAAATAAACAACCAACACAAACACCAATCAATTAGTGAATTAGAGTTTCAAATTCATAATTTGATATATATACAAAAATCATGTTTTTGATGCCAATTCACAACAATGTATTCTAGCTATATAAGTTTTGGTTCTCACACCAGCCTAATGGAAATATATAGAAATCACACCTTCGTCACTCGAAAATAAATTCTGACGACGAGTACTCAACCATCAGAATCATCTTCGGGCCACTAGAGTATGATTCTATATCTATCCAGTATATTAAAACTTCGAATATACGTTCATGACGCGTATACGCGAAATCTTTATATACTCGATTGTCCATATTCTAAATAAATAAAAAATAAAATACGTTTAAAATGATTTAAATTTCAAAACAAAATTGTTTTCATTTGAAAAATATACTCTTCACACTCGTTCTAGGATACTACTGATCCTATCTCTAACGAGTCATTCTAATTGGATATTACTAATCCAATATCTGATGAATTCTTTCGTATGGTTCTAATGTGTCTTGTTCTCGAGCTCTGTAAACCAAAGCTCTCTGATACCAAACTGACACGACCCGAACTTCCCCATAAAGGAAAGCGCGGATTGCGTTGAGGACAAGACAAAATAGAATGCAGATGGAAGAACATTTCATTGTTATTACAACAATTCCATCAGACACCAGAATATACAGAGTATAAATGAATAAATTAAATTCGATAAATATCAAAGATTACAATAAATTACATAGCAGCGGAAAAATATACAAAACACAACTGAAAGTGATACACAGATACAGAGCTTTCCGAGCATCGTTCCAGCTGTAAATCAGGAACCTGTGAATATAAATCTACAAAACCAAAACTACTAGCTGCCCGTGCGGAAAATAGGGGCACCCAGAGTTTATGTTTAAACAATAAACTCCAGGTCAGTCATGTGACTGGTGTGAGAACTAAAACAGTTATTTAAAACTTTACTTTAAAGATAGTAATTCAAGGGACCACGCCGTATAACATGGAACGGGTTTTCTCCCAAGAATACTAGTGCATATAACAAAACAACGCAATGCTTTTTGAAAAAATGAAGCTATTATAAGACCCAGGTCCCATCACACAATGCAACGCAAGCCGGAGGATAGGGTTTTCCCTTATAATAGCCAAATAATGCTTGATACGTTTAAACAAATCATTTGATACTATTATAAGTGTATAGTGTCAAAACAATTCAAATCATAATTATCAATCATAGGCGGCATGGGTACCATCAATCATGTCGCCGTACTAGTTCTACAATTAAAACCGTAATATCACGTATTGGAAATTGGATTTCCATCATGTGTCGAGGCAAGGGGCAAGCTCCTCTCCGATTCGAGACACTCTAGAAAATGTCTCAGGACCCCACTATGATCCTTGGATCTTCAGGGCCGGTCCTCTATTACTTTTGAGGATTGGCAATTCCTGAACACACGTTTCCCGGTCTGTGAGGCGCCTCGTATCCAACAACCAGACAGGTGAAAAGTATATAAATGTCAGGGCTGGTAGGTCACTGACACCACCCTTGCTAGAAAGAAACGTCGTGCTGTCCCTGCAGTCACTATCCCGTTTTTGACTCAAACCGAGGGGTGAGGCTCGCAAATTCATGTTATACACAAAGCTATGCCACACAGGCCGTGCTTTGATCATCAATCACAAGACTTTGCTTTTCATCAGAAGCCCTGATCAATTGCCACTTACGAGTGCCACACTGGCAATTCACTCCATGCGACTGATGTCCATCGATATACAACCTCTGAGCTCGTACGTCTCAGAGAAGGGCGTTAAGCAAGAGAATAAATTCTCCGCCGCCAAACAGATGTATATTTAATAGAGATCAATCAACACAGAATAAAATCCAATGTCAGACACACAATCCATTTACAAGTTCGTTCTGGGTCTGAGCGAAACCGGAGGCACTTTCCTCGCATACCTATCCATCTCCAAGTACATCTGGACGATCACCAACTGTTTCCCTCATCTTGGGTGTACAGCCCAATCAAGATCATCAGTAATCACCCAAACGATGTGAAGACTTCCGGTCTTCGACCACCGTCTTCATCTTCGACATTTCGTCGAATCGGTTATTCAGAATGGGTATAAACCCGGCCTTCCTGAATAACCCACGTATATGATAAACAAATGTTACACAAACACAACAAACACCTCATTCCAATTCTGAATATTCTTTTATTCACAAAATCACATTCTTAGGGAGAGGTTCCCATTAATTTTATCCAAGATAAATTCTTCTAAATTTATTCTTTAATCTTCCTTTGGATATCATTTCAAACTAGTCGGGATTAGCGAGCCACACCGAAGTAATTATTTATTTTATTTCCCAATCCCAACCTATATATCCCCTGGAGCAAAACTGGTAATACTCCATACCTAACACCACGGTGTTATCGGTAAAATTAATTACCATTTCACGTTCAAATCTAATTAAAGATTTAACTATCGCTTTGGAGCAAAATTGGTGGTACTCCATTCTCGATCACCTTTCAGATTTGATAATTTAAATTATCAATTCACATTTTAATCTAATTAAAGATTCATTAAAACTCCACTTAGTTTTAATCTTTTCAAAAATCCACCACCTGCCTTTAATTGGGTTAAAGAACCATTGTCATCTAAAACACGATTCACGATAAACCCAAATCACATTTGATATTACCTACAAGGCTCTGGATAGAAACTATACCGGTTTATATTCAATATCAAATTCTAAAACCAACAAATATCGTATTGGAAATAACGATATAAAATATACCTATCAAATTCCCATAACAATATCTGTATAGTCACGAAATCCAACATCGAAATATTCCGAAGATAATTTCGATTCAACTCCAGTCCAATCCACGTATTGGGAATATTGATTATTTTTAAAATCACTTTCAAATTCAATTTATTTATTTCAAAAATAAATTGATTTTTATTTTAGTTCAAAACTAGTTCATTTCGATAAAAATCTATTTTTATCTTTTCAAATACCGAATTTTTCAGCCCAATTTTTCCCAAACCATTTCTTATGATTTTACACAAATTATAGATATTTTTAATAATTTTAACAAGGCCCGTACAGTTGATTTCCACCAACGACCATCGAACTGCACTTACAGCGACCTTTTCCAAATTTGATTAGGACATAATTCCAAATCCAACCGTTAGATTTCAAATTTCTAATATTCATTGGAAAGCTCTTTTCGATACGAACCCAACGGTTCCATTTTTAGGAGAATCCGATGGTCGGATCTCCCGTAACATCCATTCGAATTTAATGGTCGAAATTCATGAACTGCCGCGGCGCGGCGCGTTCTATTCAGGCAATTATATATATATAATATATATATTATATATATTTCGTCGATTCCCTTTTTAAAACGTATTTTATAAATCATTTTAAATTTTTTTTCAAAACCATTTCAACTTCATCTTCAATCTCAAATCGATTTGATTTCAATTCAATTCGAATTCATTTCAATTTTTATTTAATTCGAATTCAAATTCATTTCAATTCAATTCAAATTCTAATTCATTTTAATTCAATTCAATTTGAATTTTCCTTCTATTTACTTTAATTTGAATTCATTTCAGATTCATTTCAATTCAATTTCAGTTCGTTTTAAATTTCATTCAAAATGATTTCAATTCGTTTTAATTCAATTTCAATTTAATTCAATTTGAATTCATTTCTATTCAATTTGAATTCAATTTCACTTTCTATTCAATTCGAATCGAATTCATTTTCTATTCGATTCGAATTCATTTCAAATTGATTCAATAAAATTTCAATTTGAATTTTAATCTAATTTAATTTTAATTTCATTTCAAAATATTAAATTTTGAAATCACTTTTCAATATTCATTATAAAACGTATAAATCGATATAAATATCGTTCGCGTCAAAATAACGCATCTCTAATCAACACGGCTTTATGTTTCAATAATTCGTTATTCTATTCAACAAATGAATATTTATTCTATTCAACACATGAATATTTATTCTATTCAACACATAAATCTATATTTCTTTCAACACACGACTAATCTCAACACATGAGTACTGTCAACAGATCACTATTTTTTTTATTTAAAATATTTTTTAAACTATGGTATCTATCGTTTGATTTTAATTAGACTTCAACCGTAAAGTAGTTCTAATTTTAAATATGATAAAGATGTAAATTTTATTATTAAAATATTTTACTCAACACATAAATAGTTTCAACACATGAATTTTCTTTTATAATATTCATTATTTTTCCGATTGGAATGAGGCCCAATCAATCACCATATAACGTTAATTATATGGATTCCATACAACACATGTATATAATAGCAACGATAAACAATCAACCATCATTCAAGGTGCACCACACAACTGCATAAGCATCAAATATAAATAATCAACGCTTACACAGTCTGTCGACCAATCGATCGACATACAATTAAATAATTGGGATTAGTGTACGCCAAATATCATCCCAACACCCGTGTGGAGTTTCAAATCAACAAACACAGATTTTTATTTGTGTGGTTGGGTGATGTGTAAAATTTATCATCCCAGTCAATATCAGTCAAATCAGTGCATATAAACAAATCGGCCGATTTGTTTATAGATACTTATTTACTCACATTCACGTTAAAAATTATATTTTTAACGATAATTGATTTATTTCAACACATCTACATTTTTTTTATCGATTTCACATCAACATCACAAACAATTTTCACAATATATCAATCAAACAAACAAGTCATCCATGGTCTGTGGATGACGGGTGTCGGGTGCTACTAAGCACCGTCTGCATCCTAGTATATATATATAACTAGAAAAGGAAATTTAGAGTGAGAAGTTCTCACCAATAGCTAATCCAATACCACGACTCTTCTTTTGTAGAAACCTTCGTCGTTCTCGTCTTTTGTTACTTTTGCTGCCTGTAGCCGCTACATATGTAAAAATCGAATTTTTACTTTACTATTCTATACATAAAAATTGAATTTTTACTTCGCTATTCAATATATAAAAATCATATTTTTACTTCGCTATTCAATATATAAAAATCATATTTCTACTTCGCTATTCAATATATAAAAATCGAATTTTTACTTCGCTATTCAATATATAAAAATCGAATTTTTAATTCGCTATTATATAGATAAAAATTCTATTTTTACATCGCTACTATATAGATAAAAATTCTATTTTTACATCGCTACTTTATAGATAAAAATTCTGCCTTTTTAAATATAAAGATTTCGCCTTTTCAAAAATAAAGATTTCTCCTTTTTATTCTCTATTATATAGAAATAATATTTTCAATACACTACTTATATAAAAATAGTATTTTTTATATCTTCAACTATATAAAGGTCATATTTTTAATACTCTTCTATCATAAAAATTATATTTTTATTATCCCTATGATATAAAAATCATATTTTTAATTCTATGAAATAAATTAAAAACAGAAATAAAACTCACATTGATTGAAAGGGGCTCGCTAAAGCGTCGGAGAGGCACGGGACTAAATAGCAAGCTTGGAACTCGATAAAAATTGGGTCTTTGGCCAAGAAAGGGGGTCCACGTGGTCGGAGGAGGTGGTGGTCGGCGTCAAGGGGCTTCAAGTTGTCGGATAAGGAGAGGGGGAGGTGGATTAGCGGCGCAGGTGAGTGGAAGGAGGCAGGGTGGTCTGCGATTTGGGAGGGGGAGGCGGCGGCGGTGCGGTGGGTTATCGTAGGCTGATTCGATCGTTTCGATCAGTTTTCGTTGAGATCAACATATAACTCTATATATTGAATTTGAACGCGTATTTCAATTTACCGGGGTCACATACGAACTCTAAAAATTCCATAAATTTTTTTTCTAGCTTCGTATTGACGATACGGTCCTAACAAAACTAGTTTCGTTGAATTCTGAGACCGTTAGAAAAATGGCCATTTTCCAGTCGATTAAAATCAACTGAAACTGGTCAAACGCGTTTTCCTTTGCCACGCTCACATACAGATTCGAAAAATTATGAAATTTGAAACCTAGAAATAATTTTACATCACGGACCCAACAAAAGTGGTTTCATCCAAATCCGAGGTCGTTTGCAAAAATTCCCATTTTAAAGGGCCTGAATTCCATAGCGACTATTCAGAATTTTCAACTGGACATATCTTTTGATTCCCGCTATGAAATCTTGATTTTTCGGATTCGTTCGAAAGATATCATCAAATAGATCCTAATATTTTTGGTTTCACTAAAATCCGGATTGTTTTGCACCCGGTACATTCAATTGAAGTTTGAAATCGAATTATCGAACTACCGCGCCATTTTCAATTCTGTTTACAATTATATATAATTATTATATTCTAACGACGACGTATATAATATATACGTTCTATTTCTATTCAAAATAAATTTCACATCGATATTATTTAAAATAATTCATTTTAAATGTTCAAACTTCGCTAAAATTGCCAAAATAAAATTTTTAAACTGGCCCAGATTTTCGGGTTGTTACAGTTATGCACTGGCAATCCAATGGAGTAAACCCGTTCCACATTAGCGGCGTGGTCCTGTGATTAGCCTTATTACTAGTTAAAGTTAAGTTAAGAATTCTCTCACCAGTCCCACGACTGACCTGTAGTTTGTTTCACTTTGAAAACTCTGATGTAATTGTTGTAGAATGTAATAAAATATTCTTCTGTTTGTATTCTGATGTTTGTTGTTGAAAATTCAATTTGGCTTTCCTTTGCGGGGAAGTTTGTGTTGTCACATAAACTTTGGGTGGCCATATTTTTCACATGGGCAGTCAATAGTTTTGGTTTTCGCAGATATTTGTTTTCATAGGATCCTGGATTACAATTGGATCTATTTTCAGAAAGCTTTGTATCCATGTATTTCTTTCAGTTGTGTCAGTTGTTAATTTCCGCTATGCATTGTACTTATGTATTATTTTTTGCTGCTATGTAATTTAATCTCTGATATTGTATTTCCAAGGTGTAATATTTATTCATACTCTGGAATATTCTTGTACTCTAATGTAAATTGTTGTAATAGCAATGAAATGTTCTATTTTTTGTGTTCTGATGCATCGTGTTCTCAAAGAAATCTGCTATTTCTCGTCTCTTTGGGGATCGGTGGATTTCGGGTCTTCACAGTCAGTATCAAAGCTTTGGTTTACAGAGCTCAAGAATAAGACACATTAGAACTGAACGATAGAATTCATCAGAGATAGGATTAGTAATATCCTATAAGAATGACTCGTTAGAGATAGGGTTAGTAATACCAAAAGAGTGTTATTTATAAAAACAATTTTAATTTTGAAAAGTATATTATATTATATGTATTTGAGGATTTTGTTTTATATTTAATTTGGACTATCGGGTATATGAAGAATTTGAATATACATGCAGTTAACATATATCCGAAGTCTCGAATATGCTGGATAGATATAGAATCACACTCTAGTCATCCGGGGATAATTTTGATGATGTTGCAACATCATCAGTCCTTGTGTTCGTGTTTTGAAAGTGGGTATCTATATATTTCAAATTGACTGGTGTGAGAACGAAAAACTTATTTAGGATTTACTGTTTGTGATTTGACACGAAAAACATGATTTTCAGTATATATATAGAAGATATATGTTTGAAAAGCTAATCAACTAATTGATTGCTAACTGTGTTGTGTGATTATTAGTTAACTAATTAAAATATTGGAAGGATCAAACTAATAAGAGAATGAAAGGTAAAATTTAGCCAAATCGAATCAAAATATTGAATTGAATTGAATTGAAAATTGCATATATGTACATGTGTATATAATGAATAGGTCATGCATGGAATCTGAGAAGAGGAATAAAATTGTGTGCCCGACAAATAGGTACATGTTTACTATATTCATTGGGTCTGATGATTTTATGAGCCGGTTGGCAAGAAGCTTGGCTTTTTCTGTAAGGACCCGTAACTTCCCCTGTAAGGAAAGAGCGGATACTTTGAGAACAATACACAAAAGAACGCAGATAGAAGAACATTTCATTGTATATTACAACAATTCCATCAGATTACAAGAACATACAGAGTATTAACAAATAAAATACATTCGATCAATATCAGAGATTATGATAAATAACATAGTAGCGGAAAATAATACAAAATACAACTGAAGGAGATATACAGATACAAATCTTTCCGGATATCATTCCAGCTGTAAACCAGGATCCTGTGAATATAAATCTGCCAAACCAAAACTACTAGCTGCCCGTGTCAAAATAAGGGCACTCAGAGTTTAGGTTAAAACAATAAACTCCAGGTCAGTCATGGGACTGGTGTGAGAACTAAAACAGTTATTAATCTTTATTTTAGAGTTAGGTAAATCAAGGGACCACGCCGTATAACACGGAACGGGTTTCCTCCCAAGAATACCAGTGCATAAAAAAAACAGCGCAATGCTAAATAAAGAACAATGAAGCTATTGTAAGACCCAGGTCCTATCACACAATGCCACGCAAGCCGGGGTTTATGGTTTTCCCTTATAATAGCCAAACATGCTTAGTACGTTTAAAACAAATCATTTGATACTATTATAGGTGCATAGTGTATAAAACAACTTCAAATCATAAATATCAATCATAGGCGGCATGGTTACCATATATCATGTTGCCATACTAGGCTCTACAATCAAAACCGCAAAGTCACGTATTTGGAAATTGGATTTCCATATGAGAACCAAGGCAAAAGATTGTCCTCTACCGATTCGAGACTGTCTAGCCCGAGAGTCAGGATCAGAACGCATCAACCCTTTGGATCGTCAGGGTCGGTCCACCGATGTGGATTATTATGCCTGAACACTACGTTTCCCCGCATTTTAGGGCGTAAATGAGCCAACGAATGACTCCTTCGGTCCCGGACCGACCGATATATCCAAGGCGCCTCGCAACAGCAACAACCACATAATTCAAACTCGTCAGGGCGTGTAAAACCACTGACGCCACTTCTATCTAGAAAGAAACGCATGCCCTCCTTGATGTCCTCTCCCGTTTCTGGTTCACAACCGGGGTGTGAGGCTCGCGAATCAACGTTACACAAAGTTAAGCCACACAGGCCGTGCTTTGATCATCAACCACAAGACTCTGCTTTTCAACAGAAGCCTTGATCATTTGCATCTTAGCATGCGACATAGGCAATTAACGCTATGCAATTGATATCAATCACACAGAATGAAATCCAATGTCAGACACACGGTCCATTTACAAGCCCGTTCTGGGTCTGAACGAAACAGGAGGCACCTAGTACCCCGCATATCCATCGATCTCCAAGTATACGTCTGGACGACCACTAACTGATTCCCTCCTCTTGGGTGTACGGCCCAATCAAGATCATCAGTAATCATCCAAACGATGTGAAGACCTCCGGTCTTCGACCATCGTCTTCATCTTCGACTTATCGTCTTATCTGTTATTCAGAATGGGATAAACCCAGTCTTTCCGAATAACTCGCGTATATAATAAACAAGTGTTGCACAAACACAACATACGACTCATTCCAATTCATCAGTCACTAACCGTAAATTAATCAAGTGAATAATTCCCCAAATATTAACCACGAAGGCCGAAACCAACATCAGATCAATACCCAGGAAACCGTCCTTCTTAGCTAACCCACAGTTAGTTTCTATATTTCACATTCTTAGGGGAAAGGTTCCCATTAATTTTATCAAAGATAAATTCTTTTAAATTTATTCTTTAATCTTCTTTTGAATATCAATTCAAACTAGTCGGGATTAATGAACCTTACCGAAGTATTCATTTGTTTTAATTTCCCAACCCCAACCTATTCATCCCATGAAGTAAAACTGGTAATGCTTCATATCTAACACCACGGTGTTATCGGTAAATTCGATTACCATTTCATGTTCAAATCTAATTAAAGATTTAACTATCGCCTGGAGTAAAACTGGTGATACTCCATTCTCGATCTTTTCAATCTAATTAAAGATTCATTAAATCTCCACTTAGTTTTAATTTTTAACTGGGTTAAAGAATCAATGTCATTTAAAACATGGTTCACGATAAACCCAAAATCACATTCCATTCTATCAGCCTTTAACCGTAAAATAGCAAGTGAGCAATTCCCTAAGTATTAATCCCGAAGGCCGAAACCAACATCAGATCAATACCCAAGAAACCATTCAACTTAACTAATCTCCATTTAGTTTTTGATTTTCTTAACTCCGTTGGGTCTAAGAACAGTATTATTGAAGATACCATTCACGAGAACCCAAAATCACATTCCATTAATTATCGGATTAAAGAACAAGTGTTATTTAAAACTCTGTTCATGATAAACCAAAAATCAATTCTAATACAATTCCACTTAAATATTATTTAATTGGTACACTTCATTAAATCCAAATAAAAAGATTTAATTTTTTCTCAAATGTTAATGAAGACGCCATTCACGACAAACCCAAATCACATTTGATATTAAATACAAGGCTCAAATAGAAAATATATCGGCTTCTATTCAATATCAAATTTTACGACCAACAAATATCGTATTGGAAATAACAATATTAATATATCTTTCAAATTCCCATAACAATATCTGTATCATCACGAAATCCAACATCAAAATATTTCGAAGACAATTTCGATTCAAATCCATTCCAATTTAATTATTGGAAATTATGTTTATATTCAAAACCATTTCAAATCCAATTTATTTATTTAAAAATAAATAGAATTATAATTCTAGTTCCAAACTAGTTCATTTCGATAAAAAACTATTTTTATCTTTTCAAATATGGAGTTTTTCATCCCAATTCTTCCCAAATCATTTCTTATGATTTTACACAAATTATGGATATTTTTAATAATTTTATCAAGGCCCATAAAGTCAATTTCCATCAACGGCCGTCGAACTACACTTAAAGCGACCTTTTCCAAATTTGATTTGGACATAATTCCAAATCCAACCATTAGATTTCAAATTTCTAATATTCATTGGAAAGCACTTTTCAATACGAACCCAACGGTTCCAGTTTTAGGAGAATCCGACGGTCGGATCTCCCGTAATATCCATTTGAAGTCAATGGTCGAAATTCGCGAACTGCCGCAGCGCGGTGCGTTCTATTCAGACCATTATATAATATATATATATATTATATGTTTCGTCGATTTCCTTTCAAAACGTATTTTATAAATCGTTTAAAATTCGTTTTCAAAATGATTTCAACTTCCTTTTCAAATTCAAATCAAAATTGATTTTTTTCTTCATAAATCCCTTTTTACATTCATTTCTATTTTATTTCAATTCAATTTCAATTCGATTCAATTCAATTTCAATTCGATTTGAATTCTATTCAGTTCAATTTCAATTCGATTTGAATTCATTTTCTATTCAATTTAATTCGAATTCATTTTCTATTCAATTTAATTTGAATTCATTTTCTATTCAATTCGAATTCATTTTCTATTCAATTTAATTCGAATTTCATTTCAAAACATTCGATTTTGAAATCGCTTTTCAATATTCATTATAAAAACGAATATAACCGATATAAATATCATTCGCTTCAAAATAGCGCATATCTAATCAACACGGCTTCATATATTTCTATTTTCAAATATTCTATTTCAAATATTTCTTTTTCAAATATTTCTATTCAAATATTTCTTTTTAAATATTTCTATTTCAAAACTGGAATGAGGCCCAATCAATTACCATATAATGTTAATTATATGGATTTTCTACAACACATGTATAAATTAACAACGATAAATAATCAACCATCATCCAGAGTGCACCACACAACTGCATAAGCATTGAATATAAATATTTAACGCTTATAACAGCCTGTCAAGCAATCGATCGACATATAACTAATTATTGGGATTAATGTATGTCATATATCATCCCAATACCCGTGTGGGGATTCAATCAATCAAACACAGATTTTATTTTTGCAATTGGGCGATGTGTAAAATTTATCGTCCCAATCAATATCAGTCAAATGTGTGTATATAAACAAACCGTCCAATTTGTTTATATTTATTTCATTTTAAATACACGTTAAAAATTCTATTTTCAACTATATAAATATTTTATTTCATTTCACATCACATCACACAATCAACTACTTCCTTTTCAAATTCAAATCAAAATTAAACAAACAAGCATACAAGCCATCCACGGTCTGTGGACAACGGGTGTCGGGTGCTACTAAACACCGTCTGCATCCTAGTATATATTTCAACTAGATATTAAAATAAAAGAGAGGAGTTCTCACCTTTTGTCAATTTCGCTGTCCGTAACCACTACATGTATAAAAATCACATTTTTATATTGTTGCTATGTATATAAAAATTCTATTTTTATACCGCTACTATATAGATAAAAATTCTATTTCTGCACCGCTACTATATAGATAAAAATTCTATTTTTACACCGCTACTATATAGATAAAAATTCTATTTTTACACCGCTACTATATAGATAAAAATTATATTTTTATAACGGTGCTCATATAATAAAGATTATATTTTTATATCGCCTCTCATATAAAAATCACATCTTTGCTCCTTCTACATAATAAAGATCGAATTTTTAATACTTCTATAATATAAAAATCATATTTTTAATGTCTCTACTATATAAAAATTATATTTTTTATCTTGCTTCTACATATATAAAAACCTCATTTTTACTTCATAATTTCAACTATATAAAGATTCAAACTTTTCTAATATAAAACTTCGAACTTTTCTAATTGATTAACTATATAAAAATACGATCTTTCTAATTGATTAACTATATAAAAATACAATCTTTCTTGTCATTAAAAATTAAACCTTTCTTGTAATTCTCATCATATTCATTAAAATCAGATTTTCGTGACATAGTTATAATATAATACACTGAAAATAAAATAAAATGAATGTAAATAATAAGTAACAATAAAATAACACACCTTTCTTTTCGGATTTTGGTGGCTAAATTGGGGTTGCGGAGGGTTTTTAAATCGATGGGGGGGGCTGATGGCGCTGAGGTGGCGGAGAGATGGTCGGAGAAACATCTGAGGGGGAGGAGGCGTCGCACGGGGTCGGAGCTTGGAATGGTGGTTCGGTGTTTGGGGTGGAAGGGGTTTGCGGGTCGGCTTTCAGAGGGAGAAGGAGATGGGAAGATCGAAGAAGGGGGGGAAGGGTGGCGGTGGTGCGCGCTTCTCGGAGGAGCGAAGGACGGAGGCTGGGGGTTGCGCCTCCTAGCGGCGGCGGCTGATGGGGGGGCGACGCGACTGCCCCTCTTCTTCTTCTTCTTTTTTTATTCTGATTTGGAAAAACTGACGGGAGGGGGGGGGGTTGACTTAGTGATAGGTGAAAGGGATGTTATATTAATATATATATATATTTTATTATTTTTAAATTCTAAAAAGCAACTTTTTATTTCGACTTCGAAATCGAACTCATCGACTGTCGTCCATAGCTAGTTACCTCCATTCCGAACACAATGGGATATGTATCGTAGGCTGATTCAATCGTTTCGATCAGTTTTCGTCAAAATCAACATATAACTCTATATATTGAATATGAACGCACATTTTACTTTACCTGTGCCACATACTAACTCGAAAAATTCCCGAAAAATATTTTCTAGCTTCGTATTGACGATACGGTGATAACAAAACTAATTTCATCAAATTCTGAGATCGTTTGAAAAATGGCCATTTTCCAGTCGATTAAAATCAACTGAAACAGGTCAAACGCATTTTTCTTTACCACGCTCACATATTGATTAGAAAAATTACGAAATTTGGAACCTAACTATATTTTGACATCGCGGATCCAAAAAAAGTGGTTTCGTCGAAAACCGAGGTCGTTTGCAAAATGGCCATTTTTAAGGGCCAGAATTCCATAGCGTCTATTCTGAATTTTCAACTAGGCATAACTTTTTATCCCCGCTATGAAGTTTTGATTTTTCGGATTCGTTGGAAAGAAATTTTCAAATAGATTCTAATATTTTTGGTTTCACTAAAATCTGGTTTATTTTGCACCCGTTACATTCATTTGAAGTTTGAAATCGAATTATCGAACTACCGTGTCATTTTCAATTCCTTTTATAAATAAAATAAACTAATTATATTCTAACGACGATCTATATAAATATAAACGTTCTATTTCTATTCAAAATAGATTTCTCATCGTTATTATTTAAAATAATTCATTTTAAATATTCAAAATTTAATAAAATTGCCAAAATAAAAAAATTAATTGGCTCGGATTTCCGGGTTATTACAATCTCCCCCACTTAACTTTTCGTCCCCGAAAAGGAACGAAGCCGAAAGTTGTTTAACAAATCCACTCAACTTTCACTATTTTCTTTACGGCTTAAGTTCTTCAACTTTTCAATTTCTAAGAACTTTTCAAATTTTTCAAAAAATTTGGCTAACACCCTAAATTTTCGAAAAAATTCTCCATTACCTCCCCTGCACCGGGGACTTCGGGATATTTCATATAGCCTCCCATGGCCTTCTTCAATCCAAAAGAAAAAGAAAAAAGCCAAGCGGCTAGCCGATCGGCCTATAAAATCATCATCACCCAAATGAAACAGTAAATTATGGTAAATATGTACCTATTTGTCGGGCAAACAATTTTATTCTTCTGCACTAGCCTCCTTGCTATGACCTGTTCAATGTAAGTACATGTATATGCATGCAAGAGCGACAAATTTTCAATACAATTCACTATTTGGTTCAATTTGGCTAAAGGTTCAACATTCAATTAATCAAAACAGTAATCAAACAACACAACCATCAATCAATTAGTTGATTATCATTTCAAATTCATAATTTTGATTTATAGTCAAAAAATCACATTTTTGATGCCAAGTCACAACAATAAGCCCTATCTAGTTTTGGTTCTCACACCAGTCTAATGGAAATATATAGACATCACACTTTCGAAGCTCGAACATAAATACTGATGATGTGGCCACATCATCAGAATCATCCCCGTGTGTCTAGAATGTGATCTATATCTATCCAGTATATTAAAACATCAAATACACGCGGATCAGACATGTACGTAAAATCTTTATATACCTGATAGTCCAAATCAATATAAATGAATATGCAAATACGTATAATTGATTAAAATTTTCAAAACAAATTTTGTTTTCATTTTAAAAATATACTCTTCACACTCGTTCTAGGAAACTACTGATCCCATCTCTAACGAGTCATTCCCGCTGGATATTACTAATCCAATTTGTGATGAATTCTTTCGTTCGGTTCTAATGTGTCTTGTTCTCTAAGCTTTGTAAACCAAAGCTCTGATACCAACTGCAAGGACCTGTAAATTCCCCGGTAAGGAAAGAGCGGATACTTTGAGAACAACTCACAAAAGAACGCAGACAGAAGAACATTTCATTTTATATTACAACAATTCCATCATATTACAAGAATATATAGAGTATTAACAAATAAAATACATACGATCAATATCAGAGATTATAATAAATTACATAGTAGCGGAAAATAATACAAAATACAACTGAAGGAGATATACGGATACAAAGCTTTCCGGATACCGTTCCAGCTGTAAACCAGGATCCTGTGAATATAAATCTGCAAAACCAAAACTACTAGCTGCCCGTGTCAAAATAAGGGCGCCTAGAGTTTAGGTTAAAACAATAAACTCCAGGTTAGTTATGAGACTGGTGTGAGAACTAAAACAGTTATTAATCTTTATTTTAAAGTTAGGTAAATCAAGGGACCACGCCGTATAACATGGAACGGGTTTCCTCCCAAGAATACCAGTGCATAAAACAAACAACGCAATGCTAAATAAAGAACAATGAAGCTATTATAAGACCCAGGTCCTATCACATAATGCAACGCAAGCCGGGGGATAGGGCTTTCCCTTATACTAGCCAAACATGCTTAGTACGTTTAAAACAAATCATTTGATACTATTATAAGTGCATAGTGTATAAAACAACTTCAAATCATAAATATCAATCATAGGCGGCATGGTTACCATATATCATGTCGCCATACTAGGCTCTATAATCTAAACCGCAAAGTCACATATTTGGAAATTGGATTTCCATCTGTGAACCGAGGCAAAAGATAGTCCTCTACCGATTCGAGACTGTCTTGCCCGAGCCTCAGGATCAGAACGCATCAACCCTTTGGATCGTCAGGGTCGGTCCACCGATGTGGATTATTATGCCTGAACACTACGTTTCCCTGCCCTTTGGGGCGTAAATGAGCCAACAAATGACTCCATCGGTCCCGGATCGGCCGATATATCCGAGGCGCCTCGTAAAAGCAACAACCACATAAGTCAAACTCGTCAGGGCGTGTAAAACCACTTACGCTACTTCTAGCTAGAAAGAAACGCATGCCCTCCCTGATGTCCTCTCCCATTTCTGGTTCACAACCGGGGTGTGAGGCTCGCGAATCAACGTTACACAAAGCTACGCCACACAGGCCGTGCTTTGATCATCAACCACAAGACTCTACTTTTCAACAGAAGCCTTGATCATTTGCATCTTAGCATGCCACATAGGCAATTCACGCTATGCAACTGATATCAATCACATAGAATGAAATCCAATGTCAAACACACAGTCCATTTACAAGTCCGTTCTGGGTCTGAACGAAACCAGAGGCACCTAGTACCCCGCATATCCATCGATCTCTAAGTACATCTGGACGACCACTAACTGATTCCCTCCTCTTGGGTGTACGGCCCAATCAAGATCATCAGTAATCGTCCAAACGATGTAGAGACCTCCGGTCTTCGACCACTGTCTTTATCTTCGACTTATCGTCGTAATAGTTATTCAGAATGGACAAACCTGGTCTTTCCGAATAACTCGCGTTTATAATAAACAAGTGTTACACAAACACAACATACACCTCATTCCAATTCATCAGTCACTAACCGTAAATTAATCAAGAGAATAATTCCCCAATATTAACCCCGAAGGCCGAAACCAACATCAGATCAATAGGGATATGGCTAGGGGCAACAGTCATTGGGTTCGATTTGAAGTTAATTTGCAAAATCACCTTTTTTCGAATTAAATTAAATTATATATATGTATATATATATTTGTATGTATGCCGGTCAAAACCCTCATTTCTTCTACGTGTGGTCAATTCCTCCAGGAGTCTTCGTTCTTCATGATAGAAGGCGGAAATTGCTCAAGATTTTAAACCCATTTTTCTTCCAATACGCTCTATGAAATTTAAATCTTTCTGGTGGAAAATTGTAACACCCCGTAATTTGAACATAAAAATTCACAAACTAAAGTATACTTAATTAAGTGAAATGGGTTGCACAGAGAAATATATATATATTGATATATATATATATATATATATAATTGAAAATTTAATAAATAAATATGCAAAAATGTTCAAAACAACGAATTGGGAGAGGGGAATAACCGAACCGGCCGATTTTTGAGGTCGACCCGAGCCTGCTGGGTCGACTAGGGGTTAATCCAGGGTGTTTGGCTGTCAACCCGTGGGCCGATTCGCTCAAATGCAGATTTTGCATTTGAATGGTTCTCATGGTTCAGCTTTAATCTAAAGGCCCTAGATGGTTCCTACACTTGACTTGTTCCCCAAGACATGCTTTGACGGCTTGGATTGAATCTAGGGTTAATCCTATGGCTAATTCTATCCTAATCCTCTATAAAAAGACCCCTAAACCTAGCCTAAATCACCATTACTCAATCCTACAACTAAACTATGTCAAATTTGTTCCTCTCATGGCCTCCACTCTCATGCTAAAATTCCTAAGCCTATTTCTATGAGAGATTGTGAGTTCATACAAGTGCTTCAAACTTGTATGAGTGTTCTTAGTTTGCATTCAAGTCAAGTTGCAACATTTCTATTTCAAAGCAAGGATTTTTATTGATTTGGCGCAAGGGTTTTTCAATTGGGGCTTTCATATTTTGGTGCTTGCATAAGGGCTTCGTCTCAATCTTTATAATAAATATTCATTTGTGTCTTCATAGCGTAGTAAGCCCTTTTCTACTTTCTTTTTATTGAACTCTAAAGTTAAATGAAAGATGCAAGTTTGGGGTTGATCATTATGATATGCAAGTTTGGTTGATCATTATGATATGCAAGTTTGATTGATCATTATGATATGCAAGTTTGGTTGATCATTATGATATGCAAGTTTGGTTGATTATTATGATATGCAAGTTTGGTTAATCATTATGCTATGCAAGTTGGTTTAATCATTATGTATGACACATATTGCTATGTTATGCAAGTTAAACTTGATGTTGTGAGCATAAAGCTCCAAGCTTTATATCAAAGGTTGCATTTTGGCAGCATGAAAGTTATCATATCCCTTATGATAACTTGCATGTGAGGCTAAATGCGAACTTCTAGCAACTTCTACATGTCATTTATCACCATGTATCACTCATATGCTAAGTTTGGTTTTATGCATGCTTTTGAAGCCTAATGATGCAATATGCAAGTATATGAACATATGTACATTTCATATGCCACCATGTTAAACTTGTGGCTTCAACACCTTTTTGTCATGATTATACCAGGTTCCCTATTTTATCCTTTATGCGTTGATGCGATTATGTAAACGATGGGGTTACGTTGGGGTTGGGTAACATTATGACATAAACATGGTTTTTATAATATAGCGTGATATGTTAACTTGTAATTATGTTTTGGAAACATAATGGACATGACACTTAGAAAATATGAGTGGGCCAACTCGAGGTTGGGTTGAGTTCGTAGCGTAAATCTACCCGGACTCGCCCGGCTTAACTAGTGGCTACAAACAATAGGACCCAATGTGAGAAGTTGGTCATGTTGTGCTCGAACCCGAGGTTAGACAAAGTTGTGGTGTAAAGCTACCCAGACCCGCCCGGCTTAACTAGTAACCACAACAAGGTCTAATGTGAGAGGTTAAAGCACATTAAGTTAATTAATGCCTCCTGATTAGGGTTAAGTCATGGTCCACTTAATACTTAATCAGTTTGGGCTGGATGGGTTAATCGGGGTTAAGTCATGAACCTTGGATACACTTAACCAATTTAATCCACGTTTGGATCGGGTTAACCACATTTAACCCGTTAAGGAAACCCTAGTTGCGTGGTCCTTTACAGCAGTAACCCTCTTGATAGTATCATAAGACCCTAGGACTAGGCTAGGGTGGGGCACGATTACTGGGCTGACATGTAAGCGACCAAAACGACGGCTGTGTAGGTACGCCGGTGTAGGTCCAGGCGGACTATGATCGTGCACATAGTCCGGCGTTGGAGAATCAGGCACGGGTACCAGTAGATCTAGGCTGTGCATACTTGATTGGTGTCCTAGGTCTACACCCTAGGACTTGATACACCCTGGGGTGGACCTAGCACAGTTAGCTACATTTCATGTTTGGGCCGTATGACACCGACACTTGACGAGTTAGGCTTATAGGGAGCCGATCAACTAGACCGTGTAGTTGGACCTTGATTTAGGTCACCTCATGATATTGGGCCAAGCTTGGGCTAAGGGATCAATTCTTGTTTCTACTTGACATGATAGAATGCTAGTACACCCGTGGTGCAAAAACTTAACCTTGATTATGCGATGTCACCTTTATCTATCTTGTTAGTTAATCATCATGCCAGTATGTTGTTATCCTTATGTTCATCTCAGCTTCTCATGCCAGTTAACTTTACTAGTTCATAGATAGATAGTAGTAGGGCTTACCAGTCTTTTTGACTGACCTGTTTTCTTTCGCCTCTTTTCTTCCGTTTCCCCCCCCCCCTCAGGTTCTCAGGGTGGGAATATTGGAGCTTAGCTTGGATCTTTACAGCTTGCTTACTGGATTTGCTCATGTACAGTTTTGGACATTGAGCTAGCTATGGTTTATCACTTCATTTTGGGGATAGTACTTTATGTATTTCAGTTTTTCAGTTTATGCTTTTATCTAGACTTTGTTGTTGGAAAATAATGACCAAGTACTTTGTTGTAACATGACTATGGTTTTGAAATGCTAAGTTTTATCCGCTGCTTTACTACTCTGTTTTACTTATATGTTCTGTCTTGTGATATCTGCATGCATGATTACCTTGTTTAACGCCCCTCCAAAGCTAATGTCCTTGCAAGAGTAGCATTGGCGGAGGTGGGGTGTTACATTTGGTATCAGAGCCAGGTTTACAAGATTTGAGCAAAAGTGTTTTTAAAACTTAATTTTGAAAAACTATTTTCAAAAATCAATTAAGTATTTTCCAAGAAGAGTCTAGTTATTTTAAAAAGGCTATTCCCCAAAAGCCATAGCACTATCCTTCGTTTCTTCATTCTGAATCTATCTTTTTCTTCGTTTTAGTATGGCTGATCGCTTTAACATCCCGGAAGGCGTGCAAGTACCAGTCTGGTTCCGGAGATTTATGGAGGCAAGGGCGAATGAAGCCGGCCCCGCGAACATTCCTCCTCCTTCCCCGGTCGCTAACATCTCTCCTCCTCCCGTAGCTGAGGTTCCTCCTCACCCTCAGCATCCGCAAGAGGATTTTGCAAAGCTTTGCAAAGACTTTAAGGCGATGGGTTGCAAGAATTTTTTCGGAACGGAGACTTCTGTGGAGGCAAGAAACTGGTTAAAGGAAACTGAAGACCTCTTTCCTATCTTTGATGTGGAAGATCGTAAGAAAGTTCTATTGGCGGTAATACCCTAGAAATTTCTTGTAACCCTAGAGGTCCCGTCATGTTATGTTATCTTGAATCTCTCGACTCGTCCATCGATGATCTGCAATCTGTAAGGGTGGTCCGAGACTATCCTGATGTCTTTGAAGAAGTTAAGGGGTTACCCCCTAAACGTAAGATAGATTTCCGCCTTTATCTAGTCGATAATGCCAAGCCAGTATCATTGCCCGTTAGGCACATGGCCCCACGAGAAAGAAGAGAGCTCAGTAAGCAAATCAAGGAGCTGCTTGAGAAGGGTTTTATTAGACGAAGCATTTCTGAATGGGTTGCTTCGGTGGTATTCGCTACTAAGGAGGATGGTTCGCTTCGTCTATGTGTTGATTATCAAGAGTTGAACAAGCTGACAAAGAAGAATAAGCACCCGTTACCGAGGATTGATGATCTTTTTGATCGGTTGGTTGGCGCCTCAGTGTTTCGCAGTGGGACTTGGCCACGGAGTTTCATCAGTTGGGAGTGACTGAGGATAGTATAGAGAAGACCGCCTTTAGGACTCCGGATGGTTTCTATGAGTGGCTTGTGATGCTATTTGGTTTGACAAACGCCCCCGCATATTTTGTTGATTTGATGAGTAGGGTGTTCAGGGAGTACCTAAACAACTTCGTAGTGGTATTTGTGGATGACATCTTGGTCTTTTCTAAAAGCGAAATAAGTGTTCGTGTGTGCTGAATAGGTTAAGTGAAGCCAGTTATTTGATCAACGGTGGTTTTGGAGCAAGATTAGCAAGGACATCCAGAGTTGGACAAAGACTTAATTATTCAGCCGTTTTTGCTAGTATCATCTCACGTAGGTCGTCTGAATTCGAAGGAGGTGTCCCTTAGGTGTTTGTCTGATATTGGTTTAGGCCTTTGGGGCTTGCACTTGGGGGATGTCGAGTTCGACTAGGATGGTCTGCGTGAGAGATGGATAGTTATGATGATTTTGTATGGGAGAATATCCTGGTTTTCTCCAGAAGTGGAGAAAAGCATGCCCTACATCTTAGGGAAGTGTGGGAGACTCTTCAAGCGCATAGTCCTGAGACAGAAAAGGTGAATGGAGTACTTAGCATCCTATGATTTCGAGATAGCATATACCCCTGGCAAGGGTAACATGGTGGTGGACGCCTTGAGCGGAAAAAGGTTGTCCTTGAGTCCATTGTTCGTGGAACAACGAAGCTTGGAATCTATCTCGATGTTTGATTTCAGACCTTCCTTTGACAATATACCCGGTTTGTTAGCATCCTTGGAGGTTAGACCTACTCTTTTGGGGCGGATTGGAGAAGCACAGAGGGACGACCCATAGTTGGTTGAGTCGGTAGAGAGGCACATAAGGGGGGAGTCGTCCAGCCATTTGAGTAGGTACACCATAGACGATAGGGGGTGCTTGCGTAGAGACGGTAGACTTTGTGTACCGCAAGACGAGGGTTTAAGGAAGACTATTCTTGATGATGCGCATCGTTCTAGGATAACCACTTATCCCGGTGGGGACAGGATGTACCAAAACATGAAGCGAGTTTTCATTTGGGCCGGTATGAAGAAAGATGTGGCCGAGTATGTCGCCAGATGCTTGGTGTGTCAACAGGTGAAAGCGGAGCAAAAGAAACCCGGTGGGTTTTTCACCCATTGGAAGTTCCGCAATGGAAGTGGGGTAGCGTCTCGATGGATTTTATTGATGGGTTACCTAGATCGAGGAAGGGTAATACGGGAATTTGGGTTGTGGTAGATAGACTTACTAAGAGTGCCCATTTCATACCTGTGAAGAGCAAGAGGACTGTTCCATGTCTAGCTTCAGTTTATATTCGAGAGATAGTTCGGTTGCATAAGGAACAGGACGTATTCCATGTGTCACATTTGAGGAAGTGCCTACATGAGACCGCAGAGGCGGTAGAGCCGAGCTTGCTTAAAGAAGTGGAGGTAGAGCGTGATGCAACTATTCGACGAGCTCCTACCCGCATCCTTGGGTCAAAGATTAGGAAGTTGAGGAATTGAGAGGTGCGGCTAGTCAAAGTGCAATGGGGAGAAGATGAGAGCAATGCTACTTGGGAGACAGAAGCGAAGATGCGTTCACTATAACCATTCCTTTTTGAGGGTATGTCTTTTAACTTCTCCTTTATCGTTTGTCTAGTACTTAGCTTATCTTTAGTATGTCCTCTCATTAGTACCTTCGACCTTTAGATAGGGTAAAACCTATGGTTGAAACATGTGTTTGAGACATGTTATGTTTGATGGATGCGTGTGCAAGCAAGTGTTTGCTAGTAGTTGCTCGTGGATGCATATACACACACTCTAGGAACTAGATCGGCTCAATCACTTCATATTGCATATTGCATAAAATTGTGTGTAGGTAGCTATATTTATGGATGTATAATGGTTGTGTTATCAGATGGATGATGCATTTTGGTGTATGGTTGTGCACACATGTAGAAATAGTATGTGTCGATAGGGTTCTTCCGCATACATATTGGATGCATGGCACTATCATAGTTTGCATTAAGGAGGTCAACTGAATCAGTAGACCGCCTGATTTAGCATTAGTATACGGGCATATACACACACTTTTTGCATATGTTCATACGTCATTAGAAATTTTAAGGACAATGGATGCCAGTGTTTGATGGTTTAGTAGATGGTTGTTTGGTTGGTAGGATACGTTCTTCTTGACTTAGAGATTTCGGGGACGAAATCCTTTAAGGAGGGGAGAATGTAACACCCCTTAATTTGAACATAAAAATTCACAAATTAAAGTATACTTAATTAAATGAAATGGGTTGCGTAGAGAAATATATATATACTGATATATATATATATATATAATTGAAAATTTAATAAATAAATATGCAAAAATGTTCAAAACAGCAAATTGGGAGAGGGGAATAACCGAACCGGCCAATTTTTGAGGTCGACCCAAGCTTGCTGGGTCGACTAGGGGTTAATCCAGGGTGTTTGGCTGTCAACCCGTGGGCCGATTCTCTCAAATGCAGATTTTGCATTTGAATGGTTCTCATGGTTCAGCTTTAATCTAAAGGCCCTAGATGGTTCCTACACTTGACTTCTTCCCCAAGACATGCTTTGATGGCTTGGATTGAATCTAGGGTTAATCCTATGGCTAATACTATCCTAATACTCTATAAAAAGACCCCTAAACAAAGCCTAAATCACCATTATTCAATCCTACAACTAAACTATGTCAAATTTGTTCCTCTCATGGCCTCTACTCTCATGCTAAAATTCCTAAGCCTATTTCTATGAGAGATTGTGAGTTCATACAAGTGCTTTCAAACTTGTATGAGTGTTCTTAGTTTGCGTTCAAGTCAAGTTGCAACATTTCTATTTCAAAGCAAGGATTTTTATTGATTTGGTGCAAGGGTTTTTCAATTGGGGCTTTCATATTTTGGTGCTTGCATAAGGGCTTCGTCTCAATCTTTATAATAAATATTCATTTGTGTCTTCATAGCGTAGTAAGCCCTTTTCTACTTTCTTTTTATTGAACTCTAAAGTTAAATGAATGATGCAAGTTTGGGGTTGATCATTATGATATGCAAGTTTGGTTGATCATTATGATATGCAAGTTTGGTTGATCATTATGATATGCAAGTTTGGTTGATTATTATGATATGCAAGTTTGGTTAATCATTATGCGATGCAAGTTGGTTTAATCATTATGTATGACACATATTGCTATGTTATGCAAGTTAAACTTGATGTTGTGAGCATAAAGCTCCAAGCTTTATATCAAAGGTTGCATTTTGGCAACATGAAAGTTATCATTTCCCTTATGATAACTTGCATGTGAGGCTAAATGCGAACTTCTAGCAACTTCTACATGTCATTTATCACCATGTATCACTCATATGCTAAGTTTGGTTTTATGCATGCTTTTGAAGCCTAATGATGCAATATGCAAGTATATGAACATATGTACATTTCATATGCCACCATGTTAAACTTGTGGCTTCAACACCTTTTTGTCATGATTATGCCAAGTTCCCTATTTTATCCTTTATGCGTTGATGCGATTATGTAAACGATGGGGTTACGTTGGGGTTGGGTAACATTATGACATAAACATGGTTTTTATAACATAGTGTGATATGTTAACTTGTAATTATGTTTTGGAAACATAATGGACATGACACTTAGAAAATATGAGTGTGGCCAACTCGAGGTTGGGTTGAGTTTGTAGCATAAATCTACCCGGACCCGCCCGGCTTAACTAGTGGCTACAAACAATAGGACCCAATGTGAGAAGTCTATCATGTTGTTCTCTAACCCGAGGTTAGACCAAGTTGTGGTGTAAAGCTACCCGGACCCGCCCGGCTTAACTAGTAACCACAACAAGGTCTAATGTGAGAGGTTAAAGCACATTAAGTTAATTAATGCCTCCTGATTAGGGTTAAGTCATGGTCCACTTAATACTTAATCAATTTGTCTGGATGGGTTAATCGGGGTTAAGTCATGAACCTTGGATACACTTAACCAATTTAATCCACGTTTGGATCGGGTTAACCACATTTTACCCGTTAAGGAAACCATAGTTGCGTGGTCCTTTGCAACAGTAACCCTCTTGATAGTATCATAAGACCCTAGGACTAGGCTAGGGTGGGGCACGATTACTGGGCTGACATGTAAGCGACCAAAACGACGGCTGTGTAGGTACGCCGGTGTAGGTCCAGGCGGACTATGATCGTGCACATAGTCCGGCGTTGGAGAATCAGGCATGGGTACGAGTAGATCTAGGCTGTGCATACTTGATTGGTGTCCGAGGTCTACACCCTAGGTCTTGATACACCCTGGGGTGGACCTAGCACAGATAGCTACATTTCATGTCTGGGCCGTATGACACCGACACTTGACGAGTTAGGCTTATAGGGAGCCGATCAACTAGACCGTGTAGTTGGACCTTGATTTAGGTCACCTCATGATATTGGGCCAAGCTTGGGCCAAGGGATCAATTCTTGTTTCTACTTGACATGATAGAATGCTAGTACACCCGTGGTGCAAAAACTTAACCTCGATTATGCGATGTCACCTGTAACACCCCTAGGTATCACATCGTGGAAGCCTGTGTGAAGTGGGTACTTATATAGTAGATCCCATCTCTTACTAACGCCAAGGCCTTTTGAGGAACAAAACCCCACACCTATACGGTGGCTAAGTTGGGGACAATATCTTGCGTGAACGGAGGTGCGGGCTGTTACAGTGGTATCAGAGCCAATACCCAGCCGGAATTGTGGCTCCTGTGTGGACCGCAGCGCCTGGGTGAGGTGTTTGTGAGCCAACGGGGACGTTGGGCTCTGTAGGAGGGGAGAATGTAACACCCCTAGGTCCCACATCGTGGAAGCCTGTGTGAAGTGGGTACTTATATAGTAGATCCCATCTCTTACTAACGCCGAGGCCTTTTGAGGAACAAAACCCCACACCTATACGGTGGCTAAGTTGGGGACAATATCTTGCGTGAACGGAGGTGCGGGCTATTACATCACCTTTATCTATCTTGTTAGTTAATCATCATGCCAATATGTTGTTATCCTTATGTTCATCTCAGCTTCTCATGCCAGTTAACTTTACTAGTTCATAGACAGATAGTAGTAGGGCTTACCAGTCTTTTTGACTGACCTGTTTTCTTTCGCCTCTTTTCTTCCATTTCCCCCCCCCCTCAGGTTCTCAGCGTGGGAACATTGGAGCTTAGCTTGGATCTTTACAGCTTGCTTACTGGATTTGCTCATGTACGGTTTTGGACATTGAGCTAGCTATGGTTTATCACTTCATTTTGGGGATAGTACTTTATGTATTTCAGTTTTTCAGTTTATGCTTTTATCTAGACTTTGTTGTTGGAAAATAATGACCAAGTACTTTGTTGTAACATGACTATGGTTTTGAAATGCCAAGTTTTATCCGCTGCTTTACTACTCTGTTTTACTTATATGTTCTGTCTTGTGATATCTGCATGCATGTTTACCTTGTTTAACGCCCCTCAAAAGCTAATGTCCTTGCAAGAGTGGCATTGGCGGAGGTGGGGTGTTACAAAAATCGAAGTACTTCCTTCCCTCTTTAAGTCCATACTCGTTTAAGCAATTATCGTTGAGTGTTGGAGGAGATTTTTGAGCCCAAAGGGAATGCGTTCGAAATGAAATCGTGGGGCCTAGGGACCACCGAGTGATTCTCCACTCAAGGCATAGGGGGAGGTGGCCAAGGCGCGTCGTGTGGCGGTGGAGGATCGTCCACTGGTCGACTGTGGCGACGGCGGTTGAGGAGCAGTGGTTGTGAGGAATGGTTGTGTTTTACTACACGGGGAGAGAGAAAAGGAGATGGTAATTATAATTTAATTAATTAATTTAAATTCTCGTTTAAATAGTCAAATTTTTAAACGCCCGTATCTTTTCCATACGAGGTCGAAATCCGACGATTTCAGATCCGTTGCGATCGAGACAACAAACTCTATAACATGGAACTGACCAGAATGAAAATGGGAACAGTTGGAATTTTTACAAAATTAAAAGACTATAATTTTGTTAAAAACCAATCTTCAGATAAAGAATGGTGGAGTGGAAACGAAAGTGATAATTCTCTCACTAAAATTATTGTATAGTTAGTTAATTTATTTTATAACTGTAAATATATAGAAATTTGCAGTATTAATTTTTATCTTTTGTATGGAGTTCAACACTCGAATTTGCATAGATCACATAAATTGGAAGCAATGTATGGATATTATCGACACTTGGATTTCATACTCCGCGAGTGGCCACTTGTGGCGCATTAAATGGCATTGGGTAGTTGAGTATTTATTATTTGGATGATTTGTGTATTGTGATGATGATTTTGTGATATTGAACATGTTAGAAATGTTAACATTAAGGGGGTAATTGAAATTAAATTATAAATATCCACTTATAATTTAAGCAGTGAATATTGGTTAATTAGAAAAATAATTCAGACCGAATTAGAATTGGTTAAATTTATTAACCAATGATTTCTTTAAATAGACTGTTGTTGTTTGAAAACGCACATGGGTATTGGGGTGGTATTTAACATACACTGATCCCAATTATTAGTTTTATGTCAATCGATGGGTTGACAGGCTGTGATGAGCGTTATTTATTAATTTTAATTCTTATACAGTTGTAAAACGCACTCTGGATAAGGTTTGAATGTTGAATGATTATTTATCAGTATTGTTGAACACATGCGATGTATGAAATCTATATAATTGAAATTATATGGTAATTGATTGAGTCGCATTATTCAAAAATAAAGAATATGTTAAAATGAAGAATATTTTAAAATAATACTTAGTGAAGAATTAAAATATGATCTTGATGTCCGATTTTGGATGGACACGGAAACATATAAAAATACATGAAGCCGGTTAAGTATTTAAAAGCCATTTTAACACGAACGAGTTTATCGATTGATTTTATTCATTTAATAATGAATATCGAAAAGAAATGGTTTCGAAATAAGATATTTTGAAAATAATATCATTTTAATATTTTAATGATATGCAATATTCGATTTTGATTTAAAATTGAAAAATTGCATTTAAATCGTTTTGAAATGAATTTATAAATGATTTATAAAATAAGTTTTGAATTGAAATCGATGAATATATATTATATATATGGCCTGAATAGAACAAGCCGCGCAACGACTATTTGCGAATTTCAACCATTAACTACAAATTGGTTTAGTGGGAGATCCGACCGTCGGATTCTCCTAAAACAGGAACTATTGGGTTCGTATCAAAAAGAGCTTTCCAATGAATATAAGAGATTTGAAATCTAACAGCTAGATTTCGAGATGTGTCCAAATCAATTTCAGAAAAGGTCGATGTGGATGCAGTTTAGTGGCTGTTATTGAAAACGAACTGCAAGGGCCTTATAAAAATTATTAAAAATATGGAAAAATGATGTAAAATCATAATAAATGATTTGGAAAGATTTTGGATGAAAAATTCCAAGTTTGAAAAGATAATTTTTTTTTATCGAAACGAAGTAGTTATTAACTAGAATAATAATCCAATGGTTTTTTTAAAATTAATAAATTTGATTGAAAAATGGGTTTAAGATAACCAGAATTATCCAATGAATAAATCGGAATAGATATAAATGGAAATAATCTTCGGAATATTTCGATATTGGATTCCATAATTATACAGATGTTGTTGAGTAATTTGGAAGGTATATATACTGTTATTCCCAAAACGATATTTGTTGGTTTTGGAATTTGATATTGAATATAAGCCGATATAATTTCTATTTAGAGCCTTATATTTGTTATCAAATTAGATATTGGGTTTGTCGTGAATGGTGTCCTTATTAACACTATCCTTAAACCCAATTGAGGAAAGAATAAATCTTTTAATTAAGATTTAGAGAAGTTTTCCAGATTAATTAATATTTAATTGGAGTTGAATTAAGATTGAATTTTTGGGTTTATCGTGAACGATGTTTTAAATAACACTTGTTCTTTAACCCAATTGACAATAAAGATATGGTTCAGAATTTACAAATCTTTTTATTAAGATTTAAAGGAATTTTTCCAGAGTAAGGTTTTCCAATTTAATACATTAAATTGGAATTGAATGGAATTCAATTTGGTAATAATCGAGATGAGCTTATGTGAAGGAAGACCGGCACTATATATGGAATTTAAATGGCTATGTCGTTATTCCATTTATATTATTAGTATGATACGGAAATTTATATTGATCTGTTTTCCATGAGGATTCTATAGTTAATGGACGATGATTTGGGTTTATCGTGAATTGTGTTTTAAATGACATTGGTTCTATAACCCAGTTAAAGACAGGATTAATTTTCCTAAAGTTGAATGATCATAAAGTAATGACTTTAGAGATTGAAACCAAAATGCAATTTTAATGAATCTAATTATAGATTGGAAAGTGAATGAGATAATTAAATTTATCGAACAAGAGAAATGATCGAGAATGGAGTACCACCAGTTTTACTCCAGGCAATAGTTAAATCTTTAATTAGATTTGAAACATAAAATGGTAATTAAATTTACCGATAACATCGTAGGTGTTAGATATGGAGTACAAAAGTTTTGCTCCAAGGGATGAATAGGTTAGGATTGGAAAATAAATAAATAATTACTTCAGTAAGGCTCGATAATCCCGACTAGTTAATAAACCTTGTTTCTGTTTAGATGTTGAAAAGATACAATAAAATATTTTGAAAATCATATCCAAAGGAAGATTTAATAATAAGTTTAAAAGAATTTATCTTTGACAAAATTAATGGGAACCTTTCCCCAAAAATGTGAATATTTGAATAAAAGGATATTTTGAATTGGAATGAGGCGTATGATGTGTTTTTATAACACTGATTATTGATTATATAATAAGCGAGTTATTCGGAAAGACCGAGTGTATCCCATTCTGAATAACTGATACGACGATTAAAAGATGACGATGAAGACAGTGGTCGAAGACCAAAGATCTTCACATCATATGGATGATTACTGATGTCTTGATTGGGCTGATCCCCTGAGACAAGGTAATAAGTGGTGAACATCCAAACGTACTTGGAGATCGACTGGATATGTGAGGACCTCTCTCTTGTACTGGACATATGGAATGAGGAATAAGGTGCCTCCGGTTTCGTTCAGACCCAAAATGGACTAGTAAATGGATGTGTATCTGACATTGGATTTCATTCTGTATTGATTGATTTATATTAAATATATATTTGTTTGGTGGTGGAGAATTTATTCTCTTGCTTAACACCCTTCTCTGAGACGTACGAGCTTAGAGGTTTTATATTGATAGACATCAGTTGCATAGCGTGGGTTGCCAATGTGGCATGCTGAGATGAAAATGAACAAGGCATTTGTTGAAAAGCAGAGTCTTGTGGATGATGATCAAAGCATGAATTTAATTAGTATAGCTTTGTGTATATCGTTAATTCGCGAGATTCACACCTCGATATGAACCAAAAACGGGATGAGGGGCCGTAGGGAGGGCATGCGTTTCTTTCTAGCTAGGAGTGATGTCATGGTATAGAGCCCACACATTTTAGTTATGTGGATGTTGGAAAGCGAGGTACCTCGTATTTGAGTCCCTAGTGCCTCTTGATATGGTCGACATATTGGCTAGATTTTATGCCCCATAGGGCAGGACAACGTATTGTTTAGGAATAACTAGTCCACTATAGTAAGTTTGGAACGTCCCTGCCGCTCCTAGGTGGAGTCGCGGCTGAATCATGAGATATGGTAGGCTAGATTTTCTCAAATCGGAAGGAGAGACCCCTTGCCTTGGTTCATGATGGAATCCAATTTCCAATACGTGACTTTTCGGTTTTATTTGTAAACTTGTATGGCGCATAGTGGGATGGGGCGCTCATGCCGTCTATGATTGATACATTTATATTCGAAGTTGATTTTGACACTATGCACTTATAGTAATATCAAAAATGATTTATTTTAAAACCTACCAAGAATGTTTGGCTATTACAAGGTAAAACTCTATCCTCCAGCATGCATTGCATTGTTTGATGGGACCTGTGTCTTATAATAGCTTCATTTTTCCAAAAGCATTGCATTGTTTATAAATTTTTTGTTTCAAGTTTTGGTAGTCACATGGAGTATACCTGTTCCATGACTTGCGGTGTGGACCCGTGATTTACCATATTTTAAAGTAAATATTTAATAATTGTTTTAGTTCTCACACCAGCCACATGACTGACCTGCAGTTTATTGTTCTACCAAAACGTTGGGTGCCCATATTTTCCACACGAGCAGTCAGTAGTTTTGGTTTTCGCAGATATTTCTTTTCACAGGGTCCTGGATTGCAGCTGGAGCTATATTCGGAAAGCTTTGTATCCATGTATTTCTTTCAGTTGTGTCAGTTATTATTTTCCGCTACGCATTATACTTATGTATTATTTCGCTGCTATGTAATTTCAATCTCCGATATTGTATTTCCAATGTGTAATACTTATTCATACTATGGAATATTCTTGTACTCTGACGTAAATTTTTGTAATAGCAATGAAATGTACTATTCTTTGTGTTTTGATGCATCATGTTCTCAAAGAAATTCGCTATTTCTCGTCTCTTCGGGAAATGGGGAATTTCGGGTCATTACAAATAAGGCATTATTGAATCGCGTTGACAAGCATTACGTGTGGGAACAAAACTGGATGCAATTGGAATCAATCAGAATTTTTATTTAAATTAAACACTCATTTAATTTAATTAAAACCACCCATTTAAACAACAAATCTGTTCAAGGTGAGTTAAACTCACTCAGTTTAAAGCGACCCGAACTTCCCCGATCTCCGAAGAGAAGAGAAAGAACGAATTACTGTGAGGACAAAATCAATCAGAATGCGGACGGAAGAACATTTCATTGCTAATCACAACAATTCCATCAGATTACAAGAATATACAGAGTATAAATGAATAAATTACATTCAATACATATCAGAGATTTAAATACAGTACTACAGCGGAAAAATAATACAAAACACAACTGAAAGTAATACACGGATACAGAGCTTTCCGAGCATCGTTCCAACTGTAAATCAGGATCCTATGAATATAAATCTGCAAAACCAAAACTACTAGCTGCCCATGTCGAAAATAGGGGCACCCAGAGTTTAGGTTAAAACAATAAACTCCAGGTCAATCAAGTGACTGGTGTGAGAACTTAAACATTTATTTAAAGCTTTACTTTAAAAGAGAGTAATTCAAGGGACCACGCCGTATAACACGGAACGGGTTTCCTCCCAAGAATACCAGTGCATAGAATAAACAGCGCAATGCTTTTTCGAAAAATGAAGCTATTATAAGACCCAGGTCCCATCACACAATGCAACGCAAGAAGGAGGATAGGGTTTTCCCTTATAATAGCCAAACATGCTTGGTACGTTTAAAAAAAATCATTTGATACTATCATAGGTGTATAGTGTCAAAACATTTTCAATCATAAATATCAATCCTAGGGGGCATGGGTACCATCTATCATGTCGCCATACTAGGCTCTACAAATAAAACCGAAATACACGTATTGGAAATTCGATTTCCGTCATGAGTCGAGGCAAGGGGCAAGCTCCTCTCCGCTTCGAGACACTCTAGCAAATGCCTCGGGATTACACACCCTGGACAACCCCTGGATGCTTCAGGGTCGGTCCTCTCTTACGTTTGAGGATTAATTATTCCTGAACACACGTTTCCCGGTCCTTACAGACCTAAAATCGAGGCACCTCATCCAACAACCACATAGGTGAAAAGTATATAAATGTCTGGGCTGGTAAGTCACTGACACCACCAAAGCTAGAAAGAAACGTCGTGCTCTCACTGCAGTCCTTATCCCGTTTTTAACTCATACCGAGGTGTGAGGCTCGCAAATTCACGTTATACACAAAGCTACGCCACAAAGGTCGTGCTTTGGTCATCAACCACAAGACTTTGCTTTTCAACAGAAGCCTTGATCAATTGCCACTTAGGCATGCCACACTGGCAATTCATGCCATGCGACTGATGTCCATCGATATACAACCTCTGAGCTCGTAGGTCTCAGAGAAGGGCGTTAAGCAAAAGAATAAATTCTCCACCGCCAAACAGATGTATATTTAATAGAGATCAATCAACACAGAATAAAATCCAATGTCAGACATACAGTCCATTTACAAGTTCGTTCTGGGTCTAAACGAAACCGGAGGCACTTTCCTCGCATATCCATCGATCTCCAAGTACGTCTGGACGATCACCAACTGATTCCCTCATCTTGGGTGTACAGCCCAATCAAGATCATCAATAATCACCCAAACAATGTGAAGACTTCCAGTCTTCCACCACCGTCTTCATCTTCGACTTATCGTCGAATCGGTTATTCAGAATGGGTACAAACCCGGACTTTCCAAACAACCCGCGTATATAGTAAACAAATGTTACACAAACACAACATACGCCTCATTCCAATTCAACAGTCACTAACCGCAAATTAGCAAGAGAACAATTTCCCAAATATTATCCCTGAAGGCCGAAACCAACATCAGATCAATATCAAGGAAACCATTCTTCTTAACTAACCTACAGCTAGTTTCTAAATTTCATATTCTTAGGTAAAGGTTCCCATTAATTTTATCCAAGATAAATTCTTTAAAATTTATCCTTTAATCTTCCTTTGGATATCATTTCAAACCAGATTATGGTTTTCCAAACTAGTCGAGATTAGCGAACCACTCCGAAGTAATTATTTATTTTATTTCCCAATCCCAACCTATTCATCCCATGAAGAAAAACTGGTAATACTCCATATCTAACACCACGGTGTTATCGGTAAAATTAATTACCATTTCACGTTCAAATCTAATTAAAGATTTAACTATCGCTTTTGAGCAAAACTGGTAATACTCCATTCTCGCTCATTTGCCAAATTTGAGAATTTAAATTATCAATTCACATTTCAATCTAATTGCAGATTCATTAAAACTCCCTTTTCTGGGTTAAAGAACTAATGTCATTTAAAACACAGTTCACGATAAACCCAAATCACATTCTATTTATTATCGGGTTAAAGAACAAGTGTAATTTAAAACACCCTTCACGATAAACCCACAAATCAATTCTATTTAAAACCCATTTCAAATAAAATTAATTTATTTAAAATAAATGGGTTGTTACTTTAGTTCTAAACTAGTTCATTTCGATAAAAATCTATTTTTATCAATTCAAATATGGAGTTTTTTCGTCCCAATTTTCCCTAAATCATTTCTTATGATTTTACACAAATTATTACCATTTTTAATAATTTTATCAAGGCCCGTACAGTCGATTTCCATCAACGACCATCGAACTGCACTTACAACGACCTTTTCCAAATTTGATTTGGACGTATCTCCAAATCCATCTGTTAGATTTCAAATTTCTAATATACGTTAGAAAGCTCTTTTAGATACGAACCCAACGATTCCAGTTTTAGGAGAATCCGACGGTCGGATCTCCCGTAATGTCCGTTCGAAGTCAATGTTCGAAATTTACGAACTGTCGTGGCACGGCGCGTTCTATTCAGGCCCTTATATTATATATATAATATATAATATATATTTCATCGATTACTATTAAAAACGAATTTTATAAATGGTTTTAAATTCGTTTCAAAAACATTTCAACTCGCATTTCCAATTCAAATCAAAATTGAATTTTTCCTCATAAATTCGTTTTAAAATTCATCTCAATTAAATTCAAATTTCAATTCAATTTGAATTCATTTTCTATTCAATTCAATTCAAATTCATTTTTTATTCAATTCAATTCAAATTCATTTTCTATTCAGTTCAATTCAAATACATTTTCTATTCAATTCAATTCGGATTCGTTTTCTACTCAATTCAATTCAAATTCGTTTTCAATTCAATTCAATTCAAATTCGTTTTCTATTCAATTCAAATTCGTTTTCTATTCAATTCAATTCGGATTCGTTTTCTATTAATTCAATTCAAATTCGTTTTCTATTCAATTCAATTCAAATTCGTTTTCTATTCAATTCAATTCGGATTCGTATTCTATTAAATTCAATTCAAATTCGTTTTCAATTCAATTCAATTCAAATTCGTTTTCTATTCAATTCAATTCAAACTCGTTTTCTATTGAATTCAATTCAAATTCGTTTTCTATTCAATTCAATTCGGATTCGTTTTCTATTCAATTCAATTCGGATTCGTATTCTATCCAATTCAATTCGGATTCGTTTTCTATTCTATTCACTTCGGATTCGTTTTCTATTCAATTGTAACGGGAAGGAATTTCGCTCGGTCCGAACCAGTCGCTAAACCGACCCAGACCGTTCGAAAACGCCCTATCGTTCGAGAACAGGACAAAATAGAACGCATACAGAAGAACATTTCATTGTATATTACAACAATGCATCAAATTACAAGAATATAGAGAGTATAAACAAATAAATATTACACATAAATATCAGAGATTTAAATTACATTTAAATACATCGCAGCGGAAAATAATACAATACACAACTAGAAGGAGATATACGGATACAAAGCTTTCCGGATATCGTTCCAGCTGTAAACCAGGATCCTGTGAATATAAATCTGCAAAACCAAAACTACTAGCTGCCCGTGTCAAAATAGGGGCACCCAGAGTTTAGGTTAAAACAATAAACTCCAGGTCAGTCATGGGACTGGTGTGAGAACTAAAACAGTTATTAATTCTTTATTTTCAAGTTAGGTAAATCAAGGGACCACGCCGTATAACACGGATCGGGTTTCCTCCCAAGAATACCAGTGCATAAAACAAACAGCGCAATGCTAAATAAAGAAAAATGAAGCTGTTATAAGACCCAGGTCCTATCACACAATGCAAACGCAAGCCGGGGGATAGGGTTTTCCCTTATAACAGCCAAAGAATGCTTGATACGTTTAAAACAAATCATTTGATACTAATATAAGTGCATAGTGTATAAAACAACTTCAAATCATAAGTATCAATCATAGGCGGCATGAGCGCCCCATCCCACTATGTCGCCATACTAGGCTCTACAAATAAAACCGCAAAGTCACGTATTTGGAAATTGGATTTCCGTCTATGAACCGAGGCAAAAGATAGTCCTCAACCGATTCGAGACTGCCTAGCCCGAGTCTCAGGATCAGAGCTCGAGTGACCCTTGGATCCTCAGGGCCAGTCCACCAATGTGGATTAAACTTAAACCCTGAACATGCGTTTCCCCGCCCTATGGGGCGTAAACGAGCCAACTAAATGACTCCATCGGTTCGAGAACGACCGATCAATCCGAGGCGCCTCGCAACAGCAACAACCACATAAGTCAAACTCGTCAGGGCGTGTAAAACCACTGACGCCACTTCTAGCTAGGAAGAAACGCATGCCCTCCCTGACGTCCTCTCCCGTTTTTGGTTCATACCGGGTGTGAAGCTCGCGAATCAACGTTACACAAAGCTACGCCACAAAGGCCTTGCTTTGATCATCACCACAAGACTTTGCTTTTCAACAGAAGCCTCGATCAATTGCCACTTAGGCATGCCACACAGGCAATTCACTCCATGCGTTTGATATCCATCAATATATAACCCTTGAGCTCGTACGTCTCAGAGAAGTGCGTTAAGCAAGAGAATAAATTATCCGCCGCCAAACAGACATATATTTGATAGAGATCAATCACACTGACTAAAATCCAATGTCAGACACACAGTCCATTTACAAGTCCGTTCTGGGTCTGAACGAAACCGGAGGCACCTAGTACCCCGCATATCCATCGATCTCCAAGTACGTCTGGACGATCACCAACTGTTTCCATCTTCTTGGGTGTACAGCCCAATCAAGATCATCAGTAATCACCCAAACGACGTGAAGACTTCCGGTCTTCGACCATCGTCTTCATCTTCGACTTATCGTCGTATCAGTTATTCAGAATGGGATAAACCCGATCTTCCCGAATAACTCGCATATATATTATAAAAGTGTTACACAAACACAACATACGCCTCATTCCAATTCATTAGTCACTAACCGTAAATTAATCAAGAGAATAATTCCCCAAATATTAACCCCGAGGGCCGAAACCAACATCAGATCAATATCCAGAAAACCCTTCTGCTTGGCTAACCGACAGTTAGTTTCTAAATTTCACATTCATAGGGAAAGGTTCCCATAAATTTTATCCAAGATAAATTCCTTGAATTTATTCTTAAATCTATTTTTGAATATCAATTCAAACTAGTCGGGATTAGCGAACCTTACCGAAATAGTCATTTGTTTTAATTTCCCAATCCCAACCTATTCATCCCATGAAGTAAAACTGGTAGTACTTCATATCTAACACCACAGTGTTATCGGTAATTCAATTACCATTTCACGTTCAAATCTAATTAAGGATTTAACTATCGCTTGGAGTAAAACTGGTGATACTCCATTCTCGATCTTTTCAATCTATTTAAAGATTCATTAAAACTCCACTTAGTTTTAATCTTTAACTGGGTTAAAGAATCAGTGTCATTTAAAACACAGTTCACGATAAACCCAAAATCACATTCCATTAATTATCGGGTTAAAGAACGAGTGTTATTTTAAAAACACTGTCCACGATAAACCCAAAAATCAATATCCATTCAATTCCAATTAAATATTATTTAATTGGTACACTTCATTAAATCTAAAATAAAAAGATTTAATCTTTTCTCAACTGGGTTCAAAAACAGTGTTAGTGAAGACACCATTCACGACAAACCCAAATCACATTAGATATTAAACACAAGGCTCTGAATAGAAAATATACCGGCTTATATTCAATATCAAATTCTACGACTAACAAATATCGTATTGGAAATAACGATATATGTATCTATATCTTTCAAATTTCCATAACAACATTTGTATAATCACGAAATCCAACATCGAAATATTCCGAAGATAATTTCGATTCGAATCCATTCCAATGCAATCATTGGAAAATTTGGTTACTTTCAAAACCATTTCAAATTCAATTTATTTATTTAAAAATAAATAGAATTATAATTCTAGTTCAAAACTAGTTCATTTCGATAAAAATCTATTTTTATCTTTTCAAATATGGAGTTTTTCATCCCAATTTTTGCCAAATCATTTCTTATGATTTTACACAAATTATTACTATTTTTAATAATTTTATCAAGGCCCGTACAGTCGATTTCCATCAACGGCCATCGAACTGCACTTACAGCGACCTTTTTCGAATTTGATTTGGACGTAACTCCAAATCCAACCGTTAGATTTTGAATTTCTAATATTCGTTAGAAAGCTCTTTTCGATACGAACCAAACGGTTCCGGTTTTAGAAGAATCCGACGGTCGGATCTCCCGCAATGTCCGTTTGAAATAAATGGTCGAAATTCACGAACTGCCGCGGCGCGGCGCGTTCTATTCAGGCCATTATATTATATATATAATATATACTTCGTCGATTTCTATTTAAAACGAATTATATAAATAGTTTTAAAATTGTTTCAAAAGCAATTTCAACTTTCTTTTCAATTCAAATCAAAATTGAATTCTTCTTTATAAATTCGTTTTAAAATTCATTTCTATTCAATTCAAATTTTAATTCAATTTGAATTCATTTCAATTCACTTTCAATTCAATTTGAATTCGTTTTCAATTCAATTCATTTCGAAATCGTTTTCAATTCAATTCATTTCGAAATCGTTTTCAATTCAATTCATTTCGAAATCGTTTTTCAATTCAATTCATTTCAAAATATTCGATTTCGAAATCACTTTTCAATATTCATTTTAAAATGAATAAAATCAATATAAATATCGTTCACGTCAAAATGGCGTCAATCTAATCAACACGGCTTCATAAATTTCTATTTTCAAATATTCTATTTCAAATATTTCTTTTTCAAAATAGTTGTTATTATCAAAATATTTCGTTCAACACATGACCAATCTCAATGGATGAGTACTGTCAACACATGAACCTTTATTTTATAATATTCTTTATTTTTCAAATTGGAATGAGGCCCAATCAATTACCATATAAAATTAATTATATGGATTTCCATAGAACACATGTATATAATAGCATTGAAAAATAATCAACCATCAACCAAAGTGCACTACACTGCCTAAGCATCAAATATAAATATTCGACACTTATAACAGCCTGTCAATCAATCGATCGACATATTTAATCAATCAGGATGAGTGAACTTCAAATTTCATCCCAACACCCGTGTGGGGTTTCAAACAATCAAACGCATATTTTATCCGTGCAGTTGGGCGATGTGCAAAATTTATCGTCCCAATCAATGTCCTTCAAATAGGTGTACATAAACAAACCGTCTGGTTTGTAAATCAATATTTATTTATTCACATTCACTATATTCATATTCACGTTAAAAATTATATATTTTTAACGATAAAACATTTTATTTTAACATATGAATTTCTATTCAGTTCATTCTTTAAATAAAATGATATTTTTATTTTCTAACTTATTTTAGAAAATTTCGGCGGCATAACGGCACGATACTAGAAACGGGACAAGGCCTAGCCTTATCCCCAGTCTAGTGAAGGCCCACGCCATTCACACATCAATCAAAATCACCAAACAACCAAATTCAAATCACATCATATAACTAATCTATGCAACCAAACAAACAAGTCCATGGTCTGTGGACGATTGTGTCGGGTGCTACTAAGCACCGTCTGCATCCTAGTATATATATATATATATATAAATTGAAAGGAAATTGAAAGGTGAGAAATTCTCACAGAAAGCTATCCTAGCTCCACGGCACTTCTAATGCAGGAAATCTTCACTGTTCTCGCCTTTTTGTCACCTTCGTTGTCCGCTTTCACTACATATGTAAAAATCGAATTTTTACTTCGCTATTCAATATATAAAAATCGAATTTTTACATCGATGTTCATATCGTAAAGATTATATTTTTATCACGCCATTCTTCATATAAAGATTTCGCCTTTTCAATTTCATCACTATAAAAATCACATTTTTATTTTGCTACCTATATAAAGATGATATTTTTAATATTCCTATCATGTAAAAATTATATTTTTACTTCTTTAAAAATATAAAAATCATATTTTTAAAATCGCTATATAGTAAAGACTATATTTTTAATACTTTAAAAATATAAAAATCATATTTTCATTCTTTCTATCATATGATAAAAGCCATATTTTTATACCTTTAAAAACCACATCCGCTTGCTAACAAAACTCCAATCTGCTCGCTAAACAAAATCATAGCTTTGTTGAGTTAAAAATCTCATTTTTTTATTGTTTTAAAAATCCAAAATTTCCTATATTAAAAATCTAAACTTGCTATTGTTTAAAAATCTAAACTTTAGCATTTTAAAAATCTAAACTAAATAAACTGAAAGTCAAAATAAAGTAGAAATCAAAATGAAAGTAAAGTAGGTCAAAACTTACAGCGGGGGGGGGGGGGGGGGGGGGACTGTGCTTGCGGCAGCAGCAAGGTCGGGGGGGGGGTTTGGGTTTTACGGGCGGATTTGGTCAAAAGGGGGGTGCTGGGAGCGGCGTTGGGTGCCTGGGGGTCATCGACGGCGGCATGGGTGGCTGGAGGTGTTCGGTTGCGTCGGATCTCGTAGCTGAAGGGAGGAGGGTCGATGCGGGAAGGAGAAGAGGAGATGAATGGGGAAGAGTAGAGAGGCGCGAGGTAGCGGAGGCCGGCGACTGGGGCTGCGGCGAGGTGAAGATCGCCAGGGGGAGGGCGACGAGATTGAAAGCGGAGTTTTTTTTTTTTTTGGTCTTCGATTTCAACTGAACGGAAGGAGGAGGGAGAAAGGTAAGGGCGTTGACCCGGTGGATGGTTAAAGGGCTTGGCCCATTATTTTTATATTATTATTTTATTTAATTTTCCATCTAAAAAGTTACTTTTTCATACGACCTTTAAACGAGGTCCACCGCTTGTCGTCTATAGCGTTTTACCCCCATTCCGAACACAATGGGATATGTATTGTAGGTTGATTCGATCGTTTGAATCAGTTTCCGTTAAATTTACATTTAAATCAATATATTGAATTTTAAACGTACATTTCAAATTACTCGGGTCACATACTAATTCTAAAAATTCCCGAAAAATATTTTCTAGCTTCGTATTGACGATACGGTCCTAACGAAACTAGTTTCGTCGAATTCTGAGACTGTTTGTAAAATGGCCAATTTCCAGTCGATTAAAATCAACTGAAACTGGTCAAACGCGTTTTCCTTTGCCACGCTCACATATTGATTCGAAAATTTAAGAAATTTAAAACCTAGCAATAATTTGACACTGCGGATCTAACAAAACTGTTTTCGTCGAAATCCGAGGTCATTTGCAAAATTCCCATTTTTAAGGGCCTGAATTCCATAGCGACTATTCAGAATTTTCAATTGGACATATCTTTTGATTCCCGCTATGAAATTTTGATTTTTCGGATTCGATGGAAAGATATTATCAAATAGATCCTATCAATTTTGGTTTCACTAAAATCCGGATTAGTTTGCACCCGGTACACTCATTTGAAGTTTGAAATCGAGTTATCGAACTACCGCGCCATTTTCAATTCCTTATATAATTATATATATTCTAACGATGGCGTATATAATATATACGTTCTAATATATTCAAAATAAATTTCTCATCGATATTATTTAAAATTATTCATTTTACATATTCAAAATTCGCTATAATTGCCAAAATAAAAATTTTAAACTGGCCCAGATTTTCCGGGTTATTACAATCTCCCCCACTTAAAACTTTTCGTCCCCGAAAAGGAACAAGGTCGAAAGTGATTTGATTAATCAACACTACGTTCGATCTGGCTTCCATTCTCCATTTTTCAGTTTCTGAGAATTTTCAAATTTTCAAAAATTTGGCTAACACCCTAAATTTTTGAAAAATTTCGCCATAACCTCCCCTGCACCGGGAGCATCGGGGAATTTCAAATAGCTTCCCCGGTCCTTCTAATCTCAAAAAGAAAAAGAAAAAGCCAAGCGGCTAGCCAATAGGCTCATAAAATCATCATCACCCAAACAAAATAGTAAATTATGTAGTAAACATGTACCTATTTGTCGGGCAAACAAATTTTATTCTCTGCTCTAGCCTCCTTGCTATGACCTGTTCAATGAAAGTACAAGTATATGCAAGCAAATGCGACCAATTTTCAATACAATTCAATATTTGATCAAATTAGGCATAATGGTTAAAATTATCAAACAAATAAACAACCAACACAAACATCAATCAATTAGTGGATTAGAGTTTCAAATTGATAACTTTGATACATAGTCAAAAATCAGATTTTTGATGCCAAATCACAACAGTAGGCCCTATCTAATTTTGGTTCTCACACCAGTCAATAGGAAGTATATAGAAATCTCCCTTTAGTCACTCGAACATAATTTCCGATGATGATGCATCAATCATCAGAGTTCTCTCCGGGCGACTTAGAAGGTGATTCTATATCTACCCAGTATATCAAAACTTCAAATACACGCGGATCAGACGTATACGCAAAATCTATATATACTGGACTGTCCAAATTCATTAAAATAAATAATCAAATACGAATAGTTGATTTAAATTTTCAAAACAAATTTTGTTTTCATTTTTAAAAATATACTCTTCACACTCGTTCTGGGATACTACTGATCCTATCTCTAACGAGTCATTCTAATTGGATATTACTAATCCAATATCTGATGAATTCTTTCGTATGGTTCTAATGTGTCTTGTTCTCGAGCTCTGTAAACCAAAGCTTTGATACCAACTGTAACGGGAAGGAATTTCGCTCGGTCCGAACCAGTCGCTAAACCGACCCAGACCGTTCGAAAACGCCCTATCGTTCGAGAACAGGACAAAATAGAACGCATACAGAAGAACATTTCATTGTATATTACAACAATGCATCAGATTACAAGAATATACAGAGTATAAACAAATAAATATTACACAGAAATATCAGAGATTTAAATTACATTTAAATACATCGCAGCGGAAAATAATACAATACACAACTAGAAGGAGATATACGGATACAAAGCTTTCCGGATATCGTTCCAGCTGTAAACCAGGATCCTGTGAATATAAATCTGCAAAACCAAAACTACTAGTTGCCCATGTCAAAATAGGGGCACCCAGAGTTTAGGTTAAAACAATAAACTCCAGGTCAGTCATGGGACTGGTGTGAGAACTAAAACAGTTATTAATTCTTTATTTTCAAGTTAGGTAAATCAAGGGACCACGCCGTATAACACGGAACGGGTTTCCTCCCAAGAATACCAGTGCATAAAACAAACAGCGCAATGCTAAATAAAGAAAAATGAAGCTGTTATAAGACCCAGGTCCTATCACACAATGCAAACGCAAGCCGGGGGATAGGGTTTTCCCTTATAACAGCCAAAGAATGCTTGATACGTTTAAAACAAATCATTTGATACTAATATAAGTGCATAGTGTATAAAACAACTTCAAATCATAAGTATCAATCATAAGCGGCATGAGCGCCCCATCCCACTATGTCGCCATACTAGGCTCTACAAATAAAACCGCAAAGTCACGTATTTGGAAATTGGATTTCCGTCTATGAACCGAGGCAAAAGATAGTCCTCAACCGATTCGAGACTGCCTAGCCCGAGTCTCAGGATCAGAGCTCGAGTGACCCTTGGATCCTCAGGGCCAATCCACCGATGTGGATTAAACTTAAACCCTGAACATGCGTTTCCCCGCCCTATGGGGCGTAAACGAGCCAACTAAATGACTCCATCGGTTCGAGAACGACCGATCAATCCGAGGCGCCTCGCAACAGCAACAACCACATAAGTCAAACTCGTCAAGGCGTGTAAAACCACTGACGCCACTTCTAGCTAGGAAGAAACGCATGCCCTCCCTGACGTCCTCTCCCGTTTTTGGTTCATACCGGGTGTGAAGCTCGCGAATCAACGTTACACAAAGCTACGCCACAAAGGCCTTGCTTTGATCATCACCACAAGACTTTGCTTTTCAACAGAAGCCTCGATCAATTGCCACTTAGGCATGCCACACAGGCAATTCACTCCATGCGTTTGATATCCATCAATATATAACCCCTGAGCTCGTACATCTCAGAGAAGGGCGTTAAGCAAGAGAATAAATTCTCCGCTGCCAAACAGACATATATTTAATAGAGATCAATCACACGGACTAAAATCCAATGTCAGACACACAGTCCATTTACAAGTCCGTTCTGGGTCTGAACGAAACCGGAGGCACCTAGTACCCCGCATATCCATCGATCTCCAAGTACGTCTGGACAATCACCAACTGTTTCCATCTTCTTGGGTGTACAGCCCAATCAAGATCATCAGTAATCACCCAAACGACGTGAAGACTTCCGGTCTTCGACCATCGTCTTCGTCTTCGACTTATCGTCGTATCAGTTATTCAGAATGGGATAAACCCGGTCTTCCCGAATAACTCGCGTATATATTATAAAAGTGTTACACAAACACAACATACGCCTCATTCCAATTCATTAGTCACTAACCGTAAATTAATCAAGAGAATAATTCCCCAAATATTAACCCCGAGGGCCGAAACCAACATCAGATCAATATCCAGAAAACCCTTCTGCTTGGCTAACCGACAGTTAGTTTCTAAATTTCACATTCATAGGGAAAGGTTCCCATAAATTTTATCCAAGATAAATTCCTTGAATTTATTCTTAAATCTATTTTTGAATATCAATTCAAACTAGTCGGGATTAGCGAACCTTACCGAAATAGTCATTTGTTTTAATTTCCCAATCCCAACCTATTCATCCCATGAAGTAAAACTGGTAGTACTTCATATCTAACACCACAGTGTTATCGGTAATTCAATTACCATTTCACGTTCAAATCTAATTAAGGATTTAACTATCGCTTGGAGTAAAACTGGTGATACTCCATTCTCGATCTTTTCAATCTATTTAAAGATTCATTAAAACTCCACTTAGTTTTAATCTTTAACTGGGTTAAAGAATCAGTGTCATTTAAAACACAGTTCACGATAAACCCAAAATCACATTCCATTAATTATCGGGTTAAAGAACGAGTGTTATTTTAAAAACACTGTCCACGATAAACCCAAAAATCAATATCCATTCAATTCCAATTAAATATTATTTAATTGGTACACTTCATTAAATCTAAAATAAAAAGATTTAATCTTTTCTCAACTGGGTTCAAGAACAGTGTTAGTGAAGACACCATTCACGACAAACCCAAATCACATTAGATATTAAACACAAGGCTCTGAATAGAAAATATACCGGCTTATATTCAATATCAAATTCTACGACTAACAAATATCGTATTGGAAATAACGATATATGTATCTATATCTTTCAAATTTCCATAACAACATTTGTATAATCACGAAATCCAACATCGAAATATTCCGAAGACAATTTCGATTCAAATCCATTCCAATGCAATCATTGGAAAATTTGGTTACTTTCAAAACCATTTCAAATTCAATTTATTTATTTAAAAATAAATAGAATTATAATTCTAGTTCAAAACTAGTTCATTTCGATAAAACTCTATTTTTATCTTTTCAAATATGGAGTTTTTCATCCCAATTTTTGCCAAATCATTTCTTATGATTTTACACAAATTATTACTATTTTTAATAATTTTATCAAGGCCCGTACAGTCGATTTCCATCAACGGCCATCGAACTGCACTTACAACGACCTTTTTTGAATTTGATTTGGACGTAACTCCAAATCCAACCGTTAGATTTTGAATTTCTAATATTCGTTAGAAAGCTCTTTTCGATACGAACCCAACGGTTTCGGTTTTAGGAGAATCCGACGGTCGGATCTCCCGCAATGTCCGTTTGAAATAAATGGTCGAAATTCACGAACTGCCGCGGCGCGGCGCGTTCTATTCAGGCCATTATATTATATATATAATATATATAATATATACTTCGTCGATTTCTATTTAAAACGAATTATATAAATAGTTTTAAAATTGTTTCAAAAGCAATTTCAACTTTCTTTTCAATTCAAATCAAAATTGAATTCTTCTTTATAAATTCATTTTAAAATTCATTTCTATTCAATTCAAATTTTAATTCAATTTGAATTCATTTCAATTCACTTTCAATTCAATTTGAATTCGTTTTCAATTCAATTCATTTCGAAATCGTTTTCAATTCAATTCATTTCGAAATCATTTTCAATTCAATTCATTTCGAAATCGTTTTTCAATTCAATTCATTTCAAAATATTCGATTTCGAAATCACTTTTCAATATTCATTTTAAAATGAATAAAATCGATATAAATATCGTTCACGTCAAAATGGCGTCAATCTAATCAACACGGCTTCATAAATTTCTATTTTCAAATATTCTATTTCAAATATTTCTTTTTCAAAATAGTTGTTATTATCAAAATATTTCGTTCAACACATGACCAATCTCAATGGATGAGTACTGTCAACACATGAACCTTTATTTTTTAATATTCTTTATTTTTCAAATTGGAATGAGGCCCAATCAATTACCATATAAAATTAATTATATGGATTTCCATACAACACATGTATATAATAGCATTGAAAAATAATCAACCATCAACCAAAGTGCACTACACTGCCTAAGCATCAAATATAAATATTCGACGCTTATAACAGCCTGTCAATCAATCGATCGACATATTTAATCAATCAGGATGAGTGAACTTCAAATTTCATCCCAACACCCGTGTGGGGTTTCAAACAATCAAACGCATATTTTATCCGTGCAGTTGGGCGATGTGCAAAATTTATCGTCCCAATCAATGTCCTTCAAATAGGTGTACATAAACAAACCGTCTGGTTTGTAAATCAATATTTATTTATTCACATTCACTATATTCATATTCACGTTAAAAATTATATATTTTTAACGATAAAACATTTTATTTTAACATATGAATTTCTATTCAGTTCATTCTTTAAATAAAATGATATTTTTATTTTCTAACTTATTTTAGAAAATTTCGGCGGCATAACGGCACGATACTAGAAACGGGACAAGGCCTAGCCTTATCCCCAGTCTAGTGAAGGCCCACGCCATTCACACATCAATCAAAATCACCAAACAACCAAATTCAAATCACATCATATAACTAATCTATGCAACCAAACAAACAAGTCCATGGTCTGTGGACGATTGTGTCGGGTGCTACTAAGCACCGTCTGCATCCTAGTATATATATATATAAATTGAAAGGAAATTGAAAGGTGAGAAATTCTCACAGAAAGCTATCCTAGCTCCACGACACTTCTAATGCAGGAAATCTTCACTGTTCTCGCCTTTTTGTCACCTTCGTTGTCCGCTTTCACTACATATGTAAAAATCGAATTTTTACTTCGCTATTCAATATATAAAAATCGAATTTTTACATCGATGTTCATATCGTAAAGATTATATTTTTATCACGCCATTCTTCATATAAAGATTTCGCCTTTTCAATTTCATCACTATAAAAATCACATTTTTATTTTGCTACCTATATAAAGATGATATTTTTAATATTCCTATCATGTAAAAATTATATTTTTACTTCTTTAAAAATATAAAAATCATATTTTTAAAATCGCTATATAGTAAAGACTATATTTTTAATACTTTAAAAATATAAAAATCATATTTTCATTCTTTCTATCATATGATAAAAGCCATATTTTTATACCTTTAAAAACCACATCCGCTTGTTAACAAAACTCCAATCTGCTCGCTAAACAAAATCATAGCTTTGTTGAGTTAAAAATCTCATTTTTTTATTGTTTTAAAAATCCAAAATTTCCTATATTAAAAATCTAAACTTGCTATTGTTTAAAAATCTAAACTTTAGCATTTTAAAAATCTAAACTAAATAAACTGAAAGTCAAAATAAAGTAGAAATCAAAATGAAAGTAAAGTAGGTCAAAACTTACAGCGGGGGGGGGGGGGGGGGAGGGGGAGACTGTGCTTGCGGCAGCAGCAAGGTCGGGGGGGTTTGGGTTTTACAGGCGGATTTGGTCAAAAGGGGGGTGCTGGGAGCGGCGTTGGGTGCCTGGGGGTCATCGACGGCGGCATGGGTGGCTGGAGGTGTTCGGTAGGTGGCTGGAGGTGTTCGGTTGCGTCGGATCTCGTAGCTGAAGGGAGGAGGGTCGATGCGGGAAGGAGAAGAGGAGATGAACGGGGAAGAGTAGAGAGGCGCGAGGTAGCGGAGGCCGGCGACTGGGGCTGCGGCGAGGTGAAGATCGCCAGGGGGAGGGCGACGAGATTGAAAGCGGAGTTTTTTTTTTATTTGGTCTTCGATTTCAACTGAACGGAAGGAGGAGGGAGAAAGGTAAGGGCGTTGACCCGGTGGATGGTTAAAGGGCTTGGCCCATTATTTTTATATTATTATTTTATTTAATTTTCCATCTAAAAAGTTACTTTTTCATACGACCTTTAAACGAGGTCCACCGCCTGTCATCTATAGCGTTTTACCCCCATTCCGAACACAATGGGATATGTATCGTAGGTTGATTCGATCGTTTGAATCAGTTTCCGTTAAATTTACATTTAAATCAATATATTGAATTTTAAACGTACATTTCAAATTACTCGGGTCACATACTAATTCTAAAAATTCCCGAAAAATATTTTCTAGCTTCGTATTGACGATACGGTCCTAACGAAACTAGTTTCGTCGAATTCTGAGACCGTTTGTAAAATGGCCAATTTCCAGTCGATTAAAATCAACTGAAACTGGTCAAACGCGTTTTCCTTTGCCACGCTCACATATTGATTCGAAAAATTAAGAAATTTAAAACCTAGCAATAATTTGACACTGCGGATCTAACAAAACTATTTTCGTCGAAATCCGAGGTCATTTGCAAAATTCCTATTTTTAAGGGCCTGAATTCCATAGCGACTATTCAGAATTTTCAATTGGACATATCTTTTGATTCCTGCTATGAAATTTTGATTTTTCGGATTCGATGGAAAGATATTATCAAATAGATCCTATCATTTTTGGTTTCACTAAAATCCGGATTGTTTTGCACCCGGTACACTCATTTGAAGTTTGAAATCGAATTATCGAACTACCGCGCCATTTTCAACTCCTTATATAATTATATATAATTATATATATTCTAACGACGGCGTATATAATATATACGTTCTAATATATTCAAAATAAATTTCTCATCGATATTATTTAAAATTATTCATTTTACATATTCAAAATTCGCTATAATTGCCAAAATAAAAATTTTAAACTGGCCTAGATTTTCCGGGTTATTACATCAATTCAAATTCGTTTTCTATTTAATTCAATTCGGATTCATTTTCTATTCAATTCAATTCAAATTCGTTTTCTAATCAATTCAATTCGAAAACGAATATAATCGATATAAATATCGTTCGCGTCAAAATAGCGCATCTCTAATCAACACGGCTTTATATATTTCAATAATTCCGTTATTCTATTCAACAAATGAATATTTATTCTATTCAATATGTGAATCTATATTTTTATCAACACATGACTAATCTCAACGAATGAGTACTGTACACGTATGACTATTTTTGTTGTTTAATATATTTTATAAAAATTATGGTATCTATCGTTTGATTTCAAATCAGACTCCAACCGTAAATTAGTAAGAGAACGATTCCTTGAATATTAACCCTGAAGGCCGAAACCAACATCAGATCAATATCCAGGAGACCACTCATCTTATCTATTTTTCAGTTAGTTTCTAATTTCATATATGATAAAGATGTAAATTTTATTGTTAAAATATTTCGTTCAACACATGACTAATCTCAACGGATGAGTACGATCAACACATGAACCTTTATTTTATAATATTCTTTATTTTCTAAACTGGAATGAGGCCCAATCAATTACCATATAAAGTTAATTATATGGATTCCATACAACACATGTATATAATAGCAACGATAAATAATCAACCATCATCCAAAGTGCACTACACTGTATAAGCATCAAATATAGATGTCTAACGCTTATAACGGCCTATCGATCCATCGATCGACATACAACTAATTATTGGGATTAGTGTATGCCGTATTTTATCCCAATACCCGTGTGGGGTTTCAAACAATCAAACACAGATTTTATTTGTGCAGTTGGGCGATGTGTGAAATTTACCTTCCCAATCCATGTCCTTCAAATAGGTGTACATAAACAAACCGTCCGGTTTGTAAATGAATATCTATTTATTCACATTCACGTTAAAAATTATATTTTTAACAATAATTACTTTATTTTATTCGACCTACGAATATTCTATTCGGTTCATTTAATAAATAAAATGATATCTTTATTTTTCTATCTTATTTTAGAAAATTTCGGCGGCATAACGGCACGATACTACAAACGGGACAAGGCCTAGCCTTATCCCCGGTCTAATAATGGCCCACGCCATACACTTATCTATCAATTCCATTCCATTTCACCAAACAATCAAATTCAAATCAAATAATCTAACCAACTACACAACCAAACAAACAAGTCCATGGTCTGTGGACGATGGTGTCGGGTGCAACTAAACACCGTCTGCATCCTAGTATATATTTATATAACTAGAAAAGAAAAGTTAAAAGGTGAGAAGTTCTCACCGATAGCTAATCCAATACCACAACTCTTCATATGTAGAGAATCTTGTCGTTCTCGCCTTTTGTCACTTTCGTTGCCCGTAGCCACTACATATATATGAATCACATTTTTATGTTGTTGCTATGTATATAAAAATCATATTTTTATAATCACCTCATATACTTAAAAATCTAATTTTTACATTGCTACTATATAGATAAAAATTCTATTTTTACATCGATGTTCATATAATAAAGATTATATTTTTATCACGCCATTCTCTATATAAAGACTTCGCCTTTTCAAATATAAAGATCATATTTTTACTCCTTCTATAATATAAAAATCATATTTTTATTATTCTACATCAATGAAAATCCTATTTTTATCGAGGTAAAAATCATATTTTTACTTCACTACTTAGTTAAAAATTATATTTTTATTACTCTACATAAATAAAAATTATATTTTTATACCTTCTATAAATTAAAAATCGAATTTTTATCCTTTCTATATCATAAAAATTATAGTTTTAACCTTCCTATATTATAAAAATTATATTTTTAACTTCTCTGTATTATAAAATCATATTTTTATTCGTTAGAAATATAAATGAAAATCCTATCTTTTCATATAAACAAAATCAAATCCTTTTTATCTTTGTTAATCTCACAATTTTATAAATAAAATTATCAACCCAAGAATTTAAAAGGAGAAAACTCACTGCTTTTCTCTTCTGGCACAAAGTTGAACCCAGCTTCACCATCGTGAATCCACCGTCAGCCACCACATACCCAAGCAGAACACTGATCGGAGCTTTCCAGGAGAAGTCTCGCGTTGGGATTCGCGATGGCACCAACCCAGTCTCGCGGTCTTCGTCGGCGTCGGAGCGTGGGCCAGGGTTTGGGCGCGACTAGGGTTGAACGGGGGTAGCGGCGGTCTCAGGGGCCTGTAGGGTTTTGGGCGCGGCTATTTTTTCTTCGATTCGGGTTTGGGGGCTGAGGAAGAAGGGGGAAGAGGAAAACGAGGGGAGGAGGCGATGAGGAGGGGGCGGTTGGCTGGGGGAGCTTCGCCAGAGCTGGTGGCGCGCGAGGAGGAGGACGCCTGGAGAGGCGTTTGGCTTTGGAGGGAACGACGGGATCCAAAAAGGGGCGGGTGTGATTTATTTTGACCTAGTTGACTGAGTGTATGGGAGGAAGAGGGTTATATAAGGGAATTTAATTATTTATTTAATTTAATTTTCTATATAAAGTTGGCTATTTATTCGAAATCGAAACGAGGTCTACCGCCTGTCGTCCATAGCTAATTACCCCCATTCTGAACACAATGGGATATGTATCGTAGGCTGATTCGATCGTTTTGATCAGTTTCTTTCAAAATCAACATATAACTCTATATATTGAATTTGAACGCGCGTTTCAATTTACCGGGGTCACATACTAACTCGAAAAATTCCCGAAAAATATTTTCTAGCTTCGTATTGGCGATACGGTCCTAACAGAACTAATTTCGTCAAATTCTGAGACCGTTAGAAAAATGGTCATTTTCCAGTCGATTAAAATCAACTAAAACTGGTCAAATGCGTTTTCCTTTGTCACGCTAACATATTGATTCGAAAAATTATGAAATTTGGAATCTAGCAATAACTTGACATCACGGACCCAACAAAAGTGGTTTCGTCGAAATCCGAGGTCGTTTGCAAAATGGCTATTTTTAAGGGCCTGAATTCCATAGCGACTATTTAGAATTTTCAACTGGACATATCTTTTGATTCCCGCTATGAAATCTTGGTTTTTATGATTCGTTGGAAAGATATCCTGAAATAGATCCTATTATTTTTTGTTTCGTTAAAATCCGGTTTGTTTTGCACCCGGTACGTTCAATTGAAATTTGAAATCGAATTATCGAACTACTGTGCCATTTTCAATTCCTTTTATAATTATATATATTCTAACGACGATGTATATAAATATATACGTTCGAGTTCTATCCAAAATAAATTTCTCGTCGATATTATTTAAAATAATTCATTTCAAATGTTCAAAATTCTCTAAAATTGCCAAAATAAAATTTTTAAACTGGCTCGCATTTCCGAGTTGTTACACAGTTCTTCCCACTTATATTTTATATAAGTTAGGTTTTTATTTTCTGTGCTATGTTTACCAACGGTTGACGATTTGTTCAATATATATGCATATATTGATTGAATCAATGAAATTAAACATTTTTCATTTACGGTCAAAAACCAAATTGTTATTCTAACGAATTGGACATAATGAAGGTAACTTGCCTTGCTAGTCACCTTTATGAAAATAAAGGAGTTTAATTTAATGAATTGTTTTATCGTTTTAAATAAATTGGTTGATGATAAATAGCTGATATTTACTATTATCAAAATTATCAGTTGAATTGAATTTATTGATTTTATTTGAGATAATCTATTATGAGGTAGAGAAGAACAGGTTGGAGGGATGCAACTGGATTTCTTGAATATATTAGATATCACGTATTCCCATTTTATGAACTTTTTTGACTGAGTGATTGATTTTGTTTTTGGCGGTTGATCTAAAATTCAATCTTTGTTTTGTTTAAACTAATGGGTAATATTGGTTGAGTAACTGACAATAAATGGCCTAAAAATGAATTGTTTTATTTATATTGATTTTCCGTCAGGTGAATCGATAGAAAGGTAATAATAAAATATATTTTATAAGTGGAGATAGATTTTGAAATTTATTGTTTTGAATAGAAGTTATTAAAAGGAAATAAATATTTTTTATTTAAGTTTATATTTTATTATTAAATAATTTTTATAAAGCAAATTCTGATATTAATCAGATATATAAGCAAGAGAGTAGAAAATTAACCTAATGGTTAAGAGTTGGACAATTATTTGAGAAAACAATTAAATGGAATTATTTAAATTAATTATATTATTAATTAATTTAAAGAAGGATTTATTGAATTGGGTTACTAAGATAATTGTGTTTTGAGTTGACTAAGTTAACCGTTTTTAGCTGGAATTGGTTATAAAATTAATTTGTTTTGAATTAGTTTAAAGAAATAGTTTAACGAATATTTGTTTAATTTTAATAAGATTATAAAAAGGAAATGTACTATTTAATTTAGTTAAGAAAGAAATTGACTACTGCTACAGTAGTTAGTGATGATGTAAATTATTATTTTAATTAATAATAATTTAAGAGATTACTTTTAATTGGAATTAATTTAAAAAGTAATTAAACTTGAATAGGAATCCAAGTGAATTGTGAAAGGATTGTGTGAACGGGTTTTATATCAAAAACTGAGTTTTTATAACGAAGTTATAAAAGGAATTTTAGCAAGTACGATAGCTTAAATTTTGTTGACTTAATATTTGAATTAAGATAAGAGGAAAATGAGATGAAAAGGATTTATATTAAACCAGAATTTATTTAAACAAGGTTTAAAAATGATGATGTATTATATCGTTAATTTTAAATTAACATTACTTAATGATGGAATTAAGTATAATAAAGGAAATTGAAATAATATCATCAAGTAGGAAATGGTTGAATTGTTTAGGAAAGGGATTGTTAAAATTGAATTTGGTAAAGGATTTAAGAATAAGATTTTGTTATAAAAATCTGTGTTATAAAACTAATGGGTTAAGAGAATATGAAGTAACAAAAGATGTTAATAATCATTTACTTAATTAGCGAATTAAGTTATAATATTGTATTTGGTAAGGACATTTTCAAAAATCAGAAATGGATTATAAAAATCATGTTTTATGCAAAAGTCAAATAGGATTTGTTTTGATATTAGAATGAAATAACGGTTTTTGAATTACAACTCATTTCTATCTTGAGATAAGAACGTTGTGATCAAGGTCTAGAGGTAATTTAAATACCCCAACTTGAACGAGCTCACGATTTTTTGAAGATGATACTAGTTGTAATGGGAAGGAGGTATAGAATAATTTATTATTTCCATATGAGAAATAATAACATAGTGAAAGTTTCAAGATATGAAATATGTACAGTGAGATTTCCAAAGTACCAGGAATGGGAAGATTTGATAATATATATATATATATAACGATATCTCCAAAGTAAAAGAAATAATTGGAGATTATGTGAAACTATAATGATATTTTCCAGGTAAAGGAAAATGAAAAGGGAGTTTTGGAATGGATTTATTTTAAATAAGGGTTGGTTATTATTTCAAGTAATAAACCAAGGAAGATTTCGTAACGTTGTTTTACGAGCGATAAGATGAATTTATTTCCCAAATATTAGATAACGAGTAATGAGATAGCCAATGTTTTGAAATGATAGTAAAATAGAAAATTAGATATGATATAAGATATGTAACAACCCTGAATTTTAGGGCTAAATTTAAAATTTAAATTTAGTAATTTTAATGAGGTTTTGATATTTAAAATAATTTATTTAAAACAATAATGATTAAAAGTTGATTTAAATCGAAGTCAGAATGAATAATTTAATTTTAATTACAAAAGGAGTTAGAAATAGCGCTGTAGTTTGAAAAGTCAAACTTGAACTTTGACTGACCGTACAAGATGCAAAATTGAACGGATTTTAGTGAAACTAAAAATATTAGAATCTCTTTAATAATATCTTTCTAACGAATCTGAAAAATCAAAATTTCAAAACGGGAATCAAAAGTTATGTCAAAATTAAAATCTAGAAAGGTCGCTATGAAATTTATAAAGGTCAAAAATGCCACTTTTTGCATATGAAGGAACTTGGACTCGAAACAACTTCCATTGAGTTCACGATGACGTTTCTGCATTGAAAAACAGTAAACACTTATATATTTTGAGTTTCGGGATTTATTTGTTTAAAAATGTATTTTTAATATAAAATATATTAGCCTTAAAAATAGTCATTTTTCAAACGACCTCTGTTTTCGGCGAAACCACTTTTGTTGGAACCGGAATGTCAAATTATAGCTAGATTTCAATTTTCAGAAATTTTCGAATTAATATGTGAGCGTGGCAAAAGAAAATGTGTTTTGACTATTTCAGTTAAATTTAAACGCCTTAAAAATAGCAATTTTTCAAACAGTCTCAGAATTTGACGAAAATAATTTTGTTGGATTCGTATCGTCATAAGAAAGCTAAAAATATTTTTTTTTTTGAATTTTCTGAGGTCATATGTGGCCCCGGCATATTTAAATGTACGGTCAATATTTAATTGATTAATTTTTAATGCGTTTTTAAATAAAACTTCTACAGATTTCGGAATTGGGCCACGAGACCTGTCCCATTGCGTTCAGAAGGCGTCAAAACCTTAAGAACGACAGTGAGAAGGTGTAACGGCAAGGAATTTCGCTCGATCTGGATCGATCGTTAAACCGACTAAGATCGTTCGAAACCCCTGATCGTTTTGAGAACAGGACAAATCAGAACGCAGACGGAAGAACATTTCATTGTTATTACAACAATTCCATCAGATACAAGAATATACAGAGTATAAATGAATAAATTACACAGAAAATATCAGAGATTTAAATTACATTTAAATACATCGCAGCGGAAAATAATACAAAAACACAACTAGAAGTAATGCACGGATACAGAGCTTTCCGAGCATCGTTCCAGCTGTAAATCAGGACCCTGTGAATATAAATCTGCAAAACCAAAACTACTAGCTGCCCGTGTGGAAAATAGGGGCACCCAGAGTTTAGGTTAAAACAATAAACTCCAGGTCAGTCATGTGACTGGTGTGAGAACTAAAACAGTTATTTAAAACTTTACTTTAAAGGAGAGTAATTCAAGGGACCACGCCGTATAACACAGAACGGGTTTTCTCCCAAGAATACCAGTGCATAGAATAAACAGTGCAATGCTTTTTCGAAAAATGAAGCTATTATAAGTCCCAGGTCCCATCACACAATGCAACGCAAGCCGGAGGATAGGGTTTTCCCTTATAATAGCCAAACATGCTTGGTACGTTTAAAACAAATCATTTGATACTATAATAAGTGTATAGTGTCAAAACAATTTTCAATCATAAATATCAATCATAGGCGGCATGGGTACCATCTATCATGTCGCCATACTAGTTCTACAATCAAAACCACAATATCACGTATTGGAAATTGGATTCCATCATGAGCCGAGGCAAGGGGCAAGCTCCTCTCCGATTCGAGACACTCTAGCAAATGTCCCAGGACCCCACTCTGATCCTTGGATCTTCAGGGCCGGTCCTCACCTAACTTTGGAGGATTAATTATTCCTGAACACACATTTCCCGGTCCTTACAGACCTATATCCGAGGTGCCTCGTATCCAACAACCACACAGGTGAAAAGTATATAAATGTCAGGGCTGGTAGGTCACTGACACCACCCTAGCTAGAAAGAAACGTCGTGCTCTCCCTGCAGTCACTATCCCGTTTTTGACTCATACCGAGGTGTGAGGCTCGCGAATTCACATTATACACAAAGCTACGCCACACAGGCCGTGCTTTGATCATCAACCACAAGACTTTGCTTTTCAACATAAGCCTTGATCAATTGCCACTTACGCGTGCCACACTGGCAATTCACTCCATGCGACTGATGTCCATCAATATACAACCTCTGAGCTTGTACATCTCAGAGATGGGCGTTAAGCAAGAGAATAAATTCTCCGTCGCCAAACAGATGTATATTTAATGGAGATCAATCAACACAGAATAAAATCCAATGTCAGACACACAATCCATTTACAAGTTCGTTCTGGGTCTGAACGAAATCGGAGGCACTTTCCTCGCCTATCCATCCATCTCCAAGTACGTCTGGACGATAACCAACTGTTTCCCTCATCTTGGGTGTACTACCCAATCGAGATCATCAGTAATCACCCAAATGATGTGAAGACTTCCGTTCTTCGACCACCGTCTTCATCTTCGACATCTCGTCGAATCGGTTATTCAAAATGGGTATAACCCGGCCTTTCTGAATAACCCACGTATATAATAAACAAATGTTACACAAGCACAACAAACGTCTCATTCCAATTCAGAATATTCTTTTATTCACAAAATCACATTCTTAGGGAAAGGTTCCCACTAATTTTATCCAAGATAAATTCTTCTAAATTTATTCTTTATTCTTCCTTTGGATATCATTTCAAACTAGTCAGGATTAAGGAACCACACCGAAGTAATTATTATTTTTATTTCTCAATCCCAACCTATATATCCCATGGAGAAAACTGGTAATACTCCACATCTAACACCACGGTGTTATCGGTAAAATTAATTACCATTTCACGTTCAAATCTAATTAAAGATTTAACTATCGCTTTGGAGCAAAACTGGTGGTACTCCATTCTCGATCACCTTTCAGATTTGATAATTTAAATTATCAATTCACCTTTTACTCTAATTAAATATTCATTAAAACTCCACTTAGTTTTAATCCTTTCAAAAATCAACATTTTGCCTTTAATTGGGTTAAACAACCAATCTCATCTAAAACACGATTCATGATAAACCCAAATCACATTTGAAATTAAATACAAGGCTCTGAATAGAAAATATACCGGCTTATATTCAATATCAAATTCTGAAACCAACAAATATCGTAAGGGAAATAACGATATAAAATATATCTTTCAAATCCCCATAACAATATCTGTATAGTCACGAAATCCAACATCGAAATATTCCGAAGATAATTTCGATTCCACTCCAGTCCAATCCACGTATTGGGAATATTGATTGTTTTTAAAATCACTTTCAAATTCAATTTATTTATTTTAATTCTAGTTCAAAACTAGTTCATTTCGATAAAAATTATTTTTATGTTTTCAAATGTGGAATTCTTCAGCTCAATTTTTCCTAAATCATTTCTTATGATTTTACACAAATTATTGATATTTTTAATAATTTTATCAAGGCCCGTATAGTCGATTTCCATCAACGGCCATCGAACTGCACTTACAGCGACCTTTTCCAAACTTGATTTGGACATAATTCCAAATCCAACCGTTAGATTTCAAATTTCTGGTATTCATTGGAAAGCTCTTTTCGATGCGAACCCAACGGTTCCGGTTTTAGGAGAATCCGACGGTCGGATCTCCCGCAACGTCAATTCGAAGTCAATGGTCGAAATTCGCGAACAGCCGCGGCGCGGCGCGTTCTATTCAGGCCATTATATATATATAATATATATATATTATATATATTTCGTCGATTTCCTTTTAAAACGTATTTTATAAATCGTTTTAAATTCGATTTCTAAACGATTTCAACTTCATCTTCAATTTCAAATCGATTTGGTTTCCATTCAATTCGAATTCATTTCAATTTTATTTAATCCGAATTCGTTTCAATTCAATTTAATTTGAATTTACCTTCTATTTAATTCAATTCGAATTCATTTCAAATTGATTTTAATTCAATTTTCATTCCTTTTAAATTTCATTCAAAACGATTTCTATTCGTTTTAATTCAATTTCAGTTTAATTCAATTTGAATTCATTTCTATTCAATTTGGATTCAAATTCACTTTCTATTCAATTCGAATCGAATTCATTTTCTATTCGATTCGAATTCATTTCAAATTGATTCAATTCAATTTCCGTTTGAATTTTAATCTAATTTAATTTGAATTTCATTTCAAAATATTAAATTTTGAAATCACTTTTCAATATTCATTATAAAACGAATAAAATCGATGTAAATATCGTTCGGGTCAAAATAACGCATCTCTAATCAACACGGCTTTATATTTTTCAAAAAAACTTCTTTATTCTATTCAACAAATGAATATTTATTCTATTCAATGCATGAATCTATATTTCTTTAAACATTTGACTAATCTCAACAAATGAGTACTGGCAACCCATCACTATTTTTGTTATGGAAAATATTTTATAAAATAATGGTATCTATCGTTTGATTTTTAATTAGACTACAACCGTAAAGTAGTTCTAATTTTAAATATGATAAAGATGTAAATTTTATTGTATAAAATATTTCACTCAACACATCAATAGTTTCAACTCAGGAACATCGTCAACACATGACTATTTTTATATTCAACACATGAATTTTCTTTTATAATATTCATTATTTTTCCGATTGGAATGAGGCCCAATCAATCACCATATAATGTTAATTATATGGATTCCATACAACACATGTATATAATAGCAACGATAAACAATCAACCATCATCCAAAGTGCACCACACAACTGCATAAGCATCAAATATAAATAATTAACGCTTACATAGCCTGTCGACCAATCGATCGACATACAATGAAATAATTGGGATAAGTGTACACCAAATTTCATCCCAACACCCGTGTGGGGTTTCAAATCAACAAACACAGATTTTTGTTTGTGCAGTTAGGCGATGTGTAAAATTTATCGAACCAATCAATATCAGTCAAATCAGTGTATATAAACAAATTGGCTGATTTGTTTATAGATATTTATTTACTCACATTCACATTAAAAATTATATTTTTAACGATAATTAATTTATTTCAACACATGAATATATTTCATTATCTATTTCACATCAACTTCACAAACAAATTTTCACAACATATCAACCAAACAAACAAGCCATCCATGGTCTGTGGATGACGGGTGTCGGGTGCTGCTAAGCACCGTCTGCATCCTAGTATATATATATATATATATATATATATATATATATATATATATATATATATATATAACTATAAAAGGGAAATTTGAGTGAGAAGTTCTCACCAATAACTATCCCAACTCCATGACACTTCCTATGTAGAAAATCTTGTCGTTCTCGCCTTTTTTCACTTTCGTTGCCCGTAGCCACTACATATATAAAAATCGAATTTTTACTTCGCTATTCAATATATAAAAATCATATTTTTACTTCGCTATTCAATATATAAAAATCATAATTTTACTTCGCTATTCAATATAAAAATTTCGCCTTTTCAAATATAAAGATTTCGTTTTTATTTCATCACTATAAAAAAAACACCTCTTTATTTCAATGTATATATAATAAAAATCAGATTTTTATTTCACTACATATACAAAGATGATATCTTTATATTCTCTATCTTATAAAGATTATATTTTTATAGTTCCTACTAGGTAAAAATCATATTTTATCCTTCTACAATATAAAAGATTATATTTTTATTATCTATATAATATGAAAATTATATTTTAAATCTCCTATTTTAATAAAAATCATATTTTTAATATTTCTACTACATAAAGATAATATCTTTAGCCCTTTTATAATATAAAAATATCGTCTTTGATATAAATAAAAATCTGACTTTTCTTCAGAATAAAAGCTTATCTTTATAAATTAAAAATCCTACCTTTTATAAATTAAAAACTGAAAATAACATCGATAAATCCTATGAAATAAAACAAAATAAATAAAGCTCACCTAGAATCGAATGGAGGAGGGCTAAGGCGGCGCGTCAGGTCGGAGATGGTGGTCATGGAGGTCGAAGGCGAGGCTAGGGCTTTTGGTCGGAGGGGGGGTGCGAGTTTCAGAAGGGAGGAAGAGGAAGGACTGCGGAGGATGGGGGGTCTCGCGGTGGTCGGCGCCGCTGGGGGGGTCGTGGTGGGCTTCGATGCAGGCGAAGGAGAGAGGCTGGGGAAGGGGGCGGTGACCTGAGGGGAGGCGGAGCGGCCTGGCGCGAGGCGGAGGAGCCAGGGGCGGCGGCGTTCGGTGGTTCGACGATCGGTTTTTTTTCTTTTCCTTTGAAATGAAATCGGGGGGGGGGGGGGGCTGAGAAGGTAAAGGAAGAGGGAGAGAGGAGGATTTTTTATATTTTATTTAATTATTTAATTTAAATAGTTGACTTTTTCATACGACCTCTAAATGATGCCCACCGCCTATCGTCCATAGCTAATTACCCCCATTCCGAACACAATGGGATATGTATCATAGACTGATTCGGTCGTTACAATCAGTTTTCGTCAAAATCAACATATACTTCTATATATTGAATTTGAACGCGCATTTCAATTTACCGGGGTCACATACTAACTCTAAAAATTCCCGAAAAATATTTTCTAGCTTCGTATTGACGATACGGTCCTAACAAAACTAGTTTCATCAAATTCTGAGACCATTAGAAAAATGGCCATTTTCCATTCGATGAAATTCAAATGAAACTGGTCAAGCGCGTTTTCCTTTGCCACGCTCACATATTGATTCGAAAAATTATGAAATTTAAAACTTAGCAATAACTTGACATCACGGACCCAACAAAAGTGGTTTCGTCGAAATCCGAGGTCGTTTGCAAAATTCCCATTTTTAAGGGCCTGAATTCCATAGCGACTATACAAAATTTTCAACTGGACATATCTTATGATTCCCGCTATGGAATCTCAATTTTTCGGATTTGTTGGAAATACATTATCAAATAGATCCTATTATTTTTTGTTTCACTAAAATCCGGATTGTTTTGCACCCGGTATGTTCAATTGAAGTTTGAAATCGAATTATCGAACTACCGCGCCATTTTCAATTCTATTTATAATTATATATAATTATTTATATTCTAACGACGACGTATATAATATATACCTTCGAATTCCATTCAAAATAAATTTCTCGTCGATATTATTTAAAATAATTCATTTTAAATGTTTAAAATTCGTTAAAATTGCCAAAATAAAAATTTTAAACTGGCCCAGATTTTCGGGTTGTTACAATCTCCCCCACTTAAAACTTTTCGTCCCCGAAAAGGAACAAAGTTGAAAGTGGTTTGATCAATCAACTCTACGTTCGATCTGGCTTCCATTCTCCAACTTTTCAGTTTCTGAGAATTTTCAAATTCTTCAAAAATTTGGCTAACACCCTAAATTTTCGAAAAATTTCGCCATAACCTCCCCTGCACCGGGAGCCATGGGAAAATCCCGAAATTGCCATACAGGCCTTCTTATCTCAGAAAGAAAAAGCCAAGCGGCTAGCCAATCTGCTCATAAAATCATCATCACCCAAACAAAACAGTAAATTATATAGTAAACATGTACCTATTTGTCGGGCAAACAAATTTTATTCTTCGGCTCTAGCCTCCTTGCTATGACCGGTTCAATGTAAGTACATGTATATGCAAGCAAATGCGACCAATTTTAATATAGTTTAATATTTGATGCAATTAGGCATAATGGTTCAAAATTATCAAACAAATAAACAAACAACACAATCATCAATCAATTAGTGAATTAGAGTTTCAAATTCATAATTTTGATACATATATAGAAAATCATGTTTTTGATGCCAAATCACAACAAATAAATCTATCTATATAAGTTTTGGTTCTCACACCAGTCTAATGGAAATATATAGAAATCACACCTTCGAAACACAAACATAAATACTGATGATGCACGTGCTATCATCAGTACCATCTCCGGGCGACTAGAATGTGATTCTATATCTATCCAGTATATTAAAACTTCGAATATACGTTCATGACGCGTATATGCAAAATCTTTATATATCGGATTGTCCAAATTCAAAATAAATAAATATTCAGATACGTATAAAACGATTTAAATTTTCAAAACAAAATTGTTTTCGATTGGAAAATATACTCTTCACACTCGTTCTAGGATACTACTGATCCTATCTCTAACGAGTCATTCTAATTGGATATTACTAACCCAATATCTGATGAATTCTTTCGTATGGTTCTAATGTGTCTTGTTCTCGAGCTCTGTAAACCAAAGCTCTGATACCAACTGTAACGGCAAGGAATTTCGTTCGATCTGGATCGATCGTTAAACCGACTAAGACCGTTCGAAACCCCTGATCGTTTTGAGAACAGGACAAATCAGAATGCAGACGGAAGAACATTTCATTGTTATTACAACAATTCCATCAAATACAAGAATATACAAAGTATAAATGAATAAATTACATAGTAAATATCAGAGATTTAAATTACATTTAAATACATCGCAGCGGAAAATAATACAAAAACACAACTAGAAGTAATGCACGGATACAGAGCTTTCCGAGCATCGTTCCAGCTGTAAATCAGGACCCTGTGAATATAAATCTGCAGAACCAAAACTACTAGCTGCCCATGTGGAAAATAGGGGCACCCAGAGTTTAGGTTAAAACAATAAACTCCAGGTCAGTCATGTGACTGGTGTGAGAACTAAAACAATTGTTTAAAACTTTACTTTAAAGGAGAGTAATCCAAGGGACCACGCCGTATAACACGGAACGAGTTTTCTCCCAAAAATACCAGTGCATAGAATAAACAGCGCAATGCTTTTTCGAAAAATGAAGCTATTATAAGACCCAGGTCCCATCACACAATGCAACGCAAGCCCGAGGATAGGGTTTTCCCTTATAATAGCCAAACATGCTTGGTACGTTTAAAACAAATCATTTGATACTATAATAAGTGTATAGTGTCAAAACAATTTTCAATCATAAATATCAATCATAGGCGGCATGGGTACCATCTATCATGTCGCCATACTAGTTCTACAATCAAAACCACAATATCACATATTGGAAATTGGATTCCGTCATGAGCCGAGGCAAGGGGCAAGCTCCTCTCCGATTCGAGACACTCTAGCAAATTTCCCAGGACCCCACTCTGATCCTTGGATCTTCAGGGCCGGTCCTCACCTAACTTTGGAGGATTAATTATTCCTAAACACACGTTTCCCGGTCCTTACAGACCTATATCCGAGGCGCCTCGTATCCAACAACCACACAGGTGAAAAGTATATAAATGTCAGGGTTGGTAGGTCACTGACACCACCCTAGCTAGAAAGAAATGCCGTGCTCTCCATGCAGTCACTATCCCGGTTTTGACTCATACCGAGGTGTGAGGCTCGCGAATTCACGTTATACACAGAGCTACGCCACACAGGCCGTGCTTTGATCATTAACCACAAGGCTTTGCTTTTCAACAAAAGCCTTGATCATTGCCACATACGCGTGCCACACTGGCAATTCACTCCATGCGACCGATGTCCATCGATATACAACCTCTGAGCTCGTACTTCTCAGAGATGGGCATTAAGCAAGAGAATAAATTCTCTGCCGCCAAACAGATGTATATTTAATGGAGATCAATCAACACAGAATAAAATCCAATGTCAGACACACAATCCATTTACAAGTTCGTTTTGGGTCTGAACGAAACTGGAGGCACTTTCCTCGCCTATCCATCCATCTCTATGTACGTCTGGACGATCACCAACTGTTTCCCTCATCTTGGGTGTACAGCCCAATCGAGATCATCAGTAATCACCCAAACGATGTGAAGACTTCCGGTCTTCGACCACCGTCTTCATCTTCGACATCTCGTCGAATCGGTTATTCAGAATGGGTATAACCCGGCCTTTCTGAATAACCCACGTATATAATAAACAAATGTTACACAAGCACAACAAACGCCTCATTCCAATTCAGAATATTCTTTTATTCACAAAATCACATTCTTAGGGAAAGGTTCCCATTAATTTTATCCAAGATAAATTCTTCTAAATTTATTCTTTAATCTTCCTTTGGATATCATTTCAAACTAGTCGGGATTAACGAACCACACCGAAGTAATTATTTATTTTATTTCCCAATCCCAACCTATATATCCCATGGAGAAAACTGGTAATACTCCACATCTAACACTACGGTGTAATCGGAAAATTAATTACCATTTCACGTTCAAATCTAATTAAAGATTTAACTATCGCTTTGGAGCAAAACTGGTGGTACTCCATTCTCGATCACCTTTCAGATTTGATAATTTAAATTATCAATTCACCTTTTACTCTAATTAAAGATTCATTAAAACTCCAGTTAGTTTTAATCCTTTCAAAAATCGACATTTTGCCTTTAATTGGGTTAAAGAACCAATGTCATCTAAAACACGATTCACGATAAACCCAAATCACATTTGATATTAAATACAAGGCTCTGAATAGAAAATATACTGGCTTATATTCAATATCAAATTCTGAAACCAAGAAATATCGTATTGGAAATAACGATATAAGATATATCTTTCAAATCCCCATAACAATATCTGTATAGTCACGAAATCCAACATCGAAATATTGCGAAGATAATTTCGATTCAACTCCAGTCCAATCCACGTATTGGGAATATTGATTGTTTTTTAAATCACTTTCAAATTCAATTTATTTATTTTAATTCTAGTTCAAAACTAGTTAATTTCGATAAAAATCTTTTTTATCTTTTCAAATGTGGAATTCTTCAGCTCAATTTTTCTCAAATCATTTCTTATGATTTTACACAAATTATTGATATTTTTAATAATTTTATCAAGGCCCGTACAGTCGATTTCCATCAACGACCATCGAACTGCTCTTACAGCGACCTTTTCCAAATTTGATTTGGACATAATTCTAAATCCAACCGTTAGATTTCAAATTTATAATATTCATTGGAAATCCCTTTTCCATACGAACCCAACGGTTCTGGTTTTAGCAGAATCCGATGGTCGGATCTCCCGCAACGTCAATTCGAAGTCAATAGTCGAAATTCGCGAATTACCGCGGCGCGGCGCGTTCTATTCAGGCCATTATATATATATAATATATATATTATATATATTTCGTCGATTTCCTTTTAAAACGTATTTTATAAATCGTTTTAAATTTGTTTTCAAAACGATTTCAACTTCATCTTCAATTTCAAATCGATTTGATTTCAATTCAATTCGAATTCATTTCAATTTTATTTAATTCGAATTCATTTTAATCCAATTTAATTTGAATTTACCTTCTATTTAATTCAATTCGAATTCATTTCAAATTGATTTCAACTCAATTTTCGTTCCTTTTAAATTTCATTCAAAATGATTTCTATTCGTTTTAATTCAATTTCAATTTAATTCAATTTGAATTCATTTCTATTCAATTTGAATTCAAATTCACTTTCAATTCAATTCGAATCGAATTCATTTTCTATTCGATTCGAATTCATTTCAAATTGATTCAATTCAATTTACGTTTGAATTTTAATCTAATTTAATTTGAATTTCATTTCAAAATATTAAATTTTGAAATCACTTTTCAATATTCATTATAAAACGAATAAAATCGATGTAAATATCGTTCGTGTCAAAATAACGCATCTCTAATCAACACGGCTTTATATTTTTCAAAAAAAATTCTTTATTCTATTCAACAAATGAATATTTATTCTATTCAACACATGAATCTATATTTCTTTCAACCCTTGACTAATCTCAACAAATGAGTACTGTCAACACATCACTATTTTTGTTATGTAAAATATTTTATAAAATAATGTTATCTATCTTTTGATTTTTAATTAGACTTCAACCGTAAAGTAGTTCTAATTTTAAATATGATAAAGATGTAAATTTTATTGTATAAAATATTTCACTCAACACATCAATAGTTTCAACTCAGGAACATCGTCAACACATGACTATTTTTATATTCAACACATGAATTTTCTTTTATAATATTCATTATTTTCCCGATTGGAATGAGGCCCAATCAATCACCATATAATGTTAATTATATGGATTCCATACAACACATGTATATAATAGCAACGATAAACAATCAACCATCATCCAAAGTGCACCACACAACTGCATAAGCATCAAATATAAATAATTAACGCTTACATAGCCTATCGACCAATCGATCGACATACAATGAAATAATTGGGATTAGTGTACGCCAAATTTCATCCCAACACCCGTGTGGGGTTTCAAATCAACAAACACAGATTTTTATTTGTGCAGTTGGGCGATATGTAAAATTTATCGACCCAATCAATATCAATCAAATCAGTGTATATAAACAAATCGGCTGATTTGTTTATAGATATTTATTTACTCACATTCACGTTAAAAATTATATTTTTAACGATAATTAATTTATTTCAACACATGAATATATTTCATTATCTATTTCACATCAACTTCACAAACAAATTTTCACAACATATCAACTAAACAAACAAGCCATCCATGGTCTGTGGATGACGGGTGTCGGGTGTTGCTGAGCACCGTCTGCATCCTAGTATATATATATAACTATAAAAGGGAAATTTGAGTGAGAAGTTCTCACCAATAGCTATCCCAACTCCATGACACTTCCTATGTAGAAAATCTTGTAGTTCTCGCCTTTTTTCACTTTCGTTGCCCGTAGCCACTACATATATAAAAATCGAATTTTTACTTCGCTATTCAATATATAAAAATCGTATTTTTACTTCGCTACTCAATATATAAAAATCGTATTTTTACTTCGCTATTCAATATAAAAATTTCGCCTTTTCAAATATAAAGATTTCGTTTTTATTTCATCACTATAAAAAAAACACCTCTTTATTTCAATGTATATATAATAAAAATCAGATTTTTATTTCGCTACATATACAAAGTGATATCTTAATTACAAATTATAGTTCTCGTTTTCAAGGCCGCCATGGGGACTAGGTTTCACAGTAGCCGCCACCAATTTCTTCCATCCTCTTTCTAAACCTAAACGCTAAACCTCGCTTCCACAGTTCTGTCTCTACTCCATTTCTCCCTCTCTTCTGTTGTGAAACCCAACTTTCTTTCTTGTCGCTTGACTCGAGCCTCCCTTACTCCAGTATTCAACCCTAAATAGACGCTTCTATATCTCGATTCCCTAACCTAACCACGTCTTACTGCTGCTCTTTAGCTCGGTTCTCTTCAACCTTGGAGTATCGAATTAGCTAGTGTGTTCTACCAAAGGCGGATCCGACCCTGCTTCGTGCGAACAGGTCGAATTAGAACGATTTATCGGTGCTGGTTTGTACTACCTAGTGGGTAAGCTTATTCTTTTGGTTGTCTTAGTTCTGGTATGACAGATTTGTCGTTACTGTAAGCTAGTGATCGGGTTTGGCGGTCGACATTTAGCTTCCCCCGTTGTTCTGGAGTTTGGTTATGCCATATGAGGTTATGCGATTTCGTTCCAGCTTCTGGGTGTTTGGGTTTTGGCCATGCTTGGCTACCTCCTGAATTGGCGTACTGGTGAAGCAATCTAGCTCTCGACATGCTTTTGTTCGGGTGGTGGCTGTTGTGCATTCCAAAGCCTGCTCACTTCAGATCTGGAAATGGTAGCTACTGCACAGGTCATATTAACAAAGGAAATGCCAAGTTTTAATGTAATCTTAGATGAAATCGATGGGCTCACTATACTATGTAATTTGTTCAATTCTTTGGTTCATTTCTTCTTTTTGGTAATGTCTGGCGAGGATCTCTGTTCGAACAGTAAGCAATACACGAGATGCGTTACGCACTGAACTTTGCTTACCTGTTGCGTGGAGTTACTCTGTTTGGTCTTACCTTCATTTTTTGGTGAACAAAGTTTTTGGAAGCTATGGGCTATGATGGGGTCACTTGGCGCCTATCTAGTGGCCATGCTTGAAATGATGGATGTCAGATGGTTTTGAAAGTAGGGCTCTCCATGCTGCTGTTTCAAATGTCTTAGAGCCCTTTCCATGGATGTCGTGCGTTATGGGTGAATTTGCATCTTTTCCTGTAATTTTTAGGCACTTGTATGTAATTTTGTTTGTGTTTGTAGTATGCAACATAACATGTGACTCCCTGCGTAGAGCAAAGAGTGGACGGAACACTATAAACTCCGATGACGGTGGACGGTCCACCTTAAAAACCGACAATAGTTGATATGTACAATGCATATCACCCGAACTCATATGTATTTTTTATTTTGTAATAAATAAAAGAGTGTTACGGAACACTATAAAAACCGGTCGGCCTTGCCAAAAAAAAAAAGATGATATCTTTATATTCTCTATCTTATAAAGATTATATTTTTATAGTTCCTACTATGTAAAAATCATATTTTTATCCTTCTACAATATAAAAGATTATATTTTTATTATCTATATAATATGAAAATTATATTTTAAATCTCCTATTATAATAAAAATCATATTTTTAATATTTCTACTACATAAAGATAATATCTTTAGCCCTTCTATAATATAAAAATATCGTCTTTGTTATAAATAAAAATCTGACTTTTCTTCAGAATAAAAATTTATCTTTATAAATTAAAAATCCTACCTTTTATAAATTAAAAACTGAAAATAACATCGATAAATCCTATGAAATAAAATAAAATAAATAAAGCTCACCTAGAATCGAATGGAGGAGGGCTAAGGCGGCGCGTCAGGTCGGAGATGGTGGTCATGGAGGTCGAAGGCGAGGCTAGGGGTTTTGGTCGGGGTGGGGGGGGGGGAGGGGGTGCGAGTTTCAGAAGGGAGGAAGAGGAAGGACTACGAAGGATGGGGGGTCTCGCGGTGGTCGGCGCCGCTGGGGGGGGGTCTCGCGGTGGTCTTTGATGCAGGCGGAGGAGAGAGGCTGGGGAAGGGGCGGTGACCTGAGGGGAGGCGGAGCGGCCTGGCGCGAGGCGGAGGAGCCAGGGGCGTCGGCGTTCGGTGGTTCGACGATTGTTTTTTTTTTCTTTGAAATGAAATCAGGGGGGGGGGGCTGAGAAGGTAAAGGAAGAGGGAGAGAGGAGGATTTTTTTATATTTTATTTAATTATTTAATTCAAATAGTTGACTTTTTCATACGACCTCTAAACGAGGCCCACCGCCTGTCGTCCATAGCTAATTACCCCCATTTCGAACACAATGGGATATGTATCGTAGGCTGATTCGGTCGTTACAATCAATTTTCGTCAAAATCAACATATACTTCTATATATTGAATTTGAACACGCATTTCAATTTACCGGGTTCACATACTAACTCTAAAAATTCCCGAAAAATATTTTCTAGCTTCGTATTGACGATACGGTCCTAACAAAACTAGTTTCGTCAAATTCTGAGACTGTTAGAAAAATGGCCATTTTCCAATCGATGAAATTCAACTGAAACTGGTCAAACGCGTTTTCCTTTGCCACGCTCACATATTGATTCAAAAAATTACGAAATTTAAAACTTAGCAATAATTTGACATCACGGACCCAACAAAAGTGGTTTCGTCGAAATCCGAGGTCGTTTGAAAAATTCCCATTTTTAAGGGCCTGAATTCCATAGCGACTATTCAGAATTTTCAACTGAACATATCTTTTGATTCCCGCTATGGAATCTCAATTTTTCGGATTTGTTGGAAAGATATTATCAAATAGATCCTATTATTTTTGGTTTCACTAAAATCCGGATTATTTTTCACCCGGTATGTTCAATTGAAGTTTGAAATCGAATTATCGAACTACCGCGCCATTTTCAATTCTATTTATAATTATATATAATTATTTATATTCTAACGACGACGTATATAATATATACATTCGAATTCCATTCAAAATAAATTTCTCATCGATATTATTTAAAATAGTTCATTTTAAATGTTCAAAATTCGTTAAAATTGCCAAAATAAAAATTTTAAACTTGCCCAGATTTTCGAGTTGTTACAGTAGGCCAAATTTCGAGTTAGTGGCCAAACGGGCCTTTATTGGGTAATTAAATAATAATTAGTTTGACCTAATATTATATTATATAAATTCGCTACAGTCTTTTTCCCCAAACCCGTCGTTTCTTCCAGCCGCCAAACCCATACTCCATCGAATTTTCAAACCTTGATTTCTCTCTCAATTCTCAACGGAATCCTTCGCCGTTTGTCACGTTTCGAAGAGATTTCCGAGCTCTTCAAATACATACCGAACCCAATCCTCCTCGTTGCCTGAAATCGCCACCCCGACCACCCGAACCACCGCCGCCACGCGCTGAATTGCACCACCCACGTGCGTGCGCACCCCCCACTTCCCGGCGCCGATAGCCCTCTCGTAGCTCTCCAATCTCCCGCAAACCATTCTCAAAACCATCGACTACAGCTCCTGAAATCCGAATTCAAAGTTTTGAACAAATCTGAAAAGAAATGCATGAACATTTTAGATTTTGCGACGCTTTTATCTGTTACAGCAGCAGTTGTGAAAAGTAATTGTAAATTAAAAATCGATAACAAATTCATACGAACACCAAACTTAAAAATTTCAGATCCGTGTGAAACGTGACAGCAAATACTTCCTCTTATAACTGATTGGGACAATTTCTGGATTTATTCGGATTTTAGATTCGCAATACCAAGGTGAGAATTCTATTTTAAAAATATGATTACTTATTTATTTAATTAATTCACTACAAAATATATAATCATATTATAAGAAATTCATGTTGTTGCTGCGTAGATTATTATTTCCATGTTCATTGTTCTGTGATGGTTGTAATTCAGATTTACTTGTTATTGTTAGTGAATGATTGTATGTGATTCCCCTTTGGTTCATAGATTAGAAATTCAAAATTGATTGTATGAGGTGATTGTGAGTAAAGTCGTAGATCTGAACTCTATTTCTGAATCAATATATAAAGGATTCAATTTTGGTTGTGAGATTTAAAGGATTCAACTTTGTTTTATATAAATAAAAAGATGGTAACTTGTTTATGTATAATAAAGTTTGAAACTTTGTTGTATATAATCAAAGATTGTAACTTTGTTTAAAAAGAAAGATTGTAATTTTACCTTATCATATAAAGAGTAGCGTCAAATTCATATATTTTTTGTCAATATAAAGAGTAGCGACAAATTCTCATATTTTTGTCAATATAAAGAGTAGCGACAAATTCACATATTTTTTTGTCAATATAAAGAGTAGCGACAAATTCACATATTTTTTGTCAATCTAAAGAGTAGCGACAAATTCTCATATTTTTGTCAATATAAAGAGTAGCGACAAATTCACATATTTTTTGTCAATATAAAGAGTAGCGACAAATTCACATATTTTTTGTCAATATAAAGAGTAGCGACAAATTCACATATTTTTGTCAATATAAAGAGTAGCGGCAAATTAACATATTTTTTTATCAATATAATGAGTAGCGGCAAATTCACATATTTTTGTCAATGTAAAGAGTAGCGACAAATTCACATATTTTTGTCAATATAAAGAGTAGCGACAAATTCACATATATTTTTGTCAATATAAAGAGTAGCAACAAATTCACATATTTTTGTCAAGGTAAAGAGTAGCGACAAAATCACATTTCTATTTATGACATGAAACATTAGATAAGTTAAGAAAATATAATTTACTTCTTATATCTCATTAGAGTTCACAGAAAATGTTAATATATAATTTCTATCATTGGAAGTGATAGAAAAATGTGAATATACGTAATATCATTATTATTATTTTTACACGAAATTAGAATCCATAGAAATGGTTAGTATATGAAATATCATTTTTATATGTCATTAGAAATGGAAATTTTGTTAATATATAGAATTCACTTTTTTTATGTCATTAGAAAAAGATGAATTACTTTTATTATGTAACTAAGGACATGAATTTACATTGAAGGATAAAAGTACATTTTTCATATGTAATTAAGAATGATAATTTACATTGTAAATTGAAAAAATACATTTTTATATGTAAATTAAGAAGAAGAATTTACATTGAAAATAAAATGGTATTGTTGTATGTGATAAAGAATAAGAAATTTAACATAGAATGTTAATTACATTTTTAGTGTAATTAAAAGAAGGTTCTGTAAATATAAGACTAAAGAATGAATTGAACATTGCAATAAATTTTACATTTTTTATGTAAATATGAGATTAAAGTATGAAATGCGGCGTTGAAACATAATTTACATTTTTTATTAATGTAAATAAAATAGGAATTTTCACCGTAGGAAAATTTACATTTTTATTAATGTAATTAAAGTATGGAATTTACACCGCAAAGAAACTACATTGTTTTAATGAAATTAAAACATGAATTTACACTGTAAATTATATTTTACATTTTTATTATGTAAACAAAAGTATGAACTTGCATTGTAAATGAAATTTACATTTTTATATGTAAACAAAATTAGGAATGTACATTGATGATAAAGACTACATTTTTATTATGTAACTTAGAATGAGAACTTGCGTTGCAAATAAAAATTAAATTTTTATTTGAACTAAAGATATAATATTTGCTATGAAAATAAAAATTATATTTTTATTTGTAACTATGATATGAAATTTGGCAAGCGAACAAAATTTACATTTCCCAATGTAGCTATGATATGGGATTTTCTATGCGAACAAAATTTACATTTTTATTTGTATCTATAAATGAGAATTTGCACTGTAAATTGGAATTACATTTTTTAAAGTATGATATTACATTGTAAATTAAAATTACATTTTTATGATGTCACCTAAGAATAGAATTTACATTGCCATAGTAAAAAGCCAAGATCATTTTGGTTTTGCATTGAAAGAGATAAGAATTGTTATTTTTGTTTGGCATTAAAAGAATAGCAAAATTATTATTTACAAACAAAAATATATTCATTTGTATAGAAATGAAGTTGACACCAAATTTATATTACATTTTTGTTAGAAAATGAAGTGACACAAAAATACTCATTTTTGTTAAATTATAAAAAACGTACAAAAAGATATATTCTTGTTTGTTGTAATGAGAATGAAACACAAAAATACCTATTTTTGCTGAAATTGGAATGATACACAAAATATATATTTTGTGTATAAGATATGAATGGAAATTGAAAAATAAAGGAAAACATGGTTGTGTGTGATGATATATATCAATGTTGAAAATTAATAAGAAATTTGTTGTTAGCAAGATATAGTGTAATAAAATACATTTCATTACACATTATGAACATATCGATAGATTGTGAAACAAAACATTTATTACTTGTGTAAATTACGTTAAGGAAATGGAAATTAATTATCTTTATATAGATAAAAATAAAGATAAATCGTTACAAATTACTAATAACGATATGAAATGATTTCCAACTTATATATATACGAGAATTATTTGGAAAGTCCGAGTTTATCTCATTCCAAATAATTTGAACGACGTTTAAAATTCAAGACTTGAAGAAGGCGATTGAAGACCGATGATCTTCACATTGAATGGACGACGACTGCTGATGCCCGTGATGGGAGTAGCTACCTTGAAGGGGCTACAGTGGTGGCCGTCCGGACGTAGTGTTGATTAGTACGGATTTGGCTTTCGCTCAGACCCAGAGCATAAGCTTATAAATGGATTGTGTGTCTGACATCGTACTCCATTAAATATCATGTTATTAATCTTCTGTCAAATGTATGGATGTTTGATGGCGGAGAATTTATTCTCTTGCTTAACACCCGTTCATACATTTTGGCAAAGGATTGGTAGTGTGATATGGAGTGATGATGTGGCATGCTAAGATGCATATGATAAAGGCTTTGTTGAAAAGCAGGCCTTGTAGGATGATCAAAGCATAGCCTGTTTAGGCATAGCTTTGTGTATAGCGTGACTTCGCGAGCCTCACACACCGGCGGAGTCTAAAATGGGAGAAGGGAACACAGGGAGAGCAGCACGTTTCTTTCTAGCTAGAAGTGGTGATTGGGTTTTAACACGGCCCAACATTTTACTTATGTGGATGATGGAATGATGCGCCTCGGATGATAGGTCCTATAGGACTGGGAAACGTGTGTTCAGGAATAACTAATCCGCAACTCGTATGGTGGACCGGCCCTGCAGCTTTCCAAGGGTTAACTGCAGGGAACCCTGAGACATTAGCTAGAGTGTCTCGAATCGGTAATGATCTCCTCCCTCGCCTTGACTCATGATGGAAACCCAATTTCCAATACGATCCTACGGACTTGATTGTATTACTACTATGGAGGCATAGTATATGGTAGCTATGCTTCGTAGGATTGATACATTATGATTGAAATGTTTTTGAAACATATACACACTAATAATAATATCAAATTCATTTTTATCGTATCAAGCATTTTTGACCATTATAAGGTAAAACCCTATCCTCCGGTTTGCGCTGCATTGTGTGATGGGACTTGGGTCTTATGATGGTTTCATTTTTCTAAAAAGCATTGCGTTGTTTAACGATTTACTTTAATTTATGCACCGACAATCCATTGGAGTAAACCCGTTCCGCGTTAGCGGCGTGATCCTTGGATTTGCCTTATTACTATTAGTTAAATTAGTTAAGAATTCTCACACCAGTCCCATGACTGACCCGTTGTTTGTTTCCACCTTTACAAACTCGGGTGCCTCTTTCCACACGGGCAGTCGAGTAGTTTGTCTATAGGTTCTTATCTCGAGTAGGATGCTGGATTGAAGCTTAAAGCTGTGTCCAGAGCATAGTTATCTTCCGCTGTATCTATGTTTCCGCTGTATTGTATTAAAATATTGTAATTTATCTTCCGTTGTAATTTATTCGTTGTACTCTGATATTCTATACTCTGATGTTATAGTATCATGATATAATAAAAGTCTGCTGTTGTTGTTCTGATGTTGTTGTATTCCTAGAGTTAACGTATACGGATTTTGAACGGTTTTGGTCGATTTTGCGATCGATTAAGGTCGGGCGAAATGCATGTCGTTACAGTTGGTATCAGAGCTTTGGTTAGCTCAAATCTTTGGGGTACAACTCGTTAGAACTGAACAAAAGACTCATCAGAGATTGTATTAGTAATATCCAATAAGAATACTCATTAGAAATAGGATCAGCAGTATCCTAGGATGAAAAAACTCATTAGAGATGAGGTTAGTAATGCCCTAGGATGAGTTAAGAGTAACAAGACTATAATATACGTATTTGTAATTATAACCTATTTTCGAAAATATGATTTTGAATGGATAAAAGATTATATATTTGAAAGTCAATCAACTATAAAATTATTTAAACCAATAAGAGCGGAAAAATGGGGTAGGATAATTAAACACTTTTAGCTTCGTTCCTTTTCGAAGACGAAAAGATTTTAAGTGGGGGAGACTGTAACAACCCTGAATTTTAGGGCTAAATTTAAAATTAGTAATTTTAATGAGTTTTTGATATTTAAAATAATTTATTTAAAATAATAATGATTAAAAGTTGATTTAAATCGAAGTCAGAATGAATAATTTAATTTTAATTATAAAAGGAGTTAGAAATAGCGCTGTAGTTTTAAAAGTCAAAATTGAACTTTGGCTGACCGTACAGGATGCAAAATTTAACGGATTTTAGTGAAACCAAAAATATTAGAATCTCTTTAAAAATATCTTTTTAATGAATCTGAAAAATCAAAATTTCATACCGGGAATCAAAAGTTATGTCAAAATTAAAATCTAGAAAGGTCGCTATGAAATTTATAAAGGTCAAAAATGCCACTTTTTGCATATGAAGGAACTTGGACTCGAAACCACTTCCATTGAGTTCAGAATGACGTTTCTGCATTGAAAAACAGTAAACACTTATATATTTTGAGTTTCAGGATTTATTTGTTTAAAAATGTATTTTTAATATTAAATATATTGGCCTTAAAAATAGTCATTTTTCAAACGACCTCTTTTTTTGATGAAACCACTTTGGTTGGAACCGGAATGTCAAATTATAGCTAGATTTCAATTTTCAGAATTTTTCGAATTAATATGTGAGCATGGAAAAAGAAAATGTGTTTTGACTATTTCAGTTAAATTTAAACGCCTTAAAAATAGCCATTTTTCAAACAGTCTCAGAATTCGACGAAAATAATTTTGTTGGATTCGTATCGTCATAAGAAAGCTAAAAATATATTTTTTTAGAATTTTCTGAGGTCATATGTGCCCCGACATATTTAAATGTACGGTCAAAATTTAATTGATTAATTTTTAATGTGTTTTTAAATAAAACTTCTACATATTTCGGAATTGGGCCACGAGACCTGTCCCATTGCGTTCAGAAGGCGCCAAAACCTAATGAACGACAATGAGCAGGCCAAATTTCGAGTTAGTGGCCAAACGGGCCTTTATTGGATAATTAAATAATAATTAGTTTGACCTAATATTATATTATATAAATTCGCTACAGTCTTCTTCCCCGAACCCGTCGTTTCTTCCAGTCGCCAAACTCATACACCATCGAATTTTCAAACCTTGATTTCTCCAATTCTCAACGGAATCCTTCGCCGTTTGTCACGTTTCGAAGAAATTTCCGAGCTCTTCAAATACATACCGAACCCAACCCTCCTCGTTGCCTGAAATCGCCGCCCCGACCACCCGAACCGCTGCCGCCACGCACTGAATTGCGCCACCCACGTGCGTGCGCACCCCCCCACTTCCCGGCGTCGATAGGCCTCTCGTAGCTCTCCAATCTCCCGCAAACCATTCGCAAAACCATCGACTACAGCTCCCGAAATCCGAATTCAAAGTTTTGAACAAAACTGAAAAGAAAGGTATGAACATTTCAGATTTTGCGACGCTTTTATCTGTTACAGCAGCAGTTGTGAAAAGTAATGGTTAATTAAAAATCGAGAACAAATTCATACCAACACCAAACTGAAAAATTTCAGATCCGTGTGAAGCGTGACAGCAAATACTTCCTCTTAGAACTGATTGGGACAATTTCTGGATTTATTTGGATTTTAGATTCGCAATACCAAGGTGAGAATTCTATTTTAAAAATATGATTACTTATTTATTTATTTAATTCACTATAAAATATATATTCATATTATATGAAATTCATGTTGTTGCTGCGTAGATTATTATTTCCATGTTGATTGTTCTGTGATGGTTGTAATTCAGATTTACTTGTTATTGTTAGTGAATGATTGTATGTGATTCCCCTTTGGTTCATAGATTAGAAATTCAAAATTGATTGTATGAGGTGATTGTGAGTAAAGTTGTAGATCTGAACTCTATTTCTGAATCAATGTATAAAGGATTCAATTTTGGTTGTGAAATTCAAAGGATTCAACTTTGTTTTATATAAATAAAAAGATGGTAACTTGTTTATGTATAATAAAGTTTGAAACTTTGTTGTATATAATCAAAGATTGTAACTTTGTTTAAAAAGAAAGATTGTAATTTTACCTTATCATATAAAGAGTAGCGACAAATTCACATATTTTTTGTCAATATAAAGAGTAGCGACAAATTCTCATATTTTTTTCAATATAAAGAGTAGCGACAAATTCACATATTTTTTGTCAATATAAAGAGTAGTGACAAATTCACATATTTTTTGTCAATATAAAGAGTAGCGACAAATTCGCATATTTTTGTCAATATAAAGAGTAGCGACAAATTCCCATATTTTTTGTCAATATAAAGAGTAGCGACAAATTCACATATTTTTTGTCAATATAAAAAGTAACGACAAATTCTCATATTTTTGTCAATATAAAGAGTAGCGACAAATTCACATATTTTTGTCAATATAAAGAGTAGCGACAAATTCACATATTTTTTTACCAATATAAAGAGTAGCGACAAATTCACATATTTTTGTCAATGTAAAGAGTAGCGACAAATTCACATATTTTTATCAATATAAAGAGTAGCGACAAATTCACATATTTTTTTGTCAATATAAAGAGTAGCGGCAAATTGACATATTTTTGTCAATGTAAAGAGTAGCGACAAAATCACATTTCTATTTATGACATGAAACATTAGATAAGTTAAGAAAATATAATTTACTTCTTATATCTCATTAGAGTTCACAGAAAATGTTAATATATAATTTCTATCATTGGAAGTGATAGAAAAATGTGAATATACGTGATATCATTATTATTTTTTTACATGAAATTAGAATCCATAGAAATGGTTAGTATATGAAATATCATTTTATATGTCATTAGAAATGCAAATTTTGTTAATATATAGAATTCACTTTTTTTTATGTCATTAGAAAAAGAGGAATTACTTTTATTATGTAACTAAGGACATGAATTTACATTGAAGGATAAAAGTACATTTTTCATATGTAATTAAGAATGATAATTTACATTGTAAATTGAAAAAGTACATTTTTATATGTAAATTAAGAAGAAGAATTTACATTGAAAATAAAATGGAAATTTTTTATGTGATAAAGAATAAGAAAATTAACATAGAATGTTAATTACATTTTTAGTGTAATTAAAAGAAGGTTCTGTAAATATAAGACTAAAGAATGAATTGAACATTGCAATAAAATTTACACTTTTATGTAAATATGAGATTAAAGTATAAAATGCGGCGTTGAAATATAATTTACATTTTTTATTAATGTAAATAAAATAGGAATTTTCACCGTAGGAAAATTTACATTTTTATTAATGTAATTAAAGTATGGAATTTACACCGTAAAGAAACTACATTGTTTTAATGAAATTAAAACATGAATTTACACTGTAAATTATATTTTACATTTTTATTATGTAAACAAGAGTATGAACCTGCATTGTAAATGAAATTTACATTTTTATATGTAAATAAAAGTAGGAATGTGCATTGATGATAAAGATTACATTTTTATTATGTAACTTAGAATGAGAACTTGCATTGCAAATAAAAATTACATTTTTATTTGAACTAAAGATATAATATTTGCTATGCAAATAAAAATTATATTTTTATTTGTAACTATGATATGAAAGTTGGCAAGCGAACAAAATTTACATTTCCCATTGTAGCTATGATATGGGATTTTCTATGCGAACAAAATTTACATTTTTATTTGTATCTATAAATGAGAATTTGCACTGTAAATTGGAATTACATTTTTTAAAGTAAGATATTACATTGTAAGTTAAAATTACATTTTTATGATGTCACCTAAGAATAGAATTTACATTGCCATTGTAAAAAGCCAAGATCATTTTGGTTTTGCATTGAAAGAGATAAGAATTGTTATTTTTGTTTAGCATTAAAAGAATAGCAAAATTATTATTTTTGTTACATTGAAATTAAATAAACAAAAATATATTCATTTGTATAGAAATGAAGTTGACACCAAATTTATATCACATTTTTGTTAGAAAATGAAGTGACACAAAAATACTCATTTTTGTTAAATTATAAATAACGTACAAAAAGATATATTCATGTTTGTTGTAATGAGAATAAAACACAAAAATACCTATTTTTGCTGAAATTGGAATGATACACAAAATATATATTTTGTGTATAAGATATGAATGGAAATTGAAAAATAAAGGAAAACATGGTTGTGTGTGATGATATATATCAATGTTGGAAATTAATAAGAAATTTGTTGTTAGCAAGATATAGTGTAATAAAATACATTTCATTACACATTATGAACATATCGATAGATTGTGAAACAAAACATTTATTACTTGTTGTGTAAATTACATTAAGGAAATGGAAATTAATTATCTTTATATAGATAAAAATAAAGATAAATCGTTACAAATTACTAATAACGATATGAAATGATTTCCAACTTATATATATACGAGAATTATTTGGAAAGTCCGAGTTTATCTCATTCCAAATAATTTGAACGACGTTTAAAATTCAAGAGTTGAAGAAGGCGATTGAAGACCGATGATCTTCACATCGAATGGACGACGACTGCTGATGCCCGTGATGGGAGTAGCTACCTTGAAGGGGCTACAGTGGTGACCGTCCGGACGTAGTGTTGTTTAGTATGGATTTGGCTTTCGCTCAGACCCAGAGCATAAGCTTATAAATGGATTGTGTGTCTGACATCGTACTCCATTAAATATCATGTTATTAATCTTCTGTCGAATGTATGGATGTTTGGTGGCGGAGAATTTATTCTCTTGCTTAACACCCGTTCATATATTTCGGCAAAGGATTGGTAGTGTGATATGGAGTGATGATGTGGCATGCTAAGATGCATATGATCAAGGCTTTGTTGAAAAGCAGGCCTTGTAGGATGATCAAAGCATAGCCTGTTTAGGCATAGCTTTGTGTATAGCGTGACTTCGCGAGCCTCACACACCAACGGAGTCTAAAACGGGAGAAGGGAACGCTGGGAGAGCAGCACGTTTCTTTCTAGCTGGAAGTGGTGTTTGTGTTTTAACACGGCCCGACATTTTACTTATGTGGATGATGGAATGAGGCGACTCGGATGATAGGTCCTATAGGACTGGGAAATGTGTGTTCAGGAATAACTAATCCGCAACTCGTAGGGTGGACCGGTCCTGCAGCTTTCCAAGGGTTAACTGCGGGGAACCCTGAGACATTAGCTAGAGTGTCTCGAATCGGTAAGGAGCTCCTCCCTCGCCTTGACTCATGATGGAAACCCAATTTCCAATACGATCCTACGGACTTGATTGTATTACTAGTATGGAGGCATAGTATATGGTAGCTATGCTTCCTAGGATTGATATATTATGATTGAAATGTTTATGAAACATATACACACTAATAATAATATCAAATTCGTTTTTATCGTATCAAGCATTTTTGATCATTATAAGGTAAAACCATATCCTCCGGTTTGCGTTGCATTGTGTGATGGGACTTGGGTCTTATGATGGTTTCATTTTTCTAAAAAGCATTGCGTTGTTTAACGGTTTACTTTAATTTATCCACCGGCAATCCGTTGGAGTAAACTCGTTCCGTGTTAGCGGCGTGATCCATGGATTTGCCTTATTACTATTAGTTAAATTAGTTAAGAATTCTCACACCAGTCCCATGACTGACCCGTTGTTTGTTTCCACCTTTACAAACTCCGGTGCCCTCTTTCCACACGGGCAGTCGAGTAGTTTGTCTACAGGTTCTTATCTCGAGTAGGATGCTGGATTGAAGCTTAAAGCTGTGTCCAGAGCATAGTTATTGTAACGGCCCGCCCCACACCAGCCTGCATTTCCTCCGAAAGTGCGCTGTACACATGCCCGACTAGCAAGGGACGATCGTCAGAAGAAAGGAAAGAAGGGAACGAACTAATCAAGAACCTGTAGAATGTCTCACAGCGCATGGAGTAAAATATAACAATAATAACATACTTGACATAAAACAGGTTAGACAGTGCATAAGCTGATAACTAAAATCAACATCATCATCAGAGCAGCGGAAATCCAAATACAGCTTATTACAACTTTCCAAATTTACTGTCTCTAAACAAAAGAAAGCTAATGTAGAAGATGCACCACTAATGCCCAAGCAGTGATCTTCAACAACACAGGGAGAATACTATATATATTACGTGGAAGCCTCCTGCTCGTCTCCGGATCATCTACCCGTGCATCACCAGCTAACCTGTCTCTAGTCTACTCGTGTGAGCACCCAGAGTAATAAGAGGAGACATAAAACTCTGGGTCAGACATAAAGCGTGGTATGAGCGATAAGCATCTAAACAGAATAATAACAGGTATAATCCAATCATACCTGAACCTGGACTTGTAACCAAAGAGTTAGCACTACATACCGTACAATACTCTAAGGTGCCAATAACATGCTGTGTAAGAGGTATAGGGGTGGGGGTGTGCATGTCATAGTGGTGTCAAACAATCAAACATAACAATCATCCTCACATCCCTCACTCAGTGCGTAAAGCATACGATATCTACTACTTTGGTCACCTAATACTTTGGGCCATGACGGAATCCAATCCCGTGTAACTATCACTACAAGCCCACCATCCATCTCTCAGTGGTGAAACAAAGTTATGAATACCGACAACCCCTTTGCACACGTCCCGCAGCAAAGCCCAATCATGAAGCCAACTCATTGGTTCCCAGCTGGATCCTGAGTCAAAGCTCCTCATTTTGACTTCCTTTGCATCTCGGGTTTTGATCGAATTGGAGTTGGTCTTCAAAAGAGTCATCGCGTAGAAGAGATGGAAGTTCAATTTGGCTTGGCCCAATCTGTTTCAGTCGGTTCGGTTCGGATAAATCATCTCCAGGCTCTCCATTCGGTTCGGTTCGGGTTCGCAGCGCTGCATCGGTTTGGGTCGGGTGTCCCACTTCGGGTTGGGTCGGGTTGCCATCTCCCCTTCAGTTCGTGCTCCAGCTCCTGTGCCTCGTCTGATCTCATTCCCAATTCAAATCCGATCCGATCCCTTCACCATACTCCAATCCGAGCCTTTCGTCCTTAAGCCGATCAGATCCTGCTCCGTAGCTCCGATCCAATCCTGCTCCATAGCTCCGATCCAATCCCCTTCGCTTGCCTCTTCCGATCCGATCTCGCTCCTTTGCCTACTCCGATCCTCTATCCAACTCCAACTCGAAGCAGTGGCCTTCCTTCTTGCCAAACTTCTTTTGCACCAGATTCTGGTTCGGGTCGGATTCCTTGCCCAGCTCCTTATCCGATCCGAGCCCGTACCCTATCCGATCCGAAACCCTGCACAACTTTCTGCAACTTTTTCCAGCAACTTGTTTACGCCATTCGACGACGTTTTCGACCAATCTAACTATTCTAATCAACAACAAATCATTCCAAACAGTCATAGCAACATAGTAAACCAACCACAAACACAAAAACAATGAATTTATATGTCAAAATGGATCAAACATACCCAAGACCACTTATTTTCCCTTAAGCATGTTTAAGTAAAACTAATCATAGGGTTAACAGAACTTAACCAAATTAAACCAAATTTCTACCAGAGGCATAAAATATTATTTTCGAATTTATAGATATTTTTCCAGAATTTATCAGTGTATAAATTCGCTAATCTTCACTAATTACCCTTAATTAACTGTAATTAGTGTCAAAACGATGCTGACCACTCACCTTGGCTACAAACGAAATTCTCAGAGCTGAAACCTTGCTGATTTGGGCGAATACAGATGTCTAACAGCAGCTCTAGCCTTGCTTTCGTGTTTCCTATCCTTAATTTGATGTAGATTAAGCCAAAACTTGATTAGAAAGTGATTAGAAGGTGATTTCGGTGTTGGAGGCCATTGCTAGGGTTGCAAGAAAGAAAGTGGCGGCTGGGAAATGAGGATAAGATCGTTCTCTAACTGATTTCAGCCTCCTCCTTACCCTAATCCCGAAATCACCCATTGGGCCTAGCTGTTAATCACCCGGTTAAGCCCAATTAAGCTGTTTTTCACCATCTAAAACTTGTTTCAGCCATATCTCCCAAAAGGTGAGTCCGTTTGGCAAATGTGACCACTCTACGGAATTGTAAACCATCATCCGGAGCCAATGGAAGTGGTTTCAGGTCAAAATTCCTTTCCAGTCAAAAGTTATGGCCAAAACAGTGCTAATTAGGGGTAAAATGGTCATTTAAAAATCGGGAAAAATCATGAACATAGGAAATGACCCCAATAGTTGTCTCCCAAAGTTACATGTCCATACGACTTCATATGTGAAAGAAATAAATGGTCTACGGTCCTATGATGCATAGAATATGGGTCGTTACACTCTCCCCCCTTAAGAAATTTCGTCCCCGAAATTCCTTAACCAAAAATGTACAAAAGATCCCGCATGCCTATCAACCACAAAACAACACTCAACATGCAAAACAAGTCTATCCTAGCATGCGGTTTACTAACAAGGGAAGAAACTATCACTACCGAAACCTTACCAGGTAAAGAGTTCGGGACACTTCTTCCTTATATCCTCCTCTGTTTCCAAGTACAGTCTTTTTCATTCTCACCCCGCTGGACTTTGACTAGTTTCACCGTCTTCCTTCGAAGCTGCTTCGTATCGTTCCCAACAATACACATAGACTTGCGGTTCCCAACCGCCTCAAGTTCAACTTCGATGTTATCCAACTGATCAGGTGAAATAGCCACACTAGGGTCGTGCATGAATTTCCTTAACTGGGAAACATGAAATACGTTGTGAACTCCCGCCATCTTGTCAGGTAGCTCTACTTCATACACCAAATTCCCAACTTGCTCAAGGACTGGGAATGGACCAACAAATCTTGGGGCTAACTTACCTCTCCAACCCATCCGAATCACATTCTCAGTGGAGAGATCTTGACGAACACCAAGTCGTTAACGAGGAATTCCAAATCTCTTCGTCTCTTATCGAGATAAGCCTTCTGCCTATCTTGGGTAGCCTTCATTCTCTAATATACAATTCACTCAAATACCATCATCACCTGACCTAGTCCTTGGTAAACCATCAATGAAATCCATTGAGACTTGTTTCCAACGGTTGTGACAAACCACTAGGCTTCTTTTTGCTCAGCTTTAACTAATTAGCAATTTATGCATTTGGACATAAACTTCCCAATGTCTTTCTTTATCCTTTCCCAGAAGTAGGTCTAATCCATGCCTCAATACATTTTGTTACCACCGGGATTCATAGTCAATTTCGAGCGATGATATGCTCTAAGCATTTCATCTCTCAGTCCATCTACGTTGGGTACAACTAGTCCCTTATTCTTTCGAAGCCACCCTTCTTGATCAAATCCTTACTTGATCATTCTCTTTCCATCGATACCCATCTCTACCCTAGAGATGGTTTCCAATAGATTAGGATCGTCCTTCTAACTGGAAACAATCCACTCAATCAAAATCGATCTAATCGTCAAGCTTACTAGTGTTTCTGAATCCAATTCACTCATGGGCCCGAAATCATATCTTGTGATATACTTTAGTTGCTTCCATCCTAGAGACAAAACCCCTAAACTGGCATGTCTCCTACTCAATGCAACTATTACCACACCCAAATCCTTTACTATGGTCACTCTACCCCATGGAGTCATAGCGACTCCACTGCACTGGCTCATAGTCCTACTACAATTACTTTTTTCCCCATCGCTGGAACCCTACAGGTGATAGTCTACTCAAGGGAAGAAAAACAGGAACAACATAGCAACCATAACATCCATCAAACGAGTCCTACCTATCACCTGCTAAATTGATAAACACATCGACACCTACATGACTGGTCTAACCAATCCCAATATGTCGATTCTAGTATGTCTGGTCCAACCAACATCAATAACTAATGGAAGCCCAACCTCCATACATACACCGATGCCTACTTGACTGGTCCAACCAATCCCAGGCCAATGGAAGCCCCGCCTCCCTACGGACTACCGTACGTCCAACGTACGTTTATCCTCTAAGGATAATTAAACTAATGGAAGCCCAGCCTCCAATTGGACTACCGTACGTCCAACGTACGTTTGTCCTCCAAGGATAACTAGATCACGTCCAACGGATCCAAGGTAACGGGCGTCCCCAGATACCCCTGCTTTTAGTCCTCCTAAAATACTTGAGTCCAACCCAAGTCTATCCATTATCTTGCTGCCCCCTCGAGTCCAACTCGAGCTGAATCCAATTCTTTGCAGCCTTCTCGAGTCCAACTCGAGTCAATCTATAACTCAGACCCAGTCTTGAGTATCCATTAGTGACAAACTCTAGTCCAACGTGAGTCGTCTCCCTATTCGTTGCATCTCCAAGATCAACGAACACCCATTTTCTTTTACGAGTTCAAGTCCAACTTGAATCGCCCTAATCTTCGTTGTATCCTCCATGATCAACCAACACATCTTATTTCTTCAAAGTTCTACTATCCAATAGAGAACATCAACATAGGGTCCTAAACAATCCATTACTTTGCATCTTTCCCGAGTCCCACTCGAGCAATCTCATAACCCTATCGAGTCTAACTCTGGGCAGTCTATATCATTGAACAGTCTCATCATGTTCCGTTTGCCCATCACTCCTCGAGTAAACCAAGATATCATCCAATGAAAAATCACAACAACTATTTACCCCTCACGCAAAACATCCTAGTCGAAATCAACATTTCCCAAGCACAAGCCCCAAAGGCCTAAACCAATATCAAACAAGCACCCAAAGAACATCTCCTCCGAGTTCGGACAATCCACATGAAGCGATACTAGCAAAACAATCTAGCACTGGAGTACTCATTTGCCTCCCAGAGACAACTAGAACTTATTACAACGATATCCTCTTAGCTTCCTTAACTCCAGTTACTATCGCCATCACTAGGTAGGTACCTAATACCACCCTATTCCTTTGGAGTAGATCGACTCCCCAAAATAATGCTAAACCCAGTAAAGCCCAAAACAAAACAATCAAAACAAACATACATCCATGACTCGATAAGACCACATTACAACAACTCACGCCAAAACTAGTCGAACCACCAATCGGGTTCGTCACAACTAGAGGTCTATCGACTATCTCGGGTTTGTCAAACAATACCCAAACAGAAACATCTTAAATAGAAAGCATACCTTTTATAACGACACCCTTTCCCTTCTGCGCCGCACTTGGAGCATTCGACGAAGAAGGAACAGCGTTGATAGCATACGCTTTCACAATCTGCTTCTCCCTAGGAGGTTCTGGGCAATCATCCATGTGATGTCCCGCCTGGCCGCAGTTAAAGCACTTCCTTTCCCCAGGCTTTTCTCGACAATCTATGGCATAATGGCCCTTCTTGCCACAACTAAAGCATTCGCCATAATTCTTATTTTTCTTATTCTGACCATCCTTGGTCGGGTTCTGCTTCCTTTTGTTCTGAGAATTCTTCTTGCCTTCACCGCCTGCTTGCAGCTTTGGCTCCTCTGTAGATGCAATAGCAACTTCGGTCTTCGACTTAGGGAAAAGGCTCTCTAACCTTAACGACTTTCCTACGATAGACTCGAACGTCTCATCGATGTGGTTTATAAGTCTTTCCCCCAAGTACTCATCCAAGCCAGTTATGAACTTCTCGTTCTTCTTTCCGACTGTATCGATAAGGGACCATCCATATTTCGATAGAGTGTCGAATTCAGCGATATACTCCGAGACTGCTCTACCATTCTGCTTAAGCTCCAAGAACTTCCTAAACAGTTCCGATTTATGAGCAGCTGGAATAAACTTATCACAAAAGCGAGTCTTGAACTGATCCCAAGTAACCTGATCTTCTGGAGTAGCTGTTCTAATGGCATTCCACCAATTCATCGCTCGCCCTTGCAGCTGACGAGACGCTAGCCTTCTCTTCATCGCATCCTCAAGACCCAAGTCATCGAAGATACGATCATAGTTATCCAACCAATCCTGAACATCTGTGGCCGACTCCGTTCCGTGGAACGGCTTCCCACCAAGGCTAGTATAATCCTTATTCAGCTTGGCGAAGTCGACCCTCGGCGCCTGCACTATTGGACCACCACCATTTCCACCATTGGGAGCTGCCCTCAGCACATCCCTAAGCATCCCTCTCATGAGGTCAGTAAACATCGTCCTCATGGCAGCAGCATTCCCATTATTGGCTCCCCTACCAGCACCTCTAGCATATCGGCTCATCGTCAATCTGAAAAAGGAAACGATTAACGACCCCATAGTGGTGCTAGTGCAGTATGACTTCACTCTTATACTACTAATAGTATATACATATATAGCTTTTAAAACCAAAATAATCACAAATACGCTTTCTCGTATACGTATATTATCTCTCCCTGATAACTTTCCTAGGTTAACTACGCAACCTAGAGCTCTGATACCAAGTGTAACGGCCCGCCCCACACCAGCCTGCATTTCCTCCGAAAGTGCGCTGTACACATGCCCGACTAGCACGGGACGGTAGTCAGAAGAAAGGAAAGAAGGGAATGAACTAATCAAGAACATGTAGAATGTCTCACAGCGCATGGAGTAAAATATAATAATAATAATAACATACTTGACATAAAACAGGTGTAACAGTGCATAAGCTGATAACTAAAATCAACATCAACATCAGAGCAGCGGAAATCCAAATACAGCTTATTACAACTTTCCAAATTTACTGTCTCTAAACAAAAGAAAGCTAAAGTAGAAGATGCACCACTAATGCCCAAGCAGTGATCTTCAACAACACAGGGAGAATACTATATATATTATGTGGAAGCCTCCTGCTCGTCTCCGGATCATCTACCCGTGCATCACCAGCTAACCTGCCTCTAGTCTGCTCGTGTGAGCACCCAGAGTAATAAGAGGAGACATAAAACTCTGGGTCAGACATAACGCCTGGTATGAGCGATAAGCATCTAAACAGAATAATAATAGGTATAATCCAATCATATCTGAACCTGGACCTGCAACCAAAGAGTTAGCACTACATACCGTACAATACCCTAAGGTGCCACTAACATACTATGTAAGAGGTACGGGGGTGGGGGTGTGCATGTCATAGTGGTTTCAAACAATCAAGCATAACAATCATCCTCACATCCCTCACTCAGTGCGTAAAGCATACGTTATCTACTACTTTGGTCACCTAATACTTTGGGCCATGACGGAATCCAATCCCGTGTAACTATCACTACAAGCCCACCATCCATCTCTCAGTGGTGAACCAAAGTTATGAATACCGACAACCCCTTTGCACACGTCCCACAGCAAACCCTAATCATGAAGCCCACTCATTAGTTCCCAGCTGGATCCTGAGTCAAAGCTCCTCATTTGGACTTCCTTTGCATCTCCGGTTTTGATCGAATTGGAGTTGGTCTTCAAAAGAGTTGTCGCGTAGAAGAGATGGAAGTTAAATTCGGCTTGGCCCAATCTGTTTCAGTCGGTTCGGTTCAGATAAATCATCTCCAGGCTCCCCATTCGGTTCGGTTCGGCTCGGGTTCGCAGCGCTGCATCGGTTCGGGTCGGGTCGGGTTGCCATCTCCCCTTCAGTTCGTGCTCCAGCTCCTGTGCCTCGTCTGATCTCGTTCCCTATTCAAATCCGATCCCTTCACCATACTCCAATCCAAGCCCTTCGTCCTTAAGCCGATCTGATCCTGCTCCGTAGCTCCGATCCGATCCTGGTCCATAGCTCCGATCCAATCCCCCTCGCTTGCATCCTCCGATCCGATCTCGCTCCCTAGCCTACTCCGATCCTCTGTCCAACTCTAACTCGAAGCAGTGGCCTTCCTTCTTGCCAAACTTCTTTTGCACTAGATTCTGGTTTGGGCCGGATTCCTTGCCCAGCTCCTTATCCAGTCCGAGCCCGTACCCGATCCGATCCGATCCGAAACCCTGCACAACTTTCTGCAACTTTTTCCAACAACTTGTTTACTCCATTCGACGACGTTTTCGACCAATCTAACTATTCTAATCAACCACTAATCATTCCAAACAGTCATAGCTACATAGTAAACCAACCACAAACACCATAACAATGAATTTATATGTCAAAATGGATCAAATATACCCAAGACCCCTTATTTTCCCTTAAGCATGTTTAAGTAAAACTAATCATAGGGTTAACAGAACTTAACCAAATTAAACCAAATTTCTACCAGAGGCATAAAATGTTTTTTTTTCGAATTTATAGATATTTTCCCAAAATTTATCAGTGTATAAATTCGCTAATCTTCACTAATTACCCTTAATTAACTGTAATTAGTGTCAAAATGATGCTAACCACTCACCTTGGCCACAAACGAAATTCTCAGAATTGAAACCTTGCTGATTTGGGCGAATACTGATGTCTAACAGCAGCTCTAGCCTTGCTTTCGTGTTTCCTCTCCTTAATTTGATGTAGATTAAGCCAAAACTTGATTAGAAAGTGATTAGAAGGTGATTTGGGTGTTGGAGGCCATTGCTAGGGTTGCAAGAAAGAAAGTGGCAGCTGGGAAATGAGGATAAGATCGTTCTCTAACTGATTTCAGCCTCCTCCTTACTCTAATCCCGAAATCCTTTATTGGGTCTACCTGTTAATCACCCGGTTAAGCTCAATTAAGCTGTTTTTCACCATCTGAAACTTGTTTCAGCCATATCTCCCAAACGGTGAGTCCGTTTGGCTAATGTGACCACTCTACGGAATCGTAAACCATCATCCGGAGCCAATGGAAGTGGTTTCAGGTCAAAATTCCTTTCCAGTCAAAAGTTATGGCCAAAACAGTGCCAACTAGGGCTAAAATGGTCATTTAAAAATCTGGAAAAATCATGAACATGGGAAATGACCCCAATAGTCGTCTCCCAAAGTTACATGTCCATACGACTTCATATGTGAAAGAAATAAATGTTCTACGGTCCTATGATGCGTAGAATATGGGTCGTTACAGTTATCTTCCGCTGTATCTACGTTTTCGCTGTATTGTATTAAAATATTGTAATTTATCTTCTGTTGTAATTTATTCGATGTACTCTGATATTTTGTACTCTGATGTTATATTATCATGATATAGTAAAAGTCTGCTGTTGTTGTTCTAATGTTGTTGTATTCGCAGAGTTAACATATGCGAATTTTGAACGGTTTTGGTCGATTTTGCGATCGATTAATGTCGGGCGAGATGCGTGTCGTTACAAGATAGTATTAAAATAAAATAGTTTTGAGGATTATATTATGTTAAATAAGAAGTGAAAGCTATATTTGTTACATTTAAAGATTTAAAAGTTTTAAAATAACATCGTAAATTTATTTTTAATTAAAGAGGCCAAGTAATATCGAGTACTGGATCAGTGGACTCATTTTATTCTCATGATTATTTATTTGAAAGTTAAATAACCGACTATCAAGTCTGATGTAACAACCCGTAAATGCGAGAAAATTTAAAAATTTTATTTTGGCAATTTTAGCGAATTTTGAACATTTAAAATGGATTATTTTAAATAATAATGACGAGAAATTTATTTTAAATAGAATTCGAACGTATATATTATGTATGTCGTCGTTAGAATATAAATAATTTTATTTTAATTATAAATAGAATTGAAAATGGCGCGGTAGTTCGATAATTCGATTTCAATGTACCGGGTGCAAAACAATCCGGATTTTAGTAAAACCAAAAATAATAGGATCTAATTGAGAGTATCTTTCCAACGAATCCGAAAAATCAAAATTTCATAGCGGGAATCAAAAGATATGTCCAGTTGAAAATTCTGAATAGTCGTTATGGAATTCAGGCCCTTAAAAATGGAAATTTTGCAAACGACCTCGGATTTCGACGAAACCGCTTTTGTTGGATCCGTGATGTCAAATTATTGTTAGGTTTCAAATTTCATAATTTTTCGAATCAATAGGTGAGCGTGGCAAAAGAAAACGCGTTTGATCAGTTTTAGTTGATTTTAATCGACTGGAATTGGCCATTTTTCCAACGGTCTCAGAATTCGACGAATCTAGTTTTGTTAGGACCGTATCGTCAATACGAAGCTAGAAAATATTTTTCTTTAATTTTTTGAGTTAGTATGTGACCCCAGTAAATTGAAATGCGCGTTCAAATTCAATATATAGAGTTATATGTTGATTTTAACGGAAACTGATCGAATCAGATTACGGTACATATCCCATTGTGTTCGGAATGGGGGTAATTAGCTATGGACAACAGGCAGTGGGTTTTGTTTCGAGTTCGTCAATAAAAGTTGCTTTTTGGGGAATAAATAAATTAAAAAAATTAATAAAACCCCTTGGCCCCCCTTTTCCTTATTCTCTTCCACGATCAGAAAAAAAATAGAGAGAGAGAGGAGAGGGTGGAGCTGTCGCTCCTCCGACTAGGGCGCCGCCGCGCCTGGCGTGAGACCCCCCCTCCCCTCGCGCCCCGCCTTACCCTTCTCTTCCTCCTCCAGCCTTGCCTCCCCTTTCTTCCTCCGCTTCCTCCTCCCCTTCTTCTTCCTCCTCCGCAGCGCCCCCGACCCCACGACCTCCTCCTTCTTCCCCTTCCTCCGCGCCCCATTCTTCCTCGATACCCCCCTGCTGGCGTGCGACGCGACACCGCCCCCCTTGAAAACCCTGCCCCATCAAATTGGCCTCCGCCTGACCACCACAACCCCACCACCGCACAAGAGCTCCAGCAACCCACTCCCCTTTTTAACGACTGTAAGTTTTCCATTTATTATTTGTTTTAATTTATTCCTTCTTTGAATTTGTTTATTTTAGCTAAGGCAATTTAAATATAAAAACCTGATTTAAATTCAGTTTTAAAAATGAGATTTTTAGCCTCATAAAGATACGGTTTTTAATTTTAAAAAAAGGGTATGATTCGTAGATATTAAAAATATGATTTTTACTTGTGTAGAGTATTAAAAATATAACCTTTATATAGTAGAAGATATAAAAATACTATTTTTATATAAGTAGTATATTGAAAATAAAATTTCTATATAATAAAGAATATAAAAATAAAATCTTTATATTTGAAAAGGCGAAATCTTTATATAGAGAATAGCGACGTAAAAATAGAATTTTTATCTATATAGTAGCGTTGTAAAAATTTGATTTTTATATATTGAATAGCGAAGTAAAAATTCGATTTTTATATATTGAATAGCGAAGTAAAAATTCGATTTTTATATATGTAGTGAATACGTGCAACGAAAGTGACAAAGGGAGAGAACGACGAAGATTTCAACATAGGAAGAGTCGAGATGATTGGATTAGCTATCGGTGAGAACTTCTCACTTTAAATTTCTTTTCTAGTTATATGTATATATACTAGGATGCAGATGGTGCTTAGCAGCACCCGACACCCGTCATCCACAGACCATGGATGGCTTGTTTGTTTATTTGATGTGTTGTGAAATTTTTTGGTGTTGTTGATGTGAAATCGATATTAAAAGGTAGATAGTTGAAATAAATTAATTATCGTTAAAAATATAATTTTTAACGTGAATGTGAATAAATATTTATAAACAAATCGACCGATTTGTTTATATGCACTGATTTGACTGATATTGATTGGGTCGATAAATTTTACACATCGTCCAACTGCACAAATAAAAATCTGTGTTTGTTGATTTTAAACCCTACATGGGTGTTGGGATGAAATTTGGCGTACACTAATCCCAATTATTTAATTCTATGTCGATCGATTGGTCGACAGGCTGTGTAAGCGTTAATTATTTGTATTTGATGCTTATGCAGTTGTGTGGTGCACCCTGGATGATGGTTGATTGTTTGTCATTGCTATTATATACATGTGTTGTGCGGAATCCATATAATTAACATTATATGGTGATTGATTGGGCCTCATTCCAATAGGGAAAATAATGAATATTATAAAAGAAAATTCATGTGTTGAATATAAAAATAGTCATGTGTTGACGATGTTCATGTGTTGAAAATATTCGTGTGTTGAGTAAAATATTTTAATAATAAAATTTACATCTTTATCATATTTAAAATTAGAACTACTTCACGGTGGAGCCTGATTGAAAATCAAATGATAGATACCATAGTTTTATAAAATATTTTACATAACAAAAATAGTTGTGTGTTGACAGTGCTCATGTGTTGAGATTAGTGGTGTGTTGAAAGAAATATAGATTCATGTGTTGAATAGAATAAATATTCATTTGATGAATAGAATAACGAATTTATTGAAATATATAAAGCCGTGTTGATTAGAGTTCCGCCATTTTGACGTGAACGATATTTATATCGATTATATTCGTTTTTATAATGAATATTGAAAAGATAGTGATTTCAAAATGTAACGTTTTGAAAATATTATCATTTATATAGTAATGATATGAAATATTCAATTTTGATTTGAAATTGAAATAGTGTTGGAATGGTTTGGAAAACGAATTTAAAATGATTTATAAAATACGTTTTAAAAAGGAAATCGACGAAATATATAATATATATATATTATATATATAATGGCCTGAATAGAACGCACCGCGCCGCGGTAGTTCGCGAATTTCGACCATTGACTTCGAATTGACGTTGCGGGAGATCCGACCGTTGGATTCTCCTAAAACTGGAACCGTTGGGTTCGTATCGAAAAGGGCTTTCCAATGAATGTTAGAAATTTGAAATCTAACAGCTGGATTTGGAATTATGTCCAAATCAAATTTAGAAAAGGTCGGTGTAAGTGCAGTTTGATGGCCGTTGATGGAAATCGACTGTACGGGCCTTGATAAAATTATTAAAAATATCTATAATTTGTGTAAAATCATAAGAAATGATTTGGGAAAAATTGGGCTGAAGAATTCCACATTTGAAAAGATAAAAATCGATTTTTATCGAAATGAACTAGTTTTGAACTAGAATTAAAATCAATTTATTTTTGAAATAAATAAATTGAATTTGAAAGTGATTTTAAAAGTAATCAGTATTCCCAATACGTGAATTGGACTGGAGTTGAATCGAAATTATCTTCGGAATATTTCGATGTTGGATTTCGTGACTATATAAATATTGTTATGGGGATTTGAAAGATATATTTTATATCGTTATTTCCAATACAATATTTGTTGGTTCCAGAATTTGATATTTAATATAAGCCGATATAATTTCTATTCAGAGCCTTGTATTTAATATCAAATATGATTTGCGTTTATCGTGAATCGTGTTTTAGATGACATTGGTTCTTTAACCCAGTTAAAGGCAGGATGTTGATTTTTGAAAAGATTAAAACTAAGTGGAGTTTTAATGAATCTTTAATTAGATTGAAATGTGAATTGATAATTTAAATTATCAAATATGAAAGGTGATCGAGAATGGAGTATCACCAGTTTTGCTCCAAAGCGATAGTTAAATCTTTAATTAGATTTGAATGTGAAATGGTAATTAATTTTACCGTTAGCACCGTAGTGTTAGATATGGAGTATTACCAGTTTTCTCCATGGGATAAATAGGTTGGGATTGGGAAATAAAATAAACAATTACTTCGGTGTGGTTCGCTAATCCCGACTAGTTTGAAATGATATCCAAAGGAAGATTAAAGAATAAATCTAGAAGAATTTATCTTGGATAAAATTAATGGGAACCTTTCCCTAAGAATGTGATTTTGTGAATAAAAGAATATCCTGAATTGGAATGAGGTGTTTGTTGTGTTTGTGTAACATTCGTTTATTATATACGTGGGTTATTCAGAAAGGCCGGGTTTATACCCATTTTGAATAACCGATTCGACGAGATGTCGAATATGAAGACGGTGGTTGAAGACCGGAAGTCTTCACATCGTTTTGGGTGATTACTGATGATCTCGATTGGGTTGTACACCCAAGATGAGGGAAACAGTTGGTGATCATCCAGACGTACTTGGAGATGGATGGATATGCGAGAAAAGTGCCTCCGGTTTCGTTCAGACCCAGAATGAACTTTTAAATGGATTGTGTGTCTGACATTGGATTTTACTCTGTGTTGATTGATCTCTATTAAATATACATCTGTTTGGCGGCGGAGAATTTATTCTCTTGCTTAACGCCCTTCTCTGAGACGTACGAGCTCAGAGGTTGTATATCGATGGACATCAGTCGCATGGAGTGAATTGTCAGTGTGGCACGCGTAAGTGGCAATTGATCAAGGCTTCTGTTGAAAAGCAAAGTCTTGTGGTTGATGATCAAAGCACGGCCTGTGTGGCGCAGCTTTGTGTATAGCATGAATTCGTGAGCCTCGCACCTCAGTATGAGTCAAAAACGGGATAGTGACTGCAGGGAGAGCACGACGTTTCTTTCTAGCTAGGTTGATGTCAGTGACCTACCAGCCCTGACATTTATATACTTTTCACCTGTGTGGTTGTTGGAATGCGAGGCGCCTCGAATATAGGTCTGTAAGGACCGGGAAACGTGTGTTCAGGAATAATTAATCCTCAAAAGTAAGAGAGGACCGGCCCTGAAGATCCAAGGATCAGAGTGGGGTCCTGGGACATTTGCTAGAGTGTCTCGAACGCGGAGAGGAGCTTGCCCCTTGCCTCGACTCATGACGGAAATCCAATTTCCAATACGTGATATTGCGGTTTTAATTGCAGAACTAGTATGCCGACATGATATATGGTACCCATGCCGTCTATGATTGATATTTATGATTGAAAATGTTTTGACACTATACACCTATGATAGTATCAAAGGATTTGTTTTAAACGTATCAAGCATTATTTGGCTATTATAAGGGAAAACCCTATCCTCCGGCTTGCGTTGCATTGTGTGATGGGACCTGGGTCTTATAATAGCTTCATTTTTCCAAAGAGCATTGCGCTGTTTTGTTATATGCACTAGTATTTTTGGGAGGAAACCCGTTTCGTGTTATACGGCGTGGTCCTTTGAATTACTATCTTCTAAAGTAAAGTTTTAAATAACTGATTTAGTTCTCACACCAGTCACATGACTTACCTGGAGTTTATTGTTTTAACCTAAACTCTGGGTACCCGTATTTTCGACACGGGCAGCTAGTAGTTTTGGTTTTGCAGATTTATATTCACAGGGTCCTAATTTACAGCTGGAACGATGCTCGGAAAGCTCTGTATCCGTGTCTCACTTTTAGTTGTGTTTTGTATATTTTTCCACTACTATGTAATTTATTGTAATCTCTGATATTTATCGAATATAATTTATTCATTTATACTGTGTATATTCTTTTATCTGATGGAATTGTTGTAATAACAATGTAATTCTTCCATCTGAGCTCTTTTGTGTCTTGTCCTCAAAGTATCCGCGCTTTCCTTCACAGGGAAGTTACGGGTCCTTACAGTTTGGTATCAGGGCTTTGGTTTACAGAGCTCAGAGAACAAGACACATTAGAACCATACGAAAGAATTCATCAGATATTGGATTAGTAATATCCAATTAGAATGACTCGTTAGAGATAGGATTAGTAGTATCCTAGAACGAGTGTGAAGAGTATATTTTTCAAATGAAAACAATTTTGTTTTGAAAATTTAAATCGTTTTAAACGTATTTGAATATTTTATTTGTATTGAATATGGACAATCCAATATATAAAGGTTTTGTATATACGCGTCATGAACATATATTCGACGTTTTAATATACTGGATAGATATAGGATTACACTCTACTCGCTCGTAGATGATTTTGATGATGGAGCTCCATCACCAAAATTTATGTTTGTGTTTCGATGGTGTGATTTCTATATATTTCCATTAGGCTGGTGTGAGAACCAAAACTTATATAGATAGATTTATTTGTTGTGAATTGGCGTCAAAAACATGATTTTTTGTATATGTAGCAAAATTATCAATTTGAAATGATAATCCACTAATTAATTGATGTTTGTGTTGTTTGTTTATTTGTTTGATAATTTTCAACCATTTATCCTAATTGAACCAAATATTGAATTGTATTGAAAATTAGTCGCATTTGCTTGCATACATGTACTTACATTGAACAGGTCATAGCAAGGAGGCTAGAGCAGAGAATAAAATTTGTTTGCCCGACAAATAGGTACATGTTTACTATAATTTACTGTTTTGTTTGGGTGATGATGATTTTATGAGCCGATTGGCTAGCCGCTTGGCTTTTTCTTTTTCTTTTTGAGATCAGAAGGCCTATATGGCAATTTCAGGATTTTCCTGTTGCTCCCGGATCAGGGGAGGTTATGGCGAAATTTTTCGAAAATTTAGGTTGTTAGCCAAATTTTTGGAAAATTTGAAAAGTTCTTAGAAACTGAAAAGTTGAAGAACTTAAGCCGTAGTCAAAATAATGGAAGTTGAGTTGATTGGTTAAACAACTTGCGGGTTCGTCCCTTTTCGGCTTCCATTGTTATGTCCCTTTTCGGCCTTTGATTTAGGGAAGATTAGAATATCATCAATAAAAGCCAGAACAAATTTATTCAATTAAATCACACATTGAACTGATTAGAAAATAGTTAGAAATATATACTTGTGCATTATATATGTTTGAACAGGAAATTGGATAGCTGTTGAGTAAAGATTTTACTTGCGTGCCCGACAAATAGGTAAACCTTAATGAGTTGGATGCGAAATATTATTATATCAACTCCTGTGAATGCCATTGGATGCGGAGTGCTGGTTATTCTGTGTGAAATAATAAACATCGCCATAGGATAGCAACAATTAATTTTGAACTACATTACATGGCACACTTCTGGAAGATAGACATACTTCATCATATACCACATAAGCATTTGGAGCTTGTGTGACGAGGTGGAAGATTTACCATACGAGCGAGAGGTTTGTATGGCAATGACTATATATTACAGGTTGAATGGATGACAGATATGGACTATATTTTACAGGTTGAACTGATGACTGATATGGAATATTTAAATTATAACGGTAAAATTGCCAGATTAATAAAAAACCCACACGGGTCTAGAGTTGACAATAATCATGTCTCTCTAGTTATTAGATACGGCACATGGACTATTTATTTCCTACACGGGACGAGGTGACGAGGATTTATCCTCTGGAGCATTTAAAATACACACTCCCTCAGGCTTTGACAGGGTGACGAGAATTTATTCTCTGGAGTTATTATCAATACATGCTCCCCTGTAAACACTAGAATATATCACTATAAATATGTGTATGCTTATTAGGATTTATTGGGTACCTAATACGGCCCAATAAATTTCCAAACATCTCCCCGTACAAAGGAGGTTATGGCGAAATTTTTCAAAAATCCCGGGTGTTAGCCAAATTTTTGAAGAATTTGAAAATTTTCAGAAACTGAAAAGTTGGAGAATGGAAGCCAGATCAAACGTAGAGTTGATTAATCAAACCACTTTCGACTTTATTCCTTTTCGGGGATGAAAAGTTTTAAGTGGGGGAGATTGTAACAACCCGGAAATGCGAGCCAATTTAAAAATTTTATTTTGACAATTTTAGCGAATTTTGAACATTTAAAATTGATTATTTTAAATAATAATGACGAGAAATTTATTTTGAATAGAATTCGAACGTATATATTATATACGTCGTCATTAGAATATAAATAATTTATTTTAATTATAAATAGAATTGAAAATGGCGTGGTAGTTCGATAATTCGATTTCAAATTTTAATTGAATGTACCGGGTGCAAAACAATCCGGATTTTAGTGAAACCAAAAATAATAGGATTTAATTGAGAGTATCTTTCCAACGAATCCGAATAATCAAAATTTCATAGCGGGAATCAAAAGATATGTCCAGTTGAAAATTCTGAATAGTCGCTATGGAATTCAGGCCTTTAAAAATGGAAATTTTGCAAACGACCTCAAATTACGACGAAACCACTTTTGTTGGATCCGTGATGTCAAATTATTGCTAGGTTTCAAATTTCATAACTCTTCGAATCAATAGGTGAGCGTGGAAAAGGAAAACGCATTTGATCAGTTTTAGTTGATTTTAATCGACTGGAATTGGCCATTTTTCCAACGGTCTCAGAATTCGACGAAACTAGTTTTGTTAGGACCGTATCGTCAATACAAAGCTAGAAAATATTTTTCTGTAATTTTTCGAGTTAGTATGTGACCCCAGTAAATTGAAATGCGCATTCAAATTCAATATATAGAGTTATATGTTGATTTTAACGGAAACTGATCGAAATGGTCGAATCATCTACACATTCCATTGTGTTCGGAATGGTGGTAATTAGCTATGGACGACAGGCGGTGGGTTTTGTTTCGAGTTCGTCAATAAAAGTTGCTTTTTAGGGAATAAATAAAATAAAAAATAATTAATAAAACCCCTTAGCCCCCCTTTCCTTATTCTCTTCCACGATCAGAAAAAAAGAGAGAGAGAGAGGAGAGGGAGGAGCCGCCGCACCTCCGACTAGGGCGCCACCGCGCCTGGCGTGAGACCTCACCCTTTCCCCTCGCGCTCCGCCTTCCCCTTCTCTTCCTCCTCCAGCCTCGCCTCCCCTTTCTTCCTCCGCTTCCTCCTCCCCTTCTTCTTCCTCCTCTGCAGCGCCCCCGACCCCACGACCTCCTCCTTCTTCCCATTCCTCCGCGCCCCCTTCTTCCTCGATAACCCCCCTGCTGGTGTGCGACGCGACGCCTCCCCCCTAAAAACCCTGCCCCTTCAAATCGGCCTCCGCTTGACCACCACAGCCCCGCCACCGCACCAGAGCTCCAGCAAATCCCTCCCCTTTTTAACGACTGTAAGTTTTCCATTTATTATTTGTTTTAATTTATTCCTTCTTTGAATTTGTTTATTTTAGCTAAGGCAATTTAAATATAAAAACCTGATTTAAATTCAATTTTAAAAATGAGATTTTTAGCCTCATAAAGATACGGTTTTTAATTTAAAAAAAAGGTATGATTCGTAGATATTAAAAATATGATTTTTACTTGTGTAGAGTATTAAAAATATGACCTTTATATAGTAGAAGATATAAAAATACTATTTTTATATAAGTAGTATATTGAAAATAAAATTTCTATATAATAGAGAATATAAAAATATAATCTTTATATTTGAAAAGGGGAAATCTTTATATAGAGAATAGCGATGTAAAAATAGAATTTTTATCTATATAGTAGCGTTGTAAAAATTTGATTTTTATATATTGAATAGCGAAGTAAAAATTCGATTTTTATATATTGAATAGCGAAGTAAAAATTCGATTTTTATATATGTAGTGAATACGGGCAACGAAAGTGACAAAGGGAGAGAACGACGAAGATTTCTACATAGGAAGAGTCGAGTTGATTGGATTAGCTATCGGTGAGAACTTCTCACTTTAAATTTATTTTCTAGTTATATATATATATATATATATACTAGGATGCAGACGGTGCTTAGCAGCACCCGACACCCGTCATCCACAGACCATGGATGGCTTGTTTGTTTATTTGATGTGTTGTGAAATTTGTTTGTGTTGTTAATGTGAAATCGATATTAAAAGGTAGATAGTTGAAATAAATTAATTATCGTTAAAAATATAATTTTTAACGTGAATGTGAATAAATATTTATAAACAAATCGGCCGATTTGTTTATATGCACTGATTTGACTGATATTGATTGGGTCGATAAATTTTACACATCGTCCAACTGCACAAATAAAAATCTGTGTTTGTTGATTTGAAACCCTACATGGGTGTTGGGATGAAATTTGGCGTACACTAATCCCAATTATTTAATTCTATGTCGATCGATTGGTCGACAGGCTGTGTAAGCGTTAATTATTTATATTTGATGCTTATGCAGTTGTGTGGTGCACCCTGGATGATGGTTGATTGTTTGTCATTGCTTTTATATACATGTGTTGTGTGGAATCCATTAAATTAACATTATATGGTGATTGATTGGGCCTCATTCCAATCGGGAAAATAATGAATATTATAAAAGAAAATTCATGTGTTGAATATAAAAATAGTCATGTGTTGACGATGTTCATGTGTTGAAAATATTCGTGTAATGAGTAAAATATTTTAATAATAAAATTTACATCTTTATCATATTTAAAATTAGAACTACTTCACGGTGGAGTCTGATTGAAAATCAAACGATAGATACCATAGTTTTATAAAATATTTTACATAACAAAAATAGTCGTGTGTTGACAGTACTCATTTGTTGAGATTAGTGGTGTGTTGAAAGAAATATAGATTCATGTGTTGAATAGAATAAATATTCATTTGTTGAATAGAATAACGAATTTATTGAAATATATAAAGCCGTGTTGATTAGAGTTCCGCCATTTTGACATGAACGATATTTATATCGATTATATTCGTTTTTATAATGAATATGGAAAAGATAGTGATTTCAAAATGTAACGTTTTGAAAATATTATCATTTATATAGTAATGATATGAAATATTCAATTTTGATTTGAAATTGAAATAGTGTTGAAATGGTTTTGAAAACAAATTTAAAACAATTTATAAAATACGTTTTAAAAAGGAAATCAATGAAATATAATATATATATATATATATATTATATATATAATGGCATGAATATAACGCGCCGCGCCGTGGCAGTTCGCAAATTTCGACCATTGTCTTCGAATTGACGTTGCGGGAGATCCGACCGTCGGATTCTCCTAAAACCGGAACCGTTGGGTTCGTATTGAAAAGAGCTTTCCAATGAATGTTAGAAATTAGAAATCTAACGGTTGGATTTGGAATTACGTCCAAATCAAATTTAGAAAAGGTCGCTGTACGTGCAGTTCGATGGCCGTTGATGGAAATCGACTGTATGGGCCTTGATAAAATTATTAAAAATATCTATAATTTGTGTAAAATCATAAGAAATGATTTGGGAAAAATTGGGCTGAAGAATTCGACATTTGAAAAGATAAAAATAGATTTTTACCGAAATGAACTAGTTTTGAACTAGAATTAAAATCAATTTATTTTTGAAATAAATAAATTGAATTTGAAAGTGATTTTAAATGTAATCAGTATTCCCAATACATGAATTGGACTGGAGTTGAATCGAAATTATCTTCAGAATATTTCAATGTTGGATTTCGTGACTATACAAATATTGTTATGGGGATTTGAAAGATATTTTTTATATCGTTGTTTCCAATACGATATTTGTTTTTTCCAGAATTTGATATTGAATATAAGCCGATATAATATCTATTCAGAGCCTTGTATTTAATACCAAATATGATTTGGGTTTATCGTGAATCGTGTTTTAGATGACATTGGTTCTTTAACCTAGTTAAAGGCAGGATGTTGATTTTTGAAAAGATTAAAACTAAGTGGAGTTTTAATGAATCTTTAAGTAGATTGAAATGTGAATTGATAATTTAAATTATCAAATATGAAAGGTGATCAAGAATGGAGTATCACCAGTTTTGCTCAAAAGCGATAGTTAAATCTTTAATTAGATTTGAACGTGAAATGGTAATTAATTTTACCGATAGCACCGTAGTGTTAGATATGGAGTATTACCAGTTTTCTCCATGGGATAAATAGGTTGGGATTGTGAAATAAAATAAACAATTACTTCGGTGTGGTTCGCTAATCCCGACTAGTTTGAAATGATATCCAAAGGAAGATTAAAGAATAAATCTAAAAGAATTTATCTTGGATAAAATTAATGGGAACCTTTCCCTAAGAATGTGATTTTGTGAATAAAAGAATATCCATAATTGGAATGAGGTGTTTGTGTAACATTCGTTTATTATATACGTGGGTTATTCAGAAAGGCCGGGTTTATACCCATTCTGAATAACCGATTCGACGAGATGTCGAAGATGAAGACGGTGGTTGAAGACTGGAAGTCTTCACATCGTTTTGGGTGATTACTGATGATCTCGATTGGGCTGTACACCCAAGATGAGGGAAACAGTTGGTGATCATCCAGACGTACTTGGAGATGGATGGATATGCACGGAAAGTGCCTCCGGTTTCATTCAGACCCAAAATGAACTTGTAAATGGATTGTGTGTCTGACATTGGATTTTATTCTGTGTTGATTGATCTCTATTAAATATACATCTGTTGGCGGCGGAGAATTTATTCTCTTGCTTAACGCCCTTCTCTGAGACGTACGAGCTCAGAGGTTGTATATCGATGGACATCAGTCGCATGGAGTGAATTGCCAGTGTGGCATGCGTAAGTGGCAATTGATCAAGGCTTCTGTTGAAAAGCAAAGTCTTGTGGTTGATGATCAAAGCACGGCCTGTGTGGTGCAGCTTTGTGTATAGCGTGAATTCGCGAGCCTCACACCTTGGTATGAGTCAAAAACGGGATAGTGACTGCAGGGAGAGCATAACGTTTCTTTCTAGCTAGGGTGGTGTAAGTGACCTACCGGCCCTGACATTTATATAGTTTTCACCTGTGTGGTTGTTGGAATGCGAGGCGCCTCGGATATAGGTTTGTAAGGACCGGGAAACGTGTGTTCAGGAATAATTAATCCTCAAAAGTAAGAGAGGACCGGCCCTGAAGATCCAAGGATCAGAGTGGGGTCCTGGGACATTTGCTAGAGTGCCTCGAAAGCGGAGAGGAGCTTGCCCCTTGCCTCGACTCATGACGGAAATCCAATTTCCAATACGTGATATTGCGGTTTTAATTGTAGAACTAGTATGGCGACATGATATATGGTACCCATGCTGTCTATGATTGATATTTATGATTGAAAATGTTTTGACACTATACACCTATGATAGTATCAAATGATTTGTTTTAAACGTATCAAGCATTATTTGGCTATTATAAGGGAAAACCCTATCCTCCGGCTTGCATTGCATTGTGTGATGGGACCTGGGTCTTATAATAGCTTCATTTTTCCAAAGAGCATTGCGCTGTTTTGTTATATGCACTAGTATTCTTGGGAGGAAACCCGTTCCATGTTATACGACATGGTCACTTGAATTACTATCTTCTAAAGTAAAGTTTTAAATAACTGATTTAGTTCTCACACCAGTCACATGACTGACCTGGAGTTTATTGTTTTAACCTAAACTCTGGTGCGCCTATTTTCGACATGGGCAGCTAGTAGTTTTGGTTTTGCAGATTTATATTCACAGGGTCCTGATTTACAGCTGGAACGATGCTCGGAAAGCTTTGTATCCGTGTCTCACTTTCAGTTGTGTTTTGTATATTTTTCCATTGCTATGTAATTAATTGCAATCTCTGATATTTATCGAACGTAATTTATTCATTTATACTCTGTATATTCTTGTATCTGATGGAATTGTTGTGATAACAATGTAATGTTCTTCCGTCTGAGCTCTTTTGTGTCTTGTCCTCAAAGTATCCGCGCTTTCCTTCATGGGGAAGTTACAGGTCCTTACATCTGACCCATATGATTATTGGTACGGAAAGACCGGGATCAAATTATATTCGAAAACCATTTTGAACCAACAAATACATGAGATGCAAATTAAAGATGGAGCAATTGAAGACCAATGAACTTCATGACCGGAAGAACTACTCGTTGAATTTCCCTAGGACGCTCCTGTTGATATTTTGACATGTGACTCTATCGTGAATGGGATATTCTGATTGCTAGGACTACTCGCAATTGATCCTTGTGGTGATACCTATATATGATATGGTAGGAGGATGCCTTCAGTTCATCCTATTCATGGATGACTTGTATGGACAAGTGTATGAAAAAGTATGAAACGACTCGAACTTCCCCGGTAAGGAAAGCCCGGATTGAGTTGAGAACAAGCCACATCGGGATGCAAACAAAAGAACATTTCATTTATAATTACAACAATTTCATCAGAATACAGGAATATACAGAGTATGAATTACATATTACACATTTACTACATATCTGAGATTTAAATACATTACTACAGCGAAAAAATAATACAATACACAACTGAAAGAGATATACGGATACAGAGCTTTCCAGATATCATTCCAGCTGTAAATCAGGATCCTTTGAATATAAATCTGCAAAACTAAAACTACTAGTTGCCCAAGACAAAATAAGGGCACCCAGAGTTTAGGTTAAAACAATAAACTCAAGGTCAGTCATGTGACTGGTGTGAGAATTAAAACAGTTATTAATCTTTATTTTAAAGTTAGGAAAATCAAGGGACCACGCCGTATAACACGGAACGGGTTTCCTCCCAAGAATACCAATGCATAAAACAACAGCGCAATGCTAAATAAAGAACAATGAAGCTATTATAAGACCCAGGTCCTATCACACAATGCAACACAAGCTGGAGGATAGGGTTTTACCTTATAATAGCCGAAGAATGCTTGATACGCTAAATTTCATCTTTTATTATTACTACAAGTGTATAGTGTCAAAACAATTTCAATTATAAGTATCCATCAATGACGGCATGGGTACTATATATCATGTCGCCAATACTAGGCTCTACAATCAAAACCGCAAAGTCACGTATTGGAAGTTGGATTTCCATCTGTGAACCGAGGAAAAGGATCGTCCTCTACTAAATTCGAGACACTCTAGCCCGTCCCTCAGGCAAGAGCGCAGGAAAGCCTTGGATCTTCAGGGCCGATCCACCGATGTGGACTATAATGCCTGAACACGACGTTTCCCCACCCTTTGGGGCATCAATGAGCCAAATGACTCTATCAGCTCCACATAGTCACCGATATATCCGAGGCGCCTTGCAATCCAATAACCACACAGTTAAAAATAATATAAATGTTAGGGCTGGTAGGTCATTGACACAACCCTAACTAGAAGGAAACGCATGTCCTCCCTGAGGTCCTCTCCTGTTTTTGGTTCACACCCGGGGTGTGAGGCTCATGAATTAACGCTACACAAAGCTATGCCACATAGGCGTTGTTTTGATCATCAACCACAAGACCCTGCTTTTCAACAAAAGCCTTGATCATTTGCATCTTAGCATGCCACACAGGCAGACCACTCCATGCAACCGATATCCATCAATTACAAGAATGATATCCAATGTCAGACACACAGTCCATTTTCAAGTCCGTTCTGGGTCTGAATGAAACCGGAGGCACCTTGTACCTCGCATATCCATCGATCTCCAAGTACATCTGGACGATCACCAACTGATTCCTTCCTCTTGGGTGTACAACCTAATCAAGATCATTAGTAATTATCCAAACGATGTGAAGACCTCCGGTCTTTGACCACCGTCTTCATCCTCGACACATCATCGAATCAGTTATTCAGAATGGGATAAACCCGGTCTTTCTGAATAACTCGCGTATATAATAAACAAGTGTTACATAAACACAACATACGCCTCATTCCAATTCAGAATATTCTTTTATTCAAATATTCTTATACTTTGGGAAAGGTTCCCATTAATTTTATCAAAGATAAATTCTTTAAATTTATTATTTAATCTCCCTTTGAATATCAATTCAAACCAAATTATGGTTTATCAAAACTAGTCGGGATTAACGAACCTTACCGAAGTAATCACTTGTTTTAATTTCCCAATCCTAACATATCCATCCCATGAAGTAAAACTGGTAATACTTCATATCTAATACCACGGTGTTATCGGTAAATTCAATTACCATTTCACGTTCAAATCTAATTAAAGATTTACATATCGCCTGGAGCAAAACTAGTGATACTTCATTCTCGATCATTTCAATCTAATTAAAGATTCATTAAAACACCACTTGGTTTTAATCTTCCCAAAAATCAATATTAATGATTGTTTAACTTGGGAAATCATATCCTGTCTTTAACTAGGTTAAAGAACCAATGTCATTTAAAACACGGTTCACTATAAACCCAAAATTACATTCCATTCTATTAGCCTTTAACAATAAATTAGCAAGTGAACAATTCCCCAAGTATTAACCCCAAAGGCCGAAACCAACATCAGATGAATACCAAGGAAACATTCAACTTGACTAATCTCCAGTTAGTTTCTGATTTTCTTAACTTCGTTGGGTCTAAGAAAAGTATTATTAAAGATACCATTCACGACAACCTAGATCACATTCCATTAATGATGGAATCTTCATGGAAAACAAATCGATATATATAATCGATATAAACATCCATATCCGACTGACAATGTAAATGGAATAATGGCAAAGCCTTTTAAATTCCATATATATTAGCAGTCCTCATCCATAGAAATTCAGAGGAAAGGACTTTGCCATGATGTTTTCCGATGCCGATTGAACTTCCATATGCCATTTGTAGTGCAACAGATGCACGGTAGGATAGGTCCTGCCGTTGTAAGGCTCCAATTGTGGAAGTTTGAATTCTGCTGGATTACGTGAATTCCTGATTTCCTGAGTGAAATGAGTGTGGTTGACATCATCCATGTCATTCTGATAAGTGCGGCCTCTTGAATGTCGTTCAATCAGATCCGCTAGTCGATTTCCTTCGAAAAGCTATTGCAAGATGCCAAGATCAGAGCTGGTGCCCCAAGCGTTGAGCATGAGAGAAGGAAGCTGCCGGTGAGCTACTGGGAGTTAGTTGATGGGACTGGTTCATGAGCCAGGGGGTGCACCACGAGTGGTTCGTGGGTGCCCATCACGAGCCGCGTCTGGATCTGGGTCGTGGAGGCCATGTCGTAAGGCTGGTTCGGGGACCAAGGGGGGTGCCGATTGCCTGGAGCCCCATCACGAGCCGGTTGCTGATATCCCTCACGAGCCGTGTCCTGTTGTTGAGCGGGAGCTTGCATTCTGACATCCATTTGAACTGGTGTTGAAGTTGGTCGATCCTGTCCATTTCCAAGAGCGAAAGGGTTGCGCCCGAGGCTGTGTGATGCACGAGCCGCTTCTGTGGCTTCATTTCCAATGACTTGAACAGTGCTCGGCCTCCCATCCATCCAGGCGAAGAATCCATCAATCATCTCCCATTGCTTCCTAAGGAGATTATCCTGCTTTGCCATTTGACCTCTCAATTCAGCAAGAATGCCATCCATTTCTTCTCGGGTCAAGTATGCCGATGGGTTTTTGTGAGAGGAAGCTTCCTAGTTTGCCTCGTTTCTCTTGTCTTCGGCCTCAGCACCATCAGTATGGGAGAAAGTTCCATACTTCTTCCTTTTAACCATTGATCCAATAGCCAAGAAAATCGATTCCTTTAGAGCTATAAACTGGAGTAGTATTGTGTGCCTACTACTTGGCGTGCCAAAATGTTAGACCAAAAGTTTGCACTAACACCCAAATGCAGATCACAGATCACAAAAATGCAGAAAATAGTGAATTAGAGGAGACACACGAGGTTTTTATAGTCATTCGGCTGTAGATGTAGCCTACGTCCACTTTATAATATTATTGTTATACTGACAGATTGCAAGAATCAGTTACATGCAGACACACGATCTATGCGTTTAATTGAGATAACAAGAATAAAATTTAGATGTAAGAAGGTGCAAAATCCTTGCACTTAGCAATGGTAGAGTCGTAGAGAGGTAGGCGAAAGTCCTTAGCCAAAAGTCAGAGAGGATCCCTTTAAAATTCCATGTAGAGGTGTATTTATAGCCGTAGGAGAGCCTCTGGGATGACCGGTTCGTGACAGGGCACGTGGCACACGATCCGGGATAGTAGGAGCACGAATAGCCTTGAGAATAGGTCAATATCTATGCGTGTATTAGCAGGTTCGGTGATCGGTTCATAGTCATAGGGTCGAGTCGTGATGAGGCCTTCACGAATTGAGGTATGGTCGCGAGATGGAGTGATGAAGCTTGTTTCCACGGTCGGGTCGTGGATGAGGGTCGTGGTCACCTGAGCTCCACGAGCCAGAGTTGGTTTCATGAGATAGGGGTGTGTCACGAGTCAAGGAGGGTGCTTCACGAGTTGAAGAGGCTCCACGAGCCGAGGAGGGGTGAGCCCGAGGTGGTCCCACGAGCTAGTACAGGAGGAGTCATGTTAAGGGCGAATCGAGACCATGCTCATGAACCGGAGTTGCTCTTCTATGTGTGTTTATGTAAAAAGTCATAACTTCCAAACCGTAAGTCCGATTGGGCAAATCAAAAGCTCAAACTAAAGCTAATTCAGAGGGCTACAAGATTTACGGAGCTTAGCTCCGTAATTGCTGTTTTCAGGGCCAAAAGAGGTCGTTTGATAGGAGTTTCAGGCTTGTTTATGTTAATGATATGATTTCGACCAAACCGCTTCATGTTTGTTGACGACGTTCTTAGTTTCTGAGCGCGATGTTATCCAGAAATTCCATGTGTCAGCTTTTACCAAAAAGCGTGTTAACAAGTTTGCCCCCAAAACATATCTTGCTGGTTGAAGGAAGATTTGTTCTGGATAATCTATTAAAATCCATAATCCGTACATGCAAAAAGATAAAACAAACAATGCACAAATGGTTCCAAGAAGGCCTTTGCTATGGTGTTCTAAGACTGCCTTACCGGGGCAAGACGACCAAGGAAAAGCTAATGAGATTCCAAGACGGCCTTACTGGAGTAAGATGATCAAGGAGATGCAAGTGAGAATTTGTTTATACTGGTTGGATCTAGTTCAGAGCCTGAGCTCAATGTTTATACTGGACGGATCCAGTTAGGAGCCGGTGCTAAAAAGTGATCTTTATTGATTCATGAGAAGTAATCGGCAGTTATTCTAACCCTGAACACGACTGGAGACTATGGATCGGTTATGTGCGTGTGCGCCGATGTTGCCGTGCTTGTTACATGCAGAGAAAACAAAGAAGGGCGAGAATTCGCCTTAACGCCTAAAAACATGAACTGTGGACTGGAGTCCGGTAAAATAAAAAAGATCCGAGGAGTGGGATCGGTGTATGATAATCCGGCGATTGCTCGATCCAGGATCGTTCCCTCTCTAGGGAATAGGTGGTGGCAACGCAGGTGTAGGCATTGTTGGTTGAGTGACATACTTGGGTAGCTCCCCACGCCTGACCCGATCCTCAATGAGGTCTCACAAATGTCTGCAGTCATCAGTATTATGACCGTCTATGTCATGAAATATGCAATGCCTTCCAGAGTTGCGTTGTGCTACTGTTGGCTCCCTCTTTGGAGGCCTCGGATAGGAGGTGGCACCCCCGTATCCACGTAGATGTTTTTCAAACTGTTGTTCAGTTCCGTGTATTTGTCGTGTTTGGAACCTATTCCAGGTGAAGCATTGCGATTATTCTTTGCAGTGGTAGTTCCTTTGCCGTTTCTAGAATCATATGGCTCTCCATCTTTGAGCATGTTGACGACGAGAATGCACTTCTCGGAAGTTGCATCTTCTTCCTGTAGAAATCTATCTGCTTCAAGGTCACCGAGATTTTGTGGTGGGTCTCGGTTCAGGGCGATCAACTGATGCTGCTGCCATCAGTACCATTGACGGTTCAGGGCGACCAACTGATGCTGCTGCAACATTGAATCTTTCCATGAATGAATACAGAGTTTCTCTAGGCCTCTGCTTGATTGTAGCGAGTGATATGACATTCTTGGGTCGTGCAGTGTGGACCCGAAACTGTTCAATTAAGCATGCGACCAACATATTCCAATTGCTGATCGATTCTATTTCTAGCTGCCGAATCCACATAGCTGCTTTATCAGTCAGAAAAAGAGTTAAGCACTTTGCGATGACATTTTCCGACGCCGATTGAACTTCCATATGCCATTTGTAGAGCATCAGATGCACATTAGGATCGGTTCGTCCGTTGTAGGGCTCCAATGTGGAAGTTTGAAATATGGGGGATTATGTGAATTCCTGATTTCCTAAGTTAAAGGAATGTGGTTGACATCATCCACATCATTCTGATAAGTGCGGCCTCTTGAAAGGTGTTCAATCAGATCTGCTAGCCGATTTCCTTCGAAAAGCTATTGCATGTTGCCAAGATCAGATCTGGTGCCCCGAGCGTTGAGCGCGAGAGAAGGAAGCTGCCGGTGAGATACTTTGACTGAGTTGCTAGGACCAGTTTGTGAGCCCGGGTGTGCACCACGAGTGGTTCATGGGTGCTTCACGAGCCGCGTCTGGATCGGGGTCTTGGAGGCCGGGTCGTGAGACCGGTTCATGTACCGGGGGGGAGCCGATCGCCTAGAGCCCCATCACGAGTCGGTTGTTAATATCCCTCACAAGCCTTGTCCTTTTTTTGAGTGGGAGATTGCTTTCTGAAATCCATTTGAACTGGAGTAGAAGTTGGTCAATCCTGTGCATTTCCAAGAGCGAGGGGGTTGCCCCCTAGCCCATGTGATGCATGAGCCGCTTTTGTGGATTCATTTCCAATGACTTGAACATTGCTCAGCCTCCCATCCATCCAGGCGAAGAATCCATCAATCATCTCCTATTGCTTCCTGAGGAGATCGTCCTGCTTTGCCATTTGACCTCTCAATTCAACACGAACGTCGTCCATTTCTTCTCGGGTCAAGTATGCCAATCGGTTTTCGTGAGAGGAAGCTTCCTGGCTTGCCTCGTTTCTCGTTCCTTCGGCCTCAGCACCTTCAATATGGGAGAAAGTTCCATCCTTCGTTCTTTTAACCATTGATCCAATAGCCAAGCAAATCGATTCCTTTAGAGCTAGAAACTAAAGTAGTACCGTGTACCCCCAAATGCAGATCACAGATCACAAAAATGCAGAAAATCGTAAATTAGAGCTGGCATACGAGGTTTTTATAGAGGTTCGGCTATAGATGTAGCCTACGTCCACTTTATAATCTTATTGTTATACTGACAGATTACAAGAATCAATTACATTTATAAACACGACTTGTGTGTTTAATTAAGATTACAAGAATAGAATTTAGATGAAAGAAGGTGCAAAATCCTTTCACTCAGCAATGGTGAAAGCCGTAGAGATGTAGGGGAAAGGCCTTAGCCAAAAGTCAGAGAGGATCCCCTTAAAATTCCATGTATAGGCGTGTAACACCCCGTAATTTCAAAATATTAAAATTTACAAATTTAAGAACACTTAATTTTTAAGGGAAGAATTAAGTGAAATGGGTTAAGCTATTGCGTTTGTCTTTGAATTCTGCTTAAGATAGAGTTCGAGTTTGCGTGAATTGGACTCCATATGAAGAAGTTATGGAGTTCGGAAGTTTTCAAGTTTAAACAGAAATTAAATTAAAATAATAAATAAAAGTCAAAATTGTTCAAAAATTCAAACTCGATCAGAGCGAGCTGAGCGGGAAATTTCTCGCTTAGAGGTGTCGACCCCCCTCAGGGGGAGCCGACGTAGGTGTCGACCCCCTATTGGGGAGTCGACATAGGTGTCGACCCCCCTATAGGGAGTCGACCCCTTTTAAGATCCAGACCCAGTGACGAATTTTTATAGCCCTGAGCTGATATGGCCTTTCCTGATTGGCCGATGACTGATTTCTGAGGTATTAGGGCTAATGTGTCGTGCTATGGTTGGCTGGATGGCACATTTCTTTGGTTTGATAGCTCTGATTTCTCCTAGACTAATCTAAAGGCTAGAATTGAACCTAGACTTCTATATAATAACTGTAAACCTCAACCCTAGAACTCATTCTATGAAGCTGTCATGCTGTTCGTCTACAAACTGGCCTAGCCTCCATTCATCTACCCCAAACTAGAGAATCAAATTCAAACTAGGAATCATTTAGAAAAACTAGAGAATCAAACGTCTACATCAAAGGATAGCTTTTCAAATTCAGAAATCAAATCCCGGAAATCAAGATTTGTCCTTTTTCTATAAGTATAGTTATTGCTCAGGTGTGAACACCTAATAAGAAATCATGACAGTAATAACTAGATCTAGAAATATGCCTAATTCTAGTCGTGCTTATCCTTTTGTCAATTCTGAATTGCCTATGCCTATGAGACTATTGTGATTGATGTAATGACACCTATCATGCCTATGAGACTATTGTGATTGACATAATGAAACCTAACATGCCTATGAGACTGTTGGATTGACAAAATGGAACCTATCATGCCTATGGAACTGTTGTGATTGATTTATCATGTTGTACATCCTATGCCTATGAGACTATTGGACAAACACAATTGAACCTACCATGCTGTATATGCAAATTACATGGTAAGTTATGTTCATACATGCTTAAATGTTTAGATCTAAGCTAGTACCCATGTTTAAGATCTATATAAGTTCATGCTTATACAATTAGATCTATGCTAGTTCGCATGTTAATTGGATCTAATTTAAATGTAAGATCACATTCATGTGCTTAATTAAGTTTATGTCGTTCTATCCCAAATTTATACTACGCATGTTGATCTATATTGTTTATGCCTATTGGAATGTTACATGTCCCTTTCTTTTCCCTTTTGTTTATAAGTTAGGCTAATTTGCTGAGCCTAACGTTCGATGTGAATTATGCGAATGAATAACGGGGGAGACATTGGGGGAAAATATTAAACTATAAGCTATTGGCATAGGTTGGCTCATAATCATGTAAATAATTAGTAGCATGAATTTGTAGAATTTGTATACCTAGAATTATGGACATAATTTAAGGGTAAATGGGGCATAACTTGAGTGGACAACACTTGTGGATAATTTACATATGAACATAAATTGTAAATATGTAAATTAATTAAAAGATGAACATTCCTAACCCGAGGTTAGATTGAGTTACGGTGTTAGACTGCTCGGAACCGCTCGGCACATCTAGCAACCGTAACAATATAGATCTATGATAGAGGATAGCGCATTAAGCCCAAAAACCTGAGGTTAGATTGAGTTATGGTGTAAGACTGCACGAAGCCGCGCAACACATCCAGCGACCGCAACAATATAGATATAATGTGAGAGTTTGGTGCTTTAAAGAATGAATTAAAGCTAAGGAAAAGACAGGCTAAGAACGGTAGGGTTAAGTTAATCAAGGCAACACTTAACCAATGTAACAAGACGAGTGGTGGCGTTAAGTAACACAAGAGGGCAGCACTTAACCAATATAACATGATGTGTGATAGGGTTAAGTAACACAAGAAGGAAACACTTAACCAATGTAACATGACAAGTTGGTGGGTTAAGTTAACTCGACAAGATTGATGACACTTAACCAATATAACATGATGAATGAGTGGGGTTAAGTTAACGGGAAACACTTAACCAATATAACATGATGAACGAATGGGGTTAAGCTAAAGGGAAACACTTAACCAATATAATATGATGAGGAAACATGGTTAAGTTAATAGAAAACACTTAACCAATTACAACATGATCGAATGAGAAGGGTTAAGTTAATAAGAAACACATAACCAACATGACATGACGTGCGGATGGGTAAAGTTAACTTGAATGGATGGCTAACACTTAAATCAATTTGGGGGGTATACGAATAGACCCTAGGAAACCCTAGTAACGGGGACCTATTTCAGCAGTAACCCACATGGATGTATCACGGTACCCTGAGCTAGGTAGGGTAGGGCACGATTACTGTGTTGATTATAAGCGGTCAAAATAGCCGCAGGGGGTGCAGCAGTGTAGTTCCAACGAAGTATGGGTGTGCACGTGCTCCGGAGTAGAAAAGCAGGCACTGGGCATTAGTAGTATACACTATGCATCTAGAATTTGTGTCGGGTTGCTATCATAGGGATTGATACACCATATGGTGGGACCAACACATGGTATCTACACGCAAGAGAGGGCAGATTGACACAGACACAAGGAAAAATTAATACAAGTAGGGAGACGATCGACAGGGTAGTATGGGTACATCAAACATCATCATGGCAATTAGGCTGATTGAGGTAAGATCCTCATACTAGATGTACATCTAAAGGATACCACAATTGCGGGGTTGGGATCACCTTAATTTATAACACAGGATACTAGTTAGGACACTAGTAGGGGATACAGATCCTTTTTCACAAGATACTAATTGGGACACTAGTAAGGAATACGAATCGTTCTATAAAAGACACTAGTTGGGTGGTGCAGAGAAATTAGGAAATCAGAGAAAGAACCGAAGCACATTTAGTGTATCTTACCTTGTCATATCTAACAATCTTCATTTGTTGTCTTGCTATGTTTATTATCATGGTTATGTCTGGTATTCAGTTTATTCATGTCATGATCCTTTTACTTGTTTACATTCTGAATAATCACTGGACTTACTAGACTTGTGTCTGACCCGTTTTCTTTCGCCTTCTTTTGTTCCATTCCCCCCTCCCCAGGTTTGCAGGGAGGGAATATCACCACTTAGGCCAGTTTTCTTTCCAAGCTCAAAGATAGTTGAAGTATTGCTTTGGACTCTTTTTTCCGTTGCTATGGCTGGCTCATGCTTTATTGGGGAATATCATTGTCATTTTATGCTTCTTTATTTTGTTAAACAAGAGAGATGCTTTGTTATAATGAGTATAGGTGTTTTGGTGCTCGAAAACAATTTTTATACAAGCTATTTTACCAAGCTGTTGTTTTATCAATAAAGAAAAGTTTTATTTATTTTCCACTATTTAAATTTTGTCTGTTTTGTAGTTTATCTATTCTATACACTTATGATGCTCCTCTGAAGTTAATGCATTCCCTTTGTGAGTGACCTTAACGGAGGTGGGGTGTTACACGTGGTATCAGAGCTAAAGGTTACCATAACAGATAAAGGACTTAGAAACCCATTTTCAAAAGTATTTTTATAAAGAAGTATTTTCTAAAACATATTTTAAAGAAGCGTGAGAAAAGTATTGTTTTTAAAAGGCATATTCCCCAAAGCCATATGTACTACCTTTCGATTCTCTATTTGAATCTCTTATTCCTTTTTTTTCGTCATAGTTTTGTAGGCATATGGCACATGTCGAGGACGAAGTAGTGCCCAACCTCCATCTGTGGCCGCAATAGTTTCACTTGCGGCTAATCTTCTTTCAAGCTTTGTAGGTTACCGTGTGGTGGAGGTAGTCTCGAGAAACTTGTCAACAAGATATACAAGGATAGTATGGATGAGAATAAGGGAGTTTGGGCTAAGGAGCACAAGCCTAAGGATAAGAAGCTTGTTGATATGGCTTAATCCACGCAGAAGGAGTAAGGTGAAAATAAAGAGACCAAAGTGGAAGAATCAGAAGCAAGGGATTGGAATATAAGAAGGGTGGAAGAAATAATAGATCCTGCGACAAGAGCAAGTGTCTTTTCTGTGGTATAGCGGGTCATTTAATTGTAGGAAGAAGAAGACAGGTGGTTGTTTTCAGTATGGTGAAGCAGGGCATCTTATCAAGGATTGCCGAAGGACAAGGACAAGGGCAAAGGACATACTCTTCTAGAGGGCAATTGCATGCTCTCGCTGCTAGTGTACCTAAGAGATGTAAGAACGTTTCTGTTGAGAGTTTAGATTTTCTTTTCAATAATCCTGTTAAAACTTTGTTTAATTCTGGCGCTTCACATTCTTTTCTATCTGCTTCCATAGTTGAGTCTCTACACCTTAGTACTTATATAGCTGAAGATCCCATTATTGTCTCAAATCTAATTGGTGGTTCGGCTCATTTATCTATGATTTGTTTGGATTTGGGAATATCTATACTAGGCATTGAGTTTATATGTAATGCTTACGTTTTTGGTTTCATGGGCTATGGGTTGATTCTAAGGATGGACTGGTTATCCAGTAATGGTGCCATTCTCAATTGTGAAAGGAGGGTAGTTAGACTTTTGACTCGCCTCGATAATACCCTCGAAATCTCGTGTAACCTTAAGGGTTCTGTCATGCTTAGTTACCTAGAATCTCTTGATACATCTGCTGTCAATTTGCAATCTATTGAAGTAGTCTATGAGTATCCCGATGTCTTTGATGAAGTGAAGGGTTTACCCCCAAAACGTGAAATAGATTTCTGCATATACTTGGTTGATAACGCCAACCCAATTACATTATCCATACGACACATGGCTTCTGGGAGAGGAAGGAGCTCAGCAAGCAAGTTAAAGATTTGCTTTAGAAGGGGGTTTAATTGGCGAAGTATTTTTTAATGGGGTGCTCCAGTAGTGTTCGCTACTAAGGCGGATGGTTCTCTTCGCTTATGCGTGGATTATAGAGAATTAAACAAGCTGACTAAGAAAAGTAGGCACCCACTTCCAAGAATAGATGATTTATTTGACCAACTTGTAGGTGCGTCTATTTTCTCCCAACTAGATTTGGCTATAGGGTTTCGTCAGCTAAGAGAGCTGTGGACTGTATAGACAAGACTGGTTTTAGGACCCCTAACGGTTTCTTTGAGTAGCTCGGCATGCCTTTGGTTTGAAGAATGCACCCACTTATTTTGTTGACTTGATGAGTAGTGTGTTTAGGGAGTTCCTTAATAAGTTTGTATTAGTCTTCGTGGGCGATATCTTGATTTTCTCAAAGAACGAGGAAGAACATGCTTTGCATTTAAGAGAAGTCATGGATACACTTCGAGCACATCAACTTAAGCCGAAGTTCTTCAAAATATCATTTTTGGAGAGAATAAGTAAGGTTTCTAGGACATGTGGCATCCAAAGATGGGATAGCAGTAGATCTGACAAAAGTAGTTGTGGTGCAAGACTGAAAGGTCCCAAGGAATGCAACAGAAGTAAGAAGCTTTCTTGGACTAGTGGGTTAATATAGGAAGTTCATTAAGAACTGTGCGAATATATTAGCCCCACTTACTGGATTAATGAAGAAGAATCTAACCTTTACTCGGGATATTGATATCGCTTCCCAACGATCAAAGAGAGCTCTTACAACAACCCCAGTTTTGACTTTTATCTTACGGTAGTAAAAGGGTTACGGTATACACGAATGCATGCGGCATGGACTAGGCACCATTTTGATGTGAAAAGGAAGGGTAAGGATGTAGCGGATGCCTTAAGAAGAAAAAGGTTGACTTCAAGTCCTCTTTATGTTGAAAGGAAAAGTTCAGAATACATAGAAACCTTTGATTTTAAAACCTTTGGTTAAGTTAGTAGTTGGCATCGCTAGGAGTAAGACCTACGCTTTTGGGTCAAATAGGGACTTCACAAAGAAAAGACTCTAAGATAGTTGACGCAATGGATAAGTTAAGCAGAGAAGAGACCTCTAATCACCTTAATAAATTCACTTGGTAGCATGGTTAGCATTTCTTTATTTTCAAGAGATAGTCCTTCCACATGGAATACCATCTAGTGAATTTTGAAAACCCTTTGAGGAAATGTTAGCATGACACAGCAGAAGTTATAGTCCCGAGTATACTAGAAGGAGAAGAGGTGGAACGAGAGGCAACAGTGTAATAAGTTCCAACTCATATTTTGGAAATGGAAATTAAGAAGCTACACAATCGTGAAGTTAAGACAGTCAGAGCACGATGGGTTGAAGCTCAAGAAGATGCGACTTAGAAGGCTGGAAACTAGACACACACATCATACCCTTTTTGAGGATATATCTTTGATCTCTCTTTTTTCTGTGAAGTTTATTTTAATGCTAATCTTTATCTTTTAAGTATTTCCTCTCGGTCCTGTCCTCGATCCTTAGGTAGGAGCCAATGGATGTAAACATATGTTTAAGGCATGTTATGTTTGGTGGAAGTAAGAGGATGTAGGTGTTTTCTAGTGGTTTCTCATGGATGCATATACGCACAAACTAGGCACTAGATCGGCTCAGCCACTTTCATATTGCATATGCATATATGTGTTTATATATGGATGGAAACTTGATGTGTCATCATATGGACGTTGCATTTGTATGAATGATTGTGCACTCATGTAGAAGTTACAAAATATGATTAGGAATAATTGCATGCATGATGGACTCATAGCACCGACACGATTCGCATCAAGGAGGTCAACTGAATCATTGGACCGCCTGATTTTGCATTAGATAAGGACATATACACACACTATTCATATGATCATGAAAGCATTAGAAATCATTTTAAGGACAATAGATGCTTGTGATTGAATGGTTGAGTAGATGGATGTTGGATGGTAGGATATGCATTCTTCTTGACTTAGAGATTTCGGGGACGAAATCCTTTAAGGAGGGGAGAATGTAACACCCCGTAATTTTAAAATATTAAAATTTACAAATTTAAGCACTTAATTTTTAGGAGAAGAATTAAGTGAGACGGGTTGCGCCATTATGTTCGTCTTGGCATTCTGCTTGAGATAGAGTCCGAGTTTGCATGAATCGGACTCCATATGAAGAAGTTATGGAGTTCAGAAGATTTCAAGTTTAAACAGAAATTAAATTAAAATAATAATTAAAAGTCAAAATTGTTCAAAAATTCGATATTCAGTCTGAGCGGGCTGAGCGGGAAATTTCCCGCTAAGAGGTGTCAACCCCCTAAGGTGGAGTCGACATAGGTGTCGACCCCCCAATAGGGGAGTCAACAAAGGTGTCGCCCCCCTATAGGGGAGTCGACATAGGTGTCGACCCCTCCTGTAGGGAGTCAACTCCTTTTGAGATCCAGATCCAGTGACGAATTTTATAGCCTTCAGCCGATGTGGCCTTCCCTGATAGACCGATGACTCATTTTTGTGGTATTAGGGCTTATGTGTCGTGCTATGGTTGGCTGGATGAAACATCTCCTTGGTTCGATGTCTCTGATTTCTCCTAGACTAATCTAAAGGCTAGAATTGAACCTAGACTCCTATATAATCACCCCAAACCTCTTCCGTAGAACTCATTTTATGAAGTCGTCATGTTGTTCGTCTACAAACTGGCCTAGCCTCCATTCATCTACCCCAAACTAGAGAATCAAATTCAAACTGGGAATCAATTAGAAGAACTAGAGAATCAAACGTCTACATCAAAGGATAGCTTTTCAAATTCAGAAATCAGATCACAGAAATCAAGATTTGTCCTTTTTTTGCAAGTACCGTTATTGTTTATATGTGAACACCTAATAAGAAATCATGACAGTAATTACTGGATCTAGAACTATGCCTAATTCTATTCGTGCCTATCCTTTTGTCAATTCTGAATTGCCTATCCTATGTGACTATTGTGATTGATGTAATGACACCTATCGTGCCTATGAAACTATTGTAATTGACATAATGAATCCTAACATGTCTATGAGACTGTTGGATTGACATAATGGAACCTATCATGCCTATGGAACTGTTGTGATTAATTTATCTGTTGTACATCCTATGCCGGTGAGACTATTCGGCTAACATAATTGAACCTACCATGTTGTATATGCAAATTACATGATAAGTAATGTTCATACATGCTTACACGTTTAGATATAAGCTAGTACCCATGTTTAGGATCTATATAAGTTCATGCTTATACAATTAGATTTATGCTAGTTCGTATGTTAATTGGATCTTATTTAAATGTAAGATCACGTTCATGTGCTTAATTGAGTTTATGTCATTCTATCCCATATTTATACTACGCATGTTGATCTATATTGTTTATGCCTGTTGGAATGTTACATGTCCCTTTCTTTTCCCTTTTGTTTATAAGTTAGGCTTATTTGCGAGCCAAACATTCTATGTGAATTATGCGAACGAAGAATGGGGGAGACGTTGGGAAAAATATTAAACTACATTCTATTGGCATAGGTTAGCTCATAATCATGTAAACAATTAGTAGCATGAAATGGTAGAATTTGTATGCCTAGAATTATGGACATAATTTAGAGGGTAAATAGGACATGATTTGAACTGACAACACTTGTGGATAATTAACATATGAACATAAATTGTAAATATGTAAATTAATTAAAAGATGAATATGCCTAACCCGAGGTTAGATTGAGTTACGGTGTAAGATTGCCCGGAACCGCCCGGCACATCCAGCAACAGTAACAATATAGATCTAATGTGAGAGGTTAGCGCGTTAAGCCCAAAAACCCGAGGTTAGATTGAATTGCGGTGTAAGACTGCCCAGAACTGCCCGGCACATCCAGCGACCGCAACAATATAGATCTAATGTGAGAGGTTGATGCTTTAATGAATGAGTTAAAGCTAAGGAACAGACAGGCTAAGAATGGTAGGGTTAAGTTAATCAAGGCAACACTTAAACAATGTAACATTACAAGTGATAGGGTTAAGTAACACAAAAGGGCAACACCTAACCAATATAACTTGATGTGTGATAGGGTTAAGCAACACAAGAAGGCAACACTTAACCAATGTAACATGACAAGTGGGTGGGTTAAGTTAACTCGACTGGATTGGCACTTAACCAATATAACATGATGAACGGGTGGGGTTAAGGTAATGGGAAACACTTAACCAATATAACATGATGAATGAATGGGGTTAAGCTAAGGGGAAACACTTAACCAACATAATATGATGAGTGAACAGGGTTAAGTTAATAGAAAACACTTAACCAATTACAACATGATTGCATGAGAAGGGTTAAGTTAATATGAAACACTTAACCAACATGACGTGACGTGCGGAAGGTTTAAGTTAACTTGAATGGATGGATAACACTTAACCAATTTGGGGGGTATACGAGTAGACCCTAGGAAACCCTAGTAACGGGGACCCATTTTAGCAGTAACCCACATGGATGTATCATGTTACCCTGAGCTAGGCAGGGTGGGGCACGATTACTGGGCTAATTGTAAGCGGTCAAAATAGCGGCATGGGGTGCAGCCGTGTAGTTCCGACGGAGTATTGGCGTGCACATGCTCCGGAGTGGAAAAGCAGGCAATGGGCATCAGTAGTATACACTGTGCATCTAGAATTTGTGTCGGGTTGCTATCATAGGGATTGATACACCTTATGGTGGGAAGAGCATAGGGTATCTACACGTAAGAGAGGGTCGATTGACACAGACACAAGGAAAAATTAATACAAGTAGGGAGCCGATCGATAGGTTGGTGAGGGTACATCTAACATCTTCATGGAAATTAGTGTTATTGAGGTAAGATCCTCATACTAGTTGTACACCTGAAGGCTACCACAATTGCGGGGTTGGGATCATCTTAATTTATAACACAGGATACTAGTTGGGACACTAGTAGGGATACAGATCCTTTTTCACAGGATACTAATTGGGACACTGGTAGGGAATACGAATCGTTCTATAAAAGACACTAATTGGGATGCTAGTTGGGTGGTGTAGAGATATTAGGAAATCAGAGAAAGAACCGAAGTGCATTCAATGTATCTTACCTTGTCATATCTAACGATCATCATTTGTAGTCTTGCTATGCTTATTATCATGGTTATGTCTGGTATTCAGTTTATTCATGTCATGATCATTTTACGTGTTTACATGCTGAATAATCACTGGACTTACCAGACTTATGTCTAACCCGTTTTCTTTCGCCTTCTTTTCTTCCTTTTCCCCCTCAGGTTTGCAGGGAGGGAATATCACCACTTAGCTCAGTTTTCTTTCTGAGCTCGAAAATAGTCGAAGTATTTCTTTGGACTCTCTTTTCCACTGCTATGGCTGGCTCATGCTTTATTGGAGAATATCATTGTCATTTTATGCTTCTTTATTTTGTTAAACAAGACAGATGCTTTGTTATAATGAGTATAGGCGTTTTGGTGCTAGAAAACAATCTTTGTACAATCTGTTTTACCAAGCTATTGTTTTATCAATAAAGTAAAGTTTTATTTATTTTCCGCTATTTAAATTTTGTTTGTTTTGTAATTTATCAGTTCTACACACTTATGACGCTCCACTGATGTTACTGCATTCCCTTTGTGAGTAACCTTAACGGAGGTCGGGTGTTACAAGGTGTATCTATAGTTGTAGGGGAGCCTCTGGGATGACCGGTTCGTGACAAGGCGTGTGGCACACGATCCGGGAGAGTAAAAGCAGGAATAGCCTTGGGAACAAGTCAAGATCTATGCGTGTATTAGCAGGTTCGATGATCGGTTCAGGGTCATGGGATTGAGTCGTGATGAGGCCTTCACGAACCGAGGTCTTGTCGCGAGCTGGAGTGATGAAGCTTGTGTCCGCGGTCGGGTCGTGGATGAGGATTGTGGTCCACCTCAGTTGCACGAGCCAGAGTTAGTTTCACTAGATGGGGTGCGTCACGAGTCGAGGAGGGTGCTTCACGAGTTGAAGAGGCTCCACGAGTCGAGGAGGGGTGAAACACCCCACCTCCGTTAGGGTCACTCTCAAAGGGAATGCCCTAATTTTGGTGGAGGTTTATAAGTATAAGTCACAGATATAAAAGACAGATATAAGAACACATATTTTTGAATAGCGGAAAAACAACAACTTTTATTTCACCAAAAATACGTGTTACAACAACCATACCATAATCGTCTTACAATACTTCCAAAAACATAACATCTTCATAACTGTCTTGATTACATTATTTAAAGAAGCATAAAGAAAACATAAATAAACTGCAAAACTCCCACAATTGATGTCCAAAGCCATAGTCTAAAACGAAAAGATCCAAGCAATACATTCTTTCTCTTCAAGCTGGATATGAAGGCTGGTCAAGCTGCGGTATTCCCTCCTTGCGGACCTGGGGGGGGGGGGGGAGGGGGGAAACGGAAGAAAAGAAGACGAAAGAAAAGTAGAGTCAGACATAAAGCCTGAGTAAGTCAAGGACTATTCAGTCTATGAATAAAGAATTGGGTATGATAAGTATAAACTAGAAATGGGAAAGCACCATAAACTTAGTTAAGTTGTCTAGGGTCGAATATACTATCGTACCACATATTAATCTCTGTACCCATATAAACTAGTTCCCAACAGGCACCCCATAATCAGGGTAAAGTGATCCATTTTATGATGATCGGCTCCTACTCGCATAGTTACATGTGTCTTACGGCCCCCGATGTTGTAGTTACCTATGCTGGTCCCACCATGGGGTGTATCAAGTCCCATGGTGGCGGCCCGACACAATCCTAGAATGCATAGGTATGCTACTGGTGCCCAGTGCCTTATTTTTCTACGCCGGAGTGTGTGCACGCCCGCACCCCGTTAGAACCTACACTGCTGCACCACCGCCGTCGATTTGACCTCTTACAGTCAGCCCAGTAATCGTGCCCCACCCTGCCTAGTTTCAGGGTATCATGATACATTATAGGGTTACTGCTGAAAAGGGTCCCCCGCTACTAGGTTTTTCTATTTCTAGCCAACATGCTAAGTTGGTTAAGTGTTTTATAAACCTAACCCCCAATCAATCTGTTTAGTTTAGCATGTTCCATTTTGATTAAGTATTAATATAATTTACTTAATCCTATCAATCCTGACTCAGCCTTAATTGTATTATTAAAGCCCTGACCTCTCACATTAGACAGGTATTGTTGTGGCTGCCTGTTGCCGGTTGGGTCCGGGCAGTCTTACGCCACAACTCAGTCTAACCTCGGGTCCTTATTGGGCTCCATGTTTAACCACCCACATTGGATAGGTATTGTTGCGACTACTGGACAGCCGGGCGGTTCCGGGCAGGTTTACATCACAACTCAATCCAACCTCGGGTTAAACACATCGTATTTTCTACATTTACATATTTTGTCTCTTTTCTTTATTTTCTTATATGTAAATATTTGCGGCCCATTATTCAAAATCAATTTAAGCTAATAGTGTAAAGGTTTACACCAATCATGGGCCCAACCCATTCTTGAATTTGGGCCCATCTACTTTTATATTTTCATTTATTAATTAATTTGGCCCAACACTATTTCCCTCGTTTAATACGTTCGTTTATTATAATATATGTTGGGCTTAGCCTTTTAAGCCCAACTTAGAGACGTGAAAGAAGGGGAGGCTTAAAACGTGATTATATACACAAAAAAGGGGAATGTGAACGCATGAACTTGCAACATAACGTTGGAACTACAAAATAGAAACTGGTGTACTTGCATTGTGGTAACATATACTTTGGTCATAAAGCATAAGTGACATGAATCAAACCATGTAAACTTGTAGTTAAGTTAAGAATCTAACTAAATTAGATATCATTATTGACATATAGTCTTAACTACAACATAAATCTACATACACTTAACCACTTAACATGTTTGACTAGAAAACCCTGGTAACGTAGGGACCCGTTTCAGCAGTAACCCAATTTAGGTATCAACGGTACCCTGAAACTAGGCACGGTGGGGCACGATTACTGGGCTGATTGTAAGAGGTCAAATAACGGCAATGTTAGGTGCACAGTGTAGGTCTAACGGTGTGCGGTCATGCACGCACTCCGGAGCAGACAAGCAGGGCACTGGGGGCACCAGTAGTATATCCTATGCCTTCTAGTAATTGTGCTGGGGCCGCCACCATGGGTCTTGATACACCCCATGGTGGGACCAGCATAGGTATCTACACTTCTTGGGGTAGCCGTAAGACACACGTACGAGAAAGGAGCCGATCTTTAGAAAACAAAAAGGATCACTTCACCCTCAGCATGGGGTGCCGGTTAGAGTAATACTAGTAAATGCAGAGATATGGTGTGGGCTCGATAGTATATTCAATTCTAGACTACACTCCCTTAGTTATGATACTATCCTGTTTTCAGTTTATGTCTATCATATCCTTTTCTTATTCACATACTGAAAAGTCACTAGATTTACTCAGGCTTTATGTCTGACTCCATTTTTCTTTTCGTCTTCTTTTCTTTCGTCCCCCCCCCCCCAGGTCCACAGGGAGGAAACAACTCATCCTAGTTAGACTCTTTTGCAAGCTTGAAGACAGTAGATGTACGGTTTGGATCTCTTTGGCTTGGATCATGGCTTTGGATATCATTATGGAGATTTTGTTTCTTTACTTTATGTTTTATGCTTCTTTGTTAATCAAGACAGTTATGGAAATGTAATGTTTTTGGAAGTATTGTAAGACACTTATGGTGTGGTTTGTGTAACACGTATTTTGATGAAATAAAAGTTGCTGTTGTTTCCGCTGTTTAAAAATATGTGTATTTATATCTGTCTTGTATATCTGTGACTTATACTTATAAACCTCCACCAAAATTAGGGCATTCCCTTTGTGAGTGACCCTAGCGGAGGTGGGGTGTTTCACTTAGTATCGGAGCATAGGTTTACCAGAAAAGATAAAGTTTTTGATATTATTTTCAAAAAAAAAAAAAAGTTTAAAGAAGCATTTTTTTTAGAAAAAGTGTTATATTTTAAAAGGCATGATCCCCCAAAGCCGTGTGTACTACCTCTCTCTATCCTTCGTTTTGAATCTTTCCCTTCTGTTTCAGCATGTCTGGAGACCTTAACATTCCTGAAGGAGGACTGATACCCGGTTGGTTTAGAAGGTTCTTAGAAGTTAGGGCCGCAAATGGCGCGGGCCCGGCAGATATCCTTCCTCCCCCAGTAGCACCAGTTCCTCCTCCTCCTCCTGCTCCCCTTGGAAATGCTTTTGCCAAAACATGTAGAGACTTCAAGTCTATGGGTGGAAAAGACTTCCATGGAACTGAACCCTTTGTAGGAGCAAGAAACTGGCTAAAGGAGACCGAGGATCTGTTTGACATCTTCGGAGTTGATGATAGGCAAAAGATACAGCTAGCAGTGTGGTTTCTCAAAGATGAAGCTTCCTATTGGTGGGAGATCACTAATGCTCAGACGGTAGTGGAAACTTGGGATGATTTTAGGACAAGGTTCGAACTAAAATTCCTCTCCCAAGCTGAAAAGAGCCTGCAAATAGAGAAGTTCTTAAATCTTAAACAGGGAAGCACGACGGTCAGGGAGTACGTTTATAAGTTCAATCAGCTGGCCAGATTTGGGCTGGACTTAGTAAATACCCAACACAAGAAGGCGCTTTGCTTCGTCAAAGGTCTGAATGAGCCTATACACAGCCTTGCCATGACCCATGTGTCCACGGGAGCGACTTATGAAAGCTTGGTGGACATGGCGTTGCTACATGAGGAAGACCACGACAAGAAGGAGACTAAGGATGAGGAAAAGAAAGAAGGTTTACATGCTAAGAAGACAGACTTTAAGAAAGGAGGAAAGAACAAGAAGTCCCATGAGAAGAGAAAGTGCCATTTCTGTGGCATAGTTGGACATATAGAGAAAGACTGTCGGAAGAAGAAGGCAAAGATGGGTGGTTGCTTTCATTGCGGAGAGACTGGGCACCAAGCTAAGGACTGCCCAAAGAAGAAAGGACAGGGACAGAAAGCTGGATCTACTTCAGGGGGTCAATTTCATGCTCTGACAGCACCTTCACAGGAGCGAGGTAGTAATATTTCTGTAGAAAGTGTAGTCTATCTTTATGATCATCCAGTTCGCACACTTTATGACACTGGTGCATCACACTCCATTATTTCATCTGCTTTAGTAGAATCTCTGCATCTAGACACTAGTATGGCTGAGGATCCCTTAGTAGTTTCAAACCCAATTGGGGGCTCCGCTTACTTGTCAATGGTTTGTTTGGGTTTTAAAATCTCTATTCTCAGTGTTGAGTTTAGTTGTAATGCCTTTGTTCTAGGCTTCTCAGGATATGGTTTGATCTTAGGCATGGACTGGTTATCCAGTAACGGTGCCATTCTTGATTATGAGAAAAGAGTAGTTAGACTCTTAACTCGGCTTGGTAACACTCTAGAAATTTCCTGTAATCCTTTGAATGCTATTGTGCTTAGTTATCTAGAGTCGCTTGATGCTTCTGACGTGAATTTGCAGTCGGTTAGAGTAGTCCGGGAATATCCGGATGTCTTCGAGGAGGTGAAAGGCTTACCTCCGAAGTGGGAAATAGACTTTCAAATCTATCTTGTGGATAACGCAAAGCCCGTAGCTTTACCTGTCAGACATATGGCTCCAAACGAGAGAAAGGAGCTCAGTAAGCAGGTTAAAGAACTTCTTGAGAAGGGGTTCATTCGAAGGAGCATTTCAAAATGGGGTGCTCCAGTGGTGTTCGCAACCAAAGCAGATGGCTCACTTCGCCTCTATGTTGACTATTGGGAGTTGAACAAGTTGACCAAGAAAAATAGTCACCCTCTTCCCCGAATCGACGATTTGTTTGATCAGCTTGTACGCGCCTCGGCTTTCTCCCAACTTGATCTAGCAACTGGGTTTCATCAGCTAAGAGTGGCTGAAGATAGTATTGATAAAACGACGTTCAGAACACCAGACGGTTTCTTTGAGTGGCTTGTCATGCCTTTCGACCTGACAAACGCACCCGCTTATTTCGTGGACCTAATGAGCTGAGTGTTCAGAGAATTCCTCAACAAGTTTGTGGTTGTCTTCGTGGACGATATCTTGATATTTTCAAAGAGTGGGGAAGAGCATGCTCAACATCTGAAGTAAATCATGGATACTCTCCGAGCACATCAGCTAAAGGCATAATTTTCAAAATGCCACTTTTGGAGAGAAGAAGTAAGGTTTCTTGGGCATGTAGTATCTAAAGAAGGGATGGCCGTAGACCCCGCAAAGGTAGTTGCGGTGCAAGACTGGAAGGCACCAAAGAATGCTACTGAGCTCCGAAGTATTCTAGGACTAGCAGGCTTCTACCGAAAATTCATAAGGGATTTTGCGAAAATCTCAGCTCCACTCACAAGGCTGACAAAGAAGAATCTAGTGTTCAATTGGGACTTTGATTGCGAGTTGGCTTTCCAACGCTTTGAAAGGGCTCTTACAACAGCCCCAGTCCTGACTCTGCCATACGGAAGCAAGATGTTCATAGTTTATACTGATGCATGTGGGACAGGGCTAGGTGCTGTCTTCATGCAAGAAGGGAGGGTAGTAGCTTATGGTGGAAGGCAATTGAAAGTTCATGAAAAGAACTACCCGGCCCACGATCTTGAGTTAGCCGCCATCGTACTTGCACTTAAGTCTTGGCGACATTATCTCCTAGGTGAGAAGTTCAAACTTTAAACTGACCATAAATCGTTGAAATATCTTTTCTCGCAGAAAGATCTTAACTTAAGGCAAAAGAGATGGATGGAGTTTCTTGCCTCGTATGACTTCGAGATTTCCTATACTCCGGGCAAGGGCAATGTTGTGGCAGACGCCTTGAGTAGAAAGAAACTGACCCTAAGCCCACTTTTTGTAGAAAGGCAAAGCCTAGAGTATATAGCCAGTTTTAACTTTAGGCCCTCCTCTGATTTCGTACCGGGTTTGTTAGCATCTCTTGAGGTGAGCCCTACTCTTTTGGACACAATAGGGATGGCACAACGTGAGGACCCTCAGTTAGTCGAAGTGGTTGATAAACTAATTAGGGGTAAGGCTTCTAGTCACCTCAGTAGATACTCTATTGATGATAAAGGTAGGCTGAGACGCGACGGAAGACTATGCGTTACACAAGCAAAGGAGTTGATAAAGATGGTTCTCGAGGAAGCACATCGTTCCAAGATGACAATACATCCAGGCGGGGACAAAATGTACAAGGACATGAAAAGAGTTTTCTTTTGGAACGGCATGAAGAAGGACGTGGCAGATTTCATTTCTAAGTGTATGGTATGCCAACAAGTTAAAGCGGAACAGAAAAAGCCTGGAGGACTGCTTCATCCCCTAGAGGTCCCACAGTGGAAGTGGGATAGCATTTCAATGGACTTCGTTGATGGGCTGCCTAGGTCGAGAAGGGGCAATGCTAGCAATTGGGTAATAGTGGATAGGCTTACAAAGAGCGCCCACTTTTTACTTGTCAAGAGTAGAAGGACCGCCTCATACCTAGCATCTCTTTACATCAAGGAGATAGTTCGACTCCATGGGATACCCTCCAGCATTGTGACCGAGACCCTATCTTCACAAGCGAGTTTTGGCGAAGTTTCCAAGAAGCCGTAGGCACACAGTTATGTTTGAGCACGGCCTATCACCCCCAGACCGATGGACAGACGGAAAGGGTGAATAGAGTTTTAGAGGATCTTTTGAGACTTTGCGTTCTAGACTTTGGAGGGACATGGGAGGATCACCTTCCCTTAGTGCAGTTTGCTTACAACAATAGCTTCCAAGCTACCATAGGCATGGCACCCTTCGAAGCATTGTATGGAAGACCGTGCAAGTCACCAACTTGTTGGTGGGAGTCTACAGATAAGGTTATTCTTGGTCTAGACATGATCAAAGAAACTTCAGAAAAAGTGGACTTGATTCGAAGAAGGATTAAGATGGCCCAAGATAGACAGAAATCCTACGCCGACAAGAGAAGGACCGACCTTGAGTTTGAGGTTGGGGACAGAGTTTTTCTCAAGGTATCTCCTCTAAGGAACGTTGTTCGTTTTGGATCCACCGGAAAGCTAACACCGAGATTTATAGGACCATTTCCTATCATCGAGAAGGTTGGGAAGATGGCCTATAGATTAGAGCTACTCGAAAAACTGGCAGGAGTTCACAACGTCTTTCATGTTTCTCACCTCCGGAAGTGTTTACACGAGTCTGCTGAAATAGTAGAGCCTAGCATTCTAGAAGAAGCCGAAGTGGAACGTGAAGCAACTGTGAGAAGAGTTCCAACATGCATCTTAGGAACTGAAGTGAAAAAGCTACGCAACCGCGAAGTTAAGCTCGTCAAAGTTCAGTGGAGCGACGCCGAGGAAGACGCGACTTGGGAAACTGAGGCTAGAATACGCGCAGCCTACCCTTTTCTTTTCGAGGGTACATCTTTGATCTCTCTTTTTCCTTAAATTATGCTTTATCTATCTTTTAGGCTTATTTCCTCGACCCTTTTCCCTTAACTCCTTAGGTAGAAAACAAATGGATGCAAACATGTATTTGAAAACATGTTATGGATTATGGCTGCAAGTGGTTGCAAGTGATTGCTAGTGGTTGCTCGTGGATGCATATACACACACACCCTAGGTTTTAGATCGACTCAGTCACTTCATACTGCATATGCATATATGTAATCTCGTTCATATATGGTTGAAATTTTATATGTTATCATATGGTTATCGCATTTGTATGAATTGTTGTGCACTCACGTAGAATTATGAGTAGGAAAAAATTGCATACATAATGGATTCATGACACTTACATGATTCACATTTAGGAGGTCAACTGAATCAGTGGACCGCCTGATTTCTGCATTAGATAAGGACATATACACACACAATGCATATGATCATAAAGCATTAGAAGTCTTTAAGGACAATGGACACCTGTGTTTGTTGGTTGAGTAGATGGACGATTGGGTGGTAGGATATACATTCTTCCTAACTTGAAGATTTCGAGGACGAAATCCTTTTAATTGGGGGAGAATGTAACACCCCGTATATTCTATAACAGTGAAATTCATAAATTAAAGTATAATTAATTCAAATGAAAGAATTATGGGAAATGGCTTACGCCATTGCGTTCATCTCGGAATTCTGGTTGAGATAGAGTCTGAGTTTGCATGAAACGGACCCCGTATGAAGGAGTTATGATCTCCGGAAGTTTCAGAATAAATTTGAAATTCAAAAACAGCTCAGAACAGTTTTAAAATTCGAATTCGAGTTCAAACTGGGCTGGGCGGGAAAATTCCCGCCCAGTGACCAGGTCGACACTAGTGTTGACTGGGCAGTCGACCTGCCCCCCCCCCCCCCCAAGTCGACTGCGCAGTCGACTTAGGTGTCGACCTGCAGGTCGGCTTGCCTGGTCGGCCTGACCAGGTGGGTCTGACCCTGGTTCGACCCTGGTGTGCTGTACGGTCTAATTTCCCTCCCTGTTTGCATCTAACAGCTCAAATTAACTTGAAAAGTCTATAAATACACACTAAGACTCAACTAATTCACATAAGAAAATAAGAGAGGAGTCGTCATGCTGTCAGGAAGGAGTTGATCGTAGCCGCCAAGCATCAAACTAAGAAGCAAATTAAAGTCTAATCAAATCAATCAACAAATTGCTAACCAAAGGAGAGCATCTCCAAATTTAGAAAAAAAAAATCAGAAAACAAGATCTCGTCACACGTTGTAAGTATAGTGGTCTTTCAGAATTTGAATAAAATTATGATGTGATACGATGTAATTGGGAATAGAATTGTATCATTATAATGATGTAGATCTTGTGTATTGTAATGTTTCTATCGTGATTGTTTTTGGTGAATTGATTTGTGGCATAAATGGATCGATGCAAGTTTATTATACATTTGTATAAGAAAGTGATGGTAATTGCAAGTTTTGTGGCAAAGTCTATGATTAGATCCCTCTCATGTTTATGTTAATATCCCCTTTATGTTTATGTTGATATCATGGGCCATATACTTATGTAAACACACCAAAGATCTGAGATCCTTTATGCTACATGACTCAGAACTTATGTATACATCTTAGATCCATTACAAGTATGATTAGAACTATGTTAAATGCAGTTTGGGTTACATAAACTATGCAAGTTCATGTGGAAATAGGCTATATATTAAATTTGGACATTTTGGGTCAATTTACAACATGCTAGTTTTGTGTTCGACGTTATGCCAAGTTAATATGTTAAAACCCAAGTTTGTATAATTCTACATATGCCATCCTATGTGACACCCATTTAGTTGTATGCCAATTTTGAATGCAAGTTCTCATGCTCCAATGTTTATGTTAACGCCAATTTGCAAGTTCATGCGCTACACCTTCTATGTATCATAGAAATATTATATTTTCTGAATTTCCCTTTTCTCACGTTTATCAAGTTGGGCTGAATTGTGTCAAGCCCAACATTAGTACATACAAACGGGGGTAACAGCGTTGGGTGTAATACATGAGATAAATAAAAAAGTTGGCATGTTTGGCGCGTGCCAACGAATGTGACATTTTCGCCGTATAAATTGTTATACCCAAATTAAAAGACGACATGACATTTACATAAATAATGAAATACGTAAATCTAGAAAAGACGACATGTTTAACCCGAGGTTGGATTGAGTTGTGACATAAACCTGCCCGGACCCGCCCGGCTGTCCAGTAGTCACAACAATACCTATCCAATGTGGGTGGTTAAACATTGAGCCCAATAAAGACCCGAGGTTAGACTGAACTACGGTGTAAACCTGCCCAGAACCAACCGGCACATCCAGTAATCGTAGTGATATCTGTCTAATGTGAGTGGTCGGTGCTCTAAAAGGCTAAGGACAGGTGGTAGGGTTAAGTCAACTGAAAAACACTTAACCAAAGATTCAACATGTTAACAAATACTGATGGGTGGGGGTTAGGTATATACATACACTTAACCACTTAACATGTTTGACTGGAAAACCCTGGTAACGTTGGGACCCGTTTCGGCAGTAACCCAATTTAGGTATCAACAATACCCTGAAACTAGGCAGGGTGGGGCACGATTATTGGGCTGATTGTAAGCGGTCAAATAACGGCAATGTTAGGTGCACAATGTAGGTCTAACGGTGTGCGGTCGTGCACGCACTCCGGAGCAGACAAGCAGGGCACTGGGGGCACCAGTAGTATATCCTATGCCTTCTAGTAATTGTGTCGGGGCCGCCACCATGGGTCATGATACACCCCATGGTGGGACCAGCATAGGTATCTACACTTCGTGGGGTAGCCGTAAGACACACGTACGAGTAAGGAGCCGATCTTTAGAAAACAAAAGGATCACTTCACCCTCAGCATGGGGTGCCGGTTAGAGTAATACTTGCAAATGCAGAGATATGGTGTGGGCTCGATAGTATATTCGATTCTAGACTACACTCCCTTAGTTATGATACTATCCTGTTTTCAGTTTATGTCTATCATATCCTTTTCTTATCCACATACTGAAAAGTCACTAGATTTACTCAGGCTTTATGTCTGACTACGTTTTTCTTTTCGTCTTCTTTTCTTTCGTCCCCCCCCCCCAGGTCCACAGGGAGGAAACAACTCAGCCTAGTCAGACTCTTTTGCAAGCTTGAAGACAGTAGATGTACAGTTTGGATCTCTTTGGCTTGGATCATGGCTTTGGATATCATTATGGGGATTTTTTTGCTTTACTTTATGTTTTATGCTTCTTTGTTAATCAAGACAGTTATGGAAATGTAATGTTTTTGGAAGTATTGTAAGACACTTATGGTGTGGTTTGTGTAACACGTATTTTGATGAAATAAAAGTTGCTGTTGTTTCCACCAAAATTAGGGCATTCCCTTTGTGAGTGACCCTAACGGAGTTGGGCTGTTTCATGAGGAATCCTGCTGGATCCCCCCAACTTGTCTTCCCCTGCATCCAAATTGGCTCCCTCAAAATAATCATTGCAATTAAGTACAACAATATATTTATCATTGAGAAATGGAAATAAACAGCTCAATAAGTTTCAAAATCAACTATTAACAATAATCAAACATCCATTTGACAATTTTGATGAATTTTGAGTATTTAAAATGAAATATTTTAAATAATATCCATGAGAAATTTATTTTGAATAGAATTAGAACGTATATATTTATATAGATCGTTGTTAGAATATAAATATTTATTTTAAATTATAAAAGGAATTGAAATGGTGCGGTAGTTCGATAATTCGATTTCAAAATTCAAATGAATGTACAGGATTCAAAATAAACTGGATTTTGGAGAAACTAAAAATATTAGAATCTAATTGAGAATATCTTTCCAACGAATCCGAAAAATCAAAATTTCATAGCGGGAATCAAAAGTTATGCTCAATTCAAAATTTAGAATAGTCGTTATGGAAATTATACATGGCCCAAAAAATCATATTTTGCATACAGATGAATTTGGACTCGAAACCACTTCCATTGAGTTCAGAATGCCATTTAGAACTCCGAAAAGTATAAGCTTCGATATATTTCGATATCCGTAATAGTGGCAATTGGCTGGAGCTTTTCGGTTAGCAATACATAGCCCTTAAAAAGTGAAATTTTGCATACTAGCTCAGAATTCGTTGAGATAAATTTTTATGGATTCATAATGACAAATTATTGTTGAGTTCCAAAGGGCGCCTTGAACGGAGTTGGTATGTGGCTGTGCGAGCTAAAGTAGTTCAAAGTAAAACAGGCAGTCATTTTACAAAGGAACATTATTGATACAACCTCAGAATTCGATTTCGTTTTTTTTTTTTTTTTTTTTGATTCGTATCATCTAATAATGGTTAAATCCAAATGGGCATGATTTTTGGGGTTAGCATGTTAGCGTGCAGGAAGAAATGGTGTGCCAAAATCGCATTTTTAGATCTTATCTGAGCATTTTTGAGAATTTTAAAGGACGGATAAACGAACACGGAATTCGATGAAACTTGTTTTGTTGGACTCGTCTTCACGTCTACTATGTCGTGTCCGAAATACATGGCAATTGGGTATCGTCGGCGTTTCGACGATAGGCAAGAAACGAGCATATAATCACTTTTCCTCCAATTCCTTCTTCATAATTTCCTCATTCCTTCTTTTTGCATTTTCCTCTTTAATGGGCACCTCCACCCTCCCCGTCGCTGCCGCCCCTACCTCAGCCACCACCAGCCTCTACCAGCACCGCCACCTCCCTCCGGCCACGCTCCTCCTCCTCTTCTCTCTCTTCTTCTCTTTCTCTCTCTCCCTTCACAAACCTAAACCCTAGGAGCCACCACCACCACCACGGGCCCCACCACCACCGCCGTTGCCCCTTAGCCACCTCCCTACCTCCAATCAGGTCCAGCGCCCCTCTACGGCCACCCAACTCTGGCCGTGGGCCCCTCCTCAAAAATCACATTTTTCACTAATTTCCCGTTTTACATAAAACACCCTATCCTTATTTAGTGAATAACTCCCAAACCGTGCGTTTCTAGCCAAAGTTCCTCAAGACCAAAGTCGAAGAGCACGATTTTCTCTTTGATTTGGTATATGATAGTCCCATTTTACATCGCGGAGTTGTCAGGAAAACGCGTCCAAAGTCTGCTGTCCAAACACTGTCAAAATGCTGTCTTTTCACGATTTCCGGCGAAATGGCACATTTGCGGGAGGAAGACCACTAGGCGAAAGTTGTCCGGAATGGCGCGTTTAAGCTAGAGAAATAGATGGTGTGAAGATTGAAGCTCGTTTGCAAATTCCGGAACCATAACAGTGAATCCGGATGTTAAAAAAATGTGAGTTTTCTCCGCTTTAAAGCTTCTATGGTTTTTTACGAATGAAGTATAATAAAAATATGATTTTTATATTATAGGAATAATAAAAATATGATTTTTATCATATGTGAAATATAAAAATATAATTTTTATAAAGTAGAAGTATTAAAAATATAATTTTTATATAGAGAATAGCGTGATAAAAATATAATCTTTATTTAGAGAGGAGCGGTATAAAAATAGAATTTTTATCTATATAGTAGCAATATAAAAATGTGATTTTTATCCATATAGAGTGATTATAAAAATATAATTTTTATATGCATAACAACAATATAAAAATGTGATTTTTATATATGTAGTGGCTATAGACAACAAAATTGAAAAAAGGCGAGCACGACGAAGATTTCTACATATGAAGAGTCGTGGCGTTTGGTTTAGCTCTCGGTGAGAATTTCTCACTTTAAATCATGTTTTCTAGTTAAAATTATATACTAGGATACAGACAGTGCTTAGTAGCACCTGACACCCGTCGTCCAAAGACCATGGACGACTTGTTTGTTTGGTTGTGTAGTTGATTGGATGATTGGTTTGAATTTGATTGTTTGGTGAAATGAGATTGATTAGATTGGTATGTGTGTGGCGCAGGCCATTATTAGACCGGGGATAAGGCTAGGCCTTGTCCCGTTTCTTGTATCGTGCCGTTAGGCCGCCGAAATTTTCTAAAATAAGTTAGAAAAATAAAAATATCATTTTTATTGTGTAAGTGAACTGAATAGTAGGTTGAATAAAATATTTTATCGTTAAAAATATAATTTTTAACGTGAATGTGAATAAAATAAATATTCATTTACAAACCGGACGGTTTGTTTATGTACACCTATTTGAAGGATATTGATTGGGACGATAAATTTTACACATCGCCCGACTGCACAAATAATATTCAGTGTTTGTGGATTGAAACCCCACACGGGTGTTGGGATGATATTTGACGTACACTAATCCCAATTGCTTAGTGGTATGTCGATCGATTGGTCGACAGACTGTGTAAGCGTTGATTATTTATATTTAATGCCTATGTAGTTGTGTGGTGCACTTTGGATGATGGTTGATTATTTATCATTGCTATTATATACATGTGTTGTATGGAATCCATATAATTAACATTATATGGTAATTGATCGGGCCTCATTCCAATTGGGAAAATAAAGAACATTATAAAATATAGATTCGTGTGTTGAATAGAATACAGAATATTCATGTGTTGAGTAAAATATCTTAACAATAAAATTTACATCTTTATCATATATAAAATTAGAAACTAACTGGAAAATAGCTAAGATGAGTGGTCTCCTGGGTATTGATCTGATGTTGGTTTCAGCCTTGGGGTTAATGCTTAGGGAATCGTTCTCTTACTAATTTACGGTTGGAGTCTGATAAAAAATTATATGATAGAAATCATAATTTTATAAAATATATTAAATAACAAAAATATTCATGTGTTGACAGTACTCTTGTGTTGAGATTAGTCATGTGTTGAAAGAAATATAGATTCAACTGTTGAATAGAATAAATATTCATTTGTTGAATAGAATAACGAAGTTATTGAAAAATATAAAGCCGTGTTGATTAGAGATGCGCTATTTTGACAAGATCGATATTTATATCAATTATATTCGTTTTTATAATGATTATAGAAAAGGAAGTGATTACAAAATATAACATTTTGAAAATATTATCATTTGTATATCGATGATGTGGAATATTCATTTATGATTCAAAATTGAATATGAATTTGAAATTGTTTTTGAAACGAATTTAAAACGATTTATCAAATTCGTTTTAAAAAGGAAATCGACGAAATATATATTATATATATTATATATATAATATAATGGCCTGAATAGAATGCGCCGCACCGCGGCAGTTCGTGAATTTCGACCATTGATTTCGAACGGACATTACGGGAAATCCGACCATCGGATTCTCCTAAAACCAGAATCATTGGGTTCGTATCGAAAAGTGCTTCCTAACGAATATTAGAAATTTAAAATCTAATGGTTGGATTTGGAGATATGTCCAAATCAATTTCTGAAAAGGTCGTTGTAAGTGCAGTTCGATGGCAGTTGTTGGAAATCGACTGTACGGGCCTTGATAAAATTATCAAAAATATCAATAATTTGTGTAAAATCATAAGAAATGATTTGTGAAGAATTGGGATGAAAAATCCCACATTTGTATAGATAAAAATAGATTTTTATCGAAATGAACTAGTTTTGAACTAAATTTAAAACCCAATTATTTTTAAATAAATAAATTGGATTTAAAAGGGGTTTTAAATAATCAGAATTTCTAATATATTTAATTGGAATTGAATTAAAATTGATTTGTTGGTTTATCATAAACGGTGTTTTAAATAACACTTGTTCTTTAACCTGACAATAAGTAGAATGTGACTTGGGTTTATTGTGAACTGTGTTTTATATGACATTAGTTCTTTAACCCAGTAAAAGGAGTTTTAATGAATCTGTAATTAGATTGAAATGTGAATTGATAATTTAAATTATCAAATTTGGAAAATGATCGAGAATGGAGTATCGCCAGTTTTGCTCCTAGCGATAGTTAAATCTTTAACTAGATTTGAAAGTGAAATGGTAATTAATTTTACCAATAACACCATGGTGTTAGTTATGGAGTACTACCAGTCTCGTTCCATAACATAAATAGATTGGGATTGGGAAATAAAATAAATAATTACTTCGGTGTGGTTTGCTAATCCCGGTTAGTTTGGAAAACCATAATATGGTTTGAATTGACATCCAAAGGAAGATTAAAGAATAAATTTAAAAGAATTTATCTTTGATAAAATTAATGGGAACCTTTCCCTAAGAATGTGAAATTTAGAAACTAACTGTAGGTTAGCTAAGCAGAATGGCTTCTTGGATATTGATCTGATGTTGGTTTCCGCCTTCGGGGTTATTATTTGAGGAATTATTCTCTTGTTAATTTACTATTAGTGACTGATGAATTGGAATGAGGTGTATGTTGTGTTTGTGTAACACTTGTATATTATATACGCGAGTTATTCAGAAAGACCGGGTTTATCCCATTCTGAATAACTGATTCGACGTGGTATCGAGGATGAAGACGGTGGTCGAAGACCGGAGGTCTTCACGTCGTTTGTGTGATTACTGATGATCTTGATTGGGCCGTACACCCAAGAGGAGGGAATCAGTTAGTGGTCATCCCGACGTACTTGGAGATCGATGGATATGCGAGGTACTAGGTGCCTCCGGTTTCATTTAGACGCAGAACGAACTTGTAAATGGACTGTGTGTCTGACATTGGATTTTATTCTATGTGATTGATTTCTATTAAATATATATCTGTTTGGCAGCAGAGAATTTATTCTCTTGCTTAACGCCCTTCTCTGAGACGTACGAGCTTAGAGGTTATATATTGATGGATATCAAACGCATGGAGTGAATTGCCTGTGTGGCATGCCTAAGTGGCAATTGATCAAGGCCTCTGTTGAAAAGCAAAGTCTTGTGGTGATAATCAAAGCACCGCCTGTGTGGCATAACTTTGTGTAGCGTTGATTCGCGAGCCTCACACCCCGGTTGTGAACCAGAAACGGGAGAGGACCTCAGGGAGGGCATGCGTTTCTTTCTAGCTAGAAGTGGCGTCAGTGGTTTTACACGCCCTGACGAGTTTGACTTATGTGGTTGTTGCTGTTGCAAAGCGCCTCGGATATATCGGTCGTTCTTGAACTGATAGAGTCATTCGTTGGCTCATTTGCGCCCCACAGGGCGAGGAAACGCATGTTCAGGGTTTAAGTTTAATCCACTCTGTGTGGACCGGCCCTGATGATCCAAGGGTAACTCGAGCTCTGATCCTTAGACATGGTAGGCTAGATTGTCTCGAATCGTTAGAGGACTATCTTTTGCCTCGGTTCACAGATGGATATCCAGCTTCCAATACGTGACTTTGCGGTTTTAATTGTAGAACTAGTATGGCGACATGAAATATGGTACCCATGTCGTCTATGATTGATATTTATGATTGTAATTGTTTTGACATTATACACTTATAATAGTATCAAATGATTTGTTTTTAACGTATCAAGTATGCTTTGGCTATTATAAGGTAAAACCCTATCCTCCGGCTTGCATTGCATTGTGTGATGGGACCTGGGTCTTATAATAGCTTCATTTTTCTTTATTTAGCATTGCGCTATTGTTTTATGCACTGGTATTCTTGGGAGGAAAACCGTTCCATGTTATACGGCGTGGTCCCTTGATTTACCTAACTTTAAAAATGAAGATTAATAACTATTTTAGTTCTCACACCAGTCACATGACTGACCTAGAGTTTATTGTTTTAACCTAAACTCTGGGTGCCCTTATTTTCATCACGGGCAGCTAGTAGTTTTGGTTTTGCAGATTTGTATTCAAAGGATCCTGATTTACAACTGGAATGATGCTCGGAAAGCTCTGTACCCGTGTATTACTTTCAGTTATGTTTTTTTATTGTTTTTTCGTTGCTATGTAATTTATTGTAATCTCTGATATTTATCGTATGTGTAATATTTATTCATACTCTGTTTATTCTTGTATATAGATGGAATTGTTGTATTATACAATGAAATTTTCTTCTGTTTGCGTTCTATTTTGTCGTGTTCTCAAGGTAATATGTGCTTTCCTTACCGGGGAGGTTACGGGTTATCACAATCCAACTATTCATTTATATGTTTATATTATTATAAACGTAAACAACAAGGCTAGTTAACTCAACTGGAAATAATCATTAAAATAACGATTTTTTTTTTTCAATTAAATTAAGCAAATGTTTAATTTAACCTCTCACTCAATATATAAATAAATATTCATTAATCATCCAAAAACAATCAATCATAGCACACAAAAATTAAAATCCCAACTTTTAAAAATATAAGCGAGATAAATTGAGTGATTTATACTCATTTTGATTTCCATTTGTCACTAAAAGAACCGGTTTCCCATTAAATTAAACCATTGTTTAATTTAACAATAAATGTCAGCACTTCTCAGTTCCATCCAAATCAACTCCAAATTATACAGTTCGTCCATACATTCTCGATGTCTCTGGTCTGGTCCAATTCTGATAACATATGCATGAATTATAATTTATAAATCCATACAAATAAATTAAAATAGTATTTCCTTAACTAATAATTAACTAATTTTAGTTATTTTCGAGTTAACCAATTCAACCTGATTATATTTGTTTCCTTCTGTACAATTCTGTTTCTTGTTCCTAGTCAACCGCTTGTTGATTCGAACGCAAATGTAATGACAAGGAATTTCGCTCGATTTGAATCGATCGCTAAACCGACCAAGACCGTTAGAAACCCCTGATTGTTTTGAGGACAAGCCATATCGGAACGCAAAAAGAAGAACATTTCATTGCTTATTACAACAATTCCATCAGAATACAAGAATATTACAGAGTATGAATAAATATTACACAAAAATTACAAGAGATTCAAATTACTTTTAAATACATCGCAGCGGAAAATAATACAAAACACAACTAGAAGTAATATATGGATACAAAGCTTTCCGATTACCGTTCCAGCTGTAAATCAGGATCCTGTGAATATAAATCTGCAAACCCAAAATTACTATCTGCCCATGTCAAAATAAGGGCAACCAGAGTTTAGGTTAAAATAATAAACTCCAGGTCAGTCATGTGACTGGTGTGAGAACTAAAACAGTTATTAATCTTTATTTTAAAGTTAAGTAAATCAAGGGACCACGCCGTATAACACGGAATGGGTTTCCTCCCAAGAGTACCAGTGCATAAAACAAACAAGGCAATGATAAATAAAGAAGAATGAAGCTATTATAAGACCCAGGTCCCATCACACAATGCAACACAAGCCGGAGGATAGGGTTTTACCTTATAATAGCCAAAGAATGCTTGATACGCTAATTTTCATCTTTTATTACTATAAGTGTATAGTGTCAAAACAATTTCAATCATAAATATCAATCATAGACGACATGGGTATCATATATCATGTCGCCATACTAGTTCTACAATTAAAACCACAAAGTCACGTATTGGAAGTTGGATTTCCATCTATGAACCGCGGCAAAAGATTGTCCTCACCGAATTCGAGACAATCAAGTCCATGTCTCAGGCTACAGCTGCAACTGCACCTAGGAGCCACAGGGTTGGTCCACTCGATGTGGATTAAATAAAACCCTGAACACTACGTCTCCCCGCCTTATGGGGCGTAAATGAGCCAAATGACTTCAGCGGCTCCACACAGTCACCGATATATCCTAGGCGCCTTGCAATCCAACAACCACACAGGTGAAAATAATATAAATGTCAAGGGCTGGTAGGTCACTAACACCACCTCTAACTAGAAAGAGACACATGTTCTCCCTGGATCCTCTCCCGTTTCTGGTTCATATCGGGGTTTGAGGCTCGCGAATTAATGCCATACACAAAGCTATGCCACACAACCTGTATTTTGATCATCAACCGCAAGACTTTGCTTTTCAACAAAAGCCTTGATCATTTTCCACTTAGGCATGCCACACAGGCAATTCACTCCATGTGATTGATATCCACCAATATATAACCTCTAAGTTCGTACATCTCAGAGAAGGGCGTTAAGCAAGAGAATAAATTCTCCGCCGCCAAACAGATATATATTTAATAGAAATCAATCACACAGAATAAAATCCAATGTCAGACACACAATCCATTTACAAGTTCATTCTGGGTCTGAACGAAACCGGAGACACCTTGTACCTCGCATATCCATCGATCTCCAAGTACGTCTGGACGATCACTAACAGATTCCCTCCTCTTGGGTGTACGACCTAATCAAGATCATCAGTAATTGTCCAAACAACGTGAAGACCTCCGTTCTTCGACCATCGTCTTCATCCTCGACACATCGTCGAATCAGTTATTCAGAATGGGATAAACCTGGTCTTTCTGAATAACTCGCATATATAATAAACAAGTGTTACATAAACACAACATACGCCTCATTCCAATTCAGAATATTCTTTTGTTTAAATATTCTCATACCTTGGGAAAGGTGCCCATTAATTTTATCAAAGATAAATTCTTTAAATTTATTCTTTAATCTTCTTTTGAATATCAATTCAAACCAAATTATGGTTTATCCAAAGTAGTCGGGATTAGCGAACCTTACCAAAATAATCACTTGTTAAATTTCCCAATCCCAACCTATTCATCCCATGAAGTAAAACTGGTAATACTTCATATCTAACACCACGGTGTTATCGGTAAATTCAATTACCATTTCACGTTCAAATCTAATTAATGATTTAACTATCGTCTGGAGCAAAACTGGTAATACTCCATTCTCGATCATTTCTATCTAATTAAAGATTCATTAAAACTCCACTTGGTTTTAATCTTCCCAATAATCACTATCAATGATTATTTAACTTGGGAAATCATATTCTATCTTTAACTAGATTAAAGAACCAATGTCATTTAAAACACGGTTCACGATAAACCCAAAATCACATTCTATCCAACTCCAATTAAATACCATTTAATTAGTATACTTCATTAAATCTAAATAAAAAGATTTAATCTTTTCCTCTACTGGGTTTAAGAACAGTGTTAATGAAGACGCCATTCATGGTAAACCCAAATCCCATTTGATATTAAATACAAGGCTCTGAATAGAAAATATATGGCTTATATTTAATATCAAATTATACGACCAACAAATATCGTATTGGAAATAACGATATAAATATATCTTTCAAATTTCCAAAACAATGTCAGTATAATCACGAAATCCAACATCGAAATATTCCAAAGACAATTTCGATTCAAATCCATTCCAATTCAATTATTGGAAATTCTGGTTACTTTTAAAACCGATTCAAATCCAATTTATTTATTTAAAAATAAATGGATTTTAATTCTAGTTCCAAACTAGTTCATTTCGATAAAAATCTATTTTCATCTTTTCAAATATGGAATTTTTCATCCCAATTCTTTCCAAATCATTTCTTATGATTTTACACTAAGTGTTACTATTTTTAATAATTTTATCAAGGCCCGTATAGTCGATTTCCATCAAGGACCATCGAACTGCACTTACAACGACCTTTTCCAATTTGATTTGGACATAATTCCAAATCCAACCGTTAGATTTCAAATCTCTAATATTCTTTAGAAAGCTCTTTTCGATACGAACCCAATGGTTCCGATTTTAAGAGAATCCGACGGTCGGATCTCCCGTAACATCCATTCGAAGTCAACGGTCGAAATTCGCGAACTACCGCAGCGCGGCGCGTTCTACTCAGGCCGTTATTTAATATATATATATATATATATATATATATATTATATTTCGTCGACTTCCTTTCAAAACGTATTTTATAAATCGTTTTAAATTCGTTTTCAAAACGATTTCAACTTCATATTCAATTTCTAATCAAAATTGAATATTCCATAACATTAATCTATAAATGATAATATTTTCAAAACATTATATTTTGAAATCACTTCCTTTTCTATATTCATTATAAAAATGAATAAAATTGACATAAATATCGTTCGCGTCAAAATGGCGCATATCTAACAAACACGGCTTTATATATTCCAATAACTTCGTTATTCTACTCGACAAATGAATATTTTCTTCAACACATGTATATATATATATATATATATATATTTAACACATGAATATATTTTTTTATTCAACACATGAATTTTTATTCTATTCAACACATGAATTTTCTATTCAACACATGAATATTTTTCTATTCAACACATGAATATTTTTCTATTCAACACATGAATTTTCTTTTATATTCAACACATGAATTTTCTTTCTATTCAACACATGAATATATATATTTTATTATATTCCTTATTTTCCAAATTGGAATGAGGCGCAATCAATTACCTTATAATGTTAATTATATGGATTCCATACAACACATGTATATAATTGCAATGATAAATAATCAACCATCATCCAGAGTGCACCACACAACTACATAAGCATTAAATATCAATAATTAACGCTTACACAGTCTGTCAACCCATCGATTGACATACAACTAAACAATCGGGATTAGTGTACGTCAAATATCATCTCAATACCCGTGTGGGGTTTCAAATCAACAAACATAGATTTTTATTTGTGCAGTTGGGCGATGTGTAAAATTTATCGTCCCAATTAATATCAGTCAAATCGGTGTACAAAAACAAATCGTTCGATTTGTAAATGAATATTTATTTTACTTCAACACATGAATATATATTTTATTTCAACACATGAATATATATTTTATTTCAACACATGAATATATATTTTATTTCATTCCACATCACACAATCAAATTTCACTAAACAGAAATCAAACAAACAAGTCATCCATTGTCTGTGGACGATGGGTGTCAGGTGCTGCTAAGCACCGTCTACATCCTAGTATATATTTCAAACTTGAAATAGAAATAAAAGTGAGGAGTTCTCACCTTGGTGTTCCACTCCGTCGTTTTGTTTCTGAATCTCTAACCAGTTTGGATTTGCCCGAAATTCCAACTTCATTTTCAATCCTGTTCATATTAAAAATCACCTTTTCAATATGTTGATTATATATTCAAAAATCGTATTTTATAACGATGTTTTACCTATATAAAAATTATATTTTTATCTCATTTTCGTATCTTGGTATAATTAAAACAATTCAAATCTTTTTAAATCTAAAAAAATTCTCATCTTTCTTCTCGCTTGTTTTTCTTCCTATATTTTCAAATCAATGTATTGTATATTTTCAAATCAAATTCTATTGTATATTTTCAAATCAAATTTTATATAAACTAAAACTGATTTAAACTATGTTTTATCTAAACAAAACCGATTTTAAATTAATCCTCTATATATATTTTTAAAACAATGCTAATCTTTAATTTTGAAAACAATGTTGGTCTTTGATTTTTAAAACAATTATGGTCTTTGATTTTTAAAACAATTATGGTCTTTGATATTTAAAACAATTATGGTCTTTGATTTTTAAGACAATGTACATTAACAATTTTAAAATAATGTTATATAATAAAAATAATCAGTTCACTTTTTTTTTTCCTTTCACAATAATATTCCCTAATTATAATTAAAATAAATTAATTACACACAAAAAAAGGATTACGCTGTCATCTCCATTCCCTGAAGTGTCCAGGCCTTGTCTTCACTGTATCGTTCACGATGGAAAAACCAAAAATGCTACGACCTAGGGCAGAAAATTGCCACCGCCACGACCATCTTTACATTGATCAACCCCCACCATTTGAAGCGGCTCGGCGACCTCCTCCTCCCCTCAGAGAACGGCGAAACTCGGTGGTGTCTCCGGCTCCAGAAATCGCGATGAACGCCGGCGATTTGAGCAGGAATCCTGAACGCAATACTCAACTAGCAACGATCAAACTCTTATAGGTTTAAAGAGCATGCGGAGCTCTACGAATTTTGCTCAGAAGTCTTTTGGAATCAGTGAGGGGATTGGAGGTTTTTGAGGGAGGGAGGATTGAAGAAATCCGCCATGTGTTTCACGAAGTGGCGGCCCGACTTTTAGAGATAGGGTTTTGGGAATTTTTCCCAGCTTTTATAGAAATTTAAATATTATTTAATTCCAAAAATAGTTGTTTATTAATCCGAACTCCGGACGAGATCCAACGACTGGCGTCCCTAGCTAATTACCCATATTCTGAACACAATGGGACATGTATCGTATGCCAATTCGGTTGTTTCGATCTATTTCCGTTTAAATCAAAATTTAAATCTATATATTCTATTTTAAACGTACTTTTCAATTTACCGGGGCCACATACAGTCTCTAAAAATTCCAGAAAAGTTATTTCTAGCTTCGTATTGACGATACGGTCCTAACAAAACAAATTCCATCAAATTTGAAGACCGTTTTTAAAATGGCCATTTTCTGGTCGATCGAAATTGACTGAAACTGTTAAAATACGTTTTACTTCGCCATGCTCACATATTGATTTGAAAAATTATGAATTTTGGAATCTAGCAATATTTGACATCCCAGATCCAACAAAAGTGGTTTTGTCGAAAATGAAGGTCGTATGCAAAATTTCCTTTTTTAAGGGCCAGAATTCCATAGCGACAATTCTGAATTTTCAATTGGCCACATCTTTTTATCCCCGCTACGAAATTTTGATTTTTAGGATTCATTAGAAAGATATTCTCAAATAGATTCTAATAGTTTTGGTTCTACCAAAATCCGGTTTATTTTGAATCCTGTACATTCATTTGAACTTTGAAATCGAATTTTCGAACTATCGCGCCATTTTCAATTCCTGTTATAATTAAAAATAATTATTTATATTCTACTGATGATTCAAATAAATATATACGTTCTATTTCTACTCAAAATAAATTTCTCGAAGTTATTATTTAAAATAATTCATTTTAAATACTCAAAATTCACTAAAATTGCCAAAATAAAATTTTTAAACTGGCTCGGATTTCCGAGTTATTACAATCTCCCCCACTTAAAACTTTTCGTCCCCGAAAAGGAATGAAGCTGAAAGTTGTTTCGCAAACCAACTCAACTTTCATTATTTTCTTTACGGCTTAAGTTCTTAAACTTTTCAGTTTCTAAGAACTTTTCAAATTTTTCAAAAATTTGGCTAACACCCTAAATTTTTAAAAAATTTCTCCATAACCTCCCCTGCACCGGGCGCTTTGGGATGTTTCAAATACCCTCCCATGGCCCTCACCAATCCAAAAAGAAAAAGAAACAGCCAAGCGGCTAGCTAGTCGGCGCATAAAATCATCCAAACCCAATAAATTTGTAAACATGTACCTATTTATCGGGCAAACAATTTTATTCTTCTGCTCTAGCCTCCTTGCTATGACCTGTTTAATGTAAGTACATGTATATATATGCAAATGCAACAAATTTTCAATACAATTCACTATTTTGTTCAATTTTGCTAAAGGTTCAACATTTTAATTAATCAAACAATAATCAAACAACACAACCAGCAATCAATTAGTTGATTATCTTTTCAAACACATAGTTTTGATACATAGTCCAAAAAATCAGAATTTTGATGCTAAATTACAACAATAGCCCTATCTATTTTTGGTTCTCACACCAATCAATTGGAAATATATAAATATCCCACTTTTCAAAACTCGAACACAAATTCTGATGATGAAGCTTCAATCATCAGAACCATATCCGGGCGACTAGAGTGTGATTCTATATCTATCCAGTATATTAAAAACTTCAAACACACGCAGATCAGACGTATACGCAAAATCTTTATATACTTGATTGTCCAAATCAATATAAAAATAATATTCAAATACGAATAATTGATTTAAATTTTTAAAACAAAACTTGTTTTAACTTTTACTTTTAAAAACATCACTCTTCACACTCATTCTAGGATACTACTGATCCCATCTCAAACGAGTCATTCTCATTGGATATTACTAATCTAATCTCTGATGAATTCTTTTGTTTGGTTCTAAAGTGTCTTGTTCTCTGAGCTTTGTAAACCAAAGCTCTGATACCAACTGTAACGACAAGGAATTTTGCTCGATCTGAATCGATCACTAAACCGACCAGGACCGTTGGAAACCCCGGATTGTTTTGAGGACAAGCCACATCGGAACGCAAACAGAAGAACATTTCATTGCTTATTACAACAATTCCATCAAAATACAACAATATTACAGAGTATGAATAAATATTACACAGAAAATACCAAAGATTCAAACTACTTTTAAATACATCACAACAGAAAATAATACAAAACAAAACTCGAAGTAATATACGGACACAGAGCTTTCCGAGGATCGTTCCAGCTGTAAATCAGGATCCTGTAAATATAAATCTACAAACCTAAAACTACTAGCTGCCCATGTCAAAATAAGGGCACCCAGTGTATAGGTTAAAACAATAAACTCCAGGTCAGTCATGTGACTGATGTGTGAACTAAAACAGTTATTAATCTTTATTTTAAAGTTAGGTAAATCAAGGGACCACGCCGTATAAAATGGAACGAGTTTCCTCCAAAGAGTACCAGTGCATAAAACAAACAGCACAATGCTAAATAAAGAAAAATGAAGCTATTATAAGACCCGGTCCCATCACACAATGTAACACAAGCCGGAGGATAGGGTTTTACCTTATAATAGCCAAAGAATGCTCGATACACTAAATTTCATCTTTTATTACTATAAGTGTATAGTATTAAAACAATTTCAATCATAAATATTAATCATAGACGGCATAGGTTCCATATATCATGTCGCCATACTAGTTCTACAATTAAAACCACAAAATCACGTATTGGAAGTTGGATTTCCATCTATGAACCGAGGCAAAAGATAGTCCTCACCGAATTCGAGACAATCTAGTCCATATCTCAGGCTACAGCCACAACTACACCTAGGAGCCACAGGGCCGGTCCACTCGATGTGGATTAAATAAAATCCTGAACACTACGTCTCTCTGCCCTATGGGGACATAAATGAGCCAAATGTCTCCATCGGCTCCATACAGTCACCGATATATCTGAGGCGGCTCGCAATCCAACAACCACACAGGTGACAATAATATAAATGTCAGGGATGGTAGGTCACTGACACCACCTCTAATTAGAAAGAGACGCACATTCTCCCTGGATCCTCTCCCATTTCTGTTTCATACCGGGGTGTGAGGCTCGCGAATTAACGCCATACACAAAGCTATGCCACACTGGTCGTGCTTTGATCATCAATCACAAGACTTTGCTTTTCAACAAAAGCCTTGATCATTTGCCACTTAGGCATGCTACACAGGAAATTCACTCCATGTGATTGATATCCACCAATATATAACCTTTAAGCTCGTACGTCTCAGAGAAGGGCGTTAAGCAAGAGAATAAATTCTCCACCGCCAAACAGATATATATTTAATAGAAATCAATTGCACAGAATAAAATCCAATGTCAGAAACACAATCCATTTACAAGTTCGTTCTGGGTCTGAACAAAACCGGAGGCACCTTGTACCTCGCATATCCATCGATCTCCAAGTACGTCTGGACGATCACTAACTGATTCCCTCCTCTTGGGTGTCGACCTAATCAAGATCATCAGTAATTATCCAAACGACGTGAAGAACTCCGGTCTTCGACCACCATCTTCATCCTCGACACATCGTCGAATCAGTTGTTCGGAATGTGGTAAACTCTGTCTTTCTGAATAACTCGCATATATAATAAACAAGTGTTACACAAACACAACATACGCCTCATTCCAATTCAGAATATTCTTTTGTTCAAATATTCTAATACCTTGGGAAAGGTTCCCATTAATTTTATTAAAGATAAACTCTTTAAATTCATTCTTTAATCTTCTTTTGAATATCAATTCAAACCAAATTATGGTTTATCCAAATTAGTTGGTACTAGCGAACCTTACCGAAGTAATCACTTGTTAAATTTCCCAGTCCCAATCTATTCATCCCATGAAGTAAAACTGGTAATACTTCGTATCTAACACCACGGTGTTATCGGTAAATTCAATTACCATTTCACGTTCAGATCTTATTAAAGATTTAAGTATCGCCTGGAGCAAAACTGGTGAAACTCCAATCTCGATCATTTCAATCTAATTAAAGATTCATTAAAACTCCACTTGGTTTTAATCTTCCCAATAATCACTATCAATGATTATTTAACTTGGGAAATCATATCCTTTCTTTAACTGGGTTAGAGAACCGATGTCATTTAAAACATGGTTCACGATAAACCCAAAATCACATTCTATTCAATTCCAATTAAATACCATTTAATTAGTATACTTCGTTAAATCTAAATAAAATTATTTAATCTTTTTCTCTACTGGGTTTAAGAACAGTGTTAATGAAGACACCATTCATGACAAACCCAAATCCCATTATATATTAAATATAAGGCTCTGAATAGAAAATATATCGGCTAATATTCAATATCAAATTCTACGAACAACAAATATCGTATTGGAAATAACGATATAAGTATATCTTTCAAATTTCCATAACAATATATGTATAATCACGAAATGCAACATCGAAATATTCCAAAGACAATTTTGATTCAAATCCATTCCAATTCAATTATTGGAAATTCTGGTTACTTTTAAAACCATTTCAAATCCAATTTATTTATTTAAAAATAAATGGATTTTAATTCTAGTTCAAAACTAGTTCATTTCGATAAAAATCTATTTTTATCTTTTCAAATATGGAACATTTCATCCCAATTCTTTCCAAATCATTTCTTATGATTTTAAACAAATTATTGCTATTTTTAGTAATTTTATTAAGGCCCGTACAGTCGATTTCCATCAACGGCCATCGAACTGCACTTACGACGACCTTTTCCAAATTTGATTTGGACATAATTCCAAATCAAACCGTTAGATTTCAAATCTCGAATATTTGTTAGAAAGCTCTTTTCGATACGAACCTAAAGGTTTCGGTTTTAGGAGAATCCGACAGTCGAATCAACTGTAATGTCCATTCGAAGTCAATGGTCGAAATTCGCAAACTGCCGCAACACGACGCGTTCTATTCAGGCCATTATTTAATATATATGTATATATATATATATTATATTTCGTCGATTTCCTTTCAAAACATATTTTATAAATCGTTTTAAATTCGTTTTCGAAACGATTTCAACTTCATATTCAATTTCTAATCAAAATTGAATATTCCATAACATTAATCTATAAATGATAGTATTTTCAAAACGTTATATTTTGAAATCACTTCCTTTTCTATATTCATTATAAAAATAAATAAAATCGACATAAATATCGTTCACGTCAAAATGGCGCATATCTAACTAACACGGCTATATATATTTCAATAACTTCGTTATTCTATTCAACAAATGAATATTTTCTTCAATACATGTATATATATATTTATATTCAACACATGAATACATATTTAACAAGCTGACAGGTTGGGCACTTGCTCACATAACTTGCAACATCAAACTTAATGCCCTCCCAATTAAAGAGATGACGCATATCAACATACATCTTACTACTACCTGGATGAATGGTATAATTAGAACAATGACAATCATCAAGTATGTCACGCCTAAGTGCTGCTTCAGAAGGCACAACAATAAGGTTCTTCAAATGGAGACAACTGTGAGAATCAATCGAATAATCTCGCAAATCCTCATCACGGGATTCATAATTGCAAGACTAAATGAGACGCATCGTACAATCATCATGCCTCTGAGCCTCTGAAATACGATCCAACAGAGATGGACGAGCATCCATACTAAGCAATAAAATAGGTGAATCAAAAGATCGAGCTCGATCACGAATATCACAAAATGATAGGATCATCAGAACATCCCACTCGGCTAACATCATAGAAACCACAGCCGAATGTTTGTGACTAAGTGCATCAGCAGCTCGACTACCCTTACCAGGAGTATACATTATATCGAAATTGTATGTGGAGAGAACTCTAACCATCGTTTTTGCCTCATATTCAAATCCTTCTATGGAAAGAGATACTTAAGGGTTTGTGATCGGTGAAAAGAACGAAGTGCTCACCTAAAAGATAATGACGCCAAATATTTATAGCGAAGATGTAACGACCCGGAAAATCTGAACCAATTTAAAAAATTTTAATTGGCTAAAATAGTGGATTTTAAATATCTAAAATAAATATTTTAAATAATAGTAATGAAAAGTGAGTTTGAATCGACGTTTGAAAATAAATATAATTAATTCTAATTATAAACAAGGCCTGAAATAGCGCGGTAGTTTCAAAATTTGAATTCAAACTTTGACTGACCGTACCGGGTGCAAAACAAAATGGATTTGAGTGAAACAAAAAATATTTAAATCTGTTAGTGAATACCTTTCTAATGAATCAGAAAAATCGAGCTTTCATAGCGGGAAGCAAAAGTTATGGCTAAATAAATTTTCTAAAAGGTCGCTATGGAGTTTACATAGCCCGTGAAAATGGCCATTTTGCAAACGACCTCGGAATTCGACGAAACCACTTTTGTTGGATCCGGGATGTCAAACTATTGCTAGGTTTAAAATTTCATAATTTTTGAAGTTAGTACGTGAGCGTGGCAAAGGAAAACGTGTTTGGTCGATTTCCATTAAATTGGATCGACCAAAAATGGGCCATTTTTCAAACGGTCTCAAAATTCGACGAAACTAGTTTTGTTGGGACCGTATCGTCAAAACATAGCTAGAATTATTTTTCGGGAATTTTTGAATCAGTTTGTGGCCCTGGCAAATTGAAATGTACGTTCAAATCAAATATTGAATGTTTTATATTTTAATTTGAATGAAAACTAACTAAAACATTTGAATGGTCCTTCAAAACATACCCCACTGTGTTCGGAATGGGGGTAAAATGCTAGGGACGAGAGTCGTTGGGTTTGAATTGAAGTTCGTTTGTAAAAACCCTAATTTTTGAAATTATAAAACCATCGGCCAATGGAATTTTTTTCTCATTAATTTAAAGATATAGAAAACTCAAAAAACCCCGCACCTCTCTCGTTCTCGACGGCGACGGTTGCTCCCTCCTTCCCGACCCTTTTCCCGCCACCTCAGCCACCTTTAGGCGCCGCCACCACCCGATCTCGACAACCCCGTCCCTCCCCTTCAAATCTGACCAACCCTCGCCTTTTCCCTCCTCCCCATCGACGAGAAAGAGCATCACGAAGTCAACGACTTCCCACCGCCGCCCCGACCGCATCTGACCAACGGAAATAACCCCACCACCGCGCGCAGAGGCCCCACACCCCCCTCGATGACGTTGTGTGCTCCGATCGCCCTACCCCTTCACGGATCCGACGAAAAATCCAAACCTAGTTTGGAACCATTTCAGAGAAGGTACGACCTATTTAATTTTAAACTATATTATAGCAGTTTAAAGCGCTATGGTTTTTGATTTCACTGTAAAAATCGTATCTTTTTCGTTTTTTGACGAAATTCAGTGAAAGAAGAGACAGTGGACTCGTGTGGACGTCTTCTACATTCTAGAAGAGACTGCATATTTTTCTGAGCCTTCTGCTATTTTTGGTGGAGTGGAACCCAATGTGAGATTTCTAATTTATAAACGATATGGAAAACGATGATGTAAAAATTATATAGTTGATTTATGAGTTATATAAGCGTTGTACACCTCTTGTATAAGTGTTGTATAAGTTGTACGTTCGATATATAAGTTATATATGCATTGTAAAAATTATATATGTGTTGAATACAAGTGAAATGCTTATATATATATATATATATATATGTATATATATATATATATATATATATGTATATATATATATATGCTCCCCTCGTCCACAAACCATGTACGATATTTATTGATTGTGATTGTTGTGAAAATTGGTTGATATTGAATGGTTGATTATAATTGGTTGTGGTTGAAATTGATTGATTGTGGTTGAAAGATACCCGTTTGTGGTTGAGAATTATTTGGTTGAAACCACATAGGATTAGTTTGTGGAAATGAAAAAAATATACATGCCGCCTGCGTACGAACTAGATGCATGAATCCCCATTGTCAAAATCTGCGAGGCTTTAAGGTAGAGCGAGGAGCCTTACTAGGGACGACCCCGATTGTAACTACCCTGCCGTTATGCTACCGAAATTTTGAATAATATTCATGTGTTAGAATTATTTTCATATATTGAATAACCTTCATGTGTTGAATCGAAATTCATTCGTTGAATAGAAATTCATGTGTTGAATGGTATTCGTGTTTTAAATAAATTGTTTCAACAACAAAAATCACATTTTTACTATATATGTACAAACTATAGAAAACCGTTCATGTTTTGAATCGAAATTCATTCGTTGAATAGGAAATTCATGTGTTGAATGGTATTCGTTTTTTAAAAGAAATTATTTTATAATAAAAATCCTATTTTTATCACCTATATGAACTATATAAAATAGTCATGTTTTGGAAATAAATTGTTTTGCAATAAAAATCACATTTTTACTATATATATACAAACTATAGAAAACCGTTCATATGTTGAATCGAAATTCATTCGTTGAATAGAAATTCATGTGTTTAATGGCATTAGTGTTTTAAAAGAAATTGTTTTATAATAAAAATCCTATTTTTATCATCTATATGAACTATATAAAATAGTCGTGTTTTGAAATAAATTGTTTTACTATATACAGGAGTTGTTAAAAATAGTGAAGTGTCGAAGTGAATGTTTGTTGGATAAAAATATCATTTTTATCAAATGTATGAAAAACATATAGTTTTGAAATCGAAGAATCGATTATATTTATATATATATATATATAAATATAATTAAAAATTATCGACTAACGAAGCTGCAGTTCGTGTTTTGAAACCGAGATTTCAAACGATTAGTGCGGGAGATCCGATCATCGGATTTTCCCGAAGCCGAAACCGTTGGGTTCGCTTTGGAAATATCTTCCCAACGATACCCACTTTGTGAAAATCCAACGGTTGGATTGTCTGGAATGTTTAATTCAAATCTGAAGAAAAATAGCGCTAGAATCGATTATATATATATATATATTATTAAATTAAATCGAATAACGACGCTGCAGTTCGTATTTTGAAATTGAAACTTCAAACGATTATACCGGGAGATCCGACCGTCGGATTTTCCCGAAACTGGAACCTTGGATTCGATTTCAAAAATATTTCTAATGGTATAAATTTTGTGAAGATCCAATGGTTAGATTTTCAGATATGTGTAAATCAAATCTGAAGAAAAACAACGCCACCGCCGCGTTATGGCAGAAGCATCGTTTGAATAAATTGGCTATTTTAAAATAAAAAAAATAGCGATAAATCATTATAAATATTATAAACGATATTGATGTTAAATTTAGAAACTAACTAAAGGTTGTCTAAGTCGAATGGTTTCCTGGATTTTGATCTGATGTTGGTTTCGTGGTTAATATTTAGGAAATTGTTCTCTTACTGATTTACGGTTAGTGACTAATGAATTGAAATGATGTGTATGTTGTGTTTGTGTAGCACTTGTTTATTATATACGCGAGTTTCTCAGAAAGACCAGGTTTATCCCATTCTGAATAACTAAATCGACGATAAGAAATCGAAGATGAAGACGGTGGTCGAAGACCAGTGATCTTCACCTCATTTGGATGGTAACTGATGTCCTGATTGGGAGGCATCCCGAAATATGGATAATGAGTGGTGATCGTCCAGACGTACTTCGAGATCGATGGATATGCGGGGTACTAGGTGCCTCCGGTTTCATTCAGACCCAGAACGGACTTGTAAATGGATTGTGTGTCTGACATTGGAATTTATTATGTGCGATTGATAGCCATCAGTTGCATGGTGTGAATTGCCTGTGTGGCATGCTAAGATGCAGTGATCAGGGATTCTGTTGAAAAGCAAAGTCTTGTGGTTGATGATCAAAGCCCGGCCTATGTGGCAGAGCTTTGTGTATAACGTTAATTCGCGAGCCTCACACCCCGGTATGAACCAGAAACGGGAGAGGACATCAGGGAGGGCCTGCGTTTCTTTCTAGCTAGAGGTGGTGTCAGTGCTTAAAATGGATGACATTTATATTATTTTCACCTATGTTGTTGTTGCTGTTGCGAGGCGCCTCAGATATACCGGTGACTATGTGAAGCTGAAGGAGCCATTCGTTTGCTCATTTATGCCCCATAGGGCGGGGAAACGCAGTGTTCTGGCATAATAATCCACATCGGTGGACCGGCCCTGATGATCCAAGGCTTGCCTGCGCGCTTGCCTGAGGGGCGGGCTAGAGCGTCTCGAATTCGGTGAGGACGATCCCTTGCCTTGGTTCATGATGGAAATCCAATTTCGAAATACGTGACTGTGCAGTTTTGATTGTATACCTATATATGGCTACATAGTGGTATGGGGCATTAATGCCATCTATGATTGATACTTATGATTTGAAATTGTTTTTGAAACATATAAACACTACTAATAATATGAAATTCTTTTGTTTTATTCGTATCAAGCCATTATAAGGTAAAAACTCTATCCTCCGGTTTGCGTTGCATTGTGTGATGGGAACTAAGTCTTATAATGGCTTCATTTTTATAAAAAGCATTGCGATGTTTAAAAGAATTGTTTGTTTTAAAGCACTGGCAATCCGATGGAGTAAACCCGATCCACAAAAGTGGTGTGGTCCTGTGATTAGCCATATTATAAATGGGTTAAGTAGATTTCTCATACCAGTCCCATGACTGACTCGTAGTTTGTTTCACCTTTCAAACTCGGATGCCCCTCTTTCTACACGGGCAGCCTTGTGTTCAGGTTTAGCAGGCTTTTCTGGATAGCTGGAGCTGAAGATGGATTCTATCATTTATCTCTTTTTATGCTGTTCAGCTCCTACTGTAGACATTTATGTATAGCTGAACTGTATTTGTACTAAGTATGATCCTGTATATTGTGTAACTCTGATGATTATGTTTATCCAGTGTATTATTTGTTCATTATCTGGTGTATCTATTTAATTCTGTTCTGCTGTTATCTGTTCATGTGTTATATTCCAAAGATTACCCTTGCCACCGTTAGTACGGGGTTTGGGGTCGTCACAACGTGGTATCAGAGCTTTGATTAAGCTTAGTTCTGGAATATAACATATTAACGAACTCTTCAGAAATAGAACCAGTAGTGTTCTAGAACAGGTAACTCATTACAGATAGGATCAGTAATATCCTAGTATGAGTAAAGCAGAAGGAAATACACCCCGATAGACACATTTACATTTGAAGTATATGCCTCTATATTATGAAATATCTTTTCTGTGACCTGACACTTGATCTGCTATTTGCAGAAGTACTAGAAAATGAGTGTCAGAAACACTAGGAATGCAGAACCCGATCTAGAGGCTCTATTAAAGAGATATCGAAATCTGGGCGGAGCACAATTCTCGGGCAATGAATCTATGATTCAAACTCAAGCTTGGATGAGTTCTGTTGAAAGAATTTTTGAATGTATCCAGTCGAGAGATGATCAGAAATGATTAGTAGCATCTTGGGCACTCAAAGAAGAAGCTTTAATTTGGTGGGAAACAATCATCAAAGATAATCCAGAAGGTGATATCACCTGGGATAGATTCAAAGAGATTTTCCTAGGAAGATTTACTCCTCCTGAAGCGACTGAGCGATTATGTGATGAATTCTCTTATCTGATACAAGGAGATATGACCATTCCCGAATATCATAAGAAATTCAATGAACTTTCTCACTTTGCCCCTCATCTGATTCAAGATCCAAAGAAGAAGAATCTGAGATTTATTCATGGCCTGCAAAGAAAATACCAGAATAGTGTAATGAAGATTGTGAAGCTTCCTTTTTCAGAAATGATTTATATGGCTTATCAGTACGAAGATCTCCATAAGAAAGGTATGTTGTGCGACGAAGAGGAAGTCAGTTCGAGTAACAAAATGGAGTTGATGACTGATAGTCCTAAGGCTAGTAAGAAGCCCAGAGCCAAGAGGAAGAGGACTAGATCTGAGAAAGAACTATTAATAACTGCTACATGCTCAAGCTGCAATAGGCAAGGACATTTGGCGATAAGTTGTAAAGCTTTGAACAAACGAAGGAAAGATGAATCTAAATCTGTAACAACCCGTAAAATCTGGGCCAGTTTAAAATTTTTATTTTGGCAATTTTAGCGAATTTTGATTATTTAAAATGAATTATTTTAAATAATATCGTCGAAAAATTTATTTTGAATAGAATTCGAACGTATATATTATGCGCGTCGTCGTTAGAATATAAATATTTATATATAATTATAAATAGAATTGAAAATGGCGCGGTAGTTCGATAATTCGATTTCAAACTTCAATTGAATGTACCGGGTGCAAAACAATCCGGATTTTTGTGAAACCAAAAACATCTGGATCTAATTGATGATATCTTTCCAACGAAGTTGAGAAACTGGGATTTCACTTTATAAATGATGAGATATGTCCAGTTGAAAATTAGAAATAGTCGCTGTGGAATTTATATATATTTTTATATATATAAGGCCCTTAAAAATAGCAATTTTGCAAACGACCTCGGATTTCGACGAAACCAGTTTTGTTAGGTCCGTGATGTCGAATTATTGCTAGATTCCAAATTTCATAATTTTTCGAATCAATATGTGAGCGTGGCAAAGGAAAACGCGTTTGACCAGTTTCAGTTGATTTTAATCGACTGGAAATTGACCATTTTTCCAACGGCCTCAGAATTCGACGAAACTAGTTTTGTTAGGACCGTATCGTCAATACGAAGCTAGAAAATATTTTTATGGAATTTATAGAGTTAGTATGTGACCCCGGTAATTTGAAATGTACGTTTAAAATTCAATATAGCGATTTAAGTGTAAATTTAACAGAAACTGATTCAAACAGTCGAATCAGCTTGCGATACATATCCCATTGTGTTCGGAATAGGGGTAATTAGCTAGGGATGATAGTCGGTGGGTTTCATTTGGAGTTTAAAATAAAAAGTTGCTTTTTTGAAAATAAATGAAATTAAATATTATAATTTATATATAGCCCCCCCTTATTTCTTTCCCTCTTCTCTCTCTTACTTTTCCCATCTGTAATTAAAAAAGGGGATCGATCTCTCAAATCGATGGCAGATCGCCATCGCTCCTCCACCGAAGACCACCGCACCATCGCCGGAGTTCGCCATCGCCGGAGTTCAGTCCCTCCGCTCCCTCCTCTTCTCCTTCCCCATTCAGCAATCCGCGCACCTCAGTCCCAAACCCATTTAAATCCCAAGCCCGACGCCCTGAGCAGCACCGCCGATCGTTGATGGCCAGCGCGCCACAAACCCGCCCCCTGCTCCCTCAACGAACCCGCGACAGAGAAAACCCCCACCCCCGTAAGTGTTTCTGAATTTTATTTAATTTATAAACTAACTGTTTGTTGTTTTTTTTAAAATGTTAAAACTGAATTTTTTTATAAAAGGTGAAAACTGTTTTACATTTTAAAGTTTAAAAACTGTTTTACATTTTAAAGTTTAAAAACTGTTTTACATTTTAAAGTTTAAATACTGTTTTACATTTTAAAGTTTAAAAACTGTTTTACATTTTAAAGTTAAAAACTGATTTATATTTTAAAGTTTGAAAACTGATTTTTATTTTAAAATTTTAAAGGAAAGAAGATTTGAAACTTTAAAATAGAAAAGATTTAAACTTAAAAAGTAAAAGAAAAGATTTGATCTTTACTATGAAAAATGTTCGATATTTGATATGAAAAGGATTTGGTCTTTAGTTTAGAAAAGATTATATTTTTAAATATAAAAAGATTTGATTTTTGGTAGATAAAGAAACGATTTTTATTTATAGTTATAGATAATAAAAATATAATTTTTATGTTGTAGAAAAGGAAAAAAATATATAATCTTTATATTGAAAATGGCGTTATAAAAAAAAAGGGTAAAGATATGATTTTTATATATTGAACTTTGAACTAAAAATTCGATTTTTATATATTGAACTTTGAACTAAAAATTCGATTTTTATATATTGAACTTTGAACTAAAAATTCGATTTTTATATATTGAACTTTGAAGTAAAAATTCGATTTTTATATATATAGTGACTACGGGCAACGAAGATGACGAAGAGGCGATAACGAGGAAGACTTCTGCAAATGAAGAGCCGTGGAGCTGGATAGCTATAATGTGAGAATTTCTCACCTTTCAATTTATTTTTCTAGTTATATATATATATATATATACTAGGATGCAGACGGTGCTTAGTAGCACCCGACACAATCGTCCACAGACCATGGACTTGTTTGTTTGGCTGTGTTGATTAGTTAGATTGTTTGGGTTGATTTGAATAGTTTGGTGAAATGAAATTGATATGATTGATGTGTGAATGGCGTGGGCCTTCACTAGACCGGGGATAAGGCTAGGCCTTGTCCCGTTTCTAGTATCGTGCCGTTATGCCGCCGAAATTTTCTAAAATATGTTAGAAAAATAAAAATATCATTTTTATTGAATAAATAAATTGAATAGAAATTCATATGTTGGAATAAAATGTTTTATCGTTAAAAATATAATTTTTAACGTGAATGTGAATAAATAAATATTCATTTACAAACCAGACGGTTTGTTTATGTACACTTATTTGAATGACATTGATTGGGTCGATAAATTTTACACATCGCCCAACTGCACAAATAAAATCTGTGTTTGATTGTTTGAAACCCCACACGGGTGTTGGGATGAAATTTGAAGTTCACTCATCCTGATTGATTAAATATGTCGATCGATTGATTGACAGGCTGTTATAAGCGTTAGATATCTATATTTGATGCTTATACAGTGTAGTGCACTTTGGTTGATGGTTGATTATTTTTCAATGCTATGATATACATGTGTTGTATGAAAATCCATATAATTAACTTTATATGGTAATTGATTGGGCCTCATTCCAATTTGAAAAATAAATAATATTATAAAATAAAAGTTCATGTGTTGACAGTACTCATTCATTGAGATTGGTCATGAGTTGAACGAAATATTTTGATAATAACAACTATTTTGAAAATAGAAATTTATGAAGCCGTGTTGATTAGATTGACGCCATTTTGACGTGAACGATATTTATATCGATTTTATTGAATTCAAATTGAATTGAAAACGATTTCGAAATGAAATGAATTGAAAACGATTTCGAAATGAAATGAATTGAAAACGATTTCGAAATGAAATGAATTGAAAACGATTTCGAAATGAATTGAATTGAAAACGATTTCGAAATGAAATGAATTGAAAACGATTTCGAAATGAATTGAATTGAAAACGATTTCGAAATGAATTGAATTGAAAACGATTTCGAAATGAATTGAATTGAAAACGATTTCGAAATGAATTGAATTGAAAACGATTTCGAAATGAAATGAATTGAAAACGATTTCGAAATGAATTGAATTGAAAACGATTTCGAAATGAATTGAATTGAAAACGATTTCGAAATGAATTGAATTGAAAACGAATTCGAATTGAATTGAAAACAAATTGAAATGAATTCAAATTGAATTGAAATTTGAATTGAATAGAAATGAATTTTGAAACGAATTTATAAAGAAGAATTCAATTTTTCTTTGAATTGAAATGGAAGTTGAAATAGCTTTTGAAATGATTTTAAAACTATTTATATAATTCGTTTTAAATAGAAATCGACGAAATATATATTATATATATTATATATATAATATAATGGCCTGAATAGAACGCGCCGCGCCGCGGCAGTTCGCGAATTTCGACCATTTATTTCAAACGGACATTACGGGAGATCCGACCGTCGGATTCTCCTAAAACCGGAACCGTTGGGTTCGTATCGAAAAGAGCTTTCTAACGAATATTAGAAATTTGAAATCTAACGGTTGGATTTGGAGATACGTCCAAATCAAATTCGAAAAAGGTCGCTGTAAGTGCAGTTCGATGGCCATTGTTGGAAATCGACTGTACGGGCCTTAATAAAATTATTAAAAATAGTAATAATTTGTGTAAAATCATAAGAAATGATTTAGAAAGAATTGGGATGAAAAACTCCCTATTTGAAAAGATAAAAATAGATTTTTATCGAAATGAACTAGTTTTGAACTAGAATTATAATTCTATTTATTTTTAAATAAATAAATTGAATTCGAAAAGGGTTTTGAAAATAACCAAAATTTCCAATGATTGCATTGGAGTGGATTTGAATCGAAATTGTCTTCGGAATATTTCGATGTTGGAATTCATGATTATACAGGTGTTGTTATGGAAATTTGAAAGATATATATTTATATCGTTATTTCCAATACGACATTTGTTAATCGTAGAATTTGATATTGAATATAGGCCGATATATTTTCTATTCAGAGCCTTGTATTGAATATCGAATGTGATTTGGGTTTGTCGTGAATGGTGTCTTCACTAACACTGTTCTTGAACCCAGTTGAGAAAGGATTAAATCTTTTTATTTAGATTTAATGAAGTGTACCAATTAAATGATATTTAATTGGAATTGAATTGGTATTGATTTTTGGGTTTATCGTGAACAGTGTTTTAAATAACACTTGTTCTTTAACCCGATAATTAATGGAATGTGATTTTGGGTTTATCGTAAATCGTGTTTTAAATGACACTGATTCTTTAACCCAGATAATGATTAAAACTAAGTGGAGTTTTAATGAATCTTTAATTAGATTGAAAAGATCGAGAATGGAGTATCACCAGTTTTGCTCCGGGCGAAAGTTAAATCTTTAATTAGATTTGAACGTGAAATTTAGAAACTAACTGTCGGTTAACCAAGCAGAATGGTTTTCTGGATATTGATCTGATGTTGGTTTCGGCCTTCGGGGTTAATATTTGGGGAATTATTCTCTTGATTAATTTACGGTTAGTGACTGATGGATTGGAATGAGGCGTATGTTGTGTTTGAGTAACAATTATTTAAAATATACGCGAGTTATTTGGGAAGACCGGGTTTATCCCATTCTGAATAACTGATACGACGATAAGTCGAAGATGAAGACGATGGTCGAAGACCGGAGGTCTTCACGTCGTTTGGGTAATTACTGATGATCTTGATTGGGCTGTACACCCAAGAAGATGGAAACAGTTGGTGATCGTCCAGACGTACTTGGAGATCGATGGATATGCGAGGTACTAGGTGCCTCCGGTTCCGTTCAGCCCCAGAACGGACTTGTAAATGGACTGTGTGTCTGACATCGGATTTCATTCTGTGTGACTGATATCGGTTGCATAGGATGGTTTGCCTGTGTGGCATGCTAAGATGCAAATGATCAAGGCTTCTGTTGAAAAGCAAAGTCTTGTGTTGATGATCGAAGCACGGCCTTTGTGGCGTAGCTTTGTGTAACGTTTACTTCGCGAGTTTCACACCCGGTATGAACCACAAACGGGAGAGGACATCAGGGAGGACTTGCGTTTCTTTCTAGCTAGAAGTGGCGTCAGTGGTTTTACACGCCCTGACGAGTTTGACTTATGTGGTTGTTGCTGTTGCGAGGCGCCTCGGATTGATCGGTCGTTCTCGAACCGATGGAGTCATTTAGTTGGCTCGTTTACGCCCCAAAGGGCGGGGAAACGTATTGTTCAGGCACTATAATCCACATCGGTGGACCGGCCCTGACGATCGAAGGGGCAGTTGCGGCTGTTCCTGTGGCTCGGGCTAGAGAGTCACGAATCGGTTGAGGACTATCTTTTGCCTCGGTTCATAGACGGAAATCCAATTTCCAAATACGTGACATGTGCGGTTTTAATTGTAATCCTATTTATGGCGACATAGTGGGATGGGGCGCTTATGCCGCCTATGATTGATATTTATGATTTGAAGTTGTTTTATACACTATGCACTTATAATAGTATCAAATGATTTGTTTTAAACGTATCAAGCATTCTTTGGCTGTTATAAGGGAAAACCCTATCCCCCGGCTTGCGTTGCATTGTGTGATAGGACCTGGGTCTTATAACAGCTTCATTTTTCTTTATTTAGCATTGCGCTGTTTGTTTTATGCACTGGTATTCTTGGGAGGAAACCCGTTCCGTGTTATACGGCGTGGTCCCTTGATTTACCTAACTTTGAAAATAAAGATAATAACTGTTTTAGTTCTCACACCAGTCCCATGACTGACCTGGAGTTTATTGTTTTAACCTAAACTCTGGGTGCCCTTATTTTGACACGGGCAGCTAGTAGTTTTGGTTTTGCAGATTTATATTCACAGGATCCTGGTTTACAGCTGGAATGATATCCGGAAAGCTTTGTATCCGTATATCTACTTCTAGTTGTGTATTGTATTATTTTTCCGCTGCTATGTATTTTAATGTAATTTAAATCTCTGATATTTCTGTGTAATATTCATTTATACTCTGTATATTCTTGTAATCTGATGCATTGTTGTAATAAGCAATGAAATGTTCTTCTGTATGCGTTCTGTTGTGGTTTGTTCTCGAACTATCCGACGCTTTCCTTTACGGGGAAGTTGCGGGTCTTCACAAAATCGAAGAACAAGTTTCAGTTGAATCAAAAGTGCAATCTATGTCATCAGGCTGGTCATATAAAGAGAGACTGCTGGCTTTTGAAAAAGACCAATATGGTTCAAGTAAATGAAGTGGCAGAAACTTCAGCACCCTCAGCTGGTCAGGGAAGATCTGACGTTTTAGAAGGCACACTTACTATCAAAAACATTCCAGTTAAATTACTATTTGACACAGGCGCGTCAAGAAGCTTTATTGCCAAAAATGCGGTCAAGAAGTTGGACTTGAAATTAAGGAAACACAAAGAACCCATCACTGTCCATAATCCGGTTGGGGGTTATCTCAATCTTAGCTGGATTTGTGCGGTACCTGTCTCTTTTTCCTGTTATAATTTTCCTACCATCTCTATCATCATGAATTTTACTGAATTCGATCTTATTTTGGGATTGGATTGGTTAACCAAATATGAGGCAGAGATTAAATGCGCCAACAGAGTTGTTAGGGCAAAGATTAAATCTGTTGATTATATAACCATTCCCTATGAAGGTCAGAATGCTAATAGAAAAGACTTCATGGCAGCTTTGGATGTTTCTCCTGTTCAAAAAGAATATATCCCTGAAGTCACAGAGAATGTTCCCGACCTCATCAAAGATATTCATGTCGTGAAGAAGTATGCCGACGTGTTCGAAGAAGTTGTCAGCTTACCTCCGTAGAGAAAAATTGATTTCAAGATCGCTTTGATTCCGAACGCAAGGCCAGTAGTGCACGCCATTCGGAGAATGACCCTAAAGGAGAAAGAAGAACTAGATAATTAAACACGACAGCTAGTATGGAAGGGTCTGATTAGGCCTAGTTTCTCCGATTAGGGAGCAATAGTGGTTTTTGTCCCAAATTCTGATGGTACTCTGCAACTATGTGGATTATCGTGATTTGAACAAGCAGACCATAACGAATAAATATCCATTGTTGCGAATCGATGATTTATTGGATCGTCTGAATGGAGCACAAGTATTTTCAAGGATGGACCTAGCTACAGGTTTCCATCAGCTTCGAATTGCCGAAGAGTGTGTTCCTATGACAGCATTCAGAGGCCCAGACTTATTCTATGAGTGGTTAGTAATGTCGTTCGGCTTATGTAACGCTCCAACATACTTCGTCGATTTGATGAATAGAGTGTTCAGAGGGGTCCTGAATAAGTTTGTTCTAGTTTTTATCAATGATATTCTAATCTTCTCTAAATCAAAAGCCGAACATGAAAAGCATTTGGAACAGGTTCTAGAAATTCTGAGAAGGAATGTATTGAAAGCCAAACTATCCAAATGTATATTCTGGCAAGATGAAGTGAAATTTCTAGGCCATGTCGTATCGAAAGAAGGAACTGCGGTGGATCCAAGTAAAATCACAGCTATTCAAAATTGGAAGCAGCCTAGTACTCCCATAGAAGTCCGCAGTTTTCTCGGATTGGCTAGTTATTACCGGAAGTTCGTTAAAGATTTTTCGAATATATCTGGTCACTTGACGAAGCTTACAAAGAAGCACTCAAAATTCAAGTGGACTCCAGAATGTGAGGAGGCCTTTGAGGAGCTAAAGTTAAGATTAACAACTGCTCCAATGTTAACCATTATCGATGGCAATAAGGATTTAAAAGTCTGGACAGATGCCTCTAGAGAAGGCCTGGGTGCAGTACTAATGCAAAGAGGTCAAGTGATCGCTTATGCTAGCCGTCAGCTGAAGCCGCACGAGAAAAATTACGTCACTCATGATCTTGAGTTGTTGGCTATAGTATTTGCTTTGAAAATCTGGAGACACTATCTTCTTGGTGAGAAATTCGAACTGTTTACCGATCACCAGTCGCTAAAGTATCTGTTCACCCAGAAAGACTTGAATCTGAGGCAGCAACGTTGGCTAGAATTCCTTGCAGCATACGATTTTGAGATTATATACACTCCAGGGAAAGCCAATGTCGTGGCAGATGCGTTGAGTCAAAAAAATGTAATGATCGCCAGCTTTATTATTACGACTTCCTTGATTGACAAAATATCTATTTTTCAGAAGGATGATAACTTTATTAAGGAAATGATCAAAAGGATTCAAAAAGGCGAACCCTCGTGTTTTCAAATGGATAACGATGGGACCCTGAGGTTGAAAGGAAGGATTTGTGTTCCCGACATCCCCGAGTTAAAAAGGGAAGTGTTAGACGAGTGTCACAAATTCAAGTTGAGTATCCATCCCGGTGTGGCCAAAATGTATAACGATCTCAAGCGAACATTCAGGTGGAAGGCTATGAAAAGAGACGTTTCAATATATTTTAGCCGATGCCCTACTTGCCAACTAGTCAAAAGCGACCAACAGAAACTAGCTGGATTGTTGCAACCGCTGGACGTTCCAGGATAGAAGTGGGAACATATTTCCGTGGACTTCATAGATGGTTTGCCCAGAACCAGAAAAGGAAATGACAGTATTTGGGTGATCGTAGATCTCTTCACGAAGACCGCCCATTTCATACCTATCAGATCAAACATAACTGCTCAGAGTCTGGCGCAGATATATTTCAAGGAAATTGTTAGACTGCAAGGAGTGCCGATTAGTATAGTTAGTGATAGAGATCCAATATTCACTAGCAAATTCTGGGAGGCATTTCAAGTAGAGCTGGGAACGAAGATGAACTTGAGCACCGCTTATCATCCTCGGACACATGGTTAGACTGAGAGGGTGAATCGTATTTTAGAAGATCTATTGCGGGCTTATGTTCTAGATTTCGATGGATCATGGGAAGACCATTTACATTTGGCTGAGTTCTCATATAACAACAGCTACCAATCGAGCCTGACAATGTTGCCATTCGAAGCATTATATGGTAGACCGTGCCGATCTCCTGCTTGTTGGGTTGAACCCGGTAATAGACTTGTATTGGGACCGGATATGATCCGTGAGGCTGCCGACAAAGTTGATTTCGTTAAGAAACGATTACTTGCTGCTCAAAGCCGACAGAAGAGCTATGCTGATTCGAGAAAAAGAGATTTGGCTTTTTCTATTGGTGATTATGTGTATATAAAGGTTTCTCCGATGAGGGGAGTGATTCGATTTGGCAAAACTGGAAAGTTGGTGCCCAGATTTATTGGTCCATTCCCTATTCTTGAACGGATTGGAATCCTCGCTTGTAGAGTTAAATTGCCTGATTGGTTGCCTGGAGTTCATGATGTATTTCACATATCTCAACTTCGAAAGTACGTTCATGATCCAGACTTGATCGTGGAAGAAGCAGCTCAACAGGATATTGAAATTACTCCTGAATTAGCTGTGAGGAGAGAGCCGCTAAAGATTATCGGCAAAGAAACCAAGGAACAAGAAAGTTCACTTAGTCAAAGTTCAATGGAGTAGGGATCCGTGAGATTGTACTTGGGAAGCTGAGGAGAGCATTCAGAAAGCCTATCCTAAGTGTCGAGTAGATATCTCTGATTGACTCCGGTGCAAGGTACATTTACCACACTTTGCATTACCATTTAGTTCTCTACTTTGTTGCTATTTTCCTTTCATGGATGTAAACTTTTAACTCTATAGACTGAAGGATTTTAAAAGAGTATAAGAATTCAATAGGCCATTTTGAAAAGTTAAAAACAAATTGCTTGTTATTTGTTTTGTGTGATAATAGATTTAATTAATTAAATTATTAGAAGGATGGTTAATTTAATCAATAATAGAATGAATGGTAGAATTTATTCAATTAAATCACACATTGAACTGATTTAAAAATAGATAGAAATATATACATGTTCATTATATATGTTTGAACCGTTAAATGGATAGCTGTTGAGTAAAGAATTTATTTGCGTGCCCGACAAATAGGTAAACCTTAATGAGTTGGATGCGAAATATTATTATATCAACTCCTGTGAATGTCATTGGATGCGTAGTGCTGGTTGTTCTGTGTGTAATAATAAACATCGGCATAGGATAGTAACAATTAATTTTGAACTACACAACCGGGCATACTTCTCAAAGAAAGGCATACTTCATCATATACCACATATGCATTTGGAGCTTGTGTGACGAGGTGGAAGATTTACCATACGAGCGTGGGGCTTGTATGGCGATGACTATATTTTACAGGTTGAACTGATGACTGATATGACCATAAAAAAATGTAACGATAAATTGCCAGATTAATCAAAACCCCACACGGGTCTGGAGTTGACAATGATCACGTCTCTCTAGTCATTAGATACGGCACATGGGTTATTTATTTCCCACACGGGACGGGGTGACGAGAATTTATTCTCTGGAGCAATTAAAAATACACACTCCCTTAGGCTTTGACAGGGTGACGAGAATTTATTCTCTGGAGTTATTATCTATACACGCTCCCCTGTAAACACCAGAATATATCACAATAAATATGTGTATGCTTTATAGGATCTATTGGGTACCTAATACGGCCCAATAAATTTCCAAACCCCTCCCCGTACAAAGGATGTTATGGCGAAATTTTTCGAAAATTCCGAGTGTTAGCCAAATTTTTGAAGAATTTGAAAATTCTCAAAAACTGAAAAGTTGGAGAATGGAAGCCAGATTGAACGTAGAGTTGTTTGATTATACGTAGAGTTGATTAATCAAACCACCTTCAACTTTGTTCCTTTTCGGGGATGAAAAGTTTTAAGTGGGGGAGATTATAACGACCCGGAAAATCTGAACCAATTTAAAAAATTTAAATTGGCTAAAATAGTGGATTTTAAATATTTAAAATAAATATTTTAAATAATAGCAATGAAAAGTGAGTTTGAATCGACGTTTGAAAATAAATATAATTAATTCTAATTATAAACAAGGCCTGAAATAGCGCGGTAGTTTCAAAATTTGAATTCAAAATTTGACTGGCTGTACCAGGTGCAAAACAAAACGGATTTGAGTGAAACCAAAAATATTTGAATCTGTTAGTGAATACCTTTCTAACGAATCTAAAAAATCGAAGTTTCATAGCGGGAAGCAAAAGTTATGGCTAAATGAATTTTCTAAAAGGTCGCTATGGAGTTTATATAGCCCGTGAAAATGGCCATTTTGCAAACGACCTCGGAATTCGACGAAACCACTTTTGTTGGATCCGGGATGTCAAACTATTGCTATGTTTCAAATTTCATAATTTTTGAAGTTAGTATGCGAGCGTGGCAAAGGAAAATGTGTTTGGTCGATTTCTATTAAATTGGATTGACCAGAAATGGGCCATTTTTCGAACGGTCTCAGAATTAGACGAAACGAGTTTTGTTGGGACCGTATCGTCAAAACAAAGCTAGATTTATTTTTCGGGAATTTTTAGAATAAGTTTGTGGCAATGGCAAATTGAAATGTACGTTGAAATTAAATATTGAATGTTTTATATTTTAATTTGGATGAAAACTGACTGAAACAATCAAATGGGCCTTTGAAACATATCCCATTGTGTTTAGAATGGGGGTAAAACGCTAGGGATGACAGTCATTGGGTTTGAATTGAAGTTCGTTTGTAAAAACCCTAATTTTTGATATTATAAAACCATCTGCCAATGGAATTTTTTCCTCATTAATTTAAAAATATAAAAAAACTCAAAGAAACCCCGCTCCTCTCTCGTTCTCGACGGCGACGGTTGCTCCCTCCTTCCAGACCCTTTTCCCGCCACCTCAGCCACCTTCAGGCGCCGCCACTACCCGATCTCGACAGCCCCGCCCATCCCCTTCAAATCTGACCAACCCTCACCTTCTCCCTCCTCCCGATCGACGAGAAAGAGCCCCACGAAGTCAGCGACTTCCCACCGCAACCCCGACCGCATCTGACCACCGCAAATCACCCCACCACCGCGCGCAGAGGCGCCACACCCCCTCGACGACGCTGTGTGCTCCGATCGCCCTACCCCTTCACGGATCCGACGAAAAATCCAAACCTAGTTTGGAACCATTTCAGAGAAGGTACAGCCCATTTAATTTTAAACTATATTATAGCATTTTAAAGCGCTACGGTTTTTGATTTCACTGTAAAAATCATATCTTTTTCTTTTATTGACGAAATTCAGTGAAATAAGAGACAGTGGACTCGTGTGGACGTCTTCTACATTCTATAAGAGACCGCATATTTTTCTGAGCCTTCTGCTATTTTTGGTGGAGTGGAACCAAATGTGAGATTTCTAATTTATAAACGATATGGAAAACGATGATGTATAAATTATATAGTCGATGTATGCGTTATATAAGCGTTGTATAAGTTGTACGTTCGATATATAAGCTATATATGCGTTGTAAAAATTATATATGTGTTGAATACAAGTGAAATGCTTTTATATATATATATATATATATATATGTATGTATATGTATATATATATACACACACTCCCCTCGTCCACAAACCATGGACGATATTTATTGATTGTGATTGGTGTGAAAATTGGTTGATTGCGAATGGTTGATTATAATTGTTTGTGGTAGAAATTGATTGATTGTGGTTGAAAGATACCCGTTTGTGGTTGAGAATTATTTGGTTGAAACCACAAAGGACTAGTTTGTGGAAATGAAAAAAATATACATGCCGCCTGCGTGCGAACTAGATGCATGAATCCCCATTGTCAAAAGCTGCGAGGCTTTAAGGTAGAGCGGGGAGTCGTACTAAGGACGACCCCGGTTTTAACTACCCTGCCGTTATGCTGCCGAAATTTTGAATAATATTCATGTGTTAGAATTATTTTCATATATTGAATAACCTTCATGTATTGAATCGAAATTCATTCGTTGAATAGAAATTCATGTATTGAATGGTATTCGTGTTTTAAATAAATTGTTTCAACAACAAAAATCACATTTTTACTATATATATACAAACTATAGAAAACCGTTCATGTGTTGAATCGAAATTCATTCGTTGAATAGGAAATTCATGTGTTGAACGGTACTCGTGTTTTAAAAGAAATTGTTTTATAATAAAAATCCAATTTTTATCATCTATATGAACTATATAAAATAGTCATGTTTTGGAAATAAATTGTTTTGCAATAAAAATCACATTTTTACTATATATATATATATATATATATATATATATATATATATATATATATATATACAAACTATAGAAAACCGTTCATGTGTTGAATCAAAATTCATTCGTTGAATAGAAATTCATGTGTTGAATGGCACTAGTGTTTTAAAAGAAATTGTTTTATAATAAAATCCTATTTTCATCATCTATATGAACTATATAAAATAGTCGTGTTTTGAAATAAATCGTTTTACAATAAAAATCACATTTTCACTATATACAGGAGTTGTTAAAAATAGTGAAGTGTCGAAGTGAATGTTTGTTGGATAAAAATATCATTTTTATCAAATGTATAAAAAGCATATAGTTTTGAAATCGAAGAATCAATTATATTTATATATATAACTAAAATTTATCGAATAACGAAGCTGCAGTTCGTGTTTTAAAACCGAGATTTCAAACGATTAGTGCGGGAGATCCGACCATCGGATTTTCCCAAAGCCGAAACTGTTGGATTCGCTTTGGAAATATCTTCCCAACGATACCCACTTTGTGAAAATCCAACTGTTGGATTGTCTAGAATGTTTAATTCAAATCTGAAGAAAAACAGCGCCAGAATCGATTATATTTATATATATAAATATAATTAAATTAAATCGAATAACGACGCTGCAGTTCGCATTTTGAAATCGAAACTTCAAACGATTATACCGGGAGATCCGACCGTCGGATTTTCCCGAAAATAGAACCTTTGGATTTCTTTTAAAAAAATCTTTCTAATGATATAAATTTTGTGAAGATCCAATGGTTAGATTTTCAGATATGTGTAAATCAAATCTAAAGAAAAACAGCGCCACGGCCGCGTTATGGCCAAAGCGTCATTTGAATAAATTTTGCTATTTTAAAATAAATAAAAATACGGATAAATCATTATAAAATATTATAAACTATATGGATGTGAAATTTAGAAACTAACTGAAGGTTGGCTAAGTCGAATGGTTTCCTGGATTTTGATCTGATGTTGGTTTCGGCCTTCGGGGTTAATATTTGAGAAATCGTTCTCTTACTGATTTACGGTTAGTGACTAATGAATTGAAATGATGCGTATGTTGTGTTTGTGTAGCACTTGTTAATTATATACGCGAGTTGCTCAGAAAGACCGGGTTTATCCCATTCTGAATAACTAAATCGATGATAAGAAATCGAAGACGAAGACGGTGGTCGAAGACCGAAGATCTTCACCTCGTTTGGATGGTAACTGATGTCCTGATTGGGAGGCATCGCGAAATATGGATAATGAGTGGTGATCGTCCAGACGTACTTGGAGATCGATGGATATGCGGGGTACCAGGTGCCTCCGGTTTCGTTCAGACGCAGAACGGACTTGTAAATGGATTGTGTGTCTGACATTGGAATTTATTCTGTGCAATTGATAGCCATCAGTTGCATGGTGTGAATTGCCTGTGTGGCATGCTAAGATGCAGTGATCAGAGATTCTGTTGAAAAGCAAAGTCTTTTGGTTGATGATCAAAGCCCGGCCTGTGTGGCAGAGCTTTGTGTATAACGTTAATTCGCGAGCCTCACACCCCGGTATGAACCAGAAACGGGAGAGGACATCAGGGAGGGCCTGCATTTCTTTCTAGCTAGAGGTGGTGTCGGTGCTTAAACTGGCTGACATTTATATTGTTTTCACCTATGTGGTTGTTGCTGTTGCGAGGCACCTCGGATATACCGGTGACTATGTGAAGCCGAAGAAGCCATTCATTGGCTCATTTACGCCCCATAGGGCGGGGAAACGCAGTGTTCAGGCATAATAATCCACATCGGTGAACCAACCCTGACGATCCAAGGCTTGCATGTGTGCTTGCCTGAAGGGAGGGCTAGAGCATCTCGAATCCGGTGACGATGATCCCTTGCTTCGGTTCATGACGGTAATCCAATTTCCAAATACGTGACTATGCGGTTTTGATTGTATACCTATATATGGCGACATAGTGGTATGGGGCATTAATGCCGTCTTTGATTGATACTTATGATTTGAAATTGTTTTTGAAACATATAAACACTAGTAATAATATGAAATTCGTTTGTTTTATTCGTATCAATCATATTTTAGCCATTATAAGGTAAAAACTCTATCCTCCGGTTTGCGTTGCATTGTGTGATGGGAACTGGGTCTTATAATGGCTTCATTTTTATAAAAAGCATTGCAATGTTTAATAGAATTATTTGTTTTAAAGCACTGGCAATCCGATGGAGTAAACCCGTTCCACGAAAGTGGCATGGTCCTGTGATTAGCCATATTATAAATGTGTTAAGTAGATTTCTCATACCAGTCCCATGACTGACTCGTAGTTTGTTTCACCTTTCAAACTCGGGTGCCCCTCTTTCTACACGGGCAGCCTTGTGTTCAGGTTTAGCAGGCTTTTCTGGATAGCTGGAGCTGAAGATGGATTCTATCATTTATCTCTTTTTATGTTGTTCAGCTCCTATTGTACATTATGTTTTGTTTTCTGCTGTAGACATTTATGTATAGCTGAACTGTACTTGTACTAAGTATGATCCTGTATACTGTGTAACTCTGATGATTATGTTTATCCAGTGTATTATTTGTTCATTATCTGGTGTATCTATTTAGTTCTGTTCTGCTGTTATATGTTCATGTGTTATATTCCAAAGATTACCCTTGCCACCGTCAGTACGGGGTTTGGGGTCGTCACAGAAGGCAATGGTTACAAGCTCAATGTCGTGGGTAACATACTGAACTTCATTCGGACGGAGTTGTCTCGAAGCATAAGCAACTACCTGATTTTTCTACATCAGAACTGCACCAAGGCCACTTAGGTTGGCATCGATGTGGACAACAAGATCTTGATTCCTTTGATGAACCACAAGAACATGAGCATTAGTGAGAAGCTCTTTTGATTGCTGAAAAGAAGCTTCGCACTTAATGGCCCAAATAAAGCGAACTCCTTTTCTAGTTAGGCTAGTCAAAGGAAGCACAATGCGGGAAAAATCCTTGATGAAACGATGATAATAACCTGCTAAACCCAAAAAAGAGTGAATCTCATGAACATTCTCAGGTCTTTTCTAATTCTGAATGGCTTCGATCTTTGAAGGATCGACTGAAATGCCATCGCAAGATATAACATGGCCTAGGAATTTCACTTGCTTCTCCCAAAAGTGACACTTAGAAAATTTTGCTTTGAGTTGATTTTGTGGGAGAGTACCCAAAATAGTTATAAGATGTCGAGCATGATCAACTTCAGACTTCGAATAAACAAGGAATGAAAACAAGCAAGAATTTATCAAGGTATTCCTAGAATACTTGATTCATAAGTTCGATAAAATAAGCAGGAGCGTTCGTCAAACCAAATGGTACGATGAGCCACTCATAAGAACCATATCGAGTACGAAAAGTAGTGAGAGGAATACTGTCTTCTGCAACTCAAAGCTAATGGAAACCGGTAGTGAGGTCAAGCAGAGAAAATACCTATGCACCACTCAACTGATCGAACATATCATCGGTCCTAGGCAGAGGATAACAATTCTTGATAGTTAACTCGTTAAGCTTGTAGTAATCGACACAAAGCCTAAGAGTACCATCGGATTTCCTTACGAATACCACCGCGGCGCTTCCACAGTGAAGAACTAGATCGAATGAAGTGCTTGGACTCAAGCTCGAGAAGCTTCTTTTTGAGTTCCTCATTCTCTTGAGTAGACATCCTCGTGGGAGGATAACTAACTCGCTGAGCACCAAGAATAAGATCGATGCGGAACTCCATAGAATTCTTAGGAGGCAGTCGAGAAATAGACTCAAATAAATCGGTGAGGTCACATACAATAACAATAAGCGATACACCGCCATCTGAATCATGACTATCGAGAGAAAATAAGGAAGCCATTGAATCACAGTTAGAATCTCGAAGCGATAGAGAAAGCAAATCAGAAGAGTTAGGATGTCACAAATAAAGAACTGGCTAAAAACAAAGAATCTTGGCATCGTATTGAACTAGCTAGTCCATGCCCAAAATCATATCGAATCCAAGGAATGGGATAATGTGCAGATTCGCACAGAAAGAAAATCCACAAATAACAATCTCGACATTAGTGCAAAACAAGTTATAAGTCGCGGATCCTCCAATAGGATTAGAAATCCGCAGTGAAATAAGCAAGCAAGTAACATCCATATGAAAATCATCAACGAGTCCTTTCAATACGAATGAGTGAGAAGCACCTGTAATGAAAAGCACTCTAATACAACGATCATGAAATAATATTGAACCTTCTAAAATAGAAGATAAAGTACCCCCAGGCTGAGAAGCACCTCCAGAGGCAGAAGCAGCATTAAGTTGACCAGAACGGGAACCTTGCCCTTCTTAGGGCAAGCAGCAATAAGATGTCCCTCCTTCTTGCAATAGAGGCAACGACGTGGCTTTGGACACTCTCTCGCATGATGGTCAGGGTAGCCACAACTGAAGCAAGCAAACTTTTTCGAAGGCTGAGAAGACTGAGGTTGAGAGAAAGAACAACCCTACTTCTTCTTTTTCTTGTTTGGAAAAGACATAGATCTGGATAAGAACTTCTTCTTGTTCGGGTTGGCCCGAACACTAGTATCGATATCATTGTCCTCCTCCTTTTCAACTGCTTCTAGCTGAAGGGCCGAACCAACTAGCTTCTCAAAAGATAACTCGAGTCGAAGCATGAGGCATTTGTTCAGATATTTCTTAAGTCCTGAAACGAACCTAAGATTCTTCTTATAAGTCGTGGGTATGTGCTCAAGAACATACTTATATAATCCCTCAAAAGATGCCAAATAATCAGAAAAAGAAAGCTTTCGTTGCTTGAGCTCAAGGAAGCGACGTTCTAAAATAGCCCTCTCAGAATCTGGAATGAACTTGAGCTCGAACCGCTCACAAAACTAGTCCCACTCAAGTGTGGACTCATCAATCTCAGAAATCAGCAAATCATACCAATTGAAGGCATGCTCTTGCAACATACTAGATGCTACAAGAACACGATTATGGCTGGAAATTTCCATATGGATGAATATACGCTCATAGGAGCTGAGCCAAGCCTCGACATCCAATACATATTCGGTGCCTTTAAAAGACTTGCCACCAAGAGGAGTAAAATCGCTGCACATACGTGCGAAGGCAGATCGGCGAGGAGAAGTAGGAGTAGCTGTAGTGGGAGGCTGGATGCTCTGCACTAACTCAAAAATCTGCCCGGTAGACATATACACACCTTCAAGGCGAGATCCACTGGACGGTCCCGTCGCTGAAGGGCATCCTCAGCCTCGATGAGACATAGCTGAAAGTAAGATTCAAAGGAATATTCACAGGGTAAATAGATATAAAGAAATTCAGTTGCAGGAAATGAGGAATACTCTGGAACACACAAGACATTCCTAGACATATTCCTTTCTATCTATCCCTAAAGGAACTGAAAAGGGACAATAAGGACACACAAATAAGGGATACTTATTAAGGACAGGGAGACGATCTGGAATTATGGGATGCCACATGTAGACTTGTTATACAATAATGTGTGGTATCTCGTGTGCTGCTTTGTATGTATCGCACTATTTCTAAAATGACGCTCTGATACCAAGCTATGACGCCCCACTCCGAGACCCACATTAGTAAAGGGAATCAACTAGAAATTTTGTCTACTAATGCAGAGAATAGGGTTGTTTGAAGGCGACCAATGTAGTATACAATAGCTATAAACTAAACATGTCAAATAGTGTCTATATATTTTTTCATTTACCACAAGTGGTTGACACATCAAATCCATAACTATTTCACACTATGATGGCTACAACACATTTCAGAATAATGTGATATACATGAGGAATATAATAACAATCACAGAACAACATATGCAGATCAGCAAATGCATATAGATAAACCTAAGTCCCACACATCATCATATAAGTACATAATACATGTGAAGTCCAAAAAGGGCACTGAAAGAATATATACAGTCATCCCATATAAAACAAACGTGCAATAAACGAACTACAAAATGATCCATAAGGGTAAGCCAATATATGCGTGCGCCCCAACAAAAAGTAACAAGCTGATCCAAACTGAAGAGGAAATCTAAAACTAACCTGTAACTCGGTCCGACCCGAGTGAAATAAACACATGGGTTAGGCAACTTAAACTTATCAGTAGATAAGAGTTTATGACAATATGGAAATGGGGAAGCATACACTTCGTTGTTTCCAATGGAGTAAGTAGGAAGTGCATCACGATGCTCATGAGTGAGTGTGTTCCATCATGGTAATCACATAAGAAATTTAAGGCATGAATGTTGTAAAATATTCAAAAATCATGAATAACATCCAACTACTCATCAAAACCTAAAAACTCAGAAAATCTCGAATAAATCGTGATATGGCTTAAATCATAATAACCATATGAGTAATGTCGCCATAATATGTTGTAAGGCTATGAAATCACAAATCATGACCAAAATGTTAAATCATCAAAAGAATTTTGCACGTGCTTTTAAATCATCACTAGTATTATACTGTGGTACCATAACTCATGATGATCGGAATCATAGAAGTCAAAATAATCTAGAAAACCTTGACATTCGTGATGACTACATAGTCTATAATATAGAGATCCCAATCAGTGACGTCAAAGACCCGAGTAATATAAGTCATGAAATCGTGATTGGGGAAATAATCTTAAGTCTCGAATTCCCCGAGTACTCATGGGCCATAGTACTAGTCCAAATCATGAATGTGCCTCCACATCTCGAATAGGAACCCAAAAGAAAGCGATACACGTCCCATATCATGTATCTCTTCCTAATGGTTTACTATTCGTCTGTCGATTCCATATTAGGAAAACAAATAATTAATCAAGAAAATCATAGCGCCTCATTTCATCGACGAATACACAATTCTAGACTTATCGTGTTTATTCAATGATGAGTATATAACAAACTTTGACTTGTCTCAGATCATTGACAAGTAAAACAATCCATATAAATCTGAAAATCTTAACAAATCAAATGCTTTGCCTCATTTCATTGGCGAAAACATTTCAATCGTGATAGTCTGTCATTATATATATATAATTCGAAACTAAAATCTCGGACTAATTCATATATTAGTTGAATGAACTAATATGAGAAAAATACTCTAGATAAATCTCGATATACCATAAAATGGTATACAATAATATAGGAGGAACAAAATATTTCTAAAAAATCAAATCGATCAAAAAAGTCAGAGATTAACCGATAAAGCGAATACACGAGTCCCATACCTCGTGGATTTGCTAAACTGTTTAACTCTTTTTCTTCCACGTCTGATAATTCATGAAAATAATTGAAATAGTAAAATTTAATATAAAATATATTTTTTAAAGAAACTAGGATTTTTGAAACTATTTATAGGGAATTATGAAAGCAATTGAGAAAGAAAATACCATACTTTAAGTTTTTCAATAACTAATAAAATCTTAGGAAAAATATGATTAATCATTAAAAGGCCTCTAAAAAGGTCTTAAAACATTTATTACAACTAAATATTATTTTTAAAAATTTCCAGAAGTTTACTTGGATTTTTAAATCCAAGAACTCATTTATTTTCAATTAATTTGGTGTAAACCAATAATTGAATTTAAATTAATCTTAAATCAAATTTCCATCCAAACTTGACTAATCTATTGTTGGACATCATAGTCAAGCTTCATTCTCAATCTCCATAAATAAAATAATGCAATTGAAATCATTGAATTTGGACAAATATATATATATATGTATATATATCTGTGTGTGTGTGTATGTGTGTGTGTGTGTATGTGCGTGTGTCTATCAATGACAGGCCAGCAGTAAAAATAGTTTCACTTTATCTAAACGTCCAAAAATTGAGATGGAATCTGAAGAGAACTTGTGCCTTACTGAGTCCAGATTTCACATGAAAAATTTGAGCCAAATCGGATTAGAACCATGAAAGTTATGCCCGTTTTACTAACAAAAACATACTCAGTCTGAATTATTAAAGACAGAACTGAACTTCTGTCTTCAACCTTATTTCAGGTCATTCAAACGGAAAAATTTCAAGATACAATCTAAAGCAAACTCATTCCATACCTGTAACAACCCGTATCTTTATAACATGTTAAAGTCATAAATCAAGGCAGAATTAAATTTTAAAATAAGAATCAAGGGAAACGGGTTACGCCATTGCGTTCGTCTCGAAATTTTACATAAAATAGAGTCCGAGTTTTCGAAAATCGGAGTATGTATGACCAAATTATTATCCTTAGAAGTTTCAGGAATTTAAATAAAATAAAACAGCTCAAAAACAAAGCCAGAAATTCGAAATTCAAACCCAGAGAAGGCTGGCGGGAAAATTCCCGCCCATGTACCCAGGCCGACTGGGCAGTCGACCCCCCCCCCCCCCAGCCAGGTCGACTATGGAGTCGACTGTGGTGTCGACCTCCGCATGAACAGGTCGACTGGGGAGTCGACCTGGGTGTCGACCTGCCTCCTGAACCTATTTCCTGAGCCAGATGCATTCTGATGTATTT